>JAQPPZ010003482.1:0-2400000 GCA_028583015.1 Wollemia nobilis | reverse complement strand
ATCCTCCTAGATGGTGGACTTCACAAATAAGGGAAGCTCTTATATCTATCATTTCTTTGGATGGCCCCAGTTCTTGAGGTACCTAGTTTCTTCTTGTTTTTTTTTATTCTCTTTGGTTCGGTCAGGGTAGTTTAGTTTTTTTATTTATTTATGGAAAACATCCCAAAAGGGATGCCACTTTTGGGTAAGACCCAAGGAGGCATGGGTATCCATTCCGCCAAAAACGCCTAGGAATCGGACCTGGCCTACCATCTTTGACATACTCAAGGAGCAAACAAACACACAAAACCAAATTAAAAAGAGTAAATAACAACAAAAATAATAAAATAAAATAAAAAACATGCTCCTTGAGTGTGTCAAAACCAAAAGCACAACCAAACACACACAATAAGATAAAAGAAACCACAACACAAACCACATAGAAAAACACAAGAACCACATAACAAAACACAAACAAGACAAAAACAACAGAACACTACAAAGACATAACCCAAAAAAACATGAAAAATAAACACAACCAAAACCTAAAAAATAAAATAAAAATAAAAACAACCAACAATAGAAAATAAACAAAAACAAAAAACATAGAAAACACTCACACATAAAAAAAATGAAATAACACAAACAAAGAGAAACCCAAGAACAAGAACGAAAAAAACACAAGAACAATAACAAAAAACATAAAAAAAAAACAAAACAACAAAAACACAAGAACAACAAAAAACAACACAAAGAACACAAAAACAAAACAAAACAAAAGAACCCACCCACCTTAAAAAACTAAACAAAAAAACAAAGAAGACAAGAAAAAAAAAATGAACAAAACAATGACCTATCTAGACCAGAAGACTATTAATGCAAGAATCAACAGAGGAAACAAAATAAAGAATAGAATGAGCTAGGGAACTAAAAAAACTGAATGAACCAAAGAGAAAAAAAAAAAACAAGAAGAAACTAGGTACCTTCAAAACTAGACCATCCAAAGAAATGATAGAAATAAGAGCTTCCCTAATTTGAGAAGCCCACCATATAGGAGGGTGGCCATAACAAGTAAGATCACCTTTGTACAAAGCCCAATTAGTTAAAGCATCAACACTCTTGTTTTGATCTCTGACCACATGATTGTAATCAACTTTCAAAAATCCCATCTGGATTAACTGAATCTTCTCAATAATTCTTTTTATTCTCCAATCCACCTTATGATTCTTAGGAGTCTTCAAGAGATTAATCATAAGTTGAGATTCAGACTCAACTAACACCTTTTCCCATCCAACCTTAGTAGCCTCCTGAAGGCCTCTAAGGATACCATACCCCTCAGCAAGGTTATTGGAAAGAATACCCAAATTCTCAACAAAAGTAAAAACCATGGAGCCATCTGAAAGCCTACCAATTCCTCCCACACTGGATTTCCTAGGGTTCCCTCTAGAGGCTCCATCGGTATTGAATTTTCCAAAATCCTTAGGAGGAGGTTGCCAATTTCTAGTCCTATCCATCTTACTAATACTCACATTCCCTTTAAGTTGGTTGCCCTTAGAAGGTTTAATCTTCAATATTTCCATCACTTGATCCCATCTTTGGTGGGAGTTTTGGGGGTGATTAAGGAGTTTATGGACTGATTCAACTAAGTTGGCTATGGTCTTTTGCCAAATATAGTGAATATCCTTCCTATATTGATTAAAAATTTGGTTGTTCCTTTCATTCCAAATATTCCAAAGAAGAATGGTAGAACCCATACAAACTAACTGCCTAATAAAATGATCAATACCCTCTTGATTAGGCCAATCCCTCCAAAGTTGTTCAAAAGTGAAAAAATTGGACCACTATAAGCCAAGTAAAGTTGCCATTCTCCTCCATAGCTCAGAGGCTAAAGTACACTAAAAAAAAATATGGTTGATATTTTCTACATTCTCTTCACACATTTCACATCTAAAAGGGCCATGAAAACCACGCTTCATAAGTTGCTCACCAGTAAGCACCCTACAATGCAATAAAAGCCAATTAAAGAACCTCGCCTTAGGCTAGAGCTTTTGAGCCCACAATTGAGAAAATATGTCAGAAGAATGGTTGGGATTATTATGGCATAAGGTCAAATAACCTTGAGAAACTGAATACTCACCCTTAGTAGTGTTGTTCCATCCAAAACAATCTTTTTCATGGGACCAAGAGGGATCTCATATGAAGGATGCCTTGGATATCTTGTCTTTGCCTTTCTGGGATTTGAATAGGCCAAGTCCTCAATAGGGATCCAATATCTACCAACCTTTGAATTACCAGTATGGTACCGACAATAATTAGCCACCTTTATCCAATTAGCTCGGTGAAGCTCCTCCATCCAAGGCCTCCAATCGGGAAACTGAGTTATCAAAGGCTTGTGACCATCCCAAGAATTTGTCCAAAAATTTGCATGTTGACCATTATGAATGATCCAAAATAATTTTTTCTTTATCAAATCCTCACCAGTCTTAAGAACTGCTAAAATGGGAGAACCTTTGGTAGGAAGTTGATAGCGAACAAGGTCTTTAGGACTTTTGTTCTCAGCATATTTAGCACATAGATTATTGGCCCAAAGAGCATAGGGGTTATGAAACATCCTCCAATATAATTTAGCAGCTAAAGCTTTGTTGTTATTAATTGAAGACCGGAATCCTAACCCCCCTTCACTCTTAGGAAGACAGAAAGTATCCCATTTCACCAAGGCCCATTTTATTTCTTCTTAGTACCATCCAAAGGAAACGATGACTGATTTGATCCAATTCTCAAAGAACAGCCTTTGGGATATTCAAAACGAAAGAAACATAAATAGGAATAGATTGAAGGACTGATTTTACCAAGGTGATTCTACCCCCAGAAGAAAGCCACTTGTTGGTCCGGGTAGTTTAGTTTTTTGAGGTGTGTGTTTTTTGTTTTATTTTGTTTTTGTGTTTTTTGTTTTGTTTTTTTTTGTTATTGTGCTTTTATTGTTTTGTGTGTTTTTTTTTGTTATTATTCTTGTATTTTTATTTTTCTTGTTCTTGTTTTTTGTATGTTTGTGTTAATTGGTGTTTTTTTGTTATGGTGTGTGAGTGTTTTCTATTTTTTTTGTTTATTGTCTATTGTTGGTCGTTTTTTGTTTTATTTTATTATTTTTTTAAGATTTTGGTTGTTTTTATTTTTCATGTTTTTGTTGGTTGTCTTTGTATCTTTCTATTGTTTTTGTCATGTTTATTTTTTTATGTTGTTCTAGTGTTTTTTATGTGTGGTTCATATTGTGTTTTTTATATTATTATATGTGTGTGATTGTGCTTTATCTTTTTGACACACTTAAGGAGCAAGTTTTTTTTTAATCTTCTTGTGTGTTTGTGTTTGGTGTTCTTATTTTTTATTGTTTCAGGTTTGCTCGTTGAGTATGCCAAAGGTGGTAGGCCAGGTGCAAGCCTTGGGTGATTTTGGCAAAAGAGATACCCTTGTCTCCTTGGGTCTTACTCGAAAGTGGCATCCCTTCTGGGATGTTTTCCACAAAAAAAAAGATATCAATTGACATTAGCTCAACCGGTTAGATTCTTCAATATTTAAAGAGGAAACGAATGTTCAAATCTTATCAAGTGATACATGGATAATATCTAAGCTTTGTTCTAATATGACTATATGTTGATTATGTAATACGCGTGGGGCCCAATTTAATCCCAGATAATCAATTGAAAAAATAATATATTAAATGATACTAACCCAATATATTAGATAAAAAAATTGGATGTTAATAAAGAAAACCCAAATTTAAATATTATCAATATATATATATATATATATATATATATATATATATATATATATATATATATATATATAAATTGTCAAGTTGTCATAATACAATTATATAACTACAATATAAAAATTATATACATATGATTGAATTCTTTATTTTCATTTTCTAGATTTTTTCTAATTTTTGTGTGAATACAAATATTTCAAAATTAGCATCCTTATTGACATTTTTTTATAGTAGCCTTCATAATACCAAAAATTCACCTCTACTGTCTATGTGTTGCATCTTAGTAGAGTACTATTTCCAAAACATCACACTATCATAGTCTACTTTACCATATCTAGATTGCTAGTTCCTTTCTAAAGCACAATTAACATTAAAAATATTAGTAATTATTTGATTCAAGCAGTTAACATTTTCTTATCAGCTTCAAATAAACTTACTACTTCCTCTAACCATGGAAAATATAATTTAACTTCACGACAATCAATTAAAACCCCTCTATTGGCCAACCAATCTGCATATTTATTTCATTCCCTTAACATATATGTAAACCTAATTTTTTCAAACTCTTTAGCAAGATCTTGAATTTCCACAATTATCTCTTATATGTTCCATAGAGCCTTATTTTCTTCAAAATTGTATTTGCTACTATGAGTGAATCACCTTTCGTCTATACTCTATTCTATTTCATTTATTTACAAATTTTTAACCCTTCTAAAGCCACCCAAGCTTTAGAATTTCTAATTATTCCTTCTCTTCCTGTTGGTCCTATATATATTTTAAATGTTGGTTGATCTTTCATTAAGCTCATTATTACATCAAGCGGGTGGATAAACACACCACCAGTAGGGTCCCTAGTAAACTATTACATAGCATATCCACAAACATGTGAGATGGAGAGATTTGAACCTGGGACCTCTCTAACATGAGAGTTTCAACTACCCACTCCTCTCCAACTCCCCCACATGGGCGAATTTGGTCCTATATTTACTTTAGATGCTTCAAAAAAATTCAGTTTGACCAACTCGATATCTTTTGCTTTCTACTTATATTATTTACCTTCTTTTTATTTCTCCTATACCCAACATCAACATCATAATTCCATTTTATGACTTGAGTTCATCTATCAAGGCTTTGTCCTTCAAGATTAGAGATTGGGTGAATTGATCAGGTTGGATTAGACTCCTCTATGGCTAAAAAAATCTTTATTTTTGTTACCTCTAAATTCTTTTCCTTTTCTTTAAACATTCTTTTATTCCTTTATATCCATACACTCTAAAGTACTGTATCTTTTAGTATATCCCAAATTGTCTGTAAAGCCTCACTATTAAAAGTGCTCTACCATTGCTTTAACCATTCTTCAAATTTTCCATTCATCACCATGCATTGACCAAACATACTAAAAATCCATCACCATAGTTTCTAGACTATTGAGCAATGTTCCAAGAGATGGTCTATACTCCCCTCCTCCATTTTACAAAGAACACATTATGAGGGGCCATGAAAACCCCTTTTCATAAAGTTATCCTAGGATACAATTCTTCTATGACCTACTAGCCAAACAAAAATTTTGACTTGAGGAATGCTTGGACTATTCCAAATATCTCTCCATATACTTGTAATATTCCTATTTTGTTGGTGCTTTATATTTTATCCACTTCTTGTTGTGTACTCTCCAAAGTTATTCAATTCCCAAATCAGTTTATCCTTGGCACCCCTCAAAATAATCATTGTTGTTATCTTTCTACTCAACTACCTCCTAACATCAATGTCTTGTATACATGTAAAAAAAGCTTCTTTCCATTTGTATCTTCTTTCTTGGTCCTTGAGAAATTTTTTTGAAACCCTATCACCATACTTGTATTGAAGTAATCTCATCCAAGGTTTTAAAATTGGATTTAGATTTAGTGATTTTTTATTACACCAAATATCCATCCAAATAAAAATTATTTCTGTAGTTCCTACTACCCATATTAAACCTTCAATCACTAGATCAATTGATTTTTATTAACCATTCCAAAGTGAAGAACTATTTGGTAGAGAGAATGGAGTAAAACTTAGGCTTGGCTAATGGGGCTCAACATACTTATTTAGAAAAATTCTTGGCCATTATCTTTGACTCTCTTTGTACAATCTCCAAATTATGTTTCCCCTAAGAGCTAAGTTTACATTTGTAAGAACTCTTAAATTGAGACCTCCCCTAGTTTTATCATCACATACCTTGCTCTATTTCACCACCAAAGGAAATTTTCTTTTATCATGTATTCCTTAACATAAAAATTATCACCTAATATACATTAAATATTTTTCTATTGATTTTGGCATAGTATACAATGACATATAATAAGTTAGAATGACATGTAATACTGATTTAGTTAGTTGCACTCTTTTTGCTATCTATTTTCATCTACCTTTCCATGTTGATAATTTATTCTAAACTTTACTTATAACTAGATTTTATACTTCTATCCTCATTCTCCCCTCAAATAAGGGCATCTATAGATAATTTGATGGTAAATTTACCTCCTCCATTAGGAAGTAAATTTTAGATTTTATCCTATTAAATTTTTCCCTGATGCTCTTTTGTACTCCTTTAATAAGTTATTCAAAGCTCCGGCTTTATTTATCCCTACCCTCCTAGAAAGGGTTGTAGATCTACAAGTTGTTGATGAGTGATGTTATCAATGTTATTACTAGCCTTAAATCCACTTATAAATCTATCTTTGTTATTCTTCTTCAAGTTCATACCTAAAAACTACCATAATGATGAAAACATATGGTGACACAGGATCTCTCTATCTAAGACCTCTATTGGCTTTAAAATATTCTATTACTAACCCACTGACCAACACTAAATATGAAACTATAGAGAGACAAGATTTAATCCATTTAAGTCATTTCTTCCCAAAACCAAAATCTTCTAGTACTACAAAATGAAAATCTCATTTAATATTATTGCATGCCTTACTCATATCAAGTTTTAAGATCATTGCTTTCTCTTTTCTTAAAGCTACTAAATGTATAACTTCATGACCTACTATGTTCTTGTCTAGAATTTGTCTCCCTTTCAAAAATCCTCATTTTTTTAAAATTATTTTTTTAACAGTGATCTTAACAAATTTTCTATCACTGTAGAGATAATGTTATATGCCATATTGCATAGGCTTGTGGGTTTAATTTAATCGAATACTTTTGTATCCTTATTTTTTGAAATCAAGGTAAAATATGTTGCATTTATTTTATAAGGTATGTATTGGTTTATCATAGACTAATACACTACCACCAATAAATAATCCTTCACTATATCTACTTATGTTGATAGATTGTTGTAGATAGCCCATCCAGACCTAGGGATTTATCCTTATTAAAATATAAAATAGTTAAATGAACTTTTTCTAGAGTAATAGGTCCATTAGTTTTCCATTGAATTTATTTTTTTATAATTGAAGGTACTTCTTGTAGAATTTTATCATTAAGAACTCTAGACTCCTCTGATCCTAGAATATTATGATAAAAAGACCTTGCCTATTTTATAATTTCACTCTGTTCTTCAATTTAAACCCCTTCTACTGATTTAACTCTACTAATTCTAGATGTTGATCTTTGTACTATAGCCATACTAAGAAAAAAATTGTATTTTTATCTCCTTTTAACCAAGTTTATCTCAATTTTAATCTCCAAAATTTCTCTTCCATCCTAAAAATATTATGATATTCACTAAGCAACTCCCTTTCCTTTGAGATTGGATTATTATGATCAATTTTTTGTAATTTTGAAATTTTATGTTTAAGTTCTTCTTTCTTATCAAAAACATTTTCAAAAGTGTTCTTGTTCCTTTCTTTTAATCTAGATGTCATTGATTTAATTTATTTTGGAAGTGTATATAGCCCACCGTTTCTTGAAGAACTCCACATTTGTGTTATCATATCAAAAAATTGAGGATTGTCTTCCAAACAAGGCTCATATTTAAAATATGATATTTTTTGAATTCACTTACCATAATTTTAAATCTTATTGGCCAGTGATCTGAAGCAATCCTTGTCAAGGTATTAATTTTAGCACAAGTCCCTTCATCTAGACAATGATCTAAGAGTATGCATTTATGTAATTTTTTTGGTATTAGATTTTATCGTCTCCTATTGTTGGTCCATGTATAGTTATCTACTTCAAACTCAACCTCTCATAGATTATTTTTTTTAACAAAGGTTGAGAAATCTCTCACACTTCTGGTTAATTTCCTAATTTATCTAGAATTTTCATCTAGATTGGTTATGGCATTTAAATATTCTATGATGGTGAATAATATTTCTTAGTATTTAGTTATCATAAAGGCTTCAATCCACTCCAAAATTCTAATCTACCCGACTGAGTTGTGGTTCCATAGACATTAATAAGGATGAAACAAGTATGTACAAAGTAGCATGTGATTAAAGAGTCTATCCAAGGCCTAGTTTTAAGAATGGTTACACAAGAGGTCCTATTAGGATTCCAAAAATTTAGAATAATCTCTACCACTCCTTTAGAATCCTTAAAATCCTATTCACATCTTACCCATATTGTTTTCATAGTTTTTGAAGCGTTTTCTTTTGTCATTTTAATTTCTTAGATACAAAGAATATCAGTATTATTACTTAAACATAGGTCCTTGATACACCTTTTATATTCCATGATATGGTAATCATATCTCATTAGGGGCTAATGGCTCTGCCTAAAAATTACCAATATCATTTTGTTGTTTGGTAAAGATAAGTTCAACCAACCTAGTTTGTGTTCCTTTCTCTATGGCTGATCTTGCTTCCCTTGATATTTCTTGATAATTTGAGGGTTTTCCTCTTTTTGAATTACCTATATTAGGAGTATATATTATTATTCTATTGCTCAATATTCTTTCATAGGTTTCTTTTTCATCAGATTTATCCTCTCCTAGATCTACTATAGAAGCTTTTGACTTGTTTTGCTCATTTTTGGTATTTACTTATTAATGGTAGAGGTATTTACATCTAACACTGCATTTTATTTATCAATTTTTTTCTTTAATGGTGCATGGTACTCAATAAAGTCTTCAAAATCTAATGATACATATTCCTTAGGATCATCAAGAATGTTTGTCCCTAGATTAGGATCATATTGAATAGACGATTCCTTGTTAATATATTGAACTTGTTGTATGGTGTCCTTTAAGCTTTGATCCACTTTTTATTCATAGCCCACCATCTAAAAAGAGTTGGTATTTCTTCCACTATCCTTCCTTACTGGTCTCCACTATGTTTTTGCTTTTATTTGTCTAGATCTAATTTTTAGAAGTGGAAAACCATCTTCATCCATATCCATTTTAAAGTTTCTCTTACGGTTTTCTACATATTATTCTGGTGGGCTCTTCTTAGGGCATTATCTCTCAATATGCCCCACCTCATGACATATTCTACATATAAAATATATATTTTATAATATATGGTTTGGATTCACATCTTATCCCTATAATTAAGAATTGTTGATTCTAGTAAAGCTTTAATTATATCAATCATGACCAATATCTAAGCATAAATAGCCATAAATCCATATTTTGTAGTTTTTGAAATCTCAATTAGTTCTCCTAGATTGTTGCCTATTACCTTGAAGGTATCAATTTTCTAAAATTCAATGGGTAACGCAATTTAGATGATGTGGGTTTATAGCTACAACATCTCAATTGAGATGAAAAGTGAAGCTCTTTGTAAACTCTCAAGCTCTAAAGAAGAGATTTGTGATTTGTCAAGGGTGGATGACCCAAGTACAACCCTTTGTTCTCTAGCAAAACAAAAAAAACTCAATAGATTAGATTAAATTTTTGGATGTTAAAGAAAAAAACCTAATTTATCTTTTCAATATATATAAAATTGTCATGTTGTTATAATAATATTATATAATCAATAATATAATAAAAATTATATAACTTTATTTTTTCTAAAGAAAAAGGGGTTGTACTTGGGTCCCCCACCCTTAATAATTCACAACCCTAATATATAGATATTTGAGGGCTTAAAAATAGATTCACTTCTCATATGAATCAAGTTTCTATAGCTAGAAAGCTACATCATTTTAAAAAAAATATCTAAATTATTTATTTTCATTTTCTAGATTTTTTCAAAATTTTGTGTGAATAAAAATATTCTAAAATTCAACATCCCTCTTGACATTTTCCTAAATCCTTCACAATACCAAAACTTCAACTCTACTATTTATGCATTGCATCTTAGTAGTGTAATATTTCGAAATATTGCACTATCATAATTTGCTTTACTAGATCTGCATTGCTAGTTTCCTTCTCGAAGCACAAGTGTAACCACAAAATTATAATAATAGTTTATATATAAATACGTAATGTTAAATTCTCCTAGTTTCCTTCTCGAAGCACAAGTGTAACCACAAAATTATAATAATAGTTTATATATAAATACGTAATGTTAAATTCTCCTTTTCATGGTTAGGGAAAGTAGAAATGTTAGTTGAAGATGACAAAAAATGTTGATTGCCTAAATCAATTAATGATTAAGAATTTCTTTAATTTTTTCCATTGGTAATATTTTTTTTATTTTGTAACATTAATGTATTTTCATTTAGACTATTTATTATAATTTTTGTGGTTGCACTTGTGTTTCTAGAAGGAAATTAGAAATTTATATTTGGTAAAGCAAACTATGATAGTGTGGTGTTTTAGAAATATTACTCTACTAATATGTAAGGCATAGATAGTAGAGGTGAATTTTTGGCATTGTGAAGGTTGCTATAGGAAAATGTCAAGAAATATGCTAAATTCTAGAGTAATTGTATTCATAAATTTTTTTAAAAGATCCAAAAAATGAAAATCAAGAATTCAAACATTTTATGTAAAATGATATAGGTTTCTAGCTATAGCATCTCAATTGAGATGAGAAGTGTATCTATTTGTAAAATCTCAAGATTTAAAGAAGATATATGTAATTTGTCAAGGGTGGGGGACCCGATTACAACCCCTTATTATCCAGCATAAAAATGTTATAAAATAAAATACATATTACCATGGAAAACATTAAACTCTTAATCATTATTTGATTTAGGTAGTCAATATTTTCTTATCAGCTTTAACTAAACTTATTACTTCCTCTAACCATGGAAAAGAGAATTTATCTTCATGATCCTCAATTAATATCTCTCATTGGCTAGTCTATCCGTGCATTTGCTTCATTTCCTTAATGTATGTGTAAACTTGATTTCTTCAAACTCTTTAAAAAGATCATGAATTTCTATAATTATCTCTTATATGTTTCATGGAACCTTTGCTTTCCTCAAAACTGCATTTATTACTATGAGTGAATCACCTTCCATCCATACTCTATTCCATTTCATTTGTTTGTATATTTTTAATCCTTCTAAAGCTTCAAAATATTTAGCTTCATTACTTGTCTTAGATCCACTATTCAAATAGTAATGAGAAAAAATATCTTTATTATTTCTAATTATTCCTTCTCCTCTTGTTGGTATTGGAGTTCCTTATTTTCTTCCATCAAAATTTAATTTGACCAACTGCACATCTAGTGGTATCCTTTGTCTTCTTTTTATTTCTCCTGTACCCAACATCATAATTCCATTTGATGACTTTAATCCATCTATCAAGGCTCTCTTGTTCCAAATTAGGGATTGGGTGAGTTGATAGGGTTGGATTAGACTCCTCCATGTCTAAACAAATATTCCTTTTTATTACCTCTATATTGCTTTCATTTCATTTAAATAATCTTCTATTCCTTACTATCCATATAGTCCAAAGTATTGTATCTTTTAATATATCTCAAATTGTCTATAAAGCCTCACTTTTAAAAGTGCTCTAACATTTCTTTAACCATTCTTCAATTGTTCCATTCATCACTATGTGTTTACCAAACATACTATGAATCCATTGCTATAGTTTCTAGACTATTGAGCAATGTCCTAGGAGATGTTCTATACTCTCCTCCTCCTTTTTATAAAGAACACATTATGAGGGGCCATGAAAACCCCTTTTCATAAGGATATCCCAAGATAAAATTCTTGTATGACCTTCTACCCAAACATAAATTTTGACTTTAAGAATTCTTGGGCTATCCCAAATATATATCCATATTCTTGTGATATTCCTATTTTGTTGGTGCTTTACATTATATCCAATTCTCAATGTGTATTCCCTTGAGCTATTAAACTTTTAAGTCAATTTATCCTTGTCACCCATTAAATTAATCATTGTTGTTATCTTTCTATTCAACTACCTCCTAGCATCAATATCTTGTATACGTGTAAACATATATTCTTTCCATTTGCATATTCCTTCAAAATCCTTGTACAAAATATTGGAAATCGTATCACCAAATTTTTCTTGAAGTAATGTCATCCAAGGTTTCAAAATTGGATCTAGATTGAGTGGTTTTTTTTTTATCACACCAAGTATCCATCCAAATAGAACATTTTTCTCATGTTCCAACTACCCATATTAAACCTTTAATGTATAGAACCATTTGGTAGAGAATGTAGTAAAAATTAGGCTTGTGTCATTGGGCTCAACATACTTACTTAGAATAGTTCTTTCCTGAAGAACACAAGCTTATACTAAGAGGGGGGGGTGAACAGTATAAGACCTCTTTTTACTTTTTCCATTATTCTTCAAAGCAGTAAAGCAATATACCCAAAGCAATATCAAAGCAATGCACAATATCATCCAAAAAGTGACCAATTTTAACGTGGTTCACCCAAAATGGCTAGGCTACGTCCACACAACTTTTCTCTAAAAGTTATCTCAAAGTTCTTTGGGAATCCTTCCCAATTATAATGTTTATGAGCCTCGGCCCAAAGGAGATACCTTCCCCCAATCAGAATTTATGAGCCTTTGCTCAAAGGAGATACCTTCCCCCAATCAAAATTTATGAGCCTCTGCTCAAAGGAGATACCTTCCCCTCTACTCGGAAATGATCCCTCAGAATATCAACTGCCTCTACCTCTTGCCAACACGTGGAACTCCTTTCCACCGAAGACCTCTTGTCCTCAATGCTTAGGCTAAGAGACCTCTGCCTTCTATGATCACATCCACAGCAACTCAGCAACCTGTACCAAACACAGTCAGTCGGTCTAGTACAAGTCTTCCTCTGTCTCGTCGGATCCGTCCAACTCTTGAACAAATCAATCCTCTCGCATACAAGCCTTCTCAAAGACTTGCCAACTATCCTCGGGTTCTTCTCATAGAACCAATGCACCTCTGTCCTCAAGTTCTCCGATAGAACTATCAAACTCAGCTCACAAGTCCTTTTCTAGGACCTGTCCAAATCTGCTCACAAGTCCCCACCGGAACCTCGTCCAAAACTGCTCACAAGTCCCCATCGAAACTTGTCCAAAAACTGCTCACAAGTCCCCACCGGAACCTGTCCAAAAACTCAGCAAGCTCACAAAGAAAAACTTTCTTAGTAGGAAATCACAAAGTGAATTGTTAGAGACCCAATGTGATTTGTCAAACTCATAGAAGCATAAAGAGAATTGTTAGAGACTCAATATGTTCTATACTCAAATACCAATCTCAAAACTCAACTCAAATCAACTCAGCTCAATCTCAATCTCAAATCTGAAAACTCAACTCAATATCTGAAATGGATAGGATAGAATGTTTTCTTTCAAGAACATGAAACCCCAAAAATTGTCAACTATGCAAAGAATCACATAACAATGATACTCATGTTCTTTTCACCATCAAATAACTTTTCTCAACCAATCAATCTTTCACAACAAAATAAGGCTTCAAAAACAATGCTTATCAACAAGGTTTAATCAAACAACACCATTCAACTCAATATCAACCTTGAAGCATTCAACCAATCATCACAAGAAAAGGAAACAAGTAGAAATCTTTTTCCCTCCAAATATATTTGAACAAAACAACCACCAACACAATATCACCAAATGCAAAGAATAACTTGCTCAAATCAACTCAATGGAGTAAGCCCAATATCATGAATCAAGTAAAGCAATAACTTGATCAAACAACCTCTATGGAAGCAACTCAACCATCAAACTCAAAACAGCCAACCAAGGGTTCCACCAACTCAATGCAAGTAGCTAGACTCACAAATATAAACCCTAGTGCACAAAGCTTCCACTATCTCAAACCAAAAATTATGCATTCACCAAAAACTCTCCTTAAGGATAACAATGCATAAGTAGTCTTCAACAAACCAGAAAATAGGATTTACACCTAGCCAAAGGATACCTAGTAGAATACCTTTTCACTCCAACCTTATTTCAGAAAACATACACCAATCATACTCATAAGAAGAATGTGCCCATACCTTATTGGAGTAGAAGATAATTGAACCTTCAAGTTGTCACCACACACAACTCTCAAACTTCCAACCAAGTTAGGGTTAGAATAAAAAGAAATGAGCAATAATATAAACTTCCTTTATTACACCTTTTAGCTCCACTTCTTTAAACACAACCACCATAACATGCCAATAAATCAACAATCATAGACTCACACCTTATACCTCCATTTTTAATTTTAGCATAGCAAAGAATAATCTTAAAAATACATCCAAAGAAATATGCCCTTATTTCTCCTAAGCTTTTATTCAATGCTAATCACAAAAGCCAAAACTCATAAAATTTAATCACACCTTATAAATCGCTGTCCAAGAAACTCCGAATTTCATGGCATAAAGACGTTTTAATAAAAATGTGTGTTACTCTAGCAAAGCACCCCCACGAGACTCGAAATGGTGACCTCCGCCAATGCAGCGCCCAACAGCAGCCTTCACTGCCTCTAGCCCACGCGGGCTACGAAGTTCACAAGTGAACTTCCCTCCACTTCACCCTTGAAATAACTCCCGAAGACTTTTCAATCGCACATGCTTCTAAGTCTTCCTTCGATCGCAGCGAATACAGAGCACAAACACCACAAATTGCATTCGGGGAATTTCGAATTAATTAGCCTTCCAACCTTAGGAGTTGGAGAATAAATAGTCTCTTCGAAGACACCTTGACGTCGACGGAAATAATAATTAATTAAAACCTTGAAGGGTTTTAAATAATAATTAAATAAATAATAAAGAGAACCTCCATTGGTTTTAATAAAAACCCTATCCAACTTGGTTTTAATAAAAACCGGTTTGGTTTTAATGAAAAACCCTTGCCAATGGAATCTCTCCGGATTCTCTTAAAAATATTCTCTTGGAATCTTCCACCTTTGAAGCCAACACATCCTCTTAACATTAATGCCATTTCCTTTTGACATCAATGACAACTCATAGACAAGAAGCTAGGATCTCAAACCCAAAATTGCCAACATTTCCCATTGTATTTGCCTCTCTTTGTACAATTTCTAAATTATATTCCTCCTAAGATCTAAGTTAACATTTGTAAAAACTCTTAAACATAGACCTCCACTAGTTTTATCATCACACATCTTTCTCCTATTTAGCCAAAAGAAATTTCCTTTTATCATGTAATCCTAGCCATAAAAATGATTTTAGCTAGAGTGTTTAGGAAGTAAATTTTAGATATTATCCTATTAACTTTTTGCCCTGATGCTCTTTGATATTCCTTTAATAAGTTATTCAAATATCTAGACTAATTTATCCTTACCCTCCCAAAAATGTTGTATCATCTATACATTGTTGATGGATGATGTTTTTGTTATTACTAGCCTTAAATCCACTTATAAGCCCATATTTGTTATCCTTCTTCAAGTTCCTACCCAAACCCTCTACCATAATAATGAACAAATATGATGATAGAAGATCTCCCTACCTAATACCTCTTTTTTCTTTAAAAGACTTTGTTACTAACCCATTGACCAACATTGAATATGAAACTATAGATACAAGCTTTAATTCATCTAACATATTTCTTTCCAAAACCAAACTTTTCTAATACTACAAAAACAAAATACCTTTTAACCCTATCATAGGCTTTACTCATATCAAGTTTTAATATAATTGTTTTCTTTTTCTTTGAAGTTGTTGACTGTATAACTTCATGAGCTACTATGATCCTATCTAGAATCTATCTTCATTTCACAAATATTCCTTTCTCTTCTAAAATAATTTTGTCTAACAATGTTCTTAACCATTTTGTCATAATTTTGGAGATAATATTATATGGCATTACATAGGCTTATGGGTCTAAATGAATCAAACAATTTTGCATCCTTTATTTTTGTAATCAAGGTAAGATATGTTGCATTTATTTTATAAGGCATGTATTATTTTAACCTATATTGTTCCACTACCACCAATAAATAATCCTTCACTATATCCCAATTATGTTGATAGAATGTTGTAAAGAGACCATTTGAACCTAAGGATTTATCCTTACTAGAAGAGAAAAGAGCTAAATGAACTTCTTCTAGAATAATAGGCTCCATCAGTTTCCTATTGTCTTCATCTGTTATAAATTAAGGCACTTCTTGTAGAATTTTATCATTAAAAACTTCAAACTTCTCTAATACTAGAATATTATGATAAAAATACCTTGTATCCTTTCTAATTTCATTCTAATATTCAATCGAAACCCCTTCTAATGATTTACTTCTACTAATTCTAGATGTTGATCTTTGTACTATAGTCATCTTAAGAAAAAAAATTGTATTTTTATCTCCTTATTTTAACCAAGTTTATCTCAATTTTAATTTTCAAAATTTATCCTTCTTACTCAAAATATTATGATATCCATTAAGCAACTCCCTTTCCTTTGAGCTTGGATTATTATGATCACTTTTTGGAATTTTGAAAGTTTATTTTTTAGTTCTTCTTTCTTCTCAAAAATATTTCCAAAAGTGTTCTTATTCTATTCTTTTAATCTAGATGTCATTCAATTAAATTTGTTTTGGAAGTGTATATAGCCCACAATTTTCTAAATAATTTCACATTTGTGTTATCATATCAAAAAATTGAGGATGGTCTTCAAACATCTACTCGTATTTAAAATATTATATTTTTTTAAATTCACTTACCACCATTTTAACTCTTATTTACCAGTGATTTGAACCAATTCTTTTCAAAGTATTAATTTTAGCATAAGTCTCTTCATCTAGCCATTGATTCGAGAGCATACATATGTTTGATTTTTTGCTATTAGGTTTTAGTATCTCTTGTTGTTGGTCCATGTATAGTTATCTTCTTCAAACACAACCTCCAATAGATTATTGTTTTGAATAAAGGCTAAGAAATATGTCATACTTTGGGTTAATTTCCTAATTCCTCTTAAATTTTCATCCAACCTGGTTATGGCTTTAAAATATCCTATGATCATGAATAGGGTTTCTTGATCTTTACTTCTCATAAATGTGTCAATCCCACTCAAATTATAATCTACCTAACTGAGTTGTAGGTCCATAGACATTGATAAGGATGAAATAAATATCTATAAAGAAGTATGTGATTAAGAGGCTATTCAATGCCTATTTTTAAGAATGGTTACACAAGAGGTTCTGGTAGGATTCCAATAAGCTATAATTCCCCCTACCACTCCTTCAAAATCCATAGCATCCTATTCACTTCTTGCCCATACTTTTTTCATAGTTTTGAAAACTTCTTTTGTCATTTTAGTTTCTTGGATACAAAGAATATCAAGCTTATTACTTAAACTGAGGTCTTTGATACCTTTTCTTTGAGGTCTCAATAGCACTCCTTATATTCCATGATATGATAATCATGTATCATTAGGAACTATTGACCTCACCCGAGAATTACCAATATCATTTTTTTGTTTGTTAAAGAGAAATTCAACCAATATTATTTATGTTTCATTCTCTATGTTTCCTCTTACTTCCCTAGATCTCACTTGATAATTTGTGGGTTTTCCTCTTTATACCTTACCTACACCACAAGTAGTTCTTATTATTCTATTCCTCAATATTCTTTTGCAAATTTCTTTTTCATCAAATTTATCCTCTCTTGGCTCTACTATAAAATCTCTTGTTTTGTCTTGCTCCTTTTTTGGTATTTTATTTTTAATGGTAGAGGTAATAACATCTAACATTGCATTTTTTACCAATTTTTTTCTCTTGAATGGTGCATAGTACTTCAAGAGAGTCTTCAAAATCTGATGACACATATTCCTTAGATTCATTAAGAATTTTCATACCTATATGATTCCTTGTTAGTATGTTGAACCTATTATACTATGTCCTTTAATATTTGATCTACTTTTTATTCATAGTCAATAGCCTCAAAAGAGTTGGCATTTCTTCCAAAATTCTTCCTTACTGATCTCAACTATTTTTTTTCTTTTATTTGTCTAGGTCTATTTTTTAGAAGTTGAAAACCACCTTCATCCATATACATTTGTAAGTTTCTCTTGTTTTCTACATATGATTCAGTTGGGCTCTTCTTAGGGCATGATCTCTCAATATACCCCATCTCATGACATATTTTATATCTAAAAGATATATTTTCATATTCTATGGTTTGGTTCCATACCTTATCCCCATACTTAAGATTAATTAATTCTAGTAAAGCTTTACTTATATCAATCATGACCAATAGCCACACATAAATAGCAAAGAATTCATCTTTTATAGTTTTTAAAATCTTAGGGAATTCTCCTAGAGTGTTGACTATCACCTTGAAGTTATCTAAAATTCAATGGGTAACCCATACATCCTAACCCAGACTGGTACTAGGGATAAATTTATATTTTCAAATGAAAATCCTTCATACCAGTAAGTAAAGAGTCATGTTATTTCCATAAACCAGGGTCCCCCTTGTAGGATTTTATCTCTTTCTTCCTTAGAACAAAAATGGCTAGAAAGAAAACTTTGGGGAGAAAGGATAGAGTCACTCCTAGGAACTTCCAACTTCTATCAATCCATTTTCTCAAGGTTAAAGCCCCTAGTCAATACCCATTAAATCTATCAAAATCACCTTATCTTGGAGCAATGAGCATCGATCCTTTGTGGTATGCTCACTAACTTCTACTACTAGATATGATTCTAAGGATTTAGATATAAATCATTCCATGGAAAGGAAACTAAAGAATAAAATCTACAATATCCTATAACAAATATAATATTTGATAAAAAAATTATAATAATTTACATGCAAAATTTCTAAGATAAAAGAACAGGAAAAGAAACTTAGTTAAAAAATTGTATGCCTATAGAGAATTTCTAGCCTCATTGAAGCCCTAACCCTCCATTGTTCCTTCCATCATATAAACACTAGCTAATAGATATTTGAAATTTTAATTTTTGTAACTTAAAAATGTCACTGCCCTTGTTTTAGATGACTACCTTCACAAGATTGTATCTCCCTTAATATTGCTCAGATTTCTTCGTATAATCGATTCAAGAATAAATTGAATTGGATAACATTTTATGAAGATATAATTCCTAAAAAATAAAAGAAAAATTATCCTAATCCTTCAAAAAACAATTTTAAAAAAATAAGAATGATATAAATTCAATTCTATATAACATTTAAAAAAATAATAATATAACTATTAAACATTTTTTTTTACCAATACATCTCCTCCCAACCATAAAGCTCAGAACTATGCTTATCAATAGAGAATTTTATCATGGCTACTCTTTTAGGTAAAGCTACAGTTAAAGAAGCTTCTAATATTAAGAAAATCATTAGCTATTTTTCTAAGGCTACTGGGTAGTTGATCAATGAAGACAAATCTAAATTTATTTTCTTTCACTGTTCTGCTAGACAGGAATCCATGGTCTTGGATTAATTAAGATATAAGAAGATCTCTCTTCCAATCACTTATTTAGGTATTCCCATAAATATTCAAAGGCAGAAAAATAAAGATTGGATTTGGTTGTTGGACAAAGTCAAGAAGAAAATTTGGAAAGTGGACCAACAAGTGGCTTTCTTCTGGGGGTAGAATCACCTTGGTAAAATCAGTCCTTCAAGCTATTCCTATTTATGTTTCTTTCATTTTGAATATCCCAAAGGCTATTCTTTGAGAATTGGATCAAATCAGTCATCGTTTCCTTTGGAGTGGTACTAAGGAGAAAAGAAAATGGGCCTTGGTGAAATGGGATACTTTATGTCTTCCTAAGAGTGAAGGGGGGTTAGGATTCCGGTCCAATTAATAACAACAAATATTTAGTTGCTAAATTATATTGGAGGATGTTGCATAACCCCAATGCTCTTTGGGCCAATAATCTTCGTGCTAAATATGCTGAGAACAAAAGTCCTGAAGACCTTGTTTGCTATCAACTTCCTACCAAAGGTTCTCCCATTTTAGCAGTTCTTAAGACTGGTGAGGATTTGATAAAGAAAAAATATTTTGGATCATTCATAATGGTCAACATGTAAATTTTTGGACAGATTCTTGGGATGGTCACAAGCTTTTGATAACTCAGTTTCCCGATTGGAGGCCTTGGATGGAGGAGCTTCACCGAGCTAATTGGATAAAGGTGGCTAATTATCGTCGGTACCATACTGGTAATTCAAATGTTGGTAGATATTGGATCCCTATTGAGGACTGGCCTATTCAAATCCCAGAAAGGAAAAGACAAGATATCCAAGGCATCCTTCATATGAGATCCCTCTCTTGGTCCCATAAAAAAGATTGTTTTGGATGGAACAACACTACTAAGGGTGAGTATTCGGTTGCTCAAGGTTATTTGACCTTATGCCATAATAATCCCAACCATTCTTCTGACATATTTTCTCGATTGTGGGCTCAAAATCTCTGGCCTAAGGTGAGGTTCTTTAATTGGCTTTTATTGCATCGTAGGGTGCTTATCGGTGAGCAACTTATGAAGCATGGTATTCATGGCCCTTTTAGATGTGAAATGTGTGAAGAGAATGTAGGAAATATCAACCATATTTTTATTGAGTGTACTTTAGCCTCTGAGCTATGGAGGAGAATGGCCACTTTACTTGGCTTACAGTGGTCCAATTTTTTTACTTTTGAACAACTTTGGAGGGATTGGCCTAATCAAGAGGTTGTTGATCATTTTATTAGGCAGTTAGTTTGGATGGGTTCTACCATTCTTTTTTGAAATATTTGGAATGAAAGGAACAACTGAATTTTTAATCAAGATAGGAAGGATATTCACTATATTTGGCAAAAGACCATAGCCAAATTAGTTGAATCAATCCATCAACTCCTTAATCACCCCCAAAACTCCTACCAAAGATGGGATCAAGTGATGCAAAGATTAAAGATTAAATATTCTTAGGGCAACCAACTTAAATGGAATGTGAGTATTAGTAAGATGGATAGGACTAGAAATTGGCAACCTCATCCTAAGGATTTTGGAAAAGTCAATACTAATGGAGCCTCTAGAGGGAACCCTGGAAAAGCCAGTGTGGGAGGAATTGGTAGACTTTCAGATGGCTCCTTGGTTTTTACTTTTGTTGAGAATTTGGGTATTCTTTCCAATAACCTTGCTGAGGGGTATGGTATCTTGAGAGGCCTTCAGGAGGCTACTAAGGTTGGATGGGAAAAGGTGTTAGTTGAGTTTGACTCTCAACTTATGATTAATCTTTTGAAGAATCCTTCTAAGAATCATAAGGTGGATTGGAGAATAAAAATAATTATTGAGAAGATTCAATTAATCCAGATGAGATTTTTGAAAGTTGATTACAATCATGTGGTCAAAGATCAAACCAAGAGTGTTGATGCTTTAGCTAATTGGGCTTTGGACAAAGGTGATCTTACTTGTTATGGCCACCATCCTATATGGTGGGCTTCTCAAATTAGGGAAGCTCTTCTTTCTATCATTTCTTTGGGTGGCTCCAGTTTTGAAGGTACCTTGTTTTTTTTTTTTGTTTCTCTTTGGTTCATTCAGTTTTTTTTAGTTCCCTAGCTCATTTTATTCTTTATTTTGTTTCATCTGTTGATTCTTGCCTTAATAGTCTTCTGGTCTAGATAGGTCATTGTTTTGTTCAATTTTTTTTTTCTTTTTTAAGGTGGGTGGGTTCTTTTGTTTTGTTTTGTTTTTGTGTTCTTTGTGTTGTTTTTTGTTGTTCTTGTGTTTTGTTTTGTTTTGTTTTTTTTTTTTATGTTTTTTCGTTCTTGTTCTTGGGTTTCTCTTTGTTTGTGTTATTTCGTGTTTTTATGTGTGAGTGTTTTCTATGTTTTTTGTTTTTGTTTATTGTATGTTGTTGGTTGTTTTTTTTATTTTTATTTTTATTTTATTTTTTTTAATTTTTTAGGTTTTGGTTGTGTTTATTTTTCATGTTTTTTTTGTGTTATGTCTTTGTAGTTTTCTGTTGTTTTTGTCTTGTTTGTGTTTTATTATGTGGTTCTTGTGTTTTTCTATGTGGTTTGTGTTGTGGTTTCTTTTATCTTATTGTACGTGTTTGGTTGTGATTTTGTTTTTGACACACTCAAGGAGCATGCTTTTTATTTTATTTTATTATTTTTATTGTTATTTACTTAGTTTTAAATTGGTTTTGTGTGTTTGTTTGCTCCTTGAGTATGTCAAAGGTGGCAGGCCAGGTCCGAGTCCTAGACGTTTTTGGCAGAATGGATACCCCTGCTTCTTTGGATCTTACCCGAAAGTGGCATCCCTTTTGGGATGTTTTCCACAAAAAAATTAAAAATAAAGAATTTTATGCATAGAGAATTTAACACAACCACCACACACCCACCCCCTCACAGACTGGATACGCAGTTTAAACCTTGAACTGGTATCCCCTTAAAACAATATAACTATTAAACTTTTACTAATAAAAATTTTAACCTAAATAAAAATATCTTCCTTGGCAAACTAACCCTGAGGCCCGAATGATAAATATTTTCATTTATGCCAAATTAAGAAAATCTTTATACCATAATCTTTTAGAAGGCCCATTGCTCCATTAAAGAGTTTTATCTTCTATAAGTAAAATTTTATCTTAAAAAAATATTATATTATAAATTTATAACTAAAAATATTATATAATATATTTTAAAAAACATATTATATAATAAATTTATAATTTTTATTAAAAAACTAAGTAAAAAGCCCATGTTTTAGTAAACCCCAAACCCCATTAGGTATCGGTTGACACACGATGAACAATATAAATAACCTTTAATATTTATTACGGTTTCTTCTTGTTATCGTTGAGGTCATCTCTCTTCTAGGGTTTGTGTCTAAATTTTTTTTACAAGTCCAAGTCTAGACGATGTCCACCTTCTTGCGCAATGGAGATGTGGGGGAGCAAAACGAGTCAGGCTCTGATCCAGGATGGTGGAAGATACCAGAGGATACCGTGCAGACCATATTTACATATTCTTCCATGGAATTCCTCTTCCGTGCAGAGAAAGTTTCCCGGGACTGGAATACTCTTTTGTCTTCTCCCAAGTTCTGGAATAACCACTCCAGCCAAATCACGAAACAACAATGGCTGCTCTTGTGCCTGTATTCAAAAGACGACAATAATATGGCCTACAACATCTCCACCAAATCCTGGATGGAAATCTCAGATTCTTTCTTGCCAAAATCCAGAAGAGGCACTAGTTACTACGGATCAGCAGGGGGACTAGTCTTAGCAGGTATGGGCTATCCTCAAACACTTTGTGTTTGCAATCCATTAAGAAGAATGCTTGTTCAGCTTCCTCCACCGTTATCCATAGAGTTAGAGTCCCTCACTCCCAAAGGGATTTTGTTGTCTGAGGACCAATCATCCTACAAAGTCATGGTAGTGGGTCGTGATAGGAGGAGGGGGAGGAGTGTTGTAGAAATCTACACTTCCTCTAAGAAATCATGGAAATTTTCTGGTTTCATTCCTGATCGCTTTTACCTAAGTAAGAATATGGTATTGTGCAACGGTTTTTCTTTCTTTTTGCCTTATAATGAGAATAATATTATGGCTTACCGCAACCTTCATGAAGAGTGTAGGGACATCAATTTTGTGAAGTTACCCGTGCTTCGTAATCAAAATAATGGAAACAGGGTAAAATACAGCTGGTTGCATGTGGAACTTCTGTTTTTGTCACTGCAAGATTCATGCAATACTTGGGTATATGGGAGTTTCAGAGGAATGATAATCAATGTTGGAAGGAGATAGCGACAATGCCTGCATCTATGTGCGAAGAGTTTGAGGGAGGGGATTGGTATGAGTGCGTGGGAGGAGGAGATTATGTGTGCTTTGGAAGGGTTGTTTTTCGAGATACTAGTGGAAACATGGCTACTTATAGTTTGAGAGAGCAATCTTGGAATTGGGTGTCACGTTCAGAGCTATTCAATGCCCGAGGCTTGGGAATGATGGTCTTTGAACCAAACCCTTTTTTAAAACCCTAAAAGATTGTCTTTTCAACCAAACCTTTTTTTGGAAACCCTAAATGATAAAGGAAACTTTATATGCTGTAAGTATACTTGTATAAGACTTGTAATGGTTATGTTTTTCTATAGAAAATATTTTACATTACATATATTTTTTTTGCAATATGTAATTTGTAAGGTTTATTAGCACAAGACTTGTAACGGTTATGTTTTTATATAAAGAATATTTTACATTACATATATATTTTTTTTTGCAATATGTAATTTGTAAGGTTTATCTGTTCAGCTTTGTCCTTTGTGGTAGTCCATGTTAGGCCTACTATTATGTGTTTTTATATTATTAAAACAAGTAATACATCACCATATTCATTTATATTTAGTAGTAATTTTAAAGTTTGTTATTTGGTAAAATATAATATTAGTTTTTAAGTAATACATCAATATATTCATTTATATTTAGCAATAATTTAATTTGAAAGTTTGTTATCTAAAATAATTTAGAATAATTGATCAAAGTTATTTATTTGGTAAAATATAATATTAGTTTTTAGTTTTATTTAGTTATAGTAATGTATTATTTAAGTAATATGATGTAAGTTTTTATAATTGAGTTATGAAATAGATATGTTTGTGTTATGAATAGATGTTTTTTATTGTTTATATATATATAGTTACATAGAAGAGTATTTTTTAATAATTTTAATATATATTTAATAAGTCATTTTTGTTTGCTCGATAATAAGGGGTTGTACTTGGGTCCCTATCATTGACAAATTAGATCTCTCTTCTTTTGAACTTGATAGTTTGCAAATAGATACACTTCTCATATCAATTGAGATGCTATAGCTAAAAACCTACATCATTTTACATAAAATGTTTGAATTCTTGATTTTCATTTTCTGAATCTTTTCAAATTTTTGTATAAATACAATTACTCCAAAATTTAGCATCTTTTTGGACATTTTATATAGTAGCCTTCACAATGCCAAAACTTCACCTCTACTATCTATGTCTTACATCTTAGTAGAGTAATATTTTCAAAACTTTGCACTATCATAGTCCTCTATACCAAATCTGGATTTCTAGTTTCCTTCTTGAAACACAAGTGCAACCACAAAATTTATAATAAATAGTCTAAATGAAAATACATTAATATTATAAAATAAAGCAAATATTACCAATGTAAAGCATTTAAAAACTTATTCATTAATTGATTTAGGCAATCAACATTTTTTGTGAGCTTCAACTAGACTTTTTACTTCTGGAAAGGAGAATTTAACTTCACAATCCTTAATCAAAACCCCTCTATTGGCTAGCTTATCTACACATTTGTTTCCTTCCCTTAATATATGTGTAAACATGATTTCTTCAAACTCTATAGCAAGATCTTGAATTTCCACAATTATCTCTTGTATGTTCCATGGAACCTTTGCTTTCCTCAAAATTGTATTTATTACTACGAGAGAATCACCTTCCATCCATACTATTCCATTTATTTTGTTTACATATTTTTAACCCTTCTAAAGCTGCCCAAGATTTAGCTTCATTATTTGTCTTAAATCCACTATTAAAAGCATAATGAGACAAAATCTCTCCTCTATTATTTCTAATTATTCCTCCTCCTCTTGGTCTTGGATTTCCTTTAGATGCTTCATCAAAATTCAACTTAACCGACTTCACATCTAGTTGTTTCCACTTTATATTTTTTGCCTTCTTTTTGCTTCTCTTGTACCCAACATCATAACTCTATTTAATGACTTGTATCCATTTATAAGGACTTGTTGCTTCTAAATTAGGGATTGGGTAATTTTATAGGGTTGGTTTAGATTCCTCTATGGCTAAACATATCTTCTTTTTCATTACCTCTAGATTTAGTGATTTTTTTATCACACCAAGTATCCATCCAAATAGAAATTATTTCTCTAGTTTCTATTACCCATCTTAAACCTTTAATCTCTAGATCAATTGATTTTTTTTAAACCATTCCAAAGTGAAGAATCATTTTATAGAGAGAATTGGCTCATGGGGCTTAGCATACTTATTTAGAAAAATTCTTGGCCATTATCTTTAACTCTCTTTGTATAATCTCCAAATTATGTTTCTCCTAAGAGCTAAGTTTACATATGTAAGAACTCTTAAATTGAGACCTCCCCTAGTTTTATCATCACACACCTTGCTCTATTTCACCACCAAAGGAAAATTTCTTTTATCATGTATTCTTGACCATAAAAATGATCACGTCATATAGATTAAACCTTTTTCTATTGATTTTGGTATAGTATGCAATGACATATAATAAGTTAGAATGACCTGTAATATTGATTTAATTAGTTGCAATTTTTCTGCTAACTATAATAATATATCTTTCCATATCTATAGTTTAATCTAAAATTTATTTATAACTGAATTCTATACTTCTATCTTCATTCTCCCCTCAAATAAGGGCATCTATAGATAAGTTGATGGTAAATTATCCTCCTCCATTAAGAAGTAAAATCTGGATTTTATCCTATTAACTTTTTGCCCTGATGTTCTTTTGTACTTCTGTAATAAGTTATTCAAAATTGTTCTCTCATTTATCCCTACCCTCCTAGAAAGGGTTGTATTATCTACAAGTTGTTGATGGGTGATGTTGTCAATGTTATTACTAGCCTTAAATCCACTTATAAGCCCATATTTTTTATTCTTATTCAAGTTCCTACCTAAAAACTCTACCACAATGATGAACATATATGGTGATAGAGGATCTCCCTATCTAAGACCTCTCTTGGCTTTAAAATATTCTATTACTAACCCATTGACCAACACTAAATATGAAATTGTAGAGACACAAGCTTTAATTCATCTAAGTAATTTCTTCCCCAAACCAAAATCTTCTAATACTGCAAAATGAAAATCTAATTTAATATTATCATAGGCCTTACTCATATCAAGTTTTAAGATCATTGTTTTCTCTTTTCTTAAAGCTACTAAATGTATAACTTCATGACCTACTGTGATCCTACCTAGAATCTGCCTCTCTTTAAAAAATCCTCCTTGCTATTTTGAAATAATTTTTTTTAACAGTGGTCTTAACCAATTTTCCATCACTTTAGAGATAATATTATATGCCATATTAAATAGAATTATGGGCTTAAATAAATCGAATTTTTTTTATCCTTATTTTTTGGAATCAAGGTAAGATATATTGCATTTATTTTATAAGGTATGTATTATTTTACCCTAGAATGATCCACTACCACCAATAAAGAATTCTTCACTATAATAAATTATGTTGATAGAATGTTGGAGACTTATAATACTGCAAAATGAAAATCTAATTTAATATTATCATAGGCCTTACTCATATCAAGTTTTAAGATCATTGTTTTCTCTTTTCTTAAAACTACTAAATGTATAACTTCATGACCTACTATGATCCTGCCTAGAATTTGCCTCTCTTTCAAAAATCCTCCTCACTATTTTGAAATAATTTTGTTTAACAGTGGTCTTAACCAATTTTCCATCACTTTAGAGATAATGTTATATGGCATATTAAATAGACTTATGGGTTTAAATAAATCGAATAATTTTTATCCTTATTTTTTTTTAATCAAGGTAAGATACGTTGCATTTATTTTATAAGGTATGTATTATTTTACCCTAGAATGATCCACTACCACCAATAAAGAATTCTTCACTATAATCAATTATGTTGATAGAATGTTGGAGAGAGCCCATCCAAACCTAGGTATTTAACCTTATTAAAATACAAAAGAGTTAAATGAACTTCTTCCAAAGTAATAGGTCCATCAGTTTTCCATTTTCTTCATTTGTTATAACTGAAGGTACTTCTTTTAGAATTTTATCATTAAGAACTTTAGACTCCTTTGATCCTAGAATATTCTGATAAAAAGACCTTACCTCTTTTTGTGGGCGATAGTAATATGTGAGCAGATTAATATGGCAACAGTTATTCAGGCGACTAACAAAACAAAGAAAAATTTCATTCTATTCTATTCAACCTTAGCAATAATCACATATATATATATACGAAAAATAAACGCGCTACTATTAGGGGATGAGGAGATGAGGAGGAGGGGAAGTTGGAGAGATAAAGGGAGAAAAGGAAGGAAGAATAAGGGGAGAAAATAAAGGGAGGGAATCGAGGAGGAGAAGGCATGAAAAAATCATGCCGACAGATTATAAAAATCATGCCGACAAATTTTGCCGACCTTTTAAAAACATGTTCACACTTGCAAGCTTTTTCTAGGCTGCTTAGACTGTAGACACGTTCACACTTGCAACACTCTCCCCCTTAAAGTTGAGAGGACTGACTAGACAGTCTCTCAGCTTTATAAATTGAGCTTTAGCCATGCCTTTGGTGAAGATGTCTGCAACGTTCTCCAAAGTGCGGCAAAATTTAAGCTCAACAATCTCTTGCTCCACCATATCTCGGATGAAGTGATACTTCATATCAAAGTGTTTTGTTCTGCTATGGTGGACTGGATTATATGCCAACTGAATGGCACTTATGTTATCATAGTAGATTCTGGTCGGACCACTTTGCTGTTCTCCAATCTCTTCCAACACTTTTCTTAACCATAAGGCTTGAGTACTAGCATAAGTGACTGCTATATACTCAGCTTCTGTAGAGGACAATGCTACTACAATCTATTTTTTGGAACTCCATGTTATTAGTCCTGACCCTAGACTAAAATAGTTCCCTAAAGTTGATTTCCTGTCATCAATGTTGCTGCCCCAATCACTATCACTGAAGCCTACTAGCTTAACAGTTGTACACTTGTGGTAATGGATTCCAAAATCCCATGTACCCTTTACATATCTGAGAATTCTTTTAGCTGCTTGCAAATGCAGCTCAGATGGACTAGCCATAAATCGAGAGACAAGAGAAACAACATACTGAATGTCAGGCCTTGTGTTGGTGAGAAACATCAAACTCCCAACCATGCTCCTAAAAGTGGTCACGTCAACTTTCGGTGCTCCATCATTTTTGCTCAATTGGATCCCATGTCCAATTGGAGTTGCAACTGCTTTGCAATGCTCCATGGCAAACTTCTTAATCATGTCTCGAGCATACTTATGTTGATAGATGAAGATCCTTGTATCTGTCTGGTGAACTTCCATGCCAAGGAAGTAGTGCATTAAGCCCAAATCCTTCATCTCAAACTGCTTCATCATGGAGTGTTTGAACTCCATATTCATATTTTCATTACTACCCATAAATATAAGATCATCCACATATAAGCAAACAATGAGGATGTCTTTCCCTTCCTTCAGGTAGTAGAGAGTGGGTTCATTTTTGCTTCTGGTGAACCCATATTCTTGGAAATAGCCATCAATGCGAGAGTACCAAGCTCGTGGTGCTTGCTTGAGGCCATACAATGTTTTTTTCAATCTATAAACAAGGTGCTCCTTACCTTGCTCTTGAAATCCTTGAGGTTGTTCAACATACACCTCCTCTATCAAGTACCCATTGAGAAAGGCACTTTTTACATCCATGTGTTGGATTTTCCAACCTTTGTGGGCAGCTAAAGCAAGACTTGTTCTGATGGTCTCCTGTCTGGCTATAGGAGCAAATGTCTCCTCATAGTCAATACCATATTTTTGTGTGAAGCCTTTTGCTACTAATCTTGCTTTGTGTCTTTCAATGCTTCCATCAACATTGAATTTGGTCTTGAAGACCCATTTACATCCAACACACTTTTTCCCTTTAGGAAGCTCTACCAGCTCCCAAGTATCATTGTTTTTTATAGAGGTCATCTCCTCTTTCATGGCATTCTGCCATATCTTCTGAGTACAAGCCTTCTCATAACTAGAAGGTTCAAGATGTGCACTAGTCATCAAAGCATAGTTAACTACATCTCCCCGAGGTTCTTGGGAGTCATCATCTCCATACAAATGCATATTTTCAAGTCTTTGCAAAACTGAACTCATTTCACTAGCTTGACTTCTAGTATATCTTCTTTGAAAATTTTTATCCAACATCTGATAAGATGGATGATGCTAGAGTGTTCTCTTACCTCTGGATGGAGAATCAATATCCATTGGTGAAGAACTGATTGATCTTTGTGGAGAAGGACTTGGTGAAGTTGTTGATGAACTTGAAGTAGAACGTCTGCTTGGGCTTGAAGGGGGTGTGTCCTTGCCTTTCTTGGTTGACACCTGCTAAATTTGTGAAGAACCTGCATCATGGGATTCATCATCAATAAAAAATATTGGATGTCCCCATTCTCCCCCTTCATCGAAAATCACATCCTTAGAAAGAACAAACTTTTGGGTCTTCGGATTGTAGAGTCTATAAGCTTTTGTGGATTCACAGTACCCTACAAAAATACATGCTTGACTCTTGGGATCAAGCTTCTTCCTCTGCTCATCAGGAATGTGTGCATAAGCCAGTGAACCAAATACTCTAAAATGTTTGACATTTGGTTTTTTACCATACCATGCTTGGTAAGGAGTTTTCCCCTTCAGGCTTGAAGTAGGGCTCCTATTCAAAATATAGACACTGGTTCTGACTGCATCATCCCAATACATGTTGCTTAAATGCTTTGTTTGAAGCATAGATCTTGCCATTTCTACAATGGTGCGGTTTTTTCTCTCTACCACACCATTATGCTGTGGAGTATAGGCAGTAGTGAACTACCTTTTTATCCCATTTTATTTACAAAATTTCAAAAATTCTTTTGAGGAGTATTCTCCTCCTCTGTCTATTCTAAGACATTTTACATGATATCCACTTTCTTTTTCAACATTTGTTTTGAAATCAATGAAGCAATCAAATGCTTCATCTTTATGCTTCAGAAAATAGACCCAACACATTCTGGAAAAATCATCTATGAAAAGAAGAAAGTAAGAGTTGTTACCAAGACTTTTGGTCTGCATTGGACCATAGATGTCCGAATGCACTAGCTGAAGTGGATAGCTTGCCCGCCATGCTTGCCCTCATGGAAATTTGGCCCTGGCGTGCTTTCCCAAAGCACAACCTTCATAGAATTCCTTATGATCCTGAAATTTAGGAAGTCCGATCACCATCGCTTGAGAAGTTAACAATTTCAAACTGGCTGGATTCAGGTGACCATATCTCAAGTGCCACAACATACTTGGATTCACAATGGCAATATTTGCCAATTGAACTCTCCCTGGCTGGCCAAACTTCAAGGGAAATAACATGTTCTTAGTCATTGGTACCTGTGTAATGATTCTATTACCATAATTCTTATCAAATATTACACATCTACCCTCATCAAATACAAGTTTATAATTCTTTTCCATAATTTGACCAACACTAAGAAGATTGTGTTGGATTTGAGGGGTGTAATAGATATCATTCACCTGTTTGATGCCTTCTTGTGTTGGAACCTTCATGGCTCCAATGCCTTCTACTGCCAATGACTTGTCATCTCCTAGCTTGATATGAGATTTGTAGGAGGAATCAAGTGTAGCAAAGAGTTCTTCTTTGCCACTCATATGATTTGAACACCCAGTGTCCAAGATCCAGGTGTCATTCAAATTATGATCTGATTGGCCATATGAGAGAAAGAGATTAGATGTCCCTTCCTCTTCTCCAAAATGGCCATACTGACTGCTTTGACTGTTGCTCCCTTGTGAGGATTTGGACCAACAGTCACGAGCAAAGTGGCCTGGTTTGCCACAATTGAAACAAACTTTCTTTGACTTATCACTTCCTCTTCCTCGACCTGGATTCTTTCCTCTGTTTTGCTGACCACCTCTGTTTTGACCTCCACCTCTGCTGGAAGATCCTCCTCTGCTTGGGGTTCCACCTCTTGGACTGTTCCTGCCTCTTCCTCTTCACTGACCTTTGCCTTGGCCTCTTCCTTCTTGTGAAGCGAAGGCTTTGTCATCGCCTCCATAGCTGGTGGAAGGAGATTCCTGCAATCTCTCTTCATGTGAAAGTAGGGAACCGATCAAGGCATCAAAGGATAGAGTACTCAAATCCTTCGATTCTTCAATGATAATTGCAACATGGTTCCACTTTGGAAGAAGTGTTCTTAACACTTTCTTAACCACAATATCTGGCTTGATGTCATCTCCGAGAGTGATCATTTTGTCTACTACTGCTTTGACTCGCATGCAGTAGTCTCCAACTTTTTCATCTTCTTGCATCCTGAGATTCTCAAAATCTCTTTTCAAAGTTTGAAGCCTGACTTGCTTCACTTGATCACTCCCTTGGAAGCCTTCTTTCAAGGCCTTCCAAGCCTCTTGAGCTGTTACATAGGATGTTATTCTAGGAAATATGCTTTTATCTAGGGCTTCTTGCAAATGATACAGGGCAGAGGAATTATTTTTTTGTGCTTCTTTCCTAGCTTTTCTATCAGCAACACTTAAAGCGGTCCAGTCAGTAGGAGAGGGTTCTGTGTAACCCTCTTCAACTACATCCCATAAACCTTTACCAATTAGTAAGGTTTTCATATTTATTGACCAATACTCGTAATCACTACCATTGAATTCTGGAATTGGGAGACTTGTGTTTGAGGCCATAGCTACTGCTTAAAAATAAACTTTGATTTGACTAATACAAGCAATTACAAAGCAAAGTAATTACAAATTCAAATCAAATATTGCTTTTTTAATTCTCTCACTGATTGCTTGTTCTTCTTGTTGTGGATCTTCCAGTACTGGATGCCCAAAATTATTGGCAATTGAATCCTCGTCGTCGCTGATGATGATGATTTCAGGGGCAACTAGCTCTGGTTCTGGCTCTAGCTCAACTGGCTCTGGATCTCGCTCTGGAGAGCGTGGGGAATAACTATCGTTGGCTTGTTCCTCAGGTGTGATTTCTACTGAATCGGACTCCTCCACTCGTTGTCCAAATATGTTGTCTTCAGAGTCAGCCTCGTAACCGAAATCAGGATTCCTCTGGTGGGCTATAACAACATTCTGCAACTGACTGAACACAACGTGCAGTCCATTTCTCCGAACTCGTTCATCAAATGATTCGACAGTCTCTCTTCTCAGTAGAGAGCACAAAGCATGGTAACACCCGGTAGATCTGATCATCTACTCATCAAGACAACAAAAAACTCCAGTTGAGGTTAAAAGTTTGTAAAAGGTTTAAAATCCCCTTGGGTGTTAGGTTCACAATATGAGGTACACCATTTTGCCTCTAAGGTTCAAAGCCCTCTTTTTTTTAAAAGTTCTCAAAAAATTATTAAAGTATTTTATTAGTAAATTTAATAATTAAAACAAAATTGCTTTTCTTTTAAAAAATAAAATAATTAAAATAAAAGCAATTTAATAGTAATTATTAAATAAACTATAAATACTTTAATTAAATTTTAATAAACTTAAAAAAAAACTTTCAATAAAAAAAAAATTGAACCTTTTATAACCGTCGAGCGAGTTTGAACTCGCGACCTCCAGCGCCTCAACGGAGGCTATCTACCAATGCGCCCGTAGCTCCTTTGGATATCAACAAGGCACCTCGTACCCGTTATCTTCTGACGTCCGGTGCAAAAAGAAAAAAAATTATCTCCCTTGCCACCGTCGGGTTTTGAACCCGAGATCTCCTATCCACTACTCGAGCATCTTCGCCAAGCAAGCTACGCCCACCGACGCGATATGAAAGGCAGACTTGTTAGTATTAAAGGTGTCGTGTGACCAATTTTATTTTAAAAAAAAAATGATTTATCCCACATCTGTTGGGATAAGGATTGTGGGAGGTTATAATAACGCGAATGCGCGCGTTATTATTTGATTGCCCTTGGGCAATTGTTCCCCATCCAAAATTTTGCCTCAGCACTCCAGCAACCAACTGCACACGGACACCTCAACTTATTTACTAACTCATACGCCATTCCAAATGCCACGTTAGTCTTATACAGTGCGCCCACATCAGCTCACTTGCTCGTCATCGTTCACCATGTGTCGCCCTACTGGCGACCACGTCACCTGCAATTGTCGCTCCCTCAGTCTGCCATGTGTTGCCACATCACCTCACCACCACCTCAATAATCAACTCGATCTGCGTACCACTAGCCAACCAGCGTCCACTTCAGTAATTCATGTCAATCTGCCACATGTCAGTCTGCTCACACCTCAACCTCAAAATTTGTGCCATCCTTGATCCGCCCTCGATCTATGTCTTGACAACACTTTGGCGCTCCTCGATTTTCGAGCATTGATCTATGTGAAATATGCTCACGGTCTACCTTGAAAACTATGCAATTGTACCCCTGGATTTGATACCAGATTGTGGACAATAGTAATATGTGAGCAGATTAGTATAGCGACAATTATTTAGGTGACTAACAAAACAAAGAAAATTTTCATTCTATTCTATTCAACCTTAGCAATAATCACATATATATAATGTGAAAACTAAACGCGCTACTATTAGGGGATGAGGAGATGAGGAGGAGGGGAAGTTGGAGAGATAAGGGGAGAAAAGGAAGGAAGAATAAGGGGAGAAAATAAAGGGAGGGAATTGAGGAGGAGAAGGCATGAAAAAATCATGCCGACAGATTATAAAAATCATTCCGACAAATTTTTCCGACCTTTTAAAAAATACGTTCACACTTGCTAGATTTTTCTAGGCTGCTTAGACTGTAGACACATTGACACTTGCAACACTTTTATAATTTCACTTTGTTCTTCAATCCAAACCCCTTCTATTGATTTAATTCTACTAATTCTAGATGTTGATCTTTGTACTATAGCCATCCTAAGACAAAACTTTGTAATTTTATCACCTTTTTTAACCAAATTTATCTCAATTTTAATCTCAAAATTTCTCTTCCATTCTAAAATTATTATGATATTCACTAAGCAACTCCCTTTCCTTTGAGCTTGGCTTATTGTGATCAACTTTTTGTAATTTTAAAATTTTATGTTTTAATTCTTCTTTCTTCTCAAAAATATTTTCAAAAGTGTTCTTGTTCCTTTCTTTTAATCTAGATGTCAATGATTTTGAAAGTTTATTTACAAGTATGTAAAAAATAGCGTGTGATTAAAGAGGCTATCTAATGCCTAGTTTTAAGAATGGTTATATAAGAGGTTCTAGTAGGATTTCAACAAGTTAGAATTATCCCTACCACTCCTTTAGAATCTATAGCATCCCATTCACATCTTTTCCATATTGTTTTCATAGTTCTAGAAACGTTTTATTTTGTCATTTTAGTTTCTTGGATACAAAGAATATCAAGCTTATTACTTAAACATAGGTCCTTTATACACCTTTGCTTTAAGGGGGCATTAAAATATTCTATATTTTATGATATGATAATCATATCTCATTAGGGGGCTACTGGACCTGCCTAGAAATTACCAATATCATTTTATTTTTTGGTAAAGAGAAGTTCAACCAACTTAGTTTGTGTTCATTTATCTATGGTTGATCTTGCTTCCTTGGATCTTACTTGATAATTTGAGTTTTTTCCTCTTTTTGACTTACCTATATTAGAAGCATATCTTATTATTCTATTGCTTAATATTCTTTCACAAGTTTTTTTCATTATATTTATCCTCTCTTGGCTCTACTATACAAGCTTTTGAATTGTCTTGTCAATTTTTGGTATTTACTTATTAATGCTAGAGGTATTAACATCTAACAATAAATTTTCTTTATCAAATTTTTTGTCTTGAATGGTGCATGGTACTTCAACAGAGTCTTCAAATCTAATGAGACATATTCCTTAGCTTCCTCGAGAATGTTTATCCCTAAATTAGTATCATATTGAATAGATGATTCCTTGTTAATATGTCGAACCTATTGTACCGTGTCCTTTGAGATTTGATCCACTTTTTATTCATAGTCCAACACCTCAAAAGATTTGGTATTCCTTCCAATATCATTCCTTATTGGTCTCCACTATAATTTTGCTTTTATTTGTCTAGATCTATTTTTTAGAAGTGGAAATCCATCTTCATCCATATCTATTTTAAATTTTCTCTTATAGTTTTTGCTACAACCCTAACATAACCGACTATGTTAGGTTCCAATTGCATTAATTATTTTTCACTATTTAGACTAGGGTTGATTTAATGGATTAATCATCTTATCATATTTTTTTTCATTCTTTCATCTGCGCATATCGCATAAGGCCTTTACGACGAGGGAGTGCCCACCTTAAGTGGCTAAACATTTATTCTAAATTCCATTTGATTATCTACGCAATTGCATCATTGTTTGTTTATCTGTCGGGTTAATTGATTAACAAAATAATTATAGTTGAAATTGAGAGAACTCGTAGGAAGTTGGAATTTAACCCTATCATAGAATTTACTTATATCAATTTTTAAGATAATTGTTTTCTATTTATTTGAAGTTGTTGAATGTTTAACTTCATGAGCTACTATGATCCTATCTAGAATCTATATTCCTTTCATAAATATTCCTTGCTCTTCTAAAATATTTTTTTCTAACAGTGCTCTTAACCAATTTGTCATCATTTTGGAGATAATATTATATGGCATTACATAGGCTTATGGGTCTAAATGAATCAAACAATTTTGCATCCTTCTTTTTTGGAATCAAGGTAAGATATGTTGCATTTATTTTATAAGGTATGTATTGTTTTAACCTAGACTGTTCCACTACCACCAATAAATAATCCTTCACTATATCCCAATTATGTTGATAGAATGTTGTAAAGAGACCATTCTAACCTAGGTATTTATCCTTACTAAAAGAGAAAATAGCTAAATGAACTTCTTCCATAGTAATAGACTCCATTAGTTTCCTATTATCTTCATATGTTAGAAATTAAGGCACCTCTTGCAGAATTTTATCATTAAAAACTTCAAAATTCTCTAATCCTAGAATATTATGATAAAATATTCTTGTCTCCTTTCTAATTTCACTCCAATATTCAATCTAAACCCCTTCTACTAATTTAATTCTACTAATTCTAGATGTTTATCTTTGTACTATAGCCATCTTAAGAAAAACTTTGTATTTTTCTCTCCTTTTAACCAAGTTTGTCTCAATTTTAATTTTCAAAATTTATCTTCTTTATTCACTAAGCAACTCCCTTTCCTTTGAGCTTGGATAATTATGATCACTTTTTGGAATTTTGAAAGTTTATTTTTTAGTTCTTTTTTCTTCTCAAAAGTGTTTCCAAAAGTGTTCTTATTCTATTATTTTAATCTAGATATTATTGATTTAATTTGTTTTGGAAGTGCATATAGCCCATAATTTTCTAAATAATTTCACATTTGTGTTATCATATCAAAAAATTGAGGATGGTCTTACCACACCTACTCATATTTGTTATCCTTCTTCAGGTTCCTACCCAAACTCTCCACCATAATAATGAACAAATATAATGATAGAATATCTCCCTACCTAATACCTCTTTTGGATTTAACAGACTTTGTTATTAACCTATTGACCAACATTGAATATGAAACTATAGAGAAAATATTTAATTCATCTAACATATTTCTTTCCAAAACCAAACTTTTCTAATACTACAAAAACAAAATACCTTTTAACCCTATCATAAGCTTTACTCATATCATGTTTTGAGATAATTTTTTTCTCTTTATTTGAAGTTGTTGAATGTATAACTTCATGAGTTACTATGATACTATCTAGAATCTATCTTCCTTTTCTAAATATTCCTTGCTCTTCTAAAATAATTTTATCTAACAGTGCTCTTAACCAATTTGTCCTAATTTTGGAGATAATATTATATGGTGATGAGTGTCGTTGTTCATTCATCATTTAATCATTATATGTGTCAGTCCAGGGCGGTGTCCAAAGGCTGTATGCGATAGAAAGTGTCACAGCTGCAGGTTCAATTCATTCAAGAACAGGGTTTTTATTGGTGGAATAGTTAGTGTTTTTGGGGGTTTTGTGTGTTTTCTAACTCCTAGTACTGAAAATCCAATTGCAGAAGATAAAAACTAAACTAAAATTGCAGTAAATGGAAATTGCAGAATTTGAAAGAGCAGGAAATGAAATGTTGCTGCAGAATTGACAGAAAGCAAATTACAGAAAACCACAAACAGTTGTTGAAGGATAAACTAACTACAATTTCTCTAAGCATATTATAAATCCATGAAATCAAATTAACACCTATTTGCAAACTGGAAATACCACAAATCTGGAAATTGCAGTAAATTACAGAAAACTGGAAATTGCTGCAAATCTGTAAAATGACAAGAAACCTGAAATTGCTGCAAAGCTGAAACAGACGTATTGAAATTGCATGGGAATATGAGAAATATGTCAAATACTGAAATCTGAATTTAAAGCTGCTAAAGAAATGAAAAGAATGACAGAATTCTGCTAATCTGCTGCAGTAGAAAATCAGCAGGATATTCTATCAAAAGTTGCCTTCTTCTGGTCCTGCAAGTGGCCCTTGCTTCCAAAACCAGATGAAGGTGTAGAATTTATACTAAGGGAACTTAAATGCCAACCATAAACTTAATCATGCTAATCTGATAACTGGAAAATTGCACTTGTTATTAATTCTGGAAATGCATTACAGTAATGCAGGAAAAACCTGCAGATTACTGTTTTGCTACAGAAATGATTGCACTTTACTGCCTATTCCTCTCCTATATGCCTAAATGCCTATATCACTATATGCTCAACCGTGCTTGGGAGCTTTATTATTTATAATGCAGTGTTGATATGCTTGGTTGCTGATTTGCAGGGATTTACAATCGTTGTACAACTGCTTCCTGAAATACATGAGCTTGCTTTGTCAAAACTTGATCCATTCAACCCCATTAAATTGCATTCGTTGAGGAAATCAGTTATCATGAGCTGGGACAACTGTCTGGTCAATTGCCATTCATTTCTTTTACCGATTTGTCACTTTTTGACTGTCTTTTGTTGTTCCCCGCGCTATTCCTTGTTCCCCGCGCTATTATTTCTGCACCGCTCCGAAATATCAGGGAGGCGAGTTTTAGTTGCTTTTCCGTGCTTCAAACGCATAAGGAGGAAGTTTTAGACCACCTGGATGATCTTCCCTTATCCTATTGCATAGGTGACATGTGCGGGAGTGACTACTTCCAAGCCCCGCTGTAAATGTACAGCTGGCTGGAACTGTCACAGTTTTACCCTCTTTTCCTGCACAGTCAGCTACAGGTGACAAATTCCTTGGCGCCTTTTGCATTTAAATTAATTCAAAATAGAGGAACATTATTACTAAGCACCAAACATTCAATAATGATTATTGATTCTGACTTCCTATTAATAAATTAGCTGAAAACTACAGAAATAAACAGTAAAAACAGAATATATGCACTTAACATTTCAGAATATGCAAATATTATTACATAATGCATTCTATCCAAAATTAGCATAAAAACACAATAAAAAGGGTGTTTCAAAACAGTAGAATATATCAAAAAGTGTTTATGGATGAGGCAATTCCTGGCCTCATCATTTTCCCCCCAACTGATGGTAATGCATGTCCTCATGCATTTTGTGCAGCTACGAAAGCACACAGGTCCAGATCCAGGCATCTCTCTTGAAACTTTAACAATGCACCACCAATCTTGTAGAACCCACTGACTGCTTTCACAGACTGAAACCACTGTTGGAAGTCCTCATCAGGCTGTGGATCACTGTCAAAGAAATAGGGGACAGGAGTGATAACCAAAGGCATTCTGTACCTTAGCCCTATCCATTGTTCCTTTATTTCTGAAATAATATATATAATACCCTCAGCCCTCCTTCTTGACCAAAACAGGTTAGTGGGAGAAATTGGCTCCCTTTTCTGTAAGGAAATGGACAATTCACCCCACCTGCTCTTGCATGCTCGCCACCGCATCATCAAAGAAATCTGCACAAAAATTTTGAAACCGAGTTATACCCTTTTGCAGATTTCCTAGATAAAGGTGTCTCATCCCGGGATCCCTCATAAAAGAGTAGTGAGTACCGGTGCAATCCCCGTGATTGAGAGGAGCAGACCTGACAAGTAAAACCGCCTGTGATTCTAAGTCCTTGGATATCTTTTTCTCTGAGTCCCAATAAATATTATTTTGCAAGGTGGACACAAAAGCCCTCAGTTGCAAATCTCCTGTGTATAGGTGAGGCAAAAACATGCTTTCTGCTGGCAAAAAGAAGTTATGTAAGAACAATTCACACATTAAGTTCTGTTGCTCTACTGGGCTCGCACAAAGGCCTCCACAAATTCTCGCAGGAGTGTTTAACCGGTGAGGGAGCTCGAAACCAGCCTCATAATCTGCCAACGTAGGTACTTCTCCTTGAGTAGGAGGCTGTAAAACCTAGGTGGTCTTCTCGCATTGTATTGCATACTCTGCAATTTGACAGACATCTTTTATCTATTTTTTTAACCTGTTGATTTCTGTTTCTTTCTCTGCTAGTTTGGTCGTGGCAGAGTTCAAAGTTGCAATTTTCCTTTCTAGCTGATGGCACTGAGTCATCCAATAGGCTAGATCCTCATTATACTTAGTTAAAGGCACTGTGTTTGGAGGCCTCAGGATAGGTTGCATCTGGGCCACTATATTCACCTGTACACCAACTTCTACAGTTGATGTTGCAGCTGGCAAATCTGTCTGTATCCCTTGTTCTGCTGTAACAACTGTAACTGCTGGATCATCAGGTGGAAGTATTTGTGCCAGAGGAGAGAGTGTAGACACTTGTTCCTGAGCCGCAACTGTGTGGTCCTGTTCAGAAGATATTTGAATGTCTTGCTGTAAAGGACTGTCATTTTGCATCAAAATGTCAGATGGATCTTCTTGCAGAGGCACACTATCAGCTACTTCTACTCCTACCTCACCTGCAACAGGTGATATCTGCACTTGTGCTATGTCATCCTCAGAAGAAGCCAAATCTAGGAGAATCTGAGCCCACTCAACAGGTGCTGTCTCTGTGACTCCTGTAGACTGATTTTCTTGCTGCAGTAATTTGTCTTGCAAATCCTGAATCTGCTGCTGCAGCAGAGAAATTTGCTGATCTTTTTCTTTTATGGCTTCTTCAGCTTGGTCAATCCATTTTGTCTGAGTTTTAATCACACTCCTTGCAGCATGCAACTGAGTTTGGATGTCAACTTCTTCTTCAGACGCAGAGTGTGCTTCAGATTCAGACTGTGTTTCAGACTCAGAATATTTTTCAAATTCAGAATATTTTTCAGACTTAGAATCCATGGGAGTCTGCTCCTCAATCCTAGCTGGTTCAAGATCGGAGTTCGATGTCCTTCGCACTCGTAGTCCGTATAATCAACCAATGGACAGACAGGGCTTATTTCAGCTTGTTTCCATGGTGAGGTCTAGTTCCATTGGTTGTAATTCTCTATCTGTACTTTCTATTTCCTGTGCATCTTTCTGTGAACTATCTGTACTTCCTATTTCCTGTGCATCTTCCTGTGAACTATCTGTCCCAATTTCTTCTTCTTCTGACACACTAATTGGGTCTGCAATGTGTACGGGTGTTTCTGACAAAATTTTTGCTTTTTGAAGTCGTGCAGACCTTCTCAACCCTGTTGGTTTTGGGTGTTCCTGAGCAGATGCAGCTTCTGTTTGTTCTGGAGCAGTTGCAGATCGTTCCGTTAGGTCAGGGATAGACACAGGTTCTGCTGTACATTCTGGAGCAGATGCCTGCCCACTGGAACCCCTAATTTCTCTACTGGGCTGTACATTGTCAGCAAATGTTACTTTTCTTCTTTTTAACCGGGATTCAGATGTTGATGCTTTTTGACTCCTAGTTCTGGAAGATGGGGGACTGTCAGGTATATGAGGACTGCTATGTTCAGAGGGCTCTGGTTGAGGATTTTCTTCTGATTCTCCCTCTGTTTCCTCTTCTTCTGGTGCAGGGTTTGAATCATCAGTTTCGCCCATGGAGAGAAGAATCGGTCAAAGTTTCTAGGGTTTCCCCTGAAATGGTATTTGCAGATTAATTTGATTAGCCCATGATGTTTAGGGCTTCCCTTCCCTGCTTGATACTTTAGGGCCATGGCTTTCAGTTCTTGGTACAAATATAAGGGAATGTTTACCCTAAGTTCAGGTTTGGCTGCTCCATGGCGTAGGTGGTTGAGGATTCGAAGGTGTGGGCCAGAGACAACAGGAAATTGGCCGTCACAGGTCAGATACCTCATAACCCACATTGCTACATCATCCCAAGGAGCCGGCAAGCTAGACCTTTTGACCCCTTTACACACATTTTTATTCATTAAAAATTCTATTTGCCTGTCCCCTTCTTCCTTAAATTGATTTACTAGGTCTGCTAAGATATTTCTGCCGATTTTAATAATTTGCACACCTTGAAGGGGAAATTCAGTAACCAGACTGAGTATTTCGAGGGTTACCTGGATAGTCATCCCGCCAATGTGCACTCTATTGTTTCGAAATGTTCGTGCAAATTCTGCTGCCAGGCCCTCAGAATAACCGTCGAATTTTTGCAGAAACGGCAGAAAGCCTGCATCGGTAAAAATTTGCAGTGATGCAGCATCAGTTTGCAGGTAACTCATGTTTTCTGGTTCGGCTCTCACCTTCTTTCCGCCCATGGTGTCGTCCGCTGCTTCCTGTATGTCGATGACTGTAAATTTTTGCAACTTGCGGCCGTATTTTCTATTTTTAGGGCTTTTTAATTCTTTTACCAGCGTCGAAACTGCTTCGAAACATGCAGAATACCGTGGTAGCTTTTACGACATCGTAAATCCTTAATTGTCGCTTAATTTCGTTATGATTGCCACCTTTCACATGCTGCACAAAATCCGAGACTCATAATTCCTTTTTCAAACCAAATAAATCGCTGCTGGCCACGTGTCATCAAATTTTACCCAAACTTTATTCCTACCTTTAATGAATTATTCCTGCGCTTAGTGATTGATTCCTGCGCTTAGTGATATAAACTGTTTATTCCTGTGCTTTGGAATAAAAAATAGTTTATTCCTGCGCTCTGGAATAAAAACAGTTTTATTCCTGCGCTCTCTTTTTACTAGTTCCAACGCAGTTTTCTTTTTCATTCTAGAGCAGGATTAGGCAGAGGCATTTGGAAAACACTTTCTACTTTTGATTCCCCTTTTCACATGCTTTATACTAATCGAGGATATAAACACTATATACTAATAATTTACACAATTCAGAAAATGAAAAGGCACATACCTGTTAAAACCATTTTCTCTACATTTCAGGGTGCTCCTACTGAAATTTCCAGCTAACTAGTCTTTGAACTAAGGCAGGTGCAATCTAAAAATAGGTAAAAAAATGGTCATGGAACAATGAAGGTGAAACCAATTAGGTAAACATGCCGGAATCCCGGTTTTCATGTAAACCCAACTCAGGAGCGCCTCAAAAGAGGTTTTCACTTCCTGAGTTTTTATTATTATTTGTTTTTTTTTTTTTTTAACTTGTATCATTCTGCTGAATTCGAGATGGAAGAAGAGCTTTCTTCCCAAAGGTGTACATCCAAACTTCCCAATTGCTTGAGAAATTCCTCCTTGTTTTGTGGTTTATGGTACATACGAAGACGATGTCCATTTACCACCAATTTGCGTTGTGAATCATCGATAGGTGTAAGGCGAACAACTCCATTGTCAAACACTTCCTCAATTTGGTATGGCCCAAGCCATCTGGTCCGCAACTTTCCAGGAAAGTCCTTGTATTGTGAATCAAACAACAAGGCCCACTCACCTTGCTGAAATCTCCGCTGCTGAATGTGACTATCATGCCACATTTTCCTTTGTGCTTGGATCACCTCTGTCTGATGTAGGGCATCCATGCGCAGTTCATCCAATGCATCAAGTTGCAGAATGCGATCTTCTTGTGCTTGTGATAGATCAATACCTACTTCCAAAGCAGTTCCAAGAGTTAGTAATTCAAATTCAATAGGCAAAAGAGGTTGTTTTCCATAAACTAATTCATATGGGGTAAATCCAATGGTGGATTTCCATGTGGTATTATAAGCCCAAATAGCTTCCGGTAACTTGTCTAACCAATTCTTTCTATGGACTCGCTATGGTTTTGGTCGAATTCGTTCTAATTCCCTATTAGTCACTTCAACTTGGCCATTGGCTTGTGGATGATAAGGTGAGGATTTCCTGTGTTTGACTTGATAGAGTTGAGTGAAAGCTTCAACAATTTTTGAAGTAAATTGGGGACCTTGATCGGGTTGTGATAGATTGTGGGGCTCCAAAACGCAGAAAAATCTATGAATACAAAAAATCAGCAACTTTCTCTTCACGAGCATGCTTAAAGGCTCGAGCTTCTACCCATTTGGTAACATAATCAGTACATACCAAGATATGTACTTTGCCTTTGGAAGGAGGATTAATGGGTCCTACAAAATCTAAACCCCATCTTTCAAATGGTTCTGTTCCTATTTGAGGTTGTAATGGCATTTCACTAGTAAAAGTAGGTTGTCCCATTCGTTGGCAAGCATCACAATGTCTTACGTACCTTTTTACATCTTTGTGCAAAGATGGCCAATAGTATCCAGTACCCAAGATTTTGCGAATAGTGCTTTTGATTGAATAATGTCCTCCTGATGGTTCATCATGGCATGCTCGTAGGATGTCGTATGTTTCATCCTGGCGGATACACCTGCGTAAAACATGATCAGGACTGCATTTAAACAGTAATCCTTTTATCCATTTAAAGGAAGAGCTTTGCTTGATTAACTGTTTCCTTTGTTTAGGGGTAAAGTGAAGAGGAATCTTCCCTGTAACTAAGTAATTTGCTATGTCTACAAACCATGGAGATTGTACAGAGACAGCAAACAACTTTTCATCTGGGAAGGTATCTTCCACAACTTCCCTTGTATCTGCATTTGGTATTCTTGACAAGAAATCTGCAACAACATTAGATTTCCCAGGCTTGTTTACTATGGTAACATCAAATTCCTGCAACAGAATTAACCAACGAATAATTCTTGCACTGACCAATGGTTTATTCATCAAGTATTTGATTGCGTAATGGTCCGTATGGATGAATACTTGATACCCCGTGATGTAGTGTCGAAATTTGTTAATAGCATAGACTACAACCAAGAATTCTTTTTCAGTGGTAGTGTAGTTTTTCTCACCTCCCCTCAAGTTTTTACCGATATAATATATTGCATAATGTTCCCCATTTTCAATCTGTCCTAACACAACCCCAATAGCATTATTGGAAGCATCAGCTTGAATATGAAAGGGTAACTCCCAATTAGGACCTCTTAAAACAGTGGAGTGGTTAACTTCTCCTTTAACTTTTCAAAGGAATTTTGACATTCGAAGACCAAACAAATTCAGAATCTTTCATGAGCAAAGCAAACATGGGATTTGCTATGGTACTGAAATTAGCAATGAATCTGCGATAAAAACCAATGTGTCCTAAGAAACTGCGTACATCAGTCTGAGTTTGTGGAGGAGGGAGGTTTTTGATGACTTCAACCTTCTTAGGATCAACCTTGATTCCATAAGAAGAAATATGATGTCCTAAAACAATTCCTTCCTCCATCATTAAAAAGCATTTCTCAGGATTAAGAGAGAGATGGTATGTTTCACAATGGATCAACACTTTTTCAAGCTGTTCTAATGCATATTCAAAATTATCCCCAAACACTGTGAAATCATCCATATAAATTTCAACACTTTCATTGGTTAAATCAGAAAAAATTGCTAAAACAGCTCTTTGAAATGTTGCCGGAGCATTACATAACCCAAAGGGTAAAACTCTGTAAGCAAAGGTTCCCCAAGGACATGTAAAGGTAGTCTTTTCCTGATCTTCTGGGGCAACTTGAATTTGGTTATACCCACTGAAACCATCAAGGAAACAGAAAAATTTCTTTCCAACGAAGGGTATCCAATACTTGGTCTATAAATGGTAATGGGAAATGATCCTTATGTGTGGCTTTATTCAACTCCCTATAATCCACACATACTCTCATTTTACCATTTTTCTTTGGAACAATGACCAGTGGTGAAACCCACTTACTATCGAAAATTGGATAAATGAATCCAACATCTAAGAGTTTTTCAATTTCCTCTTTCACTATTTCTTTTAGAGCAGGATTCAAACGTCTCTGAGGTTGCCTTACTGGTTTTACATTTTCTGTGTATATCCTATGTGTACATACCTCAGGATGAATGCCTGTCATGTCTTTATAATTCCATGCAAAAGCTTGAACATGCTTTTGTAGGACTGCAAACAACTTGGCTTCCTGGTCCTCAGTTAGCCAGCTATTAATGTTCAAAAATTTACCTGGCTGGATTTCAATTTGTTTGATCCCTGGATAGATAGAATTAACTGCTTCATAGCTACTGATCAATGCATTTAAGGGACAATGATGTGGCTGCAGAGTATGAAATGTTCTAGAATCTGACTCAGAGGTGATATCTGATGGAATCAGAGGACATTTGAATGTGTTAAGGAGATGATGATGCCATCCATGTGGTAGTGTGAATGATCTCGTTTGACTGGGCACGGATGATAGAAGTTCAGAATTTTGTTCCTCCTCTTGCCACAACAATCGATGAACAAGAGTTTGATCATCAGTTAGTCCTTCTGATTGTAATGTTTCAACTAGGACAGTTTCACTCTCAAATATTTCTCTCCCGGGTGTTGTGATTTCCTCAATATGTTCCTTCACTATGATTGTAGCCAAAGTAGCAATGGTTTCTTGTTCAGATTCTTCATCAGATTCAGGATACCAAATTTGTCCAGAAAATTTAGTTGAAGGTTGAGCGGGTGGATACAAAGAAATTTTTTGTAGGTCAATACCATTGGAAATGGTCATTTCCCCCGATTTGCAGTCTATAAATGTAGCTGCAGTAGCCAACCAAGGTCGTCCTAGAATGATAGGGTATCCATTGATCGAAGTCCTAGGTCAGCAACACCAAGAAGTCTACAGGATATTCCCATGAAGAGACTTTAACAACCACATCTTCTAAGATACCTTCCGGTTTAGCTACCGATCTATCTCGCCATTTCCAAGACTCGTGGTAGTAGGACCGAGATTATGGAGCTGTAGTTTTTGCATTGTGTCTTTAGTCATTACATTAATTGCAGCCCCAAGGTCAATTAATACATTAGGAATTTGCATCACTCCAATAGTAACTGTTACTACTGGACTGCTTGGGTCACTATACTTAGGAGGAATCAGTTTCCCAGCCAATAGATCAGCTAATTTCCCTTCTACCTGAACAGTTTTAGGAAAGGCTTTCTTTTTTCTACCAGGTTTCTTGATACATAATTCTTGAATAGTCTTTTTGATTAAAGGTATATCTCTTATTGCTTGCAGCAAAGGAAGAGAAATTGACACCTTTTTGAGTTCTGTTACTAATTCTGATTCAGGGGTGGTATCAACATGTTCAAACCTTTCATGGTATGGCAAAGCTACTGGAGAAGATTCCTGCATTTTTGCTATTTTTTCTTCTTTTTGTTGCTGTTGCAGTGCCTCTTGGTTTGGAGGTTCTTGTTTCTCCTTTATTTCTTCAATAGTGGGTGGAATAGGTTCAGGTAAAGTCTTTCCTAAACGCAGCTGAATGTTACTACAGTCAAGTACATGAACTGCAGCAGTGTCTTCAGACTCAGCCTCATAAATAGGGGCTGTTTGTCTGGCATTATTGGGGTTAGTCACAGGTCGAGCTGGGAGTGGAGGTTGTTTTACTGGTTGCATTTGTTGCTGTTGTGTTCTTCCCTAAAAATTTGGATTAGGAGCTGGCAACAAGTGTTGGGTTTGCCCTTGATACCTTTGCTGTCCTTGATGGGGTTGATATTGTTGTGGTGGATATGGCTGTCCCTGATATTGTTGTCCCCATATTTGTCCTTGTTGTGTCCATTGTGGAGGCATGGTATGCCAAGGTGGGTTCATCCATCCAAATTGTGACCAATCTGGAGGAGCTGTCCAAGGTTGGTTCCAAGGTTGTGCAGAAGCTTCCGCTTGTCCCCATGGCATATTCATATTCCAAGGAGATTGTGCCCAGTTTGGAAATCTAGGAGCAATGGGATATTGTGCATAACCACCACCAGATCTCTGCCCAATAGCATTGAGTTCTTCTGTTTGGGTGCCCAAAATAGATTTTAGATGAGGCAACAAAGGGCATTTATCTGTTGAATGTTCCTTGGAACAAATTCCACAAATAGAAGTCTTGTTTAAGGGGCAGTCCTGCAAGGCATGCTTACTCCTACACCTTGGACAATAAATTGCTAAAGGTGGTGTAGAATTAGATCTTGTGTTTTTCTCACCTAATGCAGTATTAAGTTGAACAAGGATATCAGTTTTTAAATTGGCCATTTCTTCCATCAACTCTTTTATGCCATTATTGCCAGAATTCTTTTTCTTTCTCCGATGGTGAGTGCGGGAATAGTTTTTACATAACTCCACAATTTCTCCAAGGTCAAGTTGATCTATGTCTCCTTTTCCCATTAAATCTAACACTTCCCTAGATTCATCCCGTAATCCTCTTAAGAGAATAGGCTTTAAGAAATCAGGTTCTACAACGACCACACCTCTTTTGAACAAAGGCAAAGCGATCAAGATAATCTTCTAGACTCTCATCTTCTTCTTGCTTGATCCTAAACAACTCATCTTTCCCTGTTTCTTACTCTACAATAATCTTGATATTTATTTAAGAATGCAGTCTCCATCTCATCCTAGTAGTGATTGAGTTAGGTTCAAGATTGCTCATGAACCATCGGAGAGCAGCATCCTTAAGTGTAGAAGGAAACAATTTCAATTTCTGATTATCATTTATGTAGTCATAAGTTTGACATAATACCTTGAATTCAAATAGAAATTGATCAGGATCTTCTACAACAGTTCCCCTAAAGATTGACAATATGGATGGGGAGATTGTTTTCATGGGGGCATCTAGAAGTGGATCCAACCGAATGGGATATTCAAAAGTCTTGGGAGGATCATCAGGATTATCATATCCCCTCGCTTGCTGCTGCAGCCATAGTTGTTTTCTTTCTAAAGGATGATGGGAATAGTTTAGTCAGAGGGGAGTGTTTAGCAGCTAGTGCTTCGAAAAGCTCTTTTTCTAATTTTTCCAACAATTCTTCTGATGAAGAAGGTATCTCTGGTTTTTCCTCAGTGATTTCAAATGAAGGAAACTCTTCATCAGACCGAGTAGGTCTCTTTGGTGGCTCAGAGCCACTTCGGATAAACCTCCCTCTTTCGTCCCTTGGCCTATGCATTCATGCCTATTCACAAAATAAACTGAAATGCAGTATTTCAAGAATTGTAACACAATTCTTGACCTGTTTCACTTTTTCTAACAACACCTATTGTTCCCCGACAACGGCGCCAAAAATGATGAGTGTCGTTGTTCATTCATCATTTAATCATTATATGTGTCAGTAGGCGGTGTCCAAAGGCTGTATGCGATAGAAAGTGTCACAGCTGCAGGTTCAATTCATTCAAGAACAGGGTTTTTATTGGTGGAATAGTTAGTGTTTTTGGGGGTTTTGTGTGTTTTCTAACTCCTAGTACTGAAAATCCAATTGCAGAAGATAAAAACTAAACTAAAATTGCAGTAAATGGAAATTGCAGAATTTGAAAGAGCAAGAAATGAAATGTTGCTGTAGAATTGACAGAAAGCAAATTACAGAAAACCACAAATAGTTGTTGAAGGATAAACTAACTACAATTTCTCTAAGCATATTATAAATCCATGAAATCAAATTAACACCTATTTGCAAACTGGAAATACCACAAATCTGGAAATTGCAAGAAATTACAAAAAACTGGAAATTGCTGCAAATCTATAAAATGACAAGAAACCTGAAATTGCTGCAAAGCTGAAACAGACGTATTGAAATTGCATGGGAATATGAGAAATATGTCAAATACTGAAATCTGAATTTAAAGCTGCTAAAGAAATGAAAAGAATGACAGAATTCTGCTAATCTGTTGCAGCAGAAAATCAGCAGGATATTCTGTCAAAAGTTGCCTTCTTCTGGTCCTGCAAGTGGCCCTTGCTTCCAGAACCAGATGAAGGTGTAGAATTTATACTAAGGGAACTTAAATGCCAACCATAAACTTAATCATGCTAATCTGATAACTGGAAAATTGCACTTGTTATTAATTCTGGAAATGCATTACAGTAATGCAGGAAAAACCTGCAGATTACTGTTTTGCTACGTAAATGACTGCACTTTACTGCCTATTCCTCTCCTATATGCCTAAATGCCTATATCACTATATGCTCAACCGTGCTGGGAGCTTTATTATTTATAATGCAGTGTTGATATGCTTGGTTGCAGATTTGCAGGGATTTACAACTGTTGTACAACTGCTTCCTGAAATACATGAGCTTGCTTTGTCAAAACTTGATCCATTCAACCCCATTAAATTGCATTCATTGAGGAAATCAGTTATCATGAGCTGGGACAACTGTCTGGTCAATTGCCATTCATTTCTTTTACCGATTTGTCACTTTTTGACTGTCTTTTGTTGTTCCTGCGCTATTCCTTGTTCCTGCGCTATTATTTCTGCACCGCTCCGAAATATCAGGGAGGCGAGTTTTAGTTGCTTTTCCGTGCTTCAAACGCATAAGGAGGAAATTTTAGACCACCTGGATGATCTTCCCTTATCCTATTGCATAGGTGACATGTGCGGGAGTGATCGCTTTCCAAGCCCCGCTCGTAGAATGTACAACTGGTCGGAACCGTCACAGCTTTACCCCTGTTTTCCTGCACAGTCAGCTACAGGTGACAAATTCCTTGGCGCCTTTTGCATTTAAATTAATTCAAAATAGAGGAACATTATTACTAAGCACCAAACATTCAATAATGATTATTGATTCTGACTTCCTATTAATAAATTAGCTGAAAACTGCAGAAATAAACAGTAAAAACAGAATATATGCACTTAACATTTCATAATATGCAAATATTATTACATAATGCATTCTATCCAAAATTAGCATAAAAACACAATAAAAAGGGTGTTTCAAAATAGTAGAATATATCAAAAAGTGTTTATGGATGAGGTAATTCCTGGCCTCATCATATGGCATTACATAGGCTTATGGGTCTAAATGAATCAAACAATTTTACATCCTTATTTTTTGGAATCAAGGTAAGATATGTTGCATTTATTTTATAAGGTATGTATTGTTTTACCCTAGACTGTTCCACTACCACCAATAAATAATCCTTCACTATATCCCAATTATGTTGATAGAATGTTGTAAAGAGACCATTCGAACCTAGGGATTTATCCTTACTAAAAGAGAAAAGAGCTAAATGAACTTCTTCCATAGTAATAGGCTCCATCAGTTTCCTATTATCTTCATATGTTAGAAATTAAGGCACTTCTTGTAGAATTTTATCATTAAAAACTTCAAACTTATCGAATCCTAGAATATTATGATAAAATATTCTTGTCTCCTTTCTAAATTCACTCCAATATTCAATCTAAACCCGTTCTACTAATTTACTTCTACTAATTCTAGATGTTTATCTTTGTACTATAGCCATCTTAAGAAAAACTTTGTATTTTTCTCTCCTTTTAACCAAGTTTGTTTCAATTTTAATTTTCAAAATTTCTCTTCCTTATTCAAAATATTATGATATCCACTAAGCAACTTCCTTTCATTTGATCTTGGATAATTATGATCACTTTTCAGAATTTTGAAAGTTTATTTTTTAGTTCTTCTTTCTTCTCAAAAATATTTCCAAAAGTGTTCTTATTATATTATTTTAATCTAGGTGTCATTGATTTAATTTGTTTTGGAAGTGCATATAGCCCACAATTTTCAAAATAATTTCACATTTGTGTTATCATATCAAAAAATTGAGGATGGTCTTCCCACATCTACTCATATTTAAAATATGATATTTTTTTGAATTCACTTACCACCATTTTAACTCTTATTTACTAGTGATTTGAACCAATTCTTTTCAAAGTATTAATTTTAGCATAAATCTCTTCATCTAGCCATTGATTTGAGAGCATGCATATGCCTGATTTTTTGCTATTGGGTTTTAGTATCTCTTGTTGTTGTATCTCCATGGCTAAAAAAATATTCCTTTTAATTACCTCTATATTGTTTTAATTTTCTTTAAATATTATTCTATTCCTTTCTAGCCATATAGTCGAAAGTATTATATCTTTTAATGTCTCAAATTATTTTAAAGCCTCACTTTTAAAAGTGCTCTACCATTGCTTTAACCATTTTTCAAATTTTCCATTCATCACTATGTGTTTACCAAACATACTAAAAATCCATTGCCATAGCTTCTAGACTACTGAGCAATGTCCCAAGAGATGGTCTATACTTTTCTCCTCCTTTTTACAAAGAACATATTGTGAGGTTACATGAAAACCCATTTTCTTAAGGTTGTCATAAGATAAAATTCTTGTATGATCTACTACCCAAACAAAAATTTTAACTTTAAGAATGTTTGGGTTATCCCAAATATCTCTCCATATTCTTGTGATATTATTTTTTTTGTTGGTGCTCTACATTATATCTAATTCTCATTGTGTATTCTCCCGAGCTATTCAAATTTTGAGTCAATTTATCCTTATCACACCTAAAAATAAGTATTGTTGTTATCTTTCTATTCAACTACCTCCTAGCATCAATGTCTTGTTTACATGTAAAAAAAAATATTTTCATTTGTATCTTCTTTAAAAATCCTTATACAAAATATTTGAAACCCCATCACCATATTTTTCTTGAAGTAATCTCATCCAAGGTTTCAAAATTAGATCTATATTGAGTAGTTTTTTATCACACCAAGTATCCATCAAAATAAAAATATTTTCTCTAGTTCCAACTACCCATATTAAACCTTTAATGTGTAGAACCATTTCGTAGAGAGAATGCAGTAAAAATTAGGCTTGGATAATTGTGCTCAATATACATAAAAGAATATTTTTCCATTGTCTTTGACTGTATTTGTACAATCTCCAAAAAAATTTCCTCCTAATATGTAATTTAACATCTATAATAACTCTTAAACTTAGAATTTCCCTAGTTTTATCATCACACACCTTGCTCCATTTCACCAAATGAAAATTCATTTTATCATATAATCTTGGCCATAAAAATGATTTTTTTTGGTAGGTAAAAAAAAATTATTTACTAATTGGGTTAAAGGGACCTATCCCTATTACAGTAAACAGACTTAGAGCCAACAGTACACAATCGCTACAAACAGTGAAAAACCAACTGAGATATATTCCCATACAATCTAGCCCATCCAAATCCAGGGCTACCAAAAACATAACTAGGACCAAAAACTTTGCAATCATAGGGACTGTTGGTACTACTTTCCCAGGGCTACTGGGAATCTTTATTCTCTTCTTGTAGGTCTTTTTAATTATGGTCATGAGACAAGACTGATGAGGCCTGGAAATGCCTCAATCATAACATGGTTTGTACACTAAAAATGCCTATAAACTCTTATGTTTTATCTGATATGTTAGTTAAGTTGATTCAATATGTTGTATACTACCCATTTTGCATGATCAATGTATTTGAAATATTATATGCTGATTTTACAACTTTTTGCATAGTTTTGTGTTCTTTTTGCTATGATTTGCTACAATGGGATATGCTTAGAATAATAGCAGCATTTCACTAATCATATTTTGATTTGTCTCAAGCATTTACTTCACCTAAATCGCAACAGTGCAAGCAAACTCGTTGTCGTGCAAGAAAATCTGGTCTTTCCCATGTAAATTCTAGCCAGCTGTCCATAAATAACAAGGCATGGAATTCACATGAGGAAAGGGATGAAGATCATTAGAATTTGATCTTAGGAGATAACCCACCTGAGAGATGCAGAAGAAATAACTAGAAAAGCATACATTTGTTTATTTCGAAGTATCTTCGGAATGAAGGAACACTGTATCTTCGAAATGAGCGGATCTTCGGAATGAAGAATGCAGCGTCTTCGGAATGAGCGGATCTTCGGAATGAAGCATGCAATATCTTCGGAATGAGCGATATTCGAAATGAGAATGCAATATCTTCGGAATGAGCGATCTTCGGAATGAGAACCGCATTGTCTTCGGAATGAAGCCACTTATCTTTGAAATGAAGAACAAAATGTGTTTTTGACCTGTTGACCGATTTTTGAAGCCGAAAAAAGGGAAATAAAGGTTGGAAAAATTAAAGAGAAATATCTTCCATCTGTCTTTGCCGTCATTGCCAACCAAAGCCATAATTAAGGGAAAGATCAAGTTTTAGTCCTCTTCTAGGATAAAACCAGAATTTGTTGCAGCATTGTAGGATTAGATCTTTTGAGATATTATTTGTTTGTAATCAGATCATAGGATAGCTATAAATATTGCTCCCGTTCAGGTTGAGCCTAGTAAGTAGAAAAGGAGGTAGAAAATAGAGTAAAGAAGCTAGCAGAAAATATAGAGTATAACTAGAAATTGACTATTACAGTCCTGTAACAGTTTTTTAGCAGAATTCTTGTAATCATGTATTTTGATCAATAAAGTGCACCAGTTCTATTTCAAAATGTTTGTAAATGAGTGTGATTAAGATTTAGAAAAAGAGAGAGACTTAAACCTTCTTCTGGACAAAGAGGCTGGCCACTTCCAGACCTAGGAGGAGGACTAACAAAGCAGGTTTTTATTCTAATTTTGCTGCAGCAGAATGAGTTGTAGAACTTGTTATTTCAATTGCTTGTAAATAGTTGACAATATTTGCAGTATTAGTTTATTTATGCTTAGATTAATATTGTGCTTAAATTTTTAGTTGCAATCTTACTTTCAACAAAGCTTCCACTTTATTTTCAGATTGTTATTTCCATAATTTATTGTTTTTCAGCAATTTCTTGCATTTTATGTTTTGCTGTCAAAATTTGAACAGAAGATTGACAACCTTCTGTTATAGAATTTTGATAGTTTTTATTTCCACATTAGATCTAGACTTTCATTACTACAAAAGTAATTAGATTTCCTTTCGCAATTAGGATCGGACTTTCAATTCTACAATCGTTAATTCTGCAATATAATTAGGTCTCATTCGCAATTGTAATTAGGACTTCATTTTTGCAGTTAATGATTAGTTTCCAATTCTGCAACTTAGATTAAGATTAAATTCATGCAATTTAGAGTTAGGAATGTTCCAAAACCCCCCACACAACCAGTTCCACCAATAAGACCTATTGCTCTAGATTGACCTAAGTTATAGCTGTTTTACTTCTTCTCCCACAGATAGCCTTGTACACTGCCTTGGATTGACAGATTCATTGAGAATTAATGATGGTATAACGACTACGCATCAAAGACACTGAGCATGGAAGGGAGGTCCTTCAGATTATTAATCACATTAGCAAAGAGCGTACTACCTTCCTAGTAGATGTTGGTGGTCGACTGTAGGTGATCTATCACTTCATTAACATGGTTGAGGGCCACTGATAGAAGCTTGTCCTTAGCTTTGATGATCTAGTCTTCATATTCATTGTTGATAATCTTAGGAGATAGGTGCTTTTCACTCATTTTATAAGGCTTCAGCCTGTTGGATTTTCTTCTTTTTAGGGAGGGCCTAACCGATTTTTGCTTGAATATCTAACGCTTACTAGTGGGAGCTTAGACCTTGAGAGTGGAGCTAGGGAGTACTTCATTATTGCTGCAATCCTGGGTAGGAGGGGGTGATGATGGACTAGAAGGGGGCTTGGAGGTAATGGGAGGATCAAATGGGTTGGACAATAGGGGAGGGCTGGGAGCAACGTTGTGGGTGGATTCGAACGAGTGCTTTGGGCTGGGGGAGCGAGAAGGAATTCCCTCCTTGACTTGGTGGGTAAGATCATGTTTGTAAAGCACTAGGAAGAGACCCTAGTGATGAGGGGGCTTCAAGGATATGTGCTCCCTAAAATTTTTGATGGAAGTAATGATGGAGTGGAGGAGAAAATTGGGGACATTAATGAGTAACATCGTGGAGATGATTCATGAAGGCGAGGTTGTAGGCACAGAGGGGGCTATTGGGGTTGTTGATAGAGATATATTGGACTACATGGATAATGGTTGTGTCCTAAGACCGAGGCAAGGAAGAGTGTAGAACACCTTTTTTTCCCAGCCCAAGTCGTTTCCCTTGTCAAGGAATTGATCTGTTTCTTCTTTAAAGTTATTTTTATCTCTGCAAACTACCCTACCAATAGGAGAGATACTAGAGACCTGAGCGATAGAGTGAAAACTTACCTCAAATTGCAGCCCTCAGACCTGAACTTGCCCTTCGTACCATGATTCAACGAAGTCCATGGTGACTTCTTCATCTATCCTAGAGATCAGTTTAAAGAAATTGACAATTTTTTTAGCGTTAAGTAAGGTCGTCATCCCTAGGTTGATTTGTAAACTAGATAGCTCGATGTACGCCATGGTGGTGCTTAAACCATAGAAAATAGAACCAGGGGACCAAATTTTGGTATCGATATTGGTTTACTTCTAACAAATGATCTTCAAACCCATAGAGCAGGGATAAAATGACCTAAAGATGCGAAGGGGGCACCAATCGAAGGTCATGGGGTTCATTGACCGAAAATAGGGAGCGATGGTAGTTTCTTTGACATGGCTTGATAAGAGTAGGACAGAGTGGATCAGAGAGGGGGAAGGGATGAAAAGGGTAATGAAAGGAGTGTGTGGTGGAAAAAAATGGGAGTGTGGTGAATGGGCATCATGTGGGTTGTGAAAAAGAGGTGGCATAAGCTGGTGATCGATAGGTATGGAAGCCCATAGGTCTGTCCAAGGGGATGGCACGATCCGAGCACTCTGCACTGAAGCCCGTACTGACATCGCTCTGAAGAAATATGGAGGTGGTATATTTTCAAAGAACTATGGTGGTGAGAGAAAACACCCATGGTGTTGATGAAACACCCTTTTGGTGGCAATATCCACATTTAATGGTTTTTATCCTAAGAGTTCTGGCATTAAAAAACACCTTTGGTATTGATAGGATACCTTCACGGTAGCTGAAACTACATATTATAGCTATAATCCACATCTTGACTGGCTGTGGTGATGACGTCCTATAGGAAGTCTTCTTCCCAAATGGTCAAGGAGGTTTGGTTGGCCACTTTTTTGGCCAAGAGGTCAGCTACCTTATTCACTTCTTGGAACACATGGTTGATCATGTTTTGGGGGTGGTGACTAAGGGATGCTTTAAACTCCTTAATGATGTTCAAGATGTTCCATCCTACTTTGTTATTGTTTGTGATGTGGTAAAATACGACCGTTGAATCTCCTTCAAAGATGATTGGTCTGGTCAAGGATTTTCTAGCCTCAATGCATCTCCACAACGTATGGGATTTTGTGTAATTATTTTTTTGGAGCCCCAATTTTTTGGCAAAGGCTAAAATGATGTTGTCAGAGTGGTCTTTGATTACACCTCCATCCTTTGCATTTCCTAGGTTGCCCTTAGACACTCCATAAAAGTTGGCCTTGAACCATCCCAGGGGGAGGAGTCCAATTGGCTTTTGCCCTGGATCTAAGGGGATTCTAAGCTTTGGTGCAGTATGAGGGAATACCAAGAGAGAAAAATAGAATAGAAAAATTCTTAGAGGTTGGGATGTCAGTGCAAGGGATGAGGTTACAGTTTTCAATAGCAAAGGATAGAGCTTTGGTAGCAAAAACATTTGAATTTCTTAGGCTTTCATTGAAAATGCGATTGTTGCGCTCTAGCCATATTTGCCACGCTGCATGGTGGGGTAGGTAATTCCATAGAAAGCTAAGGCAAGGATTTCTAAAGACCCTAAGCCAATGGATGAATAGATCCATAACCATATTGGGCCAAATCCAGTTGACCTCGAATCTACTGATCAAGGATGAGAAAACCTCCCAAGCGTAGGGACACTCCAAGAGGATGTGTTGGGTGGATTCCTAGGTGTGGGTGCATAAGTAGCACCTGTTAGGAACTATGAAGTTGTTGGAAGTTAAAATGGTAAAATGGTAAAAATTTGTTTCACAACTATAAGCTTTGGACCTTACCATTTTACCTCCTTGGACGACAACCGAGTCAGCAGGATTAGACTGCATGGATGATAGGAAGATTTTGACTCCAAATTCCTTTTTTCCTTTCCTCACTATTTTCCTTCCTCCCTAATATTTTTCCTCTTTCCTTGAAGCCCTAGACACCATCTGCTCTGATACTAGATATAGAACCAAAAATTTAGGAGCTCAAAATATAATCTATGATATTCATTAGCCTTAAAAGGTTTGAAAATACATTGCTTAAATACATAAACAAAAGGTCTTGATTTGAGGAAGGTTGGGAATTGAAGTTTCTAAAGGTGAGTTGGCCATTATCTATTAGGTCTTGAATTATATTCCTAATGTTTGTACACTTATTGGTTGCATGGTCGTTGGTGCAATAGAAAGCACAATGTTCATTTAGGTGGAATAAAGGAAATTTTTATCTTTTAGAGCCTATGGGCTTGATATGTGGAATTTATGTTAGGAATTGTTACATCATAGTCCATGTGACAATGAGAGTGGTATAACCACCCATAACAAGGACTATGCATGCACTAAAATTTAAGGGTAGTTGTAGGATAAGTTAGAAGTTTGTTATGCCAAAAATTGGCATCCAATGTATTTAAATATCTATCATTTCAAAATATTGAAGCTTCAAGTATTTTTAGTGGTATTAAAGCAGGTCAAAGGAAAATTCATCTCCTTAATATCCTCTTCTTGCTTCAATATATAGAAGATCAAAAAACACTCTGTTGATAAGAATATTCAGGGTAAATAACCATACCAAAGATTGATTAGGTTAACCTAAAGAAGAGAGATAACCATCTTATCCTTGTAACAATCTTATAGAAGACTCCAAATCTAAAAATTTCAGCAAGATTTGAAGAGGAACTAAAGTTTTAAATAGGAAGAAAATATCATGTTTTGAAGTGAAGGACTAGTGTTCTAAACATAATCTAGTAAAGTATTGGTTATTAATTCTTTACAAGGAAATAAGATTTACCCTGATAATATAAATTCAAAAGGGACACACATAAAATAACATGTCAGGAATTATTATCAGCATAGTTTAGTAGCTAAGAATTAGAGTGGATACAACTACCATTCACATGATCTAGGTGTTCATTCTAGTTAATATTAGCTAATGTTCTTACATGATAAATACCACTCACAAGGTCCATAGGTCAAGTTAGTTATGTTTTCACAAGGACCATGAGTCCAAGTTAGTTGTTGCCCTCACACGGATAGTAATTATGCCATAATTAAAAATGGTTTATATTTAAATATTCTTTATTTGTAATACAAAGAAATTCAATAATTAAGGATAAACAATGATATAGAGTAGGTTTCTTGACCTATGGAGGAGGGAATTCCTCTTTGGAAATTCCCCCTTCTTATGTAGCCTTTTGTTACATTCACATGACTTTACAGTGACTTGTTAGGATAAGAAAGGAAGGAACCAATATGTCCTATATTGTAGTATTACATTTTCCAACACAATAGCTAGTGAAGGAAATCCATAAGATTTCTCCATTTAAAGTAGAATCCAAAGCATTTATTAGAATTATATAAACAAGACTACATCCATATTTAAATAAAATCTATCACAAGAAGTTATCATCGGGACCAAATCAAAATTTTATTTTGGGTTGATAACTTAATTGGAACCATCCAAAAAGTGAAATTGAAGAGTAAATTTATTAGTGTTGGAAGGTAGTTGATAGTAGAGACTAAGTACATTACCTCTCGATAATCTGATGGTAGAATCCAAAATCTCTACCACACAATTGAAGGTTGCATGTGGACAAATTGTAAGCTATGATATGAATAGGAGAATTTTAATTTAATGTTTTTGAGGATCATCGATGTTAGCATGGGCACTTGGGGTAACATCTTTGTGGTGCTGCTACATGATATCTATGGTGGCTTCTATGATATAGTATAGGTTAGGATATGATGTTGCCTGATATGGGTTATTATTTTCATCAACCTTAGGTTGATTATTATTAGGACTTAGTCGTAGGTTTAATTAGCCACCTTGATGTGAGTTGGTTAGTAGCTCATGTTGACTAGGTCTAGGTTTAGGTGTTAGCACTTTTGTAGAATAAGGGCTTATTTATTAAGCTATTTTACACAATCCTTGGATCTATAATAGATTATCAGGATTGGTTGTTTGTAAATTATGCTTATTTAAAGCACCTCATTTTGTAATTTAATCATCTGGGAATTAATTTCATCTTTGATTTTTAATTACTTATCATTGCCTTGTATGCATGGTGGATCAAGCAAAGGTGGAGCACCTTTTTTTGGTGATCAACTCCACAGAGGATGTTATATGGTGGATTATTAGGTGTTGTGCATATCTCAAGTATGTGGGGACCCAACTTGGTGATTGTGTGTTGTATGCCAACAAGATTCTTAATGATGGATTTTTTTTTAATATGATCAACACCCTAAGAATTGATAACTATATTTTTTTGGCTATTGGAAGAGACATTCACCTTGAACGTCTGACCGTTGAGATTAGCAAAGGTATAAAATATATGGGTGTAAATTTTTGGAGGATAGTGACATGTATGACATCATGTAAGATGACCAATAGGTAAGTTTTACGTATTACTTGAAGAATCATAACAAGATTCGACTGAAGGGTAAATCATGAATATTTTTAAACCTATAATCAATAAATCAATGGAGTAAATAGAACATAGGCATATAAAAGGTATTTGATTGGATCCATTCTTCATTCAAGCCTTCCATGAAACATGCCCTCCAAATATATTCTTTAAAATTAAAATCAAGCTCTATATAATAACCATGGTGTGTATGGATCTCTTCTAAAGCAAGAGCAAAGAAGGAATTAGTGTCTTATTTGGGATCTTCAGGCCCAAGGAGGGCTACAACATTAACGATGTTGTGACACATGTGGTCTATGTGGCCACTGCATTAGAGAATATTCACAACATCAACATCACCATTCTTAACTCCCTTGACCACCAATGGGATGTTATTTTTGCTTTATGAAAAAAGAATCCAAAAATACATATTTGTGTGAGGCAACATTGTTTGCCAAAGGATATATTTTATCGATATTTACCAACTAAAAAATAAGTTAAGTGTTAAATAATGAACCTAGTTTAGAAAATAGGGTGGCTACATGAATGGAACCATTTGGAGGTGAGATCAAGAATGTGATATGTGTACAATGCGAGTTATATGGTCATTAGAGTGGTGATAAAAAATACCCATTGAAAGATGCAATAATGCCCAATGAGGTTAGTTGTTGATGTGAGCACCCCATTCTAATACTATTTTTATAATCCTCATATCATTATGTAATGACCCCTTTCCAATGAGGGGACCCCTTTATAATGATATTTAGTAATACTTTATAATGGTATGTGGCAAGTGAGGTGCCTAGACAAGTGGGGCCATTCCATGTAATTGATGTTTGGTAGAAAATTCTATCTCAAGTGGCACTTTGCATGTAAGCCAACTCTTGAACATTAGGTTAGGGTTACATGAAGTATATTTTTAAAATACAAGGGCCCATAAACAAATGTATCTTTTTGTAAATTAATGAAAGTATTGAAGGAGGTTGCTTCCTCAAAGATGTTGGAAATGCGTTGAATATTTTCCATGTTATTATGGTCAAGTTTTGGGTTAATATATTTGAACCCATGGATTAATATATTTGGGTTAATATATTTGAACCCATGGATAAATATATTTGGGTTAATATATTTGAACCCATGGATTAATATATTTGGGTTAATATATTTGAACCCATGGATTAATATATTTGGGTTAATATATTTGAACCCATGGATTAATATATTTGAACCCAGGTTTTATGGCCATGGTATTGTAAAACCCCTTCTTATGTTTTTGGTATATAAAACAACACTTGCATGAGGGTTTGGGTATGATGAATGCCCGAACACCCCCAAAGGAGGGGAACACAATATGCAAGAAATATAATCATAAGCAGTAGAGAAAGCAGGAAAGAAACTAAAGAATATTATTGTATTGGATACGGTCAAGTTTATACAATAAGGAGATATTCTTGCTGGGTTTTTTTCCAAAAGGATTTCCCAAGATAAATTCTTGTGTAATGTGTTCTTCTTTGTTTTTCCTTTGATTTTTCAATTACTATTTTTTTGGAATTTGTTTATTGGGATATTATATTTATTTAGAAAATGCCTACGATTTTGTATTTTTGTGAGCTTGTTATAATTATGCATTTACATTTTGTATTGAAATATTTTGTTATTTTATGAAATTTTATTTTTATTGCAATATTTATGTGAATGCGTTTATTTTTATTAGAAGGTTCCTACATTTGAAGAGATGATCCTAATCAATAGATAATTTTTGGATATGACATTCAAATATAGAAATCAAAGTATGAATTCAAGCTGAATGGACAAGAATATGGTCATGCGATGGATTAGTTTGGAGAGGCAATCGTGCCCTTCAAAATATGAAATACATGTGCCTCCTTGAAATCGACAATGACAATCGTTCAAATATGCATGCTTATATTTGTGATTTAGGTTAATAGTTAGAAAATAAGTATATCTATATTCTAAAAGACTAAAACAAAGGGAGAAAGTGTAACATCCCCGCCATTTGTGACCATTTTGCTTGAAATAATGTGATTCTACGTTAAGTTTTTGTGATGCAGGTGCAGGAAAACATGTTGGAAGCAGAAGAGAATACCCACCTCTTGACAGAGACAAAGGTTGGAAGCATCAGGTAAGGTGGGATATGATATCATGCCTCGTGCACCTTGGCCCATGGGTACATGGAAGACCACCATAGGAATTTGCATACAAATCATTTTGCCCTATATTGCTTGTGTGTTGCTACATTCCATGCATGTTTTTCTTACATTCTGCTTGTTGCTGATCTTGGCGTCACTAATTTAAAATAATAATAATATAATACTACCCTTTTTATAGTAAAAACATTATTACTCAATATCTTAGTTTACTTGGGCCATGCGTGTTTAAAAAAAACAAAAAAACAAAAATAAGTAGTTAAAAAAATGTATATAATTAAAAAAACAAATAAATAAATAAATTTATATAATAATAATAAATAATAGAATAAGAAAAATAAAAAAATACATACATAAAACATATAACTAATGGTCACGGCAAGGTAATGCATATGCTTACAATATAGTATTATTTTATACTTTAATTTTCATTACCACCTGGATATAGTGAATCGTCAGCATCTGGCCAGGATAAAGGACTAACACCTTGCATAGTAAATCTAAGGTGTCATCCAATCAGCATATGGTCTTCCTTATAAAAAACATTAGAGAACAACGAAAAGGGCATGTTGTTTTTGCATTTGAAATTCTATCGTGATATTTTAAGCGTCAATGCATTCAGAGCAATAGGAGTTGGTACAGGTTAGTGTCCCAATAATAATTATTTTTTTTTTAAAAGAGGGTAAAAATTTATTAACTCAGCAAAACATTCATGATACAAAGAAAAAGCAAAAGCTATTCAGACATATCAGCTCTCAATAAAGAAGAGAGAGATTGAGAGCAATCAGAAGAAATTTGAGACCAATTTTGAACATCCCAACCATCTTGAAACTTAGAAGCCCATTTAGCTAACAAATCCGCTACCCTATTCCACTCCCGAGTAATATGCACAAAAGAAATGAATTCCAAGTGGGCAGAGATATTAAGAATTTTCCGAGCAACCCAACTCAACCGCCAACAACCATGAAGACTATCTCCAGAATTTAACAAATTTATAACAATCTGAGAATCAGATTCACAAACAATCCGATGCCAACCCAAAGCATACCCTTGCTCCAAAGCATATAAAATTGTGAGTGCTTCCATGAAGTTATTAGAATGATGTCCCTTAAAGCAAGAGAAAAAAAATTGGATAGTACCACTACTATCCCGCCCCACACCACCAATACCAGCATTAACCGGATTACCCCGGGAAGATCCATCCGTATTAATTTTTAGCACTCCCGGAGGAGGCGGATTCCATTTAACAACCCTCCGCACCCAATTATTCTGACCCATCCGTCTGCAAGAGACATTAGGACCAGGACCATTAACCATCAAGCCTAATATTTCCATGATATGACGTTCCGCATGGTCCACGGGAGAAATAATCTGACATTTTGCAGACACAGTTTCCTGGATCATACGCAAAATCCTCTACCAGACCTGGGAAGTAGTTAACTCCTTACCTTGGAAAATCCGACGGTTTCGTTCAAGCCAAATCTGCCAAAAAATGCATGAAGGACCAATACTCCATCCAACTTGTAAAAAGAAAGCCGCTACAGGAGGCTGCCCCATACTCCTCCAAAAATCAACTATTGATGAAGCATGCGAACAAGGGTGATTCCATACTCCCCACCAATAATGCCAGACTTGTCAAGCAAAGTCACATTGGAGAAGTAAATGCCCAAAAGATTCTTTAGCCTTCCCACAGTTATAGCATAAAGAGGGGCCAGCAAACCCACGCTTTTGAAAATTATCCCAAGTGAGACAATGATTATGAGTAGCCTGCCACCCATAAAAACTACACTTCGGCCAAATAAACTTATTCCAAACTTGCTTCCACCATGGAACCTCCTCCTCACCAAACCGTTGCCGATCCAAAACACAATAACCAGTAGCAACCAAAAAAATCCCTCTATTATCTCTTCCCCATGCTAGCACATCATCCCCGGGTAGAGAAGAGCAGGGACGGCTAGCGAGAATACGGGCCAGCTCTGCCCTCGCATCCATAGTGCCACCAGCAGGCCATTCTCGAGGATCCTTCCATTGGAGACTAACCATCTGACCAAAGGACTTAACAGTTTTGAAATCTGCCACCTTCAACCATCCAACATCCCAAAAGCATTGAGCAAGATCTTGAAGATGTGGAAACTCGCTAAGAAGAGGAGCAAAGCCATCCCAATAATCCTGCCAAAAAAAGAGCCCGAGACCCAGTATAACAAATCCAAAATAACCCCTGCTTAACCAACTCTGCTCCCTTTTTCAAAGTATTCCAAACAAATGATCCTCGACTAGTCAAGCTGTATCGAGGAATCTCTAAACCTTCCACTCCCCTAAGATACTTGTGGGAGATAATCTTGGCCCAAGTTTGCTTCTGATTACTACACCAACGCCAATACAGCTTAGCAGCCAAAGCAGTCCCAGAAAGAGAGCTTAGACGAAGACCCAATCCCCCAGCTTGCTTTGGTCGACAAATAGTCTCCCATTTAACAAGACTCCATTTTGAGGAACCAAGATTGCCATCCCATAGGAATTGTCTAGAAAGAGAATCCGAGGTCATGAAGAAAACTTGCTGGAGCAATCTGAATAAGGCATCTATACACCGATAAAGCCTGCACAACTGACTTCAAAAGTAATACCCGACCAGCAAAAGTTAACCATCTATGAGTCCAATGACTAACTCGACTACAAAATTTGTCAAGTATGTTAGTCCAAACCGCCCTAGGTAGAGGACCAATAGAAATGGGAATCCCCAAGTATGTAAGAGGAAGAGTTCCAACCTGAAACCTGAGAATCTGAACAATTCTAGCTTGAACCCTGGGATCTATATTGAAAAATAAAATAATAGACTTGTGCTCATTAATCTCCTGACCAGAGACATCCAAATACAAGTCCAAAGCATGTCTAAAGTTGGTTGCTTCACAAATAGAGGCTACACCCAAGAGAGCAGTGTCATCAACAAACTGAAGATGGGAAATGGCTGGCCTACTATTCTTCAACCTATTCCCAGTGTCCCAATAATTATTAGTATGAAATGTATTGTTGCATTTTTGTTGTGTAATTGAATTTAAAAAAAAAATAATTAAATATTTGAAAAGAAGAATACTATTTCCTGGTTGCTGGAATTGAATTCAAATATTTAATGATTGAGATGGTGAATGTTGTTTTTTTTGTTGTTGCTCTCTTATTGTAAAATTTAATGATTGAAAATGGTGAATTCTATTTTTTCGATCGCTGCATTTTTATGAAATTGAATACGAGGTTGAAGTTTATTTATAAATGGTTTTCCTGCTATGCATTGGAAAAAAAAACTTATGTAACTAGTTTGCAGTTTCATATGGCCATGGGAGAATGTATGCTGTGTGTTTGAAATAAAATTTATATTTGATTGTGTGCTTTGCATGATTTCCTGAATCAAATAGATGCATTGAAGGGCCAAGCTGACCCCATATTAGCCTTCCATTTCCTAAGTCTCTGTTCAGGTGGGGAAAAAGAAAAGGATTCCAACAAGAGCATCATCAAATTAAACTTATGGAGCCTTGGATAGAAATGTATATGTTAATGTGGGCTACAACTTATCAAAGGGCGTTGAGGGAGTTGTAGTAAAGAAAAAAAATAGATTTTATTTTAAAAGTATGCTCTTGTGAGTTTGTTAAGCTCGTCAGAGAAGACATGGGGGTATGTGTTTGGCCTGCGGCATATAGTTATTTGGCTGTAGAACTTCTGTATTTAGATATTTTTGGTAAACGCTTGCTTTACTCAGAGTATGAAGATGTTGTTTTTTTTTTTTAAATATATATCAATATTTTTATGTTTATGGAATAGAGATAAAAGATACCTGATTTGAGTGATTAATTCTTTTGAATTTCATACTGTAATATTGTTTATAATTCTAAATTGCTTAAGAAGGTAAAAATTAAACAATTAAAAAATGATTTCTGAAAGAGGAACAAACTTGAATATATATATATATATATATATATATATATATATATATATATATATATATAATTGCGGATAGGATGGGTTTTAAAGCCATATATGTAGAAGGAATCTTCAACCACAATTTTAAAAATTTCCAAAAGAAATCCATAGACTTCCATAGACATCCGAGGACTACAAACAGGGTAAACTCTATAGATCACAAAAGCATATTTTCACTAGGTGGTTTGTAATAGATTTTTTGCTCAGGTAGAATTTGTTAAATGTGTAGAATAAGATCATTGCTTTAGTCATACAACGAGATAACGTGAGGAAATATGAGAACTTTTTGGAAAAACTTTCACGTAAGGCCTCACCTTAGGTATATTTATTCCAAACTCTTAAACGAACCCTATTAGTAATGGATGTGCCTAGAACGAAACCCATAGCCAAAGTGTGAAATACCTAAGAGTATGATTTCATTGTCAATAAATAAATATATAAATATATATATATATATATATATATATATATATATATATATATATATATATATATATATAAGTTGTTAATTATCTGTTTGTAGCAACTTAATGGGTAACCTTTGCTATAGTTGTTTTTGATGTTGGTTGTAATAGTTTTATTCCTAAAGAGCATTTTAAGGAGAACCTTTATAATTAATGGTATGGGCTGTAATGTTGTATGTAATTTCACCTTAGGTTTTTCTTTAAAAAAACAAAAGGTGTTCAAAGTAATATGATAGCAAGGGTATTTGATTTTTATAATTAGAGATGCGTTATATCACATAAGGAAAAATAGTTAATTATATCTTGTAAGGAAATAACGATGGGCTCTATAGTCATATTTTTCTATTTATTTATTTAAAGTGTACTTTATTTTATAAGAAAGTAGTAGGAATGATTAGAATAGAGGGTTCACAATGGTTAATATTAGTTTATTTGAAATCTTAAACCATTAGGGTGGAAATATTTAGACTGGTGTGACTTCTCATTTACGTGTTCAAGAAACTATATCCACAAACCAAAATCTAAAATAATTATGACATTTTATATTTACGATACATTTGTTCCAAAAGGTAGGGCAAGGGCCATAGTAATATACTTATAACCGACAGGGCTAGTTACCCAATTTTGATAGCCGCGACGATGACTAATGAAATTGATGTTATCCAAACTCCAGTATTTAAGGATAGAGGTTATTTATTTTGGAGAATAAATAACGACGGTATGGGATGTCACTCCAAGATAACAGTCGATTAGTAAGTGAGGGTGCTCACTAAGCCACTCTGGATGGGGAATTGCCAACATGAGGTATGATTAGAAAGCTAATTATGTAGTTGGAAGGTCCAACGGTAGATGGTATGGGCAAAATTACCGTCAACCAGAGAAATATCTTGATCACCTAGTCCAATGGCCATGTGATGGCAGACTCTAGTCAAAACTTAGTTGAAGGTCAATGAATAGCACTCGCATAATAATGCTAAATTCAAAGCATTTAGTCAAAGAACCTTCACAGATGAAGGAAGGAGGATTGTGAATCCTTATGCTTTGAATAGGGGCTTACAACATCCACCCTTTCAGGTGTTATGGGTACTGAAAGGACAACCCCTCGCTAGGATCTAGGAAAGACTCAAGAAAGGAGTTAAGATCCTAAATAGCAAAACTTTTGCAGGAAGTTGTCCAGTCCCGAGCACGTAAGACACCAATTGCAGTGGTGAATAATATTGAAGTGTGGAAAAATTTATGCCAAGTACTAACATCAAGTTGGGTAAAGTAATAAATTATGTGTTGATTGTGATTATGTTTAGAAAAAAATTATTTTTTATGTTTTCACAACCAGATGAGTGGACTTGGGTTGTGATAGTCGGTATCAAAGCCAAGGTTGTGAAACCATGGCTGATAAAAACATATACCTGCTCTAACATAACTTTTTATTCTAGACATGGCAGGTACCTCATGGAGGACCAGTGTAAATCTGCAAGAGAAGATTTCAGAGGTTCCAAGAAAGGGACCAAGATGACTCATGAAGGAGTCCGAAAGGATGCAAGCTGTTGAAGTACCATAGTGGGTGGTAAGAAAATAGAAGGAGATTGTAACTACTATAGCTACACAAAATGATGAGAATATAGCTCGAATTATTCAGCTCATGTAGGATTAGTTGAACCAGAAGCGTGAGAACATGGAAATACGAAAAGCTCAAATGAGTGAGCATATGGATCAAAAACAGGCATATATGGCCTAGCAGCAAGAACTGATCACCCAACAATAGAAAGTTATTGAAAACTTAACTCAAAAGAAGGCAACTAGACATGTAAGTGAATTTTCGAAAGGTTCCTCGAGGAGGAAGGTAGGTGAGGAACTACAAAGGATATAAAGAAGTTGGATATCCATAAATTTGATGGAAGTGGTGATGGCAAAACTGCTATTAATTGGCTGAGTGAACCTAAAGGGTATTTTGCAATTCAACCCCTTTGCTTCGAATCTAAAACTACTTGAGTAGTGGCACATTTAGAGGATGCTGCAAGGGATTGGTGGATCATGTACAAGAAAATTATTCAGAAAGAAGCGGTAGATATACCTTAGGAAGAATTTGAAAGAGAATTTAAAAATTTATTTCTTACTAAATAATTTTATATTGAGAAACATGGTGATTTCACCAACTTACAACAAGGTAATATGACGGTAATTGAGCATTACTAGAGGTTTGTGCAGCTTCTTAAGTATGCCCCATAATTTTATGGGCAGGAGAAGTTCAAAGCACATAAGTTTTTTATGGGACTACACCCAAAGTACAATCAACCGGTGGGTAGAAAAGTACCCCAAACACTGTCAATTGCATATGATGTCGCTCAATATGAGGAATCAAGCCAAAAAGAGGTAAAAGCTTACTATCAACAAGTTGAAAGAGATAATTCAAGGAAGAGAAGGTATCCCAAGCAAAATAGAGGCAAAGAATAGTATATTAGATTCAGAGATGGAGGGCATAATAGAAATGATAATAAAAACAAGGGCAAATATCAGGGGCATAGAGGGCAACCTAATCGAAGGAATTTTCAAGAGAAGAAAAATAATAATAGAAAACAAGGTAAAAATGATGATCAGAATAAGAAAAATGATAAACAAAATAATGATGGACCAAATGTCTGCTTTTTATGTGGGGAACTAGAACATTTTGCCAGATAATGCCCAAATAGAGCAGATCATAGAAACCCCACTGAAGAAGCACCACATAGAATTTTTGCTACCACATGTAACCCTAACCTTTCAGGGAAAGCTACTCCATTTTTTATTAAGGGAAAATTAGGCAAAAAAGATATACATATTTTAATTGATAGTGGTGCTACAGATAGTTTTATTTCAAATAGTATTTTGAAGGAGATACCCGTTAAACTTGGGATTATGGCAAAATGGTGGCATGTCGAGTATGGCTCGGGATAAAATTACTTAGTTAACTAGTGTTTATTTGACCCAAAAATAGAGATACCTTAGGGAAAAATCAATTGGCACCTATATATGGCTCCTTTGCATGCATTTGATATAGTGCTAGGAATAGATTGGCTAAAAGCTCATAAGACCCTATTGAATTTTGAGGAAATGTGGTTGGAATTTACAGATGATGCTAATCAACAAATCCGTATCCACTGTAATCAAAAAATTCTTGAGCCCCATTTGATGACTGCCATGCAAGTCAAAATATATTTAAGAAAAGGATGTAAACTATATGTGGTTAAGTTGAATAAAAAAGAAAAAATTGACTCAAGTTCTACATTGTTTCAACAATACCTAGTGTTAAATGAATTTAGGGACGTCTTTCTTGAAGATTTGTCTAGACTACCTCAAAAAAGGGAGTTTGATTTTTTGATTGAGTTAATTCTAGGAGTAAATCTAGTAGTCTGAACCCCATATCCTATGACACCACTTGAGTTACACGAACTTAAAACTCAACTTTAGGATTTAATGGAAAATGGACACATTAAACCTAGTGTGTCACCATGGGGAGCACCGGTTCTATTTGTCAAGAAGAAATCTGGATCACTAAGATTATACATTGACTATAGGATGCTTAATAAGATGACCATTAAAAATAAGTATCCCTTGCCTAGAATTGATGACCTATTTGATCAGCTATAGGGAGCTATGATCTTTTCTAATATTGACCTTAGGTCAGGATATCATCAGTTAAGAATTTGGGAAGAAGATACTTATAAGACTACCTTTAGAACTCGATATGGTCATTATGAGTTCATAGTCTCACCCTTTAGGTTAACCAATGTACCAACTACATTTATGCACTTTATGAACAGTGTGTTCCGGGAAAATTTAGACCGATTTGTGCTTATATTTTTAGATGACATTTTGATTTTCTCCCAAAGTAGAGAAGAACATGATGAATGGTGGAATAAAAAATTATATCACTAAATGGTGGAATACAAAATTCCCTAGGACTGTCACAAATCATGTTATGCAAAAAATCTAGATGGTCAAGGAAAATCTGAAAGTGTGGAATAGGGAGACCTTTGGAAATATCTTCGAAAACAAACATAACATCAAAACCAGACTTGAATAGATCAAGGAGAGATTCTAGAAAGGGCAGTGGGATGACAGTATCAGGTATGAGGAGCAAAGGTTGCTCTCTAACTACCATAATACCATTTGCAAGGAAGAAATATTTTGGCACCAAAATTCAAGGTAGTTGTAGCTTAGGGAAGGTGATTCCAACTCTAAGTTTTTTTACATTTCCATTCTCAAGCACAGGGAAACTAATAGAATAAAAGGCCTCATCAGGCAAGACAAGTCTTTCACCTCTGAAATTCACCATATTTGAGATCAAGTTGTCAGCCACTTTGAGAATCTCTTTGCCCCTCCCCCCTCTTCCCTTGATCAGGCCATGGATTTCCTCCTTAAGAACATCCCCAGCTCCATATCCTAGGCTATGAACAATATGCTCCTTAGCCCCCTGTCCCTCAAGGAAATCCATCAGGCCCTATTTTCCATGCATCCTGACAAAGGCCCAGGTCTCGACGATTTCTTCGATAGGTTCTTCCAAACCTATTGGGACATCGTTGGCCCTGACCTCTGTCGTACAATTATTGAAATGCAACATACCATAATTATTCCCAAATATGTAAATTCCATTTTCCTAACCTTGATTCCCAAAGGGTCGAATTCCTAGTCCCTTTCTGATTACCATCCCATTAGCTTGTGTAATGTCATCTAAAAAATTTTATCCAAAGCCCTCGCTAGCAAATATTCTTCCATCCATTATTGAACCTTGCTAGGGAAACATGGTCAAGAGGTAGAATATTCTTGATGGTGTCATCACGGTCCATAAGCTTATCCATTAATCCCACAACTCCAATTCCTCTACCTTCTTCCTTAATATTGATATGAACAAAGCCTTCGACAGAGTTAACTAGAATTCCAGATTAAAATCCTCCTCAAGTATGGTTTTCATGAATATTGGGTCAACCTTATTTTAAATTGCATCTTCTCTTTGTGGTTCTCTATCCTCGTTAATGGGTTAGAAACCGGGTATTTTCCTAGCACCAGAGGCCTAATATAGGGGGATCCCCTCTCTCCCATTCTCTTTATCATCCTGGATGAGAGTCTGGGAAGAGCCATTAAAGATGCCTACACCAAAAATCTGATCTTTGGCATTAAGGCGGCCACTAGCCTCTCTCCTTCCACCCACCAATAGTTTTTGGATGATAATTTTTTGGCTACTACTGCCACAGTTTTTGATACCAAAGCCATAAAATTCATTCTCAACCTCTATGAGGAAGCTGCTGGGTAGAAGATAAATTTCACAAAGAGTAAAATCTATTTCATAAATACCCCCATCAAGCGGTAGGACAAAATCATAGATATATTGGGTTGTACCATTGCTGACCTCCCGACCACCTACCTGGGCCTCCCAATGTTCAAAGGAAGACTCATCAAGGCCATGTGGAATAGTGTCATAGAAAAAATCCTCAAGAATATGGTTGGCTGGAAAGGAGCTCTCCTCTCCCAAGAAAGCAAAGCACCCTTGGTTAATTTGGTTCTCCAAAGCATCCTAGTGTACTTCCTATCCATCTTAAAAATCCTAGCTATGGTGGGAGAAGCCATAGAAAAATTTTAGAAGCACTTCCTATGGGTAGAGAATGATAACCAAAGGAAGTTCCACCTGGTGTCTTAAAACAAGGTATGTTCAACAAAAAATAAAGGTGGGCTGGGATTGCACCAAATAAGCCTCATGAACCAGGCCATCTTGGCCAAACAAGCTTGGAAGATTACCACCAACGCCAACCTGGAATGGGTTTCTATTGTCAAAAGAAAATATTTGCAACATCATTCTTTCATGGGCAAAGAAGTCCCCTATCATGGCTCCCACTTTTGAAAATCCATAATCCAAAATAAGCATCTTTTCTAGCGAGGATCAAGGTGGCTAATGGGTGATGGTTCTAATATAGACTTCTGGAATGACACTTGGGCCAGAAACGAGCCCCTCATAAAATATCCTGAGATTGCTACCATCAAACATCTTATAGATAATAATTTTGGGCCTAGAGTAGCCAACTTTGTTACCACAGATCAGAGGAGTCAACTTTGGAAATAGATTTACTTCAGATTGAAAAATGCAGTTATTGATAGAGCCTTGGCAACTCTTCAGGCTATCTTTAGGGTAAACTTCATCCCCAAATCTCAAAAGAAAGACGAGTTGTGCTAGAAATAATCCAACGATGGGCTATTCACTGTCAAATTCATAGCTCAAATATTGGATTCCTTTCCTAAGAATCCCAAGATCATTGACAACAAGGTCATGGCTAGGGTTATATGGATCAATCATCTGATCCTAAAAGTAGTGCATTTATACTGGCTCGCACTCCATAACAGAATTTTGACCATGGATAATTTGATCCAAAGAGGCTTCTATAGAACCAACAAGTTAGGAGCTCAAACTATAATCTGTGATATTCATCAGCCTTAAAAGGTTTGAAAATGCATTGCTTAAATACATAAACTAATAACCAATACTTAGAAAGCTTAGGAGAAATATTAGGGAGGAAAGAAAAAAGGAATTTGGAGTCAAACTCTTCCTGACGTCCATGTCGTCCAATCCTACTGACTCGGTTGCCATCCAAGGAGGTAAAAGGGTAAGGTCCAAAGCTTACAGTTGTAAAACAAATTTTTACCATTTTACCATTTTAACTTCCAACATTCTCCCCCTTAAATTTGATAGGACTGACTATACAGTATCTCAACTTTATATATTGAGCTTTAGCCATGCCTTTGGTGAAGACATATGCAATGTTATCCAAAGTGCTACAAGATTTAAGCTCAAATATCTATTGCTCCACCATGTCTCGAATGAAGTGATACTTCATATCGAAATACTTTGATCTGCTATGGTGGATTGGATTGTATGCCAACTGAATGACACTTATGTTATCACAATACAATTTATTTGGACCACTTTGACTTTCTCCAATTTCTTCAAGGAATTTTCTCAACCATAGGGCTTGAGTACTAGCATGTGTAATGGCTATATACTCAGCCTTGGTACATGACAATGCTACAACAGTTTGCTTCTTGGAACTCCATGTGATTAGTGCCAACCCTAGACTAAAACAGTTACTTAATGTAGATTTCCTATCATCTATATTGCTGCCCCAATCACTGTCACTGAAGCCAACTAATTTCACATAATTACATTTTTGGTAATGGATTCCAAAATCCAATGTACCTTTTACATATATTAAGATTCTTTTAGTCGCTTGTGGATGCAGCTCAGATGGACTTACCATAAACCTTGAAACTAGAGACACAACATATTGAATATTAGGCCTTGTGTTGGTGAGAAACATCAGACTCCCAACCATGCTCCTGTAAGTGGTCATGTCAACCTTTGGTGCTCCATCGTCCTTGCTCAATTGGATTCTATGTCCAGTTGGAGTTGTAACTGATTTGCACTGCTCCATGGCAAATTTCTTGATCATATCTCGAGCATACTTGCATTGACATATGAATATACCCTTATTTGATTGATGCACTTCCATACCTAGGAAGGATCGCATTAAACCGAGATATTTCATCTCAAATTACTTCATCATGGAGTTTTTTAACTCCATATTCATTTTAGTGTTACTACCCATAAATATTAGATCATCCACATACAAATAAACTATGATAATGTCTACACCATGCTTTAGGTAGTACATAGTTGGTTCACTTTTGCTTCTATTGAATCCATACTCATTGAAATAGCCGTCAATGCGTGAGTACCAAGCTCTTGGTGCTTGCTTGAGTCCATAAAGTGATTTTTTCAATTTGTAAACAAGGTTCTCATTTCCTTGTTCTTGAAAGCCTTGATTTTGTTGAACATAAACCTCCTCAATCAAGTATACATTCAGAAAAGCACTTTTCACATCCATGTGTTTAATGTTCCATCCTTTGTGGGTAGCTAAGGAAAGAACTGATCTGATTGTCTCTTGTCATGCAACATGAGCAAAAGTTTCCTCATAGTCAATACCATATTTATGAGTAAAATATTTTGCTACTAATCTCACCTTGTGCCTCTCAATGCTTCCATCAACATTGTATTTGGTCTTGTAGACCCATTTACATCCAACACACTTTTTTCCTTTGGGTAGATTTACTAGCTCCCATGTATCATTATTTTTTATAGAGGTTATTTCCTCTTCCATGGCTTCTTGCCATACATTTTGAGTACAAGACTTCTCATAGCTAGCTGGTTCTAGCTGTGCACTAGCCAATAAAGCATAATTAACTACATATCCCTTAGGATAATGGGAGTCATCATCCCATACAATTGCAAATTTTTAAGTTGTTGTAAAACTGTATTCATTTCACTAGCTTGGCTTCTAGTGAATCTTCTTTGGAAATTTTGATCCAGCATTTTAAAGGATGGATGATGTTGTAAAGTTATTTTACCTCTTGATGGAGAGTCATTTTCAATGTCCATCGGTGAAGAACTTACTGATATCTATGGAGAAGGACTTAGAGTGGTGGTTGAAGTACTTGATGTAGTACTCTTGCTTGGGCTTGGAGGGGGTGGTGTACCTTTGCTTTTCTTGGGACACACCTGTTGTACCTACTATACCTGTGAAGAATTTACATCTTGGGACTCATCATCAAAAAAAATTCTTTGATGACCCCATTCTCTCCCTTCATAAAAAATTACATCCCTGGAAAGTACAATTTTATGAGTCTTGGAATTGTAGATTCTATATGCTTTTGTAGACTCACAATATCCTACAAATATACAAGCTTGAATTTTGGAATCAAGCTTATTCATTTTCTCATCAGGAATGTGCACCTATGCTAAAGAACCAAAAAACTTGAAATGCTTTACATTGGGTTTCTTTCCATACCACCCCTCATAAGGAGTGATGCCATCTAAACTAGAAGTTGGACTTCTATTGATAATGTATACACTGGTTCTTACAACATCAACCCAGTACATATTAGTTATATGCTTAGTCTAAAGCATCATTCTCGCCATCTCAACTATGGTGCAGTTATTTCTCTCTACCACACCATTATTTTGTGGGGTATAGGCAGTGGTGAATTGCCTTTTGATCCCACTTGCTTTACAATATTTGAAGAATTATTTTGAGGAGTACTCACCTCCTCGATCTATCCTAAGACATTTTACAAAATAATCACTTTATTTCTCTACATTTTTTCTGAAATCTATGAAGCAATCAAAAGCTTCATATTTATGTTTCAAGAAATAAATCCAACACATTCTAGAGAAATCATCTATGAAAGTGATAAAATAGGAATTGTTTTCGAGACTCTTTGTCTGCATTGGACCATAGATGTCCGAATGCACTAACTGAAGTGGATAGCTGGCTCTTCATGCTTGTACTTTCAAAAACTTAGACCTTGAATGCTTTCCCAAAGCACATCCTTCATAGACCTCATTCTGTTCATTGATTTTGGGAAGTCCTGTCACCATAGCTTTAGAAGTTAACAGTTTCAAGCTAGCAAAAATAAGGTGACCATATCGCAAGTGCCAAATACACTTGGATTATTTATAGCTACATTTGCAAGTTGAGCTCCCCTTGGCTCGCCAAATTTGAGAGGGAATAATTGATTCTTAGCCATTGGGACCTGTGTGATGACACGATTACAATTTTTTTATCAAGAATGATACATTTTCCTTCATCAAAAACAAGTTTGTAATCATTCTCCATCATTTTCCCAATGCTTAGCATATTGTGTTGGAGCTTTGGAGTGTAGGAGATGCCATTCACTTTCTTTAGGCCTTCTTTTTTTGGAACCTCCATGGCTCCAATGCCTTCGACATGCAAAGCTTTATCATCCCCTAACTTGATATGGGATTTATAATTGGAATCTAGAGTAGCAAATATATTTTCTTTGCCACTCATATGGTTTGAGCAACCAGTATCCAAAATCCATGTGTCATTTAGATTTTGTTTTGATTGTCCATATGAAAGAAAAATATTAGAGGTATCATCTTCTTCACCATAATTTCCATATTGACTGCTGCTTCCTTGAGAAGATTTTGACTAGCATTCGTGAGCAAAGTGACCTGGCTTGCCATAGTTAAAACAAGTTATTTTGGACTTGTCACTTCCTTGTCCTTGATTTCCACTTCGTCTTGGATTTCCTCCTCGATTTTGGTTTCCACCTCTGTTCTGATTGCCTCCTCTGTTGGAGTTGCCTCCTCTATTCTGATTGCATCCTCTGTAGTTGCCTCTACCTCTACCTCTTCATTGGCCTCTGCCTTGACCTCTTCCATGTCCTCTTCCAGTATTATCATTGATGTGAAGGCTTTATCATCGCCTCCATAGCTGGTTGAAGGAGATTCCTGTAATATCTCTTCATGATACATTAACGACCCAATTAATGCATCAAATGTTAAAGTGGAAAGATATTTTGACTCTTCTATGATTATGGCTATGTGATTCCATATTTGAAGAAGTGTTCATAACACTTTCTTTACAATTTTTCAGGCTTAATTTCTTCACCAAGAGTAACCATTTTATCAACTATTGCTTTCACTCTGACACAATAGTCACCAAAATTTTCATCCTCTTTCATTTTGATATTTTCAAAATTTCGTTTTAGTGTTTGAAGCCTCACTTGCTTCACTTGATCACTTCCCTGGAATCTGTATTTCAAATCTTTCCACGCATCTTGTGCAGTTATACAATCGGCTATTCTAGGGAATATACTTTTCTCCAATGCTGCTTGGAGATGATAAAGAGCAGAGGAGTTGCTCTTTTGCACTTCTTTCTTTATTTTCTTATCTGTGACACTTAATGTTGTCTATTATTTGGGTTCGGTTTAACCCTCTTCCATTATGTCCCACAAACCTTTTCCTATGACCAAGGTCTTCATTTTGATAGACCAATACTCATAGTCATACCCGTTGAACTCTAGAATTGGTAGATTTTTATGTGAGGCCATAGTTACTAAAACACTATTTTCATTTCTCGGTTACAGTAAAGCACTCTAATTTTTCAAATAAGGAAGAAAGAAGAAAGAAGAGATTACAAATTTAATTCAAATCTGACTTGATTCACTCTTTCACTGATTGCTTGTTCCTCTTGTTGTGGCGCTGCTATTTCTTGATTCATGAAATTTTTTGCTACTTTTCTTCATAGTCACTGATCAATTTTATCTCAGGTGATTCTGGTTCTAGAATTTCTACTAAATTACTGTAATGAGTATATTCATATTATTGTATGGATTCAGATTGCTCAAATTGATCCCAAAAGAGTTATATTCAGAGTCTGCCTCATACCTTGAGTCTGGATGCCTTTGGTGTGCTATTACTATGTTCTGCAACTAACTAAACACAATATGAAGCCCATAAGCTCATAGTTTCTCATCAAAGATTTCATCATTCTCTCTTACCAAAAGTTCACAAAGTGCATGATAATATCCTGTGGAAAGAATCATGAATTTTTCCCTTCAATTTGCCTCTTTTTACAAATTCCTAGTCTTCAATGTTTTGCCTCTCTCAGACTTTTACAAAGAAATTGTCACAATTTTCCACCTTTGAGTCCTCTTACATAAATTGCCTCTTAGGAAATGTTCTTTTTCTCCTTTTATTGTACTAAAAAGATATCTATATTTCTATTTAATAAAAAAAAAATTGCTTTATAAAAAAATTTTAAAAAACAATTATTATTTTAATTTATTAAATATAATATAAATTATTCTTTTTAATATATAAAAAAAACTTTAGAAAGAAAAAAAAAATTAAATTTTTTTTTCAAGCCTGCAGGAGTCAAACCCGTGACTCCTCTCACTAAACAAAGCCTTCTTACCAACTCGGCTTCCACCGCCAATGGGACTCAAGCACCATACACCTGTATTTCTAAGATTTCGGGGGCAAGTGTACAAAAAATAAATAAAACCTTCGTCGTTGTCGGGTTTCGAACCCGCGACCTACTGGGGGTGAGCACCTTAAGGCTGGCTCCTCGAGCCAGTCGAGCCACGTGGCCCGAAAAGGATGCAAGGGAGGCTTGCCTCATTTGTTTCATCATGACCTATGTAAAACAACAAAAAAACTTGTGCTTTTATCCCACATTCATTGTGCAAAGAGGAAATAGCACTATATAATCAAAAAAATGTACAAATCTTATCAATTGCCTTTGGGCAATCAGTGATCGTCCTTTTTTTGACTTCCTTAGCCAATCTCCTCATGCCACATTGCCCTAGTTGCTCCTTTTTCTGCCACGTCACCTGCCACATCGCCTTACATCCAGTTAGCTCTCCTCTAGTTCGTGTGTCCACATTTCTACCTCGCTGTCTGCTTGCCATGTGTCCACCTCTGGTTTGCATTTTTCCAAGTCACTTGTCAGTCACCTGGGGAATCATGCTTGGTGTTCTCTGGTCAGCTGGTCAACCTCAAACTGCATGCTCTCTATGAGCCTCCTCTCGACCTCACCTTGGTTCACGCTCTATGGGCCCTCTCGACCTCCTCAAGATTTGTGCCTCGCCTATGGGCCTCCTCGGGATCCGTGCCTAGCTTACCTTGAAGCCCTAGACACCCTTTGCTCTAATACTAGATATAGAACCAAAAATTTAGGAGCTCAAAATATAATCTCTGATATTCATTAGCCTTGTATTTTCCAAAATTTGATGCTAAAACATGACCAAAATATAGGAAATCATATCCCTTATAGGAATGTCTTACCTTGAAATCAGGATATGGTGGGAATGCTCTACTTTTTTTTTATTTCTCTTCTATAAAACAACCCTAAAATATTTTATTTCTAAATTAACCTTCATCATGCTTCTTTTTCTTCTCAAATCAATGATGCATTAAGACCTATAACCTTAAAAATCAACCTAATAATAATCACCCTAAAGATCAAATTGTTAATCAAATTATTCTAAACATTAATAACAAAGACACAAATCAATATTATCTAGACCTATTCAAGCTCTCTCTATCTCCCTGAATCATAAGTTCACCTTCTAGGAAGGGTGAAATGATACGAATAAAGGGCTACTCCTTTATTTATATCAACACTACCAAATATATTTGTGGTAATGATCCTTAATGAATTTTTATCCTATCCCAAAATCAAGCCCTCTCAAACATGGGCATCAAGAACCCCTAGCAGCTAAAGAATGGATAAAACTACTATCATATGTGATATATCCTTAGCTATAATGAGCCTACCCCCGCTTTATTTTTTCAAATACTATGTCAAAGCTAGCTCTTTTCTTTTGGGCTCTCATGATGATACCATTTCTATAAATTGATTGGATTGGGACAAGATGAACAAGGATATTTTGATCCATTATAGGTCCTAGATTCATGCATTTTAACTAGCATGGAACTCCTAAATGCAATTTCTTCCAAGCATGATAATTCTTAATAAATGTTACATATGAATTTGTATTGCTTGTCTATATTTTGGTTGCCTTCATAATTACTTGTGTACAAGTGCTTTTTGTTGCTTGGATCACCTATTGCATATCAAGTCAAGAAAAGCAAAATGATGCAATGATGATCCTAATTAGGAATAAATCATTCTGCTCTTGCACTAGGTAATGATGAGCACCAAAAATGCTTATTTTTATGCATGTTTTAAAGGGGTATTATATGGCATATTTAACACTAGAAATGCATTTTTGTATAATTATTGCATATATTTAATAGAAAATGAAGTATTATGCTTGATTAGTGTTTTTAGTGGAAAATATGCATAGATGTAGGTTTTTGCTACTAATTTGGCATTTTTGAGTCAACGTTCCATTCAAAACTAACAATGCACGAAGACATCTTGAAGATAATTGTGGTTAATGGTAAAGGTAGGCACATATATCCTAGTAGTAGGCAGACGCATGTATCATATTACCTATATTCCAGTAGTAAGTAGGTACATGTATCCTAGCGATAGGTTGGTGCCTATATTCCAGTAGCATACAGGCACTTGTATCCCAATGATAGGCTAGTGCTTGTATTCCAGCAATAGGTAGGCACTGTTGGTCATCAAATCTGCCTAGGAAAGGATCTGGGTAAGTGTATGCGCCCTAGACCTGGACCAACATTGAAAGGCCGAAGGGAAGAGATGCCCCTCGTGCCAATATTCGGAGAAAGGCCGGCTCCTATGCTAATCTACTTTGGTGTTTTGAGATAAGGGATGCAGGAAAGAGATAAAAGGAGTTAGGGTTAGAGAAAGAAATAAAAAGGGGTAAGGGAAGAGAGATCGGTGATTTAAGGTGGGAGAGAACAGGAAGCACGATCACTAACTGACAACTTGAATAGCAGCAAGGAACACCAAGAATAAATGAAAGAAATGCCACATTAACCTTCCTATGTATCCTCTAGGCGAGCTCACAGGGATTCTCCTTCTCCCTTTCATCGAAATTTAGGGTTCAGAGTAAAGACGATTAGGACAAGTGAATGTAACAGAAACCACAACCCACCAGGCAGCATAAAAGAAAACCAATATAGCATTTTTCCTCTCCTATGTATCCTTCGAGGCGAGTTTCGAGGTACGAGTCCCCAATCGCACATCGGATTCAGGGTTCGAGTCTCAGTATACAAATGAAGAAAGACAAAAGAATCAAGCACAGAAGGCAGCATAAAAGAGAGAAATTGAGCCCAAAGCTCTTTAGTATTAATCGTAGGACATCAAGTTACAACAACTTTCTAGCAGATAGTTCCCCCCAAAACTGTTACATTACAATGCCTAGGTTTTTATAGAGGACCCGACCCTCTAAGTCATTATTACACAGAATGGCGAAGTATACTCTTGAGATCTGAGAAGTCGGCTCCTCGCGGCCCTCGTGACTGAGCTTTCAAATCCATTACCAGAACTGGCAACTGTGACCCAGTCAACCTTGGAAACATGCATTGATGAGCGGTCTGAGTGTCCTTGGTTTTTGGGTGCAATGCTCGAGTGGCCGCCATGCTTGTCGGGCTCTCCTTTCAGGGACTGATACTTCGCTTCCAATTGCCAAAAAAGAGCAACGAGCTTATTGGGCAAGTAAGAATGCATTTATGAGGCACTTGATTGTCTCGAGAAAATACCCGGCTTGAAGCGCGTGCCCCTTTTGAGCAAAAAAGCAACATGTCACGATATCGTGACATTTCTATGTCTTCAGCTTGGTTCTTCTTCTTGCATCGCGAAAATACGACATGTCGCGATATCGCGACATTTCTATGCCTTTGCCCTCTTTTGTTGCTTTTGGCCACGAAAACGCAACATGTCGCGATATCGCGACACTTTTCCTCTTTTGGTCGCGAGAATGCAACATGTCGCGATATCGCGACACTTTTCTTTCTTGCGCTTCCTCCTTGCTTTGAGCCGCGAAAATGCGACATGTCGCGATATCGCGACACTTTTCTTCTTTTGGTCTTTCTCCTTGCTTTGAGCCATGAAAATGCGACATGTCGCGATATCGCGACACTTTTCTTTCTTGCTCCTTCTTCTCGCTTTCGGCCGCGAAAATGCGACATGTCGCGATATCGCGACACTTTTCTTTCTTGCTCCTCCTTGTCGCTTTGAGCCGTGAAAATGCAACATGTCGCGATATCACGACACTTTTTCTTTCTTGCTTTCTCCTTGCTTTGAGCCATGAAAATGCAACATGTCGCGATATCGCGACACTTTTCTTTCTTGCTCCTTCTTCTTGCTTTCGGCCATGAAAATGCAACATGTCGCGATATCGCGACACTTTTCTTCCTTGTTCCTTCTCCTTGCTTTGAGCCATGAAAATGCAACATGTCGTGATATCGCGACACTTTTCCTTCTTGCTCTTCCTCGCTTTGAGCCACGAAAATGCAACATGTCGCGATATCGCGACACTTTTCTTTCTTGCTCCCCTTGTTGCTTTCGGCCGTGAAAATGCAACATGTCGCGATATCGTGACACTTTTCTTTCTTGCTCTGCCTTTTGCTTTGAGTCGTGAAAATGCAACATGTCGCGATATCGTGACACTTTTCTTCCTTGCTCCTCCTTGTCGCTCTCGGCCGCGAAAATGCAACATGTCACGATATCGCGACACTTTTCTTCTTTCTTTCGACGGAGCTATCTTCTTTGGCCTGTTTGGCAGCGAAGCTCTTCTTCTTCATTTTGTGTACAAGGGGGTGGCATTGAAAGCCAAAATTGCTGCAACACTTACAAATACTTTCGAAGCAACAAAAAACACTTTACAAAGAGAAATTTTTTGATTTTTTCTACCCCTTGTGCAATGTGACAAAATTGTCAACATTCTTGGCGGCTCACGGGGCATTTAGCTCGTCTGAATGCAGAGATCCCAGGCCTTTATCCATTGGGCAACAGAGTCATTCCCATTATCTTCTTCTCTGACTATCCACTGACAACATTTTTTTTTTTTTTTTGTGCCTAAGCTCCTAAGCAACACTTAGCGCCTTCGGCACTTATTTACTAGTCGGGCTATTTACAGTATTTACACAAAATTTTGTGACATGATTGGCATGCCGCCACCATAAACCCAGCTTTGGGTGCTTATCCAGTGAACCTGCAATGTCCAGACCAGATCTGATTGAACTTCAGTTGATCTTTGAAGTTCGGCTGGCCTCTTCCCGAAGTTGTCCATGTTGCGAACAGGGAGCAACGCAGTGAGTTGTCGCTCCTGCCAGTACCCGTACTATTGATGAAAGATGTGGCGAAGAAGTTCACCGCATGAGGGGCCTCTTGGGGTACTGGTCGTGGTGATGGCTGGAACCAATACCAGAATACTGAAGAATCTACTAACTATGGGCTGGGTACAGGTTCTTCCATCCTCCTGATGGGGTAATAGGGCTCCTCCGGCAAAGAGTAATCTTCCAGGATCTCTTCAGGTTCAGCTTCTTGATGAGGCATGCTTAATGGATCCTGGCTGAATACTTGCGTGCCATCCACTGGGATACAAAAAGGGTGCAAAAATGTGCCCTCTTTGTTCTCAGGTTCTACCACTTGAGTCTGTTTCTCTCCTTGGCCCATCTCCTGATGGAGACTACAAGCAACCATATTGTTCATTGGTGGGGCAAAGCTTGCATATTCCCATTGTTGGACTTGGATGAAACCCGCCTCTTGAGCTTCAAATGACTACATCTCAGGCCTCTACTCAGTATGAGGAGTCTGCCATGATGAATACTGCATTGGATAAACAGGAGCAGTAATTATCGGGTAGGGTGATGGGGCTGCTCCCCACTGCCACTTTCCCGATAGGAGCAGAAGTTGTTCTGCTCGTATTGCTTCCTCAAATATTTGAGGGAATCTTCGTTCACCTGATCACAGTAAGATGAGGCCCATGTCCGGGTGAAAGGCCCGAACATAGAAGAGGTGGGCTTGGGCGGGCGTCGGTTGGATCTCCCCTGGAATTCTCTTCCAACTTCTACAGAATCGAACATTGAAGTCCGTGATGCTCTCCAGAGGTGCTCTCCTGATGGTGGAGAGGTACGTCAAAAGCTGGAAGGGGTCCTGAGAGCCATCAAATGCTTCGAATAGTGCTCCCGCTAAGTCATCCCATGAGCAGATGCTTTTATGCCCGAGCAGTCTGTACCACTGCAACGCTCTTCCTTCCAGAGATAGGACCAGAAGTCTGATCATGACATCTTCATGGATTATGTCATAGAGGGGCGCTAGAGCAGCAACATCTTCAAGGTGCTCTCGGGCCATTCCCTTAGTGCCATTGTATTTTGTCAATGTCTCCAAGGCGCCTTCGAGAATTTCATGGTAACTTTGGAGATTTAGAGGGCCACGATCATCCCAGCTGGGATAGCATACCCTCTCCATTATAGCAGTGGCCTGCGGATATCACGGTTCTCGCCACTAAGTCGGAGTCGCCAGGTGAACATACTTTTCTCCGCTTGTGAGGTCAAGGCTGCTCACCGAACCTTGATTCCTCCGGGATGTCTTCTTTCAGATTTAAAAGGCGCCTACGATCAAGAAATCTGGATCTTCAACTCAGTCAGAGTCGCCAGGTGATTTTTCCAGATGGAGGCAAGCCAGAGATTCACCAACTCGGGCTTCCTTAAAACATGGGGACTTTTGTCATGAAGGCACAGGTTTAGGTACCGGTCTTTACGACTTAGAGATTTTCGGGTTGAACAGAGTCGCCAGATGCTAAGAGTCTTTTGGTAATGAGAGCATCGATTTTCACTACCACTCAGAAGGTGAGACTGATCGGGTCACATCGAGAACTGGTTAGAACTATTGGCCCCGGTGTAGACGGGTTTGAGATTTGCGCTTAAAATATGGGACCTTGGTCCCACCGGGCGTGCCAAAACTGTTGGTCATCAAATCTGCCTAGGAAAGGATTTGGGTAAGTGTATGCGCCCTAGACCTGGACCAACATTGAAAGGCCGAAGGGAAGAGATGCCCCTCGTGCCAATCTCCGGAGAAAGGTCGGCTCCTATGCTAATCTACTTTGGTGTTTTGAGATAAGGGATGCAGGAAAGAGATAAAAGGAGTTAGGGTTAGAGAAAGAAATAAAAAGGGGTAAGGGAAGAGAGATCGGTGATTTAAGGTGGGAGAGAACAGGAAGCACGATCACTAACTGACAACTTGAATAGCAGCAAGGAACACCAAGAATAAATGAAAGAAACGCCACATTAACCTTCCTATGTATCCTCTGGGCGAGCTCACAGGGATTCTCCTTCTCCCTTTCATCAAAATTTAGGGTTCAGAGTAAAGACGATTAGGACAAGTGAATGTAACAGAAACCACAACCCACCAGGCAGCATAAAAGAAAACCAATATAGCATTTTTCCTCTCCTATGTATCCTTCAGGCGAGTTTCAGGGTACAGTCCCCAATCGCACACTGGATTCAGGGTTCAGAGTCTCAGTATACAAATGAAGAAAGACAAAAGAATCAAGCATAGAAGGCAGCATAAAAGAGAGAAATTGAGCCCAAAGCTCTTTAGTATTAATCGCAGGACATCAAGTTACAGCAGCTTTCTAGCAGATAGTTCCCCCCAAAACTGTTACATTACAATGCCTAGGTTTTTATAGAGGACCCGACCCTCTAAGTCATTATTACACAGAATGGCGAAGTATACTCTTGAGATCTGAGAAGTCGGCTCCTCGCGGCCCTCGTGACTGAGCTTTCAAATCCATTACTAGAACTGGCAACTGTGACCCAGTCAACCTTGGAAACATGCATTGATGAGCGGTCTGAGTGTCCTTGGTTTCTGGGTGCAATGCTCGAGTGGCCGCCATGCTTGTCGGGCTCTCCTTTCAGGGACTGATACTTCGCTTCCAATTGCCAAAAAAGAGTAGCGAGCTTACTGGGCAAGTAAGAATGCATTTATGAGGCACTTGATTGTCTCGAGAAAATACCCGGCTTGAAGCGCGTGCCCCTCGCGAAAAAGCAACATGTCGCGATATCGCGACATTTCTATGTCTTCAACTTGGTTCTTCTTCTTGCATCGCAAAAATATGACATGTCGCGATATCGCGACATTTCTATGCCTTTGCCCTCTTTTGTTGCTTTTGGCCATGAAAATGCAACATGTCACGATATCGCGACACTTTTCCTCCTTTGGTCGTGAGAATGCAACATGTCGCGATATCGCGACACTTTCTCTTTCTTGTGCTTCCTCCTTGCTTTCGATCCACGAAAATGCAACATGTCGCGATATCGCGACACTTTTCTCTTTTGGTCTTTCTCCTTGCTTTGAGCCGCGAAAATGCGACATGTCGCGATATCGCGATGTTAGTCTCACAATGACACTGAGAGGGGGGGTGAATCAGTGTGGCTCTTTAAAACTTAAAAACTTCAACTCTTAAAGCCAAAACAATGAAAGCTTAAAACCACATAAAGCAAATATAACAAGAGAGCATCACACAACACAAGATGTACCGAGGTTCACCAGTTTTGGCTACTCCTCAAAAATAGACTGTTTGGACTCCCATCCAAATCCAGCCTTTGCAAAGCAACAACTTTACAATCAATTTACCAGCACCAATTGGAAGGAGCACCAACCCTTGATTTACCAGCACCAACTAGAAGGAGCACCAACCCCTGATTTATCTGCACCAACAGAAAGGAGCACCAACCCCTGATTTACCAGCACCAACTGGAAGGAGCACCAACCCCTGATTCCAAGCACCAACTTGGACTTCAATTCTGAAATTTGAATATTGACATATAAATGCCTTCACTTTTACAAGACCCTGATCGGTCTATTGCTCACTCAACATTGCCCATAGTTCACACAACACATACCTATGGCTCTACTTGCTACACTTTTACGACCCTCTTACAGCCCTCTTGTTGCGCTTCTTACTGCACTCTTACAACTCTCATGGCTCTGCTTAACGCCCTCTTATGGCACTCTTCCAGCCCTCTTCTTGCAGCACTTTCACTCTAGTTTGAGCAGCGCTTTCGCTCTCTTTTCATAGCCCATTAATTCTCCACGTAGACCTCCTTTTATAACAAAGTTCTGACTCTATTTTTAACTTCCATATTTTCGCATGCAACCTATAACCACTTGTCAATCGTAATCGCTTTCTTTCATATTATTATTTTAGCTACTTGTCAATGGTATTTTATATGTAACTCCTTTTGTATATATAGAGTAGGCATTACGTAACTATGCATACGAATTGACATATATACTCTTTACATTATTGTTCATCTTCTTGATCATATTCTTTATATTCTCCTTAGTGTCGTATCCACTTTCTTTCTATGCATGCATGCCACTTTAATCGCACTTGTAGCATCGTCGTATTGACTTCGGTTATCTCTTCTTATTTTATCTCGCATGGAATTCTTCCACAATCGCACTTGTAATCTGTTGTATAGACTTTAGTTAACTGTCACATATCTTATTTCGTCTGGGTTCTCTTCTTTGCTCACACCAAAGTGACCTATCGCGAAATCGTGACACTTTTGCCTCTTTGTCCTCTTCTCGGCTTTGCACCCGTGAAAACACATGTCGCGATATCGTGACACTATTTTCTCTCTCCTCTTGCTCTTTGCTTTGGCCCGCGAAAATACAACATGTCGTGATATCGCGACACTATTTTCTCTCTCCTCTTGCTCTTTGCTTTGGCCCACAAAAATACAACATGTCGCGATATCGCGACACTTTTTCTTTCGTACGCTTTCTCTTAGCTTTGGCCCGCGAGAATACAACATGTAGCGATATCGCTACACTTTTTCTTCCGTACGCTTTCTCTTAGCTTTGGCCCGTGAGAATACAACATGTAGCGATATCGCTACACTTTTTCTTCCGTACTCTCCTTCTTTACTTTTGTCGCGAAATCGTGACACTTTTGCCTTCTTACTTTCTCTCTCCTCCTTTAGTCGCGAAAATGCGACATGTCGCGATATCGCGACACTTTTTCTCCTTAGCGCTTTATCTTGCCTTCGGGTCGCGAAAATGTGACATGTCGCGATATCGTGACACTTTTTCTCCTTAGCGCTTTTACTTGCCTTTGGGTCGCGAAAATGCGACATGTCGCGATATCGCGACACTTTTCCTCCTTAGCACTTTTTCTTGCCTTTGGGTCGTGAAAACCCGACATGTCGCGATATCGCGACACTTTTTCTCCTTAGCGCTTTTTCTTGCCTTTGGGTCGCGAAAACCCGACATGTCGCGATATCGCGACACTTTTTCTCTCGGACTCTCTCTCCTGCAACATGTCGCGAAATCGTGACACTTTTTCTCTCGGACTCTCTCTCTTGCAACATGTCACGAAATCGCGACACTTTTTCTTTCGGACTCTCTCTCCTGCATTATGTCGCGAAATCGTGACACTTTTTCTTTCGAACTCTCTCTCCTGCAACATGTCGCAAAATCGTGACACTTTTTCTCTCGGACTCTCTCTCCTGCAACATGTCATGAAATCGTGACACTTTTTTGTCCGTACAACCTTCCTTGCAATATGTCACGAAATCGCGACACTTTTTCGTCCGTACAACCTTCCTTGCAATATGTCGTGAAATCGTGACACTTTTTTGTCCGTACAACCTTCCTTGCAATATGTCGTGAAATCGTGACACTTTTTCTTCCTTCCTCTCTCTCTTCCAACATGTCGCGAAATCGTGACAGTTTTTCTTTCTTCTTCTCTCTCCTCCAACATGTCGCAAAATCACGACAGTTTTTCTTTCTTCTTCTCTCTCTTCCAACATGTCATGAAATCACGACAATTTTTCTTTCTTCTTCTCTCTCTTCCAACATGTCGCGAAATCACAATAGTTTTTCTTTCTTCTTCTCTCTCTTCCAACATGTCGCAAAATCGTGACAGTTTTCTTGCCTGCTATTTATGTCGCGATATCGCGACACTTTTCTTACTTGTCTTTTTCTTTGATCTTTTGCAACTGGGGCACTTCGGTCTTCTTGGAAACTCATTGTACATACTCTGAATGACCTCTTAACTCCTGTATACTTCATCAACTGATCTGTCTGACTGTGTTGACAACAATGACAATACTTTTGCTGCAACTTGCTCAACAATCTCCCCCTTTGGAATTGTTGGCAACACTCATGCAATCTCCTGTAATTCCTGTAATTCTTCTCCCCCTTTGACAATAATACCAAAGGGCTGCTACAGACTCCCCCTGAGTCCATGCACAATATTCTCAGGCACAAATTAATGCAGTTAGCAAAAATTACAAACATGAGCAAAAAGATAATCAAATATATAAATGCTCCCCCTAAGAATGTGGTCCCTCACTCAGATCTATCTTCAACTGTGTTGGCTGCTGGATCTCTATCCGTTGAGACTCTGTCCGCTGTACTCTGTCAATAGGCTCACTAAGAACCTGCTCTAGCAAGCTCACCAAGAACTTGCCCAGATCTTATAGAATCATAAAAAGAATTGTTAGAGACTCAATATGTTCTATACTTAATGCTCAATCAATATATCAACTAGATCTCATAGAAGCATAAAGAGAATTGTTAGAGACTCAATATGTTCTATACTCAAATCAATCTCATCTCAACTCAACCAATCACCTCAATAAACATCCCTTTATCATAGACCCTAGTCAAAGCATGTATCAACCAACTCTGTGTAAGCATCAAACACTGTACCACAACTATTTCCCAAAGGCCTTCTCAAAGGCTCAATCAATCATGCTCAAGTAGTACTCAAAATGAACTCAACAATGAATGGCAATCTCAAATCAAATCCACTTCATCAACTTTATCATCGACACTCTCCACAATTTTCTTTGGCCTCTTGACTGCCACCTCCTCCGTGACTAACGACTTTGCCTCGCGTCCGTTGTGCAGCTCAATGTCTCTGGTTTCTAACGGCTGCCATGAATGTTTTTATCGCCTACGTAGGTATTGACAGTGGACCGTTACATCTAGCATTGGAACCTCAATCTGCATGCAGTCATCAACTCTCGGTATTCTGCTTCTTGCTAGGACATATGTCAGGGCTACTCAATGTCTTAGACGAATGTTCTTCACGCGATTCCAGGGAGCATTTCTCCTCGCTGCGATCAAGGGATTTCTCGGGCAATATCTCGCATTTCTCAAATAATGCAAGACTTTCTTAGTTGCATAGGCATCTTGTCCTCCTTGACGCTTCACCACCTGGGTGCTATTCTCTCAACGTCTCTGCCTTGCATGTGCCACTTGGCACTCTTGACCAACTGGGTGCTAGTGCCATTGATTGCTTTGACTCTGGCATCTCTTTGATAATGGCTACTTCTTTAGAGAAAATTAATGCTCTCTTATACCAAACAATGTGTTGTATTTTTGGTTAAGAAACTCATGCCTTCCCACTCACAACATGGATTCTATTTTATCTGCAGATTGGGAATGTTACAGGCTTCAAAACAATCACCTGCCAGCTTATGCTTCCATGACACGTCGACCTGTGCTGCATGTTCTATCTCAGATAATGCCTATCAGTTGCTTGCATCAAAAACTTAGTTGTTCACCATGTTGTTCTGCTGAAGCACATCAGTTTGATACTATCTCCACAAACATCTACATGAACTGAAACACATTTTGACAACTATACGACAACTCCCCGACTACTTTCCTTTCATCCTCGGATATCCACACAATACATAGGAGCATTAAAATAAAACTTTAACATTGCTCCCCCTGAGGATGTGCTACCTGTAGCTGCTTAGTGCAATAGAGGAGTAATCTCCTTTAGTCCAAGGAGACACGATTTCCTCTCTTCTTTCTTTCTCCAATATTTCTTGAACTTAGGCTGAAGGTTTTCAACTGCATCCCTATTTTGAACCTTTTTGTGAACATGAACATTTCTCTTGGGTGGTTGTCTCTTGTACATCCTTGATGGATGATTATTTTCCTTTCTTTGATGCACATGATTTCTTCCCTGTCTATGTTGCATTCTTTGTGTCTGATGAAATCTATTGTCTTGCCTTAGATTAGATACAAACATGCTTGGACAAAACCTTGCTATGTGCCCATGACCATTACATTGAAAACATTGTACATATTGTTCACTCAGAAACGTAGAAGTATTTCTACTAGCATAACTCTTTGATTTATTATTCAAACCACAATAAATTGCCTTGTGACCATACTGGTTGCATCTAAAACAATAGCCATTAAAAGTATTATCATGACTAGAGTGAGAGTGATAGAACCTCTTTTGTTGTGGTTGCTTTGCTGTAGATCTCCTTTGATATTTTCTTCCTTTTGAAGATTCAGCTTCAGACTTTTCTTGCTTCGATCCTTCAACAGTGAACTTCTTCTTCTCTGCATATTTGGAAGATGAAGGTTGTTCAGCTTTACATCCAAGACCAAGCTTAGACATGGGGCTTCTTTGTTGCCTTATCATTTCATCTAGCAACTCTGTGCTCTTCTCAAATTTGAGATTTGTATTGGCCTCTTCTAGTTGTTTCTTCAATACAACAATCTCCTCTTCTTGTTTGCAACAAACAATATTTTTCTCATTGATCTGTGACCTGAGAGTTTCTTCAATCCTTTTGGACTCTTCTACTTGCATCTTTAGATCATTAATAACTTTGTTAGATTCCTCTTCACGTTTGCTACATACATCGCCTTTATCATCCAGGCGTGACTTCAAGGTTTCTTCTATTTTCTTGGCTTTCTAAATTTGTAAGAAGAGATCTTCAATATTATCCCCATATTCTTCCAACTTCTTGGACAGTCTTTTGTTCTTTTTCCTTTCTATACCCAATTCTTCAAGTGCAGCAATCAACTCACCTTCTAGATATACTTCAGTCTCAAGGTTTTCATCACATACTTCAGAATTCACTTCTTCAACCTTTTCTAGTTCAATTTTCTCTTCCACAGGAACTGAAACTGACTGAGATGCCTTATTTGAGGAGGATCTATTCTTCTTACCCATTGCGTACTAATCCAAGATCAACCCTAGCTGATTTAGCCTGATAAGGGAAACTGGCTCTGATACCAATTGTTAGTCTCACAATGACACTGAGAGGGGGGGTGAATCAGTGTAGCTCTTTAAAACTTAAAAACTTCAACTCTTAAAGCCAAAACAATGAAAGCTTAAAACCACATAAAGCAAATATAACAAGAGAGCATCACACAACACAAGATGTACCGAGGTTCACCAGTTTTGGCTACTCCTCAAAAATAGACTGTTTGGACTCCCATCCAAATCTAGCCTTTGCAAAGCAACAACTTTACAATCAATTTACCAACACCAACTGGAAGGAGCACCAACCCTTGATTTACCAGCACCAACTGGAAGGAGCACCAACCCCTGATTTATCTACACCAACAGAAAGGAGCACCAACCCCTGATTTACCAGCACCAACTGGAAGGAGCACCAACCCCTGATTCCAAGCACCAACTTGGACTTCAATTCTAAAATTTGAATATTGACATATAAATGCCTTCACTTTTACAAGACCCTGACTGGTCTATTGCTCACTCAACATTGCCCATAGTTCACACAGCACATACCTATGGCTCTACTTGCTGCACTTTTATGGCCCTCTTACAACCCTCTTCTTGCTCTTCTCCTCTTCTCTCACCCCTCTTCTTGCTTCTTACTACACTCTTATGGCTCTCACGGCTCTGCTTAACGCCCTCTTACAGCACTCTTCCGACCCTCTTCTTGTAGCACTTTCACTCTAGTTTGAGCAGCGCTTTCGCTCTCTTTCCACACCACTAATTCTCTATGCAGATCTCCATTTTTATAACAATCCTTTCGCTTTGTAACTCTAGTTATAATCCTTCCTTCATTTCTCTCATGCCACTTATCAATTGTAACTATTTCTTTCATATTCTGATCTTTCATTTCAATTGTAATGCCTTATTATATGTAACATCTATTTTTGTATATATAGAGTAGGCATTACGTTACATGCAATGAATTGACACATATACCTTTACCATGACTCTTCTTATTCTTGGTCATGATTTTCTTTCTCCTTAGTGGCACTTGTGCTTTCTTTCTTCTTGCATGCATGCGTTTTCATCTATAACTGCACTAGTAATCGACGTATCGACTTCTAGTTATCTCTTCTTATTTTATCTATATGAATTTCTTCTAAAACTACACCTGTAACTATTGTATAACTCCAATTAACTATCACATATCTTATTTTGGCTGGGTTCTCTTCTTTGCTTGCATCAAAGTGACCTGTCACGAAATCGCGACACTTCTGCCTCTTTGTCCTCTTCTCGAATTTGCACCCGCGAAAACACATGTCACGATATCACGACACTTTTTCTCTCTCCTCTTGCTCTTTTCTTTGGCCCGCAAAAATACATGTCACGATATCGCGACACTATTTTCTCTCTCCTCTTGCTCTTTGCTTTGGCCCACGAAAATACATGTCGCGATATCGCGACACTATTTTCTCTCCTCTTTCTCTTTGCTTTGGCCCGTGAGAATACATGTAGCGATATCGCTACACTTTTTCTTCCGTACGCTTTCTCTTAGCTTTGGCCCACGAGAATACAACATGTAGCGATATCGCTACACTTTTTCTTTCGTACTCTCCTTCTTTACTTTTGTCGCGAAATCGCGACACTTCTGCCTTCTTACTTTCTCTCTCCTCCTTTAGTCGCGAAAATGCGACATGTCGCGATATCACGACACTTTTTCTCCTTAGCGCTTTATCTTGCCTTCGGGTCACGAAAACGCGACATGTCGCGATATCGCGACACTTTTTCTCCTTAGCGCTTTTACATGATTTTACTTGCCTTTGGGTCACGAAAATGTGACATGTCACGATATCGCGACACTTTTTCTCCTTAGCGCTTTTTCTTGCCTTTGGGTCGCGAAACCCGACATGTCGCGATATCGCGACACTTTTTCTCCTTAGCGCTTTTTCTTGCCTTCGGGTCGCGAAAACCCGACATGTCGCGATATCGCGACACTTTTTCTCTCGGACTCTCTCTCCTGCAACATGTCGCGAAATCGCGACACTTTTTCTCTCGGACTCTCTCTCCTGCAACATGTCGCGAAATCGCGACACTTTTTCTTTCGGACTCTCTCTCCTGCATTATGTCGTGAAATCGTGACACTTTTTCTTTCGGACTCTCTCTCCTGCAACATGTCGTGAAATCGTGACACTTTTTCTTTCGGACTCTCTCTCCTGCAACATGTCGCGAAATCGTGACACTTTTTCGTCCGTACAACCTTCCTTGCAATATGTCACGAAATCGCGACACTTTTTCGTCCGTACAACCTTCCTTGCAATATGTCGCGAAATCGTGACACTTTTTCGTCCGTACAACCTTCCTTGCAATATGTCACGAAATCACGACACTTTTTTTTCTGTACTTCTCTCTTCCAACATGTCGCGAAATCGTGACACTTTTTCTTTCTTCTTCTCTCTCCTCCAACATGTCGTGAAATCACGACAGTTTTTCTTTCTTCTTCTCTCTCTTCCAACATGTCGCGAAATCGCGACAGTTTTTCTTTCTTCTTCTCTCTCTTCCAACATGTCGTGAAATCGTGACAGTTTTTCTTTCTTCTTCTCTCTCTTCCAACATGTCGCGAAATCGTGACAGTTTTTCTTTCTTCTTCTCTCTCTTCTAACATGTCGCGAAATCATGACATTTTTCTTTCTTCTTCTCTCTCTTCCAACATGTCGCAAAATCATGACAGTTTTCTTGCCTGTTGTTTATGTCGCGATATCGCGACACTTTTCTTACTTGTATTTTTCTTTGATCTTTTGCAACTGGGGAACTTCGGTCTTCTTGGAAACTCACTGTACATACTCTGAATGACCTCTGAACTCCTGTCTTCTACATCTGAATAGCTTTTAAACTTCCTATCCACTTGCATCAACAGATCTATCTGACTGTGTTGACAACAATGACAATACTTTTGCTGCAACTTGCTCAACACGCGACACTTTTCTTCTGTTGCTCCTTCTTCTTTCTTTCGGCCACGAAAATGCGATATGTCGTGATATCACGACACTTTTTATTTCTTGCACCTCCTTGTCGGTTTCAGCCATAAAAATGCAACATGTCGCGATATCGTGATGCTTTTCTGCTTTTGGTATTTCTCCTTGCTTTGAGCCACGAAAATGCAACATGTCGCGATATCGTGACACTTTTCTTCTGTTGCTCCTTCTTCTTGCTTTCAGTCGCAAAAATGCAACATGTCGCGATATCGCGACACTTTTCTTCCTTGCTCCTTCTCCTTGCTTTGAGCCGCAAAAATGCAACATGTCGCGATATCGCAATGCTTTTTCCTTCTTGCTCTTCCTCCTTGCTTTGAGTCACGAAAATGCAACATGTCACGATATCGCGACACTTCTTCTTTCTTGCTCTGCCTTGTTGCTTTCGGCCATGAAAATGCAACATGTCGTGATATCGCGACACTTTTTATTGCTTGCTCTGCCTTCTTGCTCTAAGCCATGAAAATGCAACATGTCACGATATCGCGACACTTTTCTTCCTTGCTCCTCCTTGTCGCTTTCGGCCACAAAAATGCAACATGTCATGATATCGCGACATTTTTCTTCCTTGCTTTCGGTGGAGCTATATTTTTTGGCATGTTCGGCAGTGAAGCTCTTCTTCTTCATTTTGTGTACAAGGGGGTGGCGTTGGAAGCCAAAATTGCTGCAACATTTACAAATACTTTTGAAAACAACAAAAAACACTTCACAAAGAGAAGTTTTTTGATTTTTTCTACCCCTTGTGCAATGTGACAAAATTGTCAACAGGCACATGTATCCTGGTGTCTATATCCCACTGTAGTCAGGCACCTACATCTAGCGGGAATATAGGAGTTGTATTCAACTTTGACCAATTGACTAAGTTGATTTGTTGACCAAGTCAACATTGATTAGTTGACCAATTCAATATTGATCAATTGACCAATTCAATGTTGATCGATTGACCAATTGACCATGCAATTTTTAAGGAAGTTGTTACAAAAATATAAGGGAGAATCATTCTTATCTATGCATATTAAAATTAAATCACAAATTATTTTTTTGGTATAAGCTAGAGGTGGTTATAAGGTCCACAAACCTTTTACAAAGTCAAAATGGGCTGGTTCTAGCATCAAGCCCGTATAATCAAAATACAAAATGGATCTTTCTAAGACTCACATTAAGCCATACTTAGAGTCCATAGTCCTCTACTTGTCGCTTGACTATTCAGGATAAAACAAAAACCAAACAACACCTAGCACTTACTAACACTAGGTTGATGTACTGTACACTTGTCACCTCCCAGGCCCCAGCAAATGGGATGCCTTTTCTGCCTAATTCCATCTGTCGAATTACTCATCATCAGCCCCTATGATCTCCTGAAGCTCTAACAGGTTTGATCTTAGCTCTTCTCTAGCAGCCAACATCAATAGTTCTTGAGGGAAGTTATCCTTCCAAATTTGCATCTCCCCAACAGAAACTGCAATATTTGCCATTAGATCTGCCACCTGGTTCCCTTCTATGAAGGTGTGTTGGATTCGGGCTTTAACCAAATGAGATTTATGAATATTTGCTTCTAGGATAAGCTCCAATATGGTCCAGTTGGGGTCTTTATCCTCCTTAATTGCCTTGATTATATTAAGTGAATCCCATTCAAAGATAACTTCCTTATAACCCTCAAGTCTGGCAATTCTCATTGCCCGCATGCAGGCTCGGGCTTCGCAAAATGATTTGTTTGAGTTCCCAAAGGCTCTGCAAAGGCAAGGACCACTTTTCCTTCCTCATTTCTCAAAACTCCTCCCGCTCCTGTAGCCCCCGGATTTCCTTTAGCTACCCCGTCAAAATTAAACTTAACCCACTTTTGTGTGGGGGGTATCCACTTGACACCATCCCGTGGGTTGGTTGTAATGTCTAGGTCTGGAAGTTCCTCTCCCCAGTTTCACAAAATCCTCCTTTCCCTTAGATACATAGTCTCATTTTTGAAGAAGAAAGTTTTCCAGTTTTCTTTCAAAGCTCCGATTATTTTATTACCACATAACCCGGGATCTTTCTTACGTCCTTTAAATACTCTCTTATTTCTCTCATTCCATATCCCCCATAAAAAATGGGGTAAGTTGAGCTTCCAAAGCCAAGTCAAAAGCTTTGCCCGGAAGGGGGAAGCCCAATGTATGCAGAAGTCAGACATGCTATTTGGACAGACCCAATCTATATGAAATTTGGACAGGATCATTTGGAAGACTGTACAAGAAAAATCACAAGTTAGAAATATATGACTTACAGATTCTATTGCTTTCTCACACAAGATACATCGATTGATGAATTGGAAACCTCTCCTTTGCGGATTATCCGTTGTCGGGATCTTATTTTGAACTGCCAACCAAAAGAAGAAAGCTATTTTTGGGGTTAAATTATTTAACCAAATAACGAAGTCGGAGTCCGACCATTGAATCCTGAGTGGATTAACTTATAGGCAGTTTTTACTGAATAGATCCCACTTGTAGTTTTGCCCCAAATCGCCTTGTCTCTTCCTCCCCAGGGAATGATTGGGAACACCCTTAAAGCATCATTGAGTTTGGTTAGGGCCACCTTCTCTTGCTCACGACGGATTATGAACTCGTGATTTTCTTCCAAGAAGAAGTTTCTGTGCTACTGACAATAAAATCCCCCTACTTTTCCTCCCATTTCCTTCGAAAGTTTATGTTGGAGGACCTGAAGGTCTAAGTTATCTTTCAGAGGGGCCTCTTCCAACCATGGGTCTTTCCAAAAGTCCACTTGTATTCCATTACCAATTCTCCATCTGATGCCTTTCCTGACTACCTCCCGACATTCGAGCAAACAATTCCAAAAATAGGATCCTCTAGGAAGATTATCAGCTTTCAGGAAGTCCTGATTATTTTTTATATATTTTGCCTTAAGAAGTTTTACCCATCCCAATTGATCATTATTGATAAATCTCCATACCTGTTTGCCAATCAGAGCTTGATTCATTTCTTTCATTCTCTTTAACCCCAGGCCCCCCTGATCCTTGCTTGCACACACCTGATTCCATGCTACCAACAAAATTCTCTTTCTCTCCTCTGAACCTGACCACAAGAAGTTGCATTGAATTAGCTCCAATGTAGCTCGGACCTTTGCAGGCATTCTAAATAGAGACATGCAGTAAATTGGAATGCTCTGTAAAGTAGTTTGAACTAATAAGGCTTTTCCTGCGGAGCTGAGAAGGCTGCCCTTCCACCCTGCTAACTTTTTGGAGATCCTGTCAATGACTGAGTTCCACAAAGTAGCCTTCATTCTTCCTCCGAACATAGGCATGCCTAGATAAGTTGCTGGTAGAAGCTCCTTTCTATAACCGAAGAGGTTAGCTATTCTTTTCTCCCTCCCACTAGGCGTGTTAAAGAAATAGATGCTACTCTTCTTATAGTTTATGTACTGTCCTGCGTCTGTCTCATACTTGGTTAGAATTCTCTTCAACTTCCTAGCTTGAGGCAACGAGGCTTTGGACACAATGATTGTATCATCCACAAACTGTTGGTGAGACACTGGCTCTACTGTTGAGGCTGGTTTGAAACCTTCCAATCGACCATCTGCCACCACTGTTGAAATGTTCCTACCCAATGCTTCCGCTAAAATAATAAACAAGTATGGAGACAAAGGATCTCCTTGTCGCAACCCCCTTTCACTCTTAAAGTAACCGGAGGGTGACCCATTCACCATGACAAAAAATCTTGTAGTAGAGATACAACTAAAAATCAACTTAATCCATTTGGGACAGAAACCAAACTTACCCAAAATCTTGGTGAGGAACCGCCATGAGACCCGATCGTAGGCTTTATTCATATCAAGCTTTAGTAACATACCCGCTTCCTTACTAGTCACCATTGAATGAATAACCTCATGAATTGTGATGATATCATCCAATATTTGTCGCCCTTTCACAAAGCCACCTTGGTTCATATCAATGATGAAAGGAAGGATAACCTTCAGCCTATTGGCGATTGTTTTTGTGAGAATCTTCATCAGAGTGTTACATAAACTGATAGGGCAAAAACTGGAAAATTCCTTTGCTCCCACTAGTTTAGGGATGAGGACTAAAAAAGTAGCATTAACTCCTGGGATTTCCATGTCCTTTTGAGCCTCAATTATAGCTTCCACTACATCATTGCCTAGGATATCCCAAAACTTCGGAAGAAAGCTACGGGGAAGCCATCCGGTCCTGGGGAGTCATTACCATCCATGTCAAAAACGACCTTCTTGATTTCCTCCTTTGTGAAAGGACTAAGTAAGAATCCATTAAGATTATCAGTTACTGAGGGTGGAATGGCTGCCAAAAGAGAGTCCTCTTCTTCAATAGTCGAATTTACATCTTCTAGCAACGATTTAAAGTACTCAACCGCTTCCCTCCTTATGTCTTCCATATCTTTGGTGTTAGACCCATCGGCCATCTTGATCTCCTTAATTTTGTTAGTACTCCTGTGGCGAAGAGTAGAGACATGGAAGAACTTTGTATTTCTATCACCCTCCTTTAACCAACGCAATCTGGATTTCTCGCCTCCAAAAGGTTTCTTCAAATCCTAGCATCATGTGGTATTCGGCTAACAACTCCCTCTCCTAGTTTCTCAGATCCTCTGGTAAGTCGCTCACGACTTCGACTTCTCCTGTAGTTCATTGATCTTGTCTTTTAGTTCTACCTTTTTAACAAAAATATTTCCAAAGGAAGTTTTGTTCCACTCTCTAATTTTAGCCTTCACATTCCTTAGTTTACATGCCACTTGGGCCGCTTTCGAACCATTATACTTTTTGTCCCACCATTGGGCAACCAGATCCTTGAGATCCTGATGTTGGAACCACATAAGTTCGAATCGAAAGGGTCTGATGTATCTTTTCTTAGAGTCCTCCCTTGTTTCCCACAGAATTGGGTTGTGATCAGACCCGATTCTTGGGAGTGCCATTAATGAAGAGTCCCCAAACCTCTCTAGGAATTCTTGAGAAAGAAGAAACCTATCTAATCTTATCTGAATTTGGTTTTCCTTCAATCTTTTGTTAGACCATGTATAGGAGAATCTACGCAGGTCCACATCCATCAACTCATGTTGCTCAACAAAATCTCTAAACTCGTAGATATCAGTAGTTATTCTTTGAGAGCCCCCCAATTTATCTACAGGATTAAGGTAGCAATTGAAATCCCCCGCCACAATCCAAGGGTAGTTGGGGACCGTCTCCCTCAATTCAGCTAGTTGACTCCAAAGAACCCTTCTCGGTCCCTGTCTAACTGGAGCATATACATTCGTTAAGATCCACTCTTCCTGCGTGGTTTTATCCACACATAAGAGACAAATAAACCAACTAGACATCAGAATCACTCTACTATCAATCACATTTTTGTTCCACATAACCAGTAACCCTCCTACTGTTCCAGTGGCCTCTTGGCCTACTACTTCAGCTTCTCACCAAGTCCTATTCTTAAAAGGAATAACTCTACTCTCCTCCATTTTAGTTTCTTGCAGTAAAATCATATCCGGTTTGTGTTCTTGTCTAAGAGCATACAAAGCTCTTATTTTTGCAGGATTACTCCCACGAATATTCCATGAAAGAATCTTCATTTATGGGCTTTGGATCCTCGAGCCTTCGCCCCAAAGAGCAATACTGCTTGAGTGCCATCAGCCACTCCTCGCTCTGCTTCTTTCTGCCTTAAGGCAGCATTGCTAGGTTTCCCTCTTCCTACCGAACCATATCCCCATACATCCGCTCTAGGTTGAAGTTCCTTGGGATTCACTTGGATTCTAGTAACCATCTTGGGTAGGTCAGTCTTGGTCTTCGGGGTAACAATCTGGCTTTCCAGGTTAACTGGTCTTTTTGACAGTGGAGATGATTCCATGCTCTTAGCTTCTTGATTAGTAGATTATTTTTTCCCTGCTTTGGGGTTACACTGATCTTGGTGGTTCACCTCTTCCTCCCGAGTATCCTTGCTCGTATTATTAGTTTCCTGCTCCTTCCTTCGATTTTTCTCCTCTAAATCCTTCTCTTGAGTCTCCTCTACCTCGGATTCCACTTCTTGGTTGTCCATCCGATCTCCCTTCAAATGATTTAATGCATCAAAACCGTTCTCCACTGGGATGTTGATCTCCTTGGAATTTCTTCCCATAAATTCCTCTGCAGTACATGGGACCACTTCCACCGAGCCTCCATAGGCCTCCCGTATCACCCAATCAAACTTACTTGCCCCAGGGCGTTGATCTATGGGGTTATTTCCTTTGTGATTTGGCTCTGAGGCTTGCTGTATCATATTAGGAGCAGGTTGAGCTTGAGGGTTCCCATCAAAGGGACCAGCTCCCCTGTGAGAGGGTTTTGGGGCATAGGAATTTTTGGGAGGAGGGTTAAAACGTTGCCTCTTGGTTACAATAGGGCGAATAGGGTCTCTGATATTCATATTTCGAGCTCCACATCCTTGAGGCCCAGGTTGGGTAGGAATGGAGATCTGTGGGGGAGGGATATTATTCTGGGTTTGAGGATCAATATTTTGGAGTGGGGGCTGGTTCTTGGAAATGCAGTGGATACCCTGGTGCCCTACCTTCCCACAAACACTACACTTAAAAGACATATTTTCATATTCAAAGACCTGAGTATGAAGGCCAAACATAGACGACAAAATAATGGATTTAGGGAGCTCTTTACTTAGGTCCGCCAACACACACATGCGAGCAGACAGGAGTCTTGTTTTGCTCAAGGTTGTAGGATCAATAGCTATTAGTTCTCCAATCTCTGTAGCTATCCCAACCAAGATTTGTTCATTCCAAAAAAGCAGAGGTAATCCTGGCATCTTAACCCAAATAGGAGCCAAATCCAGCACCTGAGTCTGGGGGTTGAAATCGTGGGACCAACGCTTCAGATACAAGCCCCTTTTTCCAAAAAACCAAGGACCTCCTTGGAGAGTCCTTTCCATGTCCTGTTCACATTGAAATGTCACCAAAAGAAAACTCTTGGGTAAAGCCTTAATCATCATACCGGCCCTTGGCTGCCATTTTTGGATGGCCCATCTCCTTATGACTTCCATGTCTAGCCTCACCCCCATAAATTTAGCCACCAGAGATGTTCTGCCCTCCATAGCCACATGTTGAGCTAAGGAATCCAGGACGTGCAACCTACCATTGATAGATTTTAGATTAAAACAAGAGTCGAATAATTTTTGCTTATCGCGAAGAGCATTAAGATATGAAGGTCTCCAGTTGCCAGGTTTCTCTTTGTCTCCTTCTTGGGTCTTCCTTTGATCCTGACGCATAGAGTCCTGGTCCCCCTCAAAGAAATCTTCAACCGCATCCGCCCAACGCCCTTGGAACGGTTCCAATAGAACTTCCTTGTCCACATCCTCCGCCCGGGGGCTCGCTATCTCGCCGGAGCCCCCCACCGCCGCGTCTCGCCGATCCGCCCTCCGAAGTCCCACACCTAGGGTTTGATGCCCCTAGACCTCTCGCTCCTCCTCCTTGTTGCTCCATCCGTCACAACTTGTTGCCTCCAAAATCTGCCATTTTTTTTTTTTTTTTTTTTTTAGGGCCAAAATTTTTGTGACCGCTATCGTGCACGGACTGCTAAAGTGGTGGCTGCTACAGAATGCAGGCTTCTACAGTTTCGACTACTATAGTGGCAAATTTTATGGGAGACTGTTGCTCCCCTCTCCGACTGATGGCAGCTGCTGCTTCTGCTACACTGTTGTATGACATAATTTATATAAAATAAAATATTCACTTCTATGTTACACCTTGTTACCAACAAAGAAGATTATCTAATTACAATACAATCTACCATTACACAATACTTATCTTTAAAAAAATCTTGTGATATATGAAAAAATAGTTTTAGAAAAAAAATGTTTCATAACTATGAAGTGCAAACATAAATATGAAGAGGCATTGTACAATAACCAATTTTTTTTATCAAAAAAACTATGATTAAAATAGAATAAGTGCTTATATTCTAAATATTGATTATTGATCAGTTGATCGGTTGACCATGTATTTTAATAAAAGTACCATTTTTAGAAATAGTTTATTGTATACACCTAAGGAGCATTGTGCTTATCCTTTGGTGATTAAAATCAAATGGTGGTGCTTTTAATAGAAGAAAATAACAACTATGCACAAAATGGCCGTAGCAAATCATGTTGCATGATTAAAATAGAACAAGCTATTTTTATAACGGGATTGGTTGCATTCTATATAAGAACACAGGCCATTCCTAGGAAGACCAATTCTAAATCTCCAAGTGTATTGCATAATTTATAAATAAAGTTTTTGAGTGTTCTTTTATTTGCATGGATTAAGAGTGTGACTTTTACGTAGTCAACTAGGTGAACCATCTGCGGGAGCTTGGGCCCACTCCAGGCAGTAATCCTCCCCTATTTATTTTATTTTTGCTTTATTTATTTTTGTAATTTACTACTTTATTTAATTTTTGTAATTTCCTGCATTATTTATTTTCGTAAGTGTGAATTTCCTGCTTTATTTATTTTTGCATGTGTGTTTAAATTCCTACAATTTTCTTTCAACTGTGTGTTTATTTTATGCATCTTAATTTCAATTTATTTATTTATTTGTACTTATTTTTGTTGGGTTTGGATGAACTAAAAATACACAAAAAAATCCCCCCACCAAACCAATAGACACAGAGGGACTCATTCCCCACACTACAAGCATATACTATGTGTGGCACTCACAAGTTTACGAACTACCAGATTGATAATTAATGGAAAGGAAATGACTATTTTCATAACATAATTTTTTCTCACCAGGTACCTGATGCTAGTGGACTTCCCATAGTTCCTATTTCACATTGAAATCCTGATTCACATAATCAATCCTCTCTATTGCTTTTCATATTTCCTTTGGTATATAATTTCCCATCATAATGAGACTTTTCATGATGCTAAGAAGACACATAACATTGTTGGTTCCTTACCCTATAAGTTCATAAGGTCTTATAAACATGCCAAATAATAGAGCAACAATGTTGTGTGCACTTTTAAAGGCTTATAAGGGGGTCCAAGTGTTATTCCCCTCCCCTTATCTTGTTTTATAAATGGGCTACATGATGAATATCGTGATCCTTTACAATCTTGATAGCCTAAACCAATATCTTTTCTTCCATCTCATTATGGGCTACATGATAAATATCATGATTGTCTATGGTCTTGATAGCCAAATTGATCTCATCATTTATCCCACCTAATCTCTTCATGCATGGGGGAAAATGACCAAAAGATAAAATGACCTCCTGATTGGGACCACCATATTTACTTCATAAATAGTTAAGAAAAACAATAAAAATAAGTATTAATGCAACAATGGTCCTTAAAAGGACAAATAAACCCTAATCAATAGTTGTTTAATAGGACCAATAAAATAAAATAATCAATCGAAATGTGTCCTTCCATGGACCAATCAAATGGATAAAATCAATCAAATAACACCCTTTAAGACCATCACCTAAAGGTAACCCAAACTGAAATCCTTCTTAAGTCAGTTGCTTAAAAGAAATTTAAGTGCCCTTTAGGCCCTTTCCTAAAGATAAATTAAATTAAATTAATTTCTTCTAAAGTTGTTTTTGGAATAAAATCAAATTAAATGAGTCTTTAAGTAAACCAATCAAATCCAATATGTGCATTTAGATCAATCCAATAAAATGCACCATTGATAGGTAAATTATATCAAAGGAGCCTTCAACTAGGCCGACTATATCCATCATATCAATGTTGTCATTAAAAATTATAATTGTATCATAGAAAACCTCTTAGTGGACCAATCATGTATTTTCATAGGTCAATCATATCAAGTGTACCTTTAAATATAACAATTCAATGAAGTGCTAGTCAACTCAAATATATTGTCAAGCATCCTTTTAGACCCCTCATATAAAGGATAATGTAACAAAGTAGTGGCCTTTAAGCCACTCACTTATAAGCTCTCCAATCATAAAATCTTGATACATATGGATGAATGAATTCAAAAGTGAATAAATCAAATAAAAATATCCTTACACAGACCATTCTGATACAATGTGCCTTTAAATAGACCAATTCAATTAGGTGTGTCTTTAAATAGAATAATCAAACTATAAATACTTAAATAGATTGATCAATTTTGAGTCCTTCAAGCAAGAAATATGAATCAAGTTATATTTCCTTCAATGGATCGATCTATAAATAATTCAATCATTTTTATACCACCTCATTGTAGACCAAGCAATCACAAGTTCTTTATGCAAATCAAAGAGCATAAATATGCACATATATGTATATAGTTTTAAATATTTTATATTAAGTGAAGCTAATGAAATTCTCCTTGAGAAATAGTTTGTACATATCTACACATATCTTTTGTATCATGTCACATCTAAGTCCTCTGAGAAAATCTAATAAAGCCCTCTAGGAAATATAAGTCCTCCAAGCAAACCTAATCAAGCCCTCTGGGAAAATCTAAGTACTTCGAGTAAATTTAATCAAGTCCTTCAAAAAAATCTAAGCCCTACAGGAAAATTTATTCAAGTACTTTAGGCAAATCTAACTAAGTTCTCCAAGAAAATCTAATTAAATCCTCTAGGTAAATTTAACCAAGTCCTCGAGGAAATTTAACTAAGTTCTCTAAGTAAACCTAACCAAGTCCTATGAGCAAAGCTAAACAAGTCCTTCGAGAAAATCTAACCAAGTCCTTTGGGAAAATCTAATCAAATCTAAATCCTCCAAGAAAATCTAAGTCCTTTGGGTAAATCTATCTAAGTCCTCCAAGCAAATCTAATTAAGTCCTAAAAAATCAAACTAAGTCCTCCAAAAAAATCTAATCAAGTCCTCCAGGTAAATATAACTAAGTCCTTCAGTGAAATCTAATTAAGTCCTTTGGGCAAATATCACTAATTCCTCTACAAAAATCAAAGTACTTTAGAAAAATCTAATTTCTAGTAGACCTAACCAAGTCCTCTCGGAAAAGCTAATCAAGTCCTCCAGACCAAGCTAACCAAATCTAACTAAGTCCTTTACGCAAAAATAATCATGTCCTTTAGGAAAATATCATAAATAAACAATACCATTTAGTCCCTTACCTAAAGGATGATCATACATATTTAAGCCACCTAAGCACTTATCCATTAATCAAGCTACAAGGCCACCACTTAGGGATGAATCAATTAATCATGTTTGTACCTTTAATTAGGCTACCCTATACATACAATCAAGAATTTTATGTGCCTTTAAATAGGCCAATCATTTTTATTCCTTTAAATAGGTCACTATGTATACAAATAAAATAATGTATACCTTTAAATAGGCTATTCTATACATAAATCAAACTAATAAATTAGTGTGGCGATGATCCTATTCATACCTTTGTGGTAGTACATAATGGTAAACAAGAGGAGGATCCCAATGTGTTGCATGAATGGAATCCTTGTAGCTCTATGGATGCACTCCAAAAAAATGGTTTATTGTATGTTCAATCATCTCTCTTGTCATCCATTCAACTAGAATCAATCGATTCTCCTCTATAGTGGTAATCTAGGGTGTTTATCTAATGTTTGGTAACTATTGGTCATCAAATCCGCACAGGAAAGGACTTTCGATGGGTTTGCGTGCCCTAGACCTGCGACCAACATTGAAATGCCGAGGGGAAGAGATGCCAAAAAATGAGCAGCGGGCTTACCGGGCAAGAAAATATGCATTTATGAGGCTCTCTGATCGCCTCGGGAAAATGCCCAACTTGGGAAGCATTCTTGGGAAGCGCCTCGCTGATTTTCGCTTTGCAAAACTACTTCGGGGGCGTGGAGTGCCAAAGCCGATCTTCCTTTATCCTTCACTGCTTCGCTGGCAAAACTGCTTCGCTAATGGGTCGGGAAAAATGCTTCGGGCCGATCTTCTTTTGAAACGGTGGTTCGGGGGAGTTTTGGCCGAAGCACTTTCTCGACCTCTATTGCTTCGGGTGAAAACTGGCCAAAGTGGATTTTAGAAATACTTCGGGCCCGAAGTAATTTCTTTGCCTTAGCTGATTCGGGCTATCTTTCCTTCTTCGATGAAGTTGCTTGGATGCCGCTTCGCAAAACTCTTCACCCGAAGTAGCCGTTGGGAATGCTTCGGGTGCGAAGCGTTTCCTTCGCTTTCTCGGCAAAGTTCTCACCCGAAGTGATGATTTGAAGCGCTTCGGGCCCGAAGCTCTTTTCTTTTCATTTTGTCCACCAAGGGCGATAGGGAAAACCAGAATTGCTATAACTTATAAACAAAAGGAAACTTTCAACAAAACAAATATTATACAAAGTTTCAATTTTTTTGCCCCTTGGTGGAATGTGACAATATTGTCAACATTCTTGGTGGCTCGTGGGGCAACGAGCTCGTCTCGGTGGTAGAACCCTCAGCTTTTATCCATTGGGCCACAGAGTCCTCCAGACCCTTCTCCTTGTTCCTTTTCTGGGGGCGCTTCCACAGCTTGTCCTTCCTCTTCCTCTTCTTCTGCTACTGCTTCTTCTTCTCCTATCGCCATTGCTTCTGCTACGTCTTCAGCTGTTGGCAGTGGGGCCAGGCGGACGCGGATATCTCTTAAGGTTCGGCGAACCTGAGACCAGACGCTTTTCGTGAACAGCTCCTGATCCTCTAAGGATTTGACCAAAGCACGGAACCTATCGATCTGCCCAATTTCTGCATGTTGGGACCTGGTATGCAGATCGTTTAGGGAAGCGGAGATTCTACAGTATTTCAATATGTAATCAGCAACCTGCTTCTCTGTTATTGGTTCGGCCCACTCGTCTATCTCCGAAACGTTGCCTTCAAACTGCTGCCACTTCGGCATGATTTCTTCCTTGGCTAATGGCTTCCCATCATTATCCGTGAAACTCGGGAAGCCTAAGGAGAAGAGGTCCTCGAAGTAGCCCATTGACGCGCGCCTCTCGCTTTCGAATGCGTCTAGTAGGATTTTTGCCTTTTGAGCTTTCTTGGCTATGGAGAAAAAGGCGCGAACTGTGGCCTGGGCCGTTGACCAATCCCTTGTTGTCCGACTCATCGCTATGAGCTTCAAATCTTGATACCTTGCACCTTGGACCTTGAGGGCCAACTTGAGTCGGGCTCTGACATTCTGAATGACCTCTTCGACGATTGGTCCTCCTTCGACGGCGGCAACCCGGGCTTCTATGGTGTAAACTAAAACGAAAGGGCAACGACGGCCGAGACCTGAAATTCTTGAGCAGATGTGAGCGAATCTCCTTGATTTTGCTCCTGTCAAGTAGCCCTAGGCCTTCCTTCTCGTGCAGCTAGATCTGAGCTTGCAAGATCCTACTTTCAAGCTCCTTGGCCCTCAAATCATTTTTGGCTTGCCTTTGTGCTTGATTCTCAGTTGTGCACTCCAGCTGTGCTATCTGTAGCTTTAGGGCGTGTGCTTCTTTCTGCATCAGCTTGCACTGCTCCTCGGCCTCTGCCAATTTGGAGTGAGCCCTTGCTAGCTCCTCCTCCAGCTTGATGTTAGCGCTCTCGGCTTCGAACCTGCGCTTGTTGGCGATGTTGGCATGCGCCTTGAAGGTCTCGATTCCAATGTGCATAGAGGCGGACTCCTTGTCCACGTTCAGATGTTCCAAGTCCTTTTCTTTATCCTGATATTCATAGTCCGCTAGAGTCATTTCATCCAGGGGCTTCTGGACTTTGGGTATCTTCTTTACTTTATGCAACTTTCCCGCCTCGAAATCGAAGACGGTGCATCTCTCAACTTGAGCGAGCGAGCGCCCTTTCTTCTTTCTTGCCTCTTTTAACATTCTTTCTGTGTTCTGTCGGGCTTGGAGGAGTTTTTTGGCCAAGGGGGATTCACGTATTGAGGACAGCTCGGAGTCGAATGCGGTTGGGTCTACAGTCGAGGGATTGAACAAATATAAGGAGTTGAAGGGGATAGCCTCACCCGAAGGTTCGGCAACAGGGGTGACGGGGGCTTCGACGAGTGGGAGCACATTGTGTACAATGGAGGAATGAGCCTCGGGGTTCGGCATTGGACTATTAGCTTCGCCCTGGTTGATGACCGAAGGATTGGCGGTGTGGTTGGGCGAAGTAACTTCGACAGGTTTGTCTTGGCCGGAAGACTCGGGGGAGTAGTTAGGGACACGGCGTAAGGAGGTGACTGACCTTGTGGAGGCAGGGTGGATAGGTGAGAGCTTTCGGCCAGGGCCGGGGTAGACTTACGAGCAACCAGAGCATAAGGTGAAGAGAACGTACCTGCGTGCCCTCTTGGCAGAGCGGCCATGGTGATCTCCTGGGTGATTGGCCCTTGTTCCTTCTGGGCCTCGGTACTCTCGGCTTCCATGACTTCCATGAGTTCCTCCACGTTGATGACATCTACGTTTGGGATCGTTTCGGCGCTTGGTGGAGTTCCTCCGTCGTTTGCTTCGGTCGAGCCCGATACTGATCTTTCGACAGGGGCGCTCGGAGTGCCTGTACGCGGTCGCTTTGGGAAGTTCGGGGGTGCCTGTGTAGGTTCCCGCTCCTTTCTTTTCTTCCTCTTGAGGGGTTGCTCTGATTCCTCTATTGTTGTCTCGAGATCTTCGGATGGACTCTGTAGTAAAGCTTTTGGCGCGGCCCTGGCTGCTTTTTCCTTGGGGACATTATCAGTCCTCCCGGGGCCTTCGTCTGAACTTGGGGTGGCCGGTGGAACGAAATCGGCGAAGGACAAGGGTTTCCAAGACCCAATATTGGTCTGATACACAATTGCGAATTCCCTGTCCATTGTTAGAAGCCCGTAAGAATTCATTTTTCGGTGATGGACTCTCATAATCCACCATTCTCTTAGCTGCTCCTTGTCCCAGTCTTTCAACTCCTCTTTTAAATCGTCCCTTGCTTTTCTCCAGAAAGTGGAGTCGGGAGTTGGGAATGGAGTGCTGAGTGCAGGTCGAATTCGACCTCCATAGGATAGAAGTCATGCCAAGGAGGCAACGTCCTCATCTCCTCTAAGTGCCACTCCAGGTCCGTACCATTGGGGTTATTCCTCTGCTCCAGAATTTTGGGGCGAGGACAGGACATGGAAGTTTTTGCTTTTCAAATGATCTCTCATCACCCCCAACGGGTCGTAGAGCCACCTCTATGGTATTTGAAGCAAACCAAAATCGGTGAGCTTCTCCTCCAGGTATATGTTCTGCTTTAGGGCAAAGACTTCGATCACTCCCATCTTGAAGGGGAAGTCGCAGGTGTGTGCCCACTTTCGTCCGTGGCCGTAGGTTTCGTCGGTCGCGTCACTTTGTCGAGCAACTTCCAGGGCAAATTGGTACTCCGAAGGGAAAAAGGGCAGCAAGAAGGGCTTCCCTGTGAAGCCAAAAAGGTGGATCACAAGCCCTTGTGTCAATTGAAACACATCCCCTCTTCTCTCCAATACCACTTTATCTCTAAGGCGAGAGAGGCACCCGGGGGCTAGACTTTGTCAGAATGTGCATCGCAGGTCCCAAAAACTGTTGATTGAAAGGGTAATAGGACTCCGACCTCAGCAAGAGACGGGTCCACTGATATACAGGCAAAGGGATCCCATCCTCGTCGACTGGTGAAACATCACAATGGTGAAGGGCTTTATGTACATGAAAGAAGAAGAGCCAAACCAAGAAGGAACAAGGTTGGAAGTGCGGCTCCTTGCTAGCATCCTTCATGGATGTCAACCGCGTGTGCAGATTTTGGGCCACCCATTCTGCCCAATCGAAGAAAACTGGGTTGGTGTTCGGCCGCGAAGCGTCGGGGGCGTAGAACTCTCCTCTGGAAATGCATTCGGCTAGCGACACCTGCCATGGGTATACCAAAGTATCGCTTGACAAGCCTCCCACCCATGCAATGATAGAGAATATATCTGTGTTCTTGAAGGCCTCCAAGGGCAGGGGCATTTGGGGTCGCTTGCCGGAAGGAAGTCCGCTCTTGAGGTTTTCACGCAAAAAGCTCAGGATGAAGGGATTAGAAGTGAACTTATCCGTTTGTTCGCTCGGGTGACATTGCGAATGGTATAGCCTTTTGGTGGCCTTTGCTGTGGTGCGAACGCTACCTGCACATCCTCCTTCAGAATGGAAAACAATTTTTTACCCGAGGCATCCAACACCTGCCTGGTTTGTGGTTGATAGTTATGAGCAATGGCGTATATGAGCTCGGGGTAGTGATGTGTAGGAGGGACTAAATACCAGTATATGTGGGAATAATATGCCGCGGCCCTCTTGTTCTTAGCTGAGAGCCTACTTTTCATGAAGTCGATGGTATATCGAAGCTCGACCACGGTTCTTGAGAGCTCTGGGTCTCTGATTTTCGCCCACTTATCGACAGGTGGTTCTATCTTTGGGCTCGTCATCGGACTCTTCCCTTCCTTCCATCACTTGTTTTCCTGGGCGTGGGGGAGGATTGACCCTCCTAGGTCTCTGTTTCTTTTCTTCCGCGGCTCTCGCCTTCTCTGGAACCGTCGTCTCTGGCTCTTTTCCTTTCTGAGTGGGGTTCTTCTTTCCCATTGTGAACGATCGCAGCAGGATAACTTGTGATGTAGAAGAGTTCAGCACCTCAAAACAAGGGATGGGATAATCACGGTGAACAGCGAAACCTTTGATGCAAAAGTTCTCCGAAGAGTCAGAACACGGACTCGACTCTCACACTTGCAAATAGTTTGTTTTTAACGGGCATCTGCATTTTATAGCTTCGGAGGGCAACTTTCGGCATTTATGGCAACCACCATAATTACTTCGTGGGCCTAGCCCAAAAGTATCGCTGTGGCATCTGATTGGCCATATGGCGGCGTCGTACACGGGGCCATGCAATTCGGCGATTGGATTTTGTATCGAGAACGCGAATCGCTGCCACCTGGTACCCTTGCGCGGCTTTTCGGTTAACGAACTGCCTTGGGATGAGTGTCGTTTCTTTCGTATTGGGTTCATCTGCTTCGGCCTCCTTTTGAGGCTGTTGTCGACACGCTCCCCGAGGCACATCTTAAATGTGTCCGCCTCGTATGCGAGGTTCGGCGATATGGAGTTGGCGAAGAAAATACTTCGCCACGAAGTTCTTCTTCGGGCTGATTTTCTTCATTTCGGGTCCGAAGTTCCCCTTTGCTATGTTGTTGCTTCGGTTCACGAATACCGCCGACCGAAACCCGTTTCATCGAGGAGGGCCTCGCCAAGAATTACTTCGGACAACGCCCTCGGCACCTTTCTTTAGCGAAGCATTTTCCACGTCCTTGATCTGCATGTGGTTTGGTTCTACAAGGATGAACTGCTTCGCGGCGAACTTCCCTTCGTTGGCTACTTTGGACCGAAACCCCCCGAAGGCGATTCCGATCGTGCTTTGTGAAGCCGAAGCCAGGAATCTAGCTTTTGTGGTTGAAGTGGCGCTTGTTCTCCGTGATATTTTGAACAGAGTATAGACAAAGCACTGAAATCCTATATACAAAAATATGTGCAAGATTTTTTTTTTTTTTTGTATTAAGTACACATACCTCAGCGATTGAAGGTCTTCAGGTGGAGACCGTTGACGGAGATTGGTAAAACTTGGCCATTCGCATCTTTGAGGATGAAGGAATTAGCCGAATTCACTTTTACTATTTCAAACGGTCCGTCCCAGAATGCATCCATTTTGTCATGATTCCCAGGCTTGGCCTTCCATGAATCCCACCTCCATACCAGGTCTCTTGCTTTGAATGTGCGATCGGATGATTTCCTTTTGAACCATTCTCGGGTGACCTCGGCATGTTGTGTGAAGTTATGGTAGGCCTTTTCACGTTCCTCTTCTAGTTGTAGTAGCTGGACCAGGCGTTCCTCCATCGGGTTAGCTTTGTCCGCTTCCAGCAACTGTAATGCGGGGATCTCGATGTGAGTGGGCGGGATGGCCTCCTTGTCGTATACCGAGCATAAGGTGAAGTCTTGATCGACCTTTTGACAGAAACCCGATCGGCCCACAAGGCTCGATCCGGAAGGAGGTGCCAAGTTCTTTTGTTTTGATCGATCGGCTTTCTCAGTATCCTCAACGGGGTTTTGTTGGTGGATTCTGCCAATCCATTGCCCTAGGGGTAATAGTTGGAAGACACCTTGTGATATATCCCATACTTGTATAGGAACTCGTTGATCTTTGCGCCTGTGAAACCAGGACCGTTATCTGTAATAATTGCTTCGGGGATACCGAAGCGGGTAATCAATCCTTCCAGGAAGGTGACGACGGTATCTTGATCGACATGTTTTGTGGGGACTGCCTCGGCCCACCTGGTGAAGTAATCAGTCGCAGTCAGAATGAATTTGTGTCCGGCGGAGGAGTTTGGCGATATGGCCCCTACGAAATCCAGTCCCCATTGTTGAAAGGGTGTTTCCACCTGTATCGGTCGGAGGGGCATCGGAGCATTTCTGCTTCGGCCAGCGAATTTTTGGCATTGCTCGCATCTGCGGCAAACGGAGAAGGCATCGACAAAGAGTGTGGGCCAATAGTAACCCGCCTTGATTATCTTCAGTGCTGTCGCTCTTCCAGCAAAGTGTCCTCCAGATAGTCCTGAATGAAATTCGCCCAGGATTCTCCTCTTATCATCATCTTTTATGCATCTGAGGAGGACGTCGTCGATGTTCTTGAAAAATAGGCCTTACGGCGCATAGTGTATCGGGCGGACCGCATCCTGAAATGTCTTCGCTGCGAAGCATTCAGATGCGAGGGGCATCTGTCGGTGTTGAAATATTCCACTATTTCATCGACCCAATCTTTCTCGGCCTCTTCTCGATTAGCGAGGCATTCTCCCGTTGGCAAGTCATCCAACTGACAGTCTGTTATTTCGACCGTTGCGCTCTTCGCCAGCTCTTGACATAATGCGCGACCGCGAACTAGTTTGGTAGGTTTGATCTCAATATCGAACTCTTGGATTTTGCTTACCCAACCAGCTCTCTTGCTTCCCAGTTCCCCCTGAATAATGAAACTACGCACATCGGGGTGAATGACGAAGACTGTGGTTCGACTCTGAGAAATGAACTATTTGAATTTCCTGAGAGACTTCATTACTGCATGCACTTGACGCTCGATGAAATTGTACTTTTCCTCATGGGGATTGATTATCTGGCTGAGGAACGCAATGGGACGTTCCTCTCCATCTTCCCCCTTTTGCGTCAAGACCGCGGCGTAGCTTTCAGGTTCTCCTATTGCATACAGGATAAAATCTCGGCTGTAGTCGGGGTTGATCAAGACTGGTGCTCGAACAATTCGGGCCTTGATTTCTTTGAATGCTTTTCTCCTCTCTTCTGTCCAGACGAATTTTGCGCCCTTTTTTAAAAGCTCGGACATCGGCTTAATGACTCGGGCGAAGTCTGGGACAAACTTCCTTACGAAGTTAATCTTATCGAAGAAAGATTGAAGGCCCTTTTTATCCGCTGGGATTGGGAGCTTCATCAGAGCTTCGGCTCTGTCAGGATCCACGGCGAGACCCTTTTCCGAAATTGCGTGTCCCAGCAGCTTTCCTTCGCTGACTGCGAAGATAGACTTTTTTGGATTGATTGAAATGCCAAATTCTTGGCATTTTTCGAAAATTTGTTGAAGATGTTCTGGGTGGTTCTCTCTCCTTCGGGAGAAGACGGTCATGTCATCCAAATAGATAACAATAACCTTGTTCAGAAGCTCGCCAAAAGCTAGGTCCATCGCTCTCTGGAAAGTAGCTCCCGCGTTCGAGAGGCCAAAAGGCATTCGTTGGTAGGCGAATGTGCCCCACTTGGTTGTGAACGCGGTCTTATCCTTGGTCTTCGTCCCTAACCCAGATTTGATTATATCCGGAAAAACCATCGAGCAGGGAGAATCGTTGAGCTCCAGCCACCGAATGCAAGATCTGATCGATCTGCGGGAGAGGATAGTGGTCCTTGAGGGAAGCATGATTCAGGTTGCGGAAGTCCACGCATAACCGGATGTCTCCGTTCTTTTTTTTGACAGGGACCAAGTTCGCTACCCAGGAAGAATGCTTGATGGGATAAATGATCTTTGCTTCGAGCATTTTTAGCAGTTCGGCCTTCATCGGGACCTCGATCTTTGGATTAACCGGCCTTTGCTTACGTCGAAAAGGTTTGGCCCCTTCTTGTAATTCGATTGTATGTTGGATCAGCTGCCGATCATATCCCTTGAGGTCGTGATAAGACCAAGCCACGATATCCGGGTACCTCTTACACAAACATCGGATTCGCTCTATTTCTTCCGAAGTACAATCGGTCCCGACCTTTATTACTTTCCCAGGTTCCAGTTCTAAATCTTGATATTCTTGCGTGCTGATCTGGATCTTGTGGGAGAGCGATCGATCATTTTGATCGAAAAGGCTCTCAAGCGTGATCAATCCCTTGGGAACGTGGTTGTTCTTCAGCTGGATCAATCCTTCATATTCCTCCTCATCAGGGCTTCGGTCTTCGACCGTAGCGGCTTCTTGGATCATGAAATTGACAATCTGCTTGTCGTTGTCAAAAACTTGCCAGTGTAAATCTCTATCCGGGACAGAGGGTCTATAGATCATCCTTACAGCCTTCGGCTTATGCACCATATCATCCATTGGAGAATATCGGGCTGCGATGGATGCTAAGACATCTGCATGTCGATTCTTTTCTCGTGGAATAGACTGTAGATTGAGGGATTCAAACTGGTCGAACAGGTCCCATACCCTATTGCGGTATGATTTAAGATAGTGCTTCTTTGAAGAGCATCTGTTGGTGACCTAGTTGCAAACTAGTTCGGAATCTCCAAAGATTTGAAGATGCCTTATGCCTAACTTGTCAGCTTTCTTGAGTCCCAAGCACAAGGCTTCATACTCTGTTGCATTGTTGGTGCAGCTCCATGTCAATCGGTAGCAATACTCCTTTTGCTCACCGGACGGCGAAATCAGAAGGATTCCTGCCCCGGCGCCGTTTTTGCATCGGGCACCGTCGAAGAACAATTTCCATAGTCCTTCTTGAGCAGAAACCTTTCCCTCCATTTTGGCTGGTTTCTCGGACTTGGCGATGGTGTAGCACCCCACCTCGGTCTCTATCATGGCATTGAAATCTGCCAATGAAAATTCATCTTCACAACACAATTGTGCGAGGGATTCTTGGACTAGATCCACTTGCTCTAGCTCCTCCGCGATCGTATGCACAGGGTCACTGCTTTCTTCCTCGGACATCTTCTGAACTAGGAACGTAGAAGGCTTTTCATTATAGATTTTCACCTTCTTCCCTTTGAAGGGGATCTCCAGATGAGTGTAGTCCATGGAAAGTTATCCGCCTAGCTTTGCCGTGAACTCCCTCGATAGGCACATGCTGAAGTAGGGCTCAAGGTCCACGACTACCACCTCTTGTATGACTATGATTTGAGGTGTCTTATGTAGCCGAATAGGAATGTCTTTGATGACACCTACAGTCTTCACTGGGGTACCGTCCAACTGGAGGACTCCGTGACTGCTTCGTGTGTACTCCATGCCTATTTCCTCGCATACTGCCTTCGGCATTACTGTCGTCGCAGCTCCAGAATCTATCATACAGTTATGCACGATATACCCTTCCATTTGTAAGGATAAGTAGAACGGTGGTGGTCTATTTTTTCCCGTGATGGACGCGGACAGGGTCTACACCAGAGCGAGCGGCTCTACCTTCTTTGTATTGATCCTCTTCAATGATTCTTGCAGCAGGTCCACTTGTCCAGGAAGTTGCGAGCATCATACAAACTGATTTTGGCTGGAATTCTCTTCAATTCTTCTACAATGTTGTAGGTTGGGGAGCTATGCACCTCAGGTTCCTTTCTCGGTTCGTACTTGGTGCGATATTGCTCTGTCGCTTCGACCCTTTGTCGCTTGGTGAGCGAGGGAAATTTGAGCTTCTCCTTAGCCTGTTCTTTGGTCTCCACCTGAGGTGGTTCGGCAGTGGCCTTTTGGGCCTTTTCTTTGATTGGAGCTGGTGGAGGAGCTTCGCTCGGGGCCGAAGAGGATGGTTGTCCCTTCTCAAAATGAGCGTGTACCTTCAAAGGAGCCATATGAGTAGCATCTACCTCTATCGACCTTTTACCTCCCCTGGTAAGGACTACGACTGGCTCTTCCTCGTCGATGGACAAGTTCGATCCAATTGTCTGATGACGTTGACTTGGCCGCCTTGGCTGCTGCTTGTTAGTGTCTGCACGTAGTGTTGATGCAACATGCATGTATTTTCCTCGTGAGGATCATTACATGTAGAGCACCAGTATACATGATCGAAAGTGCTTGGGACTTCATCTATCGCAGCATTTCTTGCCGAAGCTTTTCCTTGATGGACCGCTTGATCTTTGGTAAGTGCAGGCGTGGGATAAGACCTTCTTGGTAGAAACTCTTGTTGCGCTTGCTTCTTCTTGAAAATGGTCATGTCGTTGGACAAGGTCTGCATTGTGGCATTTAACGATTGCATTTCTTGCAGTATCTTGGCTTGCATATCATCGGCCTTGGGAACTAATGGTAAAGAAGCCATAGTCGGTATCGAAGGCAGGGCAGGATGTTGGAGGGGTGCTGGCAACATTGGAAATGTTGGAGTGATAGTGGGCGGCATAGTTGAAAGTGTGGGGAAATGTATCTGTGGAGCGGTGATCTGCGACACAACGGGATTCGGGTTCCAGGATGAGATCGGATATGCAGGGATTGCAAAAATCTATGGAGCTACTGCGCTCGCTTGAAGGAACTCGGGGAGTATGGGCATTGGCATTCTTTGAGGGAGTTTACCCATGGCTATGAGGTCCGTTTTTGCTTTCTTGGCTAACCCATACAACTCTGGAAAAGTATTGACATTTGAGTACCTTATCATAAGACCGATATCAGGGTTGAATGCCCGAAGGAAGTAGTATGTCACGGCTTCGTCAGTTGGGCGAAGTCCAATCGGGACTCTTTGCCAGGTTCGAGCGAACCTAACATTGAAGTCTGCAATCTCTTCTTGTGGATGTCTTTGGATTGAAGTGAATTGCTGCAGGAGAGAAGTTGGATCGATGGACTCGTTGAAGCCTTGCATCAACTGCCCGGCTAACTGGTCCCATCCCGTAATAGTGCCGGATGGCAGAGATCTGTACCAATAGAGGAGTTTTCCTCTAAGGGAGAGAACCAAGAGCTTCACCATCACTCGCTCTTCTGTGATATCGTGGATCATCGCCAGGGAAATGATGTCCTGGATATGCTCTAGAGCAGTCTTTTCGGTTTCGTCGAACGTCGGGAGCTTTTTGATTGCAGCAGGTGGAACTTGCCCTTGGCCCGCGAGATTCAACGGTGACGAAGAATTCCATCTTGGAAATAATCTGGGCGGCGATTGTTGCTTGTTGTTGTTGTTGTTGCTATTCTTGGGCCATATTTGTGCCTGGGTTCTATGGAACAGAAGTCCCCGAAGTCCTTCTTGGGTTGCTTGTCGGAAGGCCAATGGGAATGGAGGCACTAGGATGCTTCGGTGAGTTGGGAGGATTCGGAGGAAAACTAGCTGCTGTGCTATCGAGAAGTTAGGCCTTGCTCGTCAATAGCAGCCTCTTGCGAGGATGTCCCACGTAAGAGATATTCGGGGGTAACTAACCTAGATCGTTCCCCAAAGGCATCAATATCAAGCTCAAAGAACTCGGTTTCCTCTCCTCTATTCCTAACTCTCCATCTTGTTTGCATGAAGGCACGAGGCTTTAGTCTTGGTCTTTACGACTTGAAGATTCTCGGGTAAAACAGAGTCGCCGGATGCTAAGAGTCTCTTAGTAACGAGAGCATCGATTCTCACTACTACTCGGGGGATGAGGCCGACCGGATCTCATCGAGAACTTGTCGGAACTACGGCTCCGGTGAAGACGGGCTAGAAATTTTCTCAAATATGGGACCTTGTGTCCCACCGGGCGTGCCAAAAACTGTTGGTCATCAAATCCGCACAGGAAAGGACTTTCGGTGGGTTTGCGCGCCCTGGACCTGCGACCAACATTGAAAGGCCGAGGGGAAGAGATGCCCCTCGTGCCGATCTTCGGAGAAAGGCCGGATCCTATACTAATCTACTTTTGGGGTTTGAGACAAGAGTGCAGGAAAGAAATAAACGAGTAGGGTAGGAAAAGAAATAAAAAGGGTAAGGGTTAGAGAAAGAAATAAAAAGAGTAAGGGTTAGAAGATGATGATTTAAGGTGGGGAAGAACAGGAAGCACGATCACTCACTAATAACTCGAATAGCAGCAAAGAACACCAAGAATAGATGAAAGAAACATGATACCCGCTTTCCTATGTATCCTCTGGACGAGTTCACAGGGTTCTCCTTTCTCTCTCGTTGGAATTCAGGGTTCAAAGTAACGACGATTAAGACAAGGGAATAACAGAAACCACGACCCACCGGGCGAGCATAAAAGAAAGCTTATACGACGTTTTTCCTCTCCTATGTATCCTTCGGGGTGAATTTTAGGGTACGAGTCCCCAATCGCACACCGGATTCGGGATTCAGAGTCTCGGTATACGAGTGCGAGACAGACAAAAGAATTAAGCACGAAGGCAGCATAAAAGAGAGAAATGGAGTACAAAAATCTTTAGTATTAGACGCAGGACATCAAGTTACGGCAGCTTTCTAGCAGAAAGTTCCCCCCCTTTTTACATTGCAAAGCCTGGGTTTTTATAGAGGACCCGGCCCTCTGAATCATTATTACAAAAATGGTGGAGTACACCCTCGAGCCCTGAGAAATCGGCTCCTCGCTGCTGTTGCGGATGATCTCTCAAATCGGCTACCAAAACTGGTAATGGTGACCGAGTCAGCCGAAGAAAGTCGCATTAAATGAGCCACTTGGGTGTCCTTGGATTGCAGGTGCGGTGCTCGAGTGGCGGCCATGCTTGCCGGGTTCTTCTTCACGGACTGATACCTCGCATCCAATTGCCAAAAATGAGCAGCGGGCTTATCGGGCAAGAAAATATGCATTTATGAGGCTCTCTGATCGCCTCGGGAAAATGCCCAACTTGGGAAGCGTTCCTGGGAAGCGCCTCGCTGATTTTCGCTTCGCAAAACTACTTCGGGGGCATGGAGTGCCGAAGCCGATCTTCTTTTGAAACGGTGGTTCGGGGGAGTTTTGGCCGAAGCACTTTCTCGACCTCTACTTCTTCGGGTGAAAATTGGCCGAAGTGGATTTTAGAAATACTTCGGGCCCGAAGTAATTTCTTTGCCTTAGCTGATTCGGGCTATCTTTCCTTCTTCGGCGAAGTTGCTTGGATGCCGCTTCGCAAAACTCTTCACCCGAAGTAGCCGTTGGGAATGCTTCGGGTGCGAAGCGTTTCCTTCGCTTTCTCGGCAAAGTTCTCGCCCGAAGTGATGATTTGAAGCGCTTCGGGCCCGAAGCTCTTTTCTTTTCATTTTGTCCACCAGGGGGCGATAGGGAAAACCAGAATTGCTATAACTTATAAACAAAAGGAAACTTTCAACAAAACAAATATTATACAAAGTTTCAATTTTTCTGCCCCTTGGTGGAATGTGACAATATTGTCAACAGTAACTCTATGATGAAGTAGACACCCTCCAAGGCATGAAGATAGAAATACGACACCAAATAACAAGATATAAATTGAACATAAAAAGACAATATTGCACAATGAATGATTTTATATTAATGGGGAGAGCCCCAAAATTCCATTGTTTTTTTTAACATGGTGGAATCGGTAGCCGCCATGAATCTGGGCAGGTTGTCCAGCTTTTATGGCCGCCACAGTATTTTGCACTGTCTACCCTAAAATCCACCACACAGATCTTCACATAGTCTTCCCATATAACCGCCATGCCACAATAATTTTTCAACCTTTTACGTCGCTGAAAGCACCAGGAAAGGGACAAGCATTCAGTTCGGTGAGGCTCGATATTTGAACCTTGGACCTCTACCCCCCTTATGGGGTTTGGATGAACCAATTGGTCTACACCTCGGACCTCTCAAAACTCCATTGTTACAATAAGAATATTTTAATTCTTTGATACAAATATACACAATGCTAGGGTTCTTCGAGACCCTAGCTATAATGTTGGTGGTGTATCAAAAGTGCATCTCTTCTCCCAACAGAGGTGAGTGGGCTTCTGATTATCCAATGCCGGGCCACTCCATATTAAGCAGCTACACAATACTTATGTATCTCCAAACCTGCACACATAAGATAATAACAAAGAGTTAGTAATAATTGTGGGGGCTCCACTACATGAGACCCTCAGATGTCAATAAAACCCTAGTTATTAATAAATGAAATTGCATACAAATCTGAAGATACTAAAATGAATAAAATAAAAAATATATTTATCTTACTAAACTTGTTGTTTTCTGATTTGGTGTAACTATTGCAGTGAGTTAGTGTGGCGATGCCCTAGCATCGCTCAAGGGCTAGTAGGACTATAGAGCTTTGGTATATGATGCCCATGGGTGCTTGATGTTAGTAGAAGATGCATGTGGATGCTCAAGAATGGTGGAAAGTGCCCAGAGGTGCTTAGCAATAGAGGGTAAGTGCCCGAAGGTGTCTTGAGGCTGAGGGAAAATATACAAAAATATATCTGTCTAAGCGAAGATGGGGATTATGGATGCATAGGCTATGGTGAATGAGGATGAATGGCAAGGATGCTTAGACTTCTCAAATTTCTAAGGACATGAACTACTCGATATTCAGGATCCTTACTTTAGGAAACTTAGGGGTTGGTCCTAGGGCATGCTAGGGTTTCAACGACACTAATCGTGTAGCTGAGATAAAATCTTATCGGAGGGTGGATATTAAATATGGGGTGTGACATGGATTGATATGGATGAATGGATAGGATTAAGTGAAATCGGATGGCTAGTATTAATTCACTTATATAAATATATATTTATTAAATATATAAAATATTAATATTTAAATATATATAAAATAAATAAATATAAATATATATGAATAGTGGGTGGAAATGGTAGGAAATCATAGATGGAGGACAAGTGGCTAGATTTTAGTGTCTATAGATGCCCCTTTTGTACAGTGTTGCGTAAAATACAATGTAGTGCAAAACACAAGACACATGTTTGGGCAAGGTGTAGAAGCATATTTCTCTTAGGATGAAAAATACACTTGAAGACAAAAGAATTCAAGAATTTGGATTCGCACAGCTTACCCCATCAATTGATGAATGAGATTGCAAATGAATATCACAAGCCAATTTAAAATATCTATAAATAAAATATGGATGATATGAATGATGTAAATGTGATACCATTTTTTCCCCAACAGTTGGAAAGGAAGTGGTGGAAAATGTGAGATGATTGCATCTATTTTTGCCCCAATAGATGAAAGGATATTTTTTTTGATGAATTGTTTTACTAGAGGATTTTCAAAATCGTTGGAACGAAAAATCAGATGCAAAAAAGCACTATTTGTCCCTGGTAGAGAGCACGGTCTACAGATCATCTTTTTTTTTGATATCTTTCATATTCCTCATTTGGATATCTTTGGCTTTTACAGAAGATACCCCAAGGCTTGCAGAGCGAGGATTTTTGAAACCATTGGAACGAAATATCAAACGCAAGAGAGCACAGCCTACGGATAGGCTTGCAGAGAGAGGATTTCTAAATCCGTTGAAATAAAAAATTAGATGTAAGAGAGCATTGTTTGTCCCTGGCAGAGAGCATGGCCTACGGATTAGCTTTTTTGTTGTTGTCTTTCATATTCCTCATTTGTATCTCTTCAGCTTTTATGGAAGATACCCCAAGGTTAGGGTTTGAATTTTATAAGGTTAATTTTTTTTATTATAAGTGAATATTGTAACAGGGCTTCTCCCAAGAAGTATGGTTAGAAGATAGAATACCAAACTGGAACCCTAACCCTTTTGAAGTGAATATGTCACTCCATCATGGGAATTCAAAACTGGAACCCTAACCCTTTCGTAGCGAATACGTCACTCCATCACTATGCAAGTTGGTGGATCTCAAGCATTTGTGTACAACACATGTCCAGTATTGAACTTCACTCAATATTTTAGCAGGATATGGTGCAAGGGATCCAATATGGGTTAGAAATTTGTCTTCCAATAGATCATGTTGTGAACTTGAGTGACAACGACTTCCAATTTGCTGCACAAAATAAAAGTGAAAACCATACCTTTCCTTGACGTCTAGGGCAAAGATTAAAGAGATCACAAAACAAGTTTCAAGTGGATGATAAAAAATGGGGCTCAGATCTCAAGTAAATCTGGTGCTAAGGTTCACCCACAAAATAAATCTACTGTGAAAACCCCCATTAAGGGTAAGAATTTTGAAGACTCAGCCCCAAAAATAAATTTTAGGGATGCCCTATGTGGTGGACAGCCTCATCCCAAAGCTAATATTAATCGTAGGGCTTCCCATAAACCTCTAAGAATGCCCAAGATTGATCCCAGGAAAACAAAATCATGATGTCTTAAAGCAGTTGATGGAACTCCTATTGTTAAGCTTTATATGGGTAACATTCAAACTGGCATTGAAGATTTGGAAAAAATAGGACTAATTTATCGGTTCGTGAGTTTTTGTCCGAGCCTACCTGCTTTCAAAGTTTGGGCTGCAAAAAGCTGGAAAACTAAAGGTGAGTTACAAATCTCTATCTATCCAAATGGTTATTTTATTGTTTTATTTGCAAATAATGAAGATAGAGAGAAAAAATTTCAAGGGGGGCCCTGGTTTTTTGGAAGGGAGGACTTTTCATGAAGCCCTAGCATACTAAATTTAAAGCCGAAGAAGAGATGCCTTTTATAGCTCCCGTGTGGGTTAGACTCTTTGGCCTCCCTATTGAATTTTGGAATCCTACTATTTTTTTTTCAATTGGAAACTCTTTAGGAAATTTTATGATGACTACTGATTGTACTCAAAATTTTGAACATATTATTTATGCTCGAATTTGTGTTTTAATGGATTTTGACAAACCCCTACCTAAAAAAATCACATTACAATTTGGGGAAGACTATGAGAACATTCCTTTTCATTGTAGAATTTGCCATGAATATGGTCATTTGGCTAGTGCTTTTCCAAATAAAATTCTTGATCAAAAGAAAGAAGATATAAACTCAGTAGGTTTCCAACTGCCTAAGAAAAAGAACACTCAGAAAAAATCAGTTATGAAAGATCAATCAAAGTCATATGCTAATATGTTTGAAATCCTTTCCACAAATGATGTCCCAAGTGAGGTAGGGAAAATAGTAGAAATAAAAATCTTAGAAACACAATTTAAATATGAAGGAAATATCTCAGAGATAAACCAAAAAATCAAAGGTTTTCAATAGAAAAAAAAGGAAGAAAATTTACACATGAAAAACAATCTTTTAAATGTCAAAACTTCAAATAATACAGGTCCCAATATAGACTCTGTTGAACCCTCTAGTAAAATTATGGTTGTGTATGAGCATTCTTCAAGGTTAGAAGCCATCTCGGATTCAATTGGAATAAGTCAAGAAATAGGAAAAAAAATTGAAGATGGATTCTAATCAAAAGGTAGGTCGCAAGACCAATCAATATCATATGGTAAAAGAAGGTGAAAAGCTTGTAGAGGAAGGTAAGATTAATGCCCTTCCCAATTTTTTTAGCACTGGTATTAATGAATATCATCACTTGGAATATTAGAGGACTCAAAGGGAGTCTTTTAAAACAAAATGAAATTAGAAGAATGATTCATATAAATCATCCACATCTTGTTTTCCTTCAAGAAATGAAGATGTCAATGGAAGATATGGACTCAATTGCTAGTAAAATTTGGCCAGTTGGAAAAGTGGTTTCCCTCGGTTCCCAGGGGACTTCTGGTGGCATGGCTTGTCTTTGGGACCCAAAAGAGGTAGTTATTCACCATATGGTTGGCAGTTTGGGTATTTTGGCTATAGCTATTCAAAGTAGACATTCCAACCAAATTATGCTCTGCATTACTGTCTATGCTCCGACTACTTTGGAGGAAAAAAAAAGTCAGTGGAAGAATATTACTCACATTATCTCTCATTTTCCTGAAGCTTGGATCTTGATTGGAGGAGATTTCAATACCATTCTCTCTTTGGATGAGAAAATGGGAGGAAACAAAAATTTGGACAAAAGCACTGACCTCATGAGCGAATATATTTCAAACCTCCATCTTGTGGACATCCAACCAAATAATGGCCTTATGACTTGGTCTAACAGAAGGCAAGGCTTAGCGTGTATAATGGAGAGATTGGATAGGTTTTCTTCTCTAAAAATTTCTTAATCCAGGGTCACATTCCTAAAGTGAAGACTCTTAACAATGTTGGTTCTGATCACTAGCCAGTCATGGTGGAAATCTGGAAAACCAATGTGAGTTTCTCTCCTTTTAATTTTCAATTAATGTGGCTTAGAGACAGTTCCTTTAGACCTCGTGTGCAACAATGGTGGAAGGAAGGTAAGCCTAGGTATGGGACTAAGATGTTCTATTTTTCCAAAATACTACAATACATTAAATCCAAAATCAAGACTTGGAACTGGAAGGAGTTTGGGGATGTTCATAAAAAAAACATGAAGTTATTACTCAACTTGAAAACTTGAATAAGAAAATCCGTTTAGATGGCCTCACAGAGAATAGAAGTGCAGATGAAATTAAGCTCACAACTCAGTTAGAGGAATGGGAAAAAAGAGAAGAACTCTTATGGAAGCAGAAATCTAGAATTCAATGGCTCAAAGAAGGAGATCAAAACACAAAATTCTTCCACAAATCTCTTCTAGCTCGCAGATCTCACAACTTTATTTCTTCCCTGAAATCAGATTCTAGAGATGTCATCTATACTTGGGATGGCATGAGCTCTATTGTTATCGATTACTTTTCCAATATTTTTGCTACTACTCCTCTTGACTCAGCTTCTCAACAAAATGTTCTTCAAGCTATCCCTTCTCTTATCACTTCTAAGGAGAACTCTATTTTAACTACTCCTGTTACTATCAATGAGCTTCAACATGTAGTTTTTAAAATGCAAAAAGGAAAAACCCCAGGTCCTGATGGTTTTCCCATTGAGTTCTACCAAGAGTTCTGGGATATCCTTCATGCTGATTTATTAGAGGTGGTGGAAGAAGCCAGGAAAGCCAAAGATATTTTGAAGGTTATCAATAAAACTTATATTACTCTTGTTCCAAAAGCTCAAGAGGTTGATCACATCTCAGCTTTTAGACCTATTGCTTTATGTAATGTTCTCCTCAAAATCATTACTAAGATCATGGCAGAAAGGTTGAAGCCTCTTTTGCATAAGATTATTTCCCCTGAACAAGGGGGTTATGTGGAAGGGCGTAAAATAGTAGATGAGATAGTTCTGGCTCAGGAAGCCATCCATTCCATGGATATACAAAAATCTCCTTCCATGTTCATTCGGTTAGACTTATCCAAAGCTTATGACAGAGTGGATTGGCACTTCCTTATCAAAGTTTTGAGGTAGTTTGGTTTCTCTAAGCATTGGATAGATTGGATTATGGGATGTATCTCTTCAGTTTCCTACTTAGTTCTTATCAATGGCAAGCCTTCTCAGTCGTTCCCTGCTTCCAGAGGTATTAGGCAAGGTGACCCACTTTCCCCTTATTTATTCATCATTCTTGTTGAATGCTTGGGGAGGACTATAACCAAGAAGAGGGATAACAAAATACTTGAGGGAGTTACCATTGCTCATGGAGCTAGACCTATCTCTCATCTTCAATTTTTTGATGACTCTACTCTTTTAGGTAAAGCTACAGTTAAGGAAGCTTCTAACTTTAAGCAAATCATTAGCTATTTTTCTAAGGCTACTGGGCAGTTGATCAATGAAGACAAATCTAAAGTTATTTTCTTTCATTGCTCTTCTAGACAGGAATCCATGGTCTTGGATAAATTAAGATATAAAAATTCCTCCCTTCCAATCACTTATTTAGGTATTCCCATCAATATTCAAAGGCAAAAAAAAATATTGGAATTGGTTGTTGGACAAAGTCAAGAAGAAAATTGGAAAGTGGACCAATAGGTGGCTTTCTTCGGGGGGTAGAATCACCTTGGTAAAATCAGTCCTTCAAGCTATTCCTATTTATGTTTCTTCCGTGTTGAATATCCCAAAGGTTGTTCTTCGAGATCTAGATCAAATCAGTCATCGATTCCTCTGGAGTGGTACTAAGGAAAAAAGAAAATGGGCCTTGGTGAAATGGGACACTTTATGTCTTCCTAAGAATCAAGGGGGTTAGGATTCTGGTCTTCTATTAATAACAACAAAGCTTTAGCTGCTAAATTATATTGGAGAATGTTGCATAACCCCAATGCTCTTTGGGCTAATAATCTTCGTGCTAAATATGCTGAGAACAAAAGTCTTGAAGACCTTGTTCGCTATCATCTTCCTACCAAAGGTTCTCCCATTTTAGTAGTTCTTAATACTGGTGAGGATTTGATAAAGAAAAATTTATTTTGGATCATTCATAATGGTCAACAGGAAATTTTTTGGATAGATTCTTGGGATGGTCACAAGCCTTTGATAACTCAGTTTCCCGATTGGAGGCCTTGGATGGAGGAGCTTCACCGAGCTAACTGGATAAAGGTGGCTAATTACTATCGGTACCATACTGGTAATTCAAAGGTTGGTAGATATTGGATCCCTATTGAGGACTGGCCTATTCAAATCCCAGAAAGGCAAAGACAAGATATCCAAGGCATCCTTCATATGAGGTCTCTCTCTTGGTCCCATGAAAAATATTGTTTTGGATGGAACATCACTACTAAGGGTGAGTATTCAGTTGCTCAAGGTTATTTGACCTTATGCCATAATAATCCCAACCAATCTTCTGACATATTTTCTCAGTTGTGGGCTCAAAATCTCTGGCCTAAGGTGAGGTTCTTTATTTGGCTTTTATTGCATCGTAGGGTGCTTACTGGTGAGCAACTTATGAAGCATGGTTTTCATGGCCCTTTTAGATGTGAAATGTGTGGAGAGAATGTAGAAAATCTCAACCATATTTTTATTGAGTGTACTTTAGCCTCTGAGCTATGGAGGAGAATGACCACTTTACTTGGCTTACAGTGGTCCAATTTTTCAACTTTTGAACAACTTTGGAGGGATTGGCCTAAACAAGAGGGTGTTGATCATTTTATTAGGCAGTTAGTTTGGATGGGTTCTACCATTCTTCTTTGGAATATCTGGAATGAAAGGAACAATCAAATTTTTAATCAAGATAGGAAGGATATTCACTATATTTGGTAGAAGACCATAGCCAACTTAGTTGAATCAGTCCATCAACTCCTTAATCACCCCCAAAACTCCCACCAAAAATGGGATCAAGTGATGCAAATATTGAAGATTAAATCTGCTAAGGGCAACCATCTCAAAGGGAATGGGAGTATTTGCAAGATGGATAGGACAAGAAATTGGCAACCTCCTCCTAAGGATTTTGGTAAAGTCAATACTGATGGAGCCTCTAGAGGGAACCCTGGAAAAGCTAGTGCGGGAGGAATTGGTAGACTTTCAGATGGCTCCCTGGTTTTTACTTTTGCTGAGAATTTGGGTATTCTTTCCAATAACCTTGCTGAGGGGTATGGTATCCTCAGAGGCCTTCAGGAGGCTACTAAGGTTGGATGGGAAAAGGTGTTAGTTGAGTCTGACTCTCAACTCATGATTAATATTTTAAATAATCCTTCTAAGAATAATAAGGTTGATTGGAGAATAAAAAGAATTATTGAGAAGATTCAATTAATCCAGAGGGGATTTTTGAAAGTTGATTACAATCATGTGGTCAGAAATCAAAACAAAAGTGTTGATGCTTTAGCTAATTGGGCTTTGGACAAAGGTGATCTTATTTGTTATGGCCTCCCTCCTAGATGGTGGGATTCACAAATAAGGGAAGCTCTTCTTTCTATCATTTCTTTGGATGACTCCAGTTCTGAAGGTACCTAGTTTCTTCTTGCTTTATTTTTGCTTCTCTTTGGTTCAGTCAGGGTATTCCAGTACCCTAGCTCAAACTATTCTTTATTTTGTTTCCTCTGTTGATTCTTGCCTGGAAAGTCCTTTGGTCTAGAAAGGTCATTGTTTTTTTTTGTGTTTTTTCTATTTGTTCTTGTGTTTTTGTTGTTCTTGTTCTTGTGTTTATGTATGTTTGTGTTATTTCGTGTTTTTTGTGTGTAAGTGTTTTCTATGTTGTTTGTTTTTGTCTACTGTCTGTTGTTGGTTGTTTTTTCATTTTTATTTTATTTATTTATTTTGTAGGTTTTGTTTGTTTGTGTTTTTCATGTTTTTGTTGGTTATGTCTTTGTAGTGTTCTGTTGTTTTTGTCATGTTTGTGTTTTGGAATGTTGTTCTTGTATTTTTTCTATGTGATTCGTGTTTTTTTTTTAATCTTATTTTCTGTGTGCTTGGTTGTGCTTTATCTTTATGACACACTCAAGGATCATGTTTTTTATTTTATTTTTTATTCTTATTTTTATTTATTTATTTATTTTATATCTTATTATGTGTTTGTTAGCTCCTTGAGTATGTCAAAGGTGGTAGGCCAGGACCGTGCCCTGGGCGATTTTGGTGGAATGGATACCCCTGCCTCCTTGGGTCTTACCCAAAAGTGGCATCCCTTTTGAGATGTTTTCCACAAATAAAAAAATATGAAGGGATTTTTGCCAAGTATAGATGCCATGATCATGTAATATGTATCTCGTTGTGGGGAAGTCAAAACTAAATTTGGTTGCCCCAAATTTGGGGTGATTTGATGTTGTTGAAGAATGTGCCTTTGGGCATCATTGATATGCAAGAATGAATATACAAAGATAAAATATAGTCAACTTCAAAGGGTCTACTAGTGACTTTTGAATAATTCCCACAATTGAAACCAATCACCCTAGCTAGAGCCAATCACCATGATGACTGTCAAGAAGAATTGAAAGTATGAAATGTGAATTTGTCCATGTTTTAAGCCTCACAAGAAGAATTTGTCAAGAAATGTAATTTTTTCAAGAATAATTGAAAGTATGAAATATGAATTTTTCAAGAAGAATTGAAAGTATGAAATGTGAATTTTTCCATGTTTTAAGCCTCACAAACTAGGCCATCAATGATAGCTTTTGTGTAAATTGTTCTTTGCAAGGTTTCACTCAAAATTTGAAGTACCAAATGTGATTGTGATTTTGAACAAGGAAATATGTGATGATGATAATGGCCATGTGTCCTTATGGTAGCTTTTTCATCGTATCAAATCACATGGATGTAAATCGTTGCAATAGCTAAGTATATAGAATAAACTACTAGATACAAGGTTCACCTAAATGTTGTTTGAACTTGGCAAATATGCAAATGTGATGATTGATGATTCAAAAATGATGTGAAAATAATTTATTGATGATGAAAATGATGATGATGGTCATGTCATGAAGATTTGGACCATTTTGGAGTGCTTTGTAACTTGTTATGCTAATTTGCGATTTGTGGTTGCAAATGAAATTTATGCATCCAAATCAGTTGGAATCTTCACAAAACCTGTTAATATGATAAAGTAGATGTATGGATGCAATATGAATTTATTTTTTTGGGATAAGCCACTATTTTGAAAATATTGTATTCTTTTATCCAAATTGATGCCAAACGTTGGGTGGTGCTTTTGGCTTGCACAAACACCCGTAAGTGTTTGGGAATTTCATAAACATCTTGGTTTACTTCAGTGTGCCAAGAAACATCCATGGGCATCTCAAGGCACCTGAAGCGGCTATAAATAGCTTTCTGGAAAATATTTAAGCTCATTTGTACATTTGCAATATTGAGAAGCTACGTCTAGGAGAGTTAAGTGGAGTGGAGTGGAGTGAGGTGAAGTAAAGTGGGCGTGGAAGCTATGGTGGTGGTGGGAGTGAATGTGGAGGTCGGGGCTGAGGATAGAATGCGTGCTACTAAGTTAATTCCTTATTTGTGCAAAAAAAATTGTGTTGTGTCTGTATTTATTGAACATGTGTTAATTATAAATATTGTTTGTTGTGTTGCAACTTAGGATTTTGAAGGCTCGGTATCAATTTTCACCTATCTCTAGGATGATAAAAGCACTAGTGGAGGAATAGTAGGATCTATTGAAGGCTATGGGGATAGTTAAGGTAGCTCGGGTTGATGTGGTGAGGACTGATGAGGGGTACCTCTTTGCCTTAGTGGAGAGGTGGGATCTTGATAGGGGAACCTTTCAGCTTCCTACGGGAGAGATGAACCTCACACTTGAGGATGTATATCACATCCTCAAGGTGCCAATGGAGGGTATTCATGTTGAGGTTGGACGTGATCAGGAGATGGAGATGAAGAAGATGTTTTGTGACAATTGGTGGGGTGTGAGGGTGGAGAGTGTAGGTATTCCCTATTTTTCCATGTATGTGGACAAGGAGTTGGATTCTCTCCAGGCTTTGGTGATGTTCATGTTGGCCAACATTGTGGCCCCGAAAAGTACTGGGTGTAGGTTTCCTTAGAACCTAATAGGTTTGGTGAGCAATATAATCACTATGCAGTAGGTGTATACATGGGCTCTTGCCTTATTAGTGTAGGTGTACTAGGAGATCTATGAGGTGAGGAGGCAATGGAGGAAGGGATTAAGATGCAACTTGTTGTTGTAGTATTGGTAATGGGAGAACTTCAACATGGCTCGACCAAAGGACTTACCAGTGTTAGTTTTAGGTAGGGAGCAACCTTACATGAGGATATGGGTAGTGGTCAAGGAGGTATAGTCAAGTTGACCTATGCATATGAGAGAGTGGTACCAGGATTTATGGGTTGGATTGACATCCATCCAAGTGATATGGAGGCCATGGTGGGGTACCAGGTGGACGGGTGATGGAGAGCATCTGTGATAGGTGTAGCAATATAGGTGCTTGTTTGGGTGGTATCAGAGTGAGGCTGAATACTTTTAGTTCTCATGAGTTATTCGATAGTTCAACCTGAGACAAGGGATTCCTGATGAGCTAATAATCTATAGGAGACATCATTAGGAGATAGGGCTATCGTGTATGAAGCCATGGAGGGTGGCCTATGAGGATTACAAGGAAATAGATCTCCCAGATATGGATGATACAAGGACTACCATGGAGTACAAGGTATGGTTCACTGCACAACCACCATGGACACTAGATCGAGTAGTGGCTAGTGGAGATGGTGATGAGTCTAAGGGTGAGAAAACCAATGATATCCCTCAGTAGTAGAGGTGCCTTTGATAATATAGGTGAATGAGGAGGACTAAGAGTGCATCTAGATAGGTTTCTAAGAGTGGGGGAGATGACAAATATGAGGACGATGTGGAGGAGACTTCAAATAGGCCTCCAATTCAGAGCAAGGAGGATTGGGTGAGGTTGGAGCAGCAGGTGGTAGAGCAAGACATGAGTATTATGAGGCTCCAGGTACAGTTGATAGAGAGGGAGTGTCAACATAATGTCAGCATATCATACCTTTGATCTTGATAGAGATATATCAAGGCTTTAGAATATAGGTTTATGGAGTATCATATTCCACTTCATGATCCTCCAACCTCGTCTATATCTGAGGTTTCTAGGCATAACTCTAGGTCTAGGGCTCCTTCTAAGTCATGAGGGTCCTCTTGGAGGGCTTAGCTAGTGCTTAGATGTACTTTTGTATATGAGCCTTGGTGCTTCATTGTATGTAGCCTTTTGGTACTCATTGTACATGCGATATATATATATATACATAGCTTTTACTTTTTGTGTTATATGTTTGTGAATGCTTTGTGTGGAATGCATGTTTATATGGATGATTAATGCATATGATATGTTATGGATGATTAATTCAAGGTATAATGTATGGATGTGAATTATCTAATGATCATTCATAGTTTAGATCTTTGCTTGGCCATGTTCTAACATTGTTGTTTAATCATGGGCATCTAACTTGGTGGTATGTGTAGTGAAGGGCTCATGAAGTGACATGGATTTTGACATGGAAGAAGATATGGATTTTGATATGGAATAATAATGGATGTTGATATGGAAGAATATATGGATGTCGATATGTAAAATTAACTATTTTACAGAGATTTAGATATACTAGTGGCATCAAACAAACTCACTAAAACTACCTAATCCCTCTAGGATCAAATATATGTGTAGCGAGTTCATTTACCAAATAAATATCATGGTAATGACTCAAGGTAATCAAGCACCAATGTGTGTGCAAGTGAGTTCAATAACTCATCTTGATTAAATTGGGTAAACATGTTATGAATGAGATCAAGAAACTAGCTTATCAGTATGTATAGTTAGAGGTCTCTTTGAAGGATATGTGTCGCTACGCATGAGCGTACTCCACTTCCAGTCAAGTGTCTATAGCTCTAGTGGAGGCTAAATCCATAGTCCATGATTTTTTTGATCTCTTAAATTTTGGGTATGACTACCTAACCATCTAACTAGAAATGTAGTATGATCCTTGCAACCCAATGATCAATAGTGTGTGATGTAAAAGATTTAGAGTTTTTTTTAGGGTTTTTTCCCTACTCTGTCTTTTATTTTTGGAATTGTTATAGTGGTGAAAACCACTATTTTTGTGGACTATGTTGCATTATGGGATTAGCTAGGATATACTCTTTTTCACTTTGATGTTCAAACCAAGTATTGTGTTATCCCTCTTTGACACAAGATGTTCTTAAGATGTGAAATTGTGTTTGGTTCAAGAATGTTTTGGAGTCAATTCCCAAAACTCAAGATTTTCTTAGTGAAGATGTGTTATGGTACTAAAAGGAACTTAACATGTATTTAAAAGGTTTATTAAAATTTAGGAGTGGCAAAGTGATCAAAAACACCTAGGAAAGCTTTGCTAATGATAATTTGGCTTTGTGGAATTGTGTGGGTGATGATGTGAAGGTGCCCCTGATTAAGGTAACATGATTTTATTGGACCAATTAGAATATTGAACTTAATAAATTATCCCTAATATGAAATGTGCAGTGTGGTTGGAGTGAGAAGTTGCTAAATGAAATATTTTGCAAGTGCAATTATTGTGGAGTGCAATATGTATGCAAATGTAATGCAATTTTGTGAGTGAAATGTATGCAAATATTTTTGTGATGCTAGCCATATATATATACATATATATAAATCAAACCATGCATAGAATTCTCTCAAGTGTATAACATTAATTGGTTCGGGTTCTTCCTCTCCCTCTATATTAGCAAACCTATAAGTACCGTTACCCAATATTTGAGTAACAATGTATGGACCTAACCAATTAGCCATGAATTTATCATGAAGATGTGGTAATGCATTGGTGTTTTTCTGATTCTCTTTAAGGACAAGATCTCCTACTTGGAATTCACGTAGATGAACTTTGGTGTTGTAAGCACGCTTTAGGCGGTCTTGATAAACTCATAAATTCTCTAAAGCATTGAATTACCTTTCATAAAGAAGTGTGAGTTGGTCAAGACGTGCTTGTCTAGCAGTGTATTCATCTATGAATTCCTACAAAGAAATTTGCAAGGAGGGTATCTCAAGCTCAAGAGGTATGATTGCTTCAGCTCCATAGACCAATGAAAATTATGTTACCCCTATAGGCATGTAGATGCTTGTTCGATAAGCCCAAAATGCGAAGAGAATTTTTGGGTAATAAGGAGTCGAGAAACTATGTTGGATATTATATTTCTCACAAAGTGCTCAAAAATCCTTGTTCTTGAAAGACTTGCTATTGTCAAAAAATATTTTTTAGGGAATACCAAAATGACAAATGATATGGTGAAGTATAAACTCCATAATTCTTGGTCCTATCGTACTGGTTAGAGGAATTACCTCAACCCACTTTATGAAGTATTCAGTGGTTGTGATGATGAATGTATGTTATCTCGAGGAAGGAGGTGAGATTTTGCCAATTAAATCTAGGCCCCATTATGAAAAGGGCCGAAGGCTTTGAATGGGTTGTAAAGCTTGTGATGGTACATGAGTTTAATTAGCATGTTCTGAAACTTTTTGCAATGTTTGACATATGTGCAACAATCATGTTCCATTGTGGGTCAATAATAACCCATGCATAGAATACACTTGGCAATGGTTATTCCACTAAAATGACCATCACAAGTATCATCATGGGATTCAACTATGGCTTTTTGTACCTCACTAGACTTGAGATGACAACAGATCACTCCATCATAACCATGTTTGTACAACACATCCTCCAATAGAATAAAATGGGCTAATTTTTTCTTGAATGTGCATTCAAAAGTTCGATACATGTTAGATGGGAGTGTTCCAAACTTGATAAAGGCTACTATCTAGCTTGACCAAGGCTCATATGGATCTGACTGGATAAATAAAACATCCTTTTCATCTTTAGATTTAGCATGAACAACTGTAGATCTAGAGATTGTTGAAATGATAAGGGGTTGTACCTCTCCAATGGAATATTTTGGGATCAATGATCCAAGAGAGGCTATTGTATCTATAAATCTATTAGTCGAACATGGAAAACTATTGATTTTGTACCAATCAAACTTAGAGAGCAATTTCATTGCTACTTCATGATAAAGTGTAATGGTAGGTTCTTTGCATTGGTATTCTCCATTGATTTGCTTAACAACAAGTTGAGAATCACCAAATATCCTGATACGCTTAATGCTCATAGCTATAGCTGATTGAAGACCTAATATTAAGGATTCATACTCTGTTGTATTATTTACACATTAGAATTATATTTTAAATGATAAAGAGATAGGTAATACCTGGGGTGTATGAAACATGACTCTAATACCTTAATCTTTCATGCACTTAGAACCATCAAAGTATAGTGTGATATCGATGTCTTCCTCTGGAAAGACATCTTATTCTTGTTCAATGACAGTGAATACCGAATCATATGGGAGATCAATAATCAAAGGATGATCACTAGGTAGTATCTTCCATAATTTGATCGGCTATAACTTGACCTTTAATATATTTTTGGCTAATGAATTCCAAATCAAATTTAGTAAGGAGCATTATCTATTTAGCAGTGTGGGTGTTATTGTAAGTATGGTATATCATATAACGTAGAGTATTTTCTCTAGCTATGACATATGTTGTGTGAATAAGCATGTAATATCAAATTTTCTAGTGGTGAAAACCGCTGCTAAGCACAATGTTTCTACATAAGAGTATCCAGTTTCATAGCTTCAATGTTCGACAAATATAATTGACAACTTGCTCTTGATTATTTTTGTTCTTTGTGCAAGCATTGTCCCTAAGGCAAAGTCTGTTGCTGAGACATAAATATAGAATGGGACCTCTGGATGAGGAAGAGCTAAGACTGGTAGAGAAGCTAAATATTGCTTAATGTCATCAAAGGCTTTTTGGCACTCATCTGTCCAAGAAAATGGCACCCCCTTTTGTAGTAGGTGATTGAATGGTCTACATTTATCAAAAATTTGTGCAATAAAATGATGGATTGATTAGATATTTCCTTGTAAACTATACAATTCCTTTAATTTTGTTGGGGGAGGCATCTCCATGATGACCTTGATCTTGTTTGTGTCCACCTCAATACCTCTTTTGGAGACAATGAACCCTAATCGTTTTCTAGAGGTAATGCCAAAGACACATTTCTTAGGATTCAACCTTACATTATGTTCTAGAAGTCGGTAAAAAAATTTCTCCAATACACCAATGTGCTCTTGTCAAGTTTTTGATTTTTCCAAGAGATCATCCACATAATATTCGATAATCTTATGCATGTAGTCGTGGAAAATGTATGTAATGGCACGTTGATAAGTGGCACCTACATTTTTAAGGCCAAAGGGCATCATATTGTAACAAAAGGTCCTCCAAATTGTAGTGAATGTTGTTTTGTGTTGGTCATCAGGATTTCTTCAAATTTGGTTGTATCCTAAAAAAATATCCATGAGAAAATATTTCATGGCTAGTGCAGGTGTTGACAACAATATCAATATTTGGAAGAGGAAAGTCATCCTTAGGATATGCTTTGTTAATATCTCAAAAATTAGTGCAAACATGTATCACCCCATTAGGATTCTGAATGGGTACCATGTTTGAGAGCCAATTAGGATAGTCGATAGGAACTATGAAGTTCATCTCTAAGAGTTATTGAAGCTTTGTTTTTACCAAGAGGGCCACGATAGGGTGCATCCTCCTAAGTTTTTGTTTGATTGGATTAGCATCAAGTTGTAAGGTGATATTATGGACAACAAAAATAGGGTCAAGACCAGGAATGTATTTGTAGGACCATGCAAAAATACCCTTCTTCCTATTGAGGAGAGCAATTAATTACTCTTGTTCATCATTGGATAATATTTTACCAAGGTTGACAATTTGGGGATTATCTTTGTCTAAACTAAGATCCACATTGATGGTATCTTCAATGGACATGTGGGAACCTTCCTCGAGTTTATGGGGTGTAGGAATCATATGAATGTTGTCTAAGATATCATAAAACTCTTCTCGCTTATCCTCATCTATGTCTACCTGGAAAACTTTGGGATCCGAATGTGAGGGTGAAGACAAAGGTGGAGGAGAATGAGGAATGTAGTTGGTAGAAGCCCTTAATAATTCCTTAGACAAGACAAATTTGAAAAAGGATGGAGGAGAGGAAATCCGATCCATGTCAATAAGGCTTATGTCAATTGGAATTGGTTTAGCCGAATCGTATGGATTATGAAGTGGGGTGAATAAATCAATAGGATTCATGTTGACTTATGGGTAAAGGATGAGGTTGGATGGAATGGATGGAACCTAAGAACTGGTGCTAGAAGCTTGGTAAACCTGGATAGCAACAAGCAACACAAATAAATGTATTTAACTAAATTATATATACATGAAATGCAGAAAAAGACAAATTGTTTTTGTTTTTTATTTTTTATTTTTTATTTTATTTTATTTTTTATTTTTTTTGGTTTTATTTTTTATTTTTTAGTAGTGGTGAAAACCATTGTTTTTGTGTTATGTACATATGTTACAAGTTTCTCTTATGACATGGCTTAGTGAAATGGAGGTGGTGGTTCACCGGTAGGGTTGGATCACTCTTGTGGAAGAAGCAAGCAAAATATGGGCTCATGGATGGCGACCATTCTAAGATAAAACTCATCCTATTCAGTGTGGGGAAATATGGACTCTGATTCCTCTTTAGATTCTGTGAGAAAATACTCGCTCAAAATGATAATGAAATTAATCAATAATCAAAATTAGCTTAGAAAAATCTAAGAAATATATAGGTTACAATATAACCAAATGAGCATGATTAACGCTAACAAGATGCGCTAATAGAGAAATATGCTAACAACTAACCTAGGTAGAGAAGTATGAACTAACCACTAATCTAAAATATCTAACCTAGGATATTTTAGATACTAACCTAGGTTTACCAGTAGATATTTAGAACAGTAAATATCTCCTTGGTAAGTAGTAAAAAGTAAATGTAATAATCTATGTAGTATAATGCAATATACTACCTATTTTACCTAGTGGAGTAAAAGGGTAAATATCCCAAAGAATGGAATATTACTCTAACATCCCCCCTTATTACATTATTTGGGTAATACATATACATCCTCCTATACAAAAATATTTGGGTAAAGTATATAACTGTCCCAATATAGTGAAAAAGATGTTGATCTATTGGTTCTTGCTCTGTCATAGTGCTCTGGCTGCTCCTAAGCAAAAAATGGGTTATTCCTCACTTTGTCTTCGCACCAACGAATGTCCTTATAGTAATCTCATCATCCAACCGAATTGCATGGGTAACCAACCGCTGCAATCACTAGGTGTAGTAGAATAGATCACTTCATACGAGGTTCACTTAGTTTACAATATGAGTTTGCAAAAGATAAGGTAGCTAAGGTGTCGATCGCTGCCAAAAATGCACCCTTATAAGTTCCCCCCTTCTTGTTGCAAAACATGTTGTAATTAATTTTTGAAAGAAGTATGACTAAGGTGTTGGTCATTGTCGAAAATGCACCCTTATAAGTCTTCTTCCCTTTTTACAAAAATTTGTGAAGAAAATAAAGTATATCCCCCCTTAATTGCAAAATATGTGCAACTTAAGAAGCTTTGTGAAGGATTTTACAAATATTGCCTCCTAGGAAATTTTACACTAGAAAATTCCCTCCTTTTGTTACAAGAACTTCAAACAATGAGAGTTTGCTATTTATGAAGCCTAAAAGAGGTACAAACACCCCTTTATTACAAGTACTTCAAACAAAAAATTATGCTATTTATGAAGCCTAAAAAAGAGAGAGAGGAAATGGTGTTTGCTCAAGGTGACAAATGTGTTTTCCCTCTACAATATTGTCTTAGCAATGAGCACTCTGTGTGCTTTTTCTGAACTAGAATCAGAATCGGAACTAGAAACTTCACTAGCAATATTGCCTTTGTTTTGCTTCTGTGTTGTGCCTTTATCTTTCTTGTTTTGCTTGTTTTTGAACCAACACCGATTGGTGTCATGGTTGTCCTTTTTACAATGCAAGCAAAACCTCTTTTGAGATTGCTTTCCCTTACCTTTTGAGGATGATCCTCCCTTTTTAAATTTTCCTTTCTTCTTATCACCCTTATAGTTTGAATAAAGTGCATTGTTCGACACTTCATCTCTTTGGAGTTGATTTGCTTCCTCAGTTTGAAGCAAATTGACTAACTCCACAAAGGTGACTGATCTTTGTGAAACATTAAGGGATGTAATCAATATTTTGTAGGATTCAGGAAGAGCTCTCAAGATTACTGAAGTCAAAATGGTGTCTTCAAATTTGGACCCTAAAGCATTAAGCTTAGACTTCAGATCTGCCACTCTATAGAGGAATAGTTCTACTGATTCACCCGACTTCATATGGAGTGTGTGAAGTTGTGTTTGAAGGTTTAAAATAGTTGATTGATTCTTGCCTTCAAAAATGGTACTAAGTGCATCCCATGCATCTTTACCAGTTTTAGCTTCACTTATGTGAGGTTGGATCTCATCAGTAGTCGTAAGGAGTATCAACATGAGAAGACGATTGTTCTTTTTGTCCCATGCTTTTTGATCTACTCCTGGTGATGCGGGTCTTGTTTCAGTGCCATCAACTAAATCCCACATGTCCTCTACAATTAAGATGGCTTTCATATTAGTTTTCCATGCTGAATAGTTAGGACCCTTTAGAAATTTTGCATCACTTAAGTATTTATTGATAGTTGCCATGATGAAGGTCCTATAATTTGTACTAAGATGATCTTTCTTTCACTCTCAAGTGGTATTTAATGGCACCTGCCTAAAAATTCTCTTGAAGAGAGATAATTAGTTGGAGAAAATTAAGCCAAAAAATAAGAGATGAAAGATAATTCACTCAAAAATATATTTAATGGCACCTTCCTGAAAATCCTCTTGAAGAGGAATAATCAGTTTGAGGAGATTAAGCCAAACAAATAAGAGTGAATTAGGGGTTTTGGTTTTAGGAGAGAATATCAAGTGAAAGTGGCTTTAAATCTGTGCATGGATTTACACAAATTTGTGAAATTTTGGGGTATGGAGTGTTCTTGATTCTATGACTTATAATTGCAAAAATAAATAATGCAATAATCAAACAAGAATGCCCTCAAAATTCTTATCACCTAGGTGTCGGATGCAACCAAAAATGCACCTAATTTGCCACTGAAGGTGTCGAGTAAAATTGAAAATGCACCTTTTAATTTTTGCAACAAAATGTGGATTTGTGTTGTGCAAAAAATTGATATTTTATGTCTCCTCCTTGTTTTACAATTTTGCAAAAGAAGAACAATGTTGTCTTCCCCCATTTATTTTGCAAAATGAACAAATCGAGCACTCCTTCCAAGACAATTCAACACACGACCCGCTTTTGAAAGGCTTCCAGACCAGTTGACACACCACTTGGTTTATGTCTTCAACATTCAAAAATAGGTGGTGCATTAGGATCAAAAGGTTCACGAATCCTCATGGGACCATAGCTTCTGTCCAACCCCTTCCATGGATCAGTATAGATGATTGAGTGAGGAATGGATCTACGATATTCACGAAGCATACGACGAAAATGAGATCGTGTAGTTTGCCTTCGTAATTTGTTCCTCTTTCTGATTATTCTTTGTCTTCGAAGAGCTTTCCTTACCCAAGATTTGATCTTCATGAACTTATGAAAGTGTCTGTGAGCTTTCAAAAAAAATGTTGAAGATGGCCTTTGGTTTTGCAATAAAATATGGATTTCCTATGTCTCTTTATCCCCAAGTGTGGAGAAAACATAAGAAATTGATTTGTTATAGTTGCAAAAAAAAATTGGTTTTAAAAAGTTTCCAATTTAAATGCTAAAAAAAATAAGTTTAAAGATTTAATTTTAAATAATTAAATATAATTAGTCAAAAAAATAATCAAGTTTATAAGAAAAAATGATTATTTAAGGCCTAACTATATAAAATTATAAAAAATAATCTAAAAAACAATATTAAATTTAAGCAAACAATTAAAAAAAAAAAAAAACTTTTACCAAATTCCAAATTAATGCATCCAGGCCCAAAATGAAGCGCGCGGGGGTCGAACTCGCGACCTCGCACTTGTCAAGGTCCTCCTTGACCACTGCACTATTGGGGCAGCTTTGAAAGCAGTCCCTGCATGCAGGTTAAAGTAGAGGTGGCGGGCGACATTTAAAATTTTGTGGGTTTTATCCCACATGCATCCCAAAAAAGGATGTGAGGGTGTTTAAAACCCTCAACGCACAGTATAGCGCATGATTGCCTACGGGAAATTGTAGACCACACCACGTTGCCTCCCTTCACCACTTGTCACCTATAGACCAAATCAGTCCTTGCCATGTGGTAGCTTGTTGCCCAACCAAAAATTTTTGCCGTCGCACACGTGTCACTCCTCCACCAAACTGGCTTTGCCACGTGTCACCTCGAGAAATTTGTGCCACATGCTTGTTGAGTCAGAGGCTTAGGTGTCTTAGAAAGTCGGCCAGGTCTAGGTGTTGCCAAGTGTCTCGTGCAAGTGTTACCAAGTTTTTGGTTCAATCTACTCCATCGGGAGTGTGAGGGCGCTCCTGCCCTTGTGGCACTCCCGGTCTGGGTAAGCCACGTGGGAGCGTGAGGGCGCTCCTGCCCTCAAAGCGCTCCTGTTGGTTGGCTTCGCCACATGGGAGCATGAGGACGCTCCTACCCTCGAAGTGCTCCCACTGTATTACCGCAGGGGTGTGAGCCCTATGGGCGGGAGCCTTAGAAAGGCTCCTTACCTGGCCGCCACAGAGCAATCACTAGAAACAGGGTAAATCTGCTCGATCAATCGACGACAATAGCCTAAGATCACCTGGAGGTTGACCTGGCCAGTGAACCGCCCTGCGGGCCCTCCTGCGGGTCCTCCCCTATGCCTAATCCTGGTGAGGCGAGGTCGAGGTGGCCTAAAAAAAAATCCAGATGTCCACCTCCTCTGCCTCCGGGCTTAGTAGGATTGAATAAAATTAATAAAACAACTTAGCAAACTATAGGAACTTAGGAACTGAGGAAAATAAATGAAAGTCACCAAATCGCCTTCGCCTTCTCCAACGGAATGAAGATGAGCCTTCGCCTTCTCTAGCGGAACGAAGGTGTCCGATGCGCTTCCTCCCTCAGCCCCCTCCTGCTCTGATGCCAATGTGAGAAAATACTCGCTCAAAATGATAATGAAATTAATCAATAATCAACATTAGCTTAGAAAAATCTAAGAAATATATATAGGTTACAATATAACCAAATGAGCATGATTAACGCTAACAAGATGCACTAATAGAGAAATATGCTAACAACTAACCTAGGTAGAGAAGTATGAACTAACCACTAATCTAAAATATCTAACCTAGGATATTTTAGATACTAACCTAGGTTTACCAGTAGATATTTAGAACAGTAAATATCTCCTTGGTAAGTAGTAAAAATTAAATGTAATAATCTATGTAGTATAATGCAATATACTACCTATTTTACCTAGTGGAGTAAAAGGGTAAATATTCCAAAGAATGGAATATTACTCTAACAGATTCATCCAAAATTATCAACATAAGTTTGAATTCTTCATATATTTTATCATCAGGATCATTGATATGGAGGGCTTGAATTTAGATTAAGCCTTTGAAAGGCTTGTTCAAGAGAAGAGGTGGTGGAAAGTGGGTGGTAACCTAGACTTGAACGGTCGTGCACTTCTTGATAAGGAACATTAATAGGATGAAGCACTCCATGTTCATACAATCCTAGGCCATGACCTTGCCAATTAACTATGTGAAAATAGGAAGATGGAAATCCTGACATGTTTTGAATGCTAGTAGGTGTTGGTTCCTTAGGTTCCTCTAGGGGGCTAAATTGGATGAAGAATCAATTCTCCCATATACAAAATTTATGCTATTTGGAGTTGAATCCATTTTATATACCACTCCTATAGATAAATGTGGATCACATGTTCGATCAAAATTCTTAGCATTAGGAATGGTGAGCGACGTAATGATGATGTCTTGGACCACATATTCACCAATACCAAGATTAGTGAGGTGGATCTCAACTTGGGATGATGTGGAAGGACCATTATTGGATAATCACTTGGGAAATGGTGAATATGAATACATCTCACAATTCATCAACTCAACTTGTAAAACATTAGGTTATGGCGATGGATTGGATTGGGAAGGTTATTGGATGGATGATGATGATGTGTATGGCAAGGACATTGATGATGAGGATTGACTTTGACCACATGTGCATGTAGTCAATGATGAAGATGATGGGGACATGGAAGCTTGATGGGGTTTTGTGATGAGGGACTCCTCAATAATGGGAGCTTTTGATGATGAAATGGGTGGAGTGGTATATGGATTGGATATTAGTGATAGGAAAATTTGGGTGGAAGGGAGCATGGAATCATACAAATTTGAGATGAAATTGCAATATTTAAACGACCTGACGTCCATTGGTATGCAATGTACCTATCCTTCATGAACATACTTTAATTATTGGTGTAGTATTGAAGGGACACATATCATCTACCTCATATAATATCTTCCAAGGAGTACATTGTATGCCATGGATTCTTCCAAGATGTGAAACATAGTGTGCAACATTTTGACCCCTACTTCAATGGGCAAAACAACAGTGTCAACTATGGAACATAAAGCATCATTGAATTCTTTTAGGGTAAATGATGGCTTGGTGATATGAGATGAAGGAAGTTTACTATGATGAAGTGCGGATGTGGTGATGATATTGATAGAGGATCCAGTATCAATTAGAACTCTTTTGAAAGGTTTCTTGTCAATTAGAGCTATGATATGCAATGGGGGATCTACTGATTTTGAAGAGATTGGTTTAATATCAAAGTCATAAAATGTAATAGAAAGCTCCATGCATGTTTGAATGCTCTCTATAAAGTTTTGAATGCATTAGGATCTTGAGCTTGTAGTTCAATAGATTTGAGAATATTCATTAACACCTCACTATGTAGGGGATATTTTTGACTTAACTCATAAATTGATAATTTGGCATAAGCCATCTTTAGACTTGTGGTTAACCAGCTACTCAATGAAATGACTGGTCATGGAGGATGATTTATGGGTGGAATGGGAGGATTTGATTGGCTAGAAATATGGATTAGCAATGAAGTATTGGAGGAAATTTGAATGGGTGATGACGTGGGAGGTTGTGACACACTTTCTTGAGGTTTTTGCCTTGCATTTTGTTGATTATTTCTTTGACCTCTAGTGACCACATGGATGGTCCCTACAAACCCTTGGTATTGTTGGACATGATTGACTTTATTAGGAGGCGTTTTGGTGTTAGCCCCTCCATATTTGGTTGCACTTCCTCATGATGAGGAAGTGGTCTTTGAAAAATACCAAGTTTTTGGTTTTGTTGTGCAAGGGGGTTGTCAAGCTTGATTGCCCCCAAGTCAATAAGATATTGAACCATGTCTTTGAATGTATGGAAAATATTAATATTGTGCCCATTTTGTCTATGGTAAGGATAAAATAAATGTTCTTGATAATTTTTTCCATGCTTAGAGAGATTATCTGGTCTGATTTTAGGTAATGCAAGTTTATTTGTGTCATATAACCTTCAGAAGAGGGAAGCATATGACTTAGCCAAGGTTGGCGATTTTATCAGATAAAATATCATCAGGGATGATTTTCTACAGTTGGCACTATGTTTTGCATGGATTGAGTTACCGAGGGTACTGCATGATAAGCAATTTGTTGTGGTGGTTGTTGCACAAATTGTTATTGAGCCATTATCGATTAGCTCATGACCACTTGATTAATATGATTGGGTTGACTAGTTGGGGTAGCCTGTGTTGATTTAGATTGGCTAGAATAATTGCTTTTATATTGGCCCTTGATTTTCCATTCCTTATATCTAGGATTAAGTATATCTCCTCAATGACACTAGCCTGTGCTAGAGCTTCTTCAAATGAACAATAAGTCTGTAATTGAAGCATCCAATAGATGGGTTTTAAAAAACTCTTGGTGAATAATTTGATTAGCTCAACCATTGGTAGGGTGAATTGCAATTTGGTAATGACGACCCTCCAATAGTTTCTAAAATCATATATAGACTCATCGTCATGTTGTTTTAAAGTATGGACGTCAGATAATGAGACTTTCTTTCTAACATTTAGGATAAAACATTCAAAGAATTGGTCAACCAATTGTTCAAAAGTATAAATACTATGACTATGCAATTGGTTATACCATTCTATGGTGTCTCCTCCTAATGTTTGAGGAAATGTTCTAATCATGAGAGCATTATCATTTTGAATTCTAAAAAATGAGTGTACAAATGTGCTTACATGATCCTCAGTTTCCTTGAATTTATCAAACTTAGGCATCGTGAAATCTTCCATATATGGTGGTGATGGTACTGAAGGATGAATGGGTTGATTGATCAGCTGATGTAAGGTTGGCTTCTAGTTTGTCATTCCAGGAGTATATTGTATCAACTAATCATTTTTTTGTTGCATGACCTTTATTCTAGGGTCTTCCCCAGGGATGTGGAAGCCCTGAATTACCTGATGAGTTTGGGAAGGTGAGATGGAAAAATTTTGTGGGGTGACCAAATGATGATGGGATTGATGATGATGACTCGGTGAATTTAATGGGAATTGATAAAGAGTAGATTGTTGATGAAGAGATGGAGAATATTGGAATGGGTTCAATGCATGAGAGCTATGGTTGGGTTGGCCAATGAGAATAGGATGAGTATTGGTATGGCTTAGTGGGGGAACAAGTATAGAAACCACAGAATATTGTGGTGTCCATGATGGATCCTGGTTAATGAGGACAGTCTAAGTAGATTTTTATAGAGGCTTAGGGTTCACTTGTACTTGCTATTGAGCGTTTTGATGCTATTTAAGCAATTTGTTCAAATTTTCCCATGCTTCATTAATATCTCTATCAAAAATAGAAGGTATGAAGGTATATGGTATGGAGGATGTGGTTTGGTAACAAGTTACACTTGGCACGGTAACTTGGGAGGATGGAACTTGTGAAGCAGCATTTACATGTGCTTCATACAAGGGGTTAATGTATGTGGAGGTGTATAAAAACGAGATGGAAGTCATAGGATCACTTGTGTATTGGGGCATAGACACATGGGAGGAATATGCAACTGATGCATCAAAAAGAGGGTTAGTGTACACTTGGGTAAAGCTAGATGGTGGATGAGGATGAGCATGTTTCTATTGTAAAGTAGGATCTTGTCTAGGTGATATAGGAACTGACTCTAAGAAATAGCTAGAAGACTTCATAAGAGCTTCTACTCATGCCATGTCTATGTGGGTAATGTGGTGATCAATGGTTGGTGATATTGACTCTATTTGGGGACCAACCATATGAAAGGTTGTGGATGGTAAGAAATGTGAGGGACCTATAGATAAATCTACCTTATGTCACATTTGGGAAATCTACCACAGAAGTGGTAGGGAATGTGGATGAAGGTTCCATGAAATAATTTTGATTTAATGCTTTCGTTTATTTTCTTGTTAAGACTATAAAGCAAATAAACCAAAATACATATTATGTAGTAAAATGAAATACAAAATTTAAATTTCACAAGAAAAATAAACAATCAATGCTAAGTTTGTTTAACACATGTGTCTTACCTCATTCATTGATTATCACCTTTTAATGTGAATTCATTTTTTAAATTTAAATTTTGTGTGTTTCAATGTGCTAATATGAATTATATTGGTGAATCCTATGGCTTGTATGGGGCAACGATATTCTTGTTGGTGATGAAATCTAGCAATTTTGCTCAGTGGTAATCTAAGGTATCTAAGGGCAGAGATTGATGGATGGATATGAAATCCACCATCACCAAATATCAAGTAATGGTTGGTGATGAAATCCAACCACTACTGTTTAATGTGAAGCATGCAGTGTGTGATTCTTTTAAAAAAAATTGATTTACTATTGTGTATAGACAATGCTAGAAAGATAACTACTTTAGATAGTCTAAATCTGAAACTACTACCCACAATACCAAGTTCTCCAAAGGATGTAAAGTACACTGCTTAAAACCCACCCTAAACAGCTAGGGGGTTCATCTACACCTTCGTATGGAATCTCCCAAGTACGGGAATACTTTTGGTATCTGAATAATATTCCTATTTAGACCTACAAAAATAGGAATCCCTAACCCTATAATGCAAACTAATTATGTAATTTTTCAATTCACATGAAACCAAAATGTAATATTTTTCAATTTGTGAATATAGCAGAAAAACTAAAAAATTCAAATAGAAAGTATGGATGAATGCAATGACTAATATAAAACCTAAGATGCAATCGAGTTTGAATGTTTTTACCAGATTAATTAGTGATGTTATTTTTATCTTAGAAATCTAAAAAAAAATGTAAAATTCCCTTAATACATAAATAGAAAAGTTAGGTTTTTAATGGTAAAATTACCAAACAGCCTATGTTTCTAATCTAACTCTTTGTAAAACACCTCTGGGTATTTTTGAAATGCACTTGGGTATTTATGGATGACCCTCGAGCATCGTCGGGTGTTTGCGCACCTTATACAACTTTTCGCAAGTCCTCAGAAACACTAACCAACGAAAAATGCTCGATTCACACCTCTAAAAATCCTGCAAAACAAGACATAAAATATAAAATAAATTAGCAAAGAAAATCAAAAAATAAACCCGTAGTGGGTCCCACCGTGATCACCATTTATGAAGACAGAAACACGACATGAAATAATAAGATATAAATTGAACTCAAAAATATAATATTGCATAGTAAATGATTTTATATTAATGGGGGGAGCCTCAAAACATTTGTGAAGACAAAAATACAAAACCAAATAACAAGATATAAATTGAACTCAAAAAGACAATATTTCACAATGAATGATTTTATATTGTATCGCTCCAAATTTTTTGCATCCTTACCTTCAGGCTAAAGGATCCGTGCCCGGAAGGAGGATGGGAAAAGGATGGGACGGTACCTCGGACTGAGAGGCCCTTTGAAGGTCCCGCCTCTCGAGGGAGGGGTATTAAGGTGATTTTTTTACGGATGGTGGGGTTCACCAGGAAACGTTTAGTGGCAGTTTCCACGCCTAGGTTGGGAATGAGTTTAATGTGTTCAATTTTAGCTTTAAACATCCAAGTCCTAGGTTTGGCCAAATGAATCTAAACTATGCTATATGAAAATGCATATTTAAATGAATACAGAAAACATAATTAAACCTAAAACATAGAGAATATGCTAGATTAAAGAGACATACCTGATCTGGATATCTGATGGAGGTTCTAATTTTTGAAGCAGTCAGGATCGTCTGAAATTTTGACAGGATCGTCTCCGATCTGACAGGATCGTCTGAGATCTGACGAATTCGTCAGAGACCTGCAATCAGAGAAGCAGATACAAAATACAGAAAATGCAGCAATACAAACAGAGGGCAATGATGTAGAATGATATCAATAATATTAAAATGATAATAATAAACAAGCATACAAGTGCATTACAATGATTTAATGACAATTTATGATTTTATTATGCATTAAGACTATATGGGTGAAATCCAAAATGCAGAGTAATAAGAAATAACCATAAGATTAACTAAATGCAGAATAATGCAGCAGAAAAGAGTGAAGAAATGCAAACTCTGGGCACTGATTGCCCCCAATGTTGACTACAGTCGAAATCGTCTCGGATTGGTACGAAATCGTCTCGAATTGGATAGGATCATCTGCAACGATCTGAGCTTGCTCCGACTGAAGAATAACAAAAGTTCCTACAAGAAAATTCGAGAAGGGACAAAGGCAAACAATAGTCTAGAATATACTAATGCATGTGAAACTTGAAGTGCAAAAAAATTCAGCCAGGGGAATGTCAAGGGGAGGGCCTAAGATTAAATAGGCATAGGAAAGAGGTTGGGAGGTTGGAGATCATCCCATTTTGGGAGATCTCCAACGGGGGGAGACTCTAACGGTGCAGACGCGTCTCTGCCCGAGTTAGAGAAGCTGTTGAAACAAAAGCTAATTATGAAAAATTAGTTTTGGGACGAAATCGTCTGGACGTTCTGCTCCAGACGAAATAGCCCGATCTGAGGCGATATCGTCTGATCGGCGACGATATCGTCAAACGGTCACAAAAAACTCTAAAAATGGCATGAGAAACGAGGAAACGGGTAGCAGGCGATTTGGGAGCGGTTTTGGGGTTGAAATTTGAATTTGAATTATTACTAAGGTAATTTTAATTATTTACTAAGTTTTACTGCGCCAATTTTAGGGTGCTACATTTTGCCCCCTCTTTAGCAAATTTTTTGAAGAAAATGCATTAAATATGAGTTCTCGATTTACGAGAAAGAAAAAATTATTCCCATTTTTAGGCGATGATTCTTGGTCGAATCGTACGATAGCTTACTATGATGCCCCCTCCGTGTTTTTACCCAAATCGAACGTTTGAGGTAAAAACGCGAAAAAGCAAAAAATTAAAATGTTTTTAATTATTTTTGAATAAAATTAAAAAATAGGGAAAAACCCTAATTTATTGTTACTGTTCATTTTCATTTTTCGGTTTGTGGAGCTCTGCAAACAAAATGGTCGAGACAGCGCACAGATCGACAGAGGTCCGACGTGGGCTACGGGTAAGGGTCTAAACTTAGTTTAGAATGCTTGAATTTTGATTTTCTATGCTTTTTAGATTAAATTTTGATGATTTTTGAGCATCGCAGCCGTTTTTGGGCCGTCAATGTCGTCGGGACGAAATCGTCTCGATATCGTCGATTTCGTCCAGGGGCAAAATCGACAAAATGGGGACGATTTCAAAAAAGGGACAATTTCGGCTTGCAAAATCGGAGACGAATTTGCTCAAATTTTGGACGATATCGTCCAATAGTGGATGATATCATCATTGATGAAATTGAACTTGCTTTACTTGCATTTTTAATCACTGTTTTATTAATGATTTTTATTGTTTTGTTGTTTATGTTGTAGAGAGGATTACTAAAGAGCAGAGAATGGAAATACGGCGGGCTGAGGTATGACTTGGACGCTCTATCTCAGGCAGAGCGAGATCAGTTGGCACAAGTCGGCTTGCAGCATGTTGGAGAGATGCCATAGGTTTCTACAGATATGGGGCTATTGATAACCCTAGCAAAGAGGTGGTATCCAGGTTCTTCCTGTTTTCGGTTACCGAAAGGGGAGATGACTCCCACACTAGAGGATGTATGGAGGATTTTGAGGATCCCCATACAAGGACGGTTGATAACTCCCACGGCCAATCAGGTCCACACAATGATGCGACTGTGCGGAGATCCGAGCTTCGCCCTGGAGAAGGGCGGAGTGAACATCGAGTCGCTATGCCAGATGCCTGGGGCATCTAGACTGACACGAGTTTTGGTCGGGGTTATAGGTGGTCTGCTGCTATGCCATTAGAGTGGATGCAGAGTACCATGCCTACTAACAGATGTGGTCTATGACATGAGAGACCACAGATACAGGTTTTCTTGGAGGAGTTATGTACTATGCCGATTGTATAGGATCCTGCATGGGGTCGTATACAAGGGCGGCCGATGTCTGGTCATGACATCACTACTACAGGTTTGGTGTTGGGAGCACATCGTAGTGCGAATGCCGGTAGGGCTCCCATTGACAGGGATTGACGGGGAGAGGCCTCGAGCTTTCTACTGGTGGCTTCGGAGAGGGTCACAACGGCGGATAGATCTGCCAATGTCTCGGAGACTACTTGACGACCTTGTATCCGACCAGATCACCTGGAGGCCTTGGAGAGATCATCCAGGGTGGGTCAAGGATGGATAGGAGCTGTCTCGCGTTAGGCGAACCTCTTGGCTAAGGATGGAGAGGGGATAGGTGGAGCTCCATCACTACGATCGAGTTTTGAGGCAGTTTGATCTACAGCAGGGGATCCCATATCTCAGAGACTACAAGTTTTCTCGGATCGTCTGGGATAACACTACAGTTAGCGGGGCTCCAGATATGCAGCAATTTTGGAGTCAGGATGCAGATGATGCCCCCATTCATCCAGTGGATGGGGACGACGTAGGGGTAGTCGATGGCTATGATGCCTAGTACACAGGCATCCGCCCTCCTCGGATGACGAGGGCTCAGGGTCTGATCCACATAGTTGTGCGTCGGATGGGGAGGCGGTGCTATGCAGCCATTGAGGCTACACAGGGTCACGGAGGGAGAGAGCAGAGGAGACCATAGGCTCAGTAGAGGCTATGGCAGTGGGAGAGGAGGGAGGATAGACCCCCTTCTCCACGGAGAGAGAGGCCACCATCACCCGATAAGGGCAAGGGTGTGGACATAGAAGAGAGTAGTGAGATGGCTACTCTCCGAGAAGAGACTGTCCGTCTTTAGGCATAGGTGTAGACTCTACAGGATGAGGCTACACGCCATCGAGCAGAGGCTACACAGCTTAGAGATGAGGTTGCACACCTCAGAGCATGGAGTGAAGGAGCAAGCACTCAGGAGCTGGCACGGTCGATTGCTCAGACCGCATTCTATCAGGGTATCTACTTCCAGATGGTGCCAGAGGACCAGAGGGTACAGTTACCAGTCGGCATTACAGATCCGATCAGGGTTGGGTTATCGAGGACTTCATCCTGATCGACGACTAGGACTTGCAGTACCACACATATTACGATGGGGCCACCTCGTCCACCTCAGGGCGGGGGAGGAGATGAGGCTGAGAGCTCAAGGGGTTCTCGAGGCTAGGCTACTACACCGTATCGATTGATTATATGATTTGAGAGGATTGAGTATGCCAAGATGTAGATTGTGGCATACCAATCTAGTTTTGATATGATGTACATATATTGTTGAGATATATATATATATATGATATTTTTGATCATATGACTTGTCTTATGTGTTTGTATGATGCTTTATTGTTGTGGTGTGATTGATTTGATGATTCATGTAATTATGTCGGTTGGAAATATTATGGTTTGAATGTCATGCTTTTAAAATTTAAATGAAATAATTTGATGTAAACAATTGGTTGTTTGTGATGTGATAATTTTGATAAAAATAAAAGGGGACTTTTAACAATAATTTCAAAGGACATTGTCGCTATTATAGACCATTTCATGGAGTCGCCGCTCACTCGGTCGTCAAGCTAATCCCAGTATAAAAATATTGTTAAAAGTAAAAGAGTGCTTAAGAGACTATCTTAAGACTTTTTTGTGATGATGCAAATGATGATGATGATGATGATTTGTTTTCAAATTTCCATGAAAATATAATGCATGAAATATTTTAAAATGACTTTTGCTAGGCATAAATTCCTAAGTGTGATAAATTTTTTGGATAATTCCCTAGGAATTATACCATCATTGCAAAATTGAAGTTTGACATAATGACATGAAAATAGAGTAAGTTTTTGTTTTGTTTTAAAGCATAATTGTGTAACATAATGATTTAAGTCATATGTTTTTATGATTTTGAATAAATGGAAAATAAAATTGGTACAATGGTTTGCGCTAGGCATAGAATATTTAGGTATAGACTTATACCATCATCGCGAAATCCAAAGAAGAAAATAATATAATAGTTTTATTGCATGGTTCATTTTTAATTTTTGAAATAGTCAAAAAATATGAAGATGAGGACTTGCGCTAGGCATAAAATTTCAATTTTGGTTTTGGAACTATACCATCGTCACTAAAGTCAAAACTTATATATAAACGTAACTTTATTACATGTTTTGAAAATGATTTTGATTTTTGATAATGCATATAGTTGTCTTTATACTAAACAACTGTTCTTTAAAGAGGAAAATGAATTTATTCCAAACAATTTGTAAAAATATTTCAAAGTATTTTAAAGACAAAAGTTAGATTTATAAGGAATCCCATGTGCATAGGTGAGTTCATTATCAATCTTGATTTATCATAATGATACACAAAATCTCTCAAATACAAAATGTGTGTGCAATTGCATTGTTCATTTACCAGTTTTGAGCAAGATAATTTGATACAAGTGATTTGAATGAACCAAATAAGTGTTCATTAACCATGATTTAGATGCATATAACCATACCAGACTACTATGTAGGTCGGGTTATCAAGAGCTAGAAAATCCATGAGCAGACATAGGTCTGTACAAAATAAGGTCGCTAATGTGACAGACATATCGCCACGCTAGGGATTACCCAAGGCCAAGCGGGTTGGGCACAAACCACCTGTTATGGGGCTTATCTCACAGTTTTCAAATAATTGAGAATTCCAGGGATTCAAGCTCATCAACCCTTCTTTACTTTTCAATGGGTAGGGAAAGGGATTTTATTGCTTTTGCTTTTGCTTGTTTCTTTTTCTTTGCTTTTGCTTTTCTTTTTTTTTCTTTTTTTTTTGTATTTTGGCTTGATATTTGAGATAATGCTGAAATAGCTTGTTTCTTTTTCTCTTTTTCTTGAACTTTGCTTTTCTTCCTATGCTAGGGATACTTGCTCGGATTAGCTATAGAGTAAGGGATTTTTATTCTAGGTAGGGGTGAACTTGTCCTTTTGCCAATTCTCAAATATTCTAGACCATGTGCATGATAGGATAGCAGGGGAAACTTTTCGCTCAAGAACCACTGCTACTATGTAGCGTAGCATGGAAATTACAAATATAATCATTTTATTGTGAAAAGATATGCTTGGTTTAAGTAAATACCAAGATCAATTCTCTATGCTCAAACTTTATTTAATTAAATTTTGTGGACTTTGATATAAGAGAGATTAGTAATCATGCCAGATAAAATCAAGATATTTATTTTGTGTTTGTGATAGTGGGGGATTCCAAATAAATGCTAATTTATCCAAAATAATTTGAAAATATAACTGCAATACTTGAAGAAGAAATATATACAACAAATATTTTTGAGGAGTTTGATAATTTTGACTCTCTTTCTTCTTTATATTTTTTTTTTGGTTTCAAAAGAGTCAATAATATTACTGTTTTGACTTTTTATTTTTTTCATTTGTTTTTGCGTAAACAGTTTTATATATATTTTTAAAATGAGACAACATGCAAAATATGTACAAATGGTGAAATGACCAAATTTTATGCGTAATATTGCTTAAGATGCATAACATTCAGATGTTCTTTTAAATCTTTACCATCTAAGGTAGCTAATTTGTATGCTCTTGATTCAAATTTAGCAGTGATAATATATGGTCCAAGCTAGTTGGGCTCAAATTTACCTTTAAGGTCTTTAGTTGCATTAGTATTTTTTTGATTTTCTTTTAAAACAAGGTCACCGACCTCAAAGGATCGATGACGAACTTTCTTGGCATATGATATTTTAAGCTTGTTTTGGTAGGCACGAAGATGCTCCAAAGCATTGATGCGTTTTTCATCTACGAGTTCCAGCTAACTAAGTCTACCAGAGATGAATACTCGATATTCATCTCCTACTTCGGTATCTTGAAGTAGTAGAGCCAAAGAAGGAACTTCTAATTCAAAAGGAAAAATGGCTTCAACACCATAAACCAAGACAAAAGGTGAAGTTCCAGTGGGAGTTCGAACACTAGTTCGATAGGCCCACAAAGCTAGATATAATTGAATGTGCCATTCGCGGCCAAATTTATTGATCGATCTTTTGAGAATTTTGATTAAGGTTTTGTTAGATGCTTCTGCTTGGCCATTACCCTGAGGATAGTAGGGAGTGGACCAGCGATGTTGAATCTTATATTTCTGGCATAATTTCTTGACATATTTATTTTTGAAACAAGTTCCATTGTCTGAGATGAGATTTGCAAGAATTTCGAACCTACAAATGATTTGATTAAAAATAAATTTAGAGACTTGTGTTCCAGTGCAGGAAGCTAAAGGCATAGCTTCAACCCACTTCGTGAAATACTCGATGGCGGTTATGATGAATTTGTGTCCATCAGATGACACAGGATTAATTTTGTCAATAATGTCTAAGCCCCATTTTGAAAAATGCCAAGGAGATGAAGTAGCCTATAGCTCTTGTGCAAGCGCATGGACAAGGTCAGCATGTTTTTGGCACTTGTTGCAATGGCGTACATAATCATGTGCATCATTTTCCATGGTAGGCCAAAAGTAGCCTATCCTAAGGAGCTTTTTAGCAATGACACTACCACTAAAGTGTCCTCCACAAGATCCATCGTGGACTTCACTTAAAGCTGATTTGGATTCTTCTAGATTCAAACATCTCAATAGGATACCTTCAAAAGATCTCCTATATAAAGTATTGCCAATTATTACAAATCGACTTGCTCGTCTACGTAATAACCGACGTTGGTTTCTATTAGAATTGGCAAGGAAAGTCCCATTTTGAAGAAAATCAACTATATCTGTATACCAAGGGTCATGAGTAGTTTCATTGATTAGAAACACATCCAAAGGTTCTAAACATGACTTATTTGAAGTGGGTTCCTAGAGTCGACGAATAATTATGGTGGCATATTCGTCATCTAACTCCAAGGGTAGAAGAGATGCAGCTACGGCCATAGCGTCAGCCGCACGGTTGCTAGTTCGCGGAATAGCTTCCAAAGTAACTTTATCAAACAAGGATAACAATTGCAAAACATATGCTTTATATGGGTGCAATTTATCATCTCTGGTCTGATAAACTTCATTAATTTTATTTATGACAAGTTGGGAGTCACCAAAAACTAGCAGATGTTTGATTTTTAATGCCAAGGCAGCTCGTAATCCAAGGATTAGAGCCTCATATTCGGCAGTATTATTGGTGCAAGCAAATGTTAATTTAAAGGACAAAGGTATAAGATGTTTTTGCGGGGATATTAAAATAATACCCGCACCAACCCCACTCATGCATCGGGCTCCATCAAAGTATAAGGACCATTGTTCAATATGGTCTACCTCTAATTGAAGGTATTCATCAGGAAACTCAATGATGAGGGTATGGGTAGACTCTAAGGGTGCAGCAGCTAACTGATCTGCTATGATTTGACCCTTAACAGACTTTTGTCCTATGAATGTGAGTTCAAACTTGGTTAGAGCAAGAACCCATTTGGTTGTGCGACCCGATAAATAAGGTCGACTCATGAGATACCGCAAGGGATCATATTTGGCAATGACATATGTTTTTTGACTAAGCATATAATGGCATAATTTCTACGTAGAAAATACGACTGCTAGACATAGTTTTTCTAATGAGGTATAACGAGTTTCATAACTGATTAAAGTTTGGCTAATGTAATAATTAGCACGTTCTTTCTTCTCATCATCAAGCTGAGCTAACATAGCTCCTAAAGCAAAATTTGAAGCTAAAATATACAGGAGAAACGGGTGATCAGGTCTAGGCAGTGAAAGCACAGGTGGGTTAAGGAGGTATTGTTTGAGAAGTTCAAAATCTTCTTTACATTCGTCATCCCAATTAAAAGGGACATCCTTCTTAAGGAGCTTAAGAAAGGGAGTGGTTTTGTCCGCCAGATTATCGATGAAGCGACGGATGGCTTGAAGCTTACCTTGTAAACTTCATAACTCAGATATATTGGTAGGTGCGGCCATATCAGTGATAGCCACAATATTGAGAGGGTCGATTTCGATACCACGTAAAGAAACTAAAACCCCTAATAGTTTATCGGACTTAACTCCGAATATGCATTTGGTTGGATTTAATCGAATAAGGTATTCTCTTAACCAATTAAATACTTTTCTCAAATCATCTAAATGATCATCTTCTTTAATAGAGTGAGCTATAATATCATCTACATAATCATGTAGGATATCATGCATCATATCATGAAATATATAAGTCATAGCTCGTTGATATGTTGCGCTGGCATTCTTTAAACCAAATGGCATCACTTTCCAACAAAAGGTACCCCAAGGGGTAATAAAGGTTGTTTTAGCCTGATCTTCAAGAGCTATCCTGATCTTATTATAGCCAGAAAATCCATCCATTAGGGACATCATTCCACTCTCGATGGTAAAGTCAATGGTTTGGTCCATGTTTGGAAGAGGAAAATCATCTATAGGGCATGCAGCGTTAATATCTCTAAAGTCCGTGCAAACCCTAACTTTGGTAGCTTCTTTCTTGGTGACTGGAACTACATTCGAGATCCATTCAGCATAATCAATAGCTTGTATGAAAATAATATTCAGGGGTTTTTCTAACTCCCCTTTGACTAGCAGGGCTACTTTGGGATGCATTTTTCTAATTTTTTGTTTAACAGGTTTAGCATCCGGATGGACTACTAGATGATGCATGACTACAGAAGGGTCTAAACCTGGCATATCTTCATATGTCCAAGAGAATACATCTTCATATTCTTTAAGTAATGCAATGTATTCATCTTGTTTTTCTTGACTTAATGTTGATCCAATATTGATTATGTGAGGATTATCCTCAGTTCCAATGTTAACTTTAAGGACATTTTCTACTTCCATGTGTAGATCTCTTTAAAAATTAGGTGGGGCGGGTGAAACGCCCAATTCTTGTAATTCTTTTAAGTTTGATGAGTGGTGGCCTCAATTTGGGCTATAGTTGGTATAGATCCATCAAAATAAAAACCATTGTGTAACAACTCTTCAACGGAGACATCATGGAAAATATCTCCTTCCAACTCCTCATCAAATTCAGCAATCAATTCAGGGTAAGCTATGGATAGCATATTGCAGGTAAAGGGATTATTCTTTGAACACAAAGAATCTTGTTTATCTAGATAATATTGATAACATATGAGTTGATCATCATCTTCAAAAGGGAAGGGTTGACCCTTACTAGGAAATAGGCCCACACCACATCGGGCGGGCCATGGCTCTACCTCAATAGGTTCTTTCATACCATTTTGGAAAGGTCCCAAGCCTTTCCCTTTATATCCCATTTTAAGCATGATGGGTTTAGCTTTAATATATTCATTAGTAAAATAACATCGGGCATATCCCTCATGATGAGTTTTGATATTTCAGGGTATTCTTCCCCAATCATATCCTTTATAAATAAAAGCACAACTCTCAACTTGGTAAGTACTTTCCATAGGTTGTGGGAGGCCTAAAGTATGAGGAGACGACGACAAGTTATTTAAAAGAATTGAATCTTGCATAAAAGCATTTGTTTTTTTTTATATTAAGATTGTGGATAAATCTAGTAAAAGTTCATCAGAAAGAGCATAATATGTAGAAGGATCATTCCCTATATCTTTAGATGTGGAAGGTATGATAGATGTTGATAATGTGGAGGTGTCAATAAATGGGTCTATAGGTTTTGAAATTATAGGGATAGAACATGAAGGATTGGTTGTGGATTGAAGACCTTTTTGAGGTTTTAGTGTGGTTTGTTCAGAAGATGGTTGAGTTAAATGTATAGGTGTAGTTGATGGAGTAGATGATGTTATGTGTGTGTTTTTCACACGTTTAGATGAAAAATAAGAATTAGGATGTGTGGATGATAGAGCGGGGCAAAATTGCACTCCAACAGGTTCTGCCAAAGCACACATATCAAAGGGTCTAGGGTCACCATGGATAGTGACCAACTGATTTTTAAATTCAAATTTAACACACTGATGTAAAGTGGAGGGAACCGCTCGCATCGCATTGATCCAAGGGCGACCCAAAAGTATATTGTACGATGCTAGGCAATGTACAATAAACATGGTTGTATCTAGGGTTCTAGGACCAACTTGCAAGGGTAAGGTAATGACTCCACATGTTTCTTGTGTCTCGTCATTGAAAGCTTTGATAATCATGTCAGTTTTCTTCATTTCATCACTTCTAAAGCCAAATATTTGGTAGAAGTCAAAAGTGCAAATGTTTAGAGATGAACCATTATCAATAAAGACTCTTTTAACAGCTACATCTCCAATTAGAGCAGTAATATATAAGGGATTATCCTTATGTAAACTATGATGTGGTATATCTTTATCCCGAAAGTCAATACAATCAACTTCTCGAGTGATGATAGTATTGGACATGGCTTCGGGTTGAATATTTTGAGGTACCATCATTTTGCTTAATGTAAGCATTAACTTATCCCTATGGGTAGGAGAAGATCTTAACAATTCCAAAAGGGAAATTCTGGTTGTAGTATTGGATAATTGTTCATTAATATTGTAAGGAGGCTTAGGTTGAACATTAGACATATGATTCCCTTTATTAGGATTTTTCAAAATAAATGGAGTTGATCCATCATTCTGAGTTTGATCCTATTGAGAGTTTTGAGCCTGTTTTCTGGTAACAACTCCGATGGTACCTACAATGTTATATTGAAGACGCTGAACTGGTCTCGGTTGAGCGTTTATGGCTTGTTCATTAGGAAGGAATTGATTAGAAGAGGGTCAAGTAGTAACTCTTCTAGGAAATGGTTCTTCTAGAACCATAGCATCTGTGATGGGTTGAATAGGATCTGATTCATTTTTAGAACTATTCGATTGGTTTGAGGTGATGTCTACTTCACTTTCAGTATCTGATTCTACATCACTAGGATCAAGAGTTTGAATATTATGTAGGGGTCTGGTCATGACCATGGATAAGGTTGTGCCAAATATTTGAGGATCCTGAACAGATAATTGTCCGCTAATAGTCCCTACATATCGGGTAGGAGGGCGAACATTATGATGTTCGATTTGATTGGCCACTTCTTTACCATGGTTTGGTAAAGGATGTTGAAATATATCCAATGATTGATTAGAATTTTGATTCTAATTTTGGGGAATGGTCTTTTGAGTGTTATTAGGAGCATTTTTTTTAGGTTGGAAGGCTTGCACCTCCATTTCATTATTATCAATCAGATCTTGTATTTTATGTTTCAATCTTTTGCAAGAGTTTGTAGCATGTCCAGGTCCTCTATGAAAGTCACAATGTAAATCAGCTCTGTATCCGGGTATAGTTGGATCAGGTTCCCGGATAGCTGGTAATTGAATCAAGCCTCGTGCTAATAATTGAGGAAGAATGGTTGATAAAGGTTGATTCAATATAGTAAATTCTCGAGGAGGTTTATCAGGAGGTTTTAATATAAATTTTTCTGTTGTATTCGTTGTATTGATATTAGCAACGTTTCTACTATCAGTGACTCCATCACCTACAACTTGTTTGTTTTTATACTGATTTCTAGATGTTTTCTCATAATCTTTCTTTTTGAGCTGACATCTTCTAATGAGAGCATCTTCTACCCTTCGAGCTAAGTCTATAGCTTGATCGAAGGTGGTTAAGGTGGCAGTTGATAACTCATAAGATATTTGTTCTTGTAAATTATTAATAAAAATGTCCAACATTTCCCTATAAGGTAGCACAAAGTGTAGTTTTCCTGTCAACTGCCTCCATCTAGCTAAGAAATCAGCAAAACATTCATCTTTGTCTTGTTTTAAGTTGTACAAATATTTAATGGTGACATGCCTCTCGATGTAGGCACTAAATTGATGGACAAACGATTCAGCTGTTTCTTCAAAATTTCTCAAAGAATGAGTGGGCAATTGATAGTACCACTCTAATGCCATTCCTCCTAAGCTTTTCGGGAACATTTTTAGTAATAGAAAGTCATCATGTGATATATCATGACATGTTATCCTAAACATGCGAAGATGCTCTATGGGATCTTCAGTTCCTTTATATATAGGCATGACGGGCATGGGGAAGTGTTTAGGGTATGGTCGTGCTACAACTATGGGATCCAGAGGTTGACTACATATCTCTTGATAATTGTACGAGGGACGAGTAGGGATCTATCTCGGTCCATGCGCGAAGCTAACTCGTTTCACCATGGCTTCCAGATTACTGGTTTGCCCACCATATTGGTTCGCTAGGGCATTAATATGGGATTTGTGAGCATATGATGGAGGGACATGGAGATTAGATGCTATATTGCTATTGTGTAAATTGTTGTTAGGAAGTGTGCTATGAAGAAATTTTGAAGTTGTATTATGTTGTATGCCCGATTGTTGAAAATTGGTGTTTGGCTTCATTTTAGGTTTTTGTCTACTTGAAGCATATTGATCAATAGTTTGGTGAAGTAAGGCAGTGAAGGAAGGTTTCTTTTGTGTGGGAATGATTTTAGGCTCAATAACAGGTTCCTTAGGGGGTTGGGTAACCTGTTGTTTTGGCATGTTTTGAATCATAGTGACCATATCTCTATTGGATGGTCCAGCTTTATCACTTTCTTGATCAATGAAAGACAAGGGATTAGTGTGTATGTCAAACATATGTTCCATGGATGCTTGAGTGTCACTAATTTGTCCTTTATTAATACGAACTACCATATTAAGAGCACCAATGTTATTATTGAAAAATTTCCAGAAATGATCTAAGTTATCAAAAGCAATAGTTCCTTCTGGAGCTATTCTAGGGGATGAGGATCCTCCCTCTTTAAGATTTTCTTGTTGTTCATTTTCTTCAGCCAAGTCATCTTCTGGCTGTTCTAGAGTTTCTCCTTCCGGAATTGATTCCTCAGGAAGGACATTTGGGTTTTTTGTTTTGTCTCCTAACCAATCTTCTTCTTCTTGTTCAGTTTGTTTACCATTCCTAAGTTTAGGCATTGTGCTTAAATTTAGATTTCAGCAAATATATATATATATATATATATATATATATATATATATATATATATATATGCAACAAGCTTAAGAGGTATATATTTTAATTATATACCTACTATAGTATTTGAAATAAAATGTTTTTGGTTTTTGTTATGTTTTGGTTTTTCTTGTTTTTGTAACAATATTATAAAGATAACAAACAACACACTAAATGCAAGAAATAATAATAATGAAAGCAATGATCTAGTTTTCTATAAACAATTTATAAATATCATTAATAGGTTCAAGTTCTTCAGGAGTCACGAAGTGTTCTTCAAATTGAAAATTTTCTTTTAAGAATTTGACAAAAAGTGCTATAGTGATATTATCTGTCTCAGATTCTGGTTGGTAGAAATAAAGTTCGTGGCAATACTCTCGATATAACACAGCCCTAGGAACTCTATTCCATCTTTCCCTATCCGTAAGAACGACCTCTTGATCTTCTACACGACCTAGGAATTGGTGTATAACAAATGCGTTCTCGAGGTATTCCTCGAAGGTGAACAATTTTGAAGACACAAGAGCTCTCCTATAAGCTAACCACCTATGGCAGGCTCTCTGAAGTTCATGATAAACAATGAGTTGATGAGGATCCAGGATCCTATCTAGGGCAAACCTCTTGATTTGTCTAAGTTCGGTTGATTTAGATGAAATGATACCTAGCCTCCTATTAAGTTCGTCCCACAAAGGCGGGACTCTGTATGTTTGAGATGTTCTAAACAAAGAATCAACCTCTATGGCTATTAATTGATTTGCAACATTTATAGTAACTGCTAGTCTTTTCTTAGGAGCTACCATCTAGACATGATATGCAACTTAGTATTTTTCTAATGATTTGAAATGCATCTATATTTTTGTTTTGTTTTTTTTTTTGTTTTCAAAAGGTTTTAGTTTCACGTCGGGTTCACCAAAATGTATCGCTCCAAATTTTTCGCATCCTTACCTTCAGGCTAAAGGATCCATGCCCGGAAGGAGGATGGGAAAAGGATGGGATGGTACCTCGGACTGAGAGGCCATTTGAAGGTCCTGCCTCTCGGGGGATGGGTATTAAGATGATTTTTTGACGGATGGTGGGGTTCACCAGGAAACGTTTAGTGGCAGTTTCCATGCCTAGGTTGGGAATGAGTTTAATGTGTTCAATTTTAGCTTTAAACATCCAAGTCCTAGGTTTGGCCAAATGAATCTAAATTATGCTATATGAAAATGCAGATTTAAATGAATACAGAAAACAGAATTAAACCTAAAACATAGAGAATATGCTAGATTAAAGAGACATACCTGATCCAGATGTTTGATGGAGGTTCTGATTTTTGAAGCAGTTAGGATCGTCTGAAATTTTGATAGGATCATCTCCGATCTGACAGGATCGTCTGAGATCTGATGAATTCGTCAAACGAATTCGTTAGAGACCTGCAATCAGAGAAGTAGATACAAAATATAGAAAATGCAGCAATACAAATAGAGGGCAATGATGTAGAATGATATCAATAATATTAAAATGATAATAATAAACAAGCATACAAGTGCATTACAATGATTTAATGACAATTTATGATTTTATTATGCATTAAGACTATATGGGTGAACTCCAAAATGCAGAGTAATAAGGAATAACCATAAGATTAACTAAATGCAGAATAATGTAGCAAAAAAGAGTGAAGAAATGCAAACTCTGGGCACTGATTGCCCCCAATGTTGACTGCAGTCAAAATCATCTCGGATTGGTATGAAATCATCTCGAATTGGATAGGATCGTCTGTGACGATCTGAGCTTGCTCCGGCTGAAGAATAACAAAATTTCCTGCAAGAAAACTCGAGAAGGGACAAAGGCGAACAATAGTCTAGAATATACTAATGCATGTGAAACTTGAAGTGCAAAAAAATTCAGCCAGGGGAATTTCAAGGGGAGGGCCTAAGATTAAATAGGCATAGGAAAGAGGTTGGGATGTTGGAGATCATCCCATTTTGGGAGATCTCCAACAGGGGGAGACTCTAACGATGCAGACGGGTCTCTGCCCGAGTTAGAGAAGCTATTGAAACAGAAGCTAATTATGAAAAATAATTTTTGGGACGAAATCGTCTGGACGTTCTTCTCTAGATGAAATCATTCGATCTGAGGTGATATCATCTTATCGGCGACGATATCGTCAAACGATCACAACAAACTCTAAAAATGCACGAGAAACGAGGAAACGGGTAGCAGGCGGTTTGGGAGCGATTTTGGGATTGAAATTTGAATTTGAATTATTACTAAGGTAATTTTAATTATTTACAAAGTTTTACTGCGCCAATTTTAGGGTGCTACATATATTAATGGGGGGAGCCTCAAAACTTACAATAAGAATCATTGAATTCTTTAATATAAATATACACAATTCTAGGGTTCTTCGAAGTCCTAGCTACAATGCTAGTGGTGTCTCAAAAGTGTGTCTCTACTCCCAAAAAATGTGAGTGGGCTTCTAATTATCCGATGTCGGGCCAGTATAGCTTAAGCAATTGCACAACACTTATGTATCTCCAAACATGCACACATAAGATAATAACAAAGTGTTGATAATAAATATGAGGGCTCCACTGCATGAGACCCTTAGATGCCAATAAAACCCTAGTTATTAATAAATGAAATTGCATACAAATTTGAAGATAAAAACACGAACTATTTTAGGATTCAGACTTCTTACTTCAAAAAACCTAGGGGTTGAGCCATCAACATGGCTTCTATTAATAATACAACCTAGGGCATGCTAGGGTTTCAACAACACTAATCATGTGATTGAGATAAAAACATATCAGAGGGTGGATATTAAATCTAGGGTGATATGGATGAATGGATAGGATTAAGTGAAATCAAATGGCTAGGATTAATTCACTTATATAAATATATATATAATATTAATATTTAAATATATAAAAATATATATGAATAGTGGGCATAAAATGGTGGGAAATCATAGATGGAGGACAAGTGGCTAGATTTTTGTGTCTACAGATGTCTCTTTTTGTACTGCATTGCATAAAACATAATGTAGTGCAAAAATACAAGACACCTGTTTGGGCAAGGTGCAGAAGCAACTTTCTCTTGGGATGAAAAATGTACTTGAATATAAAAGAATTAAATTATTTGGATTTGCGTAGCTTACCCCCTCAATTGATGAATGAGATTGTGGATGAATCTCACGAGCCAATTTAAAAATTTGTGCAAATAAAATGTGGATGATATGAATGATGTAAATGTGATACCATTTTTGCCCCAATGGTTGGAAAGGGAGTGGTGGAAAATGTGAGATGATTGCATCTATTTTTACCCCAATAGATGAAGGAAGTTTTTCCAAGTATAGATACCATGATCATGTAATATGTATTCCATTATGAGGAAATCAAAACCAAATGTGGTTGCCCCAAATTTGGGGTGATTCAATGTTGTTGAAGAATGTGCCTTTGGGCGTCATTGATATGCAAGAATGAATATGCAAAGATAAAAGATAGTCAACTTTGGAGGTACTGCTAGTGACTGTTGAATAATTTCTATAATTGGAACCAATCACCCTAGCTAAATCCAGTTGCCATGATGACTTTCAAGGAGAATTAAAAGTATAAAATGTGAATTTGTCCATGTTTTAAGCCTCATAAACTAGGCCATCAATGATAGCTTTTGTGCAAATTATTCTTTGAAATGTGAAATACCAAATGTGATTATGATTTTTAAAAAGGAAATATGTGATGATGATAATGGCTACATGTTCTTATGGTAGCTTATTCATCTTACCGAATCACATGGATGCAAATCACTGCAATTGCCAAGTATATATAATAAACTACTAGATACAAGATTCACCTTAATGTTGTTTGAACTTGAAAAATATGCAAATGTGATGATTGATGATTCAAAAATGATGTGCAGATGATTTATTGATGATGAGAATGATTATGATGGTCGTGTTGTGAATATTTGGACCATTTTGGAGTGCTCTTGTAACTTATGCTAATTTACGATTTATGATTATAAACAAAATTTATGCATCCAAATCGGTTGGAATATTCACAAAACCCATTAATATGATAAAACAAATGTATGAATGCAATATGAATTTATTTTGTGGGGATAAGCCCTTGTTTTGAAAAGATTTGGTTCTTTTGTCCAAATTGATGCCAAATGCTAGTTGGTGCTTTTGGCTTGCGCAAACACCCACTAGTGTTTGGGTGTTTTGCAAACACCCTGGTGCACTTCAGTGCACTAGGAAACACCCATGGGCATCTCAAAATACTTGAAGAAGCTATAAATAGCTTGTTGGGAGATATTTAAGCTCATTTGTATATTTGCAATATTGAGAAGCTACGTCTAGGAGAGGGAAGTGGAGTGGAGTGGAGTGAGGTGAAGTGAAGTGGGTACGGAAGCTATGGTAGAAGTGGGAGCAGATGTGGAGGCTAGGTCTAAGACTGTAGGAGGAGCTACTAAGGTAATTCCTTGTTTATGCAAAAATTTTGTGTTGTGTTTTTTTTTTTTAACATGTGTTAATGACAAATTTTGTGTGCTATGTTGTAGCTTAGGATTTTGGAGGCTCAGCACCAATTTTTGCCTTACATTCCTGGGATGAGAAAGGCATTGGTAGAGGAGTGGAAGCTACTAGAGGTTATGGGGCTAGAAGAGGTAGCCTAGGTTGATGTGGTGAGGGCTGACGATGGGTACCTCTCTGCCTTAGTGGAGAGGTGGAATCCTGATAGGGAAACCTTTTAGCTTCCTACATGAGAGGTGACCCTCATACTTGAGGATGTATATCACATCCTCAAGGTTCCAGTGGAGGGCATTCACGTAGAGATTGTATGTGATCGAGGGATGGAGATGAAGAATATATTTGGTGACAACTATCAATGTGAGGGTGGAGAGTGGAGGTATTCCCTACTTGTCCATGTATGTGGACAAGGAGTTGGATGTCCTTTGGGATTTGGTGATGCTCATGTTGGCCAATATTGTGGCCCTAAATAGTACTAGGTGCAGGTTTCGTTGGAACCTGATAGGTTTGGTGATAGATATACTCACTATGTAGTAGGTGTATGCATGGGCTCCTACCTTATTAGCATAGGTGTATCGGGAGCTCTATGAGGTAAGGAGGTGAGGGAGGAAGGTTTTAGAATGTAGATTGCTACTATAGTGTTGGGGATAGGAGCACTTCAGTGTGGCTTGACTAGAGGGCTTATCGATGGCAGGATTGGGTAGAGAACAACCTTACACGAGGATATAGGTAGTGTACAAGGAGGTATAGTCAAGTCAACCTATGCATACGAGCTAGTGATACCAAGATTTATGGGTTGGATAGACATCCACCCAAGTGATATGGAGGCCATGGTGAGGTACCATATGGATGGGTTATGGAGAGCATCTATAATAGGTGTAGCAGTCTAGGTGGTTGGTTGTGTAGTATCAAAGTGAGGCTAAGTACTTTCATCTCTCATGAGTGCTCTGATAGTTTGGCCTGAGGTAGGGGATTCTTTATGAGCTAATACTATATAGAAGGCATCGCAAGGAGATAGGGCTACCATGTGCAGAGACATGGAGGGAGGCTTATGAGGATGATAAGGAGATAGATCTCTTAGATGTGGATGATACAGGGACTACAACAAAGTATGAGGTATGGTTCATTGCACAACCACCATGGGCACCAACTCAAGCAGTGGCTAGTGGAGATGGTGATGAGGCTGAGGGTGATGGGATCTATGAGGCCCCCAAGTGGTAGAGGTAAATTTTATCAGATAGTCGAATGAGAAGGACTAAGGGTATAGCTAGACATACTCCCAAGAGTGGGGGAGATGACGGAGATGGGGATGATGTGGAGGAGATTCTAGATGGACATCCAATTTGGAGTGAGGAGGATTGGGTGAGGCTAGAGCAGCAGGTGGCAAAGCGAGATGTAAGTATTACAAGGCTCCAAGAAGAGCTAAAAGAGAGGTAACATCAACATAATGTTGATATAGCACACCTTCGGTCTTGACAGAGATATATCGAGTCTTTGGAGGATAGGTTTATGGAGCATCATATTCCACTTCCTAATCCTCCAACCTCGTTTGTATCTAAGGCTACTAGGCATAGCAAATCTAGGAACAGCTCTACTAAGACTTCTTCTAGGTCATAAGGATACTCTTGGAGGGCTTATCTAGTGCTTAGATGCACTTTTTGTATATGAGCCTTGGTGCTCCATTGTATGTAGCCTTTTAGTACTCATTGTGCATGTGATATTTATATATATATATACATGGATTTTACTTTTTGTGTTATATGTTTGTGAATGCTTTGTGTGGAATGCATGTTTATATGGATTATTAATGCATATGATATATTATGAATGATTAATGTAAGGCAAAATATATGGATGTAAATGCTCTAATGATCATTCATTATTTAGATCTATGCTTGGTCATGTTCTAGCATTGTTGTTTAATCAGGGGTACCTAACTTGGTGGCATGTGTAGTGAAGGGCTCATGAAGTGACATAGATGTTGACATGGAAGAAGATATGGATGTTGATATGGAAGAAGATATGGATATTGATATGGAAAACTAACTGTTTTACAGAGATTCAGACATACTAGTGGCATCAAACAAACTCACTAAAATTGCCTAATCCCTCTAAGATCAAATATGTGTGCAGTGAGTTCATTTACCAAATCAAGAGCATAGTAATGACTCAAGTAAATCAAGAACCAATATGTGTGCAAGTGAGTTCATTAACTCATCTTGAGTAAATTGGGTGAACCTATTATGGATGAGACCAAGAAGCTAGATTGTTTGTATGTGCAGTCAAAGGCCTCTTTGAAGGAGATGTGTCGTCATGCATGAGCATACTCCATTGCCATTCAAGCGTCTATAGCTCCAGTGGAGGATAACTCCATAGTCCACAATTTTTATTTTTGATCTCTTGAATTTTTGGAATGACTACCTAACCATCTGATTGGAAATGTATTACAATCCTTACAACCCTATGATTAGTGGTATGTGATATAAAATATTTAGATTTTTTTGTTAGGAATTTTTCTCTATTTTATCTTTTATTTTTGGAATTGTGATAGTGGTGAAAACCACTATTTTTGTGTACTATGTTGCATGATGGTATTATCTAGGATATGCCCTTCGCAGCCCACGCGGCCGCCTGCTGCCATGGTAGCCCTTGGCAACCTGCGGCAGCTTTGCCATGCACTTCGATATTCAAACCAAGTATGGTGTTATCCCTCTTTAACACAAGATGTTTTTAATATTTGAAATTGTGTTTGGTTCAAGAATATTTTGGAGTCAATTCTCAAAACTCAAGATTTTCTTACTGAAGATGTGTAATGGTCCTAAAAGGAACTCGACATGTATTTCAAAGGTTGCTTAAAATATTAGGAGTGGATGAGTGAATGAAAACACCTAGGAAAGCTTTTCTAATGACAATTTGACTTTGTGGAATTGTGTGGGTCATGATGTGAAGGTGCCCCTGATTAAGGCAACATGATTTTATTGGACAAATTAGAATATTGAACTTAATAAATGATCCCTAATATGAAATGTGCAATGTGGTTGGAGAGAGAAGTTTCTAAATGATTTTTTTTGCAAGTGCAATGATTGTGGAGTGCAATGTGTATGCAAATGTAATGCAATGTTGTGAGTGAAATGTATGCAAATGTTTTTGTGATGTTAGCCATGTATATATACATATATAAATCAAATCATGCATAGAATTCTCTCAAGTGTATAACATTAAGTGGTTTGAGTTCTTCCTATCCCTCTAGACTGGCAAGCCTATAAGTACCATTATCCACTCTTTGAGTAACAATGTATGGACCTAACCAATTAGCCACAAATTTATCATGAATATGCGATAATGCATTGGTATTTTTTTACTCTTTAAGGATAAGATATCCTACTTGGAATTCACGTAGATGAACTTTGGCATTGTAAGTATGCTTTAGGTGGTCTTGATAAACTCATAAATGCTCTAAAGCATTGACTCACCTCTCATAAAGAAGTGTGAGTTGGTCAAGACGTGCTTGTCTAGCAGTATCATCATCTATGAATTCCTACAAATAAATTCACAAGGAGGGTATCTCGAGCTCAAGAGGCATGATTGCTTCAGCTCCATAGACCAATGAAAATGGTGTTGTCCTTGTAGACATGCGGATTCTTGTTCGATAAGTCCATAATGCCAAGGGAATTTGTGTATGCCAATCTCTATGATTTTCTTTGACAATTTCTTGAGAATAGCGATTAAGGTCTTGTTAGAAGCTTCAGCTTATCCATTAGCTTGTGGGTAATAAGGAGCTAAGAAGCTATGTTGGATATTATATTTCTCACAAAGTGTTTGAACATATTTGTTCTTTAAAGACTTACAATTATAGAAAATTATTTTTGAGGGGATACCAAAAAGATAAATGAAATGGTGAAGTATAAAATCCACAATTCTAGGTCCTATCATTAGAGGAATTACCTCAACCCATTTTGTGAAGTATTCAGTAGTTGTGATGATGAATGTATGTTATCCCAAGGAAGGAGGTGATATTTTACCAATTAAATCTAGGACCCATTGTGAAAAGGGCTAAAGGCTTTGAATGGGATGTAAAGCTTGTTATGGTACATGAGTTAAATTAGCATGTTCTTGACACTTTTTGCAATGTTTGACATATGTGCAACAATCATATTCCATTGTGGGTCAATAATAACCCATGCATAGAATACGTTTGGCAATGTCCATTCCAAAAAAATGACCACCCCAAGTACCATAATGAGATTTGGCTATGGCTCTTTGTGCCTCACTAGACTCAAGACAATGAAGGAGGACTCCATAATAACCATGTTTGTACAATACGTCCCCCAAGAGAACAAAACTAGTTGCTTTTTGATTGAATGTGTGTTTAGCAGTTTGAGACATGTCATATGGGAGTGTTCCAAACTTGAGAAAGGCTACTATCTAGCTTGACCAAGTCTCATATGGATCTGACTGGATAAATAAAACATCCTTTTCATCTTTAGATTTAACGTGAACAATTGCAAATTTAGAGACCGTTGAAATGATAAGGGGTTGTAGCTCTCCAATGGAATAATTTGGTATCAGTGATCCAAGAGAGGCCATTGCATCTGCAAATCTATTAGTCGAACATGGCAAAATATTGATTTCATACCAATCAAAATCAGAGAGCAATTTCATTACTACTTCATGATAAAGCATAATGGTAGGTTCTTTGCATTGATATTCTCCATTGATTTGCTTAAAAATAAGTTGAGAATCACAAAATATCCTAATACGCATAATGCTCATAGCTATAGTTGATTGAAGACCTAATATTAAGGCTTCATACTCTGTTGTATTGTTTGTGTATTGGAAGTCTAGTTCAAATGATAAAGAAATAGGTACCCCCTGGGGTGTATGAAAAATGACTCCAGCACTTTGACCTTTGGTGCACCTAAAACAATCAAAGAATAGTGTGATATCAACATCTTCCTCTGAAATTATTGTTGGGAAAAATATTGGTTAGTTTTTCTATGGTTCAATTAATTACCTCCATTTAATTGTCAACCTGGTTTAGCTCGTAGTCTTGTGAGCAGTCGTGCAAACTCTATGCTTGCAATTCCTCCTTCGAAGATGATTCCCTTGGATTATTTTTTGGGGGGTTTTTAATGTTCGTTGAAGTTCATTTTTAAACCCATAATACTATGCTAAGTCTAAGAAATAGGACTGAAAACATAAAAACTCTAAATAACTACCTTGTTGGAAATTACAAAAAATAGGGAAAGTGCTGGAAATAAATTAATCTATGAAAATAATTATAGAAAAATAGGGAAATAGGGAAGAACTCTGTTGTAAGTGGGCCCATGCTTCCAGTAGGTTCTGCCCATGGTAGAATGTTCACCGGATGCTTAGAGAATACTTTTTACAAGAACAATACAAGGATTTTTATTAACAGTTTGCAACTCAAAAATTACATAAAAAGTCTAGCCAGGTTTCTTTGGGGGTGGCCTGCATATTTATATAGTATGTGGCCAGCCTTGTTACTATTTCAAAATGAATCAATGCATGATTTGCTATTATAGCTAGTTGCTTGAATTGGGTAAAATATCATAATATCATAGTGTATTTTGTTTCTAGAATACGTTGATATTCGACTTGCCCGATTTATAAAATAAATTCATGTAACAACTGCAAAATAGGTGCAAAATCACCTTTGATATTTTTTCATGTTTGGTTATGATGGTAAAAATCCTTTCAAGTTGGTTGTCAATGCATTCGCTCTGTTCTGCCGACCATAGAGTTGTGTTGAAGTTTGATGCTAACAAGAATCAAGCACTACGGTTGAAGAAGTCAGGAAGCAAGCACCTTTCATTTGCATAACAGGAAGCAGGCACCTTCCACCATACAATGAGAAGCAAACACCTTCCGTCATAAAACGAGAAATAGGTGCCTAACAAAAATCAAGCGCCTAACAGTTAGGTACCAAATGAAGTCATGTGCTTCAAAGAACTTCGGTGCCTAACTTTGTGCCTCTTTATCATGATTCTGCAAATGCTTTTCCTTCATTAATTTGCAAGTGCTAGGTCAAATTTTGGACCTTGATGAAAACATGCCAAAATGCAATGATTTCCACTAAATCTACACAAATTACACTTAAAGACAAATATTAGAGAACATACAAAATAAACTGTCAATTATATATAATTTCCATAAAATATTTATATCTACAAGAATATATGCTGCACATTATGGGGAAAAGAGTACAAAAAATAAACAATTTTGTGGCTCATCATCCCCCCATGCTTAAGGGGTGGCATGTCCCTATGCCACTTTAAACTGGTAATTATCAGTTCTGTTCACCTCATCCTAATAAGCTCGGTTGGTTTATTTCATCTTTCTCTTAGTGGCCTTGGCTTTCTCTTTATCTTGGGTCTTTCGCTCCTTTGGTGTTATGGGAGTTGTTATCTCCTGTCCTTGCTACTTCTGGCGTTTGCTGCACTGGAGTGGTTCACTTGGACCTACCCTCTTCTTGGGTGGTTCTCTGGTCTAGACCACCTTGTCCTTATTAACATTCATATAAAAACCAATAAAGTAGATGGTATCTTTCTAGAATGTAGGCTCAACCATTTTTCAGTACTCGTGGTGAAGTGGCAACTTCTCACCCTCAGGAACTGATTCCTTATCTTCAAATGGGATGTTGGATTCCTTAGCAACCCTAGCTGTGGGTAAATCTCCCCTTGTTGGGTCAAGCTCAGGTTTAGCTTTAACCTCTATTTTTGTACAGGGGGGGGTTTGTTGCTTGATGCTAAATCCTCTTTCTGTACAGAGCCTAGAAATCCCATCTACTTAAAATACTCCTACATCCTATAGGGCTTCCCATATTTAGACTCATACAAATGCCAAAATTGCTCAAGTTGAGCAAGTAGAATATTTTTTCGAGGTTTTATAGATTGTTTTCTGGCCTCCTTTTTTGCTTTCTTGAGGGCTTTATTGGAGGACTTCTTCCAATTATTCTTGTCTACCTTCACTCCTTAAGCTTCTCAAATTTCTATTTTTGGGTAGCAAACTGAGTCTTTGCTGCTTCTCATTCCTCATCAAAATCCTGCTCTGATTCCTTATCAGATTCAAGGCCCAAGACCTTTAACTCTACAACTCTTACCCTAGTTTTGGATCATCACTGAGATGGCCTTACAACTTTTTGTTTTGATCTCAGCTTAATACTTTGTACCCCAGGGTATGTTGGTGCAACTGGTATTTCCTGGTGTACAGGGAATGCAGGTTGTTGAACCTCCTGGTCCTCTACAGCTACTTATTGTACATCAAGAATTGTTTCTTTTTCCTCTGTAGCTTCTTGCTGCACATCAGGTATTATTGCTTATTCTTGAGGCTAAGCTACTATTGTATTAATTTTAGAGTGCTCTGCCTCTCCCTCTCTGTTTGTAATTTGAGGCTCTTCAATCTCCATATCCTTTTATCCATCTTCTTCCCCTTTTAGATTGATTTGTAATTTAAGGTTCTTCAACTTCAACCTCATCCTTCTGAATTATCTGATCTGAATAAGGGAATGTAGAGCAAGACTGCTCTACTTCCATTGCAGTAATATCTCCCTGTTCTGGTTCATTATCAGCATGGGGAACTTCTTGATGAGTGTAATCAAATCTTCACCATTTAATCATTGTATGTCAATCCAGGGTGGTGTCCAAGGCTATATACGAAAGCAGGGGTTAACAAAATGAATTTTAGTTCATTTAGATCATGGCTTTATTCATGGAATAATTAGTGTTTTTGGGGTGTCAGGTGTCCCTTTTAATCTCCTAAAAACTAAAATTAAGCGCCTACTTATCCTTGCATAATTGAAATTCACACAATTGTAGGAAAAGAAAATATGAACTATTGTAGAATTGAAAATGACAGAATTTAAAATTGAGGAAATTACAAAATTGAAATTACAACATTAACTATAACGGTAATAATGAAACTTTCTAGAATTGTAGAAAACTATCACACTTGAGAAAATGGAAACTAAGATAAAATGATGACATTCAAAGGTTGGTAAGAAAATATTGCACAATTTGTAGCAAATTGAGTTGACAAGAAATTCTCATGAAAATTATTGATTGCAAATTTTGAAGCAAATTAGAAACAAAAAATATTATGTTATAAAATCTATCCTAGATGACTTTACTACCATGCATTCAAATGCCACATGCTAGTCCGTAATCAATAACCATGCAAAAAGCTATCAAATTCCTACTGACCTGCTGTAGCAAGAAATTAACAGAACTTTGATAGGAATAATCCCTCTTCTAGGCCTAGAAGTGGCCCTTGCTTCCTGAACCAAAAGAGGGGAAGAGTACTTGCTCTAAACTATAAAATCCTCACACTTAACTCAAAAGAAAACATGAATGACAAATATTGCACCTTTATTTCATTCTTACGGCATGATTAGTAGTGCGGGGAAGTTTTACAGACTACTGATCTATTGTAGTACATAATTACAACACTTGGACTAGTTCTAACTCCTATCAACTATATCCTCTTATCCTCTATATGCTCAACCAAATGGGAGAACTTTATTTATATAGCAAATTACAATAGTGATAAGGTTTGGTGCTTTAATACGGGACTGTTACAACTATTACAGGACTATGTTTCTTAAAAATGCAGGGATCTGATCCATTAAACCTTATCCATTCCATCTATTGGGCTTCATCCATTGAGGGACAAGTGTTGGAAAATATAGGGATATCCCTAAAATAGCTACAACCACCATTTACCACCCTCTATTGCAATTAAAGGTGCTTTTGACCCAAACTATTGCTTCTACGCTTATTTGGGAGCTGCTCCAAAATATTAGGAAGCATAATAGAGTTTATATTCATTCATTCTCTAGAAGTGCATGAGAACAGTTGTGATGGCGGAAATAGTCTCCATAAGTACCCAGAAGACCGATTCTATATTTTTGAATGAGCTGGAGTGGACAAATTCCAAGCCATGTTGTATATGTACAGCTGGTTGGAATTTGTATGGAAAAGTTCCTATTTTTTGCACAATCAAACTGTTGACAAAGTTTTGGCACCTTTTGGTTATTTAAAATGGTTAAACGATGGGGAAAGATTATGAAATAAGCACAAAACCAAATAGATAGCAACACCTTAATATTACAACATTAACTTAATGCAAAATATACTAAATAATACAGCTAAAATAGACTATAAAATATAGAAAAATAGTCAAAATAGGATATATGCACTTTAACATTTACAACATGTAAACATCAATACATAATGCATTCTATCACTATAATTAGCATCAAAACATAACATAAGGTGTTCAAAAGTGTTTATAAGTTATCAAAACTAGTCCATGGATGAGGCATTTGCAAGCCTCATCATTTTCCCCCAACCTATTTTAATGCATGTCCTCATGCATTTTGTGCAGCCACAATAGCACAAAGATCTACATCTAGATTTCATTGTTCATAACTCAGATTTTGTCCTAAAACATTATAATATCCTCTGATTGCTTTTGTTTTCTTGAGCCATTCTTGGAATTGCTCATATGATTGGGGACCACTATCAAAGAAATAAGGAACTGGAATTATCATATTTGGCAGCCTATAACTCAAACCTACCCAGTGATCCTGCAGCTTGTGGATAACATGTACTATACCTTATGATATCCTTCTGGACAATAATAAATTGTTAGGTGAGATAGGTTCCCTCTTCTGAAGAGATATTGACAATTCTCCCCACCTACTTTTACAAGCTGAGAGAGCATTACCAAAATGTTGATTACAAAAGACCTAAAAATTCTTGATACAATTAGTAAGATTGCTCTTATATACTTCTTTGATTTTCTATTCTCTCATCATAGTAAAATGCTGATTGATGGACTCCCTGTAATTAGTATGGGTTCTTCTGATCAGTAACTCAACTATTAACTCCATTTCCTTGCTTGCATTTTTCTCCTCCTCCCAATAAATCTGATTTTGTACTAAAGATATAAAGGCTCTCAACTGAATATCTCCTATAAATATGTGTGGCAAGAAGGCTCCATTTTTAGGTAAGAAGAAGTTATGCAAAAATAGTTCACAAAGCAAATTCCTCCATTTCTTTGGACTATGCAAATATGTTTCCACAAATTCTTCAACAGTGTCCAGTTTATATGGAAGTTTGGAAATAATTCTCATTAATTTCTAGCGGAGGTATTTTTCCTTTAATATTAGAGTATAAAACCGTGCAGGCCTTCTACATTGAACTAATTACTCTACAATTTGGCACATATCTTGTATTTTTTCTTGTAACTTTATTATATAAGAAGTTTGGGCTTCTAGCTTCTGCTTCAAAGGTTTTAAGGCTGAAATTTGTGCCTCCATCTATTGACACTACATCATCCAATGTTCTATGTCCTCATTATCTTTTGTCATTGTAACTATTTGTGGGGGCTTTATAATTGATTGTATTTTTGGAGGCAAGTCCACTTGTATACCAACTTCTGATGTGTTAACAATGAATAGATCTACTTGCACTCCAATTTTTGTTGTTTCAACTTGAGGTGATTCAACTATAATTAATTCAAAATATAGTTGAGGAGATTGTATATTTACCTATTCTTGCACTTCCTCCTATTCATTGGCCTCCTCAGTTGCTTGTATTTTTTGTGCCCCCTACTATGAATTTTTAGAATGTTCTATAGAGGCTTATGAATTTGTCATGCTAACATCCTATTGGAAAATTTAGGTTGTTGTTTCTTCTATTTCCACTCCTCTGATGGGTGATTATTCCTTAGGTAAGGCCAATTCTCTATGATCTTTTGCTAATTCTAACATAATTCTAGCCAATTCATCCTCAGAACCAGTTTTTGTAGACTGTTGCTCCAAAGTGGACAACCGAGCCCTTAGTTTATTCACATCTTCCTGTAAATTAGCAATAAGCTTATCTTTCTCTATGTGAGAGGCTTCATGTTGTTTAATTCAACCCATTTGTGTCTTAATCTTCTAGCAGCATGTAACCAGGTTTTTATATCAGGCTATTCCTCTTTTCTTATTGATTCTTTGCTAGAATCAGAATCTTCGAGTCTGAATAGTCAACAAGTGAGACTATAGGTATTTTTGTATCTGTGACTGTTGTCTCTACCTCCAATTCTTCTATGTCCATATATAATTCCTCTGATCTCTCTTATGTAAATTATTCTATAAGAACTTCCTACCCCTACTCTGTATTTAATTGCTAAAATAGTGGTGTAGCTTCTTCATCCATTATTTCTTCTATTACTTTTTGTTTTTGAAGTCTGGAAGACCTTCATAACCCCATAGGAGCTTGTTTAACCTTTTTAGGTAACTCCGAAACAAATTTTGATGATTCTGGAGTAGAACCTACTTTATGCATTTCTTTCCCTATTTGCATTTCTTTACTTGAACTACCAGACTGCTTGACAGGTTATGTTGGACAAATAGTTACATTCTTAGAAAATGTAACTTTCCTTATTTTTCCCATGGGACTAGACTTGGACCATTTTTTCCTTTGTTTCCTAGTCCTAGAGGATGGAGGTCCTTGTGGTGAGGAGGGGATTCCCTTGTCAGAGGATTCAGTTTCAATTTTAGGTTCAGATCTTGTAATTTCTACTTCATCTTCAGATTCACCTTTTGCCTCTCCTTCATATTCAGGGCTTTCACTCTCTAATTCATTCCAGACATAAAAGAATCATTCAAAACTCCTAGGGTTTCCTCTGAAGTGATGCTTGTAGTTGAGCTTGATGAGCCCATGGTGTTTGGGAGTGCCCCTTCCTTATTGGTATTTTCTAGCCATATTGCTCAATTCTTGATGAAGATATAAGGGCAAATTTATCTTGACCTCCGGGTTTGAATGACCATACCGTAGATGATTCAGAATTCTGATATGATGCCTAGATAGAATAGGAAATTATCCATCATAGGTTAAAAACCTAATAAACCACACAACTACTTCATTCTAGGGAGGTGGTAGACTAGACCATTTAACCCCTTTACAAACATTTTTGCTCATTAAAAATTCAATTGGCCTGCCCCCTTCTCTAAATCTTTTGACAATTTCTACCAAGGCATTCTTTCCAATTTTTATAATTTGGACCCCTTGCAAATGCATTTTAGTAATAGAACTAAGATTTTCTAGAGTTAACTGGATGAATTGCCGCTAATATGGACTTGGTTGTTTTTAAATGTTTGGGCAAATTCGACTGCCAACCCTTCAGAGTGTCCATCGAATTTTTGTAGAAATGGCATAAACCCTTCCTCCATGAAGATACACAGCGATTCAGGATCTCCTTGTAGGAAATCTGCATTTTTTGGCTCAATATGATTCTTCTTACCCCCCATTTTTATTTTTTGTGTTCTATCTCCTCTTAGTGCCGAAACAACAATGTTGTGCCTGAGTCTAGATCAAATTATTTGTAGTTGCAGGGTAAAAATGGCTTCTGGGCTACGGAATTAAAATTTTATAGCACCAAAAAAATGCTTCGAAACGTGTTGAAGCGGTTGAAAAATTAAATTTCTCCTTTACGTATCACGTGGAAAATTTCTATTTCTTTGAGGGAACGTGATCCACTGCATTTGATTAAATGATTACGATGCATTGACATGGTAGTCATTTGTTGGTCGTGTCATGTACCACGTACATAGCTTTCCTTTTGCCCAAAGCCCTTGTGAAGTGTGCCAAAGATTTTTGCTTATCGCATAATGTACGATGATTCCCAACACCTCCGTTCCCATCGTTGTGTTGGAAACCTGTGTCTTAAAATTTGTGCCATAATTTTTCCTTACTTCAAACAATAGGAATTGGATTATGATGCCACATGTCATTTCATTTTTATCTTTATTCATTTCAAAGTTTTTTTGTTTGAGGTTTGAACAATTTTTATTCCAAAGCACACCCCTTTTTATGCTGAAGCCACTTTTGTTAAAACAAGAATTTTTTGTTCCAAAGCTTCCATCATTCTAAAGCTGAACATAAATCTTATTCCGGAGCATTATCATGCTGAAGAATTTGAAGGTAAAAATTTTCTTGCTATTTTCACAACTTCCATTGACTAGATGGATAACTTTTTTTAAAAAATAACCTTATGTATGCCTCATATACTAACTAAGGATATTATGCACTACATACTTGATATCAAAAATGTTCTAAAAGGCGGCCGGGCCGCGCTTTTTTTTTTTTTTTTGTTTTTCTTGGTGGTGGTTTTTTTTTTTTGTGGTGGGGTGGTGGGGGGGGGGGGGGTTTGTTGGGGGGGGGGGGGGGGGGGGGGGGGGGGGGGTGGGTGGGGGGCGAAAGGGGGTCCCCGTTGGGGGGGGGGGGTGTTCCCCGGGTTTTAAAAAAAAAAAAAACAATACTCTAAAATGAGAAAGGCACATACCTGATATAACCATTTATCTACAATCGTACAGTGGCTATTTCTATTGATTCTCTGTTGGCTATTCTACTGACTAAGACAGGTGCAATATGAAAATAGGTGAAATAGAGGTGAGAATGAATGGAATGGTAAATAGTGAAACAATGGTGAGAATGAATGGAAAGGTGAATAGTGAAACAATGGTGAGAATGAATGGAATGGTGGTGGGTCCGTGAGGCAAACATGCCGGAAAAATCGGTTTTCATGTAAGCCCAATTCAGATGCACCTCAAAGAGGTTTTCACATTCTGAATTATTATTATTTTTTTTTATATATATTTATTTTTTTCATTTTATTTTTATTTTTTATATATTTTGGTTCATGTCACTTGATTGAGTCCATCTTGGAAGAAGTGGTTTCTTCCAATATTGATACATCCAAGTTTCCTACTTGCTTGAGAAAATCCTCCTTGGTTAACGATTTGTGATATATCTAAAGACGATGACCGTTAACCACAATTTTCCTTCTTGAATAATCTATTGGTGAAAGACATACAACTCCATTTGCAAACACCTCCTCAATCTGATATGGTCCAAGCCACCTAGTCTACAATTTTCCAAGATAGTCTTCATAACGTGAGTCAAACAACAAAGCCCAATCACCTTGTTGAAACTTCCTTTGTTGGATATGACTATCATGCCACAAATTGCATTGTTATTGGATCACCTCGATCTAATGCAATGCATCCCTCCTTAGCTCATCAAATACATTGAGCTGTAGAATTTGGTCTGTTTGTGCCTGTGACAAATCAATACCTTTTGACATCTTTGTGAAAGGATGACCAGTAGTAATAAGTACCCAAAATATTCTGAATGGTATTTTTCACTAAATAATGCCCTCCTGATGGTTCATCATGATATGGTTGCAAGATGTCATATACCTTGTCCTTGCGAACACACCTACGTAAAACATGGTCAGGACTGAATTTAAACAATAAACCTCCTATACATTCAAAATAAGAACTTTTCTTGATCAACTTTTTCTTTTGTTTAGGAGTAAAGTGAAGAGGAATCTTCCCTGTAGCTAAATAATTATTTATATCTACAAACCATGGAGATTGGATAGAAACAATAAACAATTTCTCATCAGGAAATGCATCCTCACCAATTTCTCCGTATCTGCATTTGATAATCTTGGCAAGAAATCTACCACTACATTAGACTTCCCTGGTTTATTGACTATAGTAATATCAAATTCCTACAATAGTATTAACCAATGAATAATTCGTGCACTAACAAAGGGTTTATTCATCAAATACTTTATAGCGACGATGTTCTGTGTGGATGAATACGGGATATCATGTGATATAGTGTCAAAATTTATTAATAGCATACACCACAACTAAAAATTCCTTCTCGGTTGTGGTATAATTCTTTTCAGCTTCAGTCAAAATTTCACTAATGTAGTATATGGCATAGTGTTATCCATCTTCAATCTGCCCTAATGCAGCTCCAATAGCAGTATTGGAAGCATCGGTTTGAATATGGAAGGGCAATTTCCAATTAGGTCCTCTCAATACAGGGGGAGTTGTTAACTTTTCTTTTAATTCATCAAAATACTTTTGACACTCAGTAGACCAAGAAAATTTAGAATCTTTCATTAGTAATGCTAATATTGGATTGGCTATGGTACTAAAATTGACAATAAATCTACGGTAGAAACCAATGTGTCCCAAGAAACTCCTCACATCAGTTTGAGTTTTTGGAGGAGGAAGGTTTTTGATGACTTCCACCTTTTTAGGATCAACCTTGATCCCATAAGAGGATATATGATGACCAATGAAAATCCCTTCCTCCATCATTAAAAAGTATTTCTCAGGATTAAGAGACAAATGATATGTTTCACAATATATTAAAACTTTTTCAAGTTGTTCTAAAGTATATTCAAATGTATCTCCAAACACTGTGAAGTCATCCATATAAATCTCTACACTTTCATTTGTTAGATCAGAAAAAATAGCCAAAATAGCTCTTTGAAATGTTGCTGGTGCATTGCACAAACCAAAGGGTAATACTTTGTAAGAAAATTTTCCCCAAGGACATGTGAAAGTTATCTTTTCCTGGTCTTTTGGTGCAACCTGGATCTGATTATAACCACTAAAATCATCAAGGAAACAGAAAAATTTCTTACCATCAAGGGTGTCCAACACTTGGTCTATAAATGGTAATGGAAAGTGATCTTTATGTGTGACCTTATTCAATTCCCTGTAGTCCACACATACTCTCATCTTCCCATTTTTATTTGGAACAATGACCAATGGTGAAACCCACCTACTATCTAAAATTGGATAAATGAATCCTACATCCAATAGTTTTTCGATTTCTTCCTTAACAATATCCTTCAGAGCGGGATTCAGACGCCTTTGTGGTTGTCTTACTGGTTTGACATCTTCAGTGTATATCCTATGTGTACACACATCAGGGTGAATTCCAGTCATGTCCTTATAACTCCAAGAAAAATCTTGAACATGTCTCTATAAAAAAATAAATAAAATTTGGCTTCTTGCTCATTAGTCAACCGAATATTAATGTTCCAAAATTTTCTTGGTTGTATCTCAATCTGCTTAATCCCTGGATAAACAGAGTTGAAAATCTCATATTTACTGATTAAAGTATTTAAGGGACAATGATGTGGCTGTAGAGTATGAAATACTCTTGATTCTGGTGTAAATGTGATACCTGATGGGATCATTTGCATAGGACAGATGAAATAAGTCAGAATATGATGATGTCATCCATGTGGCAATGTGAAGGAGCTTTCTTGTAGTGGAATAGATGACAAATGTTCAATAGTTTGTTCTTCATATTTCCATAACAAACAATGGACAAGAATTTGATCATCCCTAAGGCCTTCTTCTTGTAATGTTTTCACCAAAATTATTTCATGTTCAAAGATTTCTCTTGGTGAATTAAGTTCTTCAATATGTTCTTTTACTACAATGGTGGCCAAGGTGACAATAGTTTCCTCTTCTTCATCAAACTCAGGGTACCATATCTATCCAAAAAAATTGGTTGAATGTTGGGATGGTGGATACAAGGAAATATTTTTTAGGTCTACACCATTTGAAATGGTCATCTCACCTAACCTGAAGTCTAGAATAATAGGATAACCATTAGCTGAGTTTCTAGGCTACAACACTAAGAAATCTATAGGGTATTCCCAAGAAGAAACTTCAATGGCAACATCCTCCAGAATTCCTTTTGGTTTAGCCACTGACCTATCTGCCATTTCCAAAACTGTGGTAGTAGGACTAAGGTTATTGAGCTACAATTTTTGCATGGTTTCCTTAGTCATCATGTTGATTGCAACTCCTAAATCGATAAGTACATTTGGAATTTGAACTAACCCAACAGTAATTGTAACTATTGGACTCCCTAGATCACCATATTTAGGGGGTACTAGTTTTCCATAAAGCAGGTCAGCCAACTTACCTTCTACTTGTACAGTCTTAGGAAAGGCTTTCTTCTTCCTACCAGGTTTCCTAATACATAGCTCCTAAATGGTTTTCCTAATCAGAGGTACATCCTTTATTTCCTGCAACAAAGGGAGTGAGATAGACATTTTCCTCAATTTTTTTATTAATTCTAATTCAGGAGCAGTGATAGTGTGGTCAAACCTTTCAGGATACGATAGGTCTGCCGAGGCAGGTTCAATTTTTCCTTGTAAACTTTCTATTTTTTCCTCTTTTTGCTCTGTTTGTGGTTTTTTTGGACTTGAAAATTCTTGCTTTCCATCAATTTATTCAATAGTGGGTGGTGTAGGTTCGGGTAAAACCTTCCCTAAACATAACTGGATGTTACTACAGTCAAGGACATGGACTGCAGGAGTCTCTTCAGACTCAACTCCATAAATAAGGGCTACTTGTCTATTGTTATTAGGGTTAGCCATATGCTGAGCTGGAAGTGGAGGTTTCTTAACTGGTTGTGTTTGCTATGGTTGAAATCTCCCCTAAAAATTTTGATTAGGGGCTAGCAGCAAGTGTTGATTTGGTGATTGATACCTCTGTTGCCCTTGATAGGATGGGTATTGTGGCCCCCATATTTGCCATGACTGATTTGGTACGCAAGATGGATTAAATGGATGATTCCAACCAGAATGTGACCAATCTTGAGGGGCTGCCCAAGATTGATTCCAAGTTTGGGGAGGAGGTTCGGTATATGCCCATGGCATATTCCAAGGATTCTGTCCCCAATTTGAAGAAAAGCAAGAGGCATTTTGGTTTTGTATGAATTTTCCTCCTGGACTCTGTCCAATAGCATGAATTTCTTCAACTTGGTTTTCTAAAACACTTTGAAGATGGAGCAAAAGGTGACATTTATCAAATTTATGCTCCTTTGAGCAAATGCCACAAATTACTAAAATTGAAGTCTTGTCCAAAGGATAATCTTGGAGAGCATGCTTATTTCTGAACCTAGGACAATAGATAGATAGGGGTGGTGAAGAATTGGCTCTTGTATTTATTTCTCTTAAAGCAATTTTTAGTTGAACAAGTATATCAGATTTCATATTAGCCATTTCCTCCATCAAATATTTTATATCAGGATTTCTTTTCCTTCTTCTTTGCCTAGTGCAGGAATAATTTCTGCACAACTCTACAATATCATTAATATCAAGCTGGTTTATATCTCCTTTTCCCATTAAGTCTAATACTTCTCTAAAATCATCCTGCAAACCTCTAAGAAATATAGTTTTTAATAATCCAGTTTCCACGGGACCACATCTCTTTTGGATAAAGGTAAATCTATCAAGATAATCCTCTAAGTTTTCATCATCTTCTTGTCTTATCTTAAATAACTCATCCTTCCTATTTCTCACTCTACAATACTCCTGATACTTATCCAAAAATGCAGTTTCCATTTGATCCCAAGTGTGGATTGAATCTGGTTCAAGGCTCATAAACCACCATAAGGTTGCATATTTGAGTGTAGAGGGAAATAACTCTAGTTTTTGGTTATCATTGACATAGCCATAAGTCTAACACAGGACCTTGAATTCAAACATAAATTGATCAAGATCTTCATAAACAACTCCCCTAAATATTGGCAATACTGAGGGTGAAATTGTTTTCATAGGAGCATTCTGAGTAGGATTCAGATGAATAGGGTATTCAAAAGTTCTAACAAGAGGATTGTCAACATCATGACCAACAATATCCCTATCATATTCTCCTTGTTCTGCCATAGGTGCTTCCTCAGCTTTAATTTTTTCAAATGGTTTAGATGGATCAGCCATATGGGTATGTCTAGAAGCAAGTGCCTCTAAGAGCTCTTCTTGAAAATATCTTGCAATTTCAGTTGATGAAGAATATGATTCTCTTTTAAGTCTTTCAAGAAGTTCATACACAGGCAGATCTTCACCTGATCATGAAGAACGCCTTGGTGGAAAAGAGCCAATTTTGATAAACCATCATATTTCATCTCTTGGCCTATGCATTCATGCCTATTTACTAAATAAACTAAACCTCAGGTTTCCAAAAGTTGTTTCCTAAAACAGGACAGTTTCTGGACTGCTAGACCTCTCCTAACAACACCTAAGTTTTCTCGACAATGGTACCAAAAATGATGAGTGTCGTCAACTCTTCATCATTTAATCATTATGTGTTAATCCAGGGTGGTGTCCTGTTGGAACAAAATATTCCTTCGATTAATAGTGTTGCACCTTAGACTTTGCCAACATTGAATAGACAGACCTTGCTTGAGATCATCTGTCTAATCTCCAGAGAAGGTTGGTTCCTTTGAGTTTTTTAGAGGAAAGGGAAACAAGAGATAAGGGAAATATAGCCGAAGCTAGAACTTTTCTCATGGTACAGATAGACAACAACTAAAAAATGATGATGCAGATTACTATCTTCGGAGTTTCTTTATATCTTCCTATAGAAAACATGAATTCTTGAGTGTGATTTTAAATGTTCGTCTAAATACATGTAAATATCTTTAATATTCAACTCTAGAGATAAGGTTTATACATGCACAGTTCAGATTTTAGAACAGATACATTATAAAACTTAAAATGAATAAAAGTTAAAAACCAGATACATACACTCGCATACAAAATTTCAGAAAGCCAGAGGAAGAATATTTCTTATTGCTTGTAATCCAGTAACATGTACATCAATTTTGTAAATGTCCAAGAGCCGACCTCTTTCATGATCGACTCACTCCTATTTATACCCTAAAAATAGTATCTTCTACTATGTACATTTAATTTCCTCGATCAATTACAAGTAACTATCTACAGTTTCTAAGAATATACAACGGATTTCCCGTAGATTAGATAGATTTTCTTCTGGCTAAATTTAGATGAGCTTGTTATTCTGTAATCATCCAGCGGACCTGCCATGTTATAATAAACTGCCCATTCTTCAGAAATCAGCACATGATGTGAGTGCATGCCCCAGTTGCCAAAAATATACTCTGTTTCTCTACAGCATGTATGTCGCAAAATCGTGACATTCTACCTTTGTGAACCCTTCTTTACTTTTTTCTTTAGCAAAAACCAAACATGTCACAAAATCACGACACTTTTGTTTCTCTGCTTGTCTGCCCTTCTTGAGTCGTGAAAATGCAACATGTCGTGAAATCATGACAGTTCTATGTCTTTAGCCTGATTCTTCTTTTTGCACCACAAAAATTGACCATGTCGTGAAATCACGACACTTTCGCCTCCTTAGCTCTTTGTCTTGGTTTTGACCGTGAAAACGTGACATGTCGTGAAATCACGACACTTCTGCCTCCTTAGCTCTTTGTCTTGGTTTTGATAGTGAAAACATGACATGTCATGAAATCACGATACTTTCGCCTCCTTGCTCTCATGTTGCTTTTGACCGCGAAAAAGGGACATGTCACGAAATAGTGACACTTTTAGTCTCTTTAGTAGTTTTGCTATTCTTCTGGCGAAAATAATCCATGTCGCAAAATCATGACATTCTCCCTGACTTCTACCCTTTTATTGATGGACTTGGCAAAAATGGGCAACGTCGCGAAATCGTGACTTTTTCCTCTACTTTCCCTCTTTGTTGTTTTTCGCCGTGAAAACTCGACATGTCGTGAAATTGTGACACTTTTCTTCCTTAGTGTATTTTGCTTTTTCTTTGTTCTTTAGCATATGGGCTACTTCGGTCTTCTTTGAAAATATGCAAAAAAGGTGCATCAGTCATTTTTTGTATTTAATCACTTTTTGACTAACATTCTTGGCACCTTTCGAGGGATTTTTGCTTGCAAAAATAAATAGAAACCAGGCCTTCATTAATTGGGAAACGAAATCACCAACATAGTTGCAGAAAGTAAAATTTCAAGTGAAAAAGCAAAGATAAAAGAAAAAGAATGCACTTTGGAATATAGGTGATCTTTACCTTATCAAAAAAAATTTCTACCACTTAGTGACTTAACATTTTTCTGAGGAACATAAAAGATTCAATTCTGAGAGCTGGTCCCAGCTCTAGCTGCTAGTTTCTGACCCTGATGTTTAGATCTTCTGATTTTGTCTATTACTGTAATTACCTCTTGATAATTTTTGCAAACTCGGTTCCACTCTTCATCTTCTAAATCAAAATAATCAATGAAAATTTGATATACATACTACAACTCCTCCACTTTATCATAAGAAAAAATATTTTGCCTTAAAATTAGTTCTTGTAAATAGGCTTTAATTTGTGTCAGCCTTTGGATCATCTCCATGACCTGTGTTTCTTCTATAGGTTCCTGCCCACCGTCTATGTATGTTTCATCCTCAACAAAAGCTTTTATTGATGCTGAAAGGACCTCTTCCTTCAAAACTTTTGAACCATCATCCCAAAGGTAAGGAAGCCCATTATGGATAGCCAAATCAAGGTTTTGGAGCAACCCTTTCGCTTCATCTTCAAGCTCTTGTAGAAAATTATTTCCCTGTGCTATCAATTTAAACTTTCTAAAGAAGTTCTTTGCTGTGATTTTATATTGAGACCAGGCTTCACTTCTGAGCTTGGCTTCCATGCTTCCTGGCATCTTTTTTGACAAAATCTGAATTTTAGTAGATGTATCTTCTCTTTTCAATAAAAATGCTTCGGCATCTCCAAATTCCTATTTTACTACTTCAGTAGTTTCCTTTACTTTAGCTAAATACAATAATAAAGGTCTAGCCTTTAATACTAAAGATAACAAATATTTTAACAATTCTTTCCTAATTTTATTTACTTTATCCTTTAAAAATTTGGAAGGAGCGTTTTGTTGTTCTACCAACTGTTGTTGTAGCTATTGTATCTGTGTATTCAACACCTGAATCTGAGCTTCTGCCACACTCAACTTTTCTTTACATTTTGCCACTTCACTGGCAGCAGCACTGAATTTACCCTCCCATTTTTTAGCTTCCATAGTAAGAGCCTTCTCTGTTATTTTTTGTTCTTTCACCACAGTCTCTAATTCCTTCCTCTTCTCCTTTTCCTTTAAAAACATTTCTTGATAATTTCCTCCCTGTAAGTAAATGGTCCCAAAATGTGCTTGGGCTTTCACCCACTCATCTTGTATAGGTATTTGAGATATATCTTCATTTATCTATTCTGCTTTGTAATCTTCCATAGTCATTTCTCCCTTTGATTTCTTAGTAATAGGAGTTAACTTCAACTTCTTCTTTTGCATACTAGCTGGGTCTAAAGCAATGATTTCTCTTACAGTAGTCAGTGCTTTAGAATCCTTAGATGAATGTGAAGTCCACCAATCTAAAGCATCCATGCTTACTTTTTTCAGATTTTCAATCTTGGCCATGGTGGAGTGTGACTCAGTCCCTTGAGAAGTTGTAACTCCAACCGTCGGGATGTCAATGTTGGGGACAAAAAGGAATGGGAGCAACTATGGATCCAACATTTAGCAAATTCTAGGAAGATGCTGCCATTTTTGGGAGAACAAGGTAATTTTTTGGCAAGAACATTATACTTTTGTTGATTTTAGAAAATGAGGGAGAATTACAATGGGAATGAGTAGGAGAATGAGAAGAATAAAGTAAAGAAAACATACCTGTTTCCGATTGGATTTGTTGTTGGTGTTCTTCTTCTTCTTCATGTTCACTGACGATCATTTCTTCACTCTGTGCTTTGTCTTTATCAGGAGTTTTATTTCCCTCATCACTTTCATCCAAGTTTATAATATGTTTCTCCTGCTGTTGTCCTACCGTCAGGATTTCTTTTTTAACCAAAATTTGTTTTTTATTTTCACTATTTTGGCTCTCTTGAGCCAAACTGGGTGGGCCGCGTGAGACTTCCTTCTCGTGAATTTTCATGCTCAACTTCTTGAGCATCCGCATTAGTGTTTTCTTCAATCATATGGTCTTGTTCACCTTCTTGAGTCCTTTTCCCTGAGTTGTCTTTTGTATCTTGAGGCTCTTGATCACTAGAAGAAGTTTGAATAATATTCTTGTCTTTTCTTCTATCAGCCATCATTTTCAATTTTCTCATTCTTTCTGCTACGGGTTCATCAGATTATGTACCCAAGTCCGAAGGTGGAATGAATTTTACAATTCTTGAGGAATGATGTCTTGACGTCAAAGTATCTGCCCCAAGTGCTAGATGCTTCTCTCTTTTTGTTACTAGAATAGGTTTAACTCTCCCCTGTCCTTCTTTTCCCACCCCTTTTCCATCATAACCCATTTTCAACATCATCCGGGCGGCCTTCGAACTATAATTCTTTCCTTGCTCTTCAGTAAAAACCTCTTTTATTGATATTTTCCTAGATGTCCTAGGTTTAGTCTGAACAAGGGTAATATTCTGAGCCTCTGTAATTTCTTTTCCTTTACCAACTTTGGGCTGCTGGGATTCCTCAGGTGGTTGGGATACTTCAGGTTGTTGAGATACTTTAGGAGTAGAATAATGACTACCTCCTATGCTTTGAGGGATTCTAGGGAAACTTCCTCCCCAGGAGTCATGGTTTTCATTATATCGAGGTTCGAAAAGATTGTCATTTTTGGTGGGGTATCTCGATGAAATTGAATTTGTCTGGACTCTCATTACCCACCATTCCCAAATTTTAGCCACATCCCAATTTGGCCTATTCTTCTAAATCTTGGTGATTTTATCTTTCGTCAATTGATGAGATTTTATATTTTCTGGGTCAAACTGAACAATTACTTCGTAAAAATCATGCCAAGGAGGCAAAGGCTCCATATTTTCTATGTGCCACTCCAAGGGTTCATCTTCTGTGTTATTTTTGTTTTCTTCAACATCATCTCTGACTTTAACATGAAATTCTTTAATCTGTGTTTTATTCAAAATGGATTGTCTCTCAGCAAATATGTTCATGGGATCATATTTCCATCTTTGTAGAATCTCAATAAACCCCAATTTTCTCAAATACTCTGCTATCTATTCATTTTGCCCCTTTCTTGAAATAGTAATTCCTTCAAAAATAAAAGGCATATTACAGGTACCGGTTTTCCCAATTCCAGTCTCGAATTTGACATTAATGATTTATGTTTGCCTAACATATTCCAAGGCAAAGACTCTATCTGTCACATAATGAGGAAGTAAAAAGGGTTTGTCTGTAGACCCATAAAATCTGATGCATACTCCTTGTGTTAGAATAAACCTATCCCCCTCCTCTACAAACTTGGTTTGCAATACCTTTTCCGCTTTGGGGGTCAATCTTGTTATTTTTCCATACATGATTTTTAGCGCAGGGCCCAAAAATTCCCTATTGAAATCATAATATGACTCGGATTTGTATAACACATTGGTCCATTCATACACTGGTAAGATTTCTCCCTTCTCATTCTTATCATTTTTTGAAATGAAAGCTAACTCTTGAGACAAAAAGTAAAAGAATAACCACACCAAATATGAAGTGTATCTGAATGAAAACTGGGTTCCAGCCTTCAATGTCGTCAAACCCTCATGAATTTTTGCACTTAAAAACTCAGGCCAGTCAAAGAAAATAGGTTTCACACTCCTACTCATAACAATCGAATCGTACATTCTAGGTTTCGACAAACAATCTACTATAGCCACCTGCCACTTCTGAACCTTTTCATCATTTTTTAGTCCAACAATCATGGCCAGGATGGAATGGATTTCAGGATTTTTAAAAGTTGCCATGTCAATTGGGGGTTCTAGTGGATTTACCCCTTCTAGAAGATCTTTTATCTGAGTGGATAGGAAACCCTTCACCTTTTCGGACGAGCCAAAATATGTAGCCTGCTCTAAGGGGTCAAAATTCTTAGGTTCTAAGAAAGGGACATGGCCCGCAGCAAAAGCAGAAACAAAAGCATCTTTGGACAGAGAAAACATAACCTTCCCTAAAAAATCTCTAACCTTTCTCTCCTTTTCATCATAGAAATTTGCAATTGCCCTTACCAATTTTGGGTAGGGATGAACAGGAATATATACATACCAGTACAAGAAAGAATGGTATCAAACATTGAAGGAGAAGATGCAGAAATCCCAGTCGCTACTTGGTTCTTTATATTGCTCTGAATCTCCATCGGGTCCTTCCATGTTATTATTATATCTGCAATTCGGGAGTCTCTGTCAATAAAACCAGCGCTATTCTCCTCCCTTATTTTTACTACCTAAGTAGTCGGGGGTGATGAGGTAGATGCTACCTGGTTCTTCGCCTTCTTAGGGGCCACTATGAATTATCAGGTACATAGACTTTGAACTTCTTCTGATTTTTTCACAACTCCTTCCTCACTATGCAATAGTGTGGTGGTATAAAAGTGGCTGGTGAGATTTTTGGCTTTTCAAGCATTAAAAAAATAGTTCCTCACTTCCTTTTCTTCTTTAAGAGTTTCAACAAGTTTGCAAATGGTGAAATGCCTTTCCAAATCCTTGAATTTAATTTTATGTAGCTTGAGAGGACATGCAAAATTAATGCATTAAATGACGGTTGGTCGATTTGATTTGTCCATATTTCTTTGGTTTTCGTTCTCGCCACCTTCCTTAGGAAACTCCTAAAAATGCTCGCTGGCTCATTAAAAACCCACTTGGGGATTGGGAATTATCCCATGCCAAAAAGATGCTACCTGATAGATTAATTATCTTCTTCCACTGAACCCCGGGCACGTGGTTGCTTAGAAACATTCGACGGTGGATCTTTAGAAATATTTTGAGAAGCACACAACATATTTCAAAATATTATTTTACTCATTCCCTCTTGCAGACTCTCAGGCGACCACACGGCATCTCCAGATTTGAAAATGCAAAATAACAAGGGCGGACTTTTCCCTCCATATTTTATTCAAAATGTCAGACTTTGATAGTCCTCAAAAATGATTCTTATTAGGCCGTAAAAAGGGTGATATTTACAAAACTCAAAAATTATAATATACTGTACATATAATGGTGATCTGTCCCTTTTACTGGAAATATAATTTTAGGTGAAATGCATTCACCATGATGAGTAGAACCCATTCATCTTGATCTTTTAACTGGAAGGCATTGAATTGCTTTTCTGAAATAATTTCAAATGGCCCCTCCCAGAATGCGTCAAACTTTTCATGATGTCCTGGTTTCTCTTTCTTGACATTCCATTTTAACACCAGGTCACCTGTTTTGAATTTTTTGAAAGTAGTTTTTTTATCGAACCACCCGGCTATTTTCAAAATATGTTTTTGATGATGATTGTAGGCATGTTCCCTAGACTCTTCTAGCTATATAAGTTGCATTAGTCGGGCATCCATTGGATGGCCTTCGTCTTCATTAACTTGGTTTAGTAATTTCAACATGGGTATCTCCATATGAATCGGCAAAACAACCTCTTTGCCATAAACCAAAGCATATGGTGATGTATTGATTGATTTCTTGATTGAAATTCTATCGGCCCATAGGGCCTGATTTAGGAGTGAGTTTCAGTTCTTCTTATTATCCTCTAATGTTCTTTTCAGGATTCTTAAAAGATTCTTATTAGTAGACTCGGCTAATCCATTACCTTATGGGTAATAATTAGAGGAAGTCTTTAGGTAAATTCCATATCGACTGGAAAATTTGATCATCTTTGCACTAGTGAAAGGAGATTCGTTGTCTGTAATCAAAGAGTCTGGTATGCCAAACCTTGTGATTAGACTCTTGACAAATTCTATCACCGCTTTCGAATTAGATTTCTTTATAGGTACTACTTATTTCCACTTAGTGAAGTAGTCCGTGATAGTGAGAATGTATTTATGGCCTAATGATGAATTTGGCTCTATTATACCTACGAAATCCAACCCCCATTGCTAGAACAGTTCCTCGACTTGAATAGCTTTTAAGGGCATAGGGGCATTCATGTTCCTCCCCACATACCTCTAACACTGTTCGCACATCTGGGTCACTTTGTATGCATCTAGGAATATGGAAGGCCAATAAAATATAGCTCTAAGGATCTTCAAATTTGTGGTTCGACCTGCATAATGGCCCCCTGAGAGACCCCCATGAAATTCATCTAACACTTTCTGCTTTTCATTATCGAGAATGCATTTCAACAATACACCATAGATATTAACCCTGTACAACCCTTCTGTTCGAAGGGTATATTTTAATGCTTGGGTTCTAAATCTCCTTCTCTGGGAAGCATTCATATCTTCAGGGCATGACCTAGTCTGAAAGTACCTCACAAAGTCATCGATCCAACCTAAACTTACTCTGTCTTGATGTTGCTCAATGTTTACCATGACAGGATGGCTCTCCCCATATCCACTTGCATCTTGCTTGGCCAATTCCTGGCACAAAGCTCTCCCTCTGACTATTTTAGTAGGATGTATTTCTACATCATACTCTTGGATGCGAGTCACCCATCCAGCTCTTTTTTCACCTAGTTCTCCTTGAATTATGAAGTTCCTTACATTGGGATGAATAACATAAACCATCGTCCGACTCTGGGATAAGAAGTGTTTTAGCTTATTCAAGGATTTATAATTGCATATACTTGTTTTTATATGAAGTTGTACCTTTCCTCGTGTTTGTGCATGGTGGAACTCAGAAAGGCTATGGGTCTTTCTTCATCATCCGCTCCTTTCTGAGTGAGAACTGCAACATAACTATTTTGTTCTCTGACATCATATAGTATGAAACCTCGGGAATAGTCAGGGTTAACTAGCATAGGAGCTTGAGTGATGGCTTCTAGAATTTTTCGAAAATCTTCTTTCCTTGGCTCTGTCCATTTGAAAGGAGCATCCTTTTACAATAATTCAGTCATTGGTTTAATTGTATGGGAAAATTCTGCAATGAATTTTCTGACAAAATTTATTTACCCAAAGGACTGCAAACCTTTCTTGTTAACTGGAAGTGACAACTCAAGACGTGCCTTCACTCTATCAGGGTCAATTGAAAGCCCAGCTTTAGAAATAACATGCCCAAGAGTATTCCTTCTTCCACCAAAAATAAATTTTTAGGATTTAATGATATTCCAAATTCTCTATACTTCTCAAATACTTGCCGAGATGAGTGGCATGGTCTTTTTTTTGGAGAAAATACGTCATGCATCTAAATAGCGCAATAATTTTGTTTGCAAGCTCCCCAAAAGCTACGTCCATGGCTCTTTGAAAATTTGCTCCTTGTAGATAATCCAAAGGGCATATTGAATTTGGACCAGGAGGTAATATTAAAAAATTAACTAAATAATATTAATTAATAAACCTTGCAGAGCTATTACATCGACAACCTTAGAACATAGGCTAGAAATACTAATTTATAAGAAAGGAGAAGGGAGGAAGTCGACGGAGAGGAAAGGAAGGGAGGTTGGAGGAATAAGGGGAAAGGAAGGTGGAGGGATAAGGAGGAAGAGGGAATAAAGGAGGAAATGGAGGGATAAGGGGAAGAAGAGAAAAACTAAAATAAAAATATGCCGACATTATAAACTTGCCGACAATTAAACTTAATCTAGCCTAACCACTATGTGTTCACACTGCTACATTCTCCCCCTTAAAGTTGAGAGGTCTGACAATACAGTCTCTCAGCTTTACAAATTGAGCTTTAGCCGGCGCCTTGGTGAAGATGTCCGCAACATTCTCCAAAGTGGGGCAATAGTGAAGCTCAACAGTTTCAGTTTCCACCATATCTCTGATGAAGTGGTACTTCATATCAAAATGCTTTGATCTACTATGGTGGACAGGATTGTATGCCAACTGAATGGCACTAATGTTGTCACAGAATAACCTTGTTGGACCACTTTGCTGCTCTCCAAGTTCTTCTAATACCTTTCGTAGCCACAAAGCTTGAGTACTAGCATGAGTGACCGCTATATACTCAGCTTCTGTTGAAGATAGTGCTACTACTGTCTGCTTCTTGGAACTCCAAGTTATTAGTCCCGATCCCAGACTAAAATAGTTCCCTGAGGTTGATTTTCTGTCATCAATGTTGCTACCCCAATCACTATCACTGAAGCCTACAAGCTTGATAGTGTTACATTTATGGTAATGGATTCCAAAATCCCATGTACCCTTTACATATCTAAGAATTCTCTTAGCTGCCTGCAAATGCAACTCAGAAGGGTTAGACATAAATCGAGAGACAAGAGAAACAACATACTGAATATCAGGTCTGGTGTTGGCGAGAAACATCAAACTCCCAACCATGCTTCTGAAAGTGGTCACGTCAACTTTTGATGCTCCATCATCTTTGCTTAATTGGATCCCATGTCCAACTGGAGTTGCAACTGGTTTGCAATGCTCCATAGCAAACTTCTTAAGCATGTCCCGAACATACTTATGTTGACAGATGAAGATCCCCGTATCCGATTGATGAACCTCCATTCCAAGGAAGTAGTGCATTAAGCCAAGATCCTTCATCTCAAACTGCTCCATCATGGAGTGTTTGAACTTCATATTCAGTTTTTCATTACTACCCATGAATATGAGATCATCCACATACAAGCAAACTATGAGGATGTCATTTCCTTGCTGGAGGTAGTAAAGGGTGGGTTCATTTCTACTTCTGGTGAACCCAAATTCTTTGAAGTACCCATCAATGCGTGAGTACCAAGCTCGTGGTGCCTGCTTGAGGCCATAAAGTGCCTTCTTCAGTTTGTAAACAAGATGTTCCTTGTCTTTTTCCTCAAATCCTTGTGGTTGCTCAACATACACTTCTTCTGTCAAGTAACCATTTAGAAATGCACTTTTCACATCCATATGTTGGACTTTCCATCCCTTATTTGCAGCTAAGGCAAGAACTGTTCTAATAGTCTCCTGTCTGCTACAGGAGCAAAAGTCTCTTCATAATCAACTCCATATTTCTGAGTGAATCCCTTTGCAACTAGTCTCGCCTTGTGCCTTTCAATGCTACCATCAGCATTAAACTTGGTCTTGTAGACCCACTTACATCCAACACATTTCTTGCCTTTAGGAAGCTTTACCAGCCTCCCAAGTGTCGTTTTTTATAGAGGTTATCTCCTCTTTCATGGCATCTTGCCAAATTTTTTGAGTACATGCCTTCTCATAACTAGAAGGTTCAAGTTGTGCACTAGTTAACAAAGCATAGTTAACTTGATCTCCCCTAGGTTCCTCTTCGGGAGACATCATCACCATACAAGTGCATACTTTCTAATCTATGTAAAACAGAATCCATTTCACTAGCTTGACTCCTAGTGTATCTTCTTGAAAAAATTTTATCCAACATCTGAGATGATGGATGATACTGTAGAGTTCTCTTACCTTTGGATGGAGAATCAATGTCCATTGGTGAGGAACGTACAGATCGCTGTGGAGAAGGACTTGGTGAAGAAGAGGAATCAGAAGATGAACTTGGACTTGTTGGAGGAGACTGCTTTCCTTTCTGTGGTGTCTGTGGTTGCATCTACCGAGAAACTACATCAGTGGATTCAACATCACTGAATATTTGGGGCTTACCCCATTCTCCCCCTTCATCAAAAATTACATCCCTGGAAATCACAAGCTTTCTAGTCCGGGGATTATAAAGTCTGTAAGCTTTTGTATTCTCACAGTATCCTACAAAGATACATGCCTGACTCTTTGGATCGAGCTTCTTCCTAAGCTCATCAAGAATGTGAGAATAGGCCAGCGAGCCAAACACTCCGAAATGCTTAACATTTGGCTTTTTACCATACCATGCTTGGTAAGGTGTCGATCCTTTCAAACTTGAAGTAGGACTTCTGTTCAAGATATATACGCTGGTCCTGGCTGCATCTGCCCAATATGAATTAGTCAAATGCTTCGTCTGAAGCATAGATCTTGCCATCTCCACAATGGTGCGATTCTTCCTCTCTGCTACACCATTCTGTTGTGGAGTGTAGGCAGCAGTGAACTGCCTCTTAATGCCATGTTGCTTACAAAAATTCACAAACTCATTAGAGGAATATTCTCCTCCCCTATCTGATCGAAGACATTTTACAAAATGTCCACTTTCACTTTCAACTCTTGTTTTGAAATCAAGAAAACATTCATATGCTTCATCCTTATGTTTCAAAAAATATATCCAAGCACATTCTAGTATAATCATCAATAAAGAGTAGAAAGTAAGAGTTGTTACCCAGACTCTGTGTCTGCATCGGACCACAGATGTCGGTATGCACTAGCTGGAGTGGATAGCTGGCCCGCCATGCTTGTCCATGAGGAAACTTTGATCTGGCATGCTTTCCAAGAGCACACCCTTCACAGACTTCTTTACTATCCTGAACTTTAGGAAGTCCAGATGACCATGGCTTGGGAAGTTAGCATTTTCAAACTAGCAGAATTCAAATGGCCATATCTCAAGTGCCATAGAACACTTGGATTGGAAATAGCAACACTTGCTAACTTATCTCCCCTCGGCTGGCCAAACTTTAAAGGAAACAATCTATTCTTTGACATTGGCACTTGAGTAATGATTCTATTATTGTTATTTTTATCAAAAATAGTGCATTTACCCTCATCAAAAAGCAACTTGTAGTTCTTTTCTAACATTTGTCCAACACTTAAAAGATTATGTTGGAGATGGGGTGTATAATAGATATCACTTACTTGTTTGACTCCTTCTTTAGTTGGAACTCGCCATAGCTCCAATGCCTTCGATCGCCAATGATTTATCATCTCCCAATTTGATGTTGGATTTGTAGGAGGAATTTAGAGTAGCAAAGAGCTCTTCTTTGCCACTCATATGGTTTGAACACCCAGTGTCCAAGATCCATGTATCATTCATGTTCTGATCTGCTTGACCATATGAGAGAAAGAGATTTGTGGCCTCTTCCTCTTCTCCAAAGTTTCCAAACCGATCGCTCTCGGTTGCTACTAGCTCCTTGTGAAGTCTTAGTCCAACAATCACGAGCATAATGGCCAAGTTTGCCACAATTGTAGCAAGATTGTTTTGACTTATCTCCTCCTTTACCTCTTCCTGATTGTTTCCCTCTATTTTGTTGTCCTCCTCTATTCTGTTGTTGTTCACTGTTGTTTGAGAATCCTCCTCTGTTCTGATTTCCTCCTCTGTTAGGAGTTCCACCTCTCTGATTATTTTTGCCTCTTCCTCTAGACTTTCCTCTGCCACGACCTCTACCTCTGCCTTCTTGAGAAGCAAAGGCTTTATCATCTCCTCCGTAACTTGTGGAAGGAGATGGTTGTAATCTCTCCTCATGTGAGAGAAGTGAGCCAATGAGGGTTTCAAAAGATAGAGAAGTTAGGTCTTTAGATTCCTCTATAATGATGGCTACTGAATTCCACTTAGGAAGAAGTGTCCTCAACACTTTCTTCACTATAACTTCAGGCTTTACATCTTCTCCTAAAGTGACCATCTTATCTACTACGGCTTTCACACGCACGCAGTAATCACCAACCTTTTCATTTTCTTGCATTTTAAGAGTTTCAAACTCTCTTTTCAAGGTTTGGAGTTTAACTTGTTTGATTTGGTCACTACCCCTATAACTTTCTTGTAAAGCATTCCAAGCAGATTCAGCAGTTTTAAAAGAAGCTATTCTAGGGAAAATACTTTTATCAAGGGCGGCGTGAATGTGATAAAGGGCAAAAGAATTATTCTTCTGTGCTTCTTTTCTAGCCCTTTTATCAAGCACCACTCAAAACTGCCCACTCAGCAGCTGAAGGTTCAAGATATCCCTCTTCAATTACATCCCAAAGACCTTTGCCAATCAACAGAGTTTTCATTTTAATTGACCAATACTCGTAATCACCACCATTGAATTCAGGGATTGGTAAACTAGTATTGGAAGCCATTTTAGAAAGCAACTTTTATTTCAACTTCAAACAAACTGTACAAAAAAGTACAAAATAGATCACTGATTTACTGATTTAAATCAAATCTAGCTTTCTTAAAATGCTCACTGATTTGGCGTTCTTCTTCTTGAGGATTTCCCAAAACTGGAAAGGTGAAGTTGTCTGCTTCGTCGTCACTGATGATAATGACTTCTTTTGTCGCTGCTACTGGCTCAAGACGCCTTTTGAGAACAACTCGTTCTTCAATTGCAGGTTTCACCTCCACTGGTTCTTTTTCCTCTGCTTCTGCTGTTCTGGATCAAGAGAGCGAGGTGTATAGCTCTCACTCGTTTCAACTTCAGGCACTACAAGAGTATAACTGTCACTTGATTGTCCTTCAGGTACTGTTTCAACCGTCTCGGATTCAACTACTCTTTGCCCGAAGATATTATCTTCAGAATCCGCCTCGTATCCAGAATCTGGTTTTCTCTGATGTGCAATCACTTGGTTTTCCAACTGACAAAACACTGTATGAAGTCCACTCTGCTGGACTTTCCTGTCAAAGGAATCAGGATTCTCTCTTCTCAACAGAGAGAGCAATGCATAATAGCATCCAGATGACCGAATCATCTACTCAAAAATACACCGCATGCACTGGGTTACAATAATGATGCCAAAAAAAAACTTTTCACCCTTTTATTTTTAAACAATTTTTCAAAATTTGTTTTAATAAAGCCCTTAAAATTTTAACAATTTTTTTATATATATTTTAAATTAGTTTTTTTAAATAAAAGTTTATTTTAAAAAAACTTAATAAAAAATATAAATAAAAATTATTAAATTTTTAAAAAACTTTGATTCAAAACAAATAAGAAAAATTTAATTAAAAAACCTTTTGTTTTTTTTCGTCGCGAAATCCCCGACGGAATTCGAACGCAGGACCTCCGCGTCCTGCCCGCAGCCACTAGCCGCTACACCATGCGGCGCCGGTGAAAGAAATGGTGACGTCCGCCGTTTTAAATTCGTCGGCGTCCGAAGATTTAAAAAAAAAAAAAAAAACCTTTGTTTTAACCCCCGACGGGATTCGACCCCGGGACCTCTCGTCCGCCAGCAAACAACACAACCAACGCCGCTACAGGCCTCGACGGGTAAACAAAGGAACCTGTCGTTCCTTATACTGTCAACGACGACAATTTAAAAAAAAAAAATGGGGATTTATCCCACATGCAGTGGGAAGAAGGCAGAACAGCCTTCAAATATGCGCGAAGGCACATTTACCTTCGATTGCCTTCGGGCAATCGCTCCTCACCACTATGCTTGCTCTTCGGCCAATCTGCGACCGCCACGTGTCTGCTTCAGACGAACCCGCTTCTGCCACGTGTTCCAACCAATTTTTGCCACCGCACACGCTCGACCGCCTCGCCACGTCAGCGCGCCACGTCAACCGCCACGTCAGCTCGCCACGTTGATCGCCACGTCAGCACCACGTCGACCGCCACGTCAACGCTCTGTCAGCACCCGCCACGTGTCAGCTACCACCACCTCAGCGTCCACCTCAGCACCTCGATCCACGTGTCCACGTCAGCTGTCCGCTCTGCGACTGCTCTGCCATGTGTCACCTCAAAATCCATGCCCAGCTCTGCCACCTCCTCGATCCGATCGCCAGCTCCTCGAACACAGTGCGCCCTCGGGATGCGTGCCCAGCACGCTCGCCCAGCGACTCACCGTGCATCCTCGACCTCGAGATTCGTGCCCGTGCGACCTCGGGATTCATGCCCAGCACGCTTGCCCGACTGGCTCTGATACCAAATATTGAATTTGGACCAGGAGGTAATATTAAAAAATTAACTAAATAATATTAATTAATAAACCTTGCAGAGCTATTACATCGACAACCTTAGAACATAGGCTAGAAACACTAATTTATAAGAAAGGAGAAGGGAGGAAGTCGGCGGAGAGGAAAGGAAGGGAGGTTGGAGGAATAAGGGGAAAGGAAGGTGGAGGGATAAGGAGGAAGAGGGAATAAAGGAGGAAATGGAGGGATAAGGGGAAGAAGAGAAAAACTAAAATAAAAATATGCCGACATTATAAACTTGTCGACAATTAAACTTAATCTAGCCTAACCACTATGTGTTCACACTGCTATAGGGCATCCTTTGGTATGCAAATGTTCCCCACTTAGTGGTGAATGCAGTCTTATATTGATCTTCATTTCTCACCCAAACTTGATTGTAACAAGAGAAGCCATCTAACAGATAAAACCTTTCTGCTCCTACCATTGTATGAACGATTGGGTCAATCTGGGGTAAAGGATAGTGATCTTTTAAAGAGGTTCTGTTCAAATTTATGAAATCGACACATAGTCTTATTTCTCCATTTTTCTTGCGAACTGGGACCAAATTTGCCACCCAGGTAGAGTGCTTGATTGGGTATACTATCTTATCCTGTAGGAGTTTTAACAACTCCTATTTCATTAAGGCTTCAATTTTAGGATTCATAGGCCTCTACTTCTGCCTAAAAGATTTAGCTCCTTCCTCTAGTTCGATGGTATGTTGAATGACCTCTTTCCTGTACACTTTTAGATCACTACAAGTCCAGGCTATTATATTTGGATACTATCTACATAACTGTTTTATTTGCTCTAGTTATACTTCAGTACAATCAGTCCCTACTTTGATCATCTTGCCCAGTTCTAGTTCTACTTCTTTATACCGGTGTTCATCTACCTTGATCCTTCGACCTACAGCTTTGTCGTTATTTTTGAAAAGGCTCTCCAAGGTGATCAGTACCCTGGGGATATGATTGTTTTTTAGTTGAATAAGGCTCTCTTCGTCCTCTTCTTGTAATGCTCTATCTGTAGAGCAAGTCATCTCATGAATCAAAAAATCTAGGATCTGCTCATCGTTCTCAAATACTTTCCAAAAAATGTCCTTGTCAGGCACAGAAGGCCTGTGTATAAGTCTGACTATTTTATACTTTTGAATAACATTACTGACTAGGCAAAAATTGGATCCTACTGACGCTAACAGGTCTGCATGTGTGTACTTCTCTCTGGAAATGGATTTCATGTTTAGTGCTTCAAAATTTTCCAATAGATCCAACACTTTATTTTTGTAATCCCTTAGGTAATGTTGCTTACAAATGCATTTGCCAGTAACCTATTTAATAATCAGCTCTGAATCTCCATAGATCAATAGTTGTTTTGCACCCAGTTTTTTAGCATTCCTAAGTCCCAAACACAAAGCTTCGTATTCAGTTGCATTATTGGTGCAACTCCATGTCAACCTATATGAAAAGACTTTTTCTTTTCTAGTAGGTGAAATCAGAAGAATTCCAGCTCCTGCTCCATTTTTGCACCTTGACCCATCAAAGTACAATTTCCATAACTGGTTGGCCGAATCACCTGTTTTAGGGACAGGAACAGGGAGCTTTTTTGGTTTCTCAATGGAATAGCTTCCCATTTCTGTCTCTACCATAGCATTGAAGTTCTTCATTGAAAAATGATCCTCATACTGGAGTTCCTCTAGGGTTTCTTCCATTAAATTGATATTTTCCAATTGCTCAGACATCATGTTGACGATGGTTGTTTCCTCCAGTATTTCTACATGAAAAATAGATGGTTTTTCATTGTAGATCTTGACTCTTTTACCTTTGAAAGGTACCTCCAAATGAGAATAATCTAGAGACAAATAACCACCCATTTTTGCCATGAACTCTCTGGATAAACACATACCGAAATATGGTTCTAAGTCTACAACTACCTCTTGTATGACGACTACTTCTGGTATTCTATGTAGTTGAATAGGGATATCTTTGATCACCCTAACATATTTTACTAGAGTACCATCTAATTGCAACACACCAGGATGACTCCTAGTATATTCCATCCCCATTATGTCACATATGGCTTTCGGCATCACCGTAGTTGTGGCCCCTGAATCAATCATGCAATTGTGAACTATCCACCCCTCCATTTGCAAAGATAGATAGAATGGGTGCGGTCTATTTTTTGCAGAGGTTGACATAACATTTGCTTGTATAACATTTGAGAAGGAGGTATCATTCTTTAAATTTAGGGATTCTTTGAGGAGGTCAATTTGACCAGGAATTTGCAGTGCATCATACATGCTTATTTTGGAAGGAGTCCTCTTCATTTCTTCTGCAATATTGAAATAAAGGGTTGCAGCTGGGGATACCTCAGCACTTTTCTCCTTTCCACTAGTCGATGCGTCATATCTGTCTCTATAGACCTATGTGGCTTCTATTCTTTGTCTTTTTGTCAATGAAGGAAATCTGAGTCTTTCCTTCGCTTGCTCTTGAGTCTCGCTCCCTTTTCTAGGAGGAAATTCTTTTCTTGGTGTAGTCATAGAAGTCTGATGAGGGTCAGAACGTCCTTTCTCATTAGACTGGTTTTTCTACGGAGTCGCCCTAGGGGCAGGAAGAAAACTTAGTGGTTGGGGTTCCTTAGGATCAACTTGTAATTAATTTTGTCCCGATCTTGTCAGGACTGAGACTTGTTACACGGATGGCATTGCCAAATTATGGTGGACTTATCTGATTATGTTCACTTTTCCCTTGCTAGTTTCTTTGGCTCTCTCATTAATAACCGCTTGCACATGATGTTGATGAATTATGCATGAATATTCTCCATGAGGATCGTTGCAAGTGGTACATCAGTAATCAGAATTAGTGGTTTCTTCATTATCTCCTGTCTCATTCGTACACACAACATTTTTTCTATCTTGCCCTCTACCACTCTTTGAAGCACTATATTTTTGTATCTGTGGAAATCTTCTTGCTTGGATATTTCGTTCAACTTCCCTCTTTTTCATGGATGTCATTTCATTTGACAATGTTTTTATTGTATCAATTATGGTCATGTACTGGTCATTCTAGGGAGTTGATGCAAGGGGTGGGGCTAGTAATGCAAGGAGTGTAGGAGGTGTGGCTATATCTAGGAGAGCCTGTGTTGATGGGAGTATAGGCAGTTTAGAAATTGGCACTTAGGAAAGTTTTGGTACAATTGGCAATAGACTCTTTGATGGATTTTTTTTTTGTAGCGATGAGATTAGCTTCGTCCTTTGCTGCCTCTAGATAGATCTCAAGAAAAGTGGTTACGTAGGATTGCATTATTATCATACTGATATCTGAATCAAAAGCCCTTAAATAATAGCATATAGCTTGTTCTTCCATGGGTCTTATGCCCTGAGGTACTCTATCATGAGTTCTGGTAAATATGATGTTGAAATCCTGGATTTCTTCTTGTGGATGCCTCTCAATGATAGTGAATTGATTCAGCAATGTGAAAGGATCCACATGTATATTAAATTCATCGACCAGACGATCGATAAGCACTACCCAAGAAGTAATGGATCCATTGGGAAGCGCTCTGTACCAATAGAGCATCATTCCTTTCAAATATATAACCAACAACCTGACCATTACATCTTCCTGAGTGATATTGTAAACAAATGCTAGCGACGATACATCTAAACAGTGCTCATCTGTTGTTTTGCTTGTTCTGTCAAAAGTCGACAATGCTTTTAGTGTAGCTTGTGGAATTTGGTTTTCTGCTCCCAAGTTCAAAGGGCCAGTTTGATTCCACACAAGATGCGCTGAGACAGAGGCAACTGCCATGGTTGCTAAAGGAGTTACAACTACTATAGGATTGCTTGCAGATGCTTCTACAACGGGTGTTAAAGAGGTGCTAATGGTGCCAAGTGGATTTTATCATGCGGCTAGCATAGGGTGTGCCTTTAGGATTCTGAGATGTAGCTCAAAGAACTCGATGGGTTCTTCATATTTTTTAGCTCAGGATATGGTTATCATATGGCTATATAACCATAAAATTTTAGACAAGGTCTTTCTTTTATGGTCTAAATTTTAATGCAACGGAGTCGCCAGGTAGTTTTTTCTTGATATTTTCAAACAAAAGGCTCTAAAGTTAAACACCAAAACTTATATAATACTGTGGGATTTACTAGTCCCACCGGGCATGCCAAAAACTATTGGAACAAAATCTGCCTTCGATTAATAGTGTTGTGCCTTAGACTTTGCCAACATTGAATAGACAGACCTTGCTTGAGATCATCTGTCTAATCTCTAGAGAAGGCTGGTTCCTTTGAGTTTTTTAGAGGAAATAAAAACAAGAGATAAGGGAAATATAGCCGAAGCTAGAACTTCTCTCACGGTACATATTAGATAACAACTAAAAAATGATGATGCAGATTACTATCTTCAGAGTTTCTTTATATCTTCCTATAGAAAACATGAATTCTTGAGTGTGATTTTAAATGTTCGTCTAAATATATGTAAATATCTATAATATTCAACTCTAAAGATAAGGTTTATACATGCACAGTTCATATTTCAGAATAGATACATTATAAAACTTAAAATGAGTAAAATTTAAAATCCAGATACATAGACTCGCATACAGAATTTCAGAAGCTAGAGGAAGAATATCTCTTATTGCTTGTAATCCAGTAACATGTACATCAAGTCTGTAAAAATCCAAGAGCTTACCTCTTTCATGATCGACTCACTCCTATTTATACCCTAAAAAGAGTATCTTCTACTATGTACATTTAATTTCCTCAATCAATTACAAGTAATTATCTGCAGTTTCTAAGAATATACAACGGATTTCCCATAGATTAGATAGATTTCCTTCTAGCTAAATTTAGATGAGCCTATTATTCTGCAATCATCCAACGAGACCTGCCATGTTATAATCAATCGACCATTCTTCAGAAATCAGCACATGATGTCAGTGCATGCCCCAGTTGCCAAAAATATACTCTATTTCTCTATAGCGTGTATGTCGTGAAATCGTGACATTCTACCTTTGTGAAGCATTCTTTACTTTTTTCTTTAGCAAAAACTAGACATGTCACGAAATCATGACACTCTTGTTTCTCTGCTTGTCTGCCCTGCTTGAGTCATGAAAATGCAACATGTCGTGAAATCATGACATTTCTATGTCTTTAGCCTGATTCTTCTTTTTGCACCGCAAAAATTGACCATGTCACGAAATCGCGACACTTTTGCCTCCTTAGCTCTTTGTCTTGGTTTTGACCGCAAAAATGTGACATGTCACAAAATTGCGACACTTTCGCCTCCTTGCTCTCTCTTGTTGCTTTTGGCCGCGAAAAAGGGACATGTCGCGAAAAAGGGACATGTCGCAAAATCATGACACTTTTAGTCTCTTTAGCAGTTTTGCTATTATTCTGGCGATAATAAGCCATGTCGTAAAATCATGACATTCTCCCTGACTTCTACCCTTTTATTGATGGACTTGGCAAAAATGGGCAACGTTGCGAAATCACAACTTTTTCCTCTGCTTTCCCTCTTTGTTGTTTTTCACCGTGAAAACTCGACATGTCGCGAAATCGCGATACTTTTCTTCCTTAGTGTATTTTGCTTTTTCTTTGTTCTTTAGCATATGGGCTACTTCGGTCTTCTTTGAAAATATGCAAAAAATGTGTATCAACCTTTTTTTGTAGTTAGTCACTTTTTGACTGCTAGACCTCTCCTAACAACACCCAAATTTTCTCGGCAATGGTACCAAAAATGATGAGTGTCGTCAACTCTTCATCTTTTAATCATTATGTGTCAATCCAGGGTGGTGTCCAAGGCTATATACTAAAGCAGAGGTTAACAGACTGATTTTTAGTTCATCTAGATCATGACCTTATTCATGGAACAGTTAGTGTTTTGGTGGTGTCAAGTGTCCCTTTTAATCTCCTAGAAACTAAAATTGAGGGCCTAATTATCCTTGCATAATTGAAATTCACACAGTTGCAGGAAAAGCAAATCTGAACTATTGCAGAATTGAAAATGACAAAATTTAATTGACATAATTTAAAATAACAAAATTGAAATCACAAAATTAACTATAACAACAATGAAACTTTTCAGAATTGAAACTTCACACCTGCAAAAAATGAAACCTAATACAATGATGAAATTCAAAGGTTGGTAAGCAAATATTACAAATCTGTAGCAAACTAAATTAACAAGAAATTCTCTGATGCAAACTAGAAATACAGACCATAAATGTTGAAACTAAAACAAAAAATGTTATGCTATAAAATCTATTCTATATGACTTAACTATAATGCATTCAGGTGCCACATGCTAGATGAAGTTTAATTCAATATTAACTATGTAAAAAGCTATCAAATTCCTGTTGACCTGTTGTAGCAAGAAATTAGCAGAACTCTGGCAAAAATAATCCCTCTTCTGGGCCTGGAAGTGGACCTTGCTTCCTAAACCAAAAGAGGGGAAGAGTACTTTCTCTACACTATAAAATCCTCACACTGAACTCAGAAGCAAACATGAATGACAAATATTACACTTTTATTTCATTATCAACATATCAGTAGTGCAGGGGAAGTTCTACATAATACTGATTTGTTGTAGTACACAATTACAACACTTGGACTGCTCTATCTCCTAGTACCTATATCCTCTTATCCTCGATATGCTCAACCAAATGGGAGCACTTTATTTATATAGCAAAGTACAATAGTGATAAGGTTTTGTGCTTTAATACAGGACTGTTACAACTATTGCAAGACTGTGTTTCCCAAAAATGCAAGTATCTGATCCATTAAACCTTATCCATTCCATCGTGTGGGCTTCATCCATTGAGGGATAGGTGTTGGAAAAGATAGGGATATCCCTAAAACAGTTGAAACCACTGTTTACCACCCTCTATTGCAATTAAATACGCTTTTGAACCAAATTATTGCTTCTATGCTTATTCTGGAGCTGCTCCAGAATATCAGGTAGCAAAACAGAGTTTATATTAATACATGCTCTAGAAGTGCATGAGAATAGTTGTGACGGCAGAAATAGTATCCATAAGTGCCTAGAAGACTAATTCCATATTTTGCATGAGCTGGAGTGGAAAAAATCCAAGCCATGTTGTATATGTACAGCTGGCTGGAATTTGTATGGAAAAGTTCCTATTTTTTGCACAGTCAAACTGTTGACAAAGTTTTTGCGTCTTTTGGTTATTTAAAATGGTTAAACGGTGGGGAAAACTTATGAAAGAAGCACAAAATCAAATAGATAGTAGCATCTTAATACTACAACATTAACTTAATGCAAAATATACTAAATAATACAGCTGAAACAGACTATAAAATATAGAAAAATAGTCAAAACAGGTTATATGCACTTTAACATTTACAACATGTAAAAATCAATACATAATGCATTCTATCACTATAATTAGCATCAAAACATAACATAAGGTGTTCAAAAGTTTTTATAAGTTATCAAAACTAGTCCATGGATGAGGCAATTGCAGGCCTCATCACTTTTGTTGCCCCATCAGTTTGTACTAATACGTCAACCCTAGTTGGCTGCTTGGCTACCGCTGGTCTACCCTGCAACTACAATTGCCTTTGCAGTTGTTGAATTATTTGATACAGTTCATGCATTTTGAGGGCAACCTATTTTCTAAACTCTTCAAACAGAGTTTGTTCCTCTTTGAATTTGGCTTTCCAAGTGGAAACATGCTCTTTTAGAACCTGTAGCTACTGCTATAGATCTTCCGCCTGGCCCTTTGGTGGTACATGTACCATGGTTGCCTCCTATTATGGAGGTTGCCCACAGGAAATGTGTTGTAAAATACGGGACATATACTCCTCCCTATTGAGTTCATCGATGGGTGTCTCCTCATTGAATGAGATTGAAACCACCTTCAACGCCCTCATTCTTCTGCTTCGCGTCCTGGTGGATATAGGTATAGAATCTTGCACTGTCTCCTAAAATTGGGGTGCAAAAAGGGACAAAACCTACCTTGTTTCCTCCCCAAATTAGAGAAAATTAGGGAATAAGGTCTGTCCTTCTTCCATTGTATTTCCTGCAGGATGGGATGTAGGCGTTGTTATTTTTTGTTTTGTCACCTCTTGGGCTGACTTTTCATTTTGAATGGGCATCTCCTCCTCTACTTGTGTCCCTGCTACTGCACTAGTACCCGCAGATTCCTCAATTGTCACATTTTTATGTGACTCTGCATATCTCACCAAGGCAAAAATCAGGCCATGGTGAGCTAGGGTAGAAATGGTGCCTACCTAGTATTGCCTAGCCTCATATTTCAAGGTTCATGCAAGGTAGTAGGGGATGTTGATTTTATTCCCATGTAGAATATGATTGAGGAAACAAAAGTGGTTGGAATTTAGGTGGGAGTACCTACCAAATCATGTAAAGAAATGGATGATCTGCTAGAAAACAACCTTCCAGAGCTTGGGAATGTGCTATTTTGACAAGCCAGCACGCGTTAGGTGCTTTGTTGGTGCTTCAAAAAATCTTTAGACACAAAGTTTAAGGTTATCCTCCTTGTAGGTGTGCTCCCCTATAATAGGGAGGTCTATAACTCTGGCGATGTAGTCCTCTGTGACTGGGATCTCCAGTCCTCACATGTGCATGACCCCCTTGCTCATCAATGTCATAAATTCATTTGCTATTGCTGCATCCTAGTGTTGAATGACTAGTCGATAGTAGTCCATCTATTCTACAATATCCAGCTATGTTTGGACATTTGTAGATATGCTCGAGCAATCGATCAACTCACTCTTCTTCGGGTCATGATTTTTTGACTTTCCCCTCATGCTTTGCCTCTGATTCACAATTCACTAAATAATTGTACTGTCTCCCCTTTGAATTACCATTGTGCCTCACTGTTCTGCATTTTTATTACTGAATTTGGCTGCACAGTATCTGGTAAATAGCTTTTTAAAATAGTTTTGTTTATGCACATAGGTAGTTAATTACCATAATCAACAGTGTTTATGGTTATCCATAATAAATTTCTTTTGATCATGTTCTTGATTGTGCAGAGGTGATAACCAAAAACTATTGACCAATCAAAGGCATGCCATGCAACATTATGCCAAGTGGATTTCTTCAAGTGGTTAAGGTAATAATGGGGGGGTTGTGCTGGAACATTTTCATAGATACACAAGTTCATGAAAATAATATAGACAAGAAACAAAAAATTTAAACATGCACCTAAATTTATTCTGTGGGTGCATATGTGTAAATATTCATGGTGCATCATTATTGGTTGGCATTTTATGATGGGGAAAACCACAAAAAACAATGATGGCCATGGTTCCCATGCAATAATTTTCCTTGGATGTGATTGGTTCTTGGTAGCTACACTGTGGGTTATTCAAGAAATCCTGCAAAAATTAAAAACAAAAATTAGAAAAATGTAATGCCTTGGGATGACAAACGTCCTCTCCTTGGAAATTTATGGACGTCAACTTTTAATTTTATCCATAGTGGAGTTGACATTTCACGTGTAGGGGGAGCTAACATGGCTTGGGCCACATCCCAAGGCTAACTTATTATTCTATCAAGGCAAAAAATAGTCGTAATAAACAGAAATCAGGAACTTTTTTCATATAGAAATCAAGTGCCTTCTTTTTTAGTTACGTCTTGTAGGTACCTTGTAAATTAAAAATAGGCATCGTAGGGATCGAGTTCTTTGCTTACATGGGAAGCAGTCGCCTTAGTAGGTAGGCACTCTACTTAACATAGGAAGCAGGTTCCTTAGAAATCAGGTGCTTATGTCTATCGTGGGAAGTAGACACATTTTTTCTAACTGTCAGGTGTCGTACGTATAAAATAAACTTTTTACAAAAATAAATTTACATGTATGCTAAGAAGATATGGTGTTAGTTTCTTAAAAATTGGCAATTGACTGTTCTCCTAAAAATCAAGAGTCAGGCATTGAACTGTCAACAAACATAATGTAGGCACCATATTTGTAACATACTGGGAGTCAGGCGCCATGAAGCGTACAATGGAAATTAGGAACGTTTTGCCATATAATAGGAAGCAAACGCCTTCCATCGTACAACAAGAAGCAGGCACCTTCCACCGTACAATGGGAAGCAGATGCCTTCCCATCAAATACAAATACATGGCACTTTTTTTTATTCAAAATATGCTGACTTGTCCTTGTATATGTGTTGTTAGGTTGATTAGGTCTTTTCAGTGCTTCTGATTGAAAAATAGGTACAAGATTCGCATCTACCCCTAAACCGAAAGTTGAGTGTTTTATTGTCCAAAAATACCAATCTCAACACTCTTGTGCAGGTTTAGGTTTAGTATTCCCCTTTCTAAATGGGGACTAACTACTCCTACTGCAAGAAAATTCTCCTAAAAATATTAAAAAGTGTAGGTTCATGGATCCTATGCTTTTTAGGCATAGGTCTCCCAGGCAGCCTAACAGTTGCACAAAGGGCATTGTTCCTACAAAACAAAAATACAACTAAATAAAAGAAAATTTTTAAAAGAATAATTATCTTTGGAACTATGTGGACTAGGTCCACATCTCACTGACTCAAGATAAAATCATAATCAATTTGGGTCTCCCCCATGCCTAATCTAGACTCAATCATGTATGCTTCAGACACATAGTATGGATGCAAGCGATGGCCATTGACAGTTAATGTAATGTTGTTGCCATATATTGTTATGACTCTTACAACCCCATTATTGATGATTTCAATTAACTCGTATGGCCCCATCCAATGTTGCATGAGCTTGACCTTCCTTTCTTGGAACTAGGAATCATAGAGTAATACCCATTCTCCCACTTTAAACTACTTTGGCCTGGTGTGGCGATCATGCCACTTGGCCCTTTGTTTATGAATTATTTTTGTTTTCTATAGAGCCTTAACGCAGTATTCATAAAACTGATTAAGCCATTGAATTCTATATTTTTGTGCATCACCTAGATAAATATTCAATTCTACAATAGTCCTCAGTGTTTTAACTTAAAACTCTATAGGCATTATGGTTGTTTTCCCATAGACTAACTAAAATGGTGTAAAAACCAATAGTAGTCTTTCAGGTGGTCATGTAGGTCCATACTACTTTTTGTAATCTAGTAGCCTAGTCCTTCTTGTGTTGGTGCACCGTCTTTGTCAGGATATTCTCCAATTCTCTATTGGTCACCTCAACTTTTCCATTTTCTTGTGGATGGTAGGGAGTGGTTTTGTTATGCCTAATTTTGTATTGTTGCATGAGTTCTTGGATCATCCTTAAAGTAAACTAAGGCCCTTGATCTGTTGTGATCTCCCTTGGTACCCCAAATCTTGTAAAAATTGTTGAATACAAGAATTTTGCTACGGTTTTCTCCTTCGAATCACGTAAAGCCTATGCTTCAACCCATTTTATCACATATTCAGTACAAACTAGGATATACCTATTACCTCCTGATTGTGGATTAATAGGTCCTACAAAGTCCATATCTCATTTATCAAATGGTTCAATGTGAACATGTGGTTGGAGTGGCATATTATCTATGAGAGTAGGTCTACCCATCCTCTAACATTGATCACACTGACTCACATGCTTGGTTGTATCTTTGAATAGTGAAAGCCAATAATAACTAGCCTAAAACACTTTATATGCAGTCCTTTTTCTTGCAAATTGACCACCACAAGGTTCATCATGGCAAGCCTTTAGTATTTCAATTATTTCTTCTTCAACAACACATCTACTCATGATTTGATCAGATCCTATTTTAAATAGGCACCCATCAATCCATGATAAATCTACACTTTTCTCAATTAAAGTCTATTTTTCACAAGGTAAAAGTATAGGGGATACTCTATCAGTGGTTAAATAGTTAGCCATGTCTATATACCAAGGTATCTAATAATTTAGAGCAAAAAATGCTCATTTGTAAATGGGTATTTTGTAGCTGCATAGTCTAGAGGTGTCAATCTAGATAAAAAATCAGCTACCACATTGTCTTTTCCTAGCTTGTCTACTATTGTCACATCAAATTCCTACAAAAGCAATAGCCATATGATAATTCTACCATTGATCCCATGTTTGTTTGTCAATTACCTGATTTATGAATGGTAAGTGTGCACAAATTCCTGATAACCTGTAATATAATGATGAAAGTTGTTAAGAGCATGTATTACTGCAAGAAATTATTTCTCTATGATAGTATAATTTAGTTCAGCACCTATAAGGTTTTTACTAGCATAATAGATGGCATAAAAATCATCTCCATATTTCTATCCCATTACTGATCCTATTGCATTGTTAGATGCATCAGCATATATGTGAAAAGGTATGGTCCAATTTGGACCTCTCAAAGACTGGAGCAATAATCAATTTTTCCTTCAGGGTGTTGAATGCTTGTTCACATTCTTCAGTCTAGATAAAATCTGCATCTTTTGTTAACAATGTGGTAAGAGGTTTAGCAATTTTGCTAAAGTTTGATATAAACCTCCTATAATAATCGGATGATCCGAGGAAACTATGAATGTCCTTTTGTGTTTTGGAAGTAGGCAGAGTTTGGATGACTTCAATTTTTTTTCTATCTACTTTGATCCCATCTGTAGAAAGGTGATGTCCTAAAACTATCCCTTCCTGCATCAACATATAGCATTTCTCATTGCTTAAGGATAGGTTATTTTCCTCACAATTTTTAAGTGTATTTTCCATATTTTTGTGGCAATTTCAAAAGTTTCACCATATACAATGAAATCATCCATGTACACTTCCATAGTCTCTCCAATCATATATAAAAAAATGCTAAGAACTACCCTTTGAAATGTGGCAGGTGCATTGCATAGGCCAAATGGTAAGACTCGATAAGAAAATTTCCCCCATGGACAAGTGAATGTGGTTTTATCTTGATATTTCTCCTCTATTTGGATCTGGTTGTATCCACTTAACCCATCTAGGAAAGAAAAGTACTTCTTGTCTGCCAAGGTGTCAAGGACCTGATCTATAAATGGTAGGGGGAAGTGGTCCTTTTTTTTGCTTTGTTCAATAACTTGTAATCAACACAAATTTTCCACTTTCCATTCTTCTTGGGCACCAACACTAATGATGATACCTATTCACTATCTAAAATGGGGTAGATGAATCCAACTGTTAGGAGTTTTTGTAACTCTGTTTTAACAATTTATTTCATGGTTGGGTTCATTATCCTTTGTAGTTATCTTACTAGTATGACCTGCTCTTCTAGATATATTCTATGTGTACAGGTCTCAGGAGCTATTTCTCTCATGTCATAATAATCCCAAGCAAAGTCATATTGATGTTTTTCCAATATTTATTTTAGTTTGGTCTGTTGTTCGGTTGTCAACTTGTTATCTACATTTAGCATTCTACCAGGTGCTACTTCTATTTGTTGAATATGATGGTCTTTCACTCCTACTAATGGCAAATCAGGATGAGGATAGGAAGGTTATCTTTGAAAAAAGTGGGATATCATCTTATCCTTGTCATTTTCATCTTCCAACTCCTCAAGTGTCATAATAAGTTGGAGCATTGATAGATCATCAACATTTTGATTTTCATTCGCAGGTTATCCCAACAAATCTGCAGATTATGCACGTGGATGTATGATCAGTTTCTTTATATTTTGACCATATTAAATGGTCATTTTCCCATATCTACAGCTTATGTAGGCATCAGTTGTTTCCAACCAAGGTCTACCTAAGATTAATGGGTATCCACCTAGTCCATACTTAGATTGCAATACTAAAAAATCTACTAGATAATCCCATGCATCTACTATAACAATAATATCTTCCAGTATTCCATCAGGAAGTACTGTAGACCTGTTTGCCAACTACAACATAGTTTTAGTGGGCTTCAGGTTGGTCAATTTCAATTTTTGCATGGTTTCCTAGGGCATAACATTGATGGCAACCCTCAAATCTACTAGTGTGTTGGGTAAAATACAACCCTCTATTATTACAGTTAGCACAGGGCTCCTTGGATATGAATACTTCTGGTTGTAGGTATTTCCTAGCATAAGGTCAGCTAACTGACCTACCAAACTGATTTATTTAGCTAGTTTCCTCCTTGGTTTCTTGAGGCACAACTCTCTTATGACCTTCCCATAAATAGGTACATATATTATGTCCTGAAAGAGAGGAATGATGACTGTTAAGTTCTTTAAAATTGAGAGGATATAAAACTCTATTTATATTGGTTTCTTGGGTTCCTGCAACCTTTGTAGAAAAGGTGGAACCTCCTCTTTTTTATGTACATGTGTTGATTTTTCTTCTACCTCTTCTATAAGGGGTGATTCCCCTTTCTCTATTTCTACTGGTTCCTCTTCTTCTACAAGAGAAGTGACTTCTACATCCAATTTCTTTGCTGACCTCAACTAGATAGAATTGTAATCTACCTTTATATTATACATAGGGTACATCTCATTTTCCATCTAATAGGCTAGATGCTTGTTGTTTGGGTTTGTTATTGGTTGTGTTGGTAACTGAGGAGTCCTTGGAGTAGGTAAAGTTAGCATACTTGGTTGTAGTGGAGTTGGAGTAGTATATTATGGATACTGATTCCAAGCATTCTGATTTCTCCATTGCTGCCCAGGTTGCTGATATTGGTTCCAAGGATAAGGGTTGTAAAGATTTTCTCCTTGGGGAAATAGATTCTAAGGTTTTTGACCATACCAACCCATGTTGGGTGGCTAGTTTTGACCTTTATTTTGTTAATTACTGCCCCCATAGGATGACATTCCTTATTGCATATTGTTATCCATAGGAGACTGTTTCCAGTTTCTTCTACTACCCACGAATTATGCCTCAGCTACTTCAAGTTCCTCTTTAGATTTCATTAATTATGGGCACAACTTCATTTTATGATACTTCTTACAAATAACACATACACATACTTTGTTATCTGGGCACTCATTTCTAGGGTGTTTGCCTCTACATTTAGGACAAAATTAGGCCAATGTTGCCTTATTATCTTGCTTCTTTGTCTGAATCAGAAGAGTATATATTTGAAGAGCAAGAGATGATAACATCTCGCTCTTAAGGTCTTCTAACATATTGCCTATTTCTATTTTAGTGACAGTGGTTGACTTCTTAACATTTCTAGAGGTTAATTTACCCTTTATTCTTGAGAAATTTTGACACAACTATCGAATATCATCCATTTGGTGTTGGTAAATGTCTCCCCCAAAAATCATGTCCAAATTTTCCAAGGATTCATTTGTCAGTCCTTTCAGAAAAATACTTCTTAGGGACCTATATCCTAGTTTTGAATGGGGTGATCTTTGCATATTGAAGCTAGACGTATCCCAGTATTCTTCCATGGACTCCCCTTTCTTTTGGATCATATCTATGACTTCCTCTCTTGCATCTCTTGCTCTACCAAAATCTTGATACTAATCTAGGAAAATTTTCTTCAACTATTCCCAGGTAATTATCCATTTATCCACCAAGCTGATGAACCAATGTAAATATGAATCATCTAAGGTGGAAGGAAATAATTTTAGTTTATCAGGATCTATGGTGTAATCCATAGATCTACATAAAACATCAAATTTGAATAAAAACAGATCTGGCTATTATGTTGGTAGTCCTCTAAAAGTTGGAAGGTGGGCAGGAGAGATGTGTTTCATCTTGTGATCTCCTCCTACCTCTCCTTTTGGAAAACTAAAACTAGTAGATGTTTCCTTCGGATTTTCTGCCATTCTGCCTACTATTGGTTTTTCTACCCCTACTTCGGTCAAAGCAACTATAAATACTTCTAATTCATTTCTTTTATCCTTCAAAAGAAGGTATATGTCAGCATTTGAGATAGTTTCATCTAAAATTTCTTTCCAACGTTCAACATTCAGTAGATCCTCCTCGGATTTAACTCTACTTAACTCTGATCTTGCTCTGGGATACTGCTAAATTATTTTAGAGGTATCCTATGCAAATAGTGGATGTTGCCGCAAATGCATAGGTGGATATTGAGATGGTCAGATTTTAGTATCAGGTTGAGGTTCTACTGAAGTGGAAGTATTTTGAGAAAAAAAAATTATTTTTGACAAAACGACCGTCTGGTGCCCTGTTCTTAGGTGAACTCATACAAAGTTTTAGATGAAGGTTTCTAAATAAAATACTCTAAACTACTGTAACTAAGCTTTCTTCAGAATAGGAAATTACAATGGCTACTCCTTGGCAATGGTGCCAAAATATTGGGTAAAACATTGGTTAGCTTTTCTATGGTTCAATTAATTACTTCCATTTAATTGTCAACCCGAGGTAGTTCATAGTCTTGTGAGCAGTCGTCCAAAATCTATGATTGCAATTCCTCCTTTGGAGATGAGTCCCTTGGATTATGGTTTGGGGATGTTTAATGTTCATTGAAGTTCATTTTTAAACCCATAATCCTATGCTAAGTCTAAGAAACATGACTGAAAACATAAAAACTCTAAATAACTACCTTGCTAGAAATTACAAAAAATAGAGAAAGTGTTGGAAATAAATTAATCTATGAAAATAATTATAGAAAAATAGGGAAATAGGAAAGAACTCTATTGTAAGTGGGCCCATGCTTCCAGCAAGTTCTACCCATGGTAGAATGTTCACCGGATGCTTAGAGAATATTTTTTACAAGAACAATACAAGGATTTTTATTAACAGTTTGTAACTCAAAAATTACATAAAAAGTCCAAACGGGTATCTTCAGGGGTGGCCTGCATATTTATATAGTATGCGGCCAACCCTGGCATGATTTGCTATTATGGCTAGTTGCTTGAATCGGGAAAAATATCATAATATCTCAGCGTATTTTATTTCTAGAATACGCTGATATTTTATTTTCCTGATTTACAAAATAAATTCACGTAACGATTGCAAAATAGGTGATGATTCACCTTTGACATTGTTGAGCAAGGTGCAGGAACAGTATTGTCATTGTTGTCAACACAGTCAAACAGATCGGTTGATGCAATGGACAGGAGTTAAGAGGTTCTTCAGAGTATGTATAGTGGTTTTCCAAAAGATAGAAGTGGCCCATATACTAAAAATCAAAAGAAAATCACAAGGAAGAAAACTGTCGCGATATCGCGACATGTTGAGCAAGAAAGAAAAACCGTCGCGATATCGCGACATGTTGAGCAAGAAAGAAAAATTGTCGCGATATCGCGACATGTTGAGAGAAAGAAAAATTGTTGTGAAATTCGGTGACATGTTGAGAAGAAAGAAAACTGTCACGATATCGCGACATGTTCGGAGAGAAAGCGCAAGCAAGCAAAACTATCATGATTTCGTGACATGTTCGGAGAGAAAGCGCAAGCAAGCAAAACTGTCACGATTTCGTGACATGTTCGGAGAGAAAGAAGCAAGAAAACTATCATGATTTCGGACATGTTTGGAGAAAGAAGAAGCAAAACTATCATGATTTTGTGACATGTTCGGAGAGAAAGAGCAAGAAAGAAAATGTCATGATTTCGCGACATGTTCGGAGAGAAAGTGCAAGCAAGAAAAAGTGTCACGATTTCGCGACATGTTGGAAGAGAGAAAGGCAAGTAGAAAAAGTGTCACGATTTGCGACATATTGCAAGAGAGATTACAAAAAAAGTGTCACGATTTCGACATATTGCAAGAGAGATTGTACGGACAAAAAAGTGTCACGATTTCAGACATATTGCAAGAGTGTACGGATAAAAAGTGTCACGATTTCGTGACATATTGCAAGAGAGATTGTACGGACAAAAAAGTGTCACGATTTCACGACATATTGCAAGGAAGTTTGTACGGACGAAAAAGTGTCACGATTTCGTGACATGTTGTAGGAGAGAGAGTCCGAAAGAAAAAGTGTCATGATTTCATGACATATTGCAAGAGAGAGAGTCCAGGAGAAAAAGTGTCACGATATCACGACATGTCGGGTTTTCACGACCCGAAGGCAAGAGAAAGAGCTAAGGAGAAAAAGTGTCGCGATATCACGACATGTCGGGTTTTCGTGACCCAAAGGCAAGAGAAAGAGCTAAGGAGAAAAAGTGTCGCGATATCGCGACATGTCGAGTTTTCATGAACCGAAGGCAAGAGAAAGAGCAAAGGAGAGAAAGTGTCACGATTTTGCGACATGTCACATTTTCACGACTTAAGGAGGAGAGAGAAAGTAAGAAGGCAAAGTGTCACGATATCATGACAAAAGTAAAGAAGAAGAGTACGGAGGCGAAAGTGTCACGATATCGTGACATGTTGAGTTTTTGTGGGTTGAAGCCAAGAAGAGTAGCAAGGAGGCGAAAGTGTCACGATATCGTGACATGTTGTGTTTTCATGGGTTGAAGCCAAGAAGAGTAGCAAGGAGGCGAAAGTGTCACGATATCGCGACATGTGTTTTCATGGGCAAAAGCCGAGAAGAGGACAAAGAGGCAAAAGTGTCACGATTTCGTGACAGGTCACTTTGGCATGAGCTAAGAAGAGAACCTAGCTGAAATAAGATATGTGACAATTAACTGAAGTTCTATGATAGTTATAGGGCGTTGCAGAAGAAAAACATGTAGCTAAAATAAGAAGAGTTAACCAAGTTATACGAGTTAAGTGGTAGAAGAAAATCATGCAGCTAAAATAAGAAGAGTTAACTAAAGTCGATACGACAGTACAGGTGCAGTTATAGAGAAAAATCATGCAGCTAAAATAAGAACAGTGAACTGAAGTCAGAACGACAGTTACAAGGCCAGTTACGGAGTGTAATCATCGAGCGGCGGTTAAACTGAAAGTCATCAGTCGAAGACCAAACTTGAGCCGTAACTATTAATAGGATGCATGAAAGAATACTGTGAGATAAAGGAGTTACATATAGAAGTTTCTATTAATAAGTTGCATGTGAAAATATGGAAGTTAAAAATAGAATCAGAATTTTGTTATAAAAGGAGGTCTGTGTGGAGAATTAAAGAGCTGCTGAAATAGGGTGAAAGTGCTGCAAAAAGAGGGTTGGAAGAGTGTCGTAAGAGAGCATTAGGCAGAGCCATGAGAGCCGTAAGAATGCAGTAAGAAGCGCAAAAAGAGGGCTGTAAAAGTGCAATAAGTAGAGCCTTAAGTGTGTGTGATGTTTTGGTGAATAGTGAGAGAGGTTGGGTTAGCAATAGACCAGTCAGGGTCTTGTATAAAGCAGAGGCATTTTTATGTCAATCTTATAGTTTCAAAATTGCAGTCCAAGTTGGTGCTTGGAATTAGGGGTTGGTGCTCCTTTCTGTTGGTGTAGATAAATCAGGGGTTGGTGCTCCTTTCTGTTGGTGCAGATAAATTAGGGGTTGGTGCTCCTTTCTGTTGGTGTAGATAAATTAGGGGTTGGTGCTCCTTTCTGTTGGTGCAGATAAATCAGGGGTTGGTGCTCCTTCCAGTGGGTGTTGGTAAATTGATTGTAAAATTGATATTTTGCAAAGGTTGGATTTGGATGGGAGTCCAAACAGTCAATTTTTGAGGAGTAGCCAAAACTGGTGAACCTCGGTACATCTTGTGTTGTGTGATGCTCTCTTGTTATATTTGCTTTATGTGGTTTTAAGTTTTCATTGTTTTGGCTTTAAGAGTTGAAGTTTTTAAGTTTTAAAGAGCCACACTGATTCACCCCCCCTCTCAGTGTCATTGTGAAACTAACAATTGGTATCAGAGCCAGTTTCCCTTATCAGGCTAAATCAGCTAGGGTTGATCTTGGATTAGTACGCAATGGCAGGTGGTGAAGGCTTCTCATCAAACAAAGCACCATTGTTGGATGGAACTAATTACACATTTTGGAAACTCAGGATGCAGACATATCTTTGTGCTTTGGGATATGACATTTGGGATTCGAGTAGACAGTGGATACACAATACCCACCACTCCTCCAACCGATGTTGCCGGTAAGAAACTGTTTGAGAATAACTCTAAAGCAAAGAATGCTATCATGTGCGGTTTAATGGACAACGAACTGATAAATATTATGAGTTGTAAAATGGCAAAAGACATATGGGACAAACTAAAGAGCATTCATGAAGGAGACGACAAGATCAAGGAGGCCAAGTTACAAACGCATCGAGCTCAGTTCGAAGCATTAAAGATGAATGACGATGAGAACATAGAGGCATACATGCTGAGAGTTAATGGAATCATTAATGCGATTAGAGGACTCGACGAGGAAATGGAAGATGTTGTCGTCGTGAAAAAGGTACTAAGATCTCTTCCCCAAAGATTTGATTCTAAAGTTTCAGCAATAGAAGAAGCTAAAGATCTAAATACTTTTAGTATGGATGAGATGCATGGTTCTTTGACTGCATATGAGATGAGAATAGGAAAAACTAAACCCACAGACAGAGAAGCTGCTTTTAAAGCACATAAAAATATAAAAGCAAAACAAGAATCCGAGGAAGAAGAGACATCAGATGAAACGGAAGCAAACTTTGTTCGAAAACTAAAAATGGGAAAAGGAAAATACAGAGGAAAGTTACCGTTTAAATGTTTCAATTGTGGAGGCATTGGGCATCTTGCAGCTAAATGTCCACTTAATGAGAAGAACATAAGTGATGAAGGATCGCACCAAGAAAGAAGTGACTGGAAGAACAAAACAAATTTCAGAAAAGGCAACTTCAAGAAGAAAAGTTTCATCTCCAAGAATGTCAGTTCATCGAGAAGACAACTGCAAGTGAGGATTCCGAAGAGGAAACAGGTGAAGTTCTTTATATGGCACTCAAAGAAGAAAAAATAGAAAAAGAACAAGTATGTGATGAAAACCTAGAGGTTGAAGTAGATCTAGAAGGTGAGTTGATCGCTGCACTTGAAGAGTTGGGTTTAGAAAGGAAAAAGAACAAAATATTGTCCAAGAAGTTGGAAGAATATGAGGGTAATATTGAAGATCTCTTCTTACAAATTCATAAAGCCAAGAAACTAGAAGAAGCCTTGAAGTCACAGATCAATGAGAAAGAGATTGTTTGCTGCAAACAAGAAGAGGAGATTGTGTTATTGAGGAAACAACTAGAAGAGGCCAATACAAATCTCAAATTTGAGAAGAGCACAGAGCTACTAGATAAAATGATAAGGCAACAAAGAAGCCCCATGTGTAAGCTTGGTCTTGGATGTGAAGTTGAACAACCTTCATCTTCTAAAGCTGCAGAGAAGAAGAAATCCACTACTGAAGGATCAAAGCAAGAAAAGCTTGAATCTGAATCCTCAAAAGGAAGAAAATCTCAAAGGAGATCTACAACAAAGCAACCACAACAAAAGAGGTTCTATCACTCTCACTTTATTCATAATAATGCTTTTAATGGCTATTGTTTTAGATGCAACCATTATGGTCACAAGGCAATTTATTGTGGATTGAATAATAGATCAAAGAGTTATGTCTGGTAGAAATACATCTGTTATTCCGGTTGAACACCATGTGCAATGTTTTAAATGTAATGGTCATGGGCACATAGCAAGGTCTTGTCCAAGAACTTTTGTATCTAATCTAAGGCAAGACAGTAGATTTCATCAGACGCAAAGAATGCAACACGGACAGGGAAGAAATCATGTGCATCAAAGAAAGGAAAATAATCATCCATCAAGGATGTACAAGAGACAACCACCCAAGAGAAATGTTCAAGTTCACGAAAAGGTTCAAAATAGGGATGCAGTTGAAAACCTTCAGCCTAAGTTCAAGAAATATTGGAGAAAGAAAGAAGAGAGGAAATCGTGTCTCCTTGGACTGAAGGAGATTACTCCTCTATTGCACTAAGCAGCTCCAGGTAGCACATCCTCAGGGGGAGCAATGTTAAAGTTTTATTTTAATGCTCCTATGTATTTGTGTGGTTATCTGAGGATGAAAGGAAAGTAGTCGGGGAGTTGTCGTATAGTTGTCAAAATGTGTTTCAGTTCATGTAGATGTTTGTGGAGATAGTATCAAACTGATGTGCTTCAGTAGAACAACATGGTGAACAGCTAGGTTTTTGATGCAGCAGCTGATAGGCGTTATCTGAGATAGAACATGCAGCACAAGTCGACGTGTCATGGAAGCATAAGCTGGCAGGTGCTTGTTTTGAAGCCTGTAACATTCCCAATCTACAGATAAAATAGAATCCATGTTGTGAATGGGAAGGCATGCGTTTCTTAACCAAAAATACATCACATCGTTTGGTATAAGAGAGCATCAATTTTCTCTAAAGAAGTAGCCGTTGTCAAAGAGATGCCAGAGTCAAAGCAAATAGTGGTACTAGCACCCAGTTGGTCAAGAGTGCCAAGTGGCACATGCAAGGCAGAGACATTGAGAAAATAGCGCCTAGGTGGTGAAGCATCAAGGAGGACAAGATGCCTATGCAACTAAGAAAGTCTTGCATTATTTGAGAAATGTGAGATATTGCCCGAGGAATCCCTTGATCACAGTGAGGAGAAATGCTCTGAAGAATGTTCATCTAAGACATTGAGTAGCCCTGACATATGCCCTAGCAAGAAGCAGAATACCGAGAGTTGATGATGTGCGTAGATTGAGGTTCCAACGCTAGATATAACGGTCCACTGTCAATACCTACGCAGATGATGAAAACATTCATGGCAGCCATTAGAAACCAGAGACATTGAGCTGCACAATGGATGCGAGGCAAAGTCGTTAGTCACGGAGGAGGTGGCAGTCAAGAGGCTAAAGAAAATTATGGAGATTGCCGATGTTAAAAGTTGATGAAGGTAGGGAACGAGTTATAAGCATAGTGGTTGAAGCCCATTGGTTGTGAAAGAACTTGAGTTAGAAAAGAACATGAGTATCATTGTTATGTGATATTTGTGGTTGAGCATTGTTGGAAATGTTTGAGTTGGTTGATACATACTTGGACTAGGGTTGTGTGAGAGAGAGTTGTCCCTTGTGATGATTGGTTGAGTTGATTTGATTTGAGATTGCCATTCATTGTTGAGTTCATTTTGAGTACTACTTGAGCATGATTGATTGAGCCTTTGAGAAGGCCTTTGGGAAATATTTGAGGACAGTATTGGGACAGATTTCTAGAGCAGATTTGGGCAAGTTCTTGGTGAGCTTACTAGAGTAGATTTGGACAAGTTTTGTATGAGCTTGTTATTCAACATTGGACAAGTTCTGTGTGAGCTTGTTATTCAGCATTGGACAAGTTCTATGTGAGCTTGTTAAGCAGGTTCTGTGTGAGCCTATTGACAGAGTACAGAGGACAGAGTCTCAATGGATAGAGATCCAGCAGCCAACACAGTTGAAGATAGATCTGAGTGAGGGACCACATTCTCAGGGGGAGCATTTATATATTTGATTATCTTTTTGCTCATGTTTGTAATTTTTGCTAACTGTATTAATTTGTGCTTGAGAATGTTGTGCATGGACTCAGGGGGAGTCTACAGCAACCCTTTGGTATTATTGTCAAAGGGGGAGAAGAATTACAGGAAATTGCATGTGTGTTGCCAACAATTCCAAAGGGGGAGATTGTTGAGCAAGGTGCAGGAACAGTATTGTCATTGTTGTCAACACGATCAGACAGATCGGTTGATGCAGTGGACAGGAGTTAAGAGGTTCTTCAGAGTATGTACAGTGGTTTTCCAAAAGATAGAAGTGGCCCATATACTAAAAATCAAAAGAAAATCACAAGGAAGAAAATTGTCGCGATATCGCGACATGTTGAGCAAGAAAGAAAAACTGTCGCGATATCGCGACATGTTGACAAGAAAGAAAAACTGTCGTGATATCGCGACATGTTGAGAAAGAAAGAAAAACTATCGCGATATCGTGACATGTAGAGAAAGAAAAAAAAATTATCACGATTTCGTGACATGTTCGGAGAGAAAGCAAGAAGCAAAACTGTCACGATTTCGTGACATGTTCGAAGAGAAAGCGCAAGCAAGAAAATCATGATTTCAGACATGTTGAGAAAAGCAAGAAAAATCACGATTTCGTGACATGTTCGGAGAGAAAGCGCAAGCAAGCAAAACTATCGTGATTTCGTGACATGTTCGGAGAGAAAGCGCAAGCAAGAAAAAGTGTCACGATTTTGTGACATGTTGGAAGAGAGAAAGGCAAGTAGAAAAAGTGTCACGATTTCGTGACATATTGCAAGAGAGATTGTATGGACAAAAAAGTGTCACGATTTTGTGACATATTGCAAGAGAGATTGTACGGACGAAAAAGTGTCACGATTTCGTGACATATTGCAAGAGAGATTGTACGGATGAAAAAGTGTCACGATTTCATGACATATTGCAAGAGAGATTGTAAGAAAAAAAGTGTCACGATTTCGTGACATATTGCAAGAGAGAGTGTAGACAAAAAGTGTCATGATTTTGCGACATGTTGTAGGAGAGAGAGTCCGAAAGAAAAAGTGTCATGATTTCATGACATATTGCAAGAGAGAGAGTCAAGGAGAAAAAGTGTCGTGATATCGCGACATGTCGGTTTTTGACCGAAGGCAAGAGAAAGAGCTAAGGAGAAAAAGTGTCGCGATATCATGACATGTCGGGTTTTCATGACCCGAAGGCAAGAGAAAGAGCTAAGGAGAAAAAGTGTCGCGATATCGTGACATGTCGAGTTTTCGTGAACCGAAGGCAAGAGAAAGAGCAAAGGAGAGAAAGTGTCACGATTTCGTGACATGTCGCATTTTCACGACTTAAGGAGGAGAGAGAAAGTAAGAAGGCAGAAGTGTCGTGATATCGTGACAAAAGTAAAGAAGAAGAGTACGGAGGCGAAAGTGTCGTGATATCGCGACATGTTGAGTTTTCACGGGTTGAAGCCAAGAAGAGTAGCAAGGAGGCGAAAGTGTCACGATATCATGACATGTTGTGTTTTCATGGGTTGAAGCCAAGAAGAGTAGCAAGGAGGCGAAAGTGTCGCGATATCGCGACATGTGTTTTCATGGGCGAAAGCCGAGAAGAGGACAAAGAGGCAGAAGTGTCACGATTTTGCGACAGGTCACTTTGGCGTGAGCTAAGAAGAGAACCCAACTGAAATAAGATATGTGATAGTTAACTGAAGTTCTATGGCAGTTACAGGTAAAATAAGAAGAGTTAACTGAAGTTATACAATAGTTACATGTGCATGCAGAAGAAAATCATGCAACTAAAATAAGAAGAGTTAACTGAAGTCAGTACATCGCTTCAGGTGCAATTATAGAGAAAAATCATGCAGCTAAAATAAGAACAGTGAACTGAAGTCAGAATGACAGTTACAAGGCCAGTTACGGAGTGTAATCATCGAGCAACGGTTAAACTGAAAGTCATCAGTCGAAGACCAAACTTGAGCCGTAACTATTAATAGGATGCATGAAAGAATACTGTGAGATAAAGGAGTTACATATAGAAGTTTCTATTAATAAGTTGCATGTGAAAATATGGAAGTTAAAAATAGAATCAAAATTTTGTTATAAAAGGAGGTCTGCGTGGAGAATTAAATAGCTGCTGAAATAGGGTGAAAGTGCTGCAAAAAGAGGGTTGGAAGAGTGTCGTAAGAGAGCGTTAGGCAGAGCCGTGAGAGCCATAAGAATGCAGTAAGAAGCGCAACAAGAGGGTTGTAAGAGGGCTGTAAAAGTGCAGTAAGTAGAGCCTTAAGTGTGTGTGATGTTTTGGTGAATAGTGAGAGAGGTTGGGTTAGCAATAGACCAGTCAAGGTCTTGTATAAAGTAGAGGTATTTTTATGTCAATCTTATAGTTTCAAAATTGCAGTCCAAGTTGGTGCTTGGAATTAGGGGTTGGTGCTCCTTTTTGTTGGTGCAGATAAATCAGGGGTTGGTGCTCCTTTCTGTTGGTGCAGATAAATTAGGGGTTGGTGCTCCTTTCTGTTGGTGCAGATAAATTAGGGGTTGGTGCTCCTTTCTGTTGGTGCAGATAAATCAGGGGTTGGTGCTCCTTCCAGTGGGTGCTGGTAAATTGATTGTAAAATTGATATTTTGCAAAGGCTGGATTTGGATGGGAGTCCAAACAGTCAATTTTTGAGGAGTAGCCAAAACTGGTGAACCTCGGTACATCTTGTGTTGTGTGATGCTCTCTTGTTATATTTGCTTTATGTGGTTTTAAGTTTTCATTGTTTTGGCTTTAAGAGTTGAAGTTTTTAAGTTTTAAAGAGCCACACTGATTCACCCCCCTCTCAGTGTCATTTTGAAACTAACAAACATTATTTCATGTTTGTTTATGGTGCTAAAAATCCTTTCAAGCTGGTTGTTGACGCGTTCACTCTGTTCTACCGACTACAAAGTCATGCTAAAATTTTATGCTAACGGGAATCAGGTGCTACGGTTGAAGAAGTCAGGAAGCAGACGCCTTTCGTTCACATAACAAGAAGTAGGCATCTTCTACCGTACAATAGGAAGCAGACACCTTCCATCGTATAATGAGAAGCAAGCACCTTTTGTCATACAACAAGAAGCAGGCATCTTCCATCGTAAAATGGGAAACATGTGCCTAACAGAAATCAGGCACCTAACAGTTAGGTGTCGAACGGAATTTAGGCACTTCAAATAACTTGGGTGGCTGGCTTCATGTCTCTTTACCGATATTCTGCAAATGCTTTTCCTTCATTAATTTGCAAGTGCCAAGCCCAAGTTTGGAAATTCAATGATTTCCACTAAATCTACACAAATTACACTTAAAAGACAAATATTAGAGAACATGCAAAATAAACTATCAATTATATATATATATATATATATATATATATATATATATATATATATATATATATATATATATATATATATATAATTTCCATAAAACATTTATATCTAAAAGAATATATGCCGTACATTATAGGGAAAAGAGTACAAAAAATGAGCAATTATGTGGCTCATCAATGATATCTTCTTATTTTTTAGTGACAGTGAATACTAAATCATCTGGAATCTCAATAATTAAAGGATGATCACTAGGTAGTGGAGCTTTCGCAATTTGATTGGCTATGACCCGACCTTTAATAAATTTTTGGCTAATGAATTCCAAATCAAATTTAGTAAGGAGCATTATCCATTTAGCGATGCAAGTGTTATTATAAGTGTGGGACACCATATAACGTAGAGGATTTTATTTAGCTATGACATATGTTGTGTGACTAAGCATGTAATATCAAAGTTTCTTAGTGGCAAAAACCACTGCTAAACACAATTTTTCTACATAAGTGTATCTAGTTTTATAGCTTACCAATGTTTGACTAATGTAATAGACAACTTGCTCTCGATTTTATTTGTTATTTTGTGCAAGCATTGTCCCTAAGGCAAAGTCTGTTGCTGAGACATAAAGATAGAATGAGACCCCTATATGAGGAGTTAAGACTGGCAGAGAAGCTAAATATTACTTAATGTCATCAAAGGCTTTTTGGCACTCATCTATCCAAGAAAATGGCACCCCCTTTTATAGTAGGTGATTGAATGACCTACATTTATCATATTTTTGCACAATAAAATGATGGATTGATTGGATCTTTCCTTGTAAACTATGCAATTTCTTTAAGTTTGTTGGAAGAGGAATCTCCATGATGGCCTTGACCTTGTTTGGTTCCACCTCAATACCTCTTTTAGAGACAATTAACCCTAATAGTTTGCCATAGGTAATACCAAAGACACATTTCTTAGGGTTCAACTTTACATTATGTTCTATAAGTCGATCAAAAACTTTCTCCAATACACCAATGTGCTCTTGTCAAGTTTTAGATTTTTCCAAGAGATCATCCACATAATTTTTGATAATCTTATGCATGCATTCATGGAAAATGTATGTCATGGCATGTTGATAAGTGGCACTTGCATTTTTAAGGCCAAAGGGCATCACATTGTAACAAAAGGTCCCCCAAGGTGTATTGAATGTTGTTGTGCATTGGTCATCAAGATTTATTCATATTTGGTTGTATCTTGAAAAATCGTCCATGAGAGAAAGGATTTCATGGCCAGCACAGGTGTCGATAAGAGTATCGATATTTGGAAGAGGAAAGTCATCCTTAGGATACGCTTTGTTAAGATCTTGAAAATCAATACAAACGTGTATCACCCTATTAAGTTTTTGAATGGATCCCATGTTTGAGAGCCACTCAGGATAGTTGATAGGAACTACGAAGTTCACATTTAAGAGTTTTTGAAGCTTTGTTTTTACCAATATAGCCACGGTAGGATGCATCCTCCTAAGTTTTTATTTGACCGACTTAGCATCAGGTTGTAAGGTGATATTATGGATAACCAGATTAGGATCAAGACCAGGCATGTCCTTGTAGGACCATGAAAAGATGTCCTTCTTCCTCTTGAGGAGAGAAATTAATTGCTCTTGTTCATCATTGGATAAGCTTTTACCAAGCTTAAAAATTTGGGGATTGTCTTTGTGTAAAATAAGGTCCACATCGATGGTATCTTCAATGGATATGTGGGAAGCTTTCTCAAGTTGATGGGACATAGGAATCATATGAATATCATCTAATATGTCATAAAAATATTTTAGCTTATCCTCATTTATGTCTGCTTGGAAAACTTTAGGATCTTAAGGTGAGGGTGAAGGTGAAGGTGGAGGGGAAGAAGAAATGTAGTTGGTAGAAGCCCTTAACAATTCCTAGGATAAGATAAACTTGGAAAAGGATAGTGGCAAGGCAATCTGATCCATGTTGATAAGGCTTATGTCAATTGGAATTGGTTTAGTCAGATCGTATGGATTACATAGTGGGGTGAATAAATCAATAGGATTCATGTTGATTTATGGGCAAAGCATGAGGTTGGATGGAATGGATGGAACCTAAGAATGGATGTTAGAATCTTGGTGAACTTGAACAGTAGCAAGCAATACAAATAAATGCATTTAAAATGATATATACATGTAATGCAAAAAAATATAATGTTTTTGATTTTTTTTTGGTAGTGGTGAAAACCACTATTTTTGTTTTATGTACATATGTTACAAGTTTGGCTTATGAAATGGCTTAGTAAAATGAAGGTGGTGGTTCATCGGTAGGGTCATCTCACTCTTGTGGATGAAGCAAGTGAAATATGGGCTCATGGATGGGAAACATTCTAAGATAAAACTCATCTTGTTTGGTGTGGGGAATGATGGGCTTTGATTCCTCTTTAGATTCATCCAAAATTATCAACATAAGTTTGAATTCTTCATATATTTCATCGTTAGGATCATCGGGATGGAGGTCTACTTCTCCTAAATTTAGATTAAGCCTTTGAAAGGTTTGTTCAAGAGAAATTATGGTGGAAATTGGGTGCTAACCTAGACCTAAACGGTCATGCACTTATTGATAAGGAACATCAATAGGCTGAAGCACTCTCTATTCATGCAATCCTAGGCCATGATATTGCAAATTAACTATGTGAAAATAGCGAGATGGAAATCCTGGCATATTTTGAATGTTGGCAGGTGTTGGTTCCTTGGGTTCCTCTAGGGGAGCTAAATTGGATGAAGACTTAATTCCTCCATATGTAAAATTTATGCTATTTGGAGCTAAACCCATGTCATATACCACTCCTATGGATAAATGTGGGTCATGTGGGTGACCAAAATTCTTATAATTAGGAATGGTGAGCGGCATAATGGTGATGTCTTAGACCACATATTCACCAATACTGGGATTAGTGAGGTGGACATCAACTTGGGATGATGTGGAAGGACCATGATTGGATAATCACTCGAGGAATGGTGAAGATGAAGACGTCTCACAATTTGTCAACTCAACTTGTAAAATGTTAGGTGATGGTGATAGATTGGATTGGGAAGGTTGTTGAATGGATGATGATGATGTGGATTGACTTTGACCACATGTGCATGTAGTCAATGATGAATATGATGGGGACATGTAAGCTTGATGGTATTTGGTGATGAGGGAATCCTCAAGAATGGGAGCTTTTGATGATGAAATGGGTAGAGTGGTAGATGTATTGGCTATCAGTGATAGGAAACGGTGGTTGGAAGGGAGCATGGGCTCATACATATTTGAGATGAAATTAAAATACTTAAACAGCTAGACATCCATAAGTATGCAATGTACCTATCCTTCATGAACATACTTTAAGCATTGGTGTAGTATTTAACGGATGCATCTCATCTCCCTCATTCAAGGACTTCTAAGGAGTACATTATACGCCATGGATCCTTCCAAGATATGAAACATGGTGTAAAACATTTTTACCCCTTCTTCAATGAACAAAACAACAGTGCCAATTGTGGAACATAAAGCGTCATTGAATGCTTTTAGGATAAATGATGACTTGGTGATATGAGATGGAGGAAGTTTAAGATGATGAAGGGTAAATGTGGTTATGATATTGATAGAGGATTTGATATCAATTAGAACTCTTTTTAAAGGCTTCTTATCAATTAGAGCCATGATATGCAATGGAGGATCTATTGATTTTGATGATATTGGCTTAATATCAAAGTCATAAAATGTAATAGAAGGCTCCATGCATGTTTGAATGCTCTCTACAAATTTGTTGAAGGTATTGGGATCTTGGATTGTAGTTCAATGGATTTGAGAATGTCCATTAATACCTCACGATGTTGGGGAGATTATTTAATTAACTCATATATTGAAAATTTGGCAAAAACCACCTTTAGACTTGTGGTTAACTGACTACTCAATGAGATGACTGGTCATGGAGGGCAATTTATGGATGGAATGGGAGGATTTGTTTGACTAATAATGTGGATTGGTGATGAAGAATTTGGGGAAATTTGAATGGGTGGCGACATGGGAGGTTGTGACACACTTTCTTGAGGTTGTTTCCTTGCATTTTGTTGATTATTTCTTTGACCTCTAGTGACCACATGGATGGCCCCTAAAAACCCTTGGTATTGTTGTACATGATTGACTTGATTAGGATTTTTGGTGTTAGCCCCTCCCATATTTGGTTGCACTTCCTCATGATGAGGAAGTGGTGTTTGAAAATACCAAGGTTTTGGTTTTGTTGAGCAAGGGGGTTGTCAAGCTTGATTGCCCCCAAGTCAATAAGGTCTTGAACTATATCTTTGAATGTATGGCGATTATTAATGCCATGCCCATTTTGCCTATGGTAAGGACAAAATAAATGTTCCTGATAGTGATTTCGATGCTTAGTGGGATCATTTGGTCTGATTTTGGGTAATGCAAATTTATTTGTGTCATACAATCTTTGAAAGAGGGAAGCATATGACTCAGCCAAGGGGCTGTATTGGTGATTTTGTCAAAAAAACTATCAAGGATTATTTTCTATAGCTAAAACTATGTTTTGCATGGCTTGATTTACTGAAGGTACCGCATGATAAGCAATTTATTGTGGTGGTTTTTGCATAGATTGTTGTTGAGCCATTATCATTTGATTCATGACCACTTGATTAACATGATTGTGCTGATTGGCTGGGGTATCTTGTGTTGATTTGGATTGGCCAAAATAATTGCTTTTATATTGGCCCTTGTTTTGCCATTATTTTTTCTTGGCTTAAGTATGCCTTCTTGGATTTTTATTTCCTCAATGACACTAGCATGTGCTATAGATTCTTTAAATGAATGATAATTCTGTAATTGAAGCATCCAAGAGATGGTTTTTAAATAACTCTTGGTGAATATTTTGATTAGCTCATCCATTGGTAGGGTGAATAGCAATTTGGTAATGAAACCCCTCCAATGGTTTCCAAAATCTTAGATATACTCATCATCATGTTGTCTTAAAGCATAGATGTTATACAATGATACTTTCTTTCTAAAATTTAGGATAAAACGTTCAAATAATTGGTCAACCAATTGTTCAAAAGTATAAATACTATGACTAAGCAATTGGTTATACCATTCTACAACATCTCCTAATGTTTGAGGAAATGTTCTAAGCATAAGAGCATTGTCATTTTGAATTCTAGAACATGAGTGTAAGAATGTGCTTACATGCTCTTTGGGATCCTCAGTTCTCTTGAATTTTTCAAACTTAGGCATCGTGAAATCTACCAGATATGGTGGTGATGGTATCGAAGGATGAGTGGGTTGATTTATCAGCTGATGTAAGGTTGGCTTCTAGTTTGTCATTCCAGGAGTATATTGTATCAACTGATCAATTTGTTGTTGCATGGCCTTTATTCTAGGGTCTTCCCTAAGGATGTGGAAGCCTTGAATTACCTAATAATTTTGAGAAGGTGAGGCGTAAAAATGTTGTGGGGTGACCAAATGATGATGGGATGGAAATTGATGAAGAGGAGATTATTGATGAAGAGACAGATAATGTTGGAATGGGTTCAATGCATGAGGGCTATGGCTAGGGTGGCCAATAGGAATAGGATAGGTATTGGTATGGATTGGTGGATGGATAGGTGATGCGTAGTCGTTATACCATCATTAATTCTCAATGAATCTGTCAATCCAGGGCAGTGTACAAGGCTATCTGTGAAAGAAGAAGTGAAACAGCTATAACTTAGGTCAATCTAGAGCAACAGGTCTTATTGGTGGAACCGGTTGTGTGGGGGGTTTTGGAACATTCCTATCTCTAAATTGCATGAATTAAATCTTAATCTAAGTTGCAGAATTGGAAACTAATCATTAACTACAGAAATGAAGTCCTAATTACAATTGGAGAATGAGACCTAATTATATTGCAGAAATAACGAGTTGCAGAATTGAAAGTCTGATCCTAATTGCAGAAAGGAAATCTAATTACTTTTGCAGCAATGAAAGTCTAATCTTAACATGGAAATGAAAACTGTCAAGGTTCTGTAACAGAAGGTTGTCAATCTTCTGTGCAGGATTTGACAGCAAAACATAAAATGCAGGAAATTACAGAAAAATAGCAAATTTTGGAAATAACAGTCTGAAATAAAATGGAAGCTTTGTTGAAAGTAAATATTACAGCTAAAACACTAAGCACAAGATTAATCTAAGCATAAATAAACTAAGACTACAAATATTGTCAGTTGTTTACAAGCAATTGAAATAACAAGTTCTACAACTCATTCTGCTGCAGCAAAATCAGAATAAAACCTGCTGTTAGTCCTCCTCCTAGGTCTGGAAGTGGCCAGCCTCCTTGTCCAGAAGAAGGTATAAGTCTCTCTCTTTCTCTAAATCTTAGTCACACTCATTTACAAGCAATATGAAATAGAACTGGTGCACTTTATTGATTAAAAGACATGATTACAATAATTCTGCTGAAAAACTGTTACAGGACTGTAACAGTCAATTTCTATCTATTTTTTGCTTCTTCCTTACTTTCTACTTCCTGCTGCTACTACTTCTACCTCTCTCTACTACTACTAGGCTCAACCTGAATGGGAGCAATATTTATAGATGTCCTAAGGTCTGATTACAAACAAAGAATATCTCAAAAGATCTAATCCTACAATTTTGCAACAAATTCTGGTTTTATCCTAGAAGAAGATTAAAACTTGATCTTTCCCTTAATGATGGCTTTGGTCGGCAATGACGGCAAAGACAAGATGGAAGATCTTTTCCTTTACTTTTTCCAACCTTTATTTCCCTTTTTTTGGCTTCAAAAATCGGTCAACAAGTCAAAAAACACACTCTATTTTCATTTCGAAGATAAGTGGCTTCATTCCGAAGACAATGCAATTCTCATTTCGAAGATCGCTCATTTCGAAGATACTGTAGTCTCATTCCGAAGATCGCTCATTCCAAAGATACTACATTCTTCATTCCGAAGATCCGCTCATTTCGAAGATACTGCATTCTTCATTTCGAAGATCCGCTCATTCCGAAGACGTTGTGTTCTCTCATTCCGAAGATATCTGTTCATTTCGAAGATACTTCGTAATGAACAAATGTATGCTTTTCCAGTGATTTCTTCTGCATCTCTCAGGTGGGTTATCTCCTAAGATCAAATTCCAATGGTCTTCATCCCTTTCCTCATGTGAATTCCATGCCTTGCTATTTATGGACAGTTGGCTGGAATTTACATGGGAAAGACCAGTTTTTTCTGCACAACAACAGTTTGCTTGCACTTGTTGCTGGATTTAGGTGAAATAAATGCTTGAGACAAATCAAAACATGATTAGTGAAATTCTGCTATTATTCTAAGCATATCCCATTTTAGCAAATCATAGCAAAAAGAACACAAAACTATGCAAAAAGCTGTAAAATCAGCATATAATATTTCAAATACATTGATCATGCAAAATGGTTAATATACGACATATTGAATCAACTTAACTAAAATATCGAGATAAAACATAAGAGTTTATAGGCAATTTTAGTGTTCAAAACATGTTATGATTGAGGCATTTCCAGGCCTCATCATTTTCCCCCCAACTTATATTAATGCATGCCCTCATGCATTACGTTGGGCTATGGAATCACATATGTCCATGTTTAGATTCCATGACCCGTAGAATAATTTCTTGCCTATGTAATACCCCCTATTTTCTTGAATGTTTCTGAGCCAATCTTCAAATTGTTCATCGAGGTGGGCATCTTCCTCAAAGTAGAATGGAGCAGGGAGTAATGATGGTCGGAGGCCTGAACACGAGACCTATCCAGTTATGTTGCATGATCTGAATCAGTTGGATTACACCTTCTGCTCTTCTTCTGGACCATTCTAAGTTGATGGGGGAGATAGGTTCTCTTTTCCTCAAAGACATGGAAAGTTCAGCCCATCTGTCTCTGCATATTGATAATGCTGGGAAGAAATTGTGATCACAAAAATTGTTAAATCCGGCCACACAGTCCCTTAAGTTGTTCAAGTACATTCTCTTTATATCATCCCTGTTCATCATTGAGAAGTGCTGCTCGGTGATAACTAGGTGATTTGGCTGGATTGCTCTGACTAACAACTCAGCCCTTGTTTCAATCACTTTATTCTGCTTTTTCTCTTGATCCCAGTAAAGTTGATTCTACAAAGTAGACATAAATGCTCTCAACTGAACATCTCCAATGTAGATTTGAGGATGAGAGTCAACTTCCTCTGGAATGAAGAAACTGTGTAAAAACAGTTCACACAGGAGATTTTTCTACTCAAAAGGACTGTCAAAATATGCCTCCAAAAAATCTGCAATAGTGTCCAATTTATATGGGAGGTTTGAAGTAATCCTCATGACCTGCCATCTGAGGTATTTTTCCTTCAAAATAAGGCTGTAAAATCTGGCTGGTCGTCTAAATTGGACTAAAAATTCAGCAATTTGGCATAAGTCAGACACCTTTTCTTTCAATGCCTAAATTTTTGTGTCCTTGGCTTCTAGTTGTTTTGCTTCCAATTTGAACTTTTTAGTTTTAGTGGCAAGTTGCTCATATCTAATCATCCTGCTAGCTATGTCTGCATTGTACTGCTCTAGAGACATAGTATTAGGTGGTATTACTACAGGGGGGATCCTAGGCAGCAAATTTATCTGAACTCCTTTTTTTGCCACTTCTACTGGCTGTTCATCTATCAATAACTCTACTTGCACCCCCTTATTTGCTATTTCTATGGGGTTGTCATCAGATAGTATTTCTACTTGTACCCCCTTATCTGTTGTTTCTACTGAAAGTGTAACAAGTTGAAATGCAGGGACCTCAATAGGAGTACTTACTTGAACATTTTCTTACTGTTGGGACTGTTCTTGTGTTGGTGGCTCATCTTCAACATCCTCTGCTATGCTCTTTATCATTTTTGAAGCATCTTCAGAACAAGAAGGCAATGCTTCAGAATAAGATGGTGTTGCTTCAGAATGAACAGGCACTTCTTCAGAATGAAGGAGTGCTATTTCAGGATGAACTCCTATGTCTGCCTCAACAGAGTCATCTGCCCTTGATAGTCCTAGAAGCAATTGAGCCAAATTGTCTTCATCATTGGATATAGCTGGCTATTTTTAGATTGTGACAACAGTTTTCTCAATTCTGCCACTTCCTGCTGAAGCTCTGCAATTTTTCTTTCTTGCATCTCAATGATGCTTTCTTTCTCTGAAATCCATCTGGTCTGTGTTTTGACAACACTCCTTGCTACCCTCAGCTACTCTGTGATGTCTTCCACTTCTATTTCTGCTTCAGAAGCTGATGCAGACAAATCAACTGTAGTTGGCTGCTCAACTAATAATTCCTCTTCTGCAACAATTTGTTCTTGTTCAGGAGGCTCTATAAAACTGTCTATGAGGGTATCTACCATATCTGTAGCCTGTTGAACTATAGCTTCCTCCAAACCATCCTGCTCAGTTTCTGCCTCAGCTATCTATTCAGGGAATTCTGGAAAGTTTTCAGAGGCTGGTTGTATCTCTGTGACATCTAGGCTGCTTGGTCTATCTTCTTCCTCCATAACCTGTTCTGTTGTTTCTTTCAAATGGATTCTTGTAGACCTCCTAGTTCCAGATGCAAACTTCTTCTTTTTGCTCTATTTTCTAGTGACAGCAGGGGTCATGGGGTCAGTTTCAGATGCCTCTATTTCTCTTGTTGTTTCTGCCTCTGTTTGGTTAAGTGCTTCACTTCTCTGTTCTATCAAATTAGTGGTCACTCCAGAAAAATGAACTTTCTTTTGTTTCTCTGCTCTGCTGCCAGTTCCAGATCCTCTTCTCTTTTGTTTCTTGGCTCGTGAAGTTGAGGGTTCAGGAGCAAGGTTTTTTGTTGCTGCTGTGGGGTGTAGTTCTGTAATAGCTTCAGGGGCACCTTCTGTAGTTTCTTCTACGACATCTTCTGCAACATTTTTTGTAACGTTGTTTCCTCTTCTGCAGCAACATCAGTAGCATTTGGTTCTTCTTCTTCCTCACTTTCATCCCCAAAAATGACATCATTTAGGGTAGAGTAAAACCTATCAAAACTCCTAGGGTTTCCTCTAAAATGGTGTTGGCAAACTAGTTTGATAAGACCATGGTGGCGAAGACTTCCTTTACCCTTCTGATATCTCTTTGCCATGTTCTTTAATTCTTGATACGAGATACGGGGAAGATTTACCCTAACTTCGGTTGTTGCCCACCATGTACGAGATGGTTCAAAATTCGTAGATGATGCCACGACAACAGCACATACTGCCCTTCACAGGTTAGGAATTTAATTACCCGGTGGCTACTTCATCCCGGGGTTCCCGTAGGCTGGCCCTTTTTAACCCTTTGCATGTGTTGTTATGGGTTAAATACTCTAGTTCTCTATCATTTTCTTCTACAAACTGATTAACTACATTTGCCAATGTGTTCTTGCCAGATCTAGAAATTGAAATCCCTTCTAATGGCAGCTCAGTAATTTGACTTAAAATTTTAGGGCTTACCTCAATAGTCATGCCATTAACATGTGCTCGGTTGTTTCTGAATGTATGGGTGAACATGCCAGCCAAATCTTCAGAAGACCCATTAAATTTATCCAAAAATGGCATAAACCCTCCGTCTTCAAAAATCTGCACAACTGTCGGGTTTTCTCGGAGGTAGGTGGTATCTGCAGGTTCCGTTCTGATCTTTCGCCCCATATTTTTTGTTTAAAAAAATGTACACTATGGCTGCTATTCTTCTGCTGGATCTCTAGCTATTTTATGTTGCAGATTTGTAGAGTTTTAGTTTGAAACCTTCGTTGCCCTGTTTCTCGTCTTCTTCTTGGAATGAACCGTAACCTGTGCACTGTACTTCGCAAACACGTCTTCGAAAAGAAAGGTGGCACACATTTCTACTTTTGCACTGTACACCTGTTCGTTGATGATTGCATGGATGTCCTTGCCGTCAGATCCACCTCATTAGTTTTTTAGATTCTCACGTGCATGTTTATTGGCATTAAAAATTGGTGGCATATGGTTGGTCACGTCCTCCGTATTTCCAATGGGTGCAAAAACAAACCATGTGTTGACTGACACGTGTTCCTTCCTCGCATGCAACTAAAAGAGTTTGATTTTGTCGTACCTTGTCTTCTTGGATGCCACGTGGAAATGCTCTTTCGAAAGATTATAACTTATTATCGAGAAAAAATTTCATTTCGAAGATTATGACTTCATTCCGAAGACGAGTCTTCATTCGAAGACAAATCCTCTTTGCAAAATTAACTTCATTTGAAGATTAATCTTCATTCGAAGATCAATCCTCATTTGAAGAGTGGTGTGATTGTGAAGGTAAATCGTCATTAAGAAGATCCTCATTTCGAAGATAGAATCCTCATTTAAAAGATCTTCATTAAGAAGATCCTCATTTCGAAGATAGATCTTCATTTGAAGATGATGCGACAAGTCGTCATTCCGAAGACCAAGTTTCATTCGAAGACAAATTGTCATTAGAAGACAAAGTTTCTTTACGAAGACAAAGTGCAACATTCATTTTGTGTCATTAGAAGACAATTTCAATCCGAAGATAATACAATGAGCACTTTTTTTGGCATTCTTGTTCGAAGATTAGGGAGAAATCAATATTTTCATTTTCAAAACATGTTTTAAGTATGCCAACTCTTATGAATACCTTTTATGCTAATGGTTAATTGTCATATACTATACACCAATCATTTTATAATGAAGAAATGTAAGAAATATATACCTGATAAAAATAGTTAATGCCAGTTTTGAAGAATGACTGCCTTTGTTGATATTCTGTTGAGATTTTCTGCAACATTTCAAAACAAGTGCACTTGGTGAATTTGTACAATGATGGTTCAGAAATTTCTCAAGGTTATGCATGCCAAAAAACTGGTTTTCATGCACACCAACTCAGTAGTGCCTTAAGAAAAGGTTTTCACTGCTGAGTTATTCATTTTTCTCTTTTTTTTTTTTTCTTGATCCTGACTATGCCCATGAAGGAATTTCATGATTTCCCCTGAAACCATGCCCATGAAGGAATTCATACTCGAGAATTTATTCATCTTTTTGTTTTCTGATTTTTTTGTATTTTTTGCTTTTTCTTGAAATCCATGATCATGTTGATTGTTTTGAAGTGGAAGAGGGAATCTCTTCCACCTGTTGTGTATCCAAACTATCAAGTTGCTGCAAGAATTCATCTTTAGTCAGAGGTGTATGGTACACCCTGAGGCGATGTCCATTCACTACCAACTTTCTTCGTGACCCATCAATAGGGGATAGACGAGCTGCTCCATTGTCAAATACCTCCTCAATCCAGTAAGGTCCCAACCATCTAGTTCTCAGTTTCCAGGGAAGTCTTCATATTGAGAATCAAACGAGTAAAGCCCAATCTCCTTGTTGAAGTTTCCTCTGCTTGAATGTGATCTGTCATGCCACGACTTCCTCTGCTCTTGAATTACCTCGGTCTGGTGCAGAGCATCCAATCTAAGTTCATCCAATGCATTCAGCTACGAGAATCCTGTCTGTCCGTGCCTGCGACAATTCAATTCCAATTTCCGGTCTTGTGCGCAATGTTAGTAGCTCAAATTCAATAGGTAAGAGAGGCTTTTTACCAAAGACTAGTTCATAAGGTGTGAATCCGAGTAGTGGACTTCCAAGTAGTATTGTAGGCCCAAACTGCTTCAGGTAATTTATCTAGCCAATTTCTCCTATGAAAAGCTACTATTTTTGTCAAGATGCGTTCTAGTTCCCTGTTTGTTACTTCAACTTGGCCATTTGCTTGTGGGTGGTAAGGTGATGATTTCCTATGTTTGATTTCATACAATTCTGTAAATGCTTTTATGACTTTGGATGCAAATTGGGGTCCTTGGTCTGTGGTGATAGACCGTGGAGCTCCAAATCTCTAAAAAATCTGAGTATACAAGAAATCGGCGACCTTCTCTTCACGAGCATGTTTGAAAGCACGCACCTCTACCCACTTTGTCAGGTAGTCAGTGCATACTAGAATATGCACCTTTCCTTGAGAAGGTGGATCAATAGGTCCTACAAAATCAAGCCCCCACCTCTCAAATGGTTCTAAAACCATTTGAGGCTGTAGTGGCATCTCATTTGTATGAGTGGGTTTCCCCATTCTTTGGCATGCATCACAATGCCTGATGTACTTTTTCACATCCTTGTGAAGAGATGGCCAATAATATCCTGTCCCTAAGATTTTCCTAACTGTGCTTTTTACAGAATAGTGTCCACACGAGGGTTCATCATGACAAGCTCTAAGGATATCATACACTTCATCCTTTCGGATGCACCTACGTAACACATGGTCAGGATTGCACTTAAAAAGCATACCCTTAATCCATTCAAAAGAAGAACTTTGTTTGATCAATTGTTTTTTTTGTTTTGAAGTGAAATGTGGAGGAACTTTCCCTGTGACCAAATAATTGGCTATATCTGCAAACCAAGGTGATTGGACTGATATAGCAAATAGTTTTTCATCAGGAAAAGTGTCATCAACTAATTCCCCTTCATCTGTGATTCTGCAACCTAGACAAGAAATCTGCCACAACATTAGCTTTTCCTGGTTTGTTGATTATAGTGATATCAAATTCTTGCAACAATAGCAACCAACGAATAATTCTTGCACTTACCATAGGTTTATTCATCAAATACTTAATGGTTGTATGATCTGTGTGAATAAATATTTGATAACTTGTGATATAATGCCTGAATTTGTTGATGGCATAAATTATTGCTAGGAATTCTTTCTCAGTTGTATAATTTTTCTCGGCTCCTGTCAAGTTCTTGCTAATGTTGTAGATGGTATAATGTTCACCATTATCAATTTGTCCTAATGCTGCTCCAATTGTTGTATTGGAGGCATCAGTTTGTATGTGAAATGGTAATGTCCAATTAGGTCCTCTGAGCACGGGTGGAGTTATCAATTTCTCTTTCGAGCTTCAAATGCTTCTTGACACTTTGCAGTCCAGGAGAATTCAGAATCTTTAGTCAATAGAGCAAACATAGGGCTGGCTATTGTGCTAAAGTTGGGAATAAACCTGCGGTAAAAACCAATGTGTCCTAGGAAGCTTCTGACATTAGTCCGAGTTTTAGGAGGAAGGAGATTCTTGATAATTTCCACCTTCTTTGGATCAACTTGGATCCCTTCGGGAGAGATGTGATGACCAAGAACTATCCCTTCCTTCATCATCATGAAGCATTTTTTGGATTCAAGGATAAGTGGTATGTTTCACAGCGAGTTAAGACTTTGTCAAGATTTTCCAATGTAAAATCAAAAGTTTGTCCACATATTGTGAAATCATCCATGTATATTTCAACACTTTTGGTGGTCAGATCAGCAAAAATTGCTAGGATTGCTCGTTGAAAAGTTGTTGGGGCATTACACAAACCAAAAGGTAAAACCCTATAGGCAAATGTTCCCCATGGACATGTAAAAGTTGTCTTCTCTTGATCTTCAGGTGCAATCTGAATTTGATTATATCCACTAAATCCATCAAGAAAACAAAAGTATCTTTTTCCAGCAAGAGTATCTAACACCTGATCTATGAAAGGTAATGGAAAATGGTCTTTGTATGTCACCTTATTCAACTCTCTATAGTCTACACATACTCTCATTTTTCCATTTTTCTTCGGAACTATTACCAATGGAGAAACCCATTGGCTATCGAAATTGGGTAAATGAATCCTACTTCCAGGGAGTTTTTCAATTTCTTCTTTCACAATATCTCTTAAGGCAGGATTCAATCTTCTTTGGGGTTGTCTAAGCGGCTTGACTTCTTCGAGTATAGATTCTGTGGGTACATATATCGGGATGAACTCTGACATATCTTTGTAGTTCCAAGCAAAAGCATGAACATGCTTTCGCAAGACAACTATCAATTTTTCTTCCTCTTCCCTAGTAAGTTTGTTTGTAGATGTTCAAAAATTTGCACTGGTTGGACTTCTATTTGTTTTGTATTTAGAAGGACTGAATTCACTCCTTCATACCTGGTGATTAAGGGATTAAGAGGACATTGTTTGAGATGGGAGAAAAGAAGCGGTTTCTATTTTATTCCTGCTTGAGGGAAGCATATCTTGTATGGAGCAGGTGAGAAGGAAAAATCAGATGATGGTGCCATCCATGTGGTAGTGAAACAGAGTTTCCCTGTGATAGCACGAGATGGTGCATCTTCAGATTTTTGATTCTCCTCATTACTTAACTATTGGATATTTGTTGCTTCCCCTTCTAAACCTTGTTCATGCAGAACATTCATCAGGATTGTTTCATTTTCTAAATTTTTTGTGTCATTGAGGTCTTCTGTGTGTTCTCTTACTACTAAGGTAGCTAGTGTAGAAATGACCTCTTATGGTTCTTCCTCTGAGTCAGAAAACCATAACTGACCTAAAAATTTGTTGGATGGTTTTGCAGGAGGATATAAAGAAATCTGTTTTAGATCAATACCATTTGAAATAGTCATATTTCCAGATCTGCAGTCTATGAAGGCTACTGCAGTTGCAAGCCAAGGTCTTCCCAAAATAATGGGATATCCATGTGCTAAATTTCTTGGCTGTAAAACCAAAAAATCTACAGGGAATTCCCAAGAAGAAACTTCTATAGGGACATCTTCAATGATTCCTTCAGGTTTTGCAACTGACCTATCGACCATTTCTAAAGCTGTAAATGTGGGGCTGAGATGTTTGAGCTGTAATTGTTCCATTGTATCCTTGGTCATGACATTTATTGCAGCTCCTAGATCTACTAAGACATTTGATATTGGTACTTGAACCTATGGTGAGCTATGATAACTGGGCTTCCTGGATCACTATACTTTGGAGGTACTAGTTTTCCAGATAAGAGATCAGCTATCTTCCCTTCAACCTGCATAGTTTTGGGAAATGCCTTCTTTTTTCTTCTTGCTCTTTTAATGCACAAATTTTGGACAGTACTATTAATCTCTGGTATTTCCTTAATAGCTTGCAATAAGGGCAATGATATAGTCAACTTTTTGAGTTCTTTGACCAATTCTGACTCAAGAATTTTTTGGTATTGCATTGAATCTTTCAGGATATGGAATTATCCTTGGTAATTGTTCTGCCTGTGATTTTGTCTCTTTCTCTATTGTTGGTTGGATTTTTTTTGGTTCCAATGATTCTTCTGTCTCCATTGTTGGTTGGACTTTCTCTGGTTCTGATGATTCTTGCTCTTCATTTTCTTTGATTTCAATTGAAACTGGTTCAGGTACAATTTTCCCTGAACGAAGTTGGATGTTACTACAATCAAGAACATTAATTTCAACATTTTCTTCAGCTTCGACCACATAGACAGGAGGTGTCTGTCTCACCCTTGTTTGGATTAGTGGTTGGTTGAGTGGCAATTGAGGTTACTTCACTTGCTTGTGTTTGCTGTTGTTTTTCTTGAAAATTTTGATTAGGTGCAGGCAACAAATGTTGAGTTTGACCTTGATTCCTTTGCTGCCTTGGATAGGACTAGTATTGCTGATTCCATTGTGGTTGGTTTTGCATCCAATGTGGATTAGTCTGATTTTGATTCCAAGATGAATTGTTTTGATTCCAAGATGGGTTGTTTTGATTCCATGAGGGGTTGTTTTGATTCGATTCCAGTTGGGTTACTCCAATTTGCTTGTGGCCATTCTTGGGAATTTGTCCATTGAGGATAATTCCAAGGACGTTGGGGTGGTTCTGATTGTCCCCAAGGCATAGTACTAGGATTATGCCCCCAATTTGTAGGAAAACGAGGGGGATTTTGGTATTGAGAGAAATTTCCCCCTTGTTTTGGTCCAATATAGTTGAGTTCCTCGGTCTGGTTTTCTAACACAGTTTTGAGTTGTGGTAGCGAGGTGGCATTGATCGGTTGAATGCCTTTTTGAACGAGATACTACAAATGGCTGAGATAGATGTTTTATTCAAAGGACATTCCTGCAAAGCATGTTTATTTCTACATCTTGGGCAATAAATTGCCAAAGGTTCTATGTTTTTTGCTTTTGCAGACATTTCCCCCAAAGTAGTGTTTAGGTGCACTAGAATATCGGTTTTGAAATTTGCAAGTTCCTCTATCGGGTCCTTTACATCGAGTGCCATTTGTGCGGCTTTTTCTTCTTCTCTGCTTAGTGCGAGAGTAATTCCTGTAGAGATCCATAATTTCCTCATTACTGAGAGTGGTTACATCCCCTTTTCCCATCAAATCCAGAACTTCTCTGGATTCATCTTGCAATCCTCTCAAAAAGATGGTTTTACATAATTTTGGTTCTACAAGTCCACATCTCCTTTGAACAAAGGAGAACCTATCAAGATAATCTTCCAATGTCTCATCATCTTCCTGCTTGATTCTGAATAACTCATCTTTTCTATTCCTTACACGGCAATATTCTTGATATTTGTCTAAAAAGACAGTCTCCATTTGATCCCAGGTTCTTATGGAATTAGGCTCTAAGCTCATGAACCAGCGCAATACTGAATCCTTGAGTGTTGAGGGAAAAACCTTAAGTTTTTTATTGTCATTTATATAATCATAGGTCTGACACACTATCTTGAATTCAAACAAAAGCTGATCAGGATCTTCAGATACAACACCTCGAAAGGTTGGAAGTACTGAAGGTGAAATGGTCTTCATGGGAGAGTTTTGTGTTGGATTCGGACGAATAGGATATTCAAATGTTATGGAAGGTTGGAGTATATCCTAATCATCTCCTTCATTATGAACATAGCCATGTTGGCCATCTATATTGCCTCCTTCTGCCATAGTTTCCTGTTTGTTGGGAGAAGTTAAAGCTTCCCAAATTGTTCTCTCAAGAGGTCCAAGCCTCTCTGTTGATGATGAGTCCGATGAATTGTCTTTCTTAGGATATTCTGATGATGATAAAATTGGTGATTTTCCTATCTCGGAATGTTCTAGTGATGGTGAGACTGGTGATTTTTCTATCAATCTTTCTGGTAGTTCAAACACAGGTGATTCACCCCTTAAGCGTGAAGATCTCCTTAATGGAACAAGCCGAGGGATCCTTTGGGGTAGTTCTACCTTTTTCATCCCTAGACTTATTCATTCATGTTTACTCCTAAATGACATAAATTAAGTCAATAGTTGTTATCTTCCTTAGCTGTTGTATTCAGATTTTAACCTGAATTTTCATAGTTTAGTCTGATTACAACTATTGGACTATTTGTTTTCTTCTGACAACACTATTCCCCGGCAACGGTGCCAAAATGATGCGTAGTCGTTATACCATCATTAATTCTCAATGAATCTGTCAATCCAGGGCAGTGTACAAGGCTATCTGTGAAAGAAGAAGTGAAACGACTATAACTTAGGTCAATCTAGAGCAACAGGTCTTATTGGTGGAACCGGTTGTGTGGGGGGTTTTGGAACATTCCTATCTCTAAATTGCATGAATTAAATCTTAATCTAAGTTGCAGAATTGGAAACTAATCATTAACTAATAAATGAAGTCCTAATTACAATTGGAGAATGAGACCTAATTATATTGCAGAAATAACAGTTGCAGAATTGAAAGTCTGATCCTAATTGCAGAAAGGAAATCTAATTACTTTTGCAGCAATGAAAGTCTAATCTTAACATGGAAATGAAAATTGTCAAGGTTACGTAACAGAAGGTTGTCAATCTTCTGTGCAGGATTTGACAGCAAAACATAAAATGCAAGAAATTATAGAAAAATAGCAAATTATGGAAATAACAGTCTGAAATAAAATGGAAGCTTTACTGAAAGTAAATATTACAGCTAAAACACTAAGCACAAGATTAATCTAAGCATAAATAAACTAAGACTACAAATATTGTCAGTTGTTTACAAGCAATTGAAATAACAAGTTCTACAACTCATTCTGCTGCAGCAAAATCAGAATAAAACCTGTTGTTAGTCCTCCTCCTAGGTCTGGAAGTGGCCAGCCTCCTTGTCCAGAAGAAGGTATAAGTCTCTCTCTTTCTCTAAATCTTAGTCACACTCATTTACAAGCAATATGAAATAGAACTGGTGCACTTTATTGATTAAAAGACATGATTACAATAATTCTGTTGAAAAACTGTTACAGGACTGTAACAGTCAATTTCTATCTATTTTCTGCTTCTTCCTTACTTTCTACTTCCTGTTGCTACTACTTCTACCTCTCTCTACTACTACTAGGCTCAACCTGAATGGGAGCAATATTTATAGATGTCCTAAGGTCTGATTACAAACAAAGAATATCTCAAAAGATCTAATCCTACAATTTTGCAACAAATTCTGGTTTTATCCTAGAAGAAGATTAAAACTTGATCTTTCCCTTAATGATGGCTTTGGTCGGCAATGACGGCAAAGACGAGATGGAAGATCTTTTCCTTTACTTTTTCCAACCTTTATTTCCCTTTTTTGGCTTCAAAAATCGGTCAACAAGTCAAAAAACACACTCTGTTTTCATTTCGAAGATAAGTGGCTTCATTTCGAAGACAATGCAATTCTCATTCCGAAGATCGCTCATTCCGAAGATACTGTAGTCTCATTCCGAAGATCGCTCATTCCGAAGATACTGCATTCTTCATTCCGAAGATCCGCTCATTCCGAAGATACTGCATTCTTCATTCCGAAGATCCGCTCATTTCGAAGACGCTGTGTTCTCTCATTCCGAAGATATCTGTTCATTCCGAAGATACTTCGTAATGAACAAATGTATGCTTTTCCAGTGATTTCTTCTGCATCTCTCAGGTGGGTTATCTCCTAAGATCAAATTCCAATGGTCTTCATCCCTTTCCTCATGTGAATTCCATGCCTTGCTATTTATGGACAGTTGGCTGGAATTTACATGGGAAAGACCGATTTTCTTGCACAGACAACGGTTTGCTTGCACTGCTGTTGCCGGATTTAGGTGAAATAAATGCTTGAGACAAATCAAAAAATGATTAGTGAAATGCTGCTATTATTCTAAGCATATCTCATTTTAGCAAATCATAGCAAAAAGAACACAAAACTATGAAAAAAAACTGTAAAATCGGCATATAATATTTCAAATACATTGATCATGCAAAATGGTTAATATACAGCATATTGAATCAACTTAACTAACATATCAGATAAAACATAAGAGTTTATAGGCAATTTTAGTGTTCAAAACATGTTATGATTGAGGCATTTCCAGGCCTCATCAATAGGGATGGAAACCATAGAGTATTATGGTGTCTATGATGAACCTTGGTTAATGAGGACGGTTTGAGTAGAGTTTAGTAGAGGCTTAGGATTCACTTGTACTTGTTGTTGAGCATTTTGACGTTGCTTAAGCAATTTTTTCAAATGTTCCCATGCTTCATTAATCTCTCTATCAAAAATAGAAGGTATGGATGTAGATGGTATGGAGGATGTGGTTGGGGAACAAGTTACACTTGGTACGATAACTTGGGAGGCTAGAAATTGTGACATCATTTACATGTGCTTCATACAATGGGTTAGTGTATGTGAAGGTGTATAAAAATGGGATGGAAGTACTAGGAGAATTTGTGTATTGGGGCATATACACATGGGAGAAAGGTGCAACTGATGCATCAAAAATAATGTTAGTGTACACTTGGGTAAAGCTAGATGGTGGATGAGGATGAGCATGTTCCTGCTGTAAAGTAGGATCTTGTCTAGGTGAGCTAGGATTTGACTCTAAGACATAGCTAGAATACTTCATAAGAGCTCATACTCATGCCATGTTTATGTGGGTAATGTGGTGATCAATGTTTAGTGATATTGACTCTATTTGAGGACCAACTATATGAAAGGTTGTGGGTGGTAAGTAATGTGAGGGACCTACAGATAAATATACCTATGTCACATTTGGGAAATCTACCACATAAGTGGTAGGGAAGGTGGATGAAGGTTCCATGAAATTATTTTTATTTAATGCTTTCATTTATTTTCTTGTTAAGACCATAAAGCAAATAAACCAAAATACAGATTATGTAGTAAAATGATTTACAAAATTTAAATTTCACAAGAAAAATAAATAATCAATGTTAAATTTGTTTAACACATGTGTCTTACCTCATTCATTGATTATCTCCTTTTAATGTGAATTCATTTTTTAGATTTTGATTTTGTGTGTTTCAATGTGCTAATATGAATTATATGGGTGAATCCTATGGCTTGGATGGGGCAACGAGATTCTTGCTAGTGATGAAATCTAGCAATTTTTCTCAGGGTTAATCTAAGGTATCTAAGGGCAGATATTGGTGGATGGAGATGAAAGCCGCCACCACCAAATATCAAGCAATGGTTGGTGATGAAATCCAACCACTACTGTTTAATGTGAAGCATGCAGTGTGTGATTATTTTTAAAAATTTTGATTTTCTATTGTGTACAAACAATTTTAGAAGGATAACTACTTTCGATAAATCAAAAGCCACTATCCAGAATACCAAGTTCTCCAAAGGATGTAAAGTACATCGCTTAAAACCCACCCTAAATAGTTGGGGGGTTCATCTACTCCTCCATATGGAATCACCCAAGTACGAGGATACTTTTGGTATCTGAATAATGTTCCTATTTAGACCTACAAAAATAGTAATCCCTAAACCTATAATGTAAACTAATTATGCAATTTTTCAATTCACATGAAATCAGAATGCAATATTTTCAATTTGTGAATATAGTAGAAAACCATAAATTTCAAATAGAAAGTGTGGATGAATGTAATGATAAATTTGAAACCTAAGATGCAAGCTAGTATGATTTTTTTTCCAGGATTTAATTAGTGATGTTCTTTTTAGCTTAGAAATCTAAAAAAATATATAAAATTACCAGAATACGTAAATAGAAAAGTTAGGGTTTTAATAGTAAACTTACCTAACAGCCTACATTTCTTCTCCAACTCTCTATAAAATGCCTTTGAGCATTTCTAAAATGTACCTGGGCATTTTTGGATGGCCCTAGAGCACTGTCGGGCGTTCACAAACCTTCTACAACTTCCTGCAAGTCCTTAGAAACCCTAACTAGTAAAAAATACTTGATTAACACCTTTAAAAATCCTGTAAAACAAGACAGAAAACAACAAATAAATTAGCAAAGAAAATAAAAAAAGAAACCCTAAGTGGGTCCCACTATGATCACCATTTGTGAAGACAGAAACGCGACACCAAATAACAAGATATAAATTGAACTCAAAAATACAATATTGCACAATGAATGATTTTATATCAATGGGGGGAGCCTCAAAACTCCATTGTTACAATAATAATCTTTGAATTCTTTGATACAAATATACACAATGCTAGGGTTCTTCAAAACCCTAGATACAATGTTGGTGGTGTCTCAAAAGTGCATCTCTAATCCCAACAGAGGTGAGTAGGCTTTTGATTATCCGATGCCAGGCCACTCCAACTTAAGCAGCTGCACAACGCTTATGTATCTCCAAACCTGCACACATAAGATAATAACAAAGAGTTAGTAATAACTATGAGGGCTCCACTATGTGAGACCCTCATATATCAATAAAACCCTAGTTATTAATAAATGAAATTGCATACAAATATGAAGATACTAAAATGAATAAAATAACAAAAATATTTACCTTGTTGAACTTATTATTTTTTAATCTGGTGTAATTGTTGTAGTGAATCGGTACAACGATGCCCTAGCGTCGCATGAGGTCTAGTAAGGGTGCAAAGCTCTGGTCTGGAATGCTCACGGACGCTCAGCATCAGCAAAATATGCTCGTGGGTGCTCGAGAATGGGGAAAACCTCCAAGGTTCTTGTCAGTAAAGGGAAAGCACTCGAAGGCGTTTAGTGGTTGAGGGTAAATATGTAGAAGCAGATCTGGCTGAGCGAATATGGGGGCGATGGATGTAGAGGCTATGGTGAGTGATGATAAATGGAAAGGATGCTTAGACTTCTCAGATTTCTAAGGACATGAATTGCTTCGAGATTTAGGCTCTTTACTTCAAGAAACTTAGGGGTTGAGCCATCAACATGGCTCCTATTAATAATCCAACCTAGGGTATGCTAGGGTGTCAATGACACTAATCGTGTGGTTGAGATAAAAGCATATCAGAGGTTGGATATTAAATTTGAGGTGTGACATGGGTTGATATGGATGAATGAATAGGATTAAATGAAATCGAATGGCTAGGATTAATTCACTTATATAAATATATAAAAATATAATATATAAAATATTAATATTTAAATATATATAAAATAAATATATAAATATATGAATAGTGGGTAGAAAATGGTGGGAAAGCATAGATGGAGGACAAGTGGCTAGATTTTGGTGTCTACATAAGGTTACTATCATTTTTACCTCCTCATCCCACGAAATGTTTTCATTATTGTGTTCCAAAAGAGCATAAACTAATAACATAATTGTTAGAAAAATACTACTATGCTCATAGGATTAACAATCTCTAAGATCAAACAATAACTCAATAACATGCATAAATCAATCCTCAACAATGAACAATAAACACACTAAAATCTTTATTAAAAAAATTATCAAAGCAAGACATAAATGCATTACTTATTCGAATACATATTACAGAGCTTTATATTCAATATATACATACATGATACTCTTCATATTCATATGACTCTTGACCTTTGCTCTCCTCAAACTCATGGGAGATCCAAATCTTCATATTTCCCTCTTACATAATAAATCTCACATATTTACATAAATATAAAGTCTCTCATGATTGTTCATAACTCCTCACTTCTAAATATGATATTTCACTCACATTACACTGACTAACTTGACACCTCACACACATAACTCCTCACTTATTTACATAACATACTCACACTTAATAACATGACATGTACTATAGACTCAAATATCAAAAACATCCTAATCTAGATTATTTACAATATCCAAATAATGTAATACCTCCAACGCCCCCCTTATTATATTATTTGGTATGGAGGTATTTTACCTTCATGAGGTTTCAATATTTCAACTTAACATATAATCTTAAAATAATATATGACATCTCAAATTTGTGAATAGAAGCACGCTTCTCAGGGAGTGTTTCCTCATCAATTACACCATCTAAACATGATGTGATTTCCAAGCTAATGCTTCTTTCTCAGGTGCATAGATAGTAGAACCCCTATATTTTCTTACATTAGGCATCATATCATCAAAGAGTACAAATATTGTAATTTTACAATTGTTGTCATAATGCGCTCTTTATATGGGTTATGTGTCTTTACCTATGTGCTAGGTCGATTAAATTTAATTTCATTATGGCTATGATTATATTTATTTTATATATGAATAGTTAATTTGCTTTTCATATTTTATTGCACACGTTGCTAAAAACATTATTACCTTCTCTTCTATATCTTCCTATACTTTCTCTACTTCATCCTTAAGCCCATCATTCTTATACTCATGCTTCTCTTTCACTCTTACTTGACATGGATTCCTCAACTTTGTATTTTGAAAGTCACATAAGACGCCTATTTTTGGAATACTTCAAAGGCCACTCTCTTGCAAGTGGTTGCTTCTTAGCATTGATTATTTATCTCTCATACCTACCTTCTACCTCCAATTCCTCCTAACCATAGTTAATGACACCTTCATCTTGTCCTTGCCCATGTTTGAAAGACTCTTTTTGACGTTATATCCATTGGAGATGCCCATATTTAATTTGTTTGCTGGCCTATCATCCATGTAATTTTCAACAAAAACCGTGATTAATTTGATATTTTCATTGCCAACACACAAATACTCATGCACTAAGTTGAACCTACCATCCGACCAAAGTCTTCACTTTTGTACTCTTAGACAAAATATTTCATGTTTAACAGTGGTAGTTTAGTAGAAGTTTTATGTTGCATGTAGCTCGTTTTTGAAGGATGGAAAGGCATCTCTTTATCCTTGGTTTTAGTTAGGTATGGGAATTTCATTAGTTATTGGAGAAATCTTATCATTTTATATTATTTTCTCCAATAATTTCTCCTTCATGTGAGGGATACGTTAGAATTTATATTGTAACACTTTTTATTTTAATATTCTTGCAATAATGTTCTCTTATGCATAATTAGTTTTTGAAATGCATAGGTATTTACTCCAGCTTGTAATACTTTTGTTACTCTCTCATGTGTCCATGATATTTTTTGAATATCTAAAACATTTGCATACCAGAACATTTTCACTCTTCAAACATCTATGCTCTCAAACTTTAATCGTTCAACATTGAATAATAAAACCAAGTATGTTGCAACTATGGATGACATTCCAGCCATCGTATCCTCACATATTAATTTCTATCTCAACTGTTGTCTGCTTTGGCTTCTACTCCAACAATTTATTCAACCTCACAATGTTCTTTCCTCTACAATGTATGTCTTGGACCATAAAAATTCTCAATTTGCTTGTAGGGTTTTATTTCTTACAACTTCACTCCAACTTTAATAGCTTCTTGTTGACGCTCTTCCTCGAACCTTTTGTTATGTAATTTTTTCAGTCTCCTACTCTCCTTTGCTTCAAATTCACCTTCAATTTCTATCTCTCTTCAATTTAATATTTTTTTTCTTGAATATTTTTTCTTCTATAAGTCTTCAAATATTTTTCTTATAACTCCCATAAATTCTCTTCTTCAAATATTAGTTTTTTCTTATAACTCTCATTATTTTTTCTTCCTCCAAAATATTTACTCTTCTTATATGTCCCACAATTATGTTCTCATTCACTTTAATTTAATATCTTCCTTTAAATAAAAATAATTTTCTTCAAATAATTACCTTTGTCTTACCTTGACAATTCTTCTTCAATCTTCTACAATTTCCAACACTATTCAACTGGATATCTTCAACTTTGGGCGATATATTTGTTAGGACCCCATCCTAACACTATTTTTGTAATACTCATATGATTATGTAATGACCCCCTTCCAATGTGGGGATCCCTTTATAATGTTATTTTTGTAATACTTTGTAATGGTATGTGGCATGTAAGGTGCCTAGACAAGTGGGACCATTTCATGTAACCGTTATCAAGAATGTAACCGATGTTTGGTAGAATATTCTAGCTCGAGTGGTATTTTGTATGTAATCCAATTATTGATCATTAGGTTAGGGTTGCATGAAGTGTATCTTTAAAATACATGGATCTATGAATGAATATATATTTTTATAAATTAATGAAATTATTGGAGGAGGTTGTCCCCTCGAAGAGACCTATGATTCTGTGCTATTTTCCCCTTTTTTTTGGAGTGATTTTTGGGATTCCCATGGTTGGTGGGTGTTTGGTGGGTGTGGGTGGTTTAGCCCATGGTATTGTGCCCATTGTATTCTAATACCACATAGTGGTTTAGGGTTGAAAGAGTTTCCTTTATATTTATTATAATGTCCAATTTTTGGGTAAGAATGGTGAATAATAATATCAATTATGTGTGGCTCTTATTTTGTTGGAGTAGCCCATATCGGGTGAACTAGGGTAAATCTTGTGTGTTATATGTGCATTGTGTGGTGTCATTTCTTCTAAGTTGTTTATTTCTGCTTTATTTCTGGAATAATTTTCTGTAGATCTCTTCAGTGACTGCATAACCTTCAAAACTACCTTTGGATAACACTTCCTTAAGGTTGAGGAAAAAATCCAGGATGACACAATAGTGTTTGGGCTTTGTGACACTAACCACATCGATCGAGGAAAAGGAATCCATAGGGATAGGGAAGAGTCTCACACTCTTTTTGACCATGATGCTCCCTTTAAGATGCCTAAATTAGACTTTCTTAAGTTCAACAAAAAGGGATGTAGATGGGTGGTTATGTTGTGCACGTCAGTTTTTCAAACTTTAAAATATCCCTAAATATTTGTGGATCACTATGGCACCTTTTAACTTTGAATCTGAAGTTTTACAGTGGCATCAGTGGCTACACCACAAAATTCTTGACCCTTCTTGAGAATTTTCAAGTCCCAATTACTCATTCATTTTTGCCCCAATTAGTATGAGAACTTCATAGGAGCATTAACCAAACTAAGACAAACCTCTATAGTTTGTGACTACCAAATCCAATTCGAGAAACTAGCTAATAGGACCAAAAATTTGAATGAAGGTTTTTTTTTAGTTGTCTCATCAATGGCTTGAAAGATGATCTAAAGGCTACGGTCAAGATGTTCAAACCATAAACTATGATGCAGGTCATAGGATTGGCATGGTTGGTTGAAGAAAAATATTTAGCGCAATGGAGGCCACCTAAATTTCCACAAGACAAACTATTTTTTCCTTCTAAGTTTGCATCCAATACTGAAAGTAAATATACCCCCAACAAATGATTGAATACCAAAGATATGGATGTTTGATGCGCCCAAGGTTTATGTTATCATTGCGATGAAAAATAAACATGAGGGCATAAGTGCATCCAAAAGAAGCTATTTTTTATCAATGTGGAGGAATCAACAAGCAGTGAACAACTTGAGGATGAAGTAGGAACATCAAAGAAACCACCTCAAGATGAGGGTGACACACAAGAAGAGCAACAACCATAAATGTTCATCCATACCCTTTTGGGGATTATTACCCCATAGATAATGAAAGTAGTAGGCTTTTTCAAAGGCCAACGTCTTACAATCCTCATTGATTCAATAAGCACACATAACTTTATTGATCCCCAAGTTGCCAAGCAAGCCAATTGTCACATACATACATATAACTCCCTTGAGGTTATGGTAGCAAATGGCAAAACCTTTCCTTATAAAGGTAAATACCGTAATATTAAGTTGAAGCTAGGGGAGTATGACCTCAAAATGGATATGTTTTCTCAACTAGAGGGATGTGATATTATGCTAGGAGCTCAATGGTTAAGTACTTTGGGAACTATTACCTGAAACTTTGTAGATTTATGGATGTAGTTTTTACAGAATGGTAGGTCCTACACTCTTCATGGATCAAAATTAGGATCTCCTCATATTATCAGTTCAAACCATATGAAAAAGCTATTAAAAAATATTCTCATGGGGTAATCACTCAGATATTTGCCATACAACCATCCCCTTTAACCGAGGATAAAATTCCAATAGATTTGCAACTCGTTCTAACCAAGTATGATGTAGTATTTGTGAAACCGATAGAATTACCACCCCATCAGTCCCATGATCATGCAATTCCATTGATACATGGTAGCATGCCACCTAACATCAAATCTCACAACTACCCCCATGCACTTAAATCATAAATAGAGAAATTAATACAATAATTTTTAAAAGCTAGTCATTTGGACTACTAATAATCCTTATTCTTTTCCAATCTTATTGGTTCTCAAGAAATATGGGTCTTGGAGGTTGTATATATATTTCTATACGCTCAATAAGCTCACCATTATGTATAAATTCCCTATTCTTGTGGTAGATAAATTATTGGATGAGTTGCATGGTGATATATTTTTCTCCAAGTTAGATTTTTTACTCAGGTTACCATCAAATACGACTTAAGGAGGACATTTCCAAAACAACATGTTGCACTCATGAGGACCATTATGAACTATTTGTTATGCCATTTGACTTGACAAATGCCCCTTCCACATTTTAGAGCCTCATGAACAACATTTTCACCCATTCCTTCTTAAATTAATTTTATTTTTCTTTGATGATATTTGGGTTTATAATCGCTCTTGGGAAGAGCATCTCATCCATATGGATTAGCATTTACAACTTTTGGCTCAACATCAACTTTATCCTAAGTGGTTCAAGTGTTCTTTGGGTTGACAAAGTAGAGTATTTTGGACACATTGTCACCAAATATGGAGTTAAAGTTGACCTTAAGATGATTCAAGTCATTCAATATTGGTCGAAGCCTCACACTCTTAAGGGCCTTCATGATCATTTCGCCTTTAATGACCATGTTAAAGAAGAGTTCTTTTACCTGGACAGTCCTAGCCGAACAGGCTTTCCTTGATCTAAAGCATGCTATGACAACCACTCCAATCTTAGCAATGTTAGATTTTCCCAAACCATTTGTAATTGAAAGTGATGCTTCGAGCAATGGCATTGGAGCCATGTTGATGCAGGAAGGACGCCCATTGGCCTTCACTAGCAAAGTATTTTCCAATAAAAATCTGGACAAATTAAATTTTGTAAAGGAGATGCTGATAATATTGCATGTGGTTACTCACTAGTGATCCTATCTTATTGGGCATCATTTCTTCATCAAAACAGACCACCAAAGTCTCAAGTGCTTTTTGGAGCAGTAGGTCACCACCCGAGAATAATAAAAGTGGGTTTCTAAACTCATGGGTAATGACTGAGATTATCTATAAAAAATGCAAGGAGAACATTATGGCGGATGCACTCTCTTACCAATTTGAGACTTAAGGCATTCTATGTGCCATCTCTTCACGCATTCCTCAATGGATAACTTCTCTCCGAGAGGACATGCTCAAGGACTCAAGATTGCAAACTTTGATTGCCACACTTCAAACAATACCTACATCATGTCTCGGCTACACTTGGGATTGGAAATATTTAACGTACCTCCAATGCCTCGTTATTCCCCACACTTCTCAAATATGAGAACTCATATTGAAAGAGCTATATGTTTCACCCACTACAGGTCATGTTGGGTTCCTTAGGACCTATGAATGAATTAAGTGTACTTTCTTCTAGAAGGGTATGAAGGACATTCAAAATTTTTTGGTAGTGTAACATATGCCAAAGGATGAAGGGAGAAACAATGCCTTCCTTGGAAATTATTCAATCCTTACCTATTCAAAAATAAATCTAGATAGATATTTCCATGGACTTTATTGAAGGTTACCTAAGTCCGGAGGCAAATCATTTATTTTGGTGGTAGTTAATTGTCTCACGAAGCATGCTCATTTTTTTTCCCTTGCCCATCCCTACATAGCCTCAGTCATAACCCAAAATTTTATAGATTCTATTTTTTGTCTTCATGGCATGCCCACATCAATTGTGTCCAACCGAGACCCTACCTTCACTAGTAATTTTTGGCAAGAATTGTTTAAGTTGAAAGGAACTCAACTCAAAATGATTTCAGACTATCATTTTTAAATGGATGGTCAAATAGATATTGTCAACAAATTTCTAGAGACTTACCTTTGTTGCTTTTCCTCTAATCATCCCACATAGCGAGCAAAGTAGATTCTTTTTTCCGAATGGTGGTATAACACTTCCTATCACACTACGGCCAAGGTTACCCCTTTTGAATCAGTTTATCGACGACCTCCATTAACACCTTCCTCCTACATTCCAAGTAGCTCCAAGATCCATGTTGTTAACACTACTATCTGCCACCATGATATAGTCCTTTGTCAACTGAAGATGAATCTAGAATTGGCCTAGAAATGGATCCACTAACAAGTTGATCAACATTGTTCTGAGCACAACTTTGAAGTTGGCGATATGGTTTTCCTCTACTTGCAACCATATAAACAGTCATCACTCCATCTTTGTAGGTGCCAAAAACTTATTACCAAGTACTATGGTCCCTAGAAGGTCTTACAATAGATTGGTGCAACGGCCTACAAATTGGCCCTCCCATCGACATCCAGACTCCATCCTATATTTCATGTGTCCTCTCTCAAGAAGGTTATGGGGAATTAGGTATAGGTTCAATCTATTTTACCCAAATTGGATGAGGAAAGTTCTATTTTGCTCGAGCCAGAACACCTATTAGATTGTAGATCGCACACACTTTGAAACTGGGTAATCATCAAGGTTCTTGTTCAATGGCATGGACTCCAACCAGAAGATGCCACTTGGGAGTCTCTCCATCAGCTGCAACACCAATTTCCTCATATCCACCTTTGAGAACAAATATTTTTGAAGTAGAACGGCATGTTAAGACTCCATCCTAACACTATTTTTATAATACTCATATGATTATGTAATGACCTCATTCCAATGTGAGGAGCCCTTTATAATGATATTTTTGTAATACTTTGTAATGGTATGTGGAAATTAAGGCACCTAGACAAGTGGGGTCATTTCATGTATCCATTATCAAGAATGTAATCGATGTCTGGTAGAATATTCTAGCTTGAGTGGCATTTTGCATGTAATCCAACTCTTAAGCATTAGATTAGGGTTGCATGAAGTGTATCTTTAAAATACATGTATCTATGAATGAATGTATATATTTTAAAATTAATGAAAGTATTGAAGGAGGTTGCCCCCTCGAAGATGCTTGTGATCCTGTGTTATTTTGTAAGATTGCTTTAATTCTGCATTTACATTCTATATTTCAATATACTGCTATTTGATGAAATCTTGTTTTATTTACAATATTTATGTGAATGAGCTTATTTTTAATAAAAGGTTCCTAACACTATTCAACCCTCCTCTTCAATATTCAGGTGCATTCAACCTGACTTCTCTCAATATTCATAGCTATGTTGACCGATGTTTTATCTAGACAAGCTTTCACAGGGGTGTCTTCCTTTGAATTCTTTGTGTTTCAACTTTTGAATTATCACAGACAACTTTAGTGCAACCATAGGCCTCCCTTCTACAAGGCTTGGCTCCTTCCTACTTCTATATTTCTCAAATACTTACAATATTGCTCACCAAATGCTTACCATGGCTTTCATGAAGTCCACCTACTGTGGCTTTGATACCATTACTAAAAAATATTCATTATGCTCATAGGATTAACAATCTCTAGGATCAAACAATAACTCAATAACATGCAGGAAAATCCTCAATAATGAATAATAAACACATTGAAATATTTATTTAAAAACCTATAAAGCAATGCATACATGAAATGCTTATTCAAGAGTGGTAAATTTGACACTCAGCAGTATTTTTGCAAAAGATTGTTTAGTCCCCAAATCAATCGAACTAATCATTGGTCAAAATTGCTAATTAGTGGAAGATATTGGGCAGAATAAAATATTAGACGTTTTTTGCAGGACTACCCAAACTGCCAAACTCGTTTCGGCCATATCTCACTCATCCGAACTCGAATTGAGCTAAAATTTTGAGGGTAGATACCTAAAAAACCCTAGAACATCTCCACCAATTTTCATATCATTTAGAGCAACACAGATCCTAGCACATCCCTATGTGTGAACGATATATTTGGAAAGTGGCTATGCAAGGGTTTCATCTGGGTTTTAGGGCCTTCGGGCCCTAGTAGCCAATATTTTTGTGGTTTATGCTCAATATTTTAGTAGGAAATGTTACAAGGGATACAAGATGGGTTAGAAATTTGTCTTTCAACAGATCATACTGTGAACTTGAGTGACAACGGCTTCCAATTTTCTGCACAAAATAAAAGTGAAAACCATACCTTTCCACGGTGTCTAGGGCAAGGATTAAAGAGATCACAAAACAAGTTTCAAGTAGTTGATCAAAAAATGACTCATATCTCAAGTGAATCTGGTGCTAAGGTGCACCCACAAAATAATTCTACTGTGAAAACCCCTGTCAAGGGTAAGAATTTCAAAGACTCAGTCCCAAAAATGAATTTTAGGGATGCCCTTCGTGGTGGACAGCCTTAGCCCAATGCTAATATCAATATTAGGGCTTCCCTTAAACCTCTAAGAATGCCTAAGATTGATCCCGGGAAAACGGAGTCGGGATGTCTTAAAGTAGCTGATGGAACTCCTATTATTAATCTTGATATGGGTAATATTCAGATTGGCATTGAAGATTTGGAAAAAAGAGGACTAATTTTTCGGTTCGTGGGTTTTCGTCCGAGTCTATCTGCTTTCAAAGTCTGTGCTGCAAAAATCTAGAAAACTAAAGGTGAGTTACAAATCTCTATTTATCCGAATGGTTATTTTCTTGTTTTATTTGCTAATAATGAAGATAGAGAGAAAAAATTTCAAGGGGGTCCTTGGTTTTTTGGAAGGGCAAGGCTTTTTCATGAAGCCCTGGCATACTAAATTTAAAGCCAAAGAAGATATGCCTTCTATAGCTCCCGTGTGGGTTAGACTCTTTGGCCTTCCTATTGAATTTTGGAATCCTACTATTTTTTCTTCAATTGGAAACACTTTAGGAACCTTTATGATGACTGTTGATTCTACTCAAATTTTTGAACATATTATTTATGCTCGAATTTTTGTTTTAATGGATTTTTACAAACCCCTACCTAAAAATATCACATTACAATTTGGGGAAGACACTTGGGAGCAAGTAGTGGACTATGAGAACATTCCTTTTCATTGTAGAATTTGCCATGAATATGGTCATTTTGCCAGTGTTTGCCCAAATAAAATTCCTGGTCAAAAGAAAGAAGATATAAACTCAGCAAGTTTCCAAATACCTAAGAAGAAGAACACTCATAAAAAATCAGTTATGAAGGATCAATCAAAGTCATTTGCTAATATGTTTGAAATCCTTTCCACAAATGATGTCCCAAGTGAGGAAGAGGAAATAATGGAAACTGAAATCTTAGAAACCCAATTTAAATATGAAGGGAAGAACTCAGAGACAAACCAAAAAATCAAAGGTTTTCAATAGAAAAAAAAAAGAGAAAATTTACACAAGAAAAACAATATTTCAAATGTCAAAACTTCAAATAATGCGAGTCCTAATATAGACTCCATTGAACCATCTAGTAAAATTTTGGCTGTGTATGAGCATTCTTCAATGTTAGAAACCATCTCAGTTTCAATTGGAATAAGTCAAGAAACAGGGAAAAAAAAATTTAAGATGGATTCTAATCAAAAATTAGGTCGCAAGACCAATCAATATCATATGGTAAAAGAAGGTGAAAATCTTGTAGAGGAAGGTAATATTAATGTCCTTCCCAACTTTTTTAGCCCTGGTATTAATGAAGATCATCACTTGGAATATCAAAGGACTCAAAGGGAGTCTTTCAAAACAAAATGAAATTAGAAGAATGATTTCGATAAATCATCCACATCTTTTTTTCCTTCAAGAAACAAAGATGTCAATGGAGGATATGGACTTAATTGCTAGTAAAATTTGGCCAACTGGAAAAGTGGTTTCCCTCAGTTCCCAGGAGACTTCGGGTGGCATTGCTTGTCTTTGGGACCCAAAAGAGGTAGTTATTCACCATATGGTTGGCAGTTGGGGTTTGTTGGCTATAGCTATTCAAATTAGACATTCCAACCAGATTATGCTCTGCATTATTGTTTATGCCCCGACTTCTTTGGAGGAAAAAAGAAGATAGTGGAAGGATATTACTCATATTATATCTCATTTTCCTAAAGCTTGGATCTTTATCGGAGGAGATTTCAATACCATCCTCTCTCTGGATGAGAAATGGGGGGGAAATAGAAATTTGGACAAAAGCACTGACCTCATGAGCGAATATATTGCAAACCTCCATCTTGTGGATATCCAATCAGATAATGTCCTTGTGACTTGGTCTAACAGAATGCAAGGCTTAGCTTGTATAATGGAGAGATTGGATAGGTTTTTGCTCTCTGAAAATTTCTTAATCCATGGTCACATTCCTAAAGTGAAGACTCTTAATAATCTTGGTTCGGATCATTGGCCAATCATGGTGGAAATGTGGAAAACCAATGTGAGTTTCTCTCCTTTTCATTTTCAATTAATGTGGCTTAGAGACATTTCCTTCGGACCTCGTGTGCAACAATGGTGGAAGGAAGGTAAACCTAGGCATGGGACTAAGATGTTCTGTTTTGCCAATAGACCGCAATACATTAAATCCAAAATCAAGACTTGGAACTGGAAAGAGTTTGGGGATGTTCATAAAAAAAAACATGAAGTTATTGCTCATCTTGAAAATTTGAATAAGAAAATCCGTTTAGATGGCCTCACAGAGAAGAGAAGTGCAGATGAAATTAAATTCACAACTCGGTTAGAGGAATGGGAAAAAATATAAGAAATCTTATGGAAGCAAAAATCTAGAATTCAATGGCTCAAAGAAGGAGATCGAAACACAAATTTCTTTCACAAATCTCTTCTAGCTCTAAGATCTCACAACTTTATTTCTTCCTTAAAATCAGATTCTAGAGATGTTGTTTATACTTGGGATGGCATGAACTCTATTGTTGTTGATTACTTTTCCAATATTTTTGTTGCTACTCCTCTTGACTCAGCTTCACAAAAAAAAGTTCTTCAAGCAATCCCTTCTCTTATCACTTCTGAGGAGAACTCTATTTTGACTGCTCATGTTATTATCAATGAGCTTCAACAAGTAGTTTTTAAAATGCAAAAAGGGAAAACCCCAGATCCTGATGGTTTTCCTATTGAGTTCTACCAAGAGTTATGGGATATCCTTCATGTTGATTTATTAGAGGTGGTGGAAGAAGCCGGGAAAGCCAAAGAAATTTTGAAGGTTATCAATAAAACTTATATTACTCTTGTTCCAAAAGCTCAAGAGGTTGATCATATCTCAACTTTTAGACCTATTGCTTTATGTAATGTTCTTCTCAAAATCATTACTAAAATCATGGCAGAAAGGTTGAAGCCTCTTTTGCATAATATTATTTCCCCAGAGCAAGGGGGATATGTGGAAGGACGTCAAATAGTAGATGAGATAGTTCTTTCTTAGGAAGCCATCCATTCCATGGATATGCAAAATTCTCCTTCTATGTTCATTCGGTTAGACTTATCCAAAGCTTATGACAGAGTGGATTGGCACTTCCTTATCAAATTTTTGAGGCAATTTGGTTTCTCTAAGGATTGGATGGATTGGATTATGGGATGTATCTCTTCGGTTTCCTACTTAGTTCTTATCAATGGCAGGCCTTCTCAGTCTTTCCCAGCTTCCAGAGGTATTAGGCAAGGTGACCCGCTATCCCCTTATTTATTCATCATTCTTGTTGAATGCTTGGGTAGGACTATAACAAAAAAGAGGAAAAACAAAACCCTCGAGGGAGTTACCATTGCTCATGGAGCTAGACCTATCTCTCATATTCAATTTGTGGATGACTCTACTCTTTTAGGTAAAGCTATAGTTAAGGAAGCTTCTAATATTAAGCAAATCATTAGCTATTTTTCTAAGGCTCTTGGGCAGTTGATCAATGAAGAAAAATCTAAAGTTATTTTCTTTCATCGCTCTCTGCTAGACAAGAATCCATGGTCTTGGATAAATTAAGATATAAGAAGACCTCTCTTCCAATCACTTATTTAGGTATTCCCATAAATATTCAAAGGCAGAAAAATAAATATTGGAATTGGTTGTTGGACAAAGTCAAGAAGAAAATTGGAAAGTGGACCAACAAGTGGCTTTCTTCTAGGGGTAGAATCACCTTGGTAAAATCAGTCCTTCAAGCTATTCCTATTTATGTTTCTTTTGTTTTGAATATCCCAAAGGTTGTTCTTCGAGAATTGGATCAAATCAGTCATTGTTTCCTTTGGAGTGGTACTAAGGAGAAAAGAAAATGGGCCTTGGTGAAATGGGATACTTTATGTCTTCCTAAGAGTGAATGGGGGTTAGGATTCCGGTCTTCAATTAATAACAACAAATATTTAGCTGCTAAATTATATTGGAGGATGTTGCATAACCCCAATGCTCTTTGGGCCAATAATCTCCGTGCTAAATATGTTGAGAACAAAAGTCTTGAAGACCTTGTTCACTATCATCTTCCTACCAAAGGTTCTCCCATTTTATCAGTTCTTAATACTGGTGAGGATTTGATAAAGAAAAAATTATTTTGGATCATTCATAATGGTCAACATGCAAATTTTTGGATAGATTCTTGGGATGGTCACAAGCCTTTGATAACTCGGTTTCCCGATTGGAGGCCTTGGATGGAGGAGCTTCACCGAGCTAATTGGATAAGGTGGCTAATTATCGTCGGTACCATACTGGTAATTCAAAGGTTGGTAGATATTGGATCCCTATTGAGGATCGGCCTATTCAAATCCTAGAAAGGCAAAGACAAGATATCCAAGGCATCCTTCATATGAGATCCCTCTGTTGGTCCCATGAAAAATATTGTTTTGGGTGGAACAACACTACTAAGGGTGAGTATTCAGTTGCTCAAGGTTATTTGACCTTATGACATAATAATCCCAACCATTCTTTTGACATATTTTCTCAATTGTGGGCTCAAAATATCTAGCCTAATGTGAGGTTCTTTAATTGGATTTTATTGCATCGTAGGGTGCTTACTGGTGAGCAACTTATGAAGCGTGGTTTTCATGGCCCTTTTAGATGTGAAATGTGTGAAGAGAATGTAGAAAATATCAACCATATTTTTATTGAGTGTACTTTAGCCTCTTAGCTATGGAGGAGAATGGCCACTTTACTTGGCTTACAGTGGTCCAATTTTTTTAACTTTTGAACAGCTTTGGAGGGATTGGCCTAATCAAGAGGGTGTTGATCATTTTATTAGGCAATTAGTTTGGATGGGTTCTACCATTCTTCTTTGGAATATTTGGAATGAAAGGAACAACCAAATTTTTAATCAAAATAGGAAGGATATTCACTATATTTGGCAAAATACCATAGCCAACTTAGTTGAATCAGTCCATCAACTCCTTAATCAGCCCCAAAACTCCCACCAAAGATGGGATCAAGTGATGCAAATATTGAATATTAAACCTTCTAAGGGCAACCAACTTAAAGGGAATGTGAGTATTAGTAAGATGGATAGGACTAGAAATTGGCAACCTCCTCCTAAGGATTTTGGAAAAGTCAATACTGATGGAGCCTCTAGAGGGAACCCTAGAAAATCCAGTGTGGGAGGAATTGGTAGACTTTTAGATGGCTCCTGTTTTTACTTTTGCTTGAGAATTTGGGTATTCTTTCCAATAACCTTGTTGAGGGGTATGGTATCCTGAGAGGCCTTCAGGAGGCTACTAATGTTGGATGGGAAAAGGTGTTAGTTGAGTCTGACTCTCAACTTATGATTAATCTCTTGAAGACTCCTTCTAAGAATCATAAGGTGGATTGGAGAATAAAAAGAATTATTGAGAAGATTTAGTTAATCCAGATGGGATTTTTGAAAGTTGATTACAATCATGTGGTCAGAGATCAAAACAAGAGTGTTGATACTTTAGCTAATTGGGCTTTGGACAAAGGTGATATTACTTGTTATGGCCACCCTCCTATATGGTGGGCTTCTCAAATTAGGGAAGCTCTTCTTTCTATCATTTCTTTGGATGGCTCCAGTTCTAAAGGTACCTAGTTTCTTCTTGTTTTTTTTTTGCTTCTCTTTGGTTCATTCAGTTTTTTTAGTTCCCTAGCTCATTCTATTCTTTATTTTGTTTCCTCTGTTGATTCTTGCCTTAATAGTATTATGGTCTAGATAGGCCATTGTTTTGTTCATTTTTTTTTTTCTTCTTTGTTTTTTTTTGTTTAGTTTTTTAAGGTGGGTGGGTTCTTTTGTTTTGTTTTGTTTTGTTTTTGTGTTATTTGTGTTGTTTTTTGTTGTTCTTGTGTTTTTGTTGTTTTGTTTTTTTTTATGTTTTTTGTTATTGTTCTTGTGTTTTTTTTGTTCTTGTTCTTGGGTTTCTCTTTGTTTGTGTTATTTCGTGTTTTTATGTGTGAGTGTTTTCTATGTTTTTTGTTTTTGTTTATTGTCTGTTGTTGGTTGTTTTTTATTTTTATTTTTATTTTATTTTTTAGGTTTTAATTGTGTTTATTTTTCATGTTTTTTTTGGGTTATGTCTTTGTAGTGTTCTGTTGTTTTTGTCTTGTTTGTGTTTTGTTATGTGGTTCTTGTGTTTTTCTATGTGGTTTGTGTTGTGGTTTCTTTTATCTTATTGTGCGTGTTTGGTTGTGCTTTTGTTTTTGACACACTCAAGGAGCATGTTTTTTATTTTATTTTATTATTTTTGTTGTTATTTACTTATTTTTAAATTGTTTTTGTGTGTTTGTTTGCTCCTTGAGTATGTCAAAGGTGGTAGGCCAGGTCCGAGTCCTGGGCGTTTTTGGCGGAATGGATACCCCTGCCTCCTTGGGTCTTACCCGAAAGTGGCATCCCTTTTGGGATGTTTTCCACAAATAAATAAATAAATAAATAAAAATGCTTATTCAAATACATATTACAGAGCTTTGTCTTCAATATATGCATACATGAGACTCTTCATATTCACATGACTCTTGACCTTTGCTCTCCTCAAACTCACGAGAGATCCAAATCTTCATATTTCCCTCTTATATAATAAATCTCACATATTTACATAAAGATAAATTTTCCCATGATTGCTCATAAGTCCTCACTTCTAAATATGAAACTTCACTCTCATAACTCACACTTACTAACTTGACACCTCACACACATAACTCTCTTATTTACATGACACATACTCACACTTAATAACATGACACATACTATAGACTCAAATATCAAACACACCCTAATCAAAATATTTTACAAGATCTAAATAATGTAATGCCTCCAACAGTAACAACTTGTGGGGTCAAACATAAGGTATGTCTACTACCTGGTCTGTTTCAACCTGTCGTAGCTTCCCCCACACCTATGCAATCAATCCTGGCTATAGTCATTCCTACATCCAAGACTCCTTGTGTCATCAAAGGCAGTCATCGCCCACCTTGTTATTGCTACCTACGTTGGCTACACAACTAGTGCTAGCATCTATATCATGTTAGCCCTGGCCACATCGTCAACCTTAGCCTCTCTTGTCTCTAGTTTTCTCTTGTCGCACATTCCTGATGGAAGCTTAGTCTAAAAAATGCATTTTTTATTATCACCATGATTGTCAATTTTTGGCTAGGATTGTTGGTCGGGCTCAAGATGACCCTTGTTTGGACAAGACTATGATTACTCCTTTTCAAGTGCAATCATGATTGTCACTTTCATTCAAGATCATCGATTTTTATTGAGATCATCTCTTTTTTGTATGTTTTCACAATCATTGATTTAGGCTATGATCACCACTTTTGAAAAGTGGCTATCTCGATCCACCTCAATTTGTGGGTCTTTTAGGGTTCTTTTGAGTCATTTTTAGCTACCTTGGTTAGACCCCACCACTTGCATAACATGAAGACCCTGATAGCACTTATTGCATTGTCCTAGCTACTTTCTAGCTAGCTTAAGTGATTATACATTAACCTTTTTTTTAACATTTTGTTCACTTTAACCAAAAAATGACAAAATAGGTTGGAGGACTTATATCTCTGGCATTGCCTCCTTGTCCACTTGTCATTGACTATATCCATGTATCAATGCAATCTCGTACATGGGCATGGTGGTGGTGTGAAGGCTCGAAGTGCACATGAAATGAAATTTATCCCCGATATATATTTTTGAATATTTAATTGCAAAAATGGTTTTTTGCATAATATTTTGCTGTTTTGCAAGGATATCATAAGGGCAATGCTTCTAGAGGTTTTGGGTCACTCTAGAATCATTTGTGCACTCAAATTTTGCTCATTTTGCACCTTGTTGGCAGTTATGCACTTTTCCACATTAGGATTGTGATTTCACTTTATAGGAGCATTTTGATTGTAATACGACCAATATGTTATTTCGGAAAAATATGTTAGTCCAATGAATATAATATTTTGACCATTGTAGTTATTTTTACTTTTTTGTTTTTGTTTGTATTTACCTTCTTTTTGGCTTGGTTCTTGGAAACAATGCATTGTATGGGAAATTCAAGTTTATTGAGTGACTAAGGACAAAGATGCTAATATCATTGCAAAAATAGAAACGCATTCGCTCCGAGCCAAAGAATCTGTGCAATATTCATTAAGAAAAAGGAAAAAAAAAAGGGATGATAAAATGGTGAAGCTATGAAGCGCCCAAAGCAATGCTCGAAGATAAAACTTGGAAAAGTCACAATCACCCCACTTTGGACGAACTGATTAAGATTGTCGTCATGAAGAAGATATGTTCGAAAGGAATATGTTTGCCCTAAGGTTGGGGTGAAATCTCCATTCGCTCCAACTACGGGCAATGAATAACTACGGGTGAATGAAGTTAAAAAAAAGGGGGCACAACAATTAAAAGGTGTGTGACGTTGACAAGTCAACATCACGTTCACCCTGGTCAAGGGGTGAAAATTTCATTCGCCTCCTCCATGGATGAATGCACTCCAAAGAACGAAGTCGCGCGAACACACCGATAAAACAAAGTCGGGCGAATGCACCTAAGATGAAGTGGCATTAACAAGTCAATATCGCAGTCACCCCAATAGGGAGGCGACTGTCTTTATTGCCTTTTTTAAGTGTGAACACGATTTTTAAAAGAGACAGCGCGAACACGATTACAAATATGAAGATGTCCAACTGTTAAAGATTTTTTTCTGAAATGAGAAGAATGGTTTTGCCATGGTCAACGGGGGATATAATCAATCAAAAGCGTATTCTCAAGTGATGTCCAGATGTTCAAAGGCACCCAAGGAAGATCATGGAAAACATTAAATAATGGAGGCAACGAGTAACTCAAATTGTGAATCCCAAGTGAAGAAGAAAGTCGTGTTAAAAAACATAGGAGTATTTTCATGATTTCCAAAGCGGGAGCACGTTTTCAAGGCACCAAATGTCCCTTAATTTTATGTGCACTGATACCCAGAGATATTGATTTCCTGGAAATGTTTCCTTAGAAGCTAGATTGTTGTTTCAAGAGGATGAATTTTCAATATTTTTGAGGAAGAATTTCCTCACCATGGTTCTTGATCTGTGATCATTTTTTCTCCATGTGCATTTAATGAAAGAGGCAAAATCTTCTATAAATACTATTGAATTCTCATTGTAAAGAGGAGGTTAAACACTTTGCAAAAAAACTCTCCAAGTTCTCTGCATCAATAGAAAATACCAGGCTTATGAATTTGTAAGTTATCTTGTGTGCAATCTCCTTCTATATTCATGCACTACTATTTTACATTCATGTTCCTTATTTACTATGAAGTTTAAAATTTTGCATTTAAATTTAAATATTGTTAATGAGGGAGTGAGTGCTGGAGTGTTATTTTGAAGGTTTTTCCTGCAAGTATATAAGTAAATTTTGTTTTTTTTCTTTTGTTATATGTTATTTCATGCTTGGGTGAATTTCCTGTTGTTATTCTACCCTAAATCCTACACCTTCGGCCTGTGACCATATTTCCCATTTATTTTTGCAATTTCTAATTTCTTTCTTGCAACTCTAGTATTTAACCAGTGTAGGATTTAGCTTAGGAGCCAACCCTCTATGGAGATTGAAATGGAAGACATTTCTTTCATTTGATCATTCAATGTTGGCCATGTCTAGGGCACACAAACACAGTTTTTTGATTAGGCAAATATTTAACCAACAGTTTTTGGCACGCCTGGTGGGACCCCAAAATTTCTACTTTCGATAGTATTAAGGTTTTATGTTCACCTTCATGTTGTATGGTTAGAACATATGGTGACTTGATTACACCCGAAAATCTCCAAACATGAGGAAAGTGAAAGTTGTGTCTCATAAATACAAGATCAAAGGCCAAAAATCCAGACCATCCAATTGAATTCTACGAACTAGATATTCAAAGGTTATGGGAACATCCTCAATTAACCGATTTGCGTCGTACATCTTCATTACCTCATACATCCCATATATCATCTGTCATATCCTCATGACTAGCCGATGTATTTTTTGCTCCCACAAGTCCAGTTAGTACTGCCACTAGCGTTCCTCAAGCTCCACCTCACATAGCCACTAGTGTTCCTCAAGATCCACCTTGCATACCAGTCCATATTACCCAAAATCCACCACCACAAAAGCCACAACCACCAAGGCAGTTCCCAACATGGAATAGCTCAAGGGCCTTGAACTTACAAGCACAAAATCCAATGCCCCAAGTAGCTTTGAAGGCTTTACCGACCTATGATGCTACTGATAAAACGTCTTAAGAACATATTCAGGATATAGCTTATTTGGCTACGATCCATGGGATAATGGACAAAGAGGTGATGGTAAAGTTATTGGTATTATCGTTGAGAGAAAAGTTGTTATATTGGTACTAATCGTTGCAACCTGGCACTATTACCTCATGGGATCAGTTGGAGGAATTGTTGATAAAAAATTTGCATGAACAAGATGATTTGTATTCCTTGCTACATCAGTTTACAACCATCCAAAGACATCCGCATGAGGAGATAGTTGGTTTGAACGTCAGGTTCGATCAAAGCTGACAAAGAGTTCTAGATGGTTTATGGCCCACGCATGAACAAGTTGTGTTCTATTATATTAAGGAATTCAACACTGACATTGGCATGGTTGTTCGGCAAACCAACGTGAACACCTTCCCTGATCTGTATACGCAAGCCCAAAAATTTGAATTCGACTTGATTGCCATAGGTAAAATTCCTCCAAAAATAACGATGCCTATTTTACCCGACCTACCATAGCATTTGTATTCAAGCACATTTGTTTATCCCATGCCCTCCATGTACCTAGTACCCTCGTGGATCTTAGGACCACCTCAAATCGCTTTTATCCCTGTCTCACAACACCCGACTCCAAGCTTTTCATAATTACTCGCTCAGTCAATACCACAATTGTCATCATTTATTCCCTTCCCAGCATTACTGATGCCATTGGTCCCATTATCATTGCCCACGTCGCTAGCACCTCTACCTTTGTCAGTGCCTCCCGCACCTTCTAACCTTGATCCTTTCACAATATTGTTACAAGAAGTGAAATCAAATAACTTAGCCTTAAGGAAAATATCAAACGAGCTTATGATAGTAAGGAAGAAGTAAGTTGAGGCTAAATTTTGGTCAAGGAGATTTCAAACTCCATCGATTACTCGAGAACAAGCGTCTACTAGTAGAGGCCTTGAGAAGAGCACAACGATGCTAGAAAAGTAGGAGACTAGCATGACAAAAAATGTGTACTAGTGTTCAACGTGAAATGATCCTCATGGAAAAGAAACCTGCATGGTACATATAAATTATGTGCAAATGCTAGCGAAAAGTTCAATCTGCGAACAAGTCAACATGATCAGGGAGGCTGATCACAATTTTATGATGCCATCCTTGGAGCAAGTTTTGGTTCTTACAAGGTTCGAAAAGAACCCAGTAATTGTAGATCTAGTTGATCTTGAAGCCTTGAAGGTGCCTACAGAACCAAAGATGCAAAATGATAAAAGGCAACCTCCAATGAAATTTCCTGGTGTAATGGCTAAGCAATAATATTTTGTCATGTTGAAGGATTTAATGCCTAAGCAAACTCAAGGAAAGGTAAAAACAAAAGCAACAACTTCATAATCCATAGCAACTGCCCAAATGCAGAATGAAATGAAATAGTAGGTCAAAGAGCACCTAAAATATTTGTCATTGACCAAGCGACAAAGGGTAGAAGCTACTCATCAATACCGAGACAAGTATGAGCGGGTTATAGAAGAGAAGGCTTTAACCGTATCTGAAGAGACTTACTCTAACTTATTCTAGAATAATAGTGCAGAAACTAAATGATACAAAAGAAAATAATGACTCACAATAAACATGCACATAGAACACAAGAGATTTACCCTAGTTCACCCAATATGGGCTAATCTAGCAAACAAGAGCCACACCTCCTTTGATATTATTATTTTCACTCCTTGCCCGAAATGGGACATTACAATCAATATAAAGGAAACTCTTACAACCTTAAACCACAAAATGGTATTATAAAACCATGGGCTACAACTGCCCAAACCCACCAACCATAAGAATCTCGAAAACCGCTCCATAAATAGCTCTGAGAAAATAGGAAAATTTTTGGGGGCACTTCGCCCCCTCTGGACCCCCCTTGGAGGGCTTTGGTGACATTCGGTTATGTGTAGATTTTTGAAACTTGAACCAAGCATCACTAAAATACCATTACCCTCTGCCACAGATTGATAAAATCCTTCATGTGGTTTCCAGCGCACAGAGATTCTAATTGTTAGATGACTTCTCTAGTTATAATTAGATATAGGTGAAAGATGAGGACCAACATAAAACAACATTCACCACTAAGTGGGGCACATTTGCCTACCAACGAATGTCATTTAGACTCTCAAATGCTGGTGCTACTTTCTAGAGGGCCATTAAAACCATTCTCGATGAGTTATTGAATAAAATTATTGTAATATATCTTGATGACATGACTATGTTTTCACATTGCAAAGAAAACCACATTTCTCATTTGAGGTAGGTGTTTGAGAAGTGTCGTGAGTTCGATATTTCTATTAATCTGAAGAAGTCAATTTTTATTGTGAAAGAAGGGGATTTTTTGGGTCATGTGATCTCACAAGAAGTATCGGCAATTGATCCTATAAGAGCTGAAGCACTCTTGAAGATACCACTGCCTGCTAACAAAAAAGACCTGCAATCGTTCTTCAACAAAATAAATTTCATTCACAAGTTCATTGTCGACTTTGCTCAGGTTGTGAAACCTATGACTGAGCTCTTAAAGAAGAACACCGAGTTTAAATGGACAAAATCCAAAAGATGAGATTTTTGGGTGATCAAGGAAAGAATCGTGCAAGCTCTAGTGTTGATTAATCCTGATTATTCAAAGGACTTCATTCTCTATGCAATAGGTAAGCAAGAGAGCTATGCTACATTTTTGATGCAAAAGTAAGAAGACGGATATGATAAGCCAATTACCTTCTTGAGCCAAGTCATTGCGCCTCACCAAGAGAAGAATAATTTTATCGAGAAAAAGGTGTACGCGGTGATGAAATTATTGAATAAGTTTCAACACTTTATTTCCTAAAGCAAAACTATTGTTTATGTTATAAATCCCTATGTTCAAAACTTGATACTCCAAGGAAAATTGGGTGACAAAAGGCAGGCTAGGTCTCAAAAATTTAAGAATATGACATGAATATTCGACCAACAAAGCTACTTTGCGATTAAGCTTTATACCAAGAGTTAGCTAAAAGTGTCACGTATGAATCATTGGACACGATGCAAGTGGAAGCGCATTTTCAGCAGGTTGGCGAAAGCATTTGTATAAATCATACTACAAGCAATCGTGACTGGACAGAAGAGCTTGTTGATTATTTCACTTCTAGGAAGTGCCCATCACACCTTGATGCTTCACAGCATTTAAGATTTAGGCTGCAAGTCCTCAAATATGGTCTATTGCCTAACGAGCTATTTCATAAGAATATTGATGGAGTTCTCCTTAGATGTGTGAAGGAATATAAGAATAAAAAATATTAGAAGAGTTTCATTCTGGGCTATTCAATGGTCACTATGTAGGCAGGCCCATGGCCTTAAAAATTATCCGAGCTGGCTATTTTTGGTCTACTTTGTTCGTCGATGCTCATAAAGTGAGTCAGCATTGTGATAGCTATCAGTGATACATTAGCAGAATCAGGAAAGGAGCATTGCCTCTACACCCAATTTAAGTGGAAGTGTCTTTTCAACAGTGGGGTCTTGACTTCATCGAAGTCATAGATCCACATTCTTTTGTAAAATATAAAAACATCTTAACGACAACTGATTATTTCACCAGATGGGGAGAGGTTATTCCCACCAAGAAGGTTGATCAAGTGACCATCATTTCTTTTCTGGAAGGAATTATTACTCGCTTTGGTGTCCCAGACTCAATTGTAACTGATAATGGAACTCCATTCATTAGGGCCAAAATCATAGAGTTTGCTACCAAATATGGAATTTATCTCAAAACATCATCCAATTATTACCCACAAGGGAATGGTTTGGCCGAATCTACCAATAAAAAATTACTACATATTTTGAAGAGGACACTCAGGAATAATAAAATGAGTTGGCACCTGCTATTGAATCAAGCTCTTTAGGTAGACCGTATATCCTAAAAAAAACATCTATCAAAACTTCTCCATATGCTTTGGTGTATGGGAAAGAAGCAATTCTGCCCACCCACATTGAGCTTCCAGTCCTCCAAACACTACAGTTATTTAAGGATGAATATGAGGAATATGATCCAATGAGTGCTAGGTTGGCACAACTATTGCAGTTAGAGTAAGACAGAAAATGCGTATCGCACATTCCTCGAGCACACTAAAACAATACAGAAGTGGTTTGGGAAAAATACTATAGAGCACAGTTTCCAGGTGGGAGATTTAGTGCTCAAATAAAATGAAAATAAATCCAAGCCAAGGAAACACCATAAGTTTGATGCTATCTAGGAAGGCCCTTTCCAGATTTCCACAGTGAATTCGGCAAATGCTTATCATCTTCGTGACATGGAGGGCTGTGATCTTCCTATTCCAATAAATGGCCTTCATTTGAATGCCTATATTCAATAACAAGATTTTAATGAGGTATCATCTTGTAAATATGTATATATTCTTTTGATAGCATTTTATTTTCTTTAGAATGGCGATGGTATATTTATAAGGAAATAATTAAAAAAAATGGTGTTATGTGATTCCTAGTAAAAAGAGTCCCTTTGAAAAGCTGAATTGATGAGGCAGGAGATTGCCTCATTTAAAAACTTCTTTAATAAACTTTTAAGACTCATATGGAACTATTTGTGATGTGATTTTATGTTAATTATAGGATATTATGCATTGTGTGATGATATTGGCATGTTAAGATAGGGAAAGTGCATATGCTCTGTTTTTACTGATTTATCCATATTTTCTTCAATTTTTTGGCTATTTATTCCTATAATTTTGCATTAATTTAAGTGTTATCATATGTAAGCAATCTATGTATAAGGTTTACCATTCATCCACAAATATATGCCACCGTTTGCTCACTTTTAAATTAACTTTTAGGTGCCAAAAATTTGTCAAGTTGTTGATTGTGTAGGAAAACTCGACTTTGTCATACAAATTCCAGCCAGCTGTACATCTATAGCATGACGTGGAATTTTTTTGTCCCAGCCCAAGTCAAGGATGGAACTAGTCCTCTGGATACCTAAGGAATACCTGCCACCACAATCGATTGCATAAACTTCTGCTAATGAAATAGCAGTCTTCCTATTCTATTGTCTGATATTTCGGAGCAATTCTGAAATGAGCGCAGACAGTTTGGAACTTCTTAAAGGTATTTTTGAAAAGGAGTAAACGGTGACTAAATTCATCTCAGAAGACACCTTATCCAAACTCACACTTGTTCCTCACTTTGGATGGATAGGGATAGAAGAGTCAAAACTCTGCATTTGTGGAAGACCTGGACTGAAACTGCTGTAACAGTCCCAGATAATAGTAGTAAACCTTATCTATAATGCATTCTGTTTTGTATAAATAAAACGCCCCCATCTGGTTGAGCATATAGGAGAATAGGTAGCTGAAGATAGTTATAACATGTATTAGGTGTTATGAATCTGTATTTACTACAGCAATACAGTATTCTGCAGGTCTCTTCCTGCATTGTTGTGATGTTGCTAATATGAAATAAAAGGGTGCAATATTATGATTCATGTTTCATTTTAAATTAAGTGTGAGAACTTCTTAGTTTATAGAAATCTCACTCACCTCCTTTGGTTCAGGAAGCAAGGGCCACTTCCAAGCCCAGAGGAGGGTTTTTCCCCTGACAGAATTCTACTTATTCTGGTTGCAGCAGGGCAGCAGAAGATTGACAATTTTTGTAGAGTTTTTGGTTGATGCATAGGTCAATAATTCTTGATTAGTAGTTGCAAGTTAGTGGTTAATTTTAGTTTCACATTTCCAGAATTTAGCACAGTATTTTCAGCTTTCTATTTTTTGCACTATTTCCAGAATTTTTATTACAATAAAGTTGTTACAGATTTTGCACATTTAGTTATCATTGATATTGTAATTTTTGTCATTTTTTGCAAAGTATGGTGTGATGTTTAGAAGTTTTATTTTCTGTAGCAGTTCATTATCAGTTTGCTGCAACTTATTTCTTGTCAATTGAATTCTGCAACAGTTTTACTTTTTTGAATAGTGTGGATTTGATTCATGCAATTTCCAATTTTCAATAGTTTCATTTCATTTTCTTTTTCAAAGGAAGTATTTTAGCATTTATAGGATGTTAGAAGGAGTACCAAACACCCCAAGACACTAACTACCTCACCAATAAAGCCCTAGGTTAAATGAACTAAACCTATAATCTGCTACACCCTGCTCTCGTATATATCCTTGGACACCGCCCTGGACTGACATTTATTGATTAAATAGTGAAAGATAAACGACACTCATCATTTTTGGCACCATTTTTGGGGAACCTTAGGTGTTGTTAGGAGAGGTCTAGTAGTCTAGAAAATGTCCTGTCTCAGGAAAAAAAATTAGAGACCTAAGGTTTAGTTCATTTTAGTAAATAGGCATGAATTCATAGGCCAAGAGATGAGAGAGGGAGGTTTATTAGAACCGGTTCCTTCCCAGAAAGGTATTCTTCTCGTACAGGAGAAGATCTGTCTGTTTATGATTATCCTAATAGAGTAAAAAGAGAATCATCTTCTTCATCAGTTAAACCATCTGCAGAACATTTTGAGGAAAAACTTATTGAAGCACTTACTACTACACATTCTTCTGTTCCTGATCCATTATTAGAACAAAAAGAAAAAGCTAAATCAGTTAAATCAGAGGAGGAAAACATGGCACAACCACCACCTCCTGCTAAAACTTTTGAGTACCCTATACAATTAACTGCTGGACAACAAGATTCTATGAAAACCATTTCTCCCTCAATGTTGCCAATCTTTAGGGGAATAGTGTCTAAAGATCCTGACCAGTTTTTGTTTGAGTTTAAGATCTTATGTCAAACATATGATTATGTAACTGATAATCAAAAGCTAAAATTATTCCCTTCCACTCTTAAAGATGCAGCTTTACGTTGGTTCATGAGTCTTGACTCATATTCCATTCATACCTGGAATGAAATGGAAACCGCATTTTTAGACAAATATCAGGAGTATTGTAAGGTACGTAATAGAAAGGATGAGTTATTTCAAATTAAACAAGAAGAAGATGAAAATTTGGAAGATTATGTTGATAGATTTGCTTTTATCCAAAAAAGAGTTGGTCTTGTAGAAGGAGAATTGTTAAAATCTATCTTTCTAAGGAGATTACAAGATGAATCCAAGGAAGTACTGGATATAATGGAAAAAGGAGATTATTAACATTAGAGAGTTGTACACAAATTATTCTAGACTAGGGACAGAAGGAAGAAGAAAAGTCCTAATAATGTAGACATCAAAGAATTGGTGAAAGAAATGGCTAATATGAAAACTGATATAATTTTTCAACTAAACACTGCTTTAGGAGAAAGGAATACAAGAGCTAATTCTTCACCACCCCTATCTATCTATTTTCCTAGGTGTAGAAATAAGGATACTCTACAAGATTGTCCTTTGGACAAGACCTCAATCTCAGCAATATGTGGCATTTGCTCAAAGGAGCATAAAACTGATAAATGCCACCTTTTGCCCCATCTTAGGAGTGCGATAGAAACCAAGTTGAAGAACTTCATGCTATTGGGCAAAGGCCAGGAGACAACTTCATACAAAACCAAAATTGTTAGAGTTAATGTAATGTGCACTATGCCTTCCTTGACACTTTTCAGTTTCACTTGACAAGTGTCACTCAGCGGTGAAGCAGAGAAACAGTGCGCACCCGAGATACTGTATTTGATGTCTATCTCTTGTACAAGAAATGTTGAAGAAGCGGTGTTGTCATAGTGTTGTTGTGGCGAACATGGTACAAATTGTTGGCAATGACGACAGGATGTGCACCTAACTGTTGTATGCTGCGTGGAACTCTTGTTCGTGGTGTAACTGTTAGCTTTCAACTCCCAGCCTGCTCCAGTTTGATATTATTCTAATCAGGGAGATCGGCAAAACCAACTCCAGCATGGTGCCACCTGGAGATGCGCATTTCTAGCTACTTACTGGAAGTTTACAGACGTCGAACTTGAAATTATGATAAATTGTGTGATTCAATGTTATTCGAATCATGAAGATCGACAAAACCAACTCTAATGCGGGATTTAGCAGCAACGATCGGACGGGCTCCGACTGCAAGTCACTGATCAGTATTTGTTAGTGTCGAAGCCGATGCTGGATTGGCGACGGGAATAATGTCGCGATGGATGGATGGTTTATGTTTTTTGTCAAATGGCCGCCAAAACAAGCCTGAGTGCTGTTTTTTAATTTATCATGGGCGTTGAGGAGATATAATCATGAAATGTTTGTTTTTAAATCAAGGGGCACTTTATATTATAAAGTGGAAGGGGACCACTTTATATAAAGTGGAGTATAGGGAGTATATATATTTGCAAGAAACAATGTCTTATGTTGGAGGATTTGTAATGGGTGGTCTTAGGGGAGTTTTTTAAATTATGGTCATGGCTATCAAACAATGGTGGCATTTTTTTAAAGTGGAGGGCACCACTTTCATGTAATGGGTTGTATTTTCTGCTTTTCAAGGGTATACTTGAATTGTTTTTCTGCTGCGTAGAGAGGCACATTGGTTTTTCAGCATGATGAAGGCCCCTTTGATGGTGGAATATAGGGGTATTTATAGTCGTTGGAAACGGTTTTTTGCGACGGACACAATGGTGGTGTCATATTGTAATTTTGAGGTTGTTTCAATTCAGTCTTTTAGCCTCAAAATTTTTCTACCTTGGAGTGCACTTTCGGTTGTACCCGACACTCCCAAGGTACTTTCATATGTGATCCTTGTAACTAGTGACCTTTTCTATACACTTGGCGAATGCAGCGGCTGGTTACCCATGCATTTCGATGGGATGACATGATCACCATAAGGACACTTATACTAGGGACTACAGACAAAGACACCCTAGACTCTATCCGAGGTTTTTTCGGATCTACTTCTGAAGACTACAGACGAAAACACTTCAGAAGATTCTCTTCTTTTCTTCTTCTCTCCTCCTATTTGGATCTATGGCTCATTTTATTGTATTGAGTGCATTTTCGACAGAGACCGACACTCTTATATGGCTCGTTTTTCCTTTAATTAGGTGCATTTTCGATAGAGACCGACACCTTCTAGATTGAGTTCACCATGAGGAGGGATTTCATACTCATGGTGAATCTAGTCAGTGACCTACGAGAGGCAACATCCTCTGAGGATGACTTGCAGAGGCAACAGACCCAGAAGTGGCTGACCCTGAGGCACCCATGATGACCCCGAGGCACTTAGACGACTGACCCAGTGGCAACAGACCCGTGGAAGTGGCTGACCCTGAGGCAATAGACCGAGATGTATACACAGTGAATCTAGAATTATTCATAGTTGGAGAGCCAAGAGCACAGAGCACGAGCCTAGACCAAATCAGCAATAAGCGAGGATGATAGGTTGTTTTCGAGAAGTCAACATTAAGGGGGAATGTTACCTAATGTTGACTTGTTTTTTTCAATACTTAGGATAGTGCACATTAAGGGGGAATGTTAGAGTTAATGTAATGTGCACTATGCCTTCCTTGACACTTGTCAGTTTCACTTGACAAGTGTCATGCATTTCATATAGGCTTATGCCTATATATTGTAACTCATTTTCATGAATAAATAATCCCATTAGTTTTCCCTCCTAACAAAAATGCCCCTCACTTTTATTCAAATTGGAGATAGAATCCTTGGAATATGCCATGGGGGTACACAGAAGCTCCTCCTCAACCTTGGAATCAAACTTGGGCAGCTCCTCAAGATTGGTCACTTTCTGGTTGGAATCAGTCATGGCATCCAGTTAATCCACTTGGGTACCAAATCAGTCAGGGTAAATATGGGGGCAACAATACTCATCCTATTAAGGGTAGCAGAGGTATCAACCACCAAACCAACACTTGCTGCTAGCCCCTAATCAAAATTTTTAGAGAAGAGTTCAACCACAGCAAACACAGCCAGTTAAGCAACCTCCACTTCCAGGTGATGAGGCCCAAAAATACCTCATTATTGCACAATTTTTGACTACCATATGATAAGTTAATTTCCAAATAGTTGACTAAAATATACTATTTGTTAAGTGTTTGCATGATTTTATGTTAGGAATACTATATCTCTGTTTTTGATTATTTTTAGCATTTTGTGACTAATTTTGCTTGATTAAGTAGCAAGTAAAAACATGCATTTCAATTAACCAAATGTGGTATGCTGATATCCATTAACTTCTCAATGGTTTTTGAATTTTTTTTTGCCCTTAAACTTGTTTCAAATACACATTGAAGTCAAAATTTTAGGACTGTCATAAATCTGAAAATCTAAAAAAAAACAATCATATAAAAATCAGCAAGCTATCAATTTATAGGAACACATTGAAGTTGTCAAGCAAAGCATGAAGATATGGATGGAATGAGTTTATAAGGACTACAAAAGACATCTGACCTATTTAGAAGCATTCCCACATGGTCTAAATAGGCAGCAACATGGTATAACAGAGCAGGGACAATTGTGCAGCATTGTTGCACTATTTCAGCATGGTTACTTAGTGAATGAAGTGTATAAATTTAGTAGCAACTTGATGTACTCCTTCATTTTGATATTTGAATAATTTTTCCATGTTCTAATTTGTTTGAATTTGCAAAAAATGCCAATATTTTACAACTGTGCAACAGAGCTAAAAAATACAGTAATTTACCATGTAAATTCCAGCAAGCTACCAATGAATGGCAAGGCATGGAATTCACACATGGAGAGGAATGAAAGCTATTACAATATGATCCTGAGGGATAATCCACCTGAGAAATGTAGCTAAAATCACTTTAAGAGCACAAAGTTGGTCATTCTAAAGATCTTCGGATTGAGAAATACAGTCTCTTCAGATTGAGCCACTTAGCTCCGAATTGAGAATAGAAAGTGCTTTTTGACTATTTTTTGACGATGGAAAAAAGGAAATAAGGTTGAGAAGGTTAAAGGAAAATATCCCCTAGTTTTCTTTTTCGTCCTTGCCATCCAAAGCCACCATTCATGGAAAAATATCAATTGATCCTCTTCTAGGATAAACCCAGAAATAACTACAAAATAATAGAAAGTTGTTTGCAAGATAGAAATAACATATTTTAAAGTGGAGAAAGATGTGTGATATATTTCTAGACTCATCCCACGCACTTCCACCACTGAATATGTTTTCTAAGGGCCAATGACTACTACTGCAACACAAACTATCCATATTTACATTTATTTCAAATCCAGAATTATTGGCAAATCACTGTAAAGTAACACATAGGCTGATTTGAGCATGGGATATGTTGTAAATATTTATATAAATAACACAACTCCCTCCTTGGTTGAGCCAGTTAGGAATCAAAATAGAGGAGAGTTTTCAATTGCAGCAATTAGGACTGTACAGTAATTTTACTGTAACAGTTTTCAGCATGTTTTGTCATCAATAAAAGTGCAATTATTTTATCATTTTCTGTTCGAGTGTTAATTAGTTAAGGAGTGCTTTTCACCTCCTTCTAGATCAGGAAGTATGGGCCCACTTTCAGATCTAGAAGGAGGATTTTTATGGCAGCTTTTAATCTGTAATTTTGTTGCAGTAGAATTAATAGAAGTTTATTTTTCTTGTTTTAAGTTTGTATAATGTTCTTTATGTTTTCTATTATGTTTGTGTACATCATTTGTGTGTGTCAGCTTACAAATTATATTAAGCATTTTTTCTTTGCTTTCCATGTTTTCCCTACTTTTTTGTTTTAGCAACTTTTCATTTTCAGCATATTTCATTTTGTTGTCAATTCCTATAGCAGAAGCTTGACGACCTTTTGTGGCAAGACATTGATAGGTGTTTTTAGCATAAGTTTCATTACAAGCATCATTTCAATTATGAAAGAGTAACTAGGTTTCAATTCTACAAATGTAACTTAGGATTTCATTTCAACAACATTTAAATTTAGCAATTTAAATTATGTTATTTTAATTTTGCAAAAGTAGATTAGACTTTCAATTTAGCAATTCCAATTCCTACAATTGTAGTTAGATTTCAATTCCTGCAACTTAGAATTAGTTTTTAGTTCCTGCAAGTTTCCATTTTGTATATTAGGTTTAGTGTGACACCAAAAGGCTAAACCAAATCTGTCTCACCTAATAAATGCTTGAAATCTGAATGCCTGAATTGTACTCTGCCCTAGCCTTCTATCATAGACAACCTTGGACACCACCCCGGATTGACAATATCTTTGATATTTAATGATGAGACTCAATGACACTCATCATTTTGGCATCGTTTTCGGAGAACACGATGTTTTTAGAGGGTAAAATTATCCCAATAATTGTTAATTATACTAAATTTTGAACTTCAGAGTAAAATCTGGATAAATAATTGGTAATAGTAACAGTTTTTGGTAAATTGCATTTCAATCCATTTAGAAAACAAGCAACCACAAGGAGGTGATATTCACACCTAGGGGTTAAATTGCTTATGTTTGAAATTCTTGATAAAAATTGAAAGAATTCATCATCCTCATTATCAAGAAACATAAGATCTCTTAGAGGAGCCATCTGTTAGTACTACCATTTTTATATCTATATCATCAGGGTAGTATAAACAAATTTGTACTAGGTGTTGGGAAGACATCATGGCAGATATACAAGACTATCCCTTGAACAAAACAATCATATCAGCTACTTGTAGCATTTGTTCACAAGGATATATCACTGATAAATGTCATTTACTTCCACAACTTAGAGATGCAAAATTTGTTGTCTGGTCTAAATTCTTCTCAAGGGAGATCCCAACAACAACAAACAGAGCAAGTAAAACCACTAACTCTAGCCCAACCTGTGGTCAATATGAATAATACAGGACAGGTAACCCCTATCTACGTAAGCTGAGACAGTTAAAAAAAAAAAATCACAAAAATTTTGCACAATCAAAATAGAAGTTTATAGCTTAACAGTGATCCTAGAGTTTTGTCATTATTGCTTAAATATTGTTTTGGTTTTACCGCGCTAAACCATAACCTAACAATTCTTAGCCTACATCAACAATAGTTGATCTCATTAGAGGTGATCCTACCTGAAAAGTAGTTGATATGCTAAAGTTGTACACTTCTTGTCTTATTGTGCAAACCAAAAATACATATTTTTCAGGCCAACCTATGATCAATTTGAATAATACAGGACAGGCAACCCCTGTCTATGTAGCTGAATCTAGTAAAAAAAACTCGCAGGAAATGTTATTGACTGCAGCAACATCCAATTGTGCTCAAATAAGAACTTACCAGAGACAAAAATCAATGGAGATACACAGAAAACCTTTAGTCCAAACACATAGAAAATAACCTTGGACAAAGAAGAAAAACTACACATAGAAAATTTACTTCCATTGAACTCTTTAGTAAGAAATTACAAAAAGGTAAATTCTGTCCTCCTAGGAATGAAACAAATTGAAGTGCAACCAAGAAAATTCTTGAACATTATTAGTTGGCTGACTTCTAAACAAAAAGTAAAATTGTTGTTATTTTGAAACAATATTTCAATCCCTTTACATGGAATTACAAAGGTATATCAAAATTTTATCTTGATGTAAGCACTTAACATATTTTGGGAATTGGTATTTAATTGTTTCAAGTACAGATTGACAATATTTTGCAGACTATGAGGCATGGACAACACTTGATTGAAAAAGTTTTCAGATATGGAGCAGTGCTTCTTTCTCCCATTGGTAATTCATGGAATTTGTTAGTGGTGAATGGACATTGCTTTCGGGTATACCATGCACCATTAACTAAGGAGGAGTTATTGAAGGAGATTCCATTGGATGTACACATAATGGAAGAGAATTTCTCTTCAAATTCAGATTCAGAGTGATGATAAAAAGTTTGACAAAAAGAAAAAAAAATACAAGAAAAGCAAAAAGAAGAATAGTTTTTTTTGTGAACTTCCTTCTTGGGTATAAGCAAGACAAGAAAAAAGAAAAAAAAAGAGAAAAAAATTGCAGCAAAGACATGTCCCACAAAATGGGGATACATGAGTACAAACATCAATTTCAGCAAGGAAGAGGAATAATGGAGCCAATACTTCATTTCCAGCAATAAGGAGGCAATTATGATGTAAGAATATTCTTATTGCTCATCTAGAAAGGAAGGTTGCATCAATGTTACAGATTTCAACAGAAAGAGATGGTGTTTTCATACAATAATTGACATATTTTTGCAGAATAAGGATTGGTCTTATCCAAATAAGAGTGAGAGATGTTCTCTCTCATTGAAGCACTTGAAAAAAAAATGGACAGAAGTTGGTTGAAAACCAGAAATGGTAGCCTCTTCTAATGAGAAAGAAAAAAAAATAAATAATTCAGTACTGAAAACCTTCTTGGAGGCGCTATTGAGTTGGCTTGCATGAAAACCAATTTTTTGGCATGTATTGCCTTGTTGATCTACCCATAATTGTTCCACCATTGTACAAATCTCACATTGCACATGTGTTATGTTTATGTTTTCAGATAGCCTGCTAACAATCATCAAAAGCGACTTGTAAGGTGCATGACCAATTTTCGAGACGATGAAGGTATGTGTTTCTTGCATTTAATTCATAGTAAACATTTAGCATTTAGTGTATGATAACCGGTATTTGGCATAAACTATTCATACAATATTGTCAAGTTGAAAATGGAACATGTTCAAGATGTCAAGAGACACCCCCTTATGCCCTTAATTGCATTGAAATTCCAAAACTGTGCAAAAACCTAATTTTGGGACAGACATGGCAACAATTCTATTTCAATTTGTAGGGCAAGTTTTAGAAGGAGAACTGCAAGTTTATATCTCACAATTTTTTGATAAATTGAAGGAGGATAATCAACAAAATGCACCTGAAGGTTCTATTTTAGTACTACTGGAATAAAACAACAATATACAAAACAAAGAATAGCATCTAAACAAAAGGATGAAGAAGGGATTTTTGATGTTATGGAAGGCTTATACACTCTAGATATAGGCCCACAATAGAATTTGTAGCTAACTTTTGCATAGAAGGTCATTTTTGCATTTTATGATGCATCTTTGGAATGAACAGTCATATCTTCGGAATGAACAGACATATCTTCAGAATGAGCAGGATATCTTCGGAATGAGCAGAAACTATACCAGAGTTGCTGAAAATGCTATAGAATAGCAAAAAGAGTAGGATACATCAAACATTGAGGTTCATAAGGATCTACCACAAGTAAGTACATCCCTCAAGCATTTCAAATCCAAAAATATTTTATCAATTTTGTTCAAAAGGTGCAAACAAAAATAAGCATTCAGGCTGAAATGTTGTTAAGAACAAAAAATTCCATCAGTAGTAGTGCATCTGCCAAATACGGTTCCACAATAAGACTATTGCAAGATGAATCACATGATATCAAACCTTTAAGAGGTAACTTGCAGCACTAAAACTTGTAGAAAGACAGAAAAAGAGTCATACATGTACTTAATTGCAAAATACTTGATATAGTGCAGCAAGGAGAAATTTCTCAGTTAGCAGGTAGCAAAGGATGTTGTTCACAAGAATAAAACCTGCATATTACTATGGCTTACTAAGATGCATGAGGGCATGCATCATTTCAAGTTGGGGGGGATGATGAGGCCCAAAAATACCTTATTATTGCACAATGTTTGACTACCATATGATAAGTTAATTGTCAAATAGTTGATTAAAATATACTATTTGTTAAGTGTTTGCATGATTTTATGTTATGAATACTATATCTCTTTTTTTTACTATTTTCAGCATTTTGTGACTAATTTTGCTTGATTAAGTAGCAAGTAAAAACATGCATTTCAATTAACCAAATGTGGTATGTTGATATCCATTAACTTCTCAATGGTTTTTGAATGTTTTTCTGCCCTTCAAATTGTTTCAAATCCACATTGAAGCCAAAATTTTAGGACTGTCATAAATCTGAAAATCTAAAAAAAAACAGCCATATAAAAATCAACAAGTTGTCAATTTATAGGAACACCTTGAAGTTGTCGAGAAAAGCATGAAGATATGGATGGAATGAGTTCAGAAGGACTACAAAAGACATCTGACCTATTTAGAAGCATTTCCACATGGTCTAAATAGGCAGCAACAAGGTATAACAGAGCAGGGACAATTGTGCAGCATTGTTGCACTATTTCAACATGGTTACTTGGTGAATGAAGTGTATAAATTCAGTAGCAACTTGATGTACTCCTTCATTTTGATATTTGAATAATTTTTCCATGTTCTAATTTGTTTGAATTTGCAAAAAATGCCAATATTTTACAACTGTGCAACAGAGCTAAAAAATACAGTAATTTACCATGTAAATTCCAGCAAGCTACCAATGAATGGCAAGGCATGGAATTCACACATGGAGAGGAATGAAGGCTATTGCAATATGATCTTGAGGGCTAATCCACCTGAGAAATGCAGCTAAAATCACTTGAAGAGCACAAAGTTGGTCATTCCGAAGATCTTCGGATTGAGAAATACAGTCTCTTCGGATTGAGCCACTTAGCTCCGAATTGAGAACAGAAAGTGCTTTTTGACTTTTTTACTATTTTTTGATGGTGGAAAAAGGGAAAGAAGGTTGAGAAGGTTAAGGGAAAATATCCCCTAGTTGTCTTTGTTGTCCAAATCCACCATTCATGGAAAAATATCAATTGATCCTCTTCTAAGATAAACCCAGAAATAACTACAAAATAATAGAAAGTTGTTTGCAAGATAGAAATAACATATTTTAAAGTGGAGAAAGATGTGTGAGATATTTCTAGACTCATCCCACGCACTTCCACCACTGAATATGTTTTCTAAGGGCCAATGACTACTACTGCAACACAAACTATCCATATTTACATTTATTTCAAATCCAGAATTATTGGCAAATCACTGTAAAGTAACACATAGGCTGATTTGAGCATGGGATATGTTGTAAATATTTATATAAATAACACAACTCCCTCCTTGGTTGAGCCGCTTAGGAATCAAAATAGAGGAGAGTTTTTAATTGCAGCAATTAGGACTATACAGTAATTTTCCGTAATGAGTTTTCAGCATGTTTTGTCATCAATAAAAGTGCAATTATTTTATCATTTTCTGTTCCGAGTGTTAATTAGTTAAGGAGTGCTTTTCACCTCCTTCTAGATCAGGAAGTATGGGCCCACTTTCAGATCTAGAAGGAGGATTTTTATGGCAGCTTTTAATCTGTAATTTTGCTGCAATAAAATTAACAGAAGTTTATTTTTCTTGTTTTAAGTTTGTATAATGTTCGTTATGTTTTCTATTATGTTTGTGTACATAATTTGTGTGTGTCATCTGACAAATTATATTAAGCATTTTTTCTTTTCTTTCCATGTTTTCCTTGCATTTCTTTAGCAACTTTTCATTTTCAGCATATTTCATTTTGCTGTCAATTCCTATAGTAGAAGTTTGACGACCTTTTGTGGCAGGACATTGATAGGTGTTTTTAGCATAAGTTTCATTTAAAAACATCATTTCAATTATGAAAGAGTAACTAGGTTTCAATTCTGCAAATGTAACTTAGAATTTCATTTCAGTAACATTTAAATTTAGAAATTTAAATTTTGTTATTTAAATTCTGCAAAAGTAGATTAGACTTTCAATTTAGCAATTCCAACTCCTGCAATTGTAGTTAGATTTCAATTCCTGCAACTTAGAATTAGTTTTTAGTTCCTGCAAGTTTCCATTCTGCATATTAGGTTTAGTGTGACACCAAAAGGCTAAACCAAATCTGTCTCACCCAATAAATGCTTGAAATCTGAATGCCTGAATTATACTTTGCCTTAGCCTTCTATCGTGACAACCTTGGACACCACCTCGGATTGATAAGATCTTTGAGATTTAATGATGAGACTCAATGAGACTCATCATCCAGCTTAGCCTATGGCTAACCCTAATAACAACAGACAAGCAGCTCCTGTTTATGGAGTTGAGTTTGAAGAGTTTGTTGCAGTCCATGTCCTTGACTGTAGTAACATCCAATTGCGTTCAGGGAAGGTTTTACCTGACTCTGCACCACCCACTATTGAAGAACTTGATGGACAGCAAGAACTACCAAGTCCAAAAAAACCACAAATAGGGAAAAAAGAAGGAAAAACAAAAAATGTACAAGAGAAAACTGAACCTGTCATAACAGACCTGCCCTATCTTGAAAGGTTTGACCACACTATAACAACCCCTAAATCAGAATTATCACATAATTGAGGAAAATGTCTATCTCACTTCCTCTATTGTAAGCAATAAAGGAAGTACCTCTGATTAGGAAAACTATTCAGGATCTGTGCATTAGAAAGCCTGGTAGGAAGAAGAAAGCCTTTCCAAAAACTATGCAGGTAGAAGTTAAGTTGGTTGACCTACTCTCGGGAAAACTAGTACCTCTTAAGTATAGTGATCCAGGGAGTCCATTAGTGACAATTACTGTTGGGTTGGTTCAAATTCCAAATGTGCTTATTGATTTAGGCGCTGCAATCAATGTAATGACTAAAGAAACCATGAATAAATTGCAGCTCCATAATCTTAGTCCCATTACCACAGTTTTAGAGATGGCAGATAGGTCAGTTGTTAAACTAGAGGGAATTTTGGAGGATGTTGCCATTGAAGTCTCTTCTTAGGAATATCTTGTATATTTCTTAGTATTGCAGCCTAGAAATTCAGCTAATGGCTATCCTATTATTCTAGGACGACCTTGGCTTGCCATTGTAGTTGTATTTATAGATTGCAGGTCAGGTGAGATGACCATTTCAAATGGTGTAGACCTGAAAAAGATTTTCTTGTATCCACTAGCGCAACCTTCAGCCAAATGTTTTGGACAAATATGGTACCCTGAGTCTGATAAATAACAGGAAGCCATTGTCACCTTGGCCACAATCGTAGTAAAGGAACATATTAAAGAACTTAATGCACCGGAAAGAGAAATATTTGAACATGAAATAGTTTTTGTGAAAACATTGCATGAAGAAGACATTAGGGATGATCAAATTCTTGTCCATCATTTGTTATGGAGAGATGAAAAATAAATTGTTGAACATTTGTCATCTATTCCACTACAAGAAAGCTCCTTCACATTGCCACATGGTTGGCATCATCTTCTAACTTCTTTCACCTATCCTATGCAAATGATCCCATCAGGTATCACATTTACACCAGAATCAAGAGTATTTCATACTCTACAACCACATCATTGTCCATTAAATGTTTTAATCAGCAAATATGAGGTTGTCAATTATGTTTATCCAGGGATTAAGCATATTGAAATACAGCCAAGGAAACTTGTGAACATTAATAGTTTGCTGACTAATGAGCAAGAAGCCAAATTATTTATTGTTTTGCAGAGACATGTTCAGGATTTTTCTTGGAGTTATAAGGACATGACTGGTATTCACCCTGATGTGTGTACACATAGGATATAAATAGAAGATTTCAAACCAGTAAGACAACCACAGGCATCTAAATCTCGCTCTGAAGGATATTGTTAAGGAAGAAATCAAAAAACTATTGGATGTAGGATTCATTTATCCAATTTCAGACAGTAGGTGGGTTTCACCATTGGTTATTGTTCCAAAGAAAAATGGAAATATGAGAGTATGTGTGGACTACAGGGAATTGCATAAGGCCACACATAAAGATCACTTTCCATTACCATTTATAGACCAAGTATTGGACACCCTTGCTGGTAAAAAAAAAAATTGTTTCCTAGATGGTTTTAGTGGTTATAATCATATTCAAGTCGCACCAGAGGACCAGGAAAAGACAACTTTCACATGTCCTTGGAGCACATTTTCTTACAGAGTGTTACCCTTCGGTTTGTGTAATGCACCAGCAACATTTTAGAGATTTGTTTTGGCTATTTTTTTTTATCTAACGAATGAAAGTGTAGATATTTATATGGATGACTTCATAATGTTCGAAGATACATTTGAATATACTTTAGAACAACTTGAAAAAGTTTTAATACACTGTGAAACATATCATTTGTCTCTAAATCTTGAAAAATATTTCTTGATGATGGAGGAAGGAATTGTTCTTGGACATCATACTTCTGCTTGTGGAGTTAAAATTGATCCTAAGAAGGTAGAGGTTATCAAAACCCTTCCTCCACCAAAAACTCAAACTGATGTGCATAGTTTCTTAGGACATATTGGCTTATATCGCAAATTTATTGCCAATTTTAGTACTATTGCTAATCCAATTTTTGCATTGTTAACAAAGGATTCTGGATTTGTTTGGTCTGCTGGGTGTCAACAGTCCTTTGAAGCTTTAAAGGAAAAATTAACAACTCCACATGTATTGAGAGGTCCTAATTGGGAGTTACCCTTCCACATTCAAACTGATGCTTCAAATACTGCTATTGGAGCTGTATTAGAACAGATTGAATATGGACAACATTATGTCATATACTACATTAGTAAAAATTTGACTAGAGCTGAAAAGAATTATACCACAACCGAAAAGGAATTTTTAGTTGTGGTGTATGCTATTAACAAATTTCGACACTATATCACAAGATATCTTGTATTCATCCACACAAACCATGCTACTATAAAGTATTTGATGAAAAAACCTTTGGTTAGTGCACGAATTATTCACTGGTTAATATTACTGCAGGAATTTGATATTACTATAGTTAATAAACCAGGGAAGTCTAATGTAGTGGCAGATTTTTTGTCAAGATCGCCAAATGTAGATACGGAGGAATTGGTTGAGGATGTGTTTCCTGATGAGAAATTGTTTGTTGTTTCTATACAATCTCCATGGTTTACAAATATAGCTAATTATTTAGCTACAGGGAAGATTCCTCTTCACTTTACTTCTAAACAAAATAAACAGTTGATCAAGCAAAGTTCTTCTTTTGAATGGATAGGAGGGTTATTGTTTAAATGCAGTCCTGACCATGTTTTGCGCAGGTGTATTCGCAAGGACGAGGTATATTACATCCTACGAACATGTCATGATGAACCATCAAGAAGGCATTATTTAGTGAAGAATACCATTCAAAATATTTTGGGTACTGGTTACTACTGGCCATTGTTGCACAAAGATGCCAAAAGTTATGTCAAAAATTGTGATGCATGCCAAAGGATGGGTAAGCCTACTTTTACTAGTGAAATGCCTTTACAACCTCAATTCGGTACATAACCATTTGAGAGGTGGGGGCTAGATTTTGTAGGACCCATTGATCCACCCTTCCAAGAGAAAGTGCATATTTTGGTATGTACTAATTATGTAACCAAGTGGGTAGAAGCCCGTGCTTTTAAGCATGCCCAAGAGGAAAAAGTTGTTGACTTCCTGTATTCACAAATATTTATGCGATTTGGAGCCCCGAAATCTATCACCACTGATCAGGGACCTCAGTTTACCTCAAAATTTGTGGAAGCCTTCACCAAGCTGTATGAAATCAAACACAAAAAATTCTCACCTTACCATCCACAAGCCAATGCACAAGTGGAAGTGACAAATAGGGAGTTAGAGAGGATCTTGACCAAAACCATATCATCCTATAGAAGGAATTGGGTGGAGAAGTTACCTGAAGTAATTTGGGCTTTTAACACCACCTGGAAGTCCACTACTGGATTTACCCCTTACAAATTGGTTTATGGAAAAAAACCCCTTTTACCTGTTGAATTTGAATTGCTAACTCTTCGAACTGCTTTGGAAGTTGATATTGATTTGTCATAGACTCAAACAAACCAGATCTTGCAGCTCAATGCATTGGATGAGCTACGGAGAGATGCATTGCACTAGACTGAGTTGATCCAAGCACAATGCAAACTGTGGTATGATAGTCATGTTCAACAACGGAAATTTCAACAAGGCAATTGGGCTTTGTTGTTTGACTCTCGGTATGAAGACTTTCCTGGCAAGTTGCAGACCCGATGGCTCGGACCTTATGAGATTGAGGAGGTGTTTGCCAATGGAGTTGTGCGTCTTTCACCAATTGATGATTCAAGAAGAAATTTGGTGGTTAACGGTCATCGTCTCCGTGTATATCATAAGTCGTTAACCAAGGAGGAGTTTCTCAACCAAGTGGGAAACATGGATGTAATGGTGTTGGAAGCAACCATTGCTTCCAAGACCGACTCAATCAAGTAATGTCACCAAAGAAAAATAAATAAATAAATAAATAAAAATAAAAATTTAGATTGAAAAAAAACCTCTGTGAGGCACATCTAAATTTGGCTTACATGAAAATCGATTTGCCCGACATGTTTATCTCATTTCCATCATCATCTTATCCATTCTCCATCATCATTCCATTCACTATTCCTTATTCCATCAGGTCGAACTCACCTCTGGTTCATTCAGATCATTCCATCACATCTATTTCACTTATGTTTTTCTTTTTGTCTTGTTGCACCTTGTAAAAGTTAATGCAGAAACAACTGGAATCAGTATTTGTACAAAATATGGATAGAAAAGTTTTTTCATGTATGTGTTTTTTTCCATTTTAATATTGTAACAAATATCCTGAAGTTGATTTACGGTCATCATATGATCCGGCATAGTCGGAGTCCGTGTATCCCTGTAAGAAGAATTTTTTGTTCCTCTTATATTCTAGGCCATATTCCATTGTGCCACGGACATAGTGAAGAACGCGCTTTGCTGCTTTCCAGTGTGTAGTCTTAGGCTCCTGCATGAACCTCGAAAGATAGTTGACAACAAAAATGATATCTGGCCTAGTGTTGGTCAGATATATGAAACTCCCAATCAACTGGCGATAGAGAGTACCATCTACCTGAGGTGAATCATCATATCGCGATAACTGAATTCTTGTTTCCATCGGAGTAGACATTGGCTTGCAATCAGTCATGCGATATTTTTCCAATAGGGTCTTGGCATATTTTTTCTAAGACACTTTGATGGAGTGCTCCTTCTAGCTGAATTCCAGACCAAGACAATAATGGAGAAGTCTGAGATCTGACATCTCAAAATATTGACACAAGTCTCTTTTGACAGTAGAAATCATTGTTTTTGAACTCCCTGTAATGAGTAGATCATCAACATAGAGTACAAGCAACACTATTTCAGAACCCCGTTTCTTAAAATAGAGGTTTGCATCTGACGGACATCTCTTAAAACCATGCTGCAAAAGGTGATGATCCATTTTTATATACCAAGCCCGAGGGTCTTGTTTCAAACCATATAAGGATTTTACCAATCTGCAAAATTTCTGTTGTTGGCCTTCCACTTCAAATCCTTTCGATTGAGTCATGTAGACTTCTTCTTGGAGATCATCATTTAGAAAAGCACTCTTGACATCCATTTGGTGTACTTTCCACCCATATTGCGCTGCCATAGCACAAAGAACTCGAATGGTTGTCATCCGAGCAGTAGGTGCAAAATTTTCCTCATAGTCAATGCCTTCTCTTTGAGCATAGCCCTTTGCAACAAGGCGGGCCTTATGCTTATCTATTGTACCATCTACCTTATACTTCACTTTATACACCCATTTGCAGCCTATGGGCTTCTTTCCGTATGGCAGATCAACAAGCTTCCAAGTTTTGTTTTTCATCAAAGACTTATACTCTGCATCCATAGCAGCCTTCCACTGAGGCTCACCAAGAGCAACTTGCACTGATGTGGGTTCAATATCGTCTATGGAAGACATAAATACCTTGTCACTATCAATATCCATATCTTATGTATCTCTCTCTGGATCTATAGAAAGTTCCTCAAAATATTGACACAGCTCATCAACCCCAGTATTCTCTGTTGCAGCTTTCTCCTATCGAGCCATGCTGCGAGTACGAGGCCTATCCAATGTCAAATCTGTTGGAGTGGATAGCTTAGAGTCTTTGATTATATTTGTATACCACTTTGGATTCTTCTTCTGAGGTGTTGAAGAAGATGAAGACGGACCTCCAACTTTTGAGGAAGGAGATTTATCAACCTTAGGGTCCACAAGGTCTAGGTATACATCTGATGTGGGTTCTGATGTGAAAGCCTCATCAAAAACTACATCTCTACTGATGTGTATCTTTTTGGTTAAGGGATCAATTAAACGATAACCCTTAGAGTGCTCATCATACCCAAGAAGAATACACTTCAGTGTCTTCACATCTAGCTTCTTCCTTTTCTCTTTTGGTATGTGCATAAAAGCTTTACATCCAAAAATGTGTAGATGAGAAATGGAGGGTTTCCTACCACTCCATGCTTCTGTGGAGTCATTCCTTGTAGAGCCTTTGTGGGTGCCCTATTCAACAGATATACTGTTGTGGTGACAGCTTCTGCCCAATATAGTTGCTCAATCCTAGCTCCTGTGAGCATGCAACGAACCATTTCCATGATGGAACGATTCCTCCTTTTAGCAACTCCATTTTGCTGAGGAGTATAAGCGATAGTTAACTATCGTGTGATCCCATTTTCTTTCAAGAACTCGAAGAATTCTTTAGAGGTGAACTCCCCCCTCGATCCGAGCGGAGGGTCTTTATAGAAGTCCCCGACTCCTTTTCAACAGATTTCTTGACTTGTTGAAAGAAGCCAAATGCTTCAGATTTCAGTTAAAGAAAGAATACCCACATCTTTCGTGAGTAATCATCTACGAATAACTAAAAATGCCTCTTACCCCCACAACTGTTGGGAGTTAAGGGACCGCACAGATCAATGTGAATCAACTCCAGAGGTTTCTTTGCTCTTGTAGAGCTTCTTTCAAAAAGCACTCTATGTTGCTTTCCTGCCAAGCAGTCAGAGCAAACTAGTAAAGTGGTATAAATGGAAGGAAGACCTTTTACCATTTCATACTTACTTAACTCAAGTAAGTAACCAGAACTCAAATGTGCATATCTCTTGTGCCATAGGGAAGTTGCCTCCTTTGTAGAGACTGTCATGGCAACATGTGGAGTAGAGATAGCATCTAAGGCAAATAAGCCATGCTTATATGAAGCAGTGGCAATGTTCTAACCCCTCCTGGTAATAGAACAACACTTCTTGCCTCCCTCAACACTAAAGTGCACAACCATATCTTTGTCCAGAATTTGTGTGACTGACAACAAATTGTTTGCAAATCCTGGAACATAGAGAACTTTGTCAATCTGACACTTGCCATCAGGAAGAGTGACCGAAACAGTACCTTCTCCCCGAACCTTGTCGGTTTTATCATCAGCAATAGTGACAGGTTTGCCCTCTTTGGCCTCAAAAGACTCAAACCATGATTTTTCACCAGTCATGTGCTTATTGGCTCCAGAATCAACATACCAGATAGGATCCCTCTGCTTGGACACTATGGTAGACATGAGAACTTTATGGGCTCTCTCAGAATTCGTGTCAGATTCTTCAACAACAACATTCACTTGTTGTTTGTTCTTTTGTGGTTTGTTCTGGCCTTTCTGTTTTGATTGTTTATTCTTATGCCAACATCTGTTTGTATCATGACCTTCTTTGTCATAGATCTTAGCGCTTTTTTTGTTGAGGTTGTTGAGTTTGTTTCCCTTTTGAATCCTTCTGTGAATTCCCTCCCTTCTGAAAATTACCCTTCTTCTGGTTTTGCCCTTTCCTGTTGATGTAGAGGGCAGTGTTAGAAGAATCATCTCGTTGTAGTTGGCATGCCTCCTCCTCTTGAAGCATATTAACCAATTCTACAAAAGTAACTTTCCGTTGTGACACCTGAATGGAAGTAATCAACACCCGATAAGAATCAGGTAAAGCTCTCAATACAATTGAGGTAAGGAGCTTATCTTCAACTGGTTCTTCTAAAGAATTCAACTTTGCTTTCAATTCTGACACTCTATGCTTCATGCTTAGACTGTGTAATTGAGATTGAAGAAATAGAATAGTGGAATCATTCTTTCCCTCATAGCTAGTTTTAAGGGCATCCCATGCCTCTTTACTATTTGCACAGTCAGCAATATGGGGCTGAACTTCATCAGCCACAGCAAGCAAAATGAGCACCTTTGCTTTGTTGTCTAGCTTGTCAAAGTCTCTTTGAGCAGTAGATGGAGCTGTAGCACCAGCAGCAGGTGAAGGTCTTGTTGTTGCTCCAGATAGAACATCCCATAAGTCATCCATGACTAGGATAGCCTTCATCTTGTTTTTCTATGGTGTGTAATTAGGACCTTTCAACAACTGATGAGAATCAGTCATTAATTTTGTAGACATGGTGAAGGTTCCTTATAACACCAATTGGTCCCCCTTTCGATATACCTTTTGCTAGGCCAATATACCGTACAAAATACCCACCTTTACGTGAGGGAAACTATAGGTATTTAGAAAGATAAAAAAAAATCACCCGCCCTTACGTGAGGGAAACTATAGGTAATTTTTAGAGATCATACGATACGTGGAACTTAAGCAATACTGAAAGGGAATAGTCTTGTTCATGGCACCTACCATAGAAAGTCTGCAATCCTCATTCGTAGGGCGTAACTTCCCCTAAACACTTTGGATTTCAGAACTTTCGTCAGGATTTACGCCTAAACACAAGAACTATTAGGAAATGGATGGAGTAAAAAAAATGCAAATGGCAAACTTATCTCTCCCCGACGATTTATAGAGAACAAGCTCAGACGTCGTTTTGGCAGCTATATTAGGCGACGGATACAGTAGCGCAATCACGACGACTTTACTCGTAAGTGCTGGCCGGAGGTATCACAAATACCGAGCACTGCCAGTGCAATAAATTGCACGGATGGGTTTTAATTATTTCGGGGACTTAGGAGTGAATTTCATTTTAAATTTTAATGTTATAGTGCAAAAAAATGAAATATGCAACATACAACATAAAAGTGCCCACAGAAATAACCCACTAGGTGTCGGGCACAGCCGAAAATGCACCTTTACAATAATGCCAAAATTGCTTTTCAAAAAAATTACTCACTTTCCCCCCTGTGATTTTTGGAAAAAAATACCCCCGAAAAAAAATTTCTTTAACAAAGCATTTTTTTAATAATTATTATATATTTTTAAAGTTAAAAAAAAAAAAATTAATTTATATAGTTTAAAAAACTATGAAAATATAAATTAAAAACAAATTTTAATTTATATAGTTTTAAAACTATAGAAAAATAAATTAAAATTTTAATTTTAATTTAACTAAAAAAAATAATAATAAAAAAAAATTTTACCTTTTTTTTTTTTTTTTTCTCCAAGGGGGAGTCGGCGAGATTTGAACCCCCGACCTACAGGCTCCCCGAGCCTTACCGCACAGTCCACCACCAGGTGGACTAGCGGGCTGATCCGAAAGGATCAGGGACCCCCTCCTATTTAAGGAGGGTCCCCAGCCCTTTGCCCGTGCGCGACCGCCTGGCCGCAGCTCCCTCCGTGGTTGCCTTCGCCAGGTGGCCACGGTTGCCCCATTCCTCTACTGCTGGTCGCGGTGGCGTCCGCAGCGCACAGCTGCGAGCAGCGACTGCGGCTCGGATCGGCCAGCCGCAGCTGCAATGAGGCGACCGGCGACTGGACGGCCACGTGGCTGCTGCTGCAGTGGTCGCGAGCGGTTGTTTGTGGTCGCGACCGCAGCTTCCGCGCGTCGCGCCCGCACGCGCGACGTAGGGGAGGGGAAGGGGGTGGTGGGTGGCGCGTGGTGCAACCACGTCGCGACGGGGGTGCGGCGGCCGCACGTGATTAAAATCATGTCGCGACGGGGGTGTGCGGCGGCCGCACGTGATTAAAATCACGTCGCGGTGGGGGGGGTGTGCAGGATGCCGCGCGTGATGACAAAAAATCACGCGCGGGGGGGGGAGTGGAGGATGCCGCGCGTGATGAAAAAAAATCACGCGCGGGGGGGAGGGGGGCGCGAAAATATATATATATATATATATATATATATATATATATATATATATATATATATATATATATATATATATATATATATATACGCGTGGGGGGTGTCTTGGGGAAAAAAAAATTCCAGGACCGATCTTCGGGAAAAAACACGCACAGGAGGTGCGTAGCGCAGGGGGGTCTCAGTGTTTTTTTTTTTTTTTTAAATGCGTGCTCAGCAAAAAAAACACGCACAGTCCAGCGCTGGGAAAAAAAAATTTCCAGACCAGCGCTGGAAAAAAAAGACCTGCAACCTTCCGCTTCCTGCAAAAAAAAAACTTTTCTCCAAGCAAGACCAGCCAGCTTCCGCCTCCTCTCTCTCTCACCCTTCTGGCTCTGATGCCATGTTGAAATGCGAACTAGTATTTCATTCATGAAGCAGATTTAAATAATACATTTGCAGCTTAAAATAAACCCGGAGGTTGGGGAACCACCCGAGGTAAAAATAGGGATTGTTATAGAAAATAACAATACGCCTAAAATAAAAACTAAATAATGAAATAAATCAGATATCCCTAAGATATGCTAACACTACTGGGAATGATCCAAAGTGAGTCAAGGTACCAAATTCATACCAATAGTACTTCATAATATAGAGAAAACATGACCCAAATTTGAAGGCATATGGACAAGTAACCTGGAAGTTATGGGGCTTGGAAAATGGCAGTTTCACACTTTTTGACAGCTGAAAATGTTGGTAAAAATCTGTGTTAAAGGCCAACTTGACAACAATGCAGGGAGTAATTTCTGAGAAATTAAGAGTTGAAAATTGAACCCAATGTTGTTCATATAACCAAGAACACGTGGACATAATTTGGTAAAAAATGGAGTTACGATGAACAAGTTATGAGCACTCCAAAAGGGCATCCGGGCATGTTTTGGCAGCTAGAAACAACGAGTCACAATCCATACAAATTCCAGCCACCTGTCACTATGAAGGAAGGCATGGAATTTGTCAACTAAGAAGAGGTAAATGCTTGGAAACAGTTGAGGGAGGATAGGCATGACTCTTTCTCCACCTGACAACACTTCCACGTGATGCAAATGGGAGCAACAAGTCAAAAGGCTGAAATGCAAGAAATTTGATAAATGCGAGGACACAGTCATGCAAATTCCAGCTGACTATACATATACAGATAGGGCTTGGAATCGATCACTCCAACACATGCCACCAATGCAGAAGGGTGTACAAGATAAGGGAAAACAATCCAAACGGTCAACAACTTCCTCCCTATGTGTTTGGAGCGCAGATAAGCAATGAATTGTCACCTGCTTGTTATTCCGGAGCAAAGACAGGAATAAGCGGCGCAGGAATAGAGAATAGCGCAGGAACAACCAAAAATGGTCAAAATGCGTCAAAATCGTGGAAAGCATGATTGTAAATTGACCAAGCGGTTAGTCCACCCTATTTGGACTCCATTCCTTCACCATAGGCAGACCAGCTGGGATAAAGGGATAAAGTTTGACAAATTATAACCCTGCATTCCAGGAAACTGTTTTGTAAACAGTTGGAAATCCCTGAAACTCAGCAAACAGATATATCAACTTTGTATTATAAATAAAGCTCCCAGCACAGTTGAGAATAATATATAGATATAAAAATAGATAAATAGGGATAGATGAATAGAAGATAGTTATTAGTAGAAGATAAAGTCTTTGTAGCATTACAGTAAAAGTGCAGATTTTTCCTACAGTACTGTAATGCAGTTTCAAAAGGAATAAAAGGTGCATTCTTTAGATTTTATTGGCATTTGATGGTTGATAGTGCACATTTAATTTACCTGGTATAATTTTTCACCCTCTTCTGGTTCTGGAAGCAAGGGCCACTTGCAGAATCAGAGGAAGGGCAGCACAGTGACAGAAAATTCTTGCTGATTTCTTGTTGCAGCAGATCAGCAGAATTTTGTCAACATTTATTTGCATAATTGTTTTCATTTTAGAAGTGCACCATAGTATTTAGAACATGTTTGGAATAGTGTTCAGCATTTAATAGGATTTGACAGCATTTTCCATAATTCACTGTAATTTCCAGATTTCTGTCATTTTCCAGCTTTGCAAGCAATTTCAGATTTCGTCATTTCACCGCAATTTCAGATTTGTGTTATTCTCTAGTTTTGCAATAGATGTTAATTTGATTTTTCAGATTTAGAACATGCTCAGATAATTGTGAACTTTGTAATTAGTTGACTTTTCTGCAACTGTGTGTGTGTTTTCAATTCTGGAATTTACTTTTTTGTCACTTTCAATTTAGCAACATTTCACTTCCTGTTATTTCAGATTCTATAATTTTCATTTCTTGCAATTTTAATTCAGTTCAGCTTCTGCAATTTGATTTCCAATTCTAGGAGTTAGAGGTCACACCAAACCCCCAAACACTAACTGATCCATCAATAAAGCCTGTTTTCTGAATGAACTAATCTTTAACCTGTTGGAGCCTTCTTTCGTATATAGCCTTGGACACCGCCCTGGATTGACATACATAATGATTAAATGATGAATGATCAACGACCCTCATCACTGTTCTGGTTAACCTCGACTATTCCAAGGAATTCATTTTATATGCAGTCAGGGAAATAGAAAGTTATGCGACCGTGCTCACCCAGAAGAATGAATATGGAGACGAGCGGCCTATAGCATTCCTCAGTCAAGTGATCCTCCCGCATGAGGAAAAGCACAATTTCATTGAAAGTCAAGTGCATGCGGGCACTAAAGAAGTTTTGTCATTTCGTCTCACAGAGCAAGATGATAGTGTATGTAGTGCACCCAGACGTTTGGACCTTCATCAGTCAAGGAAAACTCGGTAATAAAAGAGCAGGTTGGATCTCAAAGGTCCAAGAGTTTGATATAGACGTCCGACCCATAAAGCTAGTCCGTGGTCGGGCCCTATGCCAAGAGCGTCGCAACTGAGGTAACAACTTACCAATGGTAAGATTCATTGTCGCGGTGTAATTTAGCGAACCAGTCAGTAGACGACAAAGATTGGACTGAAGACTTGGTAGAGTACTTCAGCACTGGACAGTGGCCTTCCAGCCTTGACTTTTCACAGAGAAGGTATTTCAGGCTTCAAGCCTACAAATATGTTTTGCTACCCGTGGGGTTGTTTCATCGAAATATCGACGACGTCCTCTTGAGGTGTGTCAGGGGGACAAAACACAAAGAATCTTGGATGAATTCCATTTTGGGATATCCGAGGGCCATCTCGTCGAAAGGCCGATGGCTTTAAAAATAATAAGGGCGGGCTATTATTGGCCCACTGTTTTTTCAGATGCCTTCAGTGTAAGCCAAAAATGTGATAAATGTTAGAGATATGTTGGCCGCGTCAGGAATGCTCTGTTGCCTTTGCACTCGATTCAGGTCGAGGCCCCATTTCAGCAATGGGGTTTAGACTTCATTGGGACAATTGAGCCCAACTCTTCAACAGGGCACAAATATATCTTGACAGCCACGGATTATTTCACCCGGTGGGCAGAAGTAGTGCCAACTAAGCAGGAAAATCAAGATGTGATTATCGTTTTTTTGGAAGGACTCAATCCGTTTCGAGATACCAAATGCCATAATGACGGATAATGGTTCCCATTTCATTAGGGCCAAGATGTGCGCGTTTGCTAGCAAGTACGGTATTTATCTGAAGACTTCATAAAATTATTACCCGCAGGGCAATGGTTTGGTGAAGTCTACTAATAAAAACGTGCTCAAGATCCTCAAGAAGACGCTAGAAGACAATAAGCGGACTTGGCACCTGCACTTAGATTTCGCATTATGGGCTGATCGAATTTCTATCAAGAAGTCCATAAAGACATCCCCGTACTCCCTGGTGTATGGGAAGGAAGCAGTGCTTCCTGTGCATATTGAGTTGTCGGCACTACAGTCTCTTCGATCTTTGGACGGTGAGGGCAAAAAGCGTCAGAAATCCTATGAGGCTTGTCATTGCCACGAAAAATTGGTTCGGCAAAAGGACCTCCAATCGCACTTTTCAGATCGGGGACTTATTGCTAAAATCGAATGAGAAAAAGTCCAATCCGAGCAATCATGATAAGTTTGACACATTTTGGGAGGGTCCATTTCGAATCTCCCAGGTCCACTCGATCAACTCTTTCACACTGCAATACCTGAATGGGTTCACTTTGCCATTATCAGTTAATGGCGTACACCTGAAGGCGTACTACCAGTGAGGAGTAGTACAATATTTTCTTGTACATTGTAGATATTATCTGCTTTTTCCCTTATGCATTCCTTTTGCTCCTTTCCGCACTAGCAGAATTGTAGTTTTCGGGCCCAAGGCCCTAACCAGCAGGAAGAAGTTCATGGGTGCACTCCCTTTAATTTTGGTTCAGGTTAATTTGTGTACAGCAAGGCAAATAACGGTTCCAAGAGGGTCAAGTAGGACTCCGCTGCGAGCACAAGGCCCCTCGCTATCTGGCGCCAGGAACAACTCATTCGCTAACAGAAGGGTTGCACCCAGCCGTGCAGCACCGAAAATACTGCTAAAAAAGCTCAAGGCATAGTGTGCGCCCAAGTCAGGCGCACCTCAGGCTGTACGCCCAAGGCTGGGCGCACACAGGCCATGCGCTTAGGTTGGGCGCACATAGGCCATTGAAAGTCTCACCCTTGTAATATAAGAAGCGGAGTGGACTAACTTTGTTAGTCCTTAGATAGGACAATGGCGAGCCATCTGGGGCAATGGTTTTTTTCTCTTCTCTCATCCAGTTTGTCATCTTTTTGCCATCTTTTTTGTCACTTTTGCTCACTAACTTTATGAAAACTCTAAAATAAGGATAGAGGCGTGATTAAGGGACATGTTTACATGTGTCCCCCAAAGTGCATCTTGAAAATCAACGATGCCACAATTGCCATTTTAAGTAGCGATTATGGTCGTTTGTCAAGTTTTAGGGTATTTGATGTATAATCTCAATCCTAGCATGTTTTTATACCTAAGGTTAAGACAACATGTAATTTTGATCGATGATGGGGATTTTATAACTCCAACAAGAGTGTAATCTAGTTGTCAACCTCAAAAGGGAAATTTATTTCTTCCATATGCTATAAATACTTATCTTATCTACTCATTTATTCAACATATAACCATACATCCAACTATCAATAATTTTACTACTAACATTCTTATCTGCTTTCAACAATCTTACATTTCTTTCCTTTGTTGTTGTCGTAGCACACAACCTTCTCCCTCTCTCTCTCTCTCTTGTTCTTATAGGTACGACCAAAGCCATCAGCCATTTTTTTGTTACCTTCCATTGAGGAGGACAATACACTCCACCAAGCTTTGTAGTTATAGATCAAAGTTGTTGTTTGAGGACCTGTTTTCAAGGCAATTAAAGTCCCCTATGCTAATCCCACATGTGGACCATGTTATAGTGGCGATGGCGTAAATAGGATTGAATAATATTGGGTGTTTATTATGTTAATTATTGCAATATTTGTGGATAATATGGTCCTTGATGCCTTAGGTTGTCAAGCGTTTGCTTTTTTAAATTAAAATTCAATCTTTCATTTTTTGGATGATCTCAATGTAATAAGCTTTTTATTCTCATTCACTGATCTTTACTTTGATTACAATAGTATTAGCTCAGTATTACATAATTGTTTATAATTTGCAAGAAAAAAGATCTCACACAATTTCACGAAATACCACAAGATATACAAAAAAAACATAACTGAAAAATAAACAATTATGTAATCCTGAGCTAATACTATTGTAATAAAAGTAGAGATAAGTGAATGAGAATAAAAAGTTTATTATCAAAACCATTTCATTTTGACATTTTAATCACAACATTTCAAAGCAGCTTTGAATGCAATTGCTTGTGATAATTGTTTTTAAAGTATTGATAATTTTCAATCTAATGAAGAAATAAATCAATAATATTGGAAAAAAAGGAATGCATGCAGTAGAATGCTTCTTACAAACAAGCATATGAGCTTTGAGCCCCAAAACATTTATATATTGGGTATCACTAAACTCTAAAGTTTAGAAGCCCATGTAAAACCATAAGGATAAAAAAAATATTAGAAGTGGTATAGGATAAGCCCGTGGGGTTGAAGTCCTACTAGTGGAGTGCAACTAGTGAATTTTCACTAGAGTATTTATTACCACATAATTTCAGTTTTACATTTTAATCTTTCATTTTTATCAGCATCTCATGGAAGCTTTGGATGCCATTGCTAGAAATCAATAAAAAATAAAGGAATATGCACAATAGAATGCTTCTTACATCAAATGCCATTTGCTCAATAAATTATATTCAACTTTCAAGGACACCTAGGTTCAAATCTTGCCAAGCGATACATGCATAATTGCCAAGTTGTTGTAATACCACTATGTGGTCATGATGTAAATAGAGGTGGGGTCGTTTCAATCCCATTCAAAAAAATAGAATGCTTCTTACAAACAAGCATATGACCTTTGAGCCTTGAAGCACTTATATGGAGAAATAAAAAATTATATGGTGGTATATGATGAGACCATGGGGATGAAGGCATATGACCTTTAAGCTCAGAAGCTCTGAAGTTTAAACTCCTATGTACAACCATATGGAGAAATAAAATATTAAATGGTAGTATATGATGAGCCCATGGGGTTGAAGGCCAACTATTGTTAGCGTAACTATAGTTTGCTATATTATATTTCATTATTTAGTATGTTGTTACATTGTTATAACAACATCTATTCCTCGCCTGGTTAGTTCCATCTTCACCGGACTATTCTAGGTCGTCAATATGTTATTTATACTCTTGATTAATCAATCATATTGTTCTGACTTCTTACATGGTATCATAGCGGGTTTCGCTCTGGGTGGGCATTTGGTGATAATGCTTCAACTTCTGCTAGTGATTCTCGCCTGAGAGTTCGTTGTGAAGTGCCACTTTATGATGGATCCCGAAACCCTGAAGTCTTGAATAGTTGGATTCTTGACATGAGTTCTTGGTTTTCGTACACTCAACTTGCAGATGAGGATATGGTTCCATATGCTAAACTCAAACTTTCTGGTTTAGCTAAAGTACTTGTTGAACGAAAAAGAGGTCATGATGAACTCACCTCATGGGATGAGCTTGTAGATTGTCTTAAGACCAATTTTTATCCTTCCAATTATTCTAAGGAATTGGTCATTAAATGGTTTCGATTTCGACAAAGTACTAATATGACTGTGCACGAATATATCTTTCAATTCAACATGTACAGGATACTTTTGAATGTGGAGGAAGATATTAAAGCTTTGATTCTCAAATTTCAAAGTGGTTTGTTGGAACATTTGTACAGGGAAATTATGTTTGTTTCTATGGACACATTGGATTCAGTTTTCAACCAAGCGCAACTTGCGAAGGACAAGTTTAAGGCGCATTCGTAGGCATTCCGCGCACCTGTTACTCAAGTGGTTGCAAACTCATCAAAAGGGAATAATTCTTTCTCACAAAAGAAGAATTTTGCTCAAAAGAAGAATGTTTCTTCTCCATCTCCTTCTTCTCCTTCCCCTTCCGCTTCTACTCCCTCTTCTTCTTCTTCTTCCAAACCTTCTTCTTCTTCTTCTTCTAAAAATTTTTGTAACTATTGTAAGAAGAAAGGTCATGAAAAAGCTGATTGTTTTAATCTTAAAAAGAAGGGTTTAGTCATTACTACTCAAGAGGAGGATGCTCCCAAAGGTCCCCTTGAGTCAGTAGGAGAAAGTAGAGTATATATGGAATTACGAGGTAAGCTCAATGAAGTTACCTTGGTAAATGTAAGTTCATCAGAGGGCGCTCGTGATGCTTTGTTCATCACTCGAGCTCATTTGCTCCATAATTTTGCAACAGATTGTATAGTGGATAATGGCTCGTAGAAAAATCTAATTGCGAGGTCCATTGTCGAGCGTTTGAAGTTACCTATGGAGCCTCGTCCTCAACCTTATTCTTTGGGTTGGGAGGATAGTGGAAGAGGCTCAGAAATCACTCACACTTGCACATTAAAATTTGCACTTGGCCCACATTTCATAGATCAAGTCACTTGTGATGTGACTCCTATGGATTGTTGTGGGATTTTGCTTGGACAACCTTTTCGGTATGATAGGAGAGTTGTTTATGATGCTTTCAAAAGAACCTACACACTTCAAAAATATGGTAAGGTTTTTCTCATTAAAAGCACCAACACTCCTAACATCATTCTAAGTTCCAAGCAAACAAAAAGAGTAATTAAAAAAGGTGGTGATGTTGATCTAATTTTCATTCGCTCTCAAAACACTTCTACATCCACATCCATTCCAAAGCAACACTCTTCAATGGATAAAATATTGCAAAGTTACTCACACATATTTCAGGAGCCAAAGTCTCTTCCTCCAATTCGCACAATTAATCACAACATTGAAATCATTCCTGGTTCTTCACTTCCTAATGCTCCCATGTATAGACAATCTATTTTGCAAAATGAAGAAATAAAAAGGCAAATAGAAGATTTGTTGTCTAAGGGTTTCATTAAGGAAAGTACTTATGCTTGTGCCTCACCTATTTTGTTGGTTCTTAAAAAAGATGGCACTTGGAGATTGTGCATTGATTTTCGTGCTTTGAACAGAATTTCTATAAAGAATAGATATCCACTACCATGCATTGATGATTTATTAGATCAGCTCCAAGGAGCTAAGTTCTTTTCAAAAATAGATCTCAAAAGTGGATATCATCAAGTGCGTATCCAAGCTGAGGATACATGGAAGACAACTTTTAAGATGAAGATGGGCCTCTTTGAATGGTTGGTCATGCCCTTCGGTCTTACTAATGCTCCTGCAACCTTCATGAGGTTGATGAATGATGTATTTCGTGATGTACTTGAAAAATTTGTAATAATATATCTTAATGATATATTGATCTTCTCAAAAACTTGGGAGGAACACCTTAGGCATATCCATCATACCCTTGATCTTCTTGCGAAGAATCAATTATATGCCAATTCTTCCAAGTGTTCTTTTGGCAATACTTCAGTTTCTTACCTTGGTTATGTGATTAGTGAAAGTGGAATTTAGGTAGATCCCACCAAAGTTGATGTTTTACTTAAGTGGTCCCCTCCTACAACTCTCATTGAGTTAAGGAGTTTCCTAGGACTTGCGAATTTTTATCGCAAGTTCATTCCTCAATATTCCACCCTTGCAGCTCCATTGCATTATCTCACTAAGTCTAAAGTTCCATTTCATTGGGAGAAAAGCCAAGAGATTGCCTTTGAGAAACTCAAAAAGAAACTTTGTACAACACTTGTGTTAACTTTACCCGACCTCTCTCAACCTTTTGAGATTGAAACGGATGCCTCTAAAGTTGCCTTAGGAGCTGTGCTCAAACAGAATGGTCATCCAGTTGCTTATCATTCAGAAACTTTTTCTGCTGCTAAGTTGAACTATTCTACATATGACAAGGAGTTGTATGCATTAGTTCAAGCTATCAAGTACTTGAGACATTATCTTTTGGGAAAAGATACGGTAGTACACACCGATCATATGCCTCTCAAGTTTTTACAATCTCAAAGTAAAATTGAAGAATCAAGACATATGAAGTGGGCCTCTTACCTCCAACAATTTCACTTGGTGATCAAGTACAAAAAGGGGAAGAGTAATATTGTTGTTGATTGTTTGAGTAGGCCTCCTGCCGCTCTTGCCTTAACAGTTATGTCCACTTCACACTTGGGATTTCAGACTTGGCCTAATCAGTATTCATAGGATCCTGATTTTGGGAAAATATTTGAGCAAGTGAGTAAGCCTTCTTCTTCCAATTTGCGTCCTTTCCAAGATTTCTACATCAAAGAAGGACTTCTTTACAAATTGGACAAGGTTTGTGTTCCTTGTGAGCCTAGAGTGTCACTTCTTAAGGAAGCTCATTCTACACTTTATGGTGGTCACTTTGGGAAGCACAAAACACTTCATCACTTGCAAAGATTTTTCTATTGGCCTAAAATGCGAGAGGGATGTGTTGAGATTTCTCAAACAGTGTGCGGTTTGTTGTCGCTCAAAACCAGCTAACAGGAAGTTTGGCTTAGGCATGCCTTTGCCCATTCCTTCCCGTCCTTGGGAAAGCATTTCCATGGATTTGGTTAGTGGTTTTCCTATGACAGTGCGACAACATGATTGTGTGTTCGTGGTGGTTGACAGATTCAGTAAGATGGCTAAGTTTATTCCATGCCGCAAGACAAGTTCTGTAGCAGACTTAGCCCAATTTTTCTTTGACAGCATTTGGCGTTCCTTTGGTCTACCTACCAGCATTATATCGGATCGTGATTCATGCTTTGTGGGTCACTTTTGGCGTTCTTTGTGGAAAATTTTGGGAGTTTCCCTTAACTTTTCCACCGCCTATCATCCGTAGTCCGATGGGTAGACTGAAGTGGTAAACCGTACCCTTGTGCAAAGTTTACGAATCTATCATCACGCTTCACCAGCAAAGTGGGACTTGAGTCTCACTCATATTGAACATGCCTACAATAGGGCCCTACATTCTTCTACGGGTCATTCACCCTTTGAGGTTTGTATGGGATTTCAGCCCTTGGCACCTTATGAGTTACCTTTGTCTTTGCCTTCTCCTGTCACTTCACATCTTCGGAAGGAGCAAGACAAGGCACACTCATTTATTCAGCACTTGCACAATCTGCAATCAAAGGTGGTTGAGATTTTGCAAAAGACACAATGACGACAGAAAAAGGCCATGGATCGACATCGAATTCCTCATCCATTTCGGGTTGGTGACAAAGTTTGGTTGCATCTTGACAAGCGACGTTTTTCTGATAAGACTCATAGTAAAATCAAACCGATTCGCTATGGGCCTTATACTATTCTTCAACAGGTGTCCGAGAATGCTTTCCGCCTTGATCTTCCCGCACACTTGGGAATTCATGACGTCGTCAATGTAGATCTTTTGAAGTTGTACTTTGACTCTACATTGGAGACAGCACCAGCTATCAGTCATCCTGTGGACGTGGTTCCTGATTCTCAGTTACCATTGTATTTCGATCAGGTCTATGACACAAAGACTCGACAGATTCGCCAGGGGTCTACCACCTCATATCTTGTGGCTCGGCGAGGACAGTTGTCGCATCAGGCTCGTTGGATTTCTTTTCATCAGATGTCTCGTGACTTTCCTACTCTTATGAAAGCATTGGAGGCCAATGCTTCTATTGTGGGGAGGCATGATGAGGATTGATGTTTGATCCCTCATATGACCCCTCTAGTAGTTCCTAGCTAGGTTTGCATAGTTTATTTCTTGCAAATTAATAATTGTAAGTGAGTCTCCTTCTCACATGCACTTGTGGGCACTAGTTATCTTCTAGTTGTCATTTAGAGTGTTAGTTAGTAAGTGTGAACTCAAAGTAGGAAGTGTGTACTTCAAGATAGCTAAAATGGATCTTCTAGTTAGCATTATTCCTTTTCTCTTAACTTAGAAGTTACGTGCATTCTCCCTTGCACTTTTGTAGCTTATGGTTAAGCATATTGGATCAAATCCATGATTTGATGGGTTTGGTTATGTATTTTGGGACATTAGTGCCTATATAATGAGTTTGTAAATAATATGAAGTTAGTTGGATTTTCAATCTTTTTCACGGGTTGAGGTAGATCAATATAAAGTGGAGGCTTTCGTGGATGTATTCTACAGTGCGTTGCTTGTTCGAACAACATTGTTCCTGTCCTCGTCCAATCACCTCATAACGGCGTCAAACCTACAAGCACTCCTCGATATTTTGTTACCTCCACAACTGACAAATCAGATTGTAAAGCCATAGGTGGATTCGTTTTTCAAATCCAAGCAGATCTGCCGGATTATTTTTTGAATTTCATCCACTATTTTGCTCTGATAAGCATTTTCTCACTGTCAAGGGCATCACAGTCCATGGTGTTTTCTACGCTTTCAGGGACTTGCAGGTGATTTGACCGGAGGCGATTAGCAGGGTTTCTTGCTATAGTTGTCGAGGTCCGTAGTGTTTTTTGGTGGTCAGTTGGCCACTGGACAAGTCACGCAGACGACGTAGCACAGTGATGCTTCATCCGCGCACCACCAGGGCCCTAGCCGCCGCCGAGCGGAGCTTCCGTCGAGCGAAGCAGCAACGGTCGCTTCACAGGCGGGGCTCGAGGAGCCTCCTCATTAACGAGGGCTCCACTGATCCTAGCGAATCAGCCCGCTAGCCCACTTGGTCGTGGGCTGAGCGGTAGGGCTCAGGGAGCCTCGAGGTCGGGGGTTCCAAACCCACCGACCCCCTCCCCCGCGTGAGGTAATTTTACTTACATTTTTTTTTGTCATTTTTTAAAAATGACTTTAGTTTAATTAATTTTTTTTTTTTTTTTGAAAAAGTTATTTTAAATATTAAAAATCATTTATTTAAAATAATTTCTTTTTCTCAAAAAATGTTTAATTAAACTTTAGTATTTTTTATGACATTAGGAGATTTTTGTCAAAATTAAAAAAAAATGGGGGCCTATGTCTTTTAAAAATCAAAAGGGGGAAATTGAGTAATTTTTTAGTATTTGAAAAAGCAAATTTGGCATTTTGTAAAAGGTACATTTTCGGCTGTGCCCGACACCTTTTGGGTTTATTTTGTGGCCACTTTTATGTCGTAAGTCGCATTTTCAATTTTTGCACTACTTCATTAAAAGTTGAAATTCAGAGCTCTTCCTAAGTCCCCAAAATAATTAAACCCAACTATGCAATTTTTTGCACTGCAACGTTCGGTATTTATGATACCTCTGGCCAACACTTACAGGTAATGTTGTCGTGATTGTGCTACTGTATATGTCGCCTAATATAGCTGCCAAAACGACATCTGAGCTTATTCTCTATCAATCGTCGAGGAGGAATAAGTACGCCATTTTGCATTTTTTTACTCCATCCACTACCCTAATCGCTCTCGTGTTTAGGCGTAAATCCTGACGAAAGTCCTGAAATCTGAAGTGTTTACGGGAAGTTACGCCCCACACATGAGGATTGATGACTATCTAAGGTAGGTGTCATCAACGAGGCGATTCCCTTTCAGTATCGCCTAAGTACCACGTATCGTATAATCATTGAAATTACCTATAGTCTCCCTCACGTAAGGGCGGGTAATTTTTCTGATTTTTCAAAATACCTAGAGTCTCCCTCAAGTAAGGGCGAGTATTTTGTACGGTATAAACGCCCTGGCATTAAGGTATAACGAAAGGGGGACCATTTCGTGATATAAGGAACCTTCACAATGTCTGCGAAATTAATGACTGATGCTCATCAGTTGTTGAAAGGTCCTAATTATACACCATGGAAAAACAAGATGAAGGCAATTCTAGATATGGATGCCTTATGGGATGTTGTATCTGAAGCAACAACAAGACCTTCATCTGTTGCTGGAGCTACAGCTCCCTCTGCTGATCAGAAAGCCTTTGACAAGAAAGATAGCACAGCAAAAGTGCTCATCTTGTTTGTTGTTTCTGATGAAGTTCAACCCCATATTGTTGACTGTGAACATAGTAAAGAGGCATGCGATGCCCTTAAAACTATCTATGATGGAAAGAATGATTCCACTATTCTATTTCTTCAAACTCAAATCCACAGTCTAAGCATGAAGCAAGGCGAGACAGTTGAACTCTTTCTTTGCAGAGTGTCTAAGTTAAAAGCCAAATTGAGTTCTTTGGGAGAAACTGTTGACGATAAGCTCCTTACTTCAGTGGTATTGAGAGCTTTACCTGATTCTTACATGGTGTTGATCACCTCCCTTTAGGTGTCACAGAGAAAAGTTACCTTTGTTGAGTTGGTCAATCTACTTCAGGAAGAGGAGGCATGTCAACTTCAAAGAGATGATTCTTCTAATTCAGCCCTATACACCAACAGGCAGGGTTCTAAGAAGGGTAATTTTCAGAAAGGAAGTAATTCTCACAAGGATTCCAAGGGCAAACAACCTCAACAAACGAAGAGATATTGCAAAATTTGTCACAAAGACAACCATGACACAAATAGGTGTTGGAGAAAGAACAAGCAACCTAAGAAAAAAGGCCCAAACAAACAACCAAACAAAAACAAGCAACCCCAAGTGAATGTTGCTTTTGAAGAATCTGTCTCGGATTCTGAATGGGCACACAAGGTGCTCATGACTACCACAGCCTCCAAGCAGAAGGATCATGTCTGGTATGTCGATTATGGCGCTAGTAAGCACATGACTGGCGACAAATCGTGGTTTGAAACATCTGAGGCCAAGGAGGGCAAACCTGTCACTATTGTTGATGACAAAACCTACAAGGTTCAAGGAGAGGGTACAGTTTTAGTCACTCTTCCTGATGGCTAGTGTCAGATTGACAAAGTCCTCTATGTTCCAGGATTGGCGAACAATTTGTTGTCAGACACACAAATTCTGAACAAAGATATGGTTGTGAACTTTAGTGTTGAGGGTGGCAAGAAGTGTTGTTCTATTACCAAGAGGGGTAAGCACATTGCAACAACTTCATATAAGCATGGCTTGTTTGCCTTAGATGCTATCTCTACTCCCCATGTTGCCATGACAGTCTCTACAAAGAAGGCAACTTCTTTGTGGCACAAGAGATATGGACATCTTAGTTCTTGCTACTTACTTGAGCTAAGTATGAGATGGTAAAGGGTCTTCCTTCCCTTTCTTCCACATTGCCAGTGTGCTCTGACTGCTTGGCAGGAAAGCAGCATAGAGTACCTTTTGAGAAGAGCTCTACAAGAGCAAAGAAACCTTTGGAGTTGATTCACACCAATCTGTGCGGTCCATTCACACCCATCAGTTCTGGGGGGAAGAGGTATTTTCAGTTGTTTGTGGATGATTACTCACGAAAAATGTGGGTGTTCTTTCTTAAACTGAAATCTGAAGCTTTTGATTTCTTCCAACAATTCAAGAAATCCGTTGAGGAGTCAGGAACTTCTATAAAGACCCTTCGCTCAGATCGAGGGGGGGAGATTACCTCTAAAGAATTTTCTGCATTCTTGATTGCACAAGGGATCACAAGACAGTTAACTACTGCTTATACTCCTCAGCAAAATGGAGTTGTTGAAAGGAGGAACCGTTCAATCATGGAGATGGTTCATTGTATGCTCACAAGAGCTAGACTTGGGCAACAATATTGGGCAGAGGTTGTCACCATAGCAGTATATCTGTTGAATAGGGCACCGACAAAGGCTCTACAAGGAATGACTCCACAGGAAGCATGGAGTGGTAGGAAACCCTCCATTTCTCATCTACGCATTTTTGGATGTAAAGCTTTCATGCACATACCAAAAGAAAGAAGGAAGAAGCTAAATGAGAAGACATTGAAGTGTATTCTTCTTGGTTATGATGAGCACTCTAAGGGTTATCATTTGATTGATCCTTTGACCAAGAAGATTCATGTCAGTAGAGATGTCGTTTTTGATGAAACTTTCACATCACAAAGCACATCAGATGTATACCTAGATCTTGTGGAATCTAAAGTTGAGAATTTTCCTTCATTACCAAATATTGGAGGACCTTCTTCATCTTCTTCACCACCATAGAAGAAGAATCCAAAATGGTATACAAGTACACTCAGAGACTCCAAGTTATCCACTCCACCAAATTTGACTTTGGCTAGACCTCGTACTCGCAATATGGCTTGACAGGAAAGAGCAGCAGCAGAGACTACTGAGGTTGATGATCTTTGTCAATCTTTTGAGGAACTTTCTGTTGATCTAGAGAGACAAACAGAGGATATGGATATAGATGATGACAGGGTGTTTATATCTTCTGTGAATGAACATGAACCTGCTTCTGTACAAGATGCCCTTAGTGAGCCACAATCGAAGGTTGTTATGGATGCTGAGTACATGTCTCTAAAAAAGAACAAAACATGGAAGCTTGTCGATCTGCCATACGGAAAGAAGCCCATAGGCTGCAAATGGGTTTACAAAGTCAAGTACAAAGCAGATGGGGCAATTGATAAGCATAAGGCTCGCCTTGTTGCAAAGGGCTATGCGCAAAAGGAAGGCATTGACTATGAGGAAACTTCTACACCTATTGCTCGAATGACCACTATTCGAGTTCTTTGTGCTATGGCAGCACAATATGGGTGGAAAGTTCACCAAATGGATGTCAAAAGTGCTTTCATAAATGGTGATCTCCAAGAAGAAGTCTACATGACTCAACCTGAAGGATTTGAAGTGGAAGGCCAAGAGCAGAAAGTGTGCAAATTGGTCAAGTCCTTGTATGGTCTGAAACAAGCTCCTCGAGCTTAGTATATTAAGATGGATAATCACCTCATGCAACATGGATTTAAGAGATGTCCGTCAGATGCAAACCTCTATTTCAAGAAACAAGGTTCTGAGATAGTGTTGCTTGTACTCTATGTTGATGATTTGCTCATTACAGGGAGTTTAGAAACTATGATCTCTACTGTCAAAATGGACTTGTGTAAATCATTTGAGATAACATATCTCGAACTTCTCCATTACTGTCTTGGTCTGGAAGTGAGCCAAAAAGAGCACTACATCAAAGTGTCTCAAACAAAATATGCCAAGACATTGTTAGAAAAATATCGCATGACTGATTGCAAGCCAATGGCAACACCGATGGAATCAGGACTTCAGTTATCGCGATATGATGATTCAACTCAGGTAGATGGTACTCTCTATCGACAGTTGATTGGGAGTCTCATATATCTGACAAACACTAGGCCAGATCTCGTGTTTGTTGTCAACTATCTTTCGAGGTTCATGCAGGAGCCTAAGACCACTCATTGGAAAGCAGCAAAACGTGTTCTTCACTATATCCGTGGTACTATGGACTATGGCCTAGAATACAAGAGGAATGGTAAATTCTTCTTGCAAGGATACACGGACTCCGACTATGCCAGGTCGACTGATGATCGCAAGTCAACTTCAGGATATATTTTTCATGTTGGATTCGGTCCTGTCTCTTGGCACAGAAAGACGCAATCGATGGTTGCTATCCCATCTACAGAGGCAGAGTATCGTGCCGCACGTGAAGCTGTGTGCGAAGTGATATGGTTGCGTCGCATTTTGACAAGTATGGGTCTTCCATCCAAATCTCCAATACACTTGTTCTGTGACAACCAGGGTGTTTTGAATCTTGTTAAAAATCCAATGCCTCATGAAAGAACCAAGCACATTGACACACAATGTCACTTCATTCGAGACGAAGTTCCTCGACACCGAATTCAGCTTCTAATACATTCCCACCGATGCTCAAGTTGCAGACATTTTCACTAAGGCACTTGCACGTGTCAAATTTGAATTGTTTCGCAGCTCTCTATGTATTGCAAAATGATGTAATCAGGGGGGATGTTAGTATAGCTAGTAATTTTTACCCAAATAATGTAATAAGGGGGGATGTTAGCGTAACTATAGTTTGCTATATTATATTTCATTATTTAGTATGTTGTTACATTGTTATAACAACATCTATTCCTCGCTTGGTTAGTTCCGTCTTCATCGGACTATTCTAGGGCTTCAATATGTTATTTATACTCTTGATTAATCAATCATATTGTTCCGACTTCTTACAACTACTAAGAATGCTTGGCTCAGAATGAGTCCATTGGAATTCAATTCCCATGGGTGTCGTGATAATACGGTTTGTTGTAATACCACTATATGTTTGTTGAAATATCACGTGTAATACAAGTAGGACATATTTTAATCTCATATACACACACATACATTAATAGTGACAATTGCACCATCTGCTCTACAAGAACATCGTTAAAAAGATGGATCTCTGCATGATAAAGTGATGCTTCCCTCACATGATAGGAGAATTCAGATTATCTATCTTAATTTTCAAGGATAAACTTGAACACCTCCAATATAAGTTGCCAGCACAGAAGGAAAGTCTTCTATATCTGTAACATTCCACAGATTCCGGGATAGAACCACAAAGTCTGCCCATTTTCCAATAGAAAGTGACCCAATTTCATTTTCCATGAACGCAGCAAATGCAGCTGAGATTGTATACCTGCCATCATAGACAATAATAAAACATGCTCAGTGAAAATAGTAATACTCAAACTGAGATTATATTAGATATTTGTATAACCTACAACAATTCAGTGATAATTTGCAATATAAATTTTGTATGCTGAAACTCTGAGGTCCATGTTAAAGTTGTTTGAGAAAATATGATCTATTTGAGGTCTTGGCAAAATTACCTATTCATGGAGTTTGTGCATAAGGAAAAATGGTCTCTAGAATATGGGGGATTTTAAAGGCTAGTAATATAACTAGCTTAAGGAGTCTTCTATATTCAACATTGCTACAATATATACTCTTTTTAAGTTGCAAAATTTGTTACCCTCGTAGACACTGGCTTTGATTCATATGGGTATATGCTTTTTTATAAAAAATTCCTTTTCAATATTTGCAAACTAAATGTTTTAGTTTTCATGGGATTTTTACTTGCATCAACCATTCTGCAATGAAAAGTCATTAGAGAATGCTAAAATTAATGCAAGTAAAGTCCTAAGAAAATATTCTCTAAATCATTCACTGACTAAAAAATGTCAATCATGCTAAACGTTTCATGTTCAACAATATTTCCACTTATTGCAATTAATTCAATATTTGCAAACTAAGTTTTTCATTTTCATCATTCTGAACTTCTGATTTTTTTCAATTCATCTCCGTTATGTCCATTGATTCATGGAAAATTAAGCACATAAAAATAAAAAGCATAATTTCTCAAAATGGTTATTGTTTGTATATTATAAATGGATGAAAATAATAATCTTATGTAACATTCTACCCATTCATGATAACCAGTTCATTAGAGTAGAGAATCATGAATATTGTTGCTAAACTTTTAATAAACAACATATTTATGGTGTTAAATATGAAGGCTCTTCGTAGATTAGCAAATTTGTGTTTTGCAGTTACCCCCTCTTGTTTTATGACAAAACCACAAACAGAACATTAGCAGGCTGCAAAACACATTCTCATATATATGAAAGGAATCCTTGACTTTGGTATTCTATGTGTGATCATACGATATATTTTGTAAACAAATTGTCTCACACCTTGCAGTAAATGTTGCCTTATATTTTGCTTTAGTGAATGACAGGGCACTTGTGTTTTGTGGCTTGCTCTGCCAAGAATGGCTCCTAATCCAAGAGCAACCATGTACCTATTAGTAGAATTCATATCACTATATGATCCGGCCCATCCATATAGTGTATCTAATCAACTCCATTTACACTATGATAATTGAAGTTGTGCTTAAGATGGTGCGGAATCCAGTATATCAAGCTAGGAAAAAAACACATTCAGGTTTGTCGCTATTCTATATGGCAGCTAGTTAACAATGAAGATGTTTGTCTTCATTATTGTCAAATTTTAGAGCAGGTTGCAAATATAATGACAAGCCCACCTGGTAGAGAAACATTTGTAAAATTTAGGAATAAACTTGAAATTGTATTCAGTAGTCATTAAGAGGGGTATTAGGAATAAAGGTTGTTAAGATATAATCTGCTAGGATAATTAGGAAATTAGTCTTCCTTATCTCATCTTATCCTAAAATTAGTCTAGAATCACCATATGAGATTTCCTTTAGTCTATCTAAATGTCTATTGTTAGTATGCTTGTGAAGATAATCTTAGGTTGATACGTATCCATGAATCCTATTTTTAGCATGTAATTTTCTAATAAATCAGTCTAAATATGAAGCCATCTGTATGGCCTGTAAATTTCTCCTTAATTACTCTCTAAATCATTTCATTGATGCTAACAAACCCCCCCTCATAGCATTGAAGATGTCCAAATCAGTTTTGTGTTTGTGGGAAGCCACTAGCACTGAGCTTGAAGAGGACGAAGATCTTGTCACCACTTGGACGAAGTCTGTGGAGCTTATATATGCTTGTTTCTATCTTCTCAATCATTGTGAAGACAAATACATGTGTTTTCAACAACTAGACCAATGCTGCAACTAGACATTCCAGCAATACATCAGTGAGCACCCTGCTCAGCTGTGTTAGTGACAGTGAGAAGCATCAACTATTTAACTACCATGAGTGGACTACACTACCACCTCCATTTGGAGATTGAGTATCCTCCTACTGACACTTTGGTGTAAGCATTCTGATTTGCTGCCAAGTTGAACGATCTTGGGAGAAGCAATAGGATCATACACTCCTGTCATGTAAGACTCAACAATTGCCAAAGCAAAAGTCACCTATGCCAGAATCCCGTAAGGCGCCACAACCAAATTGACTTGCAATGCAGAAAAAACCAAATCCCTCTACTGTACAGGAAACTGGTGCAACCATCAAAAGACCCACACTAATAGTGTAGCTCATTGTAGAGCCAATAAAGGTCTTAGGTGGTGCAACCCAATGTCTATGACTACGCTTGGATACTTAAGAGCAAAGAGGAGGCAAACGCCACTTGCTTGAGCACCAATGCTCAAGGACTAGTGAAACCTCAACCTCATATGCCTTTGAAGAATGTGAGCGCTTGTTTCATATCCGTTGTTAGGTTAATGACAAATTGTTACATATCGACATTGATGTTGGAAGCCAGAAGAACATAATTTCTCAAGACATAGTCAAGCAATAGGGTTTCCAAACCACATCACATCCTTGATTGTTGCCTCAAACAATTGGGTCCAAGAAATGCAACTAAGGTTACATGCCAATAAACTTTCGAGTCTAGAATCAAGCCCATGCACGACATGGTCAATTGTGATATGATGCCACTAGACATCTATGACTTTTTGGTCGAAGTACCTTATCTCTTTGACCGTGAGGCCAACTATCATCTGCAATAATGGTCCATGGAAGTCAAATACATGACATATCACATCCCGAAGTGCCTTCATCAAAAGAGGCATCTCTTGTTTATGCTAACCAATGCAAGAAGTTGATTTCTCATACTAAGAAGTTTGTCCTCCTCCGTGGTTTTCCAAAAGGCACCTTGCACCAAAAAGCTTTCCCTTGCCACAAGACAACCAGTCACTTTTGCAAAATTCCAACAAATGGACACATTGATCAACCATACTATGGTAATTTCAAGGATCAACAAGGAGTCCCTCCCGAATGTTCTATTAGTCATTATATCAACTTGATCCCAAGTCCGCCTCTACCCAATAGCCCTTTATACCATTGTTCTGTTTAGGAGAATGAGAAGCACGCTCTATGTGCATCGTTCGCGCACGCATTTGTTTTGCCACGACCGCCACATTAAGAGGTGATCTTGGTCTTGCTACCATCGCCTCATGAAGGGACGATCCCAGTTCCACGTGTTTCTCAACATCACTGCCTAACGCAAACGCTCCTAACGCTTTTTGAGACCTACAGCAGATCAGTAAGGTTTGTCAAAGTCAATATTAGGGTCTTTTTCTTCTTCATAATTAGAATTTCTATCAATCCAATCCTAATTTGGAGTTAATAGTCACGATTAGCCACAAAAGAATGAACAGTATCGTTTTCATGGGGAATGGAATAGGGGAGGGTCTTCTTCTATTTCTAAGGATTCAAGATTTCGCTTTTTCTTAGACCTAGTAGTCATTCCAATGCCCTTGGAAGAAGCGAGAGGCACCATAAGCGTAAGCAAAAAACCTACTCCAAAGAAAATAGGGTTTTACCAAAATTTCTACCCTTAAGCAACCAAACTACAAAAAAAAAAACTCACAGCAAATAAAATTAGATTTTCAAGGCAGCCCTAAGAGAAAGAGGACAACTACGGTAGGATTATTCAACTCACAGCAAGAAGTAGCAGCTAGCACAAAACCTACGGCAGCAAACTTACTAAACCCTATTTAGAAATGGAATACAACATACTTCAACACAATTTCATTACCATATAAGTGAACAATATATACAATATACAATGTGAATAACTTACAATTACAATGCATATACCGTGCACACAACATATATCAGACAGCCTGGCACAGCAATTTAAACTGCCTGGCACAGCATTCAAACTTGCTGGAATAGAATTCGAATGGCCTGCAACAAAATTCAGACTTGCTGGAACAATACTCAAATGGCTTGGCACAAAATTCGGATGGCCTGCAACATCATTCAGACGGCCTGACACAAGTATCTCACAAACACATGCCTGGCTACAGCCAACTTCTACCACGTGCAATGCCAACGTACAACACACCTCGATACAAACCCTCAATATCATGCCAACCTTGATATCCACATACCATACCAACAACACAAATGAATGAGGAAGGTGTTTTATTTATACAAAGAAGGAGGTAGTTGCATCCTCCAACTTACTTACTACCCGACACCTCATCATTTTCTTAAATTACATTTAACATGCACTTGACATATATTTACATTTCATTTCACGACTCACTTTATGACTAAAGACTTCTTCGTACATAACTAGTACTTCACTTAACATTACACATTGTGACATACAATATTACATCACAACTTTATAACATCAAATATATCAAAACTGTTAAAGTGTGTGTACTTGACTTCCAACGCACTTATTCATTGATTATGCAAACATGCAAATTAATACAAGATAAACCAAAGTGCTTAAACTAAGACAGCATAATAGTAAATTAACAATCAGAGATGAAAAGTATCTTAATCCAAACAACAATGAAGTAGAGCATTTAGGAGTAAACTACACTAAGATTATCCACAGAAAAGCCAAAGCTAGGGCTAATCCTAAAGCAGTAAAAACAGATTACTTGAAACTTAGGGCATCAAGGACTATATCATTCATAAAACAATCATAGTAAACCACTCATTTCTACCTTATCCTGCTTGCTATGTCACCATAGTAAGGAAAGATCACACCTGGAATATATGCAAAGGTTTTAAACCAATCCTCGAACGGCAACCAATGACCTTTGGTTGAAATCCTAGTAGAGCATCCCATCCTCCTCCACGGAAGGCAACAAATCAGAGGTTGATGGCTTTGCTTGTACCCGCAAAGGCGCGCACGCAAGAGAGAGAGAGAGAGCAAAAAAGTCGCATGTCGCAGAAGCAATAGAGGCAAAAGGCCTAAGAGCAGTGTTAGCAATAATAATCATCAATAAGTGAATGTATAGTGAGAAAATGACGAGATGAAATGGGTATTTATAGTGGATGAAATGCAATAACATTCCCTTTGGAGTCGACAACTGATTTTCTCCAAGAGTTACTAAAAAACAGGGGTAATTCGACTCAGTGTCAGTCCCTACTCTTCACGAGTGTTAGGACCCCATCCTAACAATATTATGTAATTCTAACATTATTATGTAATGAACCCCTTCCAACGCAGGGACCCCATTCTAATGTTATTTTGTAATGGTATGTGGCACTTGAGGCGCCTAGACAAGTGGGGCCTTTTCATATAACCGTTATAAAAAATGTAATTGTTTGTTTGGTAGAAGATTCTAGCTCGGGTGGCACTTTGCATGTAAGCCAACCCTTAAGCGTTAGGTTAGGGTTACATGAAATGTATCTTTGATAGACAAAGGGGCATAAGCAAATGTTTCGTTTTGCATATTGAATCGAAGTGTAGAAATGAAATTTAACATGCTTACACACAATTCCATTTCTACTTAAATAATTTTATAGATCTGCAGTCATTGTAGTATAGCAATAATAACAGCAGCAATGGCAATAGCAGCAGCAATGGTAGATAACAGTAAATACAGGCAGTTTTATATTAACAATGGCATTTACAATTATAGCAATACAGTTTCAGCATTACAATCTGTAGTCTGCAAACCCTATGCAGAATGTTCTCCATGGCTGCATACAAGACTAGACTACATCATGCCCTACACACATATGCATCAACTCTCACACATACCAATGTTGTTCCTGTTGGTCACAAATCCGCCACAGGAAAGGATTTTGTATGTCTATGCGCCCTAGACTTGGACCAACCTTGAAAGGCCGGAGGGAAGAGATGCCCTCCGTGCCAATCTCCGGAGAAGGCTGGCTCCTATACTAAACTACTGGGGTTTTTAAGCTAAGAGTGCAGGAAAGAGATTTAAAAAGTACAGAAAGAAATGTAAATAGCTTGATATTGCAGTGGGAAAGAACAAGCAACACAATAACTTAACTATATCTAAACTAGCAGCATTCAATAAAGAAAATGTAACAGAAACTGAAACTGCATATGCTTCTCTATGTATCCTCTACAGAATTCCAGACACATTTATCTTCCAATGCTAAAATCCAGATATCAGAATTACAGCAACCAGAAAACTAAATGAAAGCAGAAATACTTGCCAGAGGCAGCATAAAAAGAAAGCACAGATTCAGAGCCAAGGATCTTCAGTATTGATGCAAAATGTTTAATAACAGCAGCTTCTTTAGAAATATGTTCGCCCCCGTTTTCATTACAATGCATAGGTTTTTATAGAGGACCCTTCCCTCTGAGCCATTAATGCACTAGATCTACAAGGACGCTCGGGCGGCTCCAAAAATCACCTTCGCCACCTTCTACAATTGAAACTTCCCATCCTATTACCATAACTAGATACAGTGCCCTTTGGGGCAAAAAACTGCATTTATGTGCCGCAAAAATGCCTCGGATAAATACCCGGTCTTGGAATGTGTGCCCTGTTGGTTACAAATTTGCCATGAGGAAAGGATTTGTTGTCGTTGCGCCCTCGATTCGCCCAACAGCTTGAAAGGCCGGAAGGAAGGAATGCCTTCCGCGCCAATCTCCGGAGGAGGCCGGCTTCCTATGTAACTTTTCGGTTTCAAGATAAGAAATGAAATGAAATGAAATATTATTAATGTCCGCGGTGGGCCAAAATAAGACCCAAGGGACTATAAGAAGTACAATAATGACTGCCAGCTAGCAGGCTAAAAAGCCCAACAAAGAAAAGAACTAAGAAAAATACAAGATCAAACCCAACAAACGGGCCAAAGAGAAAGGGAAAAGAAAAGAAAAGGGAGAGCAGAGGGGGGGAGGGCTGCAGTCCAACAAAGAGAAGTGCATGCCAAGAAGAACGGAGAGAGAGGAGGGGGGAGGGAGCAGACCAGGAGGGGCAAGCTCCGAGAATCCCCCAAAAACTAATCTCTCCTAACAGTCGAGGCCGAAGTATCGGAGCTGAAGAAGTCCATGATATGTCTCTGCCCATTGCTAGTTCGGAACCTGACAAACTGTTGGTGCGTTGTCTGACCCTGCTTCTGTTCAAACTGGATGGTGTGGGGCGTTTTCGATCGAAGTCACTTGTTCCGTCGGAGTTGGTGAAGTATGTTGTGATGAGCCGATAAGAGAACTGGAAAGAAATAAAAGAGATAAGGGATAGAAACGGTGGTATTCAGCTTTGGGAAAGAACAAGCAGCACAGTCACTAACTAGCAACTAAACCAACAACAATCAAAACAATACATGTAACAGAAACCAGCTATGAAATTCTTCCCTATGTATCCTTAAACACGCATTCCAGGCTCAGATAATTGCCAATGCTGCGATCCAGAGTTCAGAATGACAGCAATCAGAAAAATAAATGAGTAAATGCAGAAATGACACGAATAAGGCAGCATAAAAGAAAGAGACACAATTGGAGCCAAAGTATGGATTGTATTGAAGCAAACAGTCTTAGTTACAACAACTTTCTTTAGCAATATGTTCCCCCCCTATTACAATAAAATGAACTGCTATTTATAGCAGAACTTCCCCCCAGATTACAACGTGGGCACAAATACCCAAACCTGCAAAAGCCGTAAAAAGCGGCCATATTTGATCTTTATTGGCCGTAGCTGTACTTGACGCATGGTTCTCCCTGATTCTGGTATGGCCTTTGACAGATTCGGTAGCTGGGAGGGGATGGCCCATTAATGTGGTGGATGTAGCGGTACTTTGCCTCAAATGCCCGCTACTGTTTGTCTTCAATGGTCACCCACCGTGATACTTGAGTATGGCCTTGGCTGTACTGAAACAGGCTCTGATCCCGAAAAATCTTGACCTTTTACCTTAGGGGAAAATAGTTGCTTAGCTGGCAAAATTTGGGCGGGAAACCACCTCAAAATGCTCGAAAAGAAACGTTGCTTACTACCCTGGAGCTGGCTGGCTGCTTCGGTCTTGAACAAGGAAAAGTTGCCCTGAAGCGCTCCAGAAGGAGAGACTTGCCCTTTAGCGCTACCAAATGACAGCGCTTTAGGGCGCATTTTGTCCCTTAGCCAAAATTGACCCTTTCCCAATTTTTCCACTAAGTGCCGAAAAATGACCCTGGAGCGCTCATCCTCAACAAATTTGCCCTGGAGCGCTCAAGACTGCAGCGATCTGGGGCACTTTTATACTTAGGAAACTTTGCGCTCCTTTGTTTTCTTCTTGGCGACACCGAAATTGCCCTAGAGCGCCTCGGAAGGGAAAAAACACCCGAAAGCGCTCCAGACTGCGGCGATATAGGGCAGAATTCCACACTTAGCCAAAAAAGGGACTTCTTGCTCATTTTCACAACTCGGCCGAAAAATGCTCCATAGCGCTCGGGAAAGGAGAATCTGCCCTGGAGCGCTCCAAACTGCAGCGCTCTGGGGCAACTTTACACTTAGGAAATTTTGGGGCTGCTTTTCTCCTTCTTTCTCCCGACTGCCCGGAAATGCTCCATAGCGCTCCAGGCCGGCAAAATTACCCCAAAGCGCTCCAAACTGCAGCGCTCTGGGGAGGATTTTACACTTAGACAAAAAAAACAAACAAACAAACATCAATTTTTAAAACCCTTCCAGATTTGCTCTACAACGCCCTAAACCGGAAGGTCTGCTTCAAATCGCTGCTTAGCTGCTGCGATTTAGGGCCGAGTCTGGAAGATAGCAGAATTTTCAGAAAATTTTCAAATTTTACACCCCTTGCAAATGTGGCAACATTCTTGGCGGCTCGCGGGGTATCGAGCTCGCCTCGATGCCAGGACCCAGGCCTTCATTCATTGGGCCACGGAGTCACCCCCGGTCCCTGCTTGAACTCGCTGTTGGCCTTGCCCTGGCAGGACTTCTTCGTCAGCGCTTTCCTCGGCGCGCTCTTCTTCTGTACCTCCTTCCTTTTCTTCTTCTCCTTCGGACTGATCTCCTTGGACTTCTTCTCCAATCTGCTCCTGCTCAGCCGGGACGAGGCGTTCTTGTATCTGATCAAACACGGACTGAACCTGAGTCCAGGCCTCATCTGGAATCTGCTTGAAAGTGCTGATGTCCTCCACCAGGCGCCTGAAAAACTCAACTTGGAGCGTATCAATTTGCTCCACCTTCAGGTCCAAAGTGACAAAGCAGGAGCGAATCTGACAAAACCTGGCTGAGAGCTGTGTCACCTGAGACTCCTGGATTGGATCAGTCAATGCGTCAATGTCTGCGGTGTTAGCCTCAAAGGCATCCCATTTCGGTTGCAGCTCTTCCTCGGAGAGGACGTTTCCGTTAGCGTCAGAGAAGCTAGGGAACCCATGGGACGCTAGGGTTTTGAAGGAAGCCAGGCAAAAGTCCTCTTTTTCCAATTTATCCAGGATAGACCTGGCCTTACGAATCTTTTCTATTTTTTCAAAATAAAAGTGCAAGGTTGCCCTTGCGGCTGCCCAATCATCGGCAACAGGATCTGTTGGGGAAACTTGGAGACCGCGACGCTCAAGGTTCCCAGCCTTGAGCGCTAAATCGAGCCAGTCCTCTGTTTGGCGTTCGGCCTCCTCTACCACTGGCTTTCCCAGGGCAGATACATCTTGAATCTTCGCCACAAAAGCAAGGACGAACAATGACCTAGAAGCCCGGGGCCTAAAGTTCTTCAAAAGCCGGAGCCTCATTTCCTTTACCCCTTCTTTGGTGAACGTTTTTACCTTGGTGGTCTGCTCTTCTAACTGTTGCTGCGTCTGCTGCAACAGGCCCTGAAGTTTGACGTTTTGGGCCTGTACTTCTTCCTTTTCTCTCTCTGCTGCTTCCAGCCGCTGCTGCAGTAGCTGGCACTGCTTCTCAGTTTCGTTCACCTTGGCGCGCAACTTTGCCATGTCTTCTTCCAGCTTATTTTTCTCATTTTCAAGCTCATAATATTGCCCCTGCAGTTGGTAGTGATTTGCGAGCATAGACTCAGTTCTATCCTGAATCCCAACTGTTGTGTTCTCCCAGTTAAGATTGTTGATGTCCTCCTTCGAGATGTACTCATAGTCATCATTAGTCATGTCCTTCCTCGGCTTTTGCACCTTAGGGACTCGTCTCTCCTTAAGGACTACCATCCTTTCTGGGTCAACCAGGGAGCGCTTTTCAACCCAAGCGAGCTCCTCACCCTTCCTCTTCCTCACATTCTTCATCCATTTGTTGGAGCTGTGACCACCCTGAGTCATCAGGGGTTGCTCATCCATGATTCTGATCAGGTCCATGCCGTTGTAACCCCGGGATGTATACCCCTCGACAAACAGGCTAGGAGAAATGAGTCGTTGGGGCTTGGGCTCCTCTAGGGGCGTTTCGACTATAGGGTTTCGGACTAGGGTTTCAGCTGGGTTGGCGGCTGCAGATGAGGGCCGTGGGGACTGCGAGGGTTCTGGTGCGGCGGCACCTGGCTGGTTCTGGGCTAGGGTTTCAGAGGAATGTACAAAGGTTGGGTGGTTCGACTGGATTTCGGCGGAGGGTTGAACTTCTATGAGGGGTGTTGCAGCGACAATGGAAGGGGCGGCTGCTGTTCCGCTAGCCACAAAAGTGACCGCGAGGACAGGTCCAGCAGCAGAAGATGAGGGTGTTGCAGCTCGGGACTTAGCAGTTTCAAAGATAGCAGAATGCGTACCTGCGAGCCCCGAGGGGGCTGGAGAGGAAATGCACTGGGTCGCCCACTGCTCCACGTCCTCGCCGTGCGAGGGGGTGCTCTCTTGCAAGCTGATGATTTCAGAGGGTACAACCCCTTGTTGTGTGGACTCCCTCACAGGCGCAGCCCTTGTCTCCTTGGATTTCTCCGTTTTCTTTTTTCTTTTGAGAGGGACTTCCTCCTCTAGATGGCGGGGTGCAGGACTAGCAATTACATTTGAAGCAGCCCCCTTGTGAATGAAAGATATCTTTGGCTTCTTCCTTGGGGGTTCTGGAGGAGTTTGTACGACAGCGGCAGCGGCTGCACTTTTGGTTGGACCTTTCTTTGGTGGAGTCTTCTCAAGTGGTAGCTTTTCAGGAGTTGGTTGTACCATTGGCGCTGTAGATTGACTTTTCTCTTTTTCTTGACTTCTCTCCACGCCACTCCTTGACCCTTCTCCTAATGCAAGTGGTCGTTGAGGCGGGTCCTGGCCCTTATATAGGCGTTGAATGCTTTTGGGCACGATGTCCCGGAAAACGGTAGGCCGCCACGTGGCATGGTGTGTATCGTAAAGTGTGGAGAACCGTTCGTCATTATCTAGGCTTTTGCTGGATTTTTCTCTCCTTGTCCGACAACGCATTACCCACCATTCTGATATCTTGCCAGCTGTCCACCCCTTCTTTTTTAGCTTCTTTTGCCACCTTTTGAAATTATCAGCCTCTGCCCTATGGTGCTTATTATTGTCGGGATCATACTCCGCCTCTATTTCATAAAAGTCGTGCCACGGCGGGAATGATTGCATATCCTCTATGTGCCACTCCAGGTCTCGCCCCTCTGGGTTATTACGCCCGACCACTATGTCTTCTCTAGGGCACACATGGAACTCCTGGACATTCTTGAATCTTCTGACAATGTCTAGAGGGTCGTATTTCCACCGTTGTGGAAGCTCAATTAGCCCAAAACTCAAAAGTATGGCGGTTAAAAACTGATGTTGCCCATTAACGCCGATCTCCACTTCTCCCCATGTGATCGGGTAATTGAAAATATGCCCTTTCTTCTTGCCTTGACCATATTTTTCGTCAGTGTAGTCCATCTGGCGCGATGCCTCGAGCGCAAACTGGTACTCCGAGACGTAATAGGGCAGCAGAAAGGATTTGCCCGTGAATCCGAAGACTCTGATCACTAAGCCCTGCGTCAGCCGGAAGACATCCCCGAAGGGCACCTCCCCGGATATGAAGTGATCACTCATGCTGCGCGGGATACGCGAGCAACCCCCCTGGACGATGCTTAGGGCACGACTCAGAAAATACTTGTTGAACCGGTAATAGGATTCTTCCCTGTATAGCACCCGGGTCCATTCGTAAACCGGGCGCGGCGCACCATTTTCATCCCCGCGCTGAACGGGAATTGACCTCATCTTCTCATAGAAGTGAAACAGGAACAGCCAGGCCAAGAATGAACAAAACCTGAAAGTGCCTGACTGTTTCTCCTTAAAGTTGTAGAGGGCGAGATGTATTGCACGGGCCAAGTAATCAGCCCAGTCGAAAAACTCCTCATGCTGGAGGCACTCGGCGATGGCAATTTGGTAAGGGTGAACCAATGAGTCCGACCCACAACCCAGAACCCAGGCCAGCATGGTGTAAACATGGGGGCTCTTGAAAGCTGCTAAGGGTAGCGGATCTTGTGACCATTGTCGGGGCAGAGGTGGCCTATGCAGCTCGGACTCTAGAAACTGCCGCATTAATTGTGTGTCCGCAAATCTGCTTGTCTGCTGCTTAAGGTTAACCCTCCTGACTACGCATTTTTCGTCTAGCGCATGGCCCGGCGCGAAGGCTGTATCAATGGTCTCCGTGTCAATGGAAAATAAGGGCGTGCCCCTGTAGTCGCAGACCTGCCGAGTGTCTAGGTTGTAATATTCTGCCACTGCTGCTACCAACTCAGGGCAATGGTGCACCTGACTGCATAGAAACCAGTACAGGCGCGACTGATAGGCTGCGGCGAGCGGGTGTGACTTGGGAACTCTGTTCTTGCATGCTCTGATGGTACTCCGCAAATCGTTTATGTTTTGGGAATAAGGTCCATCTCTGAGCCTATTCCATTTGTCGAGGGGCGGCGGGGGAGGTTGCTTTGCTTGCTCTGGCTGAGCCCTCCTCCTTGTATTTGCCTCAGATGCCTCCGCCTTACCCTTGTCCTTTCTCTAAATTTCTTGTGCGCTTTCGGGTGCTCTTCTAGCTGTCTGTCCAGCTGCGGCACTTTGCTTGCCAGCTCCCTTCTTTTCCATGACGCAAGTTAGAACTCGAGCTGCAGCTCTGTACCTTGTAAAATTCGAATTCACTTTTTACCGGAGCTTGAAGCACTTTGAATTTCGTCTGGTAAACCTTCTGCAGAAGCTGATTTTATAGTGGCAAGCTCGGCATGGGCGTATCTTAATGGCGAGTGTCCGGCTTTAATTACCCAGTGCACGAAGTTGGTGGACGTTGATCTATTTTCACAGGGTGGCCATGCATAAAATTTGTGGGATGGGACTTTAAAATCCCTGCAAAAAGTACTTTTTCCCTTTTTAAACATAAACTCGCCTTGAATCCTGTGCAGCCGTATTCATTTAATGCACGTTTCTTGAAGGATGTGCCCTGCGCGGTTCCCTAGATCGTCCAGCAAGAAAGGGGGCGCCTCCCCTTTTCCCCTTTTAACACAATTTTCTCCCCTAGAGCGCTCGACAAACGAGCGCTCCCGGGTCCTTTTTGCCGTGGGGAGCGATATGGGGCGCATAGGGGCGCGAGCCGGCCGGGCCCGTGGGGATTTAAACATTTTTTTTTAAAGAAAACCTTTTCTTTGGACCCAGCCCTGGATCGCCCTCGTATGGAGCGCTTTGGGGCATTTTCTGCCTCGGGCGAGCGCTAGAGGGCATATTGACACTTAGAAAAATTTTGTCGACTTTGGCGCCAAACCTTGTCTCACTAAATCTTGCCCCAGATCGCCGAAGAGAAGGGCGCTTCAGGGCTTTTTTGCTTTGGACAAGCGCTCCAGGGAAACTTCGACACTTAGGAATTTTTCTGAAAACTCTCTTCCCTGTCTTTGCTTGGCAATGCTAGCCTATTCGCCCTATATCGCCGTAAGAGTGGGGCGCTTTGGGGTGAGGAAGCCTTCGGCGAGCGTCGGAGGGCCGAGAATACTTTGAAAATTTTGAAACATCCGCCGCTCTCTTTTCTTTTCTTTGTCGCAGATCGCTCAACCCCATGGCGATTTGACACACTCTCACGCAATCTGGGGCAATGGAGGGCAAGAGTTTTGACACTTGGAAATTTCGCCGCTTTGGTTGAGAATTTACCTTTTCTTTTCTCTGCCCGAGATCGTTGACCTTCTCTTTTTATGTTCCCTTGATGCATCGCAAGAGAACACCGTCAATATTTGCATAAAACAGCCCCTCGGGCCGTAGTACAAACTTCAGAGCCTTAAGTCTGAACCTCCTTCTTTGCGAGGCATCAAGATTATCAGGGTATTGCCCAATATTGAAGTACCGCACTAGGTCGTCGGTCCAATCTCTGGCTTCTTCTGAGGAGTTGGCAAAATCGGCCTCCATCACAGGATCTTCCCACTGACAAGCTGTCACCTCTGCGGCGGCACTCCTGGCCAGTTCATGGCAAAGGGCCCGGCCTCTGATTAGCTTGGTGGGCCGAACCTCTATGTCGAACTCTTGAATCTTGGCGATCCAGACAGCTCTTTTATGACCTGGTTCCTCTTGAATGATGAAATTTCTGACATCGGGGTGGATGACAAACACGGTAATCCGGCCCTGGGAGACAAAATGCTTGAATTTCTTCAGAGACCTCATGACTGCATGCACTTTCCGCTCGATAAAATTATACCACTCTTCGTGCGGCTGAATTACTTGGCTCAAGAAGGCAATAGGCCGTTCTTTGCCGTCATCTCCTTTCTGGGTCAAAACTGCAGCATAACTCTCTGGTTCATCAACTGCGTATAGGATGAAATCCTTGGAGTAGTCTGGGTTAACCAGCATGGGGGCCTGAGCAATTCTGGCTTTTATATATTCAAAAGCCTTCTTTCTCTCTTCAGTCCATAAGAACTCGGCATCTTTCTTTAATAGCTCGGACATTGGCTTTATCACTTGAGCGAAGTCTGGCACAAACTTCCTCACGAAGTTGATCTGGCCGAAGAAGGATTGAAGACCCTTCTTGTTCACTGGGATGGAGAGCTTCATCAGAGCCTCTGCTCTGTCGCGGTCAACTGCTAAGCCTTTCTCGGAGATCACATGACCTAGCAACTTCCCTTCTCTCACCGCAAAGACTGATTTCTTCGGATTAATAGATATGCCGAACTCCCGACACCTTTCAAATACCTGTTCTAGGTGAGAGTTGTGCTCCTCCCTCTTGTGAGAGAACACTGTCATATCATCTAAATATATTACAATTATTTTGTTCAACAGTTCCCGGAATGCAATATCCATGGCTCTCTGGTACGTAACTCCTACGTTGGACAGGCCAAAGGGCATCCGTTGATAGGCGAATGTTCCTGTAATGTCCCCATTTTTGATCACTTTAGCACTGTGGTTGACCCTGGCTCTCTTGGAGTCCGTCAAACGTGTCAGAGGGGATTTATGATGATGGCATTGAGCTCAGGTGGTCTAGAGGACCCCGATGACACTTTCCGAGGTTGTACCCAGCTTCTAGTTTGTTCTCCAAGATTATTGGAGAGAGCGTCTATTTATAGTAAGTCACCCAGTCAGGTCCGTTCATCATTATTCATCATCGGTATCACTCCTGTGCAGTCGGTTTTCGATTCCGATGCTTTTCGACCATTTCCGTAATTTGGGTGTTAATACGAGCTATATTTAATTATTTTCTTCTAAGGTTGCCATTTTAATTAAATAATTTAGTGGGCGCCCAAGTGTTATAGCTCGTTGGAAAGGGAATTAAAAGTTTTAAATCATAGACAGTTTATTTTGGAGCCTTGCCCATCATATATCTATATTTTTAATTGAAAAGCGGTTTTTTGGAGCAAAAATGAGTTTTAACTATTAAGTGACTTTATAAGGTGACTTTATGTTTTATCCCACATTGAGCCCACAGGAGGAAACTTCTCAATGAGGAGTCTATTTATTTGATTGCTTGCTCTCATATTGATATGCTTGGATATATTTTATTTGGTTTCTCTTGGAGAGAAAACTTGCAGGGCATTTTGCAAGGGTTTGAGCTTGTTTGGAGACAAAATCCTCCGGCAGGAACATCATCTTCGGAGTCGAAAGATACTCTCAGGGTGATTTTGAGCATCTTCAACACAAAGGGTACATAGAGCTTCATTGTTTTCAGAAATCAATGGGTTTTTGAAGGTGATTGTAGTATTATTTGTTGATATTATATTATATTCACTCTCCAGCATAGGCCGTACCATTCTGGGCCTCTATATTTCAAAGTTTGTGGCATCTTCAGTGAGGGTTTGATATTCCAGGGTTTGCACAGTCACTTTCTATGCATAACAACCATATTGAGAAAAGTTTCCTGGGATTTAGTGTTCAGATTGTGCTATTTCAGGGTGGTCGTACAACTCCAGCACTTGGCCGTACCTGTGCTTGCCTGGCGTGGGTTTAGATAATTCAATCTCTTGCATTTTGATTGGTTTGTTGTGTGTAGCAGGGGAGCCCAGCTCCATTATATCATTTTGTATCAATTTCATGGTGGAGAAAGCGATGTAATTGAAGATATCAATGAAAATCAAATTTATGGGTTGCTGATAACCAATGTTATTTTCTGTCAACTTCAAAAAATCGTATCTTTTGGGTATGATCGTAATTTGACATTTCCTTTGGTCGAAGTTTAGATAAAGGTGTTATCTTGTTATTTCCAAGTTTATAGAATTTTTCTTCTATTTGTTTAAAAGTTGTTCAAGTGCAAAGTTAGGGGTTTTGAAACTGTTAAAACTCAGAAAATACAAAAAAATCAAAAAAATACGAAAAAACCCAAAAACAGTGCAAATCATCAAAACTCAGTTTGGGAAGGACCATTACAGTTCCCCATTTGGTGGTGAACGTCGTCTTGTGCTGATCTTCATCTTTCACCCAAATTTGGTTGTATCCCGAGAAGCCGTCTAGGAAAGAGAACCGTTGTGCTTCGCACATGGAGAATTTGGTCGATCTGCGAGAGCGGATAGTGGTCCTTGAGGGAGACCTAATTTGGTCGATCTCCATTCTTCTTTCTAACTAGGACCAGATTCGCGACCCAAGAAGAATGCTTGATGGGATATATTACTTTTGCTTCGAGCATCTTCAAGAGTTCGGCCTTCATCAAGACTTCAATCTTCGGGTTCACTACCTTCTGCTTTTGCCTACAGGGTTTAACCCCTTCCTCAAGTTCAATCGTATGCTGGATAACCTCTCGGTCGTACCCCTTTAAGTCTCGATAACTCCAAGCCACAATATCGGGATACCTTCTGCAGAGGGCCTGAATCTGGTCCAGCTCTTCTGGAGTGTTGTCGGTTCCGACTTTAATTGACTTGCCTGGCTCAAGCTCCAGGTCTCTGTACTGCTTGGAATCCACCTTGATCCTATGCGATATTGCTCGGTCATTTTGATCAAAGAGACTCTCTAGGGTAATTAGTCCTTTGGGGACATGGTTGTTTTTTAACTGTATCAACCCCTCATATGAAATGAAATACGGAACAAGAATGTATTATTGAGCTGCAGATTAAATAAGGTTACAGTTGCCGGGAATAGCACACCGGCGAGAACAGAAGAGCGTTACATTGTTGTAACAGCATGCCAAATAATATAATGCAAACAAAATAGAACAGTACGCTAACATCCCCCTTTATTACATTATTTGGGTAATGTAATAACTAATAGCTATACTAGACTACTAACATCCCCTTACATCATTTTGCAATACAAAGTGAGCTGCGAAACAATTCAAATTTGACACGTCCAAGTTCCTTAGTGAAAATGTCTGCAACTTGAGCATCGGTGGGAATGGGCTGAAGCTGAATTCGGTGCTTTGGAACTTCATCTCGAATGAAATGACATTGTGTGTCAATGAGCTTTGTTCTTTCATGATGGACTGGATTCTTGACGAGGTTCAGAACACCCTGATTGTCGCAAAAAAAGTGTATTGGAGATTTTGATGGATGGCCCATACTTGTCAGAATGCGACGCAACCATATCACTTCACACACAGCTTCACGTGCGGCGCGATATTCTGCCTCTGGTGATGAAATAGCAACCACCTGTTGCTTCTTGCTGTGCCAAGAGACAGGACCGGATCCCAGATGAAAAATGTATCCAGAAGTTGACTTGCGATCATCAAATGATCCGGCATAGTCGGAGTCCGTGTATCCTTGCAAGAAGAATTTGTTGTTCCTCTTGTATTCTAGGCCATATTCCATAGTACCACGGACATAGTGAAGAACACGTTTTTCTGCTTTCCAATGAGTAGTCTTAGGCTCCTGCATGAACCTCGAAAGATAGTTGACAGCAAATACGAGATCTGGCCTAGTATTGGTCAGATATATGAGACTCCCAATCAACTGTCGATAGAGAGTACCATCTACCTAAGGTGAATCATCATATCGCGATAACTGAAGTCCATTCTCCATTGGAGTTGCCATTGGCTTGCAATCAGTCATGCGATATTTTTCCAGCGATGTCTTGGCATATTTTTTCTGAGACACTTTGATGGAGTGCTCCTTCTGGTTGAATTCCAGACCAAGACAGTAATGGAGAAGTCCGAGATCTGTCATCTCAAAAGATTTGCACAAGTTTCTTTTGACAGTAGAGATCATTGTTTCTGAACTCCCTGTAATGAGCGAGATCATCCACATAGAGTACAAGCAACACTATCTCAGAACCCTGTTTCTTGAAATAGAGGTTTGCATCCGACGGACATCTCTTAATCCATGCTGCATAAGGTGATTGTCCATTTTTATATACCAAGCTCGAGGAGCTTGTTTCAGACCATATAAGGATTTGACCAATTTGCAAACTTTCTGCTCTTGGCCTTCCACTTCAAATCCTTCAGGCTGAGTCATATAGACTTCTTCTTGGAGATCACCATTTAGAAAGGCACTTTTGACATCCATCTGGTGAACTTTCCACCCATATTGTGCTGCCATAGCACACATAACCCGAATTGTGGTCATCCGAGCAGTAGGTGCAAAAGTTTCCTCGTAGTCAATGCCTTCTTTTTGAGCATAGCCCTTTGCAACAAGACGGGCCTTATGCTTATCAATTGTTCCATCTGCCTTGTACTTGACTTTATATACCCACTTGCAGCCAATGGGTTTCTTTCCATGCGGCAAATCAACAAGCTTCCAAGTTTTATTTTTCATCAAAGACTCATACTTTGTATCCATAGCGGCCTTCCACTGAGGCTCACTGAGAGCATCTTGCACTGATGCAGGTTCAAGATCATCTATGGTAGACATGAACGCCCTGTCATCATCAATATCCATATCCTCTACTTCTGTACTTGGAGTTACAGAAAGTTCCTCAAAAGATTGACAAAGATCATCAACCTCACCAGTTTCTTTGGCTTCTTTTTCCTTTTGAGCCATACTGCGTGTACGAGGTCTATCCAAGTTCAAATTGGGAGGAGTGGATAAATTTGCGTCTCTGATTGTATTTGTACACCATTTTGGATTCTTCTTCGGTGGTGTTGAAGAAGATGTAGAAGGACCTCCTGTCCGTGTTGACGAAGGAATCTTCTCTTCCTTAGATTCCACAAGATCTAGGTGTACTTTAGATGTGCTCTGTGATGTGAAAGCTTCATCAAAGACAACATCTCTGCTGATATGAATTTTCTTGGTCAAAGGATCTATCAACCGATATCCTTTAGAGTGCTCAGAATAACCAAGAAAAATACATCTCAGTGTTTTCTCATCTAGCTTCTTCCTTTTCTCTTTCGGTATGTGCATGAAAGCGTAACATCCGAAAATACGTAGATGAGATATGGAGGGTTTTCGACCACTCGCTTCCTGTGGAGTCATTCCTTTTAGGGCCTTTGTGGGTGCCCTATTCAACAGATATACTTGCAGTGGTGACAGCTTCTGCCCAATATTGTTGCCCAAGAGTAGCTCCTATGAGCATACAACGAACCATTTCCATGATAGAACGGTTCCTTCTCTCAGCAACTCCATTTTGCTGAGTATAGGCAGTTGTTAACTGTCTCTTGATTCCATGCTCATCTACAAATGCAGAAAATTCATTAGAGGTAAACTCTCCCCCTCGATCTGAGCGGAGGGTTTTAATAGAAGCTCCTGACTCCTTCTCAACGGATTTCTTGAACTGCTGGAAGAATGCAAAAGCTTCAGATTTCAGTTGGAGAAAGAAAACCCACATCTTTCGTGAGTAATCATCTACAAATAACTGAAAGTACCTCTTCCCTCCACAACTGTTGGGTGTGAAAGGACCACACAGATCGGTGTGAATTAACTCCAGAGGTTTTCGTGCTCTTGTTGAGCTCTTCTCAAATGGTACTCTATCTTGCTTTCTGCCAAGCGGTCGGAGCACAGCGGCAATGTGGCGAAAGGGAAGGAAGACCCTTTACCATCTCATACTTACTGAGCTCAAGTAAGTAGCCAGAACTAAGATGCCCATATCTCTTGTGCCATAGGGAAGTTGCCTCCTTGGTAGAGACAGTCATGGCAACATGTGGAGTAGAGATAGCATCTAGTGCAAATAAGCCGTGCTTATATGAAGCTGTTGCAATCTGCTTACCCTTCCTGGTAATAGTACCACATCGGCATTAAAAGATCTAAGATAGTAATGCGTCGCTTGGCCGCAACTCCTTGGGCACCCTTTTCCATGATCTAGAAAACTCACATTAAATTCCGCTATCTCCTCTTGCGGGTGTCTTTGGATTGACTGAAATTGATGCAGGAGGGACAATGGATCAGCGGATTCATTAAAACTCCTGGCCAAACGTTTGGCCAACTCGGCCCAGCTGGTGATGGATCCAGGCTGTAAGGACCGGTACCGATACAGGAGCTTTCCTCTTAGTGAAAGAGCGAGCAATTGAACCATGACGCTCTCGTCTGTGATGCGATGAAACGCGGCCAAAGCTACGATGTCTTGAATGTGTTCATAGGCCGTCTTTCCGTTTCCATCAAACGTGGGCAAGGCCTTCATGGCCACTTGCGGAATTGGATCATCTCCCAATAGGTTCAGCGGAGAAGCAGAATCCCAAGCAGGAAACAGGTCATTCTGCTGATTTTGATCTTGATCCGCCATATTGGCGTTTTGATTTGGCGGTAATGGCGGAGGCTGCAGCGGGTCCGGTTGAACAGGTTCTCCCGGCACTTGTTGCTGCCAATTGAATTGCTCAGGAGCAATCGGATGATCTGGAGAGTTGGGAGGACCTGGAGGGCAGCCGGTCGCAGTGCTATCTGGAGTTGGACCTTGCTCGACAACTTCAGCTTCCCTTGATGATGATCCGTCTCGAGAAACGTGTGTTCTTACTAGCCGGGGACGCTCTCCAAAAGCGTCGATGTCGAGCTCGTAATACTCGGGTTCTTCTTCAGAATTTCTTACTCTCCATCTTGTTTGCATGAAGACAGGATATGCTTGGACGGGTCTACGAGACTTGGAGGGTGTCTGAGTTCGACAGAGTCAGAGTCGCTAGATGTTCAAAAAGCCGTCAACAATGAAGTGAACATCGACACCTTCAATGTTGCTTATGCGGTGCGACTGGTCCCACCGAGCGTGCCAGAAAAGTATTGTTGGTTACAAATCTGCCATGAGGAAAGGATTTGTTGTCGTTTCGCCCTCGATTCGCCCAACAGCTTGAAAGTCCGGAAGGAAGGAATGCCTTCCGCGCCAATCTCCGGAGGAGGCCGGCTTCCTATGTAACTTTTCGGTTTCAAGATAAGAGAACTGGAAAGAAATAAAAGAGATAAGGGATAGAAACGGTGGTATTCAGCTTTGGGAAAGAACAAGCAGCACAGTCACTAACTAGCAACTAAACCAACAGCAATCAAAACAATACATGTAACAGAAACCAGCTATGAAATTCTTACCTATGTATCCTTAAACACGCATTCCAGGCTCAGATAATTGACAAAGCTGCGATCCAGAGTTCAGAATGATAGCAATCAGAAAAATAAATGAGTAAATGCAGAAATGACACGAATAAGGCAGCATAAAAGAAAGAGACACAATTGGAGCCAAAGTATGGATTGTATTGAAGCAAAAAGTCTTAGTTACAACAGCTTTCTTTAGCAATATGTTCATCCCCCTATTACAATAAAATGAACTGCTATTTATAGCAGAACTTCCCCCCAGATTACAACATGGGCACAAATACCCAAACCTGCAAAAGCCGTAAAAAGGGTCCATATTTGATGTTTATTGGTCGTAGTTATACTGGATGCATGGCTCTCCCTGATTCTGGTATGGCTTTTGACAGATTCGGTAGCTGGGAGGGGATGGCCCATTAATGTGGTGGATGTAGCGGTACTTTGCCTCAAATGTCCACTATTGTTTGTCTTCAATGGTCACCCACCGTGATACCTGAGTATGGCCTCGGCTGTACTGAAACAGGCTCTGATCCCGAAAAAATCTTGACCTTTTACCTTAGGGGAAAATAGTTGCTTAGCTGGCAAAATTTGGGCGGGGAACCACCTCAAAATGCTCGAAAAGAAACGTTGCTTACTACCCTGGAGCTAGCTGGCTGCTTCGGTCTTGGACAAGGAAAAGTTGCCCTGAAGCGCTCCAGAAGGAGAGACTTGCCCTTTAGCGCTACCAAATGACAGCGCTTTAGGGCGCATTTTGTCCCTTAGCCAAAATTGACCCTTTCCCAATTTTTCCACTAAGTGTCGAAAAATGACCTTGGAGCGCTCATCCTCAACAAATTTGCCCTAGAGTGCTCAAGACTGCAGCGATCTAGGGCACTTTTACACTTAGGGTATAGAACTTTACGAAGCATTCGATACATTCTCATTGATTGCAATATAAGGATTTACAAAACAGTTGAAGCAGTTGATTAACCGATGAGTTGGTTAATCAACGTAACTTGGAGATTGCCTACGAGCAATATTTTACAATAATGAAATACAACGCATAATATATGTCATATGCTCTAACATCCCCCCTTATTACATTATTGGCAAATTCCAATAGTTGCTCGAAATTTTTCATATTTGATACGGCCAAGTGCTTTGGTAAAGATATCTGCAACTTGCTCATCAGTAGGAATGTATTGGAGTTGTATATGGTGCTTTGGAACTTCATCCCGAATAAAATGACATCTGGTATCAACATGTTTGGTACGTTCATGAAAAATTGGATTTTTTACAAGATTCAAAACACCTTGATTGTCGCAAATTTTGCAATATTTTGTATCTTGTTGTTGAGATTGCTTCCCTTTTCCTTTGGAAGAAGCACCTCCTTTTTGAAACTGACCTTGCTTTTTACCACTTTGTTGTGTGGATAGAGCATTATCAGGCATATCATCTTTCTGGACCTGAGTTGCCTCTTCAGTTTGAAGCAAGTTTACCAGTTCCACAAAAGAGACTTGTCTACCAGAGACATTGAGAGAAGTGATCAACATCTTGTAGGAACTTGGTAATGCTCTCAAGATAACAGAATTCAAGACATCATCATCCACAGGTTTTCCCATAGCATTCAATTTTGCTTTCAAGTCTGCTACTCTGCAAAGGAATATGTCAATCTGTTTCTCCAGAACTCATACTGAGATTATGTAGTTGAGTTTGAAGATGAAGGATAGAGGATTGATTCTTGCCTTCAAAAGCGTGAGCGAGGGCATCCCAGGCTATCTTACTAGTTTTGGCATCACAAATATGAGGCTGCACCTCATCTGTAGTAGCAAGTAAGATAAATACAAAACTCTTCTTGTCTTTTTTATCCCAAGCATCTTGATATGTTCCTGATGATGTAGGACGTGTTTCAGTGCCAGTCACTACATCCCATAAATCTTCCAACTGAAGTATGGCTTTCATCTTTGTCTTCCATGGAACAAAATTAGGACCTTTCAACAATTGTGAGTCTGAGAGATACTTATGAATGGTGGCCATTATGAAGGTTCCTTATATCACCAATTGGTCTCCCTTTCTTTATACCTGCCAGATCTTTATACTGTAACCATTCAACATATACCCGCCCTTACGTGAGGGAAACTATAGGTATATATGAACAGTATACTACTCAATATGTACTCGCCCTTACGTGAGGGAGACTATAAGTACATATGAGAAGCACAATATATTGAACATAGGTGATACTGAAAAGGCATCGTGTTGTTAATGACACCTACCATAGAAAGTTTTATTCCGCATGCATGGGGCGTAACTTCCCCTAAACACTTTGGAAAAAAAAACTTTCGTCAGGATTTACGCCTAACAACAATCACGATGTGGGTATGAAGTGGAAAAAACAAAAAACAAGTTTGCCTTATTTCTCCCCGACGATTTATAGAGAACAAGCTCAGACATCGTTGTTGCAGCTATATTAGGCGGCGAATACAGTAGTCCAAAGCACGACAGCATTACCTGTAAGTGTGGACCAGAGGTATCTCAAATACCGAACGCTGCTTGTGCAATAAATTGCACAAATAGGGTATAAATTTGGGGTCTTATATTTAGTTTAATTTATGATTGTGAATGCAAGAAAATAGTGTATTTAAATGCAAAAAAAACAATCATAAATGCCCACAAATTATAACTCCTATTACACATTCCCCCCTTTATCTAACAATTTTGCAAGTGAAATCAAGTGAAATCCCCCCTTCAATTTGCAGAATAGATAAGAATGTGAAAAAAAATACCTGAAAACCCCAAAAGAATAGAAAATGGGAGTCTTCAAGACATCATTGGGTTTGAATGACACCTTGTTGGCGTCAATGGTGCGTCACCGCCGTCAATTTGCCCCTTTCGGGCGTCAAAAACAGAAGCCGATCGTCAAACGACCGTGTCGGGCGTCAACTCGACCATTCGGGCGTCAATGCGACCATTCGGGCGTCAATGCGACCATTCGGGCGTCACGAAAAAAAAACATCCGCCAAAATTTCCCCGACAGGTTTCGAAACCATAACCTGCCGCCAAGCAAGGACCATACCAACCACAGGAGCCGGAGACCCCGATGAAAGAAACCAGGAGTACGCCGGTTTTATAACTGGGAGGGCGGAGAAGTTTTTTTAAAAAAAAACTTAATCCCACATGGCCTATGCGGCCACTGTGGGAGGGTGTAAAAACCGTTGAAGGCAAATAACCTTTCGGTTGCCTTCGGGCAACCACCCCTTCCCTTTTGCCTCCTCAGCCGCCGTCGAAGCACTCCGATCCGCGAACACCCCGATCCGCCGTCCTCGGTCTGCGCGTTCTGTCGTCCGGTTTTCTGTGTCCGTCTGTGGCTTGTCAGTGGCTTGTCAGGTCTTCTGTGTCCGTCTGTGGCTTGTCAGGTCTTCTGTGTCCGTCTGTTTCTGTCGTCTGTCCAGTCCGTCCGCCCGCCAGTCTCTGTCGTCTGTCCAGTCCGTCCGCCAGTCTCTGTCGTCCGTCCGGTTAGGTCCTGTCTGCGTCGTCCAGGCTTGTCTTCGGTCCGCCAGTCCGCCAGTGCGTCCGTGGCTCTGATGCCATATAGAACTTTACGAAGCATTCGATACATTCTCATTGATTGCAATATAAGGATTTACAAAACAGTTGAAGCAGTTGATTAACCGATGAGTTGGTTAATCAACGTAACTTGGAGATTGCCTACGAGCAATATTTTACAATAATGAAATACAACGCATAATATATGTCATATGCTCTAACATAGGAAACTTTGCGCTCCTTTGTTTTCTTCTTGGCGACACCGAAATTGCCCTAGAGCGCCTCGGAAGGGAAAAAACACCCGAAAGCGCTCCAGACTGCGACAATATAGGGCACAATTCCACACTTAGCCAAAAAAGGGACTTCTTGCTCATTTTCACAACTCGGCCGAAAAATGCTCCATAGCGCTCGGGAAAGGAGAATCTGCCCTGGAGCGCTCCAAACTGCAGCGCTCTGGGGCAACTTTACACTTCAGAAATTTTGGGGCTGCTTTTCTCCTTCTTTCTCCCGACTGCCCGGAAATGCTCCATAGCGCTCCAAGCCGGCAAAATTACCCCAAAGCGCTCCAAACTGCAGCGCTCTGGGAGGATTTTATACTTAGACAAAAAAACAAACAAACAAACATCAATTTTTAAAACCCTTCCAGATTTGCTCTACAGCGCCCTAAACCGGAAGGTTTGCTTCAAATCGCCACTTACCTGCTGCGATTTAGGGCCGAGTCTGGAATATAGCAGAATTTTCAGAAAATTTTCAAATTTTACACCCCTTGCAAATGTGGCAACATGCCCCTCGAGAGGAGCACTGTCGTCAGAAGCGCCCTAGGTGAAGCTTCGCTGAATTTGCGTCCGAAGCGCAGCTTTGCAATGAGCTCGGGACGAAGTGAAGGCCAGGATGGGAGGCAAAATGTTTTTATCTGGGATGGTTCGCTGGAAACAGGCTTCAAAAACAACTACGCGAGAAAAACTAGCCTAAGTAACCAGCCTTGCCGAAGAGAACGGGGTGGCCCAACTCCCTGTTATGCTGCTTCGCTGGAAAATATATGCTTCGTCGAAGGAGGGGGCCGAAGTAAGGCTGATAAGGGCCGATAGGAGGCTGAGAATCTTGCACCAACTAACACCTGTGCATTTACACCATCCACTAGAAACAAGAGCACAACTAATAAACCAAGCCCGCAGTAGAGATAACTTAGGTGCTCTCAAAAGTCCGTCAGGAATTCCAAGATCAACCGACCAAGGGAGGAGCGTGGTTGACCTCCATCCAAGTAGCCCGAGAGGAAGAAATTAGCCTTCGGCTACCCATAGGTCGACTAGTTCTCAGATTGGACTGCAAGGACCATTTGAGAACTTAGTCCAACCCAACCCATTACTACGTGCTCCTAAGAACTGACCAATAGGTCCGCCTCAGCGAGCTCGTAGGAACCGAAGATGTCGTCAGGAACGACTGTGGGACCGACAAAATCTCGGGTAGCGAGGAGTAAGGCAGCCCAACACTAGGGAGATTTGATCGGAAAGAGGCCGAGGGCACGGTAACCAGATCCGCGGAAGAGGAAATTGGGATAGAAATCTCAATCTAGAACAAAGGGATCAAGAAAGGACAATTGCAGGAAATGACAAAGGCCAAGGAAGAGGCCCAAGAGTAAGCCGACCCCACCAAAATAGGGGGCACCAAAGACAGCAACAGTGCAATTAAAATGAACTTGATCAACAGGCGCAAGAAGGGGAGAGGTTTCACTATTTAGATGATTGCATAATAATCCAGCGAATTGACGGAATTGCAGAACGGATCCCACTGGAGGCAGAGCCCGCCCTTCCGGAAAATGACGTTACACGTCCAAATTTGGCCAGTAGACACCTAGAGGACATAGTTGAACACCTGGATCACAATAATGCTAACCCATAAGAAGGAGAAATCCGCCTGGTAGAGGAATGGATGGAACAAACACATCTGGCAGTGGAAAGAAATCAGCAAGCTGTTAATTATGACAAACGACGAGTCAATAACTACCAGCCTTGTGAGCCAGACACACGGCATCAATTGGAAGAAGCAGAACGGCCAGACTGGCGTATTGTGCCGAGAGACACTATAAGGCGTCAGCAGCAGTCACGACCAAAACCCCCCCAAAACGGAATAATCGCCAAAGACGTCAACCGGCACAAAGAGCAGAAACTAGCGACAAAGATGACTTCAGCAGTTTCGGAGGAAGTAGTCGTCATCAAGAAAACAACACGTCTGACGCATGGGAGCTACGTATTGGCTTGGCCATATGTTTCACCCGCCAACATTAAGAAAAAGACGTCAGGCGCAAAAGAAATTTTGAAAAAAATAATAAAAATAAAATAAAAAGAAGAAAAAGTCAAAAAGAAAAGAAAAATATGAAAAAGGAATAAGACAAAAAGTGAAAAAGACGAACTAAAACCCTAGACGTCTCAACTAGACGAGGTGGCGCGCATGCAAGGAAGCGGTTGCAAGGTGGCGGTTGCACAACGGTTTTGGGAACGGCCAAGCAACTATAAAAGGAGAGGGGAAGCACTTTGCATATTGCTTTCATTGTGCAGGAGAGAAGAGGAGAAACGCGAAGGAGACGTGAGCGCCTAGACGGAGAGGAGAACGGTTCGAAGCGCACCAAGTTTGGTTTAACCAAACGAAGGACAAGATGCCATAAGTCATGAATGACCTGGCCGTCACTTACTTCATGAAGAAGAATTGATTTTTCTGTGCAAATGCAACGGCGAATCTCCAACCCCGTCAATCGTACAAATTAGGGCATTGGAAGGCGACATCCAGGAGAAACAAGCACAAAAGACATCTAGAAGAGGTGATAGACGTCTAGGTCAAAAGACGCCAGACGATGGACAGACGTCTAGAAGGAAGCAGAAAACATCTAGGGCTGAAGACGTCAGATGGTGAACAGACGTCTAGGAGGAGCAGCAGACGTCAGACAGTGGACAGACGTCTACGAGGAGCAGCAGACGTCTAGGGCATAATACGTCAAACGATTGATAGACGTCTAGGAGGAAGACAGAGATGTCTGACGGCAGGAAGTTGACGTCTGACGGCAGGAAGACGTCTAGACAGAAGTTGACGTCTGACGGCAGGAAGACGTCTAGACAGAAGTAGACGTCTGACCAACGAAGTAGACGTCTGACGACAGTAGACGTCTAGCAGGGAAAGTAGACGTCTGCACAAGATTGACGTCTAGTCAGACAAGGCGAACAGACTTGACGTCCAGAGCAGAATTGACGTCTGGTGGAAAACATTCGACCTCCAAAGGGATTGGGCGAAGTGTGGACCTGAGCAACAAAGAACTGATAAGGCAAATGGCACACCATAAATCTGGCAAGACTCCAATCCGGTCAAAACCCGAACTTGAGTCATTGGTGGCTAAAATACTGCGGCATCAACAGGAGCATGGGATGCATGGATATAGTGAAAGCCCGGACAAAGGACAGGTTCGAAGTCGAAGAGAATCAGCTGAGATTGCCAATCCTAAAAATAAGGAAGCCCAACAAAGTACCAAAGAACCAGTTCCCATTGCCGAAATTACCTGGTTATGCCCAATGGGTGATTTTTGTTGTCCATGGTGGGCAAAGGCGTCATCTTATAATCCAATAAGAGCAAAGATTAAAGAGGCAAGGTTGCATTTCATTTTGCAAGCTCCCAACTTTGACAAAGAATTTTTCAAAGAATACCTGCTTCAGATGCTGGAAACGTATGATGAAGAGAAGAACATCAGCCGAGTACAGGTGGGGAATCATACATTGGTGGTGGATTTCTCTCCTACAACATTTCAGCGTACATTTGGATTTCCACGGAAGGGTACGCCAATGGTGAATAAGAGAGTGGATCCCAAGAAAACACCGGAATTAATCAGGAGTGTCACAACCCTGAAAAAGGAAGAAGTGGAGGTTATGTTAGGCACTCATGGTGGAAGAGAGATCAAACAGACGCAGCTGAGGAATAGCGGATTGGAGGCCATAATGAATGTCATCATGGCCAGATTGTCAGGAGAACAACGCAGTTCAAATCTCCCGATTTGGCTTATCCCGTACTTGCAAGGGATGGAGAAGGGAATAGCCTACGATTGGGCAACACACTTGTCGCTTTGTATTCAGGCTTTTCTGATGCGAACAACGAAGAACTTCTCTATGGCATTTCATGCCATTGGGTTGCTCTTGGATGCAACCACTAGAGCTAGAGTACAAATCCCGGACTTGGATTCTTCGAGAAAGCTACCTAACTTAGCACCATCTATTTGTTCGGTGGATGGATGCTCAACCAACAAAGAAAACGACACCAGTGAAGAAGACCCGCGTAAAACAGATATCACATAAGCTGCATCAAGAGAAACTGGTGGCCGCTCTAGAAGAGGAGGATATTGCAGTAGCGCAAGTCAAGGAGGAGAAGTCACAGAAACAAAAGGTTGCCCAGTCACCAAAAGAGCCCAAACGGAAAAAAAAGAGGGGAAGATTTGATGAACCACCCCCAGTTTTCTCCTAGGAAGCATTGCAAAAGATAGCTTAGAATTTGGAGGCAGCTCGTACTCGATAGCAACAGCAGCCAATACAGGGGGAGGAAGTGGATTTTGCCATACCTTCAGTTCTTCACGAGCAGACAGTCGGAACCAGCTTGGCTACACGGATTGGACCCACGGATTATTTTGCGGAGGCTGACTTTTGGGCCCGCACAGGTTCACCTGAACCAGGTGGTGAATATTTGGCGAGACCAACTTCACTAGCAGACACATTGAGCACATTTTCACTGGAGGAAATGTTGGCTGCAGCAGTTCAGGAATCAACCGACACAAGTAATCCGAGAACAAGTAATAATCCTGGGGTAGAGGAGGGCCTACCACCGGATACGGGACGATTGGCACCCGAGGCAAAAAAACCCATTGTCATAGAAGAAGTAGAGGTGTCAAGAGAAATCCCCACAGGATAAGGGGAACAACCCCCACAAATAATAGATTCTCAACAATTGGAGCAGCAGAACAACCAGATTCCAATACAGCCTGGAGTAGCTACAGAGGAGACAGATAGGCCAACTGTTATTCAATCAGGTAAAGGGAAAGAAGTTGTACAGGAGGAGAAACAAAAGGAAACTGGGGCCGAAGAATTTTTTGTACAGGTACCCAACCTCATGGACCCATCAGACTCCATGGATCAGCAAGCGGTAAACTGTTTTGCGAAATTGGGAGGCATTATGGACAGTTTACGCTTGCAGTTTGAAATGGCATGTGTGGGTCAATGGAAGAAGTGGCAAGGCATGATAGAGGACGAGTTGGACCGATTGGTGAAGTGGGCGGCACAAGGACCTTGGCGCAAGGACATTTCCAGCATATACGTGTCTCAACCTTGGTCACTACCCACTGGCCATTTGAAGACCGTGGAGGGTATTGAACAATTGCCTAAAAAGACACCAAGCCTCTATTTAGAGACAGCACAGGTATATGTCTGCAGCCACAGTATTAATCCTCCTCAGCATTCTGTGGAGCAAGGTTCACAAGTGGATATAGTACCTGAATTACTGCCAATTTATACACAGTTGAATGTTGAGTTGGCTAGGAGAAGGAATCAAATGTGTGCACTCAACAAAACAGGTAGTGCAGCAAGAATTACAAGCTGCCTATGAAGCTTTGGAGGGAAAGGATCGTCTCTTAGAGCAAGGAATGGCACGAATGGATGCAGTTAAACAGGAACTTTAGGGACTAGGACATGCTCTGGAGACCTTGATAACCCAACTAGAAGAGGACCAGCAGATTTCTCAGTCGGAAGCTGAAGTCTCGCGACTTAAAAGTGCAAAGGAATTGTTAATCAAGCAAACAGAGGCATTTGCAGCTAACAGGAGTGAACAAGAGCGTGCTTGGAAACAGGAAAAGGAAAATTGGCAAAAAGAACAGGCAGCTTTGAGGGAAGAACTGCGACTGGCACAACAACAGCTAGCACAAAAAGCTACACCTGCTCCTTCAGTGTCAAAATAGCGCATGAAAGACATTTTCCCTGCGAACAGAGAGCGAAGCTGTTATCCAGTCTCAGGAAAACAGAAGAACGTGCTAACGCCTTGGGAGTGGAATGGGCCAAATACTTCAATTATTCCAAGAGGCTCAAAGAGGAACGTGAGGCCATGCAGGCTCAACTCCAGGAGTACGAGAAAATATTTCAAGTTGCAAATCCACAGAATACAGTACCCACAGATGCTGGAACTCCTCAAACTGAACGGAGAAAGTCGCTGAGGACATCGACTTCTTCGAAAGGGAGGATAGATGTAGACAGTAGTTCTAAGCAGGACAAACCATGAAGAACTGGCTGACGACAATGTCCATCAATTTTGATTGTATATAACAATTTTGGAATGTTATGTTGTCTTATTAATTTGTAAAATCAGCCAATGAATGTTGAAGGCTTGATTACGTACATAGAGCACTAAAAGACAAAAACAATCGTCATTGTGTTAGTCGGCTAACTAGGCAAGACGTCTAGGATTAGACGTCTAGTTAGTGTCAAGACGTCTAACAAGTGGTAAAGCAAACGGTTGGGCGGTTGGGAGCGAAGTAGTTGCAGTAACTACTTCGCCTTCCTATTTATACCCCCCATTCAAACTTGTAAGGATCATCATCATTTTGCTCATAATGCCAATGCTCTTGTACGAAATACTTGTTCTGTGTGTGTGGTGATGTGAAGTTTCTAAGAGATTGCAGGTTGTGTTGCAGATAGCAATAATTGGTGATGTTGCAAGGTTTATCGGATGCTTGATTGCAGGTTGGATGCAGCAACAAGGACGAGAACAAGGTGATGTATTTGCAAGGACGAAGGACTGGAGGGTGCAAACTCTAGACGTCTAGACCTTGACGTCTGAACCATTTGTCAGACGGTTAGCCGTCTAGCCCTCAACACTAGACGTCTAACCTTGCCTTAGATGTCTATTCCTATCCCCTAGACGTCTAACTCCCATCCTTGAAATCTAACCCTGTGAACTAGACGTCTACCTCCAACCTGACGTCTAACCATAGGACGTCTATCCTAAGTTCCCAGACGTCTAACCTGTGACGGCTAGCCCATGACATCTAGCCTGTGACGGCTAGCTTGTGATGTCTAGCCTATGACGGCTACCCTGTGACGTCTACCCCAGGCGTCTAGCCTTAACATCTAGACAGTGCACTCAAACGTCTAAACATTGACGTCTAGACTTGGCCCAGTGAAACACATATTGTCTAAGGTCTGTAAGTAGTCATTTGGACTGTCATCATCCCTCACCCCGGGAATGTACTCACCCCTGTCTACAAAGGTGACGTGGAGGACTTGTATCATAAACCGTCGATTTCATTTGCTTGACCTGCTTTATACCGACAACCGCCGACTTGGATAGTGGAGTCTTCCTTGGTCGACCGGTATTCATACTAGCCGCGCGGAACCTTGGGTGACCGCGGCTTTCCATATCACCGCCATTTTCTATATGCTCGGCCTCCTTGTACTAGTTGTCCAACATCTGGAATGTAACAGGTCAGAAATATTGTTTATTGTTGGCATTGAATGAATGATAAAAAATATATATATAATATTTAGTATTAATGAATTCGGTTCTTTTTCAAATAATTATCTGCACATCATAAGTATGTGAAACTTGCAACTATCATCAATATATTTGAATATGGTTGAGCACAACTCTGGTTATTATGAAAGCTGGGAAATACATCTATAGCAGTATTAAGGGTGTCAAGACAATGAACTGGTGATGTTGGGGTTTCCACAATCCATCCACAAAATCGAGAAAAAAAAAAAAATTGCTTAGTAAATTATCCAGGCTATTACAGGTTGTTGATGAGAAAATGAGGAATGATGTTGAGAGGTACATCAAGTCATGCAACCCCTGCACTGTTGAAAAACCACCTAACAAAAAGCAAGGACTGTATACACCATTACCAATGCCATCCAAGCGCTGGGAATCCATCTCAATGGATTTCCTCTTAGGTTTGCCCACATCTATGAATGGTATGTGTTTTTGTAGTAGTTGAACACTTTTTAAAAATGGCTATTATGATTCCATGTAAGAAATTCATTTTAGCTAAGGAAGCTACTAAGCTCTATTTCAATCATTTATGGCTCAAATTTAGCCTTCCAAAGTCCATTGTCTTTGACAAGGATAGTAGATTTTTGGGCATTTTCTGATCCACCCTTTGGAGTATGATGGACACCATGTTGACCATGTCCACAACCTTCCATCCTCAAAGTGATGGCCAAGCAAGTTGTGAATCGACTAATTGTACATCTTCAAATGTACAATTCCAAACATCCACACACATGGGATGAGAGCCTCCCCTAGATTCAGCAAGTGTACAATCGAGCTCTACATAGCTTTGCCAAACACAACCCATGAAATGTTTGTTTTGGATTCCTGTTGGCATTTTTGCCACATTCAATTTTTTCACAAAATTTTGCCCGAGTCTGGAGCTTTAAATCAGTAAAGAGCATGCAGAAGTGTTGGCATTTTCGCGGGCCCTAAAAGAGGATGATAAAGTGGACGGAATGATCTTTTGATGTTTCATTATTGTAGATCTTTTCGCAAGCTTTTCGGCGATATATTACAATAGGCGATCAGGTCAGCGGATCAAAAGTTATGGCCTCGGGAAGCAGAGCCAGCGAAAGCCCACTTTGGGCTTGAAAAATTGGCTAAGGCATGAAGGGTGCTTCGCCCAGAATGATGCCGAAGTTGCCACTTCGGGCTCTTTGGCAGCCGAACCTCCACTTCGGCTCCAACTCCAGCAAACCTCCCCGTCCTTATAATGAAAAAGTTTAAGGCAGCCAGGTCACTTCGCCCAGAAAATTGCCGAAGTTCCACTTCGGCCAATGCTTTCAGCGAACCGCCTCTAGAAAAGCGTCAGTTCGGGCTTGAGCCTGGCGAAGCATCCACTTCGGGCAGCAGGAAGGCCGAACCTCCACTTCAGCCCCTATTCTGGCGAACCTCCACCCGCATGACGAAGAAGGCTCTAAGGCAAATGGGGCGCTTCGCCCAGAATGATGCCGAACTGCCACTTTGGGCCCTATCCTCAGCGAAGTTCAAGTCGGCCCCGAAGTTCATGTCGGCCAAAAAAGTTCAACTTCGGCCCCGAAGTCCAAAGTCGGCCAGCGAAGCTCATGTCGGCCGTGAACCTCAAGTCGGCCAAAAATGCAAAGTCGGCCGCGAAGCTCATGTCGGCCGCAAAGCTCAAGTCGGTCAGCAAAGTAATGTCGGCCCTGAAGTTCACGTAGGCCAAAAAGTTAAACGTCGGCCAAAAGGTTCACTTCGCCCCCAAAGCTCAAGTCGGCCCCCGAAGTGCAATGTCGTCCCCCGAAGTTCACATCGGCCAAAAAGTTAAACGTCGGCTAAAAGGTTTACTTCGCCCCCGAAGCTCCATGTCGGCCCCCGAAGTGCCATGTCGGCCCCGAAGTTCACGTCGGCCAAAAAGTTAAACGTCGGCCAAAAGGTTCACTTCACCCCCGAAGCTCCATGTCGCCCCCGAGGTTCATGTCGGCCGCAAAGCTCAATGTCGGCCGCGAATCCCAACATCGGCCAGAACTCCAACGTCGTCTAGAATCCCAACGTCAGCCAGAATTCCAACGTCAGCCAAAACACCTATGTCGGCCAAAAACTCAAGTCGGCCAAGTCGGCCAAAAATCCAACAAACTGCCAGTTCGGGCCAATTTCTTAGCGAAGCTTCTCCGGAACTTTTTCTGACAACGATGCTTCTCCCGAGAAGCACACATTCCAAGGCCGGGTATTTATCCAAGGCATTGGTGCGGCACATAAATGCAGCTCTTTTTCGCCTCGAAAGACCCGATATCTAGTTATGGTAATAGGATGGGAAGTCTCAATTGCAGAAGATGGCCAGCGCGATTTTTGGAGCCGCCTGAGCGTCCTCCGGAGTAACCAAGGCAGGTCTGCAGCTCATAAATGCAAATTTCCCCGCTTAACGCGGCCCTGTATCTAGTTATGGTAATTGGATAAGAGGGTTCAATTGTGAAAAGTAGGCTAGCATCATTACCAGATCTGCCCTAGCATTCTTGTAAATCGGGATCATTAATGGCGCAGAGGGGAGGGTCCTCTATAAAAACCCACGCATTGTAATGAAAAAAGGGGGGAAACATTTTGCTAAAGAAGTTGTTGTAGCTAAACATCCTGCATCAATATAGAAGATCCTTGACTCTGAATCTGTGCTTTCTTGTTATGCTGCCTCTGGCAAGTATTTATGCTTTCATTTATTTTTCTGATTGCTGTAATTCTGATATCTGGATTTTAGTATTGGGAGATAAATGTGTCTGGAATTTTGGTTAGAGGATACATAGAGAAGCATATGCACTTTTAGTTTCTGTTACATCTTCTGTATTATTTGCTGCTGGTTTAGATATAGATGAGTTATTGTGCTGCGTGTTCTTTCCCACTGCAATATTCAATTATTTTCGTCCCTTTCTGCATTGTTTATCTCTTTTTTGCACCCTCACTCTTTTAATCTCTTTCCAGAACTCTTATCTTTTTATTTCTTTCCAACACCCTTATCTTAAAACCCCCAGTGGTTTAGCATAGGAGCCGGCCTTCTCCGGAGATTGGCACGGAGGGCATTTCTTCCCTCCGGCCTTTCAATGTTGGTCCAGGTCTAGGGCGCGTAGACATACAAAATCCTTTCTTGTGGCAGATTTGTAACCAACAGTTCCAACCCTTAGCACCCACTAACGTAGCTCTCCCTATGTAGCACATGGAGTACTCACCTCATAGATAGAAGAAGCAAAAAATCCAACACGGTTTTTGGAATAGATTCAATATATCCAACAACAGGTCCATGACCTCTTGGAGAAGACAAATAAAAAATACAAATGCCATGACCAACAACAGGTCCACCATCAATTCAATGTTGGAGATGAGGTATGGTTATGTCTTCAAAAAGAGATACTTGCAAGACCCTATAAGAAGGAAGATCAGACCTCATACACCATCACCAAGAAGGTGGGAGAGAATGCTTTTTAATTGAATCTTCCGTCTTATCTTGGTTTGCTTCCAATCTTCAATGTTGAACTTCCTGGAGGATCAGATTGTTGATACATGGACTAAGACTACCAAAAGGCTATTCCCTCTTAATTACAAAGCGGTAACAACTTGGTCACCAAGGAGAATCACTCACAAAAAATCAGATAAAGAAACACTATCTGCACCTAATATCAAAAGTTGATGCAATGGGACCATTGCTTTTCAAGAGAAAACGACTGACTCCAGACATGTGACCTTATTGGGGCATGGTTTTATGCCCAAAAATGCCTAAAAACCTATATTTTTGGTCCTAACCACATTGTCAACGGCATAACTTTGTGCCTGGGACTCCATTTTGATCCGTTCACAAAAAATTGAAGAGCTTAGAGGGGAGATAGGGAACTCTGTCATAGACAGGGTTGCCAGCAATTGCATGACACTCCAGAGCCCCTCAAAAAATGCAAAACAAATCTTTACTAAAAATAATAATTTTCTATTTTTAGATATTCATAACCAAAATTCATCTCTAACCATGTTGACACATCAATAAAAGACAAAACACAAAAGGAAGGGTCATGTATGTAATTTTCATTGAATATGTACTTTGTAACTCATTGATGGTGAACCACCACATTTCCATACAGGTGACCTTCCATATTCGATACGGTGGATTTCCAACCCACTAAATATTGTATCAAGAGAGATGCACCCGACTGTTAAAAACATGAATAATAGATGCAATGTTATAGCCTGACATCTCTTCTAAGAGACTGTTTGCACTGTATTTTGTTTTTGAAGCAATAACATTATTTTATTATTTTGCTTAAATTTCTATGTTTTGATTTGTTATACTCTGTTATTTTTGAATTGCAATCCTTCTTGATCTTCCTTAACTCAAAATTCTGAGTTTTGGATCAAACTTATACCCTAAAGATTGGTATTGTTGCTAACTATGCTATATCAGTGCTTTGTATTCTGCAGTTCATTTGCACTTGCATTATCTATAAATAAATCTTTCCATTTATCTACGTACATTCTTATTTTTTTTGCATCTTTCTTAATAAACATCATTTTTGTTATTTTTCTAATGTGTGGGTATTTGAAAAATGACTTATTGTGCCCTGTTCCATTGCACTACTCTGAAGCTTAACTCATCCAGCCTCAAAAGCCAAGTTTGGGAGTTGTCCTTGGTGCCTCCATCTTTGGCCTCGTTCAGGCAGATCACTTTGACTAACCTAGTTTGATAGAAGAATGATCCAAATCTTAAATTTAATTGTTAGCACATATTGATTTTAAATTCATTGCATATTTACTTTTAAATGTGTTTAGATAAACTCAATATTTCTCATATCTCCAAGCATTGCAGAACTATTTTAAGCTTTTGTATCTTAGTAATTTCACTTGAAATGGATCATAAAACTTGATTCCAAGGTATATCCCTATTAAGGTTAATGATTGACTCTAGGCATTTTATCATTTTTCTAGGATTGTTTGAAGGTGCATCCCTTAGGAACCAAAAACCCAAGTCTACTAGAGTCTCAACAGGACTAGTTTTAAATCTTTACAACTTATAAAAAGAAATCCAATCAAAGACATTGAATCAATACATAGTTTAGATGAAAAGTTTCTCTCTTCACTAAGGATTTTTCAGCCACCTAATATTTCTCAGATAATGTTGCTTCCTTTTAGTGTTGAGGCTTATCTTTGTAAAATTTCATGATGTCAAGTAGATAGTCAGAAAAGGGAACCAATTAGAGATTTGTTTTTACTTTTTAGTATCAGAACAGAGCTACAGCTTTCATCATAGTAAAGGCCTTACATCAGTCACAGTTGTTGCAGGTCTTGGTGGAAAATAGAAATCTCTCTTTTTATAATTTTCCATCTAGAATGCTTACTCGAGTTTTATGTTTGAAATAGCAGTAAAAATAGTGCAACTCAAGTTTAAATGATCCATATCCTCCCATTCTCCATTGGCCATGTTCAAGAATCAAGTGGAACGTGTAAAATCTATGAATCAAATACATATTAAATGTCTCATAGAGGGTGCTCAGTTAGAAAATCCTCTTACCCATTTAATGCAGCATCCACTGCGATCCTTTCAGATGGAATCCATGGTGTCTGCCAATTAGTAGGCATTCTTCTTGTAGCCGCTTTTATTCCCCCTAAGGGATCTAACTCTGCAACCTATACATATACAAACCAATATAAGTTGGATTCTTCATAAAGATACTGTATCTTCAGATATGTCTGAACATCATTAATACTGGTTGGGAAAAGGTATGCTCCAGACTTCCTTTCTTTTTTTTTTGGGAGGGGGGGAAGGGGGGTAGGAAATTAATATTATATATCTAATTCGAACAGAATTTACAAAGGTACACATCCAACAGTGACACTTCAACAGCCAAAGTACAGGCAAAACTTGACTTGATTTTGCACTGCTGTACAGAATTCCCTTAATAATATCACTGATTTAATGCATGTTTATAGACATTAATCATTTCCCATCATTGAATCTTATATGGAAGACATAAAATGTCTTCAATAAAGAGGGGTAAATAAACAACAAATCGTTTGGAGTATTCACCGGCCAATCCGAACCAAATGCCAATCGAGCATTTCTTGACAGGAGTGAATTGAAGAGATAGGACTCTTGCACAGCTCGCCCTTCTCCAAGCTTCTTCATAGCAGAGGCTGCATCATCCAAGAGGTGCTGTGGCTGATAGTAAAAATATCATTCAGTAAAACAGAAAAAAAGTGTTCAAGAATCTTCCATAGCATGAAAATATAAGACATGAATCTCTTCTTAAGACACCAATCAAAAACTAATATTAAAACTGTGCTCTGAAGCTTAAAGAAGAAAAGGTTCAGAATATTTACGATCAAATACAGAATTCAAACAATTCAAAATATGCAAATATGTGAGGACCCTTCAAAAGAACAAGTTTCCAGCTTTGAAGAAAACTGGCAAACACAAATAATAATTCTCATAGCTTAACCTGACTAATGTCTAGGAATCTAAACAAGGGAAAACAAAAAATCAAGACGCCTGAAAATCAAAAATTCAAAAGGAAATGCCAGTCAAAATAGTACAAAATGAGATCAGGCACTCAAAGTTTCTGAAAGACCATAAGTGGAGAATCTTCTTCTATGTTTCCATGCACATTGCCAAACACCTCAGTATAATAATTTTGTCTTCCTCTGAATGTATCCCATCCTGCAGGTGGTTTCCTTTAAATAACCCGAACCATCCCACAAGATGCATTCTACTACAGGTTCGGAAGAAGAATCATGGTATCCGAACAGCCAAGGATATCTGTATCAAAGGTTAATGATGAGGTAATATCTTTGTCACAATGCTGACTGTCAACGTTTACTAGAAATTATTGATATTTACAGACTTGTCAGAGTTTGAATAGATCTTTCTCTAATTTCAATATTTTACATCCCACTACAGATTAGGGTTGGCAATTTGAACCATTTGAGCTTTTTTCTTTTCTCTCTTTTATCTTGACTGTTGGATCTCTCCTCTTCATTTGCCAGTTGTCTTCAAAGAAGGCGACTTGGTTGTGACGTGGGATGAAGATGGAACTAAGGTAGGCCAACATACCAAGTTTGATTCCTCGTGGTCCGGGCCTTATCAGATCATCCACATAAAAGGTGCAAACGCTTTTAAATTGGCAAGTCTAGAAGGTCGTCCATTGCGCATCTCAATAAATGTGCAACACCTGATATGCTTGTAAACCATTTTGTCATAAAAAAATCATAAAAAGGGTCTCTGTTGGTCACAAATCTGCCACAGGAAAGGATTTTGTATGTATATACGCACCCTAGACCTGGACCAACATTGAAAGGCCGGAGGGAAGAGATGCCCTCCGTGCCAATCTCCAGAGAAAGGTCGGCTCCTTTACTAAACTACTGGGTTTTTGAGCTAAGAGTGCAGGAAAGAAATGAAAAGAGTGAGGGTGCAGGAAAGAGATAAAAAGTATGGAAATAACTGATTTAAAGGGAAAGAACCAGCAGCACGATCACTAACTAATACCTTGAAGTAGCAGCAATGAATACAAAGAATACAGCATAAGTGAACACCACGCTAGCTTCCCTATGTATCCTCTAGAAGAGCTCCAGGATCCACTTATCTTCCTACGCCTAAATCCAGATTTCAGAATTACAGCAGTTGGGAAAATACATGAATATAGCAGAAACACTAACCACAGGCAGCATACAAGGAAACTAACACAGCGTTTTCTCCCCTATGTATCCTCCAGGAGAATTCCAGGGTTCTGTCCCCAACCACACACCTAAATCCAGAATGCAGAATTACAGTATGCAAATGAAGAAGCAGAATAACAGAAATAATCACAGAAGGCAGCATACAAGAAAGAAATGAAGCCCAAAGTTCTTTAATATCGATTGCAAAAATCAAGATACAGCAGCTTTCAAGCAAATGTTCCCCCCCTTTTCTCATTACAATGCCTGGGTTTTTATAGAGGACCCGACCCTCTGAGCCATTAATGCACTGGGTTTACAAGGACGTTCTGGCGGCCGAAAAAATCGCGCTCGCCTTCTCATGCGAAATGAAAACTCACATCCCATTTCTATATCTGGTTACAGGGCCGCGTTTAACGGGGAAAGCCGCATTTATGAGCCGCTGACCTGTCCTGGGTTGCTCCGAGGTGGGGTGCTCGAGTGGCTCCACAAGTTGCTCTGGCCCTCCTCTGCAACTGATAATTCACATCCTATTGCCTCAAAAGGATACCGGGTCTTTCGGGCAAGAAAAACTGCATTTATGTGGCAATGGAGTGCTTTGAACAAATACCCAGCCTAGGGCTGTGTGTTCCTTGAAGGAAGCGCCACCGTCATTCGAGCCCTGGAAAGAGCTTCGTCGGATTCTAAATCGGAGCGTCACTTCGCAGCGGGTTTGGGCCGAAGCAAGAGTGATGAGAAGGTGTTGATGGTTCGCCCGAAGGTGTCCCCGAGAATGGCTTCGCTAGGTGTTGAGGCCGAAGTGGATGTTTCCTGTGAAAGGCATGGCCTCCAGTTTCATTGCTTCGCCTAGAGTGTGGGTCAAATGCTGCTTCGCTAAAGATTTTGCCCAAAGTGGCGGATTGCTGGCGACGGGCTATGGAATTACTTCGCCGCGAACCACCTGAAAGACAGCAGTTCGGAAAGATTTCGGCCGAAGCTAGCCCTCTGCCTTAGGATATTTTCTTGGTTTTTTGGCGAAGCAAGTGTTTGGTTGGGGAGCTTCGCTGAGGGGATGGCCGAAGTAGAAGCTTCGCTGCGGTCTGGAGCGAAGTAGCTCCCGCCAGTGAGATGGTTCGCCAGATGAGGGGGCCGAAGTGAATGCTTCGCTAGTATTCTAGCGAAGTACCTCCGCTGACTTAGAAAATTTCGGCAACCCGCATCTGCAGCTTCGCCAGTTTTTTGCCCGAAGTGGATGTTTAGGCAGCTTCGCCAGCGAAGCTCCTTCCATGCCTTAGAAACTTTTCGGGTTCAAGCCTAGACTTTCCTGTTTCTCCTTTGCGAAGTTGTTCTTCTCCTTCTTTTTCTTCTGCGAAGCCTCTTATCCTACCCTGCTCTGTTGGCGAAGTTCTTATATACATGGATTATATACAAGGGGGCAAAAATGGAAGCCAAAATTGTTGTAATGCTTGAAAATACATTAAAAAGCAAGGGAACAAATTCATGAAAAAATAAGAAAATACTTTACAAAATTTTGATCTTTTCTACCCCTTCAAGTAATGTGACAAAATTGTCAACAGTCTCGTCCAATCAAACGAAAATCCCCATGGGGATGTTCGATTTCCCACTTTTTCCAATCCTTTTCCATGTCTTTCTTGTCTGCCCATTCCAAACAGTTTATATATATATATATATATATATATAACCTATCTTGCCTGAGCGAAAACTTCACACTGATTAAAAAGGAAAGGTTTTATTTTCGGATGTGAGAAAAAGCTTACTGGAGAAGAAGTTGACAAGGAAAGGGCGTAACTTTTACTCTTTCATGCCCACCTTTGCTTTTCCCTTGTTAGAAAAGCATAAATAGGAGATGTTATTACATTTTCTAGCCATTGGCAAGGCGGTAACTTTTGGGGGTAATTTAGAGTTGTATGAGCTTTTGTGTGCTCTCCTCTTTTTCTCTAAGAGAATTTTTTCAGCTCATGCAAATTGCACTCTCAATTACATTTCAATAATATAAGCTGCAGCAGCATATTAGTGTGGGTTTTCTTCCTCTACAGGGTTTTCCCCACATAAATCATGGTGTCCTTGTTTCATCAAGGTTGATTTCTTTGCCACTGGTTATTTAATTTTTTGCCCTTTTCCTATGTTTCAGTTATGTTTGCCCTTGTTTTGATGCATTGATCAGGGCTTCTTGTGCTGTCTAACGTTGCATGAAGAGTGGTGTGTGTGAGCGAGCCAATTGAGGGGCTGCCACAGATCAGGATAACCCAATGTAATTGGGGTTCAATAGTCATCTAAGGAGGAGTGAGAATATAAGTAATTAATCTATGTGATGGATCTTACTTACTAAGTGGCACGTTCATGTGCCATGTTGCCCAATAAGCATCTTTTAACATTATTCTAACTACCATGGTCAGCCTCAACTGATAATATCAACATATAGGTGTTATATGTTATACAGCCATCATATTTATATATATATATATTATAAACTTATATACTCGGTTTATACATCAGATATAGTATACTATGGGACTCAAACCGGAATCTGACATGAGTCATGAGTCTCTCACTGCACATAGATTAGATCTCTAATTCCTTGGCACCATACCATTTCAGGCTCTGTCACCCCAAACCATTCATCTCAACCTAAGATATTCCAAACTGTCAAGGATTCAATGAATGTGCCATTCACCTCAACTGGAACTGTACAAAAATGGTGTTTGGCTCTCAGTCCAGTTTCTGCATGGTGAAATGAGAAGATTTGGTTTGCTTTAGTACAAAATGGAGTCTTGGAAACTCATATTGCACCAGTTGCAGTGTTAGCCATTTAAGCTTAAGAGTATTTAACGTGGTTTTTAACTTATTTTTCTGGTTCTGTTATTGTGTTTCAATAATTCCTGTTTTCATTTAAAATATGTATTTCTATTTTAAAATTGAAAAAACAAAAGCAGGGCTGGACCAAGTCCAGTTCAGTTTGGACCAAACATAGTATAGGTTTGGCCAGACCCATTAACTATGATTGATTTAAGCATTATTCATCCACTCTCAATGTCTACAAGACTCTCACAGGAAGTTTTATAATAATGATATGATTGGGAATCACAGATCCTTGACACTAAATGCCACTGAGATGGATACTACGGGACTTTAAGGTGATTAGTGGATCTTTATTCCATCCCTATATTAATTTAAACATTTGTTATTGTTTCTTAGAAAAATGTTTATTGGTGGAATTTACAAAAATTTTAAATCAGCTATACAATATGGTTACAGTTGGTTACGAATCTGCCACTAGGAAAGATTTTAGGTCTTTGCGCCCTAGATTCGCCCAGCAGATTGAAAGGCCGAAAGGAAGGAATGCCCTCCGCGCCAATCTCCGGAGGAGGCCGGCTTCCTATATTTTTGGTTTGGGGGGTTTTAGTTTAAAGTGCAGGAAAGAGATATAAAAGGAACAAGGAGAAACATAAACATGATTTTTTTCGGGTGGGGAAGGTAAGCAACACAGCTACTAACATATCACTTTACCAACAGCAATCAAAACAATGTATGCAACAGAAACCATTAGCATTATTCTATCCTATGTATCCTCCCTATATTATTCCAGTTATACTTAATCGCCAATGCTGATATCCAGATATGCCGAATGACAGCAATCAGAAAAATAAGCAACATGAAACAGAAATAATTGAGGAAGGCAGCATAAAAGACAGATGCAACTATTGGAGCCAAATATACTCTGAATTGAAAGTAAGTGCAGAGATACAGAAGTTTCCTAGCAATATACCCCCCTTCCACCCTTTTACAATGAAATGCCTTTGCTATTTATAGCAGATTTTCCCTCCCGATTACATTTTGAGCACAGATCCCCAAACCTGCCAAAAGCTGTAAAAGCAGCAAAAAGCAGCCAGATTTGATCCTTGTCGGCCATCCTTGTACTTGCAGTATGCTTCCTCTGAATTTCGTACAACTTCTGACAAATTTGGTAGTTGGAAAGGGAATTACCAGTTAATTCTGGTAGGTGAAGTACATTTTATCCTTCGCGAAACTGGCTCAAATCCCGAAACTTGTTTTGAAAATGGCGCAAAGAATCATCTTCAAACACCCCACCGACTGCCGCCAGAGGTCGCTGAAATTGAGAAGAAACGCCCAAAGTCACTGAAAAGCGATGGCGATCTTCGGAATGGGAGCTCAGGACGACCTTCAGGCCAAGCTGGAAAGCGCTCAAAACTTGAGCGACTTTGAGAAATTATGCTCGGCGACGGCGATCTTGGGAATGTTCTGCAAAATCGTTGAGATCTTGAAGCGTTACTGAGAAAGGTGAATTGCGACAGCGATCACGGGAGTGGAAGAAGAGTTAGTCAATTTCCTGGCCTTTTGCCTTTTTGCTGGATGTCACTGAAAAACCGAGCGATTTCGGGCAAATTGGAATCGCGATAGCGATCTTGAGCACAAGCGCTCCTTTCCTTCCCTCGTGCGCTCGAAAGCGCTGCAGCGACGAGCGATTTCGGTCAACGACGGCGATCGCTGGCTCGGCGGCACTTAGAGAATTTTCAAGTTTTAAACGCCGCTCCCTTAGTCGCTGAAAAACACTGCGACAGCGGGCATTGCCAAAAAGTGACGGCGATCGCGAGCTTCTCAACACTTAGGCAAAATTCTACCATTTTATGCGCTGCCCGCAGTCGCTCAAACTACACGTTTTTGCCAGAAATCGCAAGGCAGCGACAGCGATCTCGGGAAGAGACAAATACTTAGCAGATTTTTACAATTTTTTCATGCAAGTGCTGGCATCAAATCTGGGAAAAGCTGGGAACTGAAATCTGAACAACTTGAAGATGAACCAAGAAAACTAAAACAGCAATGAGAACAGAAGAACGAGGAAGGAGGGTGGCAACAACCTGATCAAATTTGAAATTTTATACCCCTAGCAAAATGTGACAACAGTTACATGGATAATCTCTTCCTGTATATGAAAGGAAATAACTTAATAAGGTACTTCAGCCTGTGCTCCATGTCCATGTCACCTTTTGCTGTTATCATTTTAGATATTTAAGCTAGACTGGACTAGAAATGCCTTCCTTACTTCCATGGTTTATCAATGCTTAATATACATTCCAATTTTCATGACTTCTGTTATTAGTTACTCAAGGACATTAACATTTTGATCCCTGTAATTCTCCCCTCCATTTAACAAACAAAATGCAACATCTTAACAGTTTTGCATTCCTAATTATATTCAAAATGTGATTGCAAATGAGACTTTTACGTCATTTTGCAAGTATTTCTTGTACCAAGGGAATCAGTGTCTATTACACAGAAATCAAAGTAATTGTTAATTTACAAACCTGTACTGAAGCAATTAAATCATTTGCCCCAAAGCGATCAACTGCTCCTGCTGCCAAATGTTGAGCATGTTCAATCTGTATGACACATCCCACGATAGAATCACAAAGACTAGACTGTAATCAATGTTTCCAAATGCTTTGATGCTAATAATTTTTCAGTACATATATGTTCAAGATTTAATTTTCATTCATCAGACAAGGGAATCTAAATGGTAATTATCCTTTTCCAATGACAATTATAAAAACTAAGACACTAGTCTAGGAAAACCCCCAAAGGTCGTTCTATAAAGAAAACATACCCTAAATCTTCGATCTTTCACCCCATTCTTAGAAATCAAATCCTCAAAAATTGAAAGCACTATGTCATTGGCTTTATCGCCAATTGCATGTATGGCTACCTGCAAACATCCACATTCAAATTTATAACAACTGTGTCATGCAATTCAGGCAAATGTAAGAACAATTCCTGTGAATGTAGGGAAAAAATAAACACACTTGGATTCCAATATTATCAGCTTTGATAACTGTGTCCGAAAGCCAATCTGGATTCGCCACATGAAGCCCGTGATTACTTCCATCATCTACATAAGGCTGAGGACAACTTTATTAATTTAGCATTATGCCATGACCATATAGGGAAAAAAAGAAATTTCATATGCACTTAAATTGACATCTCATGAACCTTGCACTACGCATTATAAAGTGAACATACCAGGCGGACAACAATGATGTAAGTGGAACCACAATACAATCAAAGACTGAAATAAGTGATGGTAAGGGAACACATGCTCACTACATAGAAGGTAAAGACTTTGCATGCTACAAGATCAAACAAAATAAGAAATCACAAAATTAATTGCTAGAACAAATCAATGTACGTTTTGACTTTAGTACATAGGCAAATTACTACAATAATAATCCCCATAAATGAGAATTTTGGGCTCAAAAAAGGATCAACTCCCGTAGAAAAGGTATTAAGCACCCCTAATGTTTATCAAATTACTCAACAGCTTGAAGAAGTCAAAAGAACCATAATTGAAGCCAAGGAAACCTCTGAAATTAAAAAGGTTTTTGGTGACCAACACACCTTGTGGGCACCTCCAGATACAATAAGCATCATTGAATTATATGACATCTATAGAAAATTTGGGTAACCAAAGTTGACATAGTTACATGAGTGTGACTCTTATAAGTATCCTCCCAATGTTCACTTTCAAGATTATTTCTACAACAAATTAAAGTCTAAAAACGTTTTTTGGACGAATAAATTATATGGAGGATCATAGAAAACCCTTGCATCAAAAATCAATTTGCAACATGGCTCACCCGATGTCCAAGACGGCTTTGGTCTACTCTTGCAGTTGAGAAGGCAAATCCCATTAATGCAGCCGGTACAATTTACCCCTTGAAGTGCCTAAAGGACCTGACATGGGCCGAAACCTAGATTTGCGTGCCATCAATGCTCTTTAACCGGCCACCTACCCTGCCTCTAGAGTCCACTTGAAAACCCGCCGAGAGTCGCTCATGCCCATCCCGAAGCTGAGAATCGCCGCTGCAGGAGGGCGATGCTGGGAATCGCTCGGCATCTGAGCGATCTTGAGAAACTGTGTTCTGAGCGAACCTGGGAGCCTCTATGCCTTGGGATTTACACAGCCACGGTTCGTCGTAATTGAAGGGTGATGATGAGAATCGCTCCATGAAGGAGCGAACTCGGGAGTCGCATGAGAGAAAGAGCGACTTTGCGGGTATCTCAGGAATAGAGCGAACCTGGGGCCTTTAGCCTTGGCGCCTTCTTTCCCGAAAAAAGTTTCTACTGGGGTTCTCTGGTAAAGGGAGCGATGACGGGAGTCGCTGAGCAGTGGGGATGAAGTTGGGAGCTATTACCGTGCCTTAGAAAATTTTCGATAATCTGCCACTGATTGCCGAAAATGGTGCGATGTCGGGAGTTCGCTGGGGAAGCAGGCGAGGATAGCGACGAAACTAGGAGTCGCACACGGAGGGAAACGACGTCGAGAATCGCTCGACGACTGAGCGAGGTTGGGGATCGCCAGACAGCCGGGGCGAACTCGGGAAGCGTCGTATTGGGAGCGACACTGGGGAGCCCAATGCCTTAGCCATTTTATATTTTGAACCTGTCGACGATCGCTGGAAACCAGGGCGAAACTAGGGGTCGCTGAAGGGATGGGGCGAGGACGGGGTTCGCTGGGTAAGTTGGCGAGGCCGAGAATCACTGAAGAAGAGGAGCGACTCCCGGAATCGCTCAAAAGGGGAGCGACCCGGAAATGGTCCATGCCTGAAATTTTTTGATATTCCCTTGAGCATCGCTGAAAATTTGAACAAACCTGAGACCTGCTTCTAAGTGCGACCCCGAGGGCTTGAACTGATTGCTCGGAAAGAAGGAAAGGAAAGAATTTGAACATAAAAAGTGCAACAATTTTTCAAAATTTTACCCCTTAGCAAAAATGTGGCAACATTCCTGGTGGCTCGCGGGGTATTGAGCTCACCTCAATGCAGGTCGATCCCAGGCCTTTATCCATTGGGCAACAGAGTCATCCTCGATGTCCTCCTCTGAGTGTTCACTGACGGCAGTAAACTCTTCCTCCAACTTCTCCCCTTCTACCTCTTGGCGCTCATGGTCCTCTTTGGCGCAGAAAAAAGCATGAACTAAACTAAAAAAAACAACTAAACTTTACTTACTAGCCGGCCTATTTACATTATTTACACAAAATTTTGCGACATGATTGGCATGCCGCCACCACAAATTTAGCTTCGGGTGTCTGTTGCCACATTTTGGTACGGGATAAAATTTTGAAAAAGGCTGCAATTTCCTGTTTCTAGGTCTGCTTCTTCCCTTTCCTCCAATCAAGCTTTCCAGGTAGTTCGTAAGGTCGCATTCCAACCAGGTTTCAGGCCCATCCAGTTTCCAGTTCCGGCAGAAAATTCATGAAAAATTGTCTAAGGCATGAGCAGCTCACGGGTCGCTCCACTTTGAGCGACTCCCGGGAGTCGCTCCTCTCCATCTGCGACCCTTCAACTTTGTCAGGATTCGGGCTAGTTTTAGCCCAAAAAAGGGTTTAAAAATTTGTTAAGTTAAAAATCTTTACCGGAGTTCACTCCCCAGTACAGCGACTCCCGAGAATCGCCCCAGCTACCTGCGACTGGCAAGCAAATTCCAAAAAAGCATCTAAGTCTGAGTTTGCCCAGGATTCGCTCCTAGGGCCAGCGACTCCCAGGAGTCACTCCGTTTTCTAGTGACTGGCGAGCAAGGATGAAGGCTGCCCAACGTTCGCTCAGCAAAGCGGCAGCAAGAGTGCTTGAAATTTTCGAAGGCATTGAGCCCAAAATTCGCTCCATTGTAAGCAACTCCCGGGAGTTGCAGTTACTCCCCGACGATCACCAAAATCGCCCTGCCTGCCCGCGAATCGCCAACCAAAGCGGAGAAGTCAAAACAGCAAGGCAAGGCAGCTCTTCTCAGGATTTGCTCCATTCTGGATCAACCCTCGGGATTCGCAACAGTTTTGGGCGATTCTCAAGATCACTCTCCTGTTGAGCGATTAACCAGCGACCCCCATTCATTTGAGACTGCCCAAGGTTCGCTCCTCCACTCCCAGCATCACACGTAGCTTGCAGCGAACACCGGATTGAAGCTGAAGGCGGGAAATTTCTTGGAATTTGTGCCTCTCGGTAAAGCTGCAGGTTGACTTAGAGAAACAGAGTAGATGGGCATTTGAGGTGCATTAATGACACGAGTTTCCGACCCTAAGAAGACCCCAAAGGGCAAGTTGTACCAACTACATTAATGAAACACGCTCTACCGACGGCAGGTTTAGCCCAAGGCCGCTCCAAACACGGGTGAGCCGCATTCCAAGTACACTGATAGTAGATATGGGTCAGATCTCAGCTGCTCTGGCAGTTTTGGGATCTGAGTTTCAATGTAATTGGGAGGGAAAGCTCTGCTATATAAGGCAGTCTAATATTCAATGTAAGGGGGAACATATTGCTAGAGAGTTGTTGTACTCAAACTCTTTGCATCAATATTAAAGCATCCTTGGCTCTAATTCTTGTGTCTTTCTTTTATGCTGCCTTCTGCAAGTATTTCTGCTTATATTCATTTATTTTTCTGATTGCTGTAATTCTGCATTCTGGATTAGGGCATTGGACATTGAGTGAATCTGGAATTCTTGTTGAAGGATACATAGGGAAGAATTGCAGTGTTAGTTTCTGTTACATGCTTTATGTTGATTGTTGCCGGTTTGGCTATTAGTTAGTGATTGTGCTGCTTGTTCTTTCCCCGCTGTTATTGCTTATCATTTACATCTCTTTCTGTACTGTTTTTAATCTCTTTCCTGCACTCTTATCTGAAACCCCCAAGTAGATTAGAAAAGGAGCCGGCCTTCTCCGGAGATTGGCACGGAGGGCATCTCTTCCCTTCGGCCTTTCAATCTGTGGTCCGGGTCTAGGGCGCATACGTAGACCAAATCCTTTCTTGGTGGTGGATCCATGACCAACAGTTTCTCTGGCACGCCCGGTGGGACCCGAAGTGTTCCACCTTTTAAACAGTATTGAAGAAGTGATGTTCGCTTCAGTGCTGTCGAATCAAAACATCTAGCGACTCTGCTAATACCCGGACGTCTCAAGTGCTCGAGGACCGGTCTAAGAAAATTACATCTTCCTGTGTACAAGATGGAGAGTTAGAAACGCGGAGGAAGAGCCCGAGTACTACGAGCTTGATATCAGTGCCTTCGGAGAACGCCCCAGGCTAGTCGGGTCCAATATCTCTCTGGGCGAAGCATCATCACAAGAAGCCGCGGTTGCTGAGCAAGATCCAGCTTCAGATAGCACTGCGACCAGCTGCCCTCCGAATCCTCCGAACTCCCCAGACCATCAGGCCGCTCCAGTACAGCCTGACTTGCAGTTAGGTGCTTCCGGGACGCCTGTTCGGCCGAATCTGCTGCAGCTACCGCCACTGCCGCCCCCTAACCAGCCGAATTCAAATGCGAATATGGCGAACCCACCTCTAAATCAGCAGAACCAAGCACCTAGGCTGTTTCCAGCCTGGAATTCCGTCGGACCGTTGAACCTGGCTCGCCAAGCTCAGGTTCCAGTCGCCGCCTTGAAGGCCATACCTACATATGATGGTACTGGGAAGACGGCCTATGAGCACATCCAAGATATCGTTGCCCTGGCTGCGCTTCACAGCATCATCGATGAGAGTGTCATGGTCCGGTTGTTGGCCCTGTCTCTGCGGGCAAAGCTCCTATATTGGTATAGATCCTTGCCGCCTGGCACTATCACCGGATGGGATCAGTTGGCGAGGCAACTAGTGAAAGGATTCAAGGAGTCCGCAGATCCGTCATCTTTGCTGAATCAATTCACGACCATTCAACGGCACCCGCAAGAGGAGATAGCGGATTTTAACATAAGGTTCGCGACGACCTGGCAAAAGGTGCCCTCCGAATTACGGCCGACTATTGGGCAAGCCGCCTACTATTACCTCAAATCCTTCAACTCGGACATCAGTATGATCATTAAGTTCTCCAACGTCAACACTTTCCCCGAGTTGTACGAGTTGGCCCAAAAAGCGGAGCTGGATTTGATTGCCATTGGTAAACTTCCGCCTAGGATGCCGATGTCGATTTTCCCCGATTTCCCTCAATCACAGTATCCTAGTGCCTCTGCCCAACCACCTTCTACGTCTTCCACATACCAGGTTCCATCATGGAGTCCAAATCCCACACCAGTGGTCTCTCAATTCTTTGCTCCCCAAGTACATTTTCCCGATCCGCAGGTGCCATAGCTTCCATCCCCTCCGCAGTACCCGGCATTACCCTTGGCCCCACCACTGGCACAATTGCCTCCACCAGCCCAATCGGCACCTCCAGCCGTTGATGTGCAGGCTAAGTTGCTACAAGAAGTACAGTCTCTTACTTTTGTCTGTCGAACGCTGTCCAACGATATGGCTGTTATAAAGAAGAAACAGGCTTAGCAAGATTTCATATCTAGGAGACCCTAACCTCCTCCAACGCTTACAAGAGACCAAGCGGCTCAGGCCAATAGACCTACTGCGAGGAATGTTGTTATCAATGAAGAGTCGAGCACTTCAGACTACGTGCACTGGTGCTCCACCTGCAATGACCCACACAGGGAGGACACTTGTATGCTTCATTAGCACTATGCCCAGACGATGGCAGGCAACAACTCGAATGATCAAATTAACATGATTAAGGAGGCGGATCACAATCTCGCGGTCTCAGACGAGGAGAAAGTGTCAATTCTGACTAGGGATGGTAAGAAACCAATAGAGGTGGATGCGGCTCACATGCAACCTCTGAAGGTGTACACCCGACGGGAAAAGGAACAACCTCAAGCGAAAGCCCCTGACAAAGGCCCTTTGCCCCCACCGGCAAAAGAGAAGACAGTCTCGGCAAAAGCTCCAGCGGCGCAACCTCAGGGTGAAACCAAGGAGCAGGCAAGAGAGAAACTTAAGTACCCTTTGTTGACGAAGCAGCAGAGAGTTGAGGCCATGCAGCAATACCGTTCCAAGTATGAGGCTGCAAAAGAAACAGAGGTGCCTGTACCTACTACTTCGGCCTACAACATTGTTGATGAGTTGAAGAGGACCCCGGCCAAGATAAGCCTGTACGATGCTCTACAACTCCCTGGGCAGGTGGACCTATTGCGCGAATCGTTGAAATATGTTAAAGAGGGGAAGCCGACGCAACCCATACTAGCTCAGACCCTGACTACTTCAGTTACGGGGAAAAACAGGCCACCGCCGTTTTTCTTGTATCTGTAGATGGAAGGGTGTGTAGTGCACAACTGTATGATTGATTCCGGGGTATCAACCACCGTCATGCCTGTTGACAATTCTGTCACATTTCGTAGAGGGGTAGAAATTTGAAGTATAAGTCAGTTTTTATAATATGTTTTCTTGTTTTTTATGAATTTGTTCCTTTGTTTTTTCTACATTTTGTAGCATTACTACATTTTTGGTCATCCGCCTTTTGGCCCCTTGCATTCAATTCGTGTATATAAGCAGCTTCGCCAGCAGAAAACGGAAAAAAATAGGCAGCTTTGCTGAAAGCAGGTAGAAAAGCACAGTTTCGCAAAGAAAAACAAATGAGTCCAGTTTGGACTTAAAAATTTCTAAGGCATGGAGGGCACTTCGCTCACAAGACTGCTGAAATGGCCACTTCGGGCAGAGTAGCTGCGAAGCTGCAATTTTGAATTGGTCGAGAATGTTCTAAGTTAGCTGGGTCACTTCGCTAAAAATTCTGCCAAAGTGTTACATCAGCCCATCCCCCTAACGAGCTGTCACCTAGATTGGCGCCAGTTCGGGCCTTAGTCTAGCGAGCTGGCTACTTCACCCATATCCCCCCAACGAACCTCCCACTTCGGTCACTGTTTTGCCAAAGCGCTACTGGAAGAATAAGGCAAGGAGTAAACTTCGACCAATGCTTCCCCGAACTGCCACCTTCTGGTTCGATCGCTGCGAAGCGTCCATCTAAATGTGAAGGGACGAGATTTTGCAACATATTGCCAACAGCCAGCCACTTCGGGCAAGTTCCTTGCCGAAGCAGCATTTTGGCCCCATCTCTCAGCGAAACAAGCACATTTCCGCGAAGCAGTGTAGCTAGGAGTTAACTGTGTCCACTACAAGCAGGCTGGCTACTTCGGCCAGTTTATCTGGCGAAGCTGTCTTCAAGGCCTTTTTCCAGCGAACTAACCCAGACAAGGACTTTTTGGCTTAGGGCTTTACCCCCCATCCTGACCTTCACTTCGGCTCCGGTCCATTGCGAAGCTGTGCTTTGGAGGTAAACTCAGCGAACCTCTGCAGTATCTGACAACGGTGCTTCTCTCGAAAGGCACGCATTCTAAGACCAGGTATTTATTCAAGGCAAGTCTGCAACTCATAAATGCGAATTTCCCCGCTTAACGCGGTCCTGTGACTAATTGTAGAAATAAAATGGGAGGTTTCAATTGTAAAACGAAGGCGAGCATCATTGTTGGATCTGCCCTAACGTCCTTGTAAATCTGGTTCATTAATGGCACAGAGGGAAGGGTCCTCTATAAAAACCCAAGCATTGTAATGAAAACGGGGGGGGACATTTTTCTAAAGAAGCTGTTGTAGCTAAACATTTTGTTATCAATAATGAATCTGTGCCTTCTTTTTATGCTGCTTCTGGCACCTATTTCTGCTTTTATTTAGCTTTCTGGTTGCTGTAATTCAGATATCTGGATTTTAGCATGAGAAAATTAATGTGTCTGGAATTGTCACATCCCCACTACTTGTAATTAATTTATTTGGAAGAATGTGATCCTGCGTTTAGTTTTGTGGTGCAGGTGCAGGACACCGAGCCAGAAGCAGAAGAGAGCACCCACCCCTTTACCACGGCAACAGATTGGAAGCGACAAGTAAGTGGGATATGATGTCGTGCCTAGTGCACCTTGGTCCGTGGGTACTGTTAGTCACGAATCCGCCACGAGGAAAGGATTTTGTCGTTATTGCGCCCTGGACCCGCGAACCAACATTGAAAGGCCGGAAGGAAGGGATGCCTTCCGGGCCGATCTCCGGAGAAGACCGGCTCCTTTTTGGGGGCTTGATTTAAGCTAAAGGGAACAGGAAAGAAATAAATAAACGGAAAGAGACAAATGTACAGAAAGAGATACAAATATGTCCAAAGGTTGGTGGGGGGGAACTAACAGTACGGGAACACACCAATCACCGCTACTTACCGCATACGAACACAGAGCATGACAAGGAACTGCAAAACCTAGACGTACTTCCGATACACCAGCAGCGTATGCACAGCTTCAATAGCTCCCTAGCAAACATTCCCTACAAGGAACTAACAGCAGGGGATCGTATCAATCACCAGATACGTACAACGACGGGGGTAGAAAGTAAACCTAGAGATGTCGAGCCGGTATATGTGTTAGGTAGAGAGTTTAACCGCACAGCTTCAATGGCTCCCTAGCAAACATTCCCTACAAGGAACTAACAGCAGGGGATCGCATCAATCACCAGATACGGGCCAGCAACGTCACACATAACTGATGGAACTGCTACTAAATTTATTATGAATGCTTTAAAATAATGAAGTACAGAAGGTGCTTTAAACAAGCAATGCTAGAGGAACCTGATCGCCAAATGCCGAAGTGAATCAACGAGCCGCGACACAGGTGGGCCTACGGCATATAATGAAAGACAGCATAAAAGAATAAAGACGATGAGAACGAGAACCAGGCATACTGATTGTATTCATAAGCGAAGCATGGTTACGATGAAGCACAGTAGTTCCCTAACAAACATTCCCCTTCCACCACTTACAATGAAAACGTGGTGGCTATTTATAGCCCAAAGTTCCCCCCGTTACATTAATGGGCACAAAGTCCCGATCAAACATTAGCTGACAAAAGCAACCGCGGAACTGCTGATGCTGACCTCTGTCGGGTCTGGACTGTACCCTCGGCATGGTCTCCCCGAAGGTTGAACGACCACGTGGCGGCGCGTTGGGTAGAACTTTATATTGACGAAATGTGGGTAGATGAGGCGGTGGAAACTCTCATCGGTCTTAAATGAGGCAGTGACACGGGCGGTGCAGCCCATACTTATCCCTTTTGGTCGGCGAGTCTTGGTTCAAATCCCGAAGCTGGACACTTGTCGTATGATGGGTTATCTTTGTGTGACACATGTCCGCCTTGAAGGGCGGTCTATCTATCTTCGCTTGGGATCGGAGCTCCTTGGGATGCGTGGGCAGAAAACGAGTGCGATTGGGAAGGCCTTCACACCTTGGTCAAATTCCGGGTTTGTTCCCCTACTGTACACCTGTCAAGGGCGCATTCCGCTCTGCTGAAAATTCGGGCTGCGCACAGGTGAACACTGGTGTCTGCCGCTGTACGGACCTGCTCCGGCGGTTATCATTCTTCTTTGTCGACCGCTGCGATTACAAGGTGCGCCCGAAGCGGGCGAGTGCGCACTCGCACCAAAGCGGGCGAAGTGCGCACTTCGCACAAAAAGCTGGGTTTCCTTGTTCGACCTTCCGGGGCCATAACTTTTGATCCGCTGACCCGATCGCCTATTATAATATATCGTTGGAAAGCTTGCGAGAAGATCTGCAATAATAAAATATCTAGGGCTCATTTTGTCCATTTTATCGCCCCTGTTTATGGCCCGAAAAAACCCGAACACCTCAGCATACCCTGACACTTAACCATTTTTCAGGGCAAGTGCTGTCAATTTTGAGAAGAATGAGAATGTTGGGAACAGAGAGAAAGGGGGGAGAAGGAAGAGTAGCTCTCTTACAAAAATTGAAAACATTGCACCCCGTGCAAAATGTGACAACAGGTACATGGAAGCCCACCGTAGAGTTTGCATCTGCATTGCATTCTGCCTGACATGGTTGATTGAATGTTTGCAAGTTGTTGTTTGTTTTCTCCAACATGACGCTTGTTGTTTGTCGCTATTTAAAATATTAATTTAAAAATATACAAGTATAAAATTATAAAAAAGTGTATATGAATTGTATTTATTTATATATAAACAATTATAGAATTATCATAAAAATAATAATAATAAACAAAGTAAAATAAATAAAATAAAAATAATAAAAATATAATAATAAAAAAAAAAATATAACATATACAAAAAAAAAAGGAGAAACCATTTAAGATTAATGTTATAAAACATTACCTCTAAGTTGCTAGAGGCTATGCCTAAGAAATCTATTATAAAGACGACAAGTTAAAAGGGAAGGGCCTAAGTTACATAAGGCAACAAGCTAAAAACATTTTAGAACTCTAAGTATTTTAATGATAAACGAAGGGGAAAATTCGGAAGGGTTCATTTTAATAAAGCCCAAATGGTAAACTAAGCATCCGCCACTTGGAAATGCTTATGCTGCTAAACCTGGTGAGCTAATTTGAGGTGTCAATTATCCTTTATACGCCTCTCCTTTTTAATGGAAACGAGTTGGTCGATTGAAGCCATTGTTGTTCTCCGGATTGGGCGAGAGCAGGCTGAGAGGCGAACGAGTTCTTCCAATTGCGTCATAAGAAGGTCAGGCTCTTCTTATATATATGTCTAGTTTGAAAACTTGAGTAACTTAATAGGTAAATTCAGCATTGCTTGGTGATTGCGTTGGCAAGTTTAGGCATTCGATTATCTAAATTTTAATTATTCTCTGTGTTTGTTTGATGGCTGACCATAAAAGTTTTAATTTAAATTGTAATACCCCAAAATTATAAGATGAAGAAATACTGTTTTGAATTGCTAATTGGTGTATGCCATTATCCGGTAAATTCAAAAGTGAAATCATAGAGTGTATGTCTTTGAATCCCTCCTTATTCGGAACTAAGAGACGTCGTATACAATGTATCGAATCTTTAAAAAAAAAATGCTGCAGAACTCTTAAAAAAATATATAAATAAAAGTGCACATTAAGGTTACCCTTGTTGTAGTTTTATAAATTATAAAAAAATTTATCAGTCTATCTTTAGAAACTGAAATTAAACCTTGTGTAAAGCTGTGTCTTTAGTTTGGTAATAAAGCTACACGTTTTCTGTCTTGGGCGGACAGTACCCTGGCTCCATTTTTTATTCCTCCTTTGCATGAACAATACTGTGTATATGTAGAATAATGGGTGTCATTGTTGTATACTTGCATTCGTTATGTTTGCCAGCTTGTGTGTGAAAGCATGTCATATAGGAAAATGGACCAAGCTGACCCAATTTTGCTTCCATTCTTTGCCGTGGTCAATATGGGGAAAGCGCTTCGGAAACGCTGAATCTCTCTATTATGGCGATTTGATCTATGAGCTGTTGACGAAGCGGTTTCGGCATGTGGCCAGGGTGGATGGCGTTCGTAGAAAATAGCTCAACAGGTCTTACAAAATAAAGGTTATGTGAACGCGTTATGTCTTGAAGGAAGCTTGTCTATGTTGTCTCCACTGAACTAGCTGTATAATGACCCGCGCCTTACCTCAGACTATACCAGTGTTCTTTCTTATATCAAAAGCTAGGTCTTTTTAGAATATGCATATAGAAAATGTGTTGGAACAGAAACAAAATGCTATTTTCTGTTATATGACTGAGATCTTTGCTATTTGGCTGAATGGAATAAGGAAACAGTAACAGCCTGCAAGTATAGAGATTTAAAAAAAAAATGCATTGAGAATTACCTTTTATTTAAGTTGTGGCTGATCTATCGAATGTAAACATGGTAGAACCTAAAAACGAGATACTTATTTTAGACATATAGTTATCTTTAATTTTGAAGAAATGCTTTATGGTTTATTTAAATGTCTTCAATAAATAGAAATTTTTAAAAGACTATGCTGAACACTTATTGTGGTTATTCTAAAAATAATGATAGCATTCTTTGTAAATGGTTTAAGATGATTCAATGGTATGATTTATGTTACCTTTATATAGAGCAGTGTAAACTGTGAAAGTTTGAGAAGTTTTTTTTATATATTCTTATGAATTCCAAAGTAGTTTTAATATATTTAGGGATGTTTAAAATGTGAAGAATTTTATAAATAAAGTTATAAGCATATGAAAAGGCCTTAGATTTTATATGGTTCACAATTAAAACAATGGTTGACCTGCATAACCTACAAATCTATTTCAAACTTAAAAGAAAGTATAAGGATTTTAAAACTTAAAAAAAAGACTTACTTTGCTCTTGAAATGAGTATGTCGAGTAAGGACTTACTCTACCCAACCACACTAAGTCACGAGGTGACTTACGTATGACTGTGTCACCGTACTCCAGCTACTCCAGGACAGAGGTCCTAGCTGTCGAGTGTAAAGAGTGACGGTATGAGACGTCACTCCAGGTGGGCAGTCAGTTAGAAAGTGAAGGTGTTCAGCATTCCACTCGGGTTGGGGAGGTGCCAACGAGATGTATGGTTAGAGTGCTAGTCATGCTGTTGGAAGATCTAGCGGTAGATGGTATGGGCAGCATTACCGTCAACCCGAGGTAGATCCTGAATATCTAGTCCCTAAGCCATGTGATGGTGGACTCTAGCCAAACCTTAGCAGAGGGTCAAGGGCTAGCATCGGCATGACGCTGGCGACGAGGACTCTAAACATTGCGAACCTTATAGCTTTGGACAAGGGAGATAGCGTTTCCCTTTTAGGTGATATGGGCCTTGAAAGGACAACCCTTCGCCGGATTGCAGAATGCCTCGTGAGAGGAGTCAGAATCCTACATGGCAACACTTGCGGGATGTGGCTAGTCCCGAGCACTTAAGACACCAGCTGCAGTGGTGAGCAATCTTGAAGTGTGAAATTAATATGCCTGAACTAACATCATGTTGGGACAAAAAGCAAAGTATTGATGTTGTAAAACAAAAATTTCATGTACATTTTGAGTTGACAAAATAGGGTTGTGACAGGAATTCTGTTAGAGGATACATAGAGAGGCATATGCAGTTTCAGTTTCTGTTACATTTTCTTTATTGAATGTTGCTAGTTTAGATATAGATAAGTTATTGTGCTGCTTGTTCTTTCCCACTGCAATATCAAGTTATTTCCATTTCTTTCTATATCTTTTAATCTCTTTCCTGCACCCTTAACCTTTTCCAAATCTCTTTCCTGCACTCTTATCTTAAAACCCTAGTAGTTTAGTATAGGAGCCGGCCTTCTCCGGAGATTGGCACGGAGGGCATCTCTTCCCTCCGGCCTTTCAATGTTGGTCCAGGTCTAGGGCGCTTAGACATACGAAAATCCTTTCCTGTGGCGGATTTGTGACCAACAGTTTCTGGCACGCCCGATGGGATTTGGTCAGTCTCACCTTGTGAGTGGTATACAAGGTGGTATTGAGAGTTGATGCTCATCTCAGTACTGTAAGACTCAAGCATCTGGTGACTCTATTCAACGTGAAAATCTTAAGCCTTAGAGACTGGTACTGAAATATCCGTACCTTCATGTATACGATATGGAGAGTTAGGAATACTGGAGAAGAGGCCGAGTTCATTGAGCTCGACATTGACGCCTTCGGGGAATGCCCGAGGCTAGTCAGGCTAGATCCATCTCTCAATGAAGGGTCATCGCAAGAGGCTGTCTTTGACGAACAAGGTCCGACTTCGTACAGCACAGCGACCAGTCTCCCTCCTAATCCCCTGAACTCTCTAGACCACCAAGGCACCCCTGTTTTACCTAGCAACCAGTTGGGCACTTCGGGAACTTCGGTTCAGCCGAATCAGCTGTTGCTCACCCCCAACCAGCCAAACCAAGGTGCAAATATGGCACAACAACAACAACAGCAACAACAGCAAGCTGCCCCCAGGCTGTTCCCAGCCTGGAATTCTGCTGGGCCATTAAATCTAGCTGGTCAAGGACAAATCCCACCTGCTGCTCTAAAGTCAATACCCACGTTTGACGGAACAGGGAAGACAACCTATGAACACATCCAGGACATCGCTTCCTTGGCTGCGCTTCACAGTATCACAAAGGAGGAAGTTATGGTTCGGCTGTTAATTCTGTCCCTCCGAGGGAAGCTTCTTTATTGGTATAGGTCTCTGCCACCAGACACCATCACGGGATGGGATCAGTTAGCAGGACAGTTGATGAGGAGGTTCAATGAATCCACCGATCCGTCCTCCCTCCTGCACCAGTTCACATCAATCCAAAGGCACCCTCAAGACGAGATAGCCGATTTTAATGTAAGGTTCGCCCGAACCTGGCAGAGGGTACTTGCTGGCTTGCGACCAACAGCCGAACAAGCGGCCTATTATTACCTCAGGGCCTTCAACTCTGATATCAGCATGATGATAAGATTCTCAAATGTTAATACCTTCCCCGAGCTATATGAGTTCGCCCAAAAGGCAAAAATGGATTTGATCGCCATTGGTAAACTTCCCCCGAGGATGTCGATGCCAATATTCGCGGAGTTTCCCCAATCGCAATGCCACAGTGCTGCTGCCCCACAGACTTCAACGTCTTCTACATATCCGATTCCCCCCTGGAATCCAAATCCGACCGTGTCCCAGTTTGCTGCTCCACAGATACATTTCCCCGCACCTTCGGCACCACAGCCTAGGTTCCTCCACCATTTCCGGCGTTACGGCGTCGCCCCAGTATCCTGCCTTGCCCCCAGTCCCAACAATGGCTCCATTACCGCCTCCCGCAGTATCGGCCCCCACAATTGCAGATGTGCAAGTTAAGCTGCTACAGGAAGTTTAGTCTTTGAATTCTACTGTGCGAACATTATCTAATGATATGGCTGTCATGAAAAAGAAACAAGCACAGCAAGAATTTCTGCCGAGGAGACCCTATCCTCCACCAGCACTCACAAAAGACCAGGCAACACAGTCAGGCCGACCTCCTGCGAGGAACGCCGCCATTAATGAGGAGCCGAGCACTTCCGATTATGTGCACTGGTGTTCCACATGTAACGACCCACATGAAGAGGGCACTTGCATGTTGCATCAACACTATGTCCAAACGCTGGCAGGCAGCACTTCTGGCGGCCAAGTTAACATGATTATGGAGGCAGATCATAATTTAGTGATCGCGGAGGAAGAGCAAGTTTCGGTTCTCACCAAGGGTGGGAAGAAACCAATCGAAGTAGACACAGCTCAAATGGGCCCCTTGAAGGTGTATACCCGCCGTGAAAAGGAGCAACCACCTGTCAAGGCTCCTGATAAAGCTCCTCAGCCTCCACCAGCGAAGGAAAAGCCTCAGCAAACCGCTGCAGCTCCACCACAAGTTGAAACCAAGGAGCAGGCTAGAGAAAAACTGAAGTATCCCTCATTAACGAAACGGCAAAGAGTCGAGGCCACGCAACAATATCGCACTAAGTACGAGGCAGCGAAGGAACCAGAGATACCTGCTACTGCGGCATATAATATCGTGGAAGAATTAAAGAAGACTCCCGCCAAGATCAGTTTGTATGATGCCCTGCAACTCCCAGGGCAGGTAGACCTGCTACAAGAATCGTTGAAATCAGCTAAGGCAGGAAAACTAACGCAGCCTATTCTAGCCCAGCCCTTACCCATTTCGATCACCGGAAAGAACAAGCCTTCTCCATTTTATCTGTCCCTTCAGATGGAAGGGTGCATTGTTCACAATTGCATGATCGAATCCAGTGCCGCAACCACAGTCATGCCAAAGGCCGTTTGCGAGGAGATAGGCATGGAATACACGCGAAGTAGTCAGGGCGTGCTTCAGCTAGACGGTACTCCCGTAAAGACAGTCGGTGTGATTAAGGATATACCCATTCGGCTGCACAAGGTACCTCAAATCGTGGTAATACAAGAGGTGGTAGTTGTTGATCTTGAGCCATATTTCAGCATGTGCCTCTCAAGGGAGTTCACGGCTAAGCTCGACGGTTATCTTTCTATGGATTACTCGCACTTGGAAGTCCCATTCAAGGGAAAGAAATTCAAGATCTCTAATGAGAACTGTTGGCAATTTTGCCACATTAAAACTTTTGATAAATTTTGGCCTAAGTATGGAGCTTTCAAGCGGCAAAGAGCATGCTGAGGTGTTCGGGTTTTCGCGGGCCATAAACGAGGCGATAAAATGGACAAAATGAGCCCCGGATATTTTATTATTGCGAGATCTTCTCGCCGGACTTTCCAACGATATATTATAATAGGCGATCGGGTTAGCGGATCAAAAGTTATGGCCCGGAAGCGGAACCAGGAAACCCAGTTTTTGTGCGAAGTCGGTCCGACTTCGCCCAGTTTTGGTGCGAAGTTCGTACTTCGCCCAGTTTTGGTGCGAAGTCCGTACTTCGCCCAGTTTTGGTGCGAAGTCCGACTTCGCCCTTCTTTCTGGGCGCACCTTGTAGCAGGCTGGCAGGCTGGCAGGAAAAATGACTAAGTGATGGGGCGAAGTTCGTACTTCGCGCGAAGCCCGAACTGCTCCCCCTTTCCAGGGCGAAGTCCGTACGGCGGCAGAAATCAGCTTTCACCTGTGCGCAGTCCGACTTCGCAGCGAAGTCGGAGTGCGCCCTTTGACAGGTGCGCAGTAGGGAAACAAACTCAGAATTTGACTAAGGCATGAAGACCTTCCCGACTGCGCTGTTTTCTGCCTGCGCAACCCAATGACGCTCATATCCCGGGAGAAGTTGGATAAACTGCCTTTCAAGGCAGACACGTGTCAAGCAGCATCATCCGACAAGTGTCCAGCTCCGGGATCTGAGCCAAGACGTGCCGAGCAAAAGGACAAGCATGGGCTGCACTACTTATGCCAGATGCCTCATTTAATGCTGATGTGAGTTTCCACCTGCCTCAACTACCCGCATTCCTGTCAATATAAAGTTCTACCCAATGCGCTGCCACGTGGCTGTTCAACCTTCAGGGAGACCATGCCGAGAGTACAGTCCAGCCCGACAGAAGTCGGCACCGGCGGTTCCGCGGCCGCTTTTGTCGCCTAATGTTTGACTGGGACGTTGTGCCCATTAATGTAAGGGGGGACTTTGGGCTATAAATAGCCACCACGTTTTCATTGTAAGGTGGTGGAAGGGGAATGTCTGTTAGGGAACCATTGTAACCGTGCTTCTGCTTATAAATATAAATTGTATGCCTGGTTCTGTTCTGCTGCTTTTATTTCTTTATGCTGCCTCTCCTTTATATTTATGCTTTATGTTTTCCTGTGTCACGGCTCGTTGATTCATTTCAGCATTTGGTGGTCAGGTGCCTGAAGCATTGCTTGTGCCATGGCTTGTTGATTCATTTCAGCATTTGGTGGTCAAGTACTTTTGAACTTCATAGATTAGAGGATACATAGAATAGATGTGGTAGCAGTTCCATCAGTTGTGTGTTACGTTGCTGTCCGTAGTGGTGATTGATGCGTTGCCGTGCTGTTAGTTCTCCTTGTAGGGAGAATGTTTGCTAGGGGACCATTGTAGCTGTGCGTATAAATTCTCTGCATAACACATATACCTGGCTCTGACATCTCTTGGTTACTTTTTGTTTATGTCGTTGTCCGTAGTGGTGATTGATGCATTGTCGTGCTGTTAGTTCTCCTTGTAGGGAGAATGTTTGCTAGGGGACCATTGTAGCTGTGCGTACAATCCTTATCCAGAAAGTATACTTAGGTTTTGCAGTTCCTGGTCATGCTTTGTATTTATGATGCAGTAAGTAATGGTGATTGATGTGTTGCCGTACTGTTAGTTCCCCCCACCCAACTCCACTCACATTTGTAAATCCTTTCCGCATTTTTATCTCTTTCCTGCACTCTCATCTTACTAACCCCCGCAAGGAGCCGGCCTTCTCCGGAGATTGGCACGGAAGGCATCCCTTCCTTCCGGCCTTTCAATGTTGGTTCGCGGGTCCAGGGCGCAATAACGACAAAATCCTTTCCTCATGGCGGATTCGTGACCAACAAGAACCCTCTACGTTACTCGTAGGATGGCCGAGGAAGGGGAGCACAATGACTCAGTTCACTTGATGACCGAAGAACTAGAACAAATGGACCTAGCAGAAGAGTCCTTGGAAGAGTTGTATGCCGAGGACAAATTTTCACTAACGGATTTTAATGCTATGATTAAAACAGAGATGGGGTGAGACCCGAAAAGCCTACTGAGCAGATTCAGAGTAATAAAGGCCCTGCCCAAGACGGATTATGGAAGCTGTTTTTTGATGGCGCCCGATGTAAAAACGGCGTCGGGGCAGGGGTACTCCTGATATCACCATCCGGCGAACAAAAGGACTATTGCTACCGGCTTGCCTGGAGTTGTACCAACAACGCAGCCGAGTATGAAGCTTTATGCCTGGGATTAAAGAAAGCCGAGAAATTGGGGATCAAGCAGCTCCAGATTTTTGGGGACTCAGAGCTAGTTTGCAGGCAAATCACCAACAAATGCTTCTCCAAGAAGCACTACCTTAAGGCATACCGCAACAGGGTATGGGATTTATTAGAGCACTTTGAATCGCTGAACGTCCAGTCCATCCCACGGGAGAAAAACAGGCATGCTGATATTTTAGCATCTATTGGGGCCAGATACTCCCTAGCCGATGAGATGGTGCATAAGCCCAAGGCAGTAAGGACTGTTTACAGGCCATCTGTGCCCGACAAGGACACTCACTGGCAAGTCTTTGACAGCGATGAACAAATTATTAACTTCCTAGTCCAAGAAGCAGCCACCATTGAAGAGAGGAATCCTGAAGATGAAGAGTACGAAGGGCTGATACAGCTAAAGAACAATCACGTTCCGAAGGGATTAATCACTTTAGAAAGCCTGTTTGACCAGAATGACAGGGCGATCTCCCACAGGATCAAGGTGGACGCAAAACAATACCGAGACCTTGAGCTCGAACCAGGAAAAGTGATAAAGGTTGGAACAGATTGCACTTCAACAAAACTTGAAAATCCGGTCTTTATGCTAAAGGTAACCAGACATCGTGGCATGGTGTTACCAAAACCTGAAATGTTATGACCAGGATATTATCCAACATACAATTGAATTGCAAGGAGGAGTCAAGCCCTGCAGACAAAAACAGAGGCCAGTTAATCCGAAGATAGAAGTCCTAATGAAGGCCGAACTCTTGAAGATGCTTAAAGCCAAAATTATCTACCCGATAAAGCATTCTTCTTGGGTCACAAATTTGGTCCCTGTTAGGAAAAATAACGGAGACATTCGATTGTACGTCAACTTCCGCAATCTGAATCAGGCCTCCTTGAAAGATCATTACCCCCTTCCGCAAATTGACCAGATACTCCATGTTGTGGCAGGAGCACAGCGCTTCTCCCTCCCGGATGGATTTTTAGGGTACAATCAAATCTGGGTTAGGGATGAAGACCAACATAAGACGACATTTACCACCAAGTGGGGAACGTTCGCTTATCAGCGTATGTCGTTTGGTCTTTCAAATGCAGGAGCTACGTTCCAGAGGGCCATGGACTCAGTGTTCAGCGAGTTGTTGAACAAAGTCATTGTCATCTATTTGGATGATATGACTGTATTTTCACATAAAAGGGAAGATCACGCCTCACACTTACAGTAGATATTTGAAAGGTGTAGAGAGTTCGGCATTTCCATCAACCCGAAGAAATCTATCTTCGCGGTGAAAGAAGGAAAACTGCTAGGCCATGTTATATCAGAAAGAGGACTTGCCGTTGACCCTGACAGAGCCGAAGCACTCCTCAAGCTCCCACTCCCGATGAATAAGAAGGGGCTGCAATCTTTCTTCGGTCAAATTAACTTCGTAAGGAAGTTTATCCCAGACTTCGCTCAAGTCATCAAGCCGATGGTTGAGCTCTTAAAGAAAAATGTTGAGTTCGTCTGGACAGAAGAAAGGAGAAAGGCATTTGAAGAGATTAAAGCCAGAATTGCCCAGGCTCCCGTACTAATTAAGAGGGCCCAATTGCCTTCTTAAGTCAAGTGATCCAACCTCATGAAGAGAAATACAATTTTATAGAACGTCAAGTGCATGCAGTCATGAAATCGCTGAGGAAGTTCAGGCACTTCATCTCCCAAAGCAGAACCACGGTGTATGTTATTCACCCGGACGTGCGAAGTTTCATTATCCAAGGAGAAATGGGCAGCAAAAGGGTCGGTTGGGTGAATAAGATCCAGGAATTTGATATTGAAATCCGGCCCACCAAATTGGTTCGCGGCCATGCATTATGTCAGGAGCTAGCGAAGAGCATCGCCGCCGAAGTGATAGCATGCCAATGGGATGATCCGATGGCAGAGGACAGCGTCGCTAACCAATTTACTGGCGAAGAGGACTGGACCGATGAGATCGTCAGATACTTCAACACTGGAAGATGTCCAGGACGTTTTAACGCTTCGCAGCGAAGGAGGTTTAGAATGCAATCTCGTCAATATGTCCTACGCTCCGAAGGACTGTTTTTTAAAAATATTGATGGTGTCATTCTGAGATGCATCAGAGCGGATGAAAAAGGTAAAGTCCTCAGCGAATTTCACTCCGAGATATCGGGAGGCCACTTCTCAGGAAGGCCGACAGCCCTGAAGATAATTAAGGCAGGCTACTATTGGCCTACTGTATTTGCCGATGCTTTAGCAGTCTGCCGAAGGTTGTTGGCCGAAGTAAAAACGCCCTAATGCCCCTACAGCCAATACAAGTTGAAACGCCCTTTCAGCAATGGGGGTTAGATTTTGTAGGGGTGATATCACCAAATTCATCAGCGGGACACAAGTTCATCTTGACCGCAACAGACTATTTCACCAGATGGGCCGAAGCAGTACCCACAAAACATGCTGATCAAGAAACAGTCATCACTTTTTTAGAAGGTTCAAATACCCGCTTCGGGATTCCAGAAGCAATAGTAACAGACAATGGCCCCAGGTTTGTAGGCGCTAAAATCAATGAATTTGCCTGCAAGTATGGAATTTATCTCAAGGCCACTTCAAACTACTATCCGCAGGGCAATGGATTAGCAGAATCAACAAATAAAAACCTGTTGAAGATCCTGAAAAAGCTTCTGGAGAGGAACAAGAGGACCTGGCACTTGCTCTTGGACCAAGCACTATGGGCCGATCGGATCTCCGTCAAAAAATCGATCAAGACTTCACCTTACGCCCTGGTCTACGGCAAAGAAGTTTTCTTGCCGACCCACATGGAAATTCTGACACTATGGATGTTGGACGACGAAAGAGGGGAATTGGATCCCATGGAGGCCAGATTAGCTCAACTGCTGCAACTTGAAGAGGACCGAGAAAAGGCCTATGAAGTCTTCACGAGACACACGGAGATCACCCGAAATTGGTTCAAGAAGAAATCCTTTGCCCGTACTTTCCAAGTCGAGGACCTAGTATGGAAATGGGACTCGTGGAAGGCCAAGCCAGGCAACCATGACAAGTTTGATGCCTTCTGGGAAGGCCCGTTTGAAATCTCACAGGTCAATCAAGCCAACTCTTTCATCCTGAAAGACATGACCGGCCAGATTCTGCCCATCCCGGTCAACGGTCTTCATCTGAAGGCCTTTCACCATTAAGGAGGTACCCCAAAAAATTTTGCTTCTGTACATAATACTTCGTTTCCAGTTTTTGTTGTTTTCGCCTGTACATATTTATTTTAAGGCCTTTCAGAATTAGAAACAGATTTAGGACAGATACGCAGCTTTTGTTGCAAGACAGACTGGTCCTAGCCCCTGACAACAAAATTTTGTCTCATGTTTAAGTACAACAAGCCTCTTCAGTAGAAGAAGTCACGGTCAAAAGATAAGTTGCGAAATACCTCAATCCCGATAAATCTGGCCAGGTGAAATGGTGTCAAAAGACCATCTCCGAGATAAGAACGGGAAAATATCACATAAAAATTGCGTCAAGACAAACTTTGCATCATAGAAGCAGCGCTTCGTTGATTTCCCGACGCTAGGAAATGGCTTGTACAGCCGAGAGTCGGAGAAAGAGGACAGAGAGGGATAGCTTCGCTCAAGGATGGGTTAATGGGCAGCTTCGCTGAAGAAAATAGACATGAAGGTCAGTTCGGCCAAAATCCCCAAAATCAGCCGGTTCGGGTCTTAAAATCGCCGAACCACAACCTCGGCTCCAAATCCAGCGAATCTCCCTTCCCGGCTTGAAAAATTTCTAAGGCAATTCGCTCACTTCGCCTAGGAGGTTGCCGAAATTACACTTCGGCCGAAAATTCTAGCGAACCACCCCTTTTCAGAATGCCAGTTCGGCCTCAGAATAGGCGAAGTATCCACTTCGGGCAACAAGATGGCCGAACCTCCCCTTCGAGGTCCATTCCTGGCGAAGCAGCCATCCACCAAGGTAAAAGGTTATGACCTCCTTCGCTCCTCAAACTTGTCAAGTCACACTTCGGCCTACGTCTTTTGCCAATTGTCGATTCAGCCGAACCACTCAGTAAAGGAGAAAGAGTAAACAACCTTTTCTTTGCCAAGTATGCCGAAGAGACAAGTCATGAATAATCACTTCGCTATTAAAAGGCTTGCTTTGGGCCAAGGAAACACCGAACCTCCGGTTCGCTCCGAGATCCAGTGAAGTGACATCTTGCAAGGGAGTAACGGGAAGGCGTAAGGCAGGTCTAAAGGAACAGGTTCGGTGGAGTTTTACTTCGCTAACTTCTATGCGCAAGGGCCACTTCGGGCGAAAAGCACGCCGAACTTCTCGATCGCCCTCGATTCCAGCGAAGCAACAAAGCGCATGCTTATCCGCTTCGGGCAAAAGGAAAGCCGAAGTGGAACTTCGCCCAATTTTCATCCGAACTACCCAAGTTGAGCCATTAAAAGGGGGGCGAGCGAATTTAAAATGTGCCTTGGGGCGCGTGCCAAAGTAGCGACCCACTTGAACATTCAAGACACGAAAATTTAATGCAAAGGTGGCGGCACACATCCCAAATGAAAGTCGTTAGAATTGAAGCTCGTGCCTAGGTGCAAGACAACAGGGAGTTAAGGATTCGAAGCAGAGGTAAGATTTCCAAAGTACCTTGGTTTTCGTGAACGGAGCAGGCGACCAATTGAATAGTGGCGTAATCCCCTTCAGTCTGATGTGAGCATTTATTTCCAACGGACGCCATTAAGAGGGCAATTTCGACCTTTGCCTATAAAAATGAGGTGCCTCCTCTGTAAAACTATCTGATTTTTGCTGCAAGGCTAACGAAGCTCTGCCAAAATTCTGCCAAAATTCCCCCAACCCATTCCCAGAGCTCTGTTTACTGTATCCTGCCGTGTTTTCTGTAAGTCGTAATGGGGAAGAAATTTTCCGAGAAGAAAGAGAAGGCGACCGAGGAGGCAGGCACAGAGAAAACGAAGAGGCCGAAAAAGGAAAAGAAGCGTAGGCAGAAGAAGGTTGACCTCAATGTTCAGGCCGAAAAGCAAACCTTGGAAGAGGAGGATTCCGAAGAGGAAGGGCCCACTGATCCGCCCATTGATGAGTGGGAGAATGTCAAAGACACCATATTGTCTAAGGGCGTCATTGAGCTTCGAAAATTTATAGACGACATGCGGGGCAAACTATCTGCAGAGCACAAGACTGTTGCGTATTATTCGCAACTGTACTCGTACTTATGTAACCCGGTACACCATTGCCCCAAGCTTATTCAAGCAATTGCCAAGAATTATCAGCCTCTAACCAGGCAAGTTTGCGATGCCGTTGGGAATAAACTCTTTTCAATATATGTCTGTGATATACAGGAGGCTTTTGCCCAAGCAAGACCCACCCAAGGGGTTTACGGTCCGAAGCGTCAGTATAAACGAGCAGACGAGTAGATTCACCTCCTCTCCTAACATGATATAGTTTCTAGGAGAGCAGTTGAGAGATGGTCTTCCTTTCGGCAAGTTTCCGCAAATGCCGCTATCATTGGATAAGCTCAAATATCCAGATATTTTCTCTATCCTTGCATAGGTGGCGGGTTTGTCTTCTGATGCCTTAGTCTACCCCTGGCAGGTCGTCCTTGTCAAGTGCATTTCTTGCGGAGAGTTTTACGCCTCGGATCCGTCAAGACCAAACACTAACCCAGTATTTTTCGACTGGGTTGAACCGGTGGCTCGTACCCTGCATACCAGACTGACGAACTTGAAGTATTCAGGGGCAGATCAGTACTTCGGGCCTTGTTCCTTTCTAGTTTGGCTCTTCTTTTTCTACACTCATGGTTATTTTCCCCATATCGCCATTACCCCCGTTGACAAAGATGGAGCCCCGTTACCGGTCTACCAGTGGACCTTCGTCCTGGCAAAGACCGAGTCTTATTATGTTTTTAATCTGCAATTCTTGGGACGCGCCTTAGAGCTCATGTGTGGCTCCTGCCCTCAGGTGCCTGCAGCTCATAGAGACAAAGAAGTTAACCAGAATTTAGGCAATGTATTCCAGCTGACACTAGTTGGTAGTCCGTATTTTTGAGTTTACAGGTAAACCCTTCTTGCTCCCCTTCTACACTTCAGAATATTTGTTCTCATTGGAGGTCGCTCGCCAGAGCGACTTTACGGATGTAGTATACGGCCATGGCCGAAAGTGGAGGCATACTGATGAATTCCCTTTCAAAATGGGGGTCATCGAGGTTTTTGCCACTTCGCAACATACACACCTGGCAGTAAAACTCAGTGAATTCGGCCTGCTGGAAATTCCTCAGCGGTGGCTATATGATCCTTTGGGAAAGATGAGGGATTTTAAAAATTTGTACAACTGCCCCCATCCAGAGATAGTGAAACAATGCAACAACCTCAATGGGAGGGGATCTGGAATGGTATGTTGAACGCATGCAGGCTATGCCCCCGTGGCATGACTTCTATCCCATTGAAGTTGAATACGTCCCAGCTCAGCACCCATTCCTAGACCCCGAGTCGGCGTTTTGGAGGAAGATGAAGAAAAATTTGATGGATGGTCCGAAACGAAGTTGACGGAATGGTGGATTATTCATCACCGGAAACAAAAATCAGACACTTTCCTCCAAACGGATCGGGATTTCTGTGTGATTTATGACGCCCATGAAGGTTCTTGAGAACCCATCTCTTTTGCTAATTTCGTGCCTCCAAGTGCTTCGGGCTCTGGTGAGAGCCCAAGAAGGATCGAGGAAGTGCTTGAGCATGAAGAAGAAGAAGAACAGGCGGTGGCACAACAGGAACAGTAGGGTGAGCCGGCGGAGGGTTCCAGCCAAGCTGCCGAAAAGGGTGTGCAGCAGCTGGAGAAGCAAAATAAAAAGAGAAAGAAGGCCGATGAGGCTCAGATGCCTCCTCCACACCCAAAGCGGCCTCGAACCAAACCCTCAAGTATGTTATTTTACCAAATGGACTGTTTCACAAGAACATTGATGCAATTCTTCTCAGATGTGTGAAGGAGTCCGAGAAGGAAAAAATATTGGAGGAATTTCATTCTGGACTACCTGGTGGTCATTATGCAGGTAGGCCTATGGCTTTAAATATTATCCGAGCAGGCTATTACTGGCCCACTCTGTTCGCCGATGCTCATAAAGTAAGTCAGCATTGTGATAGCTATCAGCAATACGTTGGCAAAATAAGAAAAGGAGCTTTGCCCCTACGCCCAATTCAAGTGGAAGCACCTTTTCAACAGTGGGGTCTCGACTTCATCGGAGTCATTGATCCACACTCTTCTTCAGAGCATGAGTATATCTTAACGGCGACTGACTATTTCACTAGATGGGCGGAGGCCATTCCTACCAAGAAGGTTGATCAAGCAACTGTTATCTCTTTCCTAGAAGGGATCATCACTCGTTTTGGCGTCCCAGATTCAATTGTAACTGATAATGGAACTCCATTCATTGGGGCCAAAATCACAGAGTTCGCTAGCAAATATGGAATTTATTTGAAGACATCGTCCAATTATTATCCGCAAGGAAATGGGTTGGCGGAATCCACCAATAAAAACTTGTTGCGAATTCTTAAACGGACGTTGGGCAGTAATAAGAGAAGTTGGCACTTGTTGTTGAACCAAGCGCTTCGGGCAGATCGCATCTCCGTGAAGAAATCTATTAAAACTTCTCCACAAAATTGGTCCTAACATTTGCAACCATTGTGCTCCCAGAACTATATCATACCCCCCAAGGGATAATTCAAACATGTTTGTCTTGATATTATAGTCCCCAACCTGAAGTTTGAAATTACGACATTTTCCTTTGCATGGAAGGGTGCCTCCATTAGCAATCATGACCTCAAAGAAATTACATGTAGTAATGTAACAATTTCCCTATTTGGCTACACGAGGATCAATAAAATTATGGGTATTGCCTAAGTCGATAAGAATGATGACTCGTTGTCCTTTGAAGTGGCCAATCACTTTCATTGTTTGGGGTGTGGAAACTCCTGCTAAGGCATGCACCAAGAATTATGGTGGGGAGTCCTCTGAATCTGTTGCCTGTTCTGATGTTTCCTCCTCTGGAGGATCCTCCTCATCCTCTGATGATTCTACGATTAGTGTTTCATCCAGATCAAGCAAAAACAATTTTTGTTGCACACACGTATGCCCTCAAGAATACTTTTCATCACAATTGAAACATAGCCCTTGTGCCCTGCAACTCTCCATCTCGTCACAAGTCAATTCTTTTATAGTGGAAGATTTAGTGGTAGGGCTTGTCATTGGCTTGGATGGAAAAGACGACCGAGATTGAGAAAATTTAGATGTGCATCCTAGAGCCTTAAATTTTTCTTCTACCAATTTAGCCAATTGTATTGCTTGTGGTAATGATTGGGGTCTCAAATTGAGTTTGGTTCTCTCTAACGATTGATGTTTGTCTAAGTTTGAAAAGGGCTCCTGTAAAATCTTCGAACTCACTAGGACCAAAGCAAGTAAGCGTTGTTCAAAGTCTTGCCCAACAAGGTCAAGCTCGGCCTTTCTAAGCCACAAAAACCAATGGAGTGCATCGGATTCAAAATTGAAGGAAGCAATGGTCACCGACAAGTAACATGGGATATTATGAAGAGTGAAATATTGTTTTGCCTTACAAATCCACCCCTCAAGATCTTTTCCATCAAAGTTTGGAAGAGTCTAGTTTTGGCTGTTAGGGTAAAATAAGGTAGTGTATTGCATTACACTACGTGGGGTTATTACATTTACTTTTCTATGTAATTACCATGAGATATTTTGCCTCATGGTTAAACTAGGTAAGTACCTAAATATCCTATGTCAGATATTTAGGTTAGTGTTATGGTTAGAACTCTCTACCTAGGTTAGTGGTTAGCATCACGCAACTCCCTCCCTATTCTATTGTTAGAGGGTAGTTAGCGCTATTCCCTACTATTTGTTAGTTAGTCTATTATTTAAGCATAGACTAACTATTGTTAATGCTAATGATCAAATGCATTATTTCTTTGCCTAATATTTTTGCAACTCTATTTTGGTCACATTGGTATCAGAGCCAACCACGCCGGAGGTTTGGTGAAATTTTTTTTTTGCCACCACACTCGACAAGCGAGCATGATGGCGGCTGGAGCATATGCAAGCCCCTCACTGGCCAGGTCAATCCGACCTGCCAGTGCCTAGGCGAAGCACCCGATGATCCACTGGCCAGGTCAGATCGACTTGCCAGTCGCGGGCCACCTAGGCGATCGCCCCAGGGCGGGCCGATCCACCTAAGCCCGACCGGGCTAGACGATCGCCCAAGCCCGTAGTCGACAGCGAACCGCTGTCGACGGGCTCCGCGGTCGAAGCCTGAGGCGGCTGTCACCTCGGCTCCCGCTAAGGAAGCCAGGGCCCGCAGAGCCACGTGGCTTCCTTATCCGCTTGGGAGAGCAGAGAGGGCAGGAGCGCCCTCCCCTCCGAGCAGGACATGTGGGACCCACGATCGGGATCTGAGAGGGCAGGAGCGCCCTCCGATCTCTAACCACCTCAGGATCCGCGAGGGCAGGAGGCCCTCCGATCCCTAAACTGACACATCTCAACTTTACACATGGCAAGATCTGGCGATCTCTGGACTACACGCACCACGAGGTGCCACCTGGACCACTCACGAGATCTGGTGATCTCTAGACTGCACGCACCCCGAGGTGCCACCTAGACCCCTCACGAGATGACACGTGGCACACAAGCCATGCGCCACCCGGACGCTGACTAGACAGACCAAGACGCTGATGCGACAAGTGGCGAACAGCCACTGGACAAACCCTGACTCGAAGACGACACATGGCGGACAGCCACTGGACAGACCCAGACACGACGGACTGACTTGGACTGTGTGCCCACCCTTGGCGCCACATGGCGGCGTCCAAAAGGGCGGGCGAATCTCGTCGATTGCCCGCAGGCAATCGACGTAATATACGCACGTCACGGCCTATATACCCCTTGCATCCCATTCTGGGATGCATGTGGGATAAATCCCACAAGGGCATTTGCGGGCCGCGGCCCCTTTAAGAAGTCGTCGTGCAAAGCTTCTTCCAAACCAGCCGGTGGCTCAGTTGGCTAGCGCGGCCGCCTCACACAGCGGAGGTCGCAGTTCGAATCCCCCGCGCGTCCCAAACACAGGTTTTTTAATAAATATTTGTTTTTTTTTAATTTTTTTTTCTATTCTAAGGTTTATTTAAAGTTTTTAATATTTTTTTTAGATTTTTTTCTTTATAATTTACCTAAATTGGTCCTAGACATCTCAATTTTCATCTTGTTTAATTGATTTTTCTTCCCAATTTTATTGATTATAAAGTAATTTAAATCTTTAAAAATCTATTTTAGCTTTTTTGAACTTAGAAACATTAAAAATTAAACCAAATTATTTTGCACTCAAAAGTTCCATAGCAAATTTATGTTTTCTCCAAATTGGAGATAAAGAGACATAGGAACATTTTTTTTGCAAAATCCAAAAGCCTTCAACACATTATTGCAATAAACTCCTCAAACGTTCTATAGTTTTCTTCACACATTTTGGAGATAAAAAGACATAGAAACTCAAAATTCTATTGCAAAACAAAGAGATTTACAACCTTGAGGAAGCAAATAGGTCATTTTTCTTTGCAACAAAATCCAAAAATTTGCTTTTGTTTTCTCCTTCACCAAAGGAGATATAAGACATAAAATTGCAATTTTTTTGTTGTAATATTGTGAAATATTTTATGAACCTATTTTTTTTGCTCCTCATGCTTGAGTGTTGAAAACAAAAACCAAAGTCGTGTGTCGACTGATTTGGTAGCCTTTCAAACATGGGTCGTGTGTCGACTTGTCTTGAAAGGAGTGCTCTAAATTTTCAATTTTGTAAAAATTAAGGGGGGATAGAGGTCATATCTTGTGATTCTATTTTTTTGCAAAATTGTAAAGAGAAAGGGGGGATATTTTAAAGCAAGCAAAGGTGCATTCTCGATTGTACTCGACACCTTCTCTTAAAAATTGACTATACTAGGTGCATTTTCGGTTGCATCCGACACCTAGAGTGATAAAAATTTGGGTTGCTTTCTTGTTTTTTGATTATTGCACTAACAATTTTTTTTGTGTGCAATTAAACAATCAGATAGAACATTGAAGAAGCATTTCACAAAACCCAAACTTCACTCCAAACCGTGCTACACCTTGCACAGGTTAAAACAAAGTCAATTTTATTCCCCATTAAAAACAAAGGTCAAAAATTCAAAAACACCTTGATTAACTCTCTTTGTTTGGCTTAATTTCCTCAAACTTTCCATCCTTCTTGAAGGGTGTTAAGGCAAGTGCCATTAAATATCCTAGAGAGGACTATCACAAGTCTGTCAACCAATCCCTTTTCATTTGCTCTATCTTGTTTGGCTTAATTTCCTCCAACTTTTCATCCCTTGTTAAGGGTGTTAAGGCAGGTGCCATTAAATATCTTATAGAGGCAAATTGAAAACATCTTCCATATACTCTTTTGAGGGTATAGTGCAAGATACAACCATCTTAGTCCTATCAAATTTGAAACCTTAACCATGGCCATGATACACAAGTATCTCACTGAGAGCCAACTGCTCAAAGGTTCAAATTATTCAGCTTGGAAGACTAAGATGAAAGCTATCTTAACTGTAGAGGATTTGTGGTCAATAGTGGATGGAAGTGTCACTAGACCTCAATCAGCTGGAGCAGATCAAACTGAATTTGATAAAAAGGATAAGAAACTATCCTTAATGATCTTGCTAGCTATTACTGATGATATCCAACCTCATATTAGTGAAGCTACGACTGGTAAGGCAGCATGGGATGCCTTAAAGACCATCTATGAGGGAAAGAATCAATCAACGATCCTTAACCTCCAAACACAGCTTCATACTCTACATATGAAATCAGGGGAAACAGTAGAGCTATTCCTCTGCAGAGTCGCAGAATTGAAAACAAAACTGCTATCCTTAGGAGAGAAAGTGGAAGACCAAGTCTTGAACTCTATCATTTTGAGGGCTCTTCCTGACTCCTACAAAATGTTGATCACTTCACTACAAGTTTCTGGCAGGACAGTAACTTTTGTTGAGTTGGTAAACATGCTTCAAACAGAAGAAGCTAATCAACTCCAAAGAGATGAGGCATCCAACAATGCTCTTTTCTCAAAAAGACAAGGTGGTAAGAAAAAGTGGAATCAACAGAAAGGTTCTTCTTCTAATCAAGAAAAAGGTAAAGCCAAAGAGATTCCGAAGAAGAAGCAGTATTGTAAGATTTGCGACAAAGACACTCATGAAACCAAAAGATGTTGGTTTAAGAACAAACCGCCCAATGAACAAGGAAACAAGAAGGGCCAAGGCAAACCAAAGAACAAGAACAAACAGCAAAAGGGACACATTGCAGCTGAAGATTCTAGTTCAGATTCTGAGAGAGCACACAAAGTGCTCATGACACATACAGATTCCTCCCACAAGGACTCTATGTGGTACATAGACTCAGGCGCTAGTAAACATATGACTAGCGATAAATCTTGGTTTGCAACATTTGAGGCTCGAAAAGGTAGACCGGTCACCATTGCTGATAATCAGACCTATCGAGTTCAGGGAGAGGGAAGTGTTTCTATCTCCCTTCCAGATGGAGAATGTAATATTCAAAAAGTTCTTTATGTACCAGGATTGAAAAATAATCTCTTGTCAGTTCCACAAATCCTGGACAATAACATGAATGTCAATTTCAAAGTGGACAAAGAAAAGAAACGTTGCTTTATCACTAAGAAGGGAAAACAGATAGCAACAAGTTCATACAAACATGGTTTGTTTGTCTTAGATGCAATTACCTCTACCCATACTGCATTGGCAGTAACCACAAAGGAGGCCACTTCTCTTTGGCATAAGAGATTTGGGCATTTGAGTTCAGGATATTTACTAGAGTTGAGTAAATATCAAATGGTGAAAGGACTGCCTACTCTTTCATCTACTTTGCCAGTGTGCTCTGATTGCTTGTCAGGAAAGCAACATAGAGTACCTTTTGAACCTAGCTCTTTTCGAGCTAAGGTACCTTTGGAGTTGGTTCACACAGATTTGTGTGGTCCCATGTCTACAAGTTGTGGAGGAAAACGGTATTTTCAATTGTTTGTCGACGATCACTCACGGAAAATGTGGGTCTTCTTCTTGCAGTTGAAGTCTGAAGCATTTTCCTATTTTCAACAGTTCAAAAAGCTTGTTGAGAAGGAATCAGGATGCTTTATTAAGACCCTCCGTTCAGATCGAGGGGGGAATACACATCCAAAGAATTTTCCTCATTTTTACAGACACATGGGATAAAGAGACAGTTAACAACAGCCTATACTCCTCAATCCAATGGGGTTGCTGAGAGAAGAAATCGGTCCATTATGGAAATGGTTCGATGTATGCTTAAGGGGGCCAACCTTGAGCAAACTTACTAGGCTGAAGCTGTTCAAACTGCAGTATATCTTCTGAATAGGGCTCCCACACGGGCTCTTGAAGGTATAACTCCTCAAGAATCATGGAGTGGTAGGAAACCCTCCATAACTCATCTACGGGTATTTGGGTGTAAGGCATTTATGCATATACCCAAGGACAAAAGAAAGAAATTAGATGAGAAGTCCCTACCTTGTGTATTTTTTCGATATGATGAATTTTCAAAAGGCTATCGGTTGATAGACCCATTTACCAAGAAAATACATGTCAGCAGAGATGTAGTGTTTGATGAAACTTTCACACCCAACACTACATCAGTATACCTAGATGATGAAGAGGAACATCAACTTCCTTCTTCACAACAGAAAAAGCCACCCAAATGGTATACAAGCACAATGAAAGACTCTAAACTCACTTCCCCACCTGATCTTACTCTCAATCGTCCAAAGACAAGAAGCATGACACAGAAAGAAAAGAATGAAGCATCCACTTCAGTTGATGATCTTTGTGCAGATTTTCAAGATCTTTCTATTGATAGAGAGTTACCAAGGGAAGATGAGATGGAAATAAATGAGGAGAGGGTTTACTTGTCAGCATGTGATGAGAATGAGCCTTCTACAGTTGATGAAGCACTTAGACTGCCTCAGTGGAAGGCAGCTATGGATGCAGAATATAACTCCCTCATAAAGAATAAAACATGGAAGTTAGTGGATTTGCCTAAAGGAAAGAAACCCATAGGCTGCAAATGGGTTTACAAAGTAAAATATAAGGTAGATGGCACTATAGATAAGCATAAGGCCCGTCTTGTGGCGAAGGGCTATGCTCAAAAGGAAGGGCTTGACTGTTAAAGCATATGACATATTGTATTTCATTATTTTAAAATATTGCTCGTAGGCAATCTCCAAGTTAGGTTGATTAACCAACTCATCGGTTAATCAACCGCTTTCAACTGTTTGTAAATCTTTATATTACAATCAATGAGAATGTATCAAATGCTTCGCAAGTTTCTATATGGCATCAGAGCCACGGTCGTACTGGCGGACTGGCGGACCGGAGACAAACTGGTAGACAAACCTGGACGACGCAGACAGGATCTAACCGGACGGACGACAGAGACTGGCGGGCGGACGGACTGGACAGCAGACAGAAACTGGCGGACACAGAAGACCTGACAAGCCACAGACGAGACACAGAAGACCTGACAAGCCACAGACAAGCCACAGACGAGACACAGAAGACCTGACAAGCCACAGACGGACACAGAAAACCGGACGGCAGAACGCGCAGACCGAGGACGGCGGATCGGGGTGGTTCGCGGTTCGGGGTGCTTCGACGGCGGCTGAGGAGGCAAAGGCAAAAGGGAGGGGGTGGTTGCCCGAAGGCAACCGAAAGGTTGTTTGTTCTCCACGGTTTTTACACCCTCCCACAGTGGCCGCATAGGCCATGTGGGATCAAGTTTTTTTTAAAAACTTCTCCGCCCTCCCAGTGTATAAAACCGGGGTGTTCCTGATTTCTTTCATCAGGGTCTCCGGCTCCTGTGGTTGGTATGGTTCTTGCTTGGCGGCAGGTTATGGTTTCGAAACCCGTCGGGGATATTTTGACGAAAGTTTTTTTTTCGTGACGCTCATGTTTTTTTTTACGCCCGAATGGTCGCATTGACGCCCGAATGGTAGAATTGACGCCCGGCACGGTCGTTTGACGATCGGCTCCTGTTTTTGACGCCCGAAAGGGGCAAATGACGGCAGTGACACAGAATTGATGGTCGTTGACGCCAACAAGGTGTCATTCAAACCCAATGATGTTTTGAAGACTCCCATTTTTCCAGTTTTTTGGGGTTTTCAGGTATTTTTTTTCCACATTCTTATCTATTTTGCAAATTGAAGGGGGGATTTCACTTGATTTCACTTGCAAAATTGTCAGATAAAGGGGGGAATGTGTAATAGGAGTTATAATTTGTGGGCATTTATGATTGTTTTTTTTTGCATTTAAATACACTATTTTCTTGCATTCACAATCATAAATTAAACTAAATATAAGACCCCAAATTTATACCCTATTTGTGCAATTTATTGCACAACAGCGTTCGGTATTTGAGATACCTCTGGTCCACACTTACAGGTAATGTTGTCGTGCTTTGGACTACTGTATTCGCCGCCTAATATAGCTGCAACAACGACGTCTGAGCTTGTTCTCTATAAATCGTCGGGGAGAAATAAGGCAAAACTTGTTTTTTGTTTTTTTCCACTTCATACCCACATCGTGATTGTTGTTAGGCGTAAATCCTGACGAAAGTTTTTTCCAAAGTGTTTAGGGGAAGTTACGCCCCACGCATGCGGAATAAAACTTTCTATGGTAGGTGTCATTAACAACACGATGCCCTTTCAGTATCGCCTATGTTCAATATATTGTGCTTCTCATATGTACTTATAGTCTCCCTCACGTAAGGGCGAGTACATATTGAGTAGTATACTGTTCATCTATACCTATAGTTTCCCTCACGTAAGGGCGGGTATATGTTGAATGGTTACAGTATAAAGATCTGGCAGGTATAAAGAAAGGGAGACCAATTGGTGATATAAGGAACCTTCATAATGGCCACCATTCATAAGTATCTCTCAGACTCACAATTGTTGAAAGGTCCTAACTTTGTTCCATGGAAGACAAAGATGAAAGCCATACTTCAGTTGGAAGATTTATGGGATGTCGTGACTGGCACTGAAACACGTCCTACATCATCAGGAACAGATCAAGATGCTTGGGATAAAAAAGACAAGAAGAGTTTTGTATTTATCTTACTTGCTACTACAGATGAGGTGCAGCCTCATATTTGTGATGCAAAAACCAGTAAGATAGCCTGGGATGCCCTGCTCACAGTTTTTGAAGGCAAGAATCAATCTTCTATCCTTCATCTTCAAACTCAACTACATAATCTCAGTATGAGTTCTGGAGAAACAGTTGACATATTCCTTTGCAGAGTAGCAGACTTGAAAGCAAAATTGAATGCTATGGGAAAACCTGTGGATGATGATGTCTTGAATTCTGTTATCTTGAGAGCATTACCAAGTTCCTACAAGATGTTGATCACTTCTCTCAATGTCTCTGGTAGACAAGTTTCTTTTGTGGAACTGGTAAACTTGCTTCAAACTGAAGAGGCAACTCAGGTCCAGAAAGATGATATGCCTGATAATGCTCTATCCACACAACAAAGTGGTAAAAAGCAAGGTCAGTTTCAAAAAGGAGGTGCTTCTTCCAAAGGAAAAGGGAAGCAATCTCAACAACATGATACAAAATATTGCAAAATTTGTGACATGAATAACCATGACACCAACAAGTGTTGGTTTAAAAACAAGCAACCAAATGACAAAGGTCCACAGAAGAAGGGCAAGCACAAGAAAAAATACAATAAGCATAAGCAATCTAAAGGCCATGTTGCTTATGCTGAATCCAACTCTGACTCAAATTCTCCTGAGTCCGATTCGGATTCTCGACTCTGAAAGAGCACACAAGGTGCTCATGACTCATACTTCGTCTTCCCAGATAGATGCTGTATGGTATATTGACTCAAGAGCTAGCAAACACATGACTGGCGATAAATCCTGGTTTGATACTTTTGTGGCGAAAGAGGGCAAGCCAGTCACAATTGCTGACAATCAGGTATATCAAGTACAAGGAGAAGGAGATATTTCTGTGTCTCTTCCTGATGGTAAGTGTCAGATTGAAAAGGTTCTCTATGTTCCTGGCTTAGCCAATAATTTGCTATCAGTTCCACAAATGTTGGATAGAAACATGGAAGTCGTGTTTCGCATTGTCCATGGCAAGAAGAGATGTTTTATCACACACAGTGGTAAACATGTTGCAACTGGCTCTTACAAACATGGCTTGTTTATTCTCGATGCTATTTCCACTCCCCATGTTGCTTTGGCTGCAACTACAAAGGAGGCCACCTCTCTTTGGCATCGACGTTATGGTCATCTCAGTTCTGGATATTTGCTTGAATTACACAAATATGGGTTGGTGAAAGGTCTTCCACCCCTCTCATCTACCTTACCAGTTTGCTCGGATTGCTTAGCAGGGAAGCAACATCGAGTGCCTTTTGAAGCCAGCTCCTCCCGAGCTGCAAAACCTTTAGAGCTTGTACATACCGATCTGTGTGGTCCTATGCCAACCAGCTATGGTGGGAAAAAATATTTTCAACTATTCGTTGATGATTACTCACGGAAAATGTGGGTTTTCTTTCTTCAGTTGAAATCAGAAGCGTTTCTCTACTTTCAACAGTTCAAGAAACTTGTTGAGAAGGAGTCGGGATGTTTGATCAAGACCCTCCGCTCAGATCGAGGGGGGGAATATACCTCTGAAGAGTTTTCAGAATTTCTTAAGGAACATGGGATCAAAAGACAATTGACTACAGCCTATACACCTCAGCAGAATGGAGTTGCGAGAGAGAAGAAATCATTCCATTATGGAAATGGTTCGATGTATGCTAAAAGGAGCACATCTTGAGGATCAATATTGGGCGTAGCAAGAAATACAACATCATACCTTCTAAATAGAGCACCCACTAGAGCTCTACAAGGGAAGACTCCACAAGGAGCATGGAGTGATAAGAAACCTTCCATTGCTCATCTGAAGGTGTTTGGATGTAAAGCATTCATGCACATTCCAAAACAGAAAAGGAGGAAGCTGGATGAGAAAACCCTGCAGTGTATCTTTCTTGGTTATGATGAGTACTCAAAAGGATATCGATTGATTGATCCTAAGACTAAGAAGACACATGTAAGTAGAGATGTTATATTTGATGAAACTCTCACATCAAAAGACACATCCACAACTGTATACCTAGATGAATAAGAGCCTAAGAAGGAGGTTCAACTTCCACAGCAAAAAACAAAAAATTCCAAAATGGTATACTAGCACTTTGAGAGATGCTAAGTTGAAATCCCTTCCAGATCTATCTCTTGATAGGCCATGTACTCGCAGTATGACTCAAAATATGAGAGCAGAAGGATCTACTTCAGAGGTTGACGAACTTTGTCAACACTTTGATGATTTGTCAGTGGGTACAGAAAATGATAGAGAGGAAGAAAAGGATGGAGAAAAAATTTATATGTCTACATTGAATACAAACGAACCCACAACGGTTCAATCTGCACTTGATGAACCACAGTGGAAAGAGGCCATGGATGTAGAACATCAATCTCTCCTTAGAAATAATACTTGGAAATTAGTCGATCTGCCAAAAGGGAAGAAACCCATAGGCTGCAAATGGGTGTTCAAAGTGAAATATAAGGCAGATGGGTCTATTGATAAGCATAAAGCCCGGCTTGTTGCAAAGGGGTATGCTCAGAAAGAAGGCATAGATTATGAAGAGACTTTTGCCCCTACTGCAAAAATGACTACCATTCGTGTACTTTGTGCCATGGCAGCTCAGCTTTGGGTGGAAATTACATCAGATGGATGTTAAAAGTGCTTTCTTGAATGGTGACTTACAAGAAGAAGTCTACATGACTCAACCAGAAGGATTTGTGGTCAAGGGGAAAGAACAAAAAGTATGCAAATTGATTAAATCCTTGTATGGGCTAAAACAAGCTCCTCGAGCTTGGTACATCAAGATAGACAGTCACCTTGTGCAGCATGGATTCGAAAGAAGTCCTTCAGATGCAAATCTCTATATCAAGAAAAATGGGTCTGATATAGTGATTCTTGTACTTTACGTAGATGATCTGATCATTACAGGAAGCTCAGAAAGTATGATTAGCTTAGTAAAAAAAGACTTGAAGCAATCATTTGAAATGACAGATCTAGGACTTCTGCACTATTGTCTTGGTTTAGAATTTACTCAAGAACAATTTCATATACGAGTAACACAAAAAAAATATGCCAAGACTTTAGTAGAAAAATATCGGATGACTACTTGTAAGTCCAAAGCAACTCCAATGGAGCAAGGACTTAAGTTATCTCGATATGATGAGTCACCTCAGGTAGATGGAACTCTCTATCGTCAGTTGATTGGGAGTCTCCTATATCTGACAAATACCAGGCCAGATCTCAGTTTTGCTGTGGGATATCTTTCAAGATTTATGCAAGAGCCTAAGATGAGTCACTGGAAAGCAGCAAAAAGAGTTCTTCACTATGTTCATGGTAGTACAAATTATGGCCTGGAATATAGAAAGAATAATAAATTTTTCTTACTTGGATACACAGACTCAGATTATGCTGGATCTCTTGATGATCGTAAATCCACTTCTGGATATGTTTTTCATCTCGGGTCTGGACCAATCTCATGGCACAAGAAGAAACAACCATGTGGTTGCTCTATCTTCAACAGAAGCAGAATATCGTGCAGCCAGTGAAGCAGTCTGCGAGATAATGTGGTTAAGTCGCATTTTTACAAACATGGGCCTTCCAAAGAATCTTCCACTTCATTTGTTTTGCGACAATCAAGGTGTTTTGAATCTTGTAAAAAATCCAATTTTTCATGAACGTACCAAACATGTTGATACCGGATGTCATTTTATTCGGGATGAAGTTCCAAAGCACCATATACAACTCCAATACATTCCTACTGATGAGCAAGTTGCCGATATCTTTACCAAAGCACTTGGCCGTATCAAATATGAGAAATTTCGAGCAACTATTGGAATTTGCCAATAATGAAATAAGGGGGGATGTTAAAGCATATGACATATTGTATTTCATTATTTTAAAATATTGCTCGTAGGCAATCTCCAAGTTAGGTTGATTAACCAACTCATCGGTTAATCAACCGCTTTCAACTGTTTGTAAATCTTTATATTACAATCAATGAGAATGTATCAAATGCTTCGCAAGTTTCTATATTGACTATGAGGAAACCTTTGCCCCAACAACAAGGATGACCACCATTCGAGTGCTTTGTGCTATGGCAGCACAGTTCGGATGGAAATTACATCAAATGGATGTAAAGAGCGCCTTTCTTAATGGTGACTTAAAAGAAGAAGTGTACATGACTCAACCTCCTGGATTTGCAGAGGTAGGCCATGAGCAACATGTTTGCAAATTGGTCAAATCATTATACGGGCTAAAACAAGCCCCAAGAGCATGGTACATAAAAATGGATAGTCACCTGCTGCAGCATGGATTTAAGAGAAGTCCATCTGACGCAAATCTCTATATCAAGAACACAGGTTCTGAGATTGTGATTCTTGTGTTATATGTAGATGATCTGATCATCACTGGAAACTCAGAGAACTTGATTAACGCCGTGAAAGATGACTTGAAAGAGTCGTTTGATATGACAGATCTAGGACTTCTCCACTACTGTCTTGGCCTTGAGATAGAATAGAAAAAGAATCATCTTAGGGTGACTCAAAAAAAGTATGCCAAGACTTTAGTAGAAAAATATCGTATGACTGATTGTAAGCCCAAAGCAACACCGATGGAATCAAGGCTACAGTTATCACGATATGAAGACTCACCACAGGTAGATGGCACACTTTATAGACAGATGATTGGACGCCTCATCTATCTGACTAATACTAGACCAGATATTACTTATGCTGTAAACTATCTCTCACGGTTCATGCAAGAACCAAAGGTCTCCCATTGGAAAGCAGCTACGAGAGTCCTTCACTACATTCAAGGTAGTGCAAATTATGGTATAGAGTATAAGAAGAATAACTCATTCTTCTTACAGAGTTACACTGACTCTAATTATGTTGGATCCATAGATGACAGAAAATCAACATCAGGCTATGTTTTTCATCTTGGATCTGGTCCTATCTCATGGCATAGTAAAAAGCAATAGGTGGTTGCTTTATCTTCAATCGAGGCAGAATATCGCGCTGCACGTGGAGCTGTGTGTGAAACGATATGGCTAAGTCGCATCTTGGCTACCATGGGCCTACCAAAGAAACTTCCCATTCACATGTTTTGCGACAACTCAGGTGTTTTGAACTTGGTCAAGAATCTAGTGCATCATGAACGAACTAAGCATATTGATACAGATTGTCATTTCATTCGTGATGAAGTTCCTAAGCATAGAATCAAGCTCCAACACATTCCCACCGACGAACAGGTTGCAAGCATTTTTACAAAGGCACTTGGACGTGTCAAATTTCAACTGTTTCAAAGCAAACTTTGTATATCAAAGTAATGTAATAAAGGGGGGATGTTAGGGTAAAATAAGGTAGTATATTGCATTACACTACGTGGGGTTATTACATTTACTTTTCTATGTAATTACCATGAGATATTTTGCCTCATGGTTAAACTAGGTAAGTCCCTAAATATCCTATGTCAGATATTTAGGTTAGTGTTATGGTTAGAACTCTCTACCTAGGTTAGTGGTTAGCATCACGCAACTTCCTCCCTATTCTATTGTTAGAGGGTAGTTAGTGCTATTCCCTACTATTTGTTAGTTAGTCTATTATTTAAGCATAGACTAACTATTGTTAATGCTAATGATCAAATGCAATATTTCTTCGCCTAATATTTTTGCAACTCTATTTTGGTCACATTGGCAACTTAAATCCATTGTTATCGAGGACATGGCGTTGGCGACTGCTTGTACCAGTATCTTGTTGCTCCTAATGACCCAAGGAATCGGAAGAGATATGACTATCCCACTCAGCATTAGTGACTGCACTGACAGTCTTGAAGACTTTTGATTTGTCCCTTTATCTTCTAAGCTGGAGTTGATCGATACCCAATGTACACTGTGTTGAATTTGTTGATCTAACTCTTGTTGCCGAGTTCCACCAGCCATGTTCAAAGAATTATGTTTTGTTTGTAAAACTTACTAAAAATAGAAAGGTGGTTTCAAGGGTTACTATTTTTAGTAAGGAGCCCAAAAAATGTTTTGGGTGCTATATTTCAAAATGATTAGCTCAAAAAGACGATCACAATGAGCTATATTCCACAAAAAATATTTTGGACATCCCAGTTACTATTTTTAGTAAGGACCTCGAAAAGTGGGTTGGGTGCTATATATTAAAATGATTAGCTCAAAAAGATCGTTTATTTTTAAATATATATTGCTATTTTGTCGAGTCTACTAGTGTGGTCGGTTTTTCCTTTATAGTCTTTGCTCAAAAGTTAGGTTTGAGTTGCTCACCCCTTTCTAACCTCTACCCTATCTGTTCTGACTACTGACCACTCCTAACACTGTAATGTTACCTGTCTGGTCTGACTCTGTCACATATATTCCCTGTCTGTTTAAATTATGACTACCACAGGTAACTGTCCTGACACTGATAACCTGACGACCCCGTACTGACTGTCGCAGATATTCCCTGTCTGTTTGAATTTTGACTATCATAGGTAATTGTTCTGACCTGAAAACCCTGTACTGACTATTACTGAAAAAAGTTTTGGACTGTAATTGATACTAACCCGCCTATCCCGTGTTTTTGACTCTATTGGTTTTCTGTCCGCCTATTATATCCTTTTGTACTGATTAATTTTTACTGTTTGCATGCAAGAACTCTGGAATAAGGATGTCTTCTTCGTATGCTCAATTTCTGTGACAAGGGTATGGTAACAGGTTCGAAATTCACAGAATGGGATGTTTGCTGCAAGATAACATTTTGACAGAACCAAGGTATGCTAGGCAAAGGTGTATGTAATACCCTTAGGCCCTCTGTTATACCGTAGTGACGAACAATAGTGCTCCACACACACCCTTGAAGACACAATCTGCCTCTTTGACAGTACGGGAGGGTAATCTTCTGGGATGTTGTGTCTCGTGTACTATGCATAATACAAGGCCGAAAAAGCTTCCTAGGGTTAAAGGTTTGTTTAATCCTAGATGGTTTCCCTAAATACCCGAAGATACGTGGGAGCTTGATTCCGTGCACGGGTGTTATCTGAGGCCTGGGTATTGGAGCCTAATCGCCCCTCACTTCACTAAACGCTTTATGGACTATCTAGCTTAGCCAATAACGATAGCTCCTCCATGATATTTCAAAACCCCGGCACAGGGTTTCTAACCTACACAACTACCGTAGAAAAAAAACGATTGTATGTTTTGTTGGTGTTTTGTTGTTGTTTTTTTTAATATAGGAAAACAGAAAATGGAAAACACAGAAAAATTATACCTACAGTCGGATTGACAGGAAACGTTGCAGTTGCAGCAAAACACGGCCTTGGAAAGTGCTATGATACCACTTGTTAGGAACCTACTATTAAAAATAAACACTCACACAAAATGCTGAAAATAACATTAATGTTCAAAACACAACTATGGAAATATAAATGCAAATAGAACAATCTCACAAATAGCACTGAATCGCAGGCCTCTTCGAGGGGGCAACCTCCTTCAATTTTCATTCAATTATGCAAAAAGATACATACAATACTGCCCCTCGCAGTTTTAAGGATTTCATCAACCACCTAACTCCCAAGGTTGGCTTACATGCAAGATGTCAGCCGGGCTAGAATCTCCTACCTACAAGCGGTTACATTCTTGATAACAATTACATAAAATGGCGCCACTTGTCTAGGTGCTTATAGATCCACAACTATTACAAAACATTACAAAATATTATCATGGGAGTTCCTCCACGTTTACAAAACATTACAAAATATTAATATGGGTGTTCCCCATGTTCAACAAGGATCATAGTGTTAGGATGGGTCCTAAAATTTCGGGCCAGCCCCCTTTATATTTTAAACAGCCAACTTTATATTTTATTAATCGGCACGCTGGTATATTGGTTATCAAAAAGGAATGAAAAACTGCGTTGCTTTTAGATAATAATGTAATCGTAGTGTCCATCCTGCATGCAAAAGACAGGAAATAACATCTCTCGACATGTAACAAACTTCCCTATGATGGAAGTAATTACTCTTTACCTTCAATGCAGAGATCCGCAGGATCGAAATACGTACCAGCCAAGCTTAGGTCTCTGCAACGTAGCTGCCACATTCTCCAAAATTAATCATTACTCCACCATCCCCTCGTACAAAAGGATGCCTCGGAGAACATGTGAGGTGGAAGTAGGTGAGCTGTGATAATATATTACTATTTAAAGTTTTAAATTTTAAATTTAAATCAACACTACTCTTTTTACTTTAACTTATGAATATAAGTAATGTTTATAATGAGTATTATGATATTTTAATATAATAAGTGATAAATTTTATTATTAATATTTTATTAATTAGATTGTAATCAATTTTTCTATAAGTCAAGAAATTAATTTTTAATATTTTATTAAGATTAAAATTTAAAATTTATTTTTAAAGAATTGAAATCTTTAGAGTAAATTTTTTTAATTGTTTTCAATAAAAAATATATATATATATAATTAAAAAATAGCTGCACCCGCACCCGACGAACCGTTTTTAGGGGGGTTGCTCCCACACCCGCAATTCCTGTCATTCCCATACCCGCGCACCCAACAACCTTAGTTATAAGAGAACCATCCTATAGCCAAAGGTTGGGGAAAGTAAACCCCTCCCCATTGATTTGTTGAATTGCGGTCACGGGCACAAATTGCACTCGAAGATTTCTATGTTCAACAATTATCAAGCACATGAAAAGTATATACTTAGGATGAACATACCTATAAATAATATAACATGAGAATGCTACCATCACCTCATAGAAAAGTGCACTATTTGATCCCAATGATCCATCAGCAAAAGCTTTGACACCTCCAATGTGAATCCATTGACTTAGAGTTTGCGTAGCGTTTTTTAAAGTGTCCTGTTCAATACAAAAATGAGTATGTCAAAATTGAATTGCCCCAAACACATTTTTAGTAACTTCAAAATGTTTGATATCCTTTTGATAAAAAAGTATGAATTTAAAATAAAGATAAATCTTAAATAAATAAAAGAACATGATTGACAAGAATATTAACCATGGGTGATAGCTATCTCTTTTAGTGAATAACATGAAAATATTTCCTTGAACGATTTCTAGGATACAGTACATGCTAGATAAATAATATTATTGTGCACGTATTATATACAAGTGTTAGTTGAGAGATTATTAGGGTGATTTTGTAAATGACTTGCAGACTAGGAAAGCATTTGGAATTTATAAGTGTTATACAAGTTAAGATGCTTGAGTATTGGATAAGATAATATAATTCTATTAATGTCCACAGATGGCCAAAGTAGGCCAATGGGATACGACAAGAAAGAAAGAAATTTGATTAATATCAACGGGTGACCAAAGTAATCAGTACGACTCAAACTGTACTTTTCATCAAAATAAAATACAAGAACTTTTCATAACTCAAAAAAATAGCCATAAGACCTGCAGTTCATTTATAGATTTCTCTCCATCAACTTAAAATCTGAAATCACTCTTACCTATCACACATCTAATTGTCATCTAGCTAATCACCATTTTATATGTATAAATATATAATATTACATTCATACAAGGTACAGAATGAAATGTCTTAATGAACAACTCTGCTGGCAGAGACTTTTGCAAGAATGTTTGCCATCTGTTCTTGAGTAGAACAATATGTAGACGCTAGTTCTGAACAGAAGCAGCAGAAGCAGAGGTAAAACTGTACGCAGTTATTTTGGAGTGCAATATGCACTAAGTTGGTCAAATTGTAATGTAAATGAAAGTTAAATGATTAGTCAAATATGAGTGAAATGTAAATGAAACGCAATGCCATGTAAATGCCATCATAAGTTTAATACATGGCAAAATAATATAAAGTTTTGTATGTGTCTAATGTGTGTTGGAAGGGGGAAGGTCGTTATATGCTTAGGTGTCCTGGAAGCCGTTGTTGGCAACAACCAGGACTAAGTTATAAAAGGATCCCCCCTTATTCATTGTTGCATAGATACACATGAGAGCATATGAGAGAATAAGATACCATGCTGTGGTATGAGGACAAGAGGCTATTGTGAGAGTATTCTGTGAGTTCTGTAATGACATTGCCGTACAGGCAGACTGTTAATGCAATATATTCATTCTCCATATGTGTGTTGGATATCTGTGTGATGATGAGAGTATGTTAGATTGTTAGGCTTGTGCATTGTCAAGGTGTTGTGATTGCAGGTTGAAGGACACAGTCAGGAGTTGCAGAACACAGTTGGAAGTTACAGACCACAGTTGCTTGCAGTAACCATTGTACGAAAATCGTCGTCATGTGAAGTGCAATTGCCATCTAGAAGACTTGCCGTCATGTGATTAGTTTGATGCTGTCAAGAGACATTATGACCGCAGACAGAGTGCTTGCAGTCATTAGTTTCAACCTGTCATCTCATAGATTGTCGTCTAAGTAGATTGAAGTCAATCACCGTACAAATGCCTATGTCTTGCAGACTTATATTGACTGCAGACTTGTTTGGCCTATTCTTCCATTATCGGGAACCTCACCACCGTGCTACACAATAGTCTAACTCAATATGTCTACTCCCTACAAGATGTCTAAGTGAAATGATAGTGAATGTGTACATGTCTTGTGCCTACATGAAATAAAGTCTTGGCAATTTTGATTGCACTCTCCAAACAAGGCATTGTCCCCACTGAGTCATCTGTAAATAAACAATCCATCTCCTCAGCCAAAAAAACAGACATGTACTCAAGTTAAACGGAGCTTTTGCACTCAACTTAATGGAGCAAAGATCCACTGAATGATGTTACCAAAATGGAACATTTGGACCAGGAAGAAAGGAGGACAAGTCAACAGCCACAGTAGCAGTCACAGCAGCAGCTAGAACTTCAGCCTTAACTGCAGCAATGACAAGCGGTGAAAATAATACCCGCTCAAGGGTCGTCACACCCAATAAGCACCAGTGGTGGAGAGCCATCAACCAAACAGGCTGTGCAAGGAGGCGGCAATGCACAGCCACAACAAAAACAAGGAGAATGCCCAATCTAGATCATTACTAGACAACAAATTCACATACACGGCCAAACATACCTCGTGGTGCCAACTATGGCAACCGCACAAGTTGTGGCACAGTGAATTACTAGAAGAGGAGGACCTGAATTGACACGTGCATTTGAGGAGCAAAACTATGCAAGTAGGTACCATAGAAGGCGATAAGAGAGACACAATCTGAGGTTGCAGGAAGAGGACAATAGCCAAAGCAATCATTCGCAGTTGTGTAAGAGATAGGAACAGTGCAACATGAAGTGGAGAGAGGTACGTAGGAAAAGACAGTAACACAACCAAAAGCCATTGTAGTGGATGACATTGATGAACTGAATGAAGAGATTCAGGAAGCAGATGCTGCTTTGGAGGCATTGGATACATTAGTCGTAGGAGATTTAGAGAGGCCACCCAGATTTGGTTTGGGAACACCAGGATTGTATGTGTAGCACAATGGTGGGGTTCCCAACAATGAGATAAAATGACAGGAGTTAGGGGCCAATGAGTGTGCATTCAGCACTCCGAAACAATGTCACCTTCATCATCATCTAATCAGATGGCAAGTTGGACTTCAACCTTCAGTCAATATGACGGAATCATCTGGACAGCATCAATAGGGCAGCATCAATATGACAACATGACGGCATGATCTCCAAACGACAGTCTATGCAACAACGACTATCCAGACGGCGATTGCACTTCAACAGGACAACAGTTCTGGTACGACAGTTATCCTCAGAAGCTGTCATTGGCAATCATCTGACTGAGTCTTCCAACTTGCAGCCATGAGACCTTGACAATGCACAAGTCTAATGATCTAACACATTGATATCAACACACAGACATCCAACACATAAATGGAGAATGGATTTGTATTGATGATCTGCCTGTACAGCATTTACAGATTACAACATTTGTACTCAGACTCACAAGATGCTTTGCACTTGCACATATGCTCTACCTATGACAATGGTCTTGCAATCCTCAGATATCTCTATGGGTGTACTCGTACGCTCCTATTCCCATATGCATATGCAACAATGAATGGGTAGGTCTCTTTTAAAATGCAGTTCTAGTCATTGTTAGCAACAGCTTCCAGGACAGATGGCACATTACTAATTTCCCCTTTCCTACGTGCATTAGACATATTGCCAACCTTCCGTTATATGCAAATATTAACTTATGACGGATATTACATATCATTTGCATTTCATTTCAATTACATTTCATGTACATTTGTGCACATCTGCACTTAAGACCAAAACTTAGTGTGTTTTGCACTTAGACACTTTTGCAAACAATATTACTTTTCTTTTTGTTGCTCATGTCCACAACTAGTGTCTACATTTGTCCTCCCCTTTGATTTGGTCAGCATCCTCGTTGACATCCTTCTTTGTTTTGGTGGGGTCATACTTGGTTGTTGAGGTTGTGGAACAAGTACTCCCATTTCTACAATTTGTATTTTCAGTGCCTCTTTCTCATCCTTGAGTCTCTTGGCATAATTGTGATACTTGGCCCATTCCAAACCATAATGGTTGGCACTCAGATTTCAATTGTGCAATTATTGCATCTTGTTCCTCATTAGCCTTAGTCTTATGCATGGATAGAATATGAATCAATTGCATGACTTATGGTACGACGTTACAGAATACTGCACAATGCATATACAATCAACAATGTCTGCATATATGGCTTGGCAACAGTTTGCTCTAATCTCTCCTAGACATAGTATACACTCTACATACATACACAGATACCCTCACGGTCTGTCTAGATAGCACATGCTTGTATAAGGTTCCTAGATAGTCTCGAATTAAGGAGGGGAGGTTTATTTAACCTTTGTCCTTGCCAGTGCCAACAACAGCTTCCCAAGACAGCGCAGCACCCAACCGTATCCATATTTGGACGTTCAAAATTAACCTTAATGCACTATAGTCTTATTTGCAATTTATCTCAAATTGCATTACTTGTCATTTCGACTATATTTGCATTTGCATTTCACACGCATTTTATGACATTTGCATTTGACTGTAGATAGGCAAATTGATATGTCTGTATTTGCTTAACCAGTTTTGGTTTTATATGTTATTTTGTAATTGTACGCAAAGTGTTTGACAAAATGAGCATACATATATTTAATTATGTTATTGTTGCCACATTTTGCAAGGGGTGTGAAATTTTGAAAATTCTGAAAATTTTGTTATCTTCCGGAATCGGCCCTAAATCGCAGCAGCTAGGCAGCGACCTGAAGCAATCTGCCAATTTTGGGCGCTTTAGGGCAAATTTGAAAAAGTTGAAAAATTGATGTTTTTTTGGCTAAGTATAAAATCTTCCCCAAGTCGCTGCAGCTTGGAGCGCTTTGGAGACATTTTGCCAGCCTTGAGCGCTTTGGAGCAACTTTCGGGCAGTTGGGAGAGATAGGGTGAAAATTGGCCGAAAAATCCTAAGTATAGAAATTTGCCCTAAATCGCTGCAATTTCGAGCGCTCCGAGGCTATTTTACCAGTCTCGAGCGCTCCAGGGCAGATTTCCCTTTCCAAGGCGCTTTGGAGCGGTTTTAGGCCAGATTGTGAAAAGGAGCAAAAAGTGTGTTTTTTGGCTAAGTATGGGAAATTGCCCCATATCGCGGAACTTTGGAGCGCTTCCGGGCAAGTTTCCATCTTTGGAGCGCTTTGGAGCCAAATTGTAAAAACGTGCAAGGAAAAGGTTTAAGTGTAAAAAAATGCCCCAGAGCGCTGTAGCATGACAGCGCTCCACGGCAAAACACCTCTTCAAGGGCGCTTCAGGGCAATTTTGGTGCTGCCAAGGAGAAGACAAAGGGACCCAAAATATCCTAAGTGTAAAGTTGCCCTAAAGCACTGCAGTATCGAGCGCTCCAGGGAAGAATTGCAAAGGTTGAGCGCTTTGGGGTGTTTTTTGAACACTTAGTGCAAAAAGTAAAAAGGGGTCAGTTTTGGTCAAGGAATGAAAAGCGCCCTAAAGCGCTGTTGTCTAGCAGTGCTAGAGGGCAAATACACCAGTCTGGAGCGCTTCAGGGCAGCATTTTGGTACTTAGAAAAATGTTGAATATTTTGGCAGCCAGACAGTTCCAGAACAGCAGTGTTTCTTTTTTGAGCATTTTGATGTTGTTTCCCGCCCAAATCTTTCCAGCTAAGCAGCTAACTTCCCCGGAGGAGAAAAGTCAAGATTTTTTGGGATCAGGGCCTATTTAAGTACAGCCAAAGCCATACTTAAAGCGGCATAGTGGGTGACCATTGAAGACAAATAGTAGCGGGCATTTGAGGCAAATAACCGCTGCATCCACCACATTAATGGGCCATCCTCTCCCAGCTACCAAATCTGTCAAAGCCATACCGGCCTCAAGGAAAAACATGTTGCGAGTACAGATACGGCCGACAAGGATCAAACCTGGCCGCTTTTGCAGGTTTGGGCATTTGTGCCCAGATTGTAATCTGGGGGGAAATTATGCTATAAATAGCAGTTCATTCTATTGTAATAGGGGGGGAACATATTGCTAAAGAAAGCTGCTGTAACTAAGACTGTTTGCTTCAAATGCAATCCATACTTTGGCTCCAATTGTGTCTCTTTCTTTTATGCTGCCTTATCCGTGTCATTTCTGCATTTACTCATTTATTTTTCTGATTGTTGTCATTCTGAACTCTGGATCGCAGCATTGGCAATTATCTGAGCCTGGAATGCATGTTTACGGATACATAGGGAATAATCTCATAACTGGTTTCCGTTACATGTATTCTTTTGATTGTTGTTGGTTTAGTTGCTAGTTAGTGACTGTGCTGCTTGTTCTTTCCCAAAGCTGAGAAATCACCGTTTCTACCCCTTTAACTCTTTTATTTTTTTTCCAGTTCTCTTATCTTGAAACCAAAAAGTTACATAGGAAGCCGGCCTCCTCCGGAGATTGGCACGGAGGGTATCCCTTCCTTCCGACCGTTCAAGCTGTTGGGCGAATCGAGGGCGCAATAACACCAAATCCTTTCCTCATGGCAAATTTGTAACCAACACTACTTTTCTGGCATGCCCGGTGGGACCAATCCCACCGCATAAGCAGCATTGAAGGTGTCGATGTTCACTTCATTGCTGACGGTTTTTTGAACATCTGGCGACTCTGACTCTGTCGAACTCAGACACCCTCCAAGTCTCGCAGACCAGTCCAAGCATATCCTGTCTTCATGAAAACGAGATGGAGAGTAAGAAATTCTGAAGAACAACCCGAGTATTACGAGCTCGACATCGACGCTTTTGGAGAGCGTCCCCGGCTAGTAAGAACACACGTTTCTCGGGACAGATCATCATCAAGGGAAGCTCAAGTTGCCGAACAAGGTCCAACTCCAGATAGCACTGCAACCGGCTGCCCCTCAGGTCCGCCCAACTCTCCAGATCATTCGATTGCTCCTAAGCAATTCGATTGGCAGCAACAAGTGCTGGAAGAACCTGTTCAACCGGACCCGCTGCAGCCTCAACTATTACCACCAAATCAAAACGCCAATATGGCGGATCAATATCAAAATCAAAATCAGCAGAAGGACCTGTTTCCTGCTTGGGACTCAGCTTCTCCACTGAACTTATTGGGAGATGATCCAATTCCGCAAGCGGCCATGAAGGCCTTGCCCACGTTCGATGGAAACGGAAAGACGGCCTATGAACACATGGAAGACATCGTAGCTTTGGCCGCGTTTCACCGCATCACAGACGAGAGCGTCATGGTTCGATTGCTGGCTCTCTCACTGAGAGGAAAGCTCCTGTACTGGTACCGATCCTTGCAACCCGGGTCCATCACCAGTTGGGCCGAGTTGGTTGAACGTTTGGCCAGGAGTTTTAATGAATCCGCTGATCCATCGTCCCTCCTGCATCAATTTCAGTCAATCCAAAGACACCCGCAAGAGGAAATAGCGGACTTTAATGTGAGGTTTGCTAGATCATGGAAAAGGGTGCCCAAGGAGCTGTGGCCAAGTGATGGTCAAGTTGCGCATTATTATCTTAGATCTTTTAATGCCGATATGGCCATGTAGATCAAGGCCGCCCGCGTTAATACCTTTCATGCGCTGTATGAGTTGGCTCAATTAGTGGAACAAGACTTAAAAAATTAGCAAGCTTCCACATAGGATGCCGACACTGATTTATCCTAACTTCCAACAATCCACTCAGTATCCTAGTGCATCCACTCAGCCATATTCAGTATCTTCCTCTTGCATTCTACTGCACCGTGGAATCCTACGCCTGCAATTACCCACTATCCCCCTCAAATACATCAGTCTACTCCACCTCCACCACTACTTACAACAACCCCGTTGTATCCCTTACTGCCTCCTCCTCCCGCTGCTCCACTATACCCTCCATTGCCTTCGGCCCCGTCGTTGGCTCCATTGCCACCACCCGCTTCAACGGCTCCTCCGTACGTTGATATCCAAGCAAAGTTGCTGCAAGAAATGCAAAAGCCCAACTCTGCCTATCGTACAATGTCCAACGACATGGCAATCATCAAGAAGAAGCAAGCTCAAATGGAGTTTGCTCCCAGAAGGCCCTACCCTCCTCCGGCACTGACAAGAGATCAAGCGGCAGCCCAAGATAACAGACCTCCTGCAAGGAACATTGCCATGAACGAGGGACAGAACACCTCTGACCCTGTGCACTGGTGCTCGACCTGCAATGATCCTCATAGCGAGAGTACCTGCATGTTTCATCAGCATTATGTGCAGACCATGGCGGGTACTCGGCCAAGTAGTGACCTGGAGGACCAAGTAAATATGCTTCGAGAAGAGGATCACAACTTACTGGTCCCTGAGGAGGAGAAGGTGTCCTTTTTGACCAAAGATGGCAAAAGGCCAATTGAAGCAGATGCGGCTCAAATGCAACCGTTAAAGGTGTACACAAGGAGGAACAAGGAGCAGCCCATGGCTAAAGCTCCCGACAAGGACCCTGTACCGCCGTCGGCAAATGAAAAGAATGTCCCTCAGAGGGCTCCAGCCTCCGCGGCTCCACTTCAAGTCGAGACAAAAGAACAAGCGAGGGAGAAACTCAAGTACCCTTCGCTGACCAAACGGCAGAGGGTTAAAGCAACGCAGCAGTACCGTAGCAAGTACGAAGCTGCAAAGGAGATAGAAGGGCCTGCCGCTTCGACCTAAAACATTGTTGAGGAACTCAAGAAGACCCCGACTAAAATCAGTATGTACGATGCCCTTCAGCTCCCTGGCCAGGTTGATTTGCTGCAGGAATCTTTGAAGTCTGTAAAAGGAGGTAAAGCGCAAGCAACCGGCATCGGCCCAGCCATTAACCAATTCAATCACCGGGAAAAATAGACCACCGTTGTTCTATCTGTCCTTGCGGATGGAAGGATACGTGGTGCACAATTGCATCGTTGATTCCGGCGCCTCAACTACGATCATGCCCGAGGCAGTTTGTGAAGAGATCGGCATGGAATATACACGGAGCAGCCAAAGCGTACTCCAGTTAGACGGCACTCCCGTGAATACTGTCGGTATCATAAAGGACATCCCCATTCAACTGCATAAATCTCCACAGATCACAGTAATCCAAGAGGTCGTAATTGTAGACCTAGAGCCCTATTTTGGCATGTGCCTCTCAAGGAAGTTTACCGCCAAGCTAGGCGGATATCTATCTTTGGACTACTCCCCCATGGAAGTCCCTTTCAAAGGAAGGTGAGTGAAGATTTATAATGACAAGCCTTCCACCTTCTTGGTTGAGAAGTTGCCCGAGGAGGGACAGCAAGATGAGGCAGTTAACCTAGTGACAGAAGAAGTTGAGGAAGTGGACATAGCGGGTGAAACTATAAAAGAGCTGCATGCGAAGGATGAATTCTCCTCGCTGGACTTCAATGCTATGATTGAGTCTGAGATCGGCTGCTATTCTATTAATCAGCCCGAAAAGCCAAAAGAGACGGCAAAGGAAGATATAAACCCTGCCCCTAATGAGCTATGGAAAATGTACTTTGACGGTGCCTGATGCAAGAACGGCGTTGGGGCAGGGGTTTTACTTATCTCGCCTACAGTAGAAGAGAAAGCTTACTGCTACCGATTGGCTTGGAGTTGCATCAATAACGGTGCAGAGTATGAAGCCTTGTGCTTAGGGCTGAAGAAAGCAAAGAGGTTGGCAATCAAGCAGCTGCAAATTTTCGAAGATTCAGAGCAAGTCAGCAACCAGATTACCAACAAGTGTGCCTCGAAGAAGCATTATCTTAAGGCATACCGTAATCGGGTCTGGGACCTGATGGAATCATTTGAGGCCCTCGATGTCCAAGCTATTCCCCAAGAGAAAAACAGGCATGCAGACATCTTCGTCTATCGGAGCCAGATACTCACCGGCTGATGATTTAATGCAGAAGCCTAACGCGGTAAGAACCATTTACAGGCCTTTTGTGCCTGATAAGGACACCCACTGGCAGGTGTTCGATTCTGATGAGCAAATCATCAATGTTTTTATTCATGAAGCTGGCACAATCGAAGGTAGAGACCCTGATGACGAGGAGTACGAGGGGTTGATACAGTTAAAAAAAAACCATGTCCCCAAAGGACTAATTACCCTAGAGAGTCTCTTTGATCAGAATGACCGAGCAATATCGCATAGGATCAAGGTGGACTCCAAGCAGTACAGAGACCTGGAGCTTGAGCCAGGCAAGTCAATTGAAGTCGGAACCGACTGCACTCCAAAGGAGCTGGACCAAATTCAGGCCCTCTGTAGAAGGTATCCTGATATTGTGGCTTGGAGTTATCAAGACTTGAAGGGGTACGACCGAGAGGTTATCCAACATACGATTGAACTTGAGGAAGGGGTTAAACCCTGTAGGCAAAAGCAGAGGCCAGTGAACCCAAAGATCGAGGTCTTGATGAAGGCCAAACTCTTGAAGATGCTCGAAGCAAAAATAATATATCCTATCAAGCATTCTTCTTGGGTCGCAAATATGGTTCCAGTCAGAAAGAAGAACGGTAATATCTGCCTTTGCGTGGATTTCCGCAACCTGAACCAGGCCTCCATCAAGGACCACTACCCGCTCCCGCAAATCGACCAAATTCTCCATGTGGTCGCAGGAGAGCAGCGGTTCTCTCTCCTAGACGGCTTCTCGGGATACAACCAAATTTAGGTGAAAGATGAAGACCAGCACAAGACGGCGTTCACCACCAAGTGGGGAACGTTCGCCTATCAGAGGATGCCCTTTGGCCTGTCCAATGCAGGGGCTACATTCCAAAGAGCCATGGATATTGCATTCCAAGAACTACTGAACAAAATAATTGTAATATATCTAGATGACATGACAGTATTCTCTCACAAGAGGGAAGAGCACAACTCTCACCTGGAACAAGTATTTGAAAGGTGTCGGGAGTTCGGCATATCTATTAATCCGAAGAAATCAGTCTTCGCGGTGAGAGAAGGAAAGTTGTTGGGTCATGTCATCTCCGAAAAAGGCTTAGCAGTTGACCCCGACAAAGCAGAGGCTCTGATGAAGCTCTCCATCCCAATGAACAAGAAGGGTCTTCAATCCTTCTTCGGCCAGATCAACTTCGTGAGGAAGTTTGTGCCAGACTTCGCTCAAGTGATAAAGCCAATGGCCGAGCTATTAAAGAAAGATGTCAAGTTCATATGGACTGAGGAGAGATTTCGGCTCTCCAGCGCTCACCGAAGGCTTCCCCGCCCCAAAGCGCCCCACTCCTACAGCGATCCAGGGCAAAGAGACCAACATCGTCAAGCAAAGACTAGGGAGAAAAAAAATTCGAAAAAATGTTTCAAGTGTCAAATTCTCCCTCCGTCGCCCGTCCAAAGTAAAAATACCCTGTAGCGCTCACCTTCTTCGACGATATGGGGCAGAATTTGGCGAGACGGCGAGACAAGGCGTGTGCCAAAGTTGTAAAAAAATTTATCTAAGTGTCAAATGATGCCCTCTAGCGCTCGCCCAAAGCAAAAGCACCCCAAAGCGCTCCGTATGGGGGCGATCCAGGGCAAGGTCCAAAGGAAAAATTTTAAAATGTTTAAATCATCCAAGGTGCCCGCTCGGCTCGCGCCCCTAGGCGCCCCATATCGCTCTCCACGGCGGAAAAAGCCCGGGAGCGCTCATTTGTGGAGCGCTCTAGGGCAAAAAATTATTTTTTAGGGAAAAAAGGGGAGACGCCCCTTTCTTGCTGGCCGACCTAGGGAACCATACAGGGCACATCTTTCAGGAAACGTGTATTAAATGAAAACGGACGCACACAATTCAAGGCAGGTTTATGTTTTAAAAAGGGGAAAAGGACATTCTGCAAGGATTTTTTAAGTCCCATCCCACAGATTTTATGCATGGCCAACCTGAGAGAATAGATCGACGTCCACCAACTCCGTGCGCCGGGTAATTAAAGCCGGACACCCGCCATTAAGATACGCCCATGCCGAGCTCGCCCCGATAAAATTAGGTTCTGCAGAAGGTTTACCATACACAATTCCAAGTGCTCCAAGCTCCGGTAAAACAATAAATTCGAATTTTACAGATACAGAGCAGCAGTTTGAGTTTTAATTTGCGCCATGGGAAAGAAAGAAGCTGGCGAGCGAAGTGCCGCAGCTGGACAGACAACCTCAAGCACACCTGAAAGCGGACAAGAAAAGCAGAGAAAGGACAAGGGCAAGGCGCAGGCGTCTGAGGCAGATGCAAGAAGGAAGGCTCAGCCAGAGCAACCAAAGCAACCTCTCCTGCCGCCCCTTGACAACTGGAATAGGCTCAGAGATGGACCCTATTCCCAGAATATAAATGATTTGCGGAATACCATCAAAGAATGTAAGGATAAAGTTCCTAAATCACACCCACTCGCCGCAGCTTATCATGCGCGCCTGCATTGGTTTCTATGCAGTCAGGTGCACCATTGCCCCGAGTTGATAGCAGCAGTGGCGGATTACTACAACCCAGACACCCGACAGGTCTGCGATTACAAGGGCACACCTCTATTTTCCATTGACTCGGAGACCATTGAGGCAGCTTTCGCGCCAGGCCATGCGCTAGACAAAAATTGCATAGTCAAGAGGGTCAACCTCAAGGAGCAGACGAGCAGATTTACGGACACTCAATCGATGCGGCAGTTTCTAGAGTCCGAGCTGCATAGGCCACCTCCGCCCCGACAATGGTCGCAGAACCCTCGGCCCTTATCAACTTTCAAGAGTCCCCATATTTACACCATGTTGGCCTGGGTTCTGGGTTGTGGGTCGGACTCAATGGTCCACCCCTACCAAATTGCTATCGCCGAGTGCCTCCGACATGAGGAATTTTGCGACCCTAAGCTGATGAAGGGCAACACAAAGCCCGTCTTCTTCGACTGGGCTGATTACTTGGCCCGCGCAATTCACCTCGCCCTCTGCAACTTCAAGGAGAAAAAGTCAGACACTTTCAGGTTCTGTTCATTCTTGGCTTGGCTGTTCCTGTTTCACTTCCATGATAAGATGAGGTCAATTCCAGTTCAGCGTGGGGACGAAAATGGTGCACTGCGTCCGGTTTATGAATGGACCCGGGTGCTATATAGGGAGGAGTCCTATTACAGGTTTAATAAATATTTTCTGAGCCGTGCCCTAAGTATCATCCAAGGCGGTTGCTCGCGTGTCCCGCGCACCATGAGTGAGCACTTCATAACCGGGGAGGTGCCCTTCGGGGATATTTTCCGGCTGACGCAGGGTTTGGTAATCAGAGTCTTCGGATTCACGGGCAAACCCTTTCTGCTGCCCTATTACACCTCAGAGTACCTTTTTGCGCTTGAGGCAGCGCGACAGATGGACTATACTGACGAAAAACATGGCCAGGGCAAGAAGAAAGGGCATATATTCCGATACCCGATCACATGGGGAGAAGTGGAAATTGGCGTCAATGGGCAACATCGGTTTTGCACCGCCATACTTTCTAGTTTCGGGTTGATTGAGCTGCCAAAGCGGTGGAAATACGATCCTCTGGACATTATCAAAAGATTTAAGAGTGTCCAAGAGTTCCATGTCTGCCCTAGAAAGGACATAATGGCCGAGCGCAATAACCCCGAAAGGCAAGACCTGGAGTGGCATATAGAAGATATGCAATCATTCCCGCCGTGGCATGACTTTTATGAAATAGAGGCGGAGTATGATCCCGGTAACAATAAAGACCATAGGGCGGATGCTGATAACTTCAAAAGGTGGCAAAAGAAGCTGAAAAAGAAGGGATGGACAACTGGTAAAATATCAGAATGGTGGGTGATGCGCTGTCGGACAAGGAAGGAAAGATCAAGCAAGAACCTAGATAATGACGAAGAATTCTCCGCGCTTTACGATGCACACCATGCCACGTGGCGGCCTATCATTTTCCGGGACATCGTGCCCCAAGGCATTCGACGGCTATATAAGGGCCAAGACCCACCTCAACAACCACTTGCATTAGGAGAAGGGTCAAGGAGTGGCATGGAGAGAGGTCAAGGAAAGGAGAAAAGTCAATCTACAGTGCCAATGGTACGACCGGCTCCTGAAAAGCGACCAGCTGAGAAGACTCCACCAAAGAAAAGTTCATCTAAAAGTGCAGTTGTTGCCGCTGTTGTGCAGACTCCTCCAAAACCACCAAAAAAGAAGCCGAAAATATCTTTCGTACAGAAGGGGGCCGCTTCAAGTGGAACTGCTAGCCCTGCGCCCAACAATCAAGAGGAGGAGGTTCCTCTTAAAAAGAAAAAGAGAACGGAAAAATCTAAGGAGGGAAGGGCTACACCTGTGAAGGAAACCACGCAGCAAGGGGCTGTACCCTCTGAAGTCATCAACATACAAGAAAGCACCCCCTCGCAGGGCGAAGACGTAGAGCAGTGGGCGACTCAGTGCATTTCCTCACCAGCCCACACAGGGCTCGCAGGTACGCATTCCGCAATCCTTGAAACTGTTAAGTCCCGAGCTGCGGCACCCTCATCTCCTGCTGCTGGACCCGTCCCCGCGGTCACTTCTTTGGCTAGCGGAACAACAGCCGCCCATTCCATTGCCGCCGCAACACCCTTCGTAGAAGTCCAACCCTCCGCTGAAATCCAATCTAGCCATCCAGCCTTTGTGCATTCTTCTGAAACCCTAGCCCAGGACCAGTCAGGTGTCGCCGCACCAGAACCCTCACAATCCCCACGACCCTCATCTGTAGCCGCCAACCCAGTTGAAACCCTAGTTCAAAATCCAGAGTGCCCTCTTGTCAAAAACCCTATAGTCGAAATGCCCCTAGAGGAGCCCAAGCCCCAACGACTCATTTCTCCTCGCCTGTTTGCCGAAGGGCATACATCCCGGGGTTACAGCAGCATGGATCTGATCAGAATCATGGACGAGCAACCCCTGATGACTCAGGGTGGTCGCAGCTCCAACAAATGGATGCAGAATGTGAGGAAGAGGAAGGGTGAGGAGCTCGCCCAAGTTGAAAAGCGCTCCAAGGTCGACCCAGATAGGATGATACTCTATAAGGAGAAACGAGTCCCGAAGGTGCGAAAGCCAAGGAAGGACATGACTGATGATGACTATGAGTACATCCCTAAGGAAAAGGACATAAGTAATCTTAACTGGGAGAACACGGCAGTTGGGATTCAGGATAGAACTGAGTCGATGCTTGCGAATCACTACCAACTGCAGGGGCAATATTATGAGCTGGAAAATGAGAAATTCAAGCTGGAAGAAGATATGGCGAAGTTGCGAGCCAAGGTGAACGACACTGAGAACCAGTGCCAGCTACTGCAGCAACGGCTGGAAGCAGCAGAAAAGGAAAAAGAAGTACAGGCCCAAAACGTCAAGCTTCAGAGCCTGTTGCAGCAGACGCAGCAGCAGCTAGAAGAGCAGGCCGCCAAGGTAAAGACGTTCACCAAGGAAGGGGTAAAGGAAATGCGGCTCCGGCTGTTGAAGAATTTTAAACCCCGGGCTTCTAGGTCCTTGTTCGTCCTTGCTTTTGTTACTAAGATTCAAGAAGTATCTGCCCGGGGTAAGCCTGTGGTAGAGGAGGCCGAACGCCAGACAGAGGGCTGGCTCGATTTAGCGCTCAAGGCTGGGAACCTTGAGCGTCGCGGTCTCCAAATTTCCCCAACAGACCCTCTTGCCGATGATTGGGCAGCCGCAAGGGCAACCTTGCATTTTTATTTTGAAAAAATTGAAAAGATTCAGAAGGCCAAGTCTATCCTGGATAAGTTGGAGAGAGAGAAGGACTTTTGCCTGGCTTCCTTCCAAACCCTAGCGTCGCATGGGTTCCCTAGCTTCACTGACGCTAACGGGAACATCCTCCCTGAAGAAAAGCTGCAGCCGAAATGGAATGCCTTTGAGGCAGACACAGCAGACATTGATGGGTGGACTGATCCAATCCAGGAGGCCCAGGTGACGCAGCTCTCGGCCAGGTTTTGTCAGATCCGCTCCTGCTTCACCACTTTGGACCTGAAGGTGGAACAAATTGATACGCTCCAAGTTGAGTTTTTCAGGCACCTGGTGGAGGACATCAGTGCTTTCAAGCCAATTCCAGAAGAGGCCTGGACTCGGGTTCAGTCCGCATTCGATGAGATACAGGAACGCCTCGTCCCGGCTGAGCAGGAGCAAGATGAAGAAGAAGGCCAGGGAGACCAGTCCGAAGGAGAAGAAGAGCGCGCTGAGGAGAGCGCCGATGAAGAGGTGCTGCCAGGGCAGGGTAAGCAGCAAGGTCAACCAGGGACCGGGGGTGACTCCGTGGCCCAATGAATAAAGGCCTGGGTCCTGGCATCGAGGCGAGCTCGATACCCCGCGAGCCGCCAGGAATGTTGCCACATTTTGCAAGGGGTGTTAAATTTTGAAAAATTCTGAAAATTTTGTTATCTTCCGGAATCGGCCCTAAATCGCAGCAGCTAGGCAACGATCTGAAGCAATCTGCCAATTTTGGGCGCTTTAGGGCAAATTTGAAAAAGTTGAAAAATTGATGCTTTTTTTGGCTAAGTACAAGAATCCTCCCCAAATCGCTGTTCCTTTGAGCGCTTTGGAGCAACTTCCGGGAAGTTGGGAGAGAAAGGGCGAAAATTGGCCGAAAAAATTCTAAGTATGGAAATTTGCCCTAAATCGCTGCAGTTTGGAGCGCTCCGGGGCTAATTTGCCAGTCTCGAGCGCTTCAGGGCAGATTTCCCTTTCCAGAGCGCTTTGGAGCGGTTTTAGGCCGGATTGTGAAAATGTGCAAGAAATGTGTTTTTTGGCTAAGTGTGGGAAATTGCCCCATATCGCTGAAGTTTGGAGCGCTTCCGGGCAAGTTTCCATCTCTGGAGCGCTTTGAAGCGTATTCTTTTGCTGCCAAGTAAAATGATAAAAAAGTTAAGTGTAAAAAATGCCCCAGAGCGTTGTAGCATGACAGCGCTCCACGGCAAAACACCACGTCAAGAGCGCTTTGGGGCAGTTTTGGTGCTGCCAAAGAGAAGACAAAGAAACCCAAAATTTCCTAAGTGTAAAATGAGCCCTAAAGCGCTGCAGTCTCGAGCGCTCCAGGGCAAAATTGCAAAGGTTGAGCGCTTTGGGGTATTTCCTGAACACTTAGTGAAAAAAGGAAAAAGGGGTCAGTTTTGGTCAAGGAATGAAAAGCGCCCTAAAGCGCTGTTGTCTGGCAGCGCTAGAGGGCAAATCCACCTATCTGGAGCGCTTCAGGGCAGCATTTTGACACTTACAAAAATGTTGAATATTTTGGCAGCCAGGCAGCTCCAGGACAGCAATGTTTCTTTTTGAGCATTTTAATGTTGTTTCCCGCCCAAATCTTTCCAGCTAAGCAGCTAACTTCCCCGGAGGAGAAAAGTCAAGATTTTTCGGGATCAGGGCCCATTTAAGTACAGCCAAAGCCATACTTAAGCGGCATAGTGGGTGACCATTGAAGACAAACAGTAGCGGGCATTTGAGGCAAAATACCGCTGCATCCACCACATTAATGGGCCATCCCCTCCCAGCTACCAAACCTGTCAGAAGCCATACCGGAATCAAGGAAAAACATGCTGCAAATACAGATACGGCCAACAAGGATCAAAACTGGCCGCTTTTTGCAGGTTTGGGCATCTGTGCCCACATTGTAATCTGGGGGGAAATTCTGCTATAAATAGCAGTTCATTCTATTGTAATAAGGGGGGAACATATTGCTAAAGAAAGCTGTTGTAGCTAAGACTGTTTGTGTCAAATACAATCCATACTTTGGCTCCAATTGTGTCTCTTTCTTTTATGCTGCCTTATCCGTGTCATTTCTGCATTTACTCATTTATTTTTCTGATTGCTGTCATTCTGAATTCTGGATCGCAGCATTGGCAATTATCTGAGCCTGGAATGCATGTTTAAGGATACATAGGGAAGAATCTCATAACTGGTTTCTGTTACATGTATTGTTTTGATTGTTGTTGGTTTAGTTGCTAGTTAGTGACTGTGCTGCTTGTTCTTTCCCAAAGCTGATAAATCACCGTTTCTATCCCTTAACTCTTTTATTTCTTTCCAGTTCTCTTATCTTGAAACCGAAAAGTTACATAGGAAGCCGGCCTTCTCCGGAGATTGGCACGGAAGGCATCCCTTCCTTCCGGCCTTTCAAGTTGTTGGGCGAATCGAGGGCGCAATAACACCAAATCCTTTCCTCATGGCAGATTTGTAACCAACAATTATAAAGTGCAATTTAATATTGTACGTAATAATAAAGTCATGTTAAGTCATGTAAGTCGGCTAAATTATAAGTCAAACTAGTTTGTCCTCTAGTGGGAAATGTCATGTAAATGCAAAGATCAAATGCATATGAAATGTAATTTGGGGAAGTTATGAGGTAGTTGGAGGGTAACTACTTTTTGGGTGTATAAATAAGCCCTCCCCTCATTCATTCAAGTTGTTCATTCATTGAAGTGGTTCAGGGGTTCATTCATTCATTCAGCCAGGGCATTGAAGGCAGTCATGCAGGTTGGTGGATTAATGGAACAGCATGGTACGTGAGAGAGAACTGATGCATATGTGCGTAGGGCATGATGCAGTCCAATCTTGTATGCAGCCATGAAGAATATTCTGCCTAGGGTTTGCAAGTTGCAGATTGTAATGCTGAAACTGTAATGTTGTACTGTAAATGTCATTGTTAATATAAAACTGCTTGTAATTATTGTCATCTTCTATTGCTGCTGTTTTTGCCATTGCTGCTGCTGTTATTATTGCTGTTGCAGGTTCTGTGCATTATTATTGCTGTACTACAATGACTGCAAATTTGTAGAATTATTTAAGTAGAAATGGAATTGTGTGTAAGCATGTTAAATTTCATTTCTACATTGACTTTCATTTAATTACAATATTTACACTTAGTGCATTTTGCACTATTTCTTTTTCTTCTGAGGTCCTAGTGCTTACACTCTCCATCATGCCAGCTAACTTCGCAAAGAAGTTCTAAATCTGATCATTGATCTTCGTGCCATACATAGGGGGCTGCCTCAAATTGGGCATCTCTATGATCATATGTTCATTGAAGTCACTATCTACCCCTAATTCATTGGCCTGTATCATTGTCTCCTCCTTGATCACCCCACTAGTTTCTTCTTTGTACTCTTTCCCTTTGACTTCCTTTCCTGTTGCGGCTGGTCTTTTGGCTGATTTACTGCTTCCATCATCTCCTCGTCTGCCACTGTTTGACTAGATTTGCCTATCTGAATGAGTGTAGGTTCGTGTGACACCCTTTCCTTTGTCTTGTTGTATAGTGGTCTGAGTAGTGACTGAGGTTACTTTTGTGGGCTTGTCATCTAATGAAGGGGAAGCACACCGCTCTCCTTCTTGCTTGTAATGCTGCAAAAGGGTAGCGGCAAAACCCTCTTGCAGAAATGGAGGCGTGTCCATTGCAACAATCACCAAGTTTGTTTTCACGCCACTGCCATGCTGTAGACATTAGCTCTAGACATAAGCAACAAAAACAGAAGTAATTTGCATTAGGCACTTTTGTAGACAATATTACTGTTGCCACATTTTGGTACGGGGTAAAATTTTGAAAAATGCTGCAATTTTCTGTTTCTAGGTCTGCTTCTTCCCTTTCCTCTAGTCAATCTCTCCAGGCAGTTCGTAAGGTCGCAGCCCAACCAGGTTTCAGGCCCATCTAGTTTCCGGGTGATATCCCAGTTCCGGCAGAAAATTCATGAAAATTTGTCTAAGGCATGAGCAGCTCACGGGTCGCTCCACTTTGAGCGACTCCCAAAAGTCGCTCCTCTCCATCTGCGACCCTTCAGCTTTGTCAGGATTCGGGCTAGTTTTAGCCCAAAAAAGTTTAAAAATTTGTTAAGTTTTTTCCCAGAGTTCGCTCCCCAGTACAGCGACTCCCAGGAATCGCTCCAACTACCTGCGACCGGCAGGAAGAGTCCAAAAATTGTCTAAGTCTAGCTCTGCCCAGGATTCGCTCCTAGGGACAACAACTCCCGGGAGTCGCTCCGTTTTCCAGCGACTGGCGAGCAAGGATGAGGGCTGCCCAACATTCGCTCAGCAAACAGCAGCAAAAGGTGCTTGAAATTTTCTAAGGCATTGAGCCCGAAGTTCGCTCCACTATGAGCGACTCCCGGGAGTCGCAACTACTTCCCGACGATCACCGAAATCGCCCTGCCTGCCCACGAATCGCCAGCCAAGTGGAGAAGTCAAAACAGCAAGGCAGGGCAGCTCTTCCCAGGATTCGCTCCATTCTGGAGCGACCCCCGGGATTCGCAGCAGTTTTGGGCGATTCTCAGGATCCCTCTTCTGTTGAGCGACTAACCGACAACCCCCATTCATATGAGACTGCCCAAGATTCGCTCCTCCACCCTGTGGGAAATTTCTTGAAATTTGTGCCTCTCGGTAAAACTGCAGGTTGACTTAAAGAAGCAGAGTAGGTGGGCGCTTAAGTGCATTAATGGCGCACGAGTTTCCGACCCTAAGAAGACCCCAAAGGGCAAGTTGTACCAACTGCATTAATGAAACACACTCTCCCGACGGCAGGTTCAGCCCAAGGCCGCTCCAAACACATGTGAGCCGCATTTCAGGTACACTGACAGTGGATAGGGGTCAAATATCAACTGCTCTGGCAGTTTTGGGATCTAAGCTTCAATGTAATTGGGAGGGAAAGCTCTGCTATATAAGGCAGTCTGATATTTAATGTAAAGGGGGGGAACATATTGCTAGAAAGCTATTGTAATCAAACACTTTGCATCAATTTGAAATATCCTTGGCTCTAATTCTTGTGTCTTTCTTTTATGCCGCCTTCTGCAAGTATTTCTGCTTATATTCATTTTTTTTTCTGATTTCTGCAATTCTGCACTCTGGATTAGAGCATTGGGCATTGAGTGAATCTGGAATTCTTGTTGAAGGATACATAGGGAAGAATCGCAGTGTTAGTTTCTGTTACATGCTTTGTTTTGATTGTTGTTGGTTTGGGTATTAGTTAGTGATTGTGCTGCTTGCTCTTCCCCACTGTTATTGTTACGCATTTTACATTTCTTTATGTACTTTTCAGTCTCTTTCCTGCACTTTTGTCTTAAAACCCCCAAGTAGCTTAGAAAATGAGCCGGCCTTCTCCGAATATTGGCACGGAGGGCATCCCTTCCTTCCAGCCTTTCAATATGTGGTCCGGGTCTAGGGCGCATACGTAGACCAAATCCTTTCCTGGTGGCGGATCCGTGACCAACAATTACTTATGTTTTTTTTGCTTATGTCTAGAACTAGTGTCTAAATCTGTCCTTCCCTTTGATTTGGTCAACATCCTCATCGACATCCTTCTCTGTTTTGGTGGAGTCGTACTTGGTTGTTGAGGATGTGGAACAGGTACTCCCTATTTCTGCAATCTACAACTTCAGTACCACTTTCTTGTCCTTGAGTCTCTTGGCATAATTATAATACTTGGCCCCTTGCCAAATTGCAGAACCCATCACCGTACTAGTTTGTTGCACAAAGGCAGCACTGCCGGAAGAGTTGCACTTAGAAGGAAGCATCGTCTGAAGAATTGCAGTCTGAAGTGTGCCATCTAGAACTGAAGTAGTGTCATCTGGAATTGAAGCAATGATGTTTGAGAAAGACACCATCTGAAAAGTGTGCAGTCTGAGGAGTTGTTGTCAAAAGTGTGCCATACAAGCAACGTAAAGGCAAAATTTGTCGAGCAAGATGCATAGAAGGCTGAATATTCCCGAAAGAAATTGGCAGGAGAAGCAGCAAAGAAAAGCCCCACCTAACCCGATGATAGAAGGGCAAACGAAGCATAGTCACGAAGGACGCTCATGAGCAAGTGAGAGAGACTATGGCTCAGACATGGGAAGAGGCAGTGAAAGGCAACTGCGACGAAGAGCAAGTGTTCGGGAAAGGGCTGCTAGACTTTAGGAAACAGAGAAGAATAAGAGAGGGAGAAGGTACTCTTGAAGGACATCACTTGGGTACACTCAACAAGAGAGTATTGTCGGACATGGAGGAAGAAGGCTTGAAAGAAGCATTTACTGCGAACTATGTTGCAGAATGCAGGAGTTAACTTCATATTGTAGGTCCCAAATTTAGATTGAGAATTCTTAAAGTAATATTTGTTGCAAATGTTGAAGACATATAACCCGCAACAAAATGTCAGTAAAGTGCGAGTGAACAACCAAGAGCTAATTGTTGTCTTTTCAATAGACAACTTCAGGAGGAGATTTGGGTTGCCGAATCAAGGAATACCGGTGGTAAAAGAATCAGTAGATTCCAATCGGTGCAAACAAATGATCCACAAAGTAACAAATCTCACTCTAGATGATGTGCAGAAATTGATGTCACATTCACATAGGAGCCAAGAAGTCAAGCAATTTCAGTTGAGGAATGAAGATGTGCCATGAATGTCATAATGGCAAGACTTTCCAAAGAACAAAGAACCTCAGAGATACCCATATGGCTCATACCTTATATGCAACGGGTAGCAAATCATCTAACCTCTCATACCGCGTTAAGATTTTCTTGATGCGGAATACGAAGAATTTCTCAATGGTATTTCATGCCATCGGTGCTGTTAAATGTTGTGATGCAAACAAGGATGTATATCCCATACTTGGATCCTCCTAGAGATGATTTATTAGAATTGGCACCAACAATTCTTAGGTGGATGAATGCAATGCCACACATGAAGGGAGGCACTCCAGTAAAAACATCAAGAACGAAGAAGATATCGAAGAGGAAGAATCTGCTAGACGATTCACCCAAGTGAAGATTCGAAGGAGGATGCACCATCGTTGAGGCCAGAGTTGGGCCAAATAGAGAAAAGGCACAGGATGTTGGAAATGGAAGAGAAAAGCACATTAACCAAGTACGAGGGACTGAAGATGGTGGAAATTAATCTCGACAATGAAGGAGAAGAGAAGATAATCCATTGTGGAGACAATTGGGATCCAGTGTTGAAAGTAGTAGCTTTCAAAATTTTCCTACAATATAAGGACGTCTTCGCATGGACCTATAAAGATTTGAAAGGGATACACCAAAATTGTGGACATTGGATTCAACTAATTTCGGATGCACTACCGGTAAGGCATAGGCCATACAAAATGAATCCTAAATATGCAGCATTAGTCAATACGGAAATCTAGAAGATGCTTGATGCAAGCATAATCTTGAGTGGGTGTCACCAATAGTGATCACCTTGAAGAAAGAAGTGAACCAGGTTTGCATAACTCTAAATGTCCTTACAATAAAGGATCCCTTTCTAATACCTTTTATCAAGTCAATCGTGGAGGAGGTAGCTAGACATAGATTTACAAATTCTTGGATGGGTTTTTTGGCTACAATCAGATAAGCATTGTTAAGGAATATAAGATGAAAACAACGTTCATGGTAGAGAATGGCATCTATGCGTACAACAAAATGCCATTTGGCTTGTGTAATGCCCCAACCACATTTTAGAGAATGGTTCTATGTATATTCAAGCAAATCTCCACAAAAAATTTTAAAGTCTTCTTGGACAACTAGTCGTTGTATGGGAGAAAGGATGAGCATCTCAAGGCGTTGGAGGAATGCATGAGGCTATGCATGAATGCTCGTTTAGCATTGAACCAAAAAAAATTTAAGTTGTTGGTACCTTATGGGAAGTTGTTGGGATACAATGAGTAGAGAAAGGTTGAAAGCAAATCTTGATAAAATTTGTGTTGTGATGAATATGGAGGAGCCATATGACGTGAGTTTGTTGAAAACTTTTTTGGGTATGATTGGATACTATAGAAGGTTTATCAAGAACTTCACCTAGGTGTCCCACCCACTAGATGCATTAACACGCAAGAATGTTCCTTTTTGATGGACAAAGGAACATCAAAAGGCCTTCAAGGAATTGAAGGCAAAATTGGTGTGTACCCCCATTTTGGTGTTTCCAAATTGGGATAAAGAATTTCAAGTCCATGTAGATGCGTTCAATTTTGCGATTGGATGTGCATTGGCCTAGGAGGGGCAGTTCGAGCTGGATCAACCCATCTAATTTTTGAGTCAGTTGCTCTTGAGAGCTGAGAAGAATTACAACATGACAAAAAGGGAAGCATTAGGGATGGTTTATGCAATACAAAAGTTTATGCACTATCTACTAGCCAACCCTTTTGCTTTCTATGTGGATCATCAGGCATTGTTGTACCTAATAAATAAACCGACTATACAAGGACAAGTGAGCAGGTGGCTCGTTACGCTGCAAGAATTCGTATTCCAGGTAGTGGTCAGGCCTGCAAAGAAACATGTGATAGGAGATCAACTATCAAGGATTCCCTTAGGAGAACCTACAGAGAGAGGAGTATTAGATGAGTTTTTTGATGCACAATTGTTTGCAATTAGCGCCATACCGTCGTGGTACAAGTTGAATGGAGAATACTTGTCAACAGAAGAACTACTAAGGCAGATACTGGTAGCAGAAAGAAAGAAGAGCATCATCAAGTCAACACCTTTCCAATTGATAGCGGGCTTGTATAAAATGGGACTTGATGGAGTTTTGAGAAGATGTACAATAGAAGAAGTCAACACGATACTTAAGGAAGCTCATGAACGGTTGGCAGGAGGGCAATGGGGCTAGATGTGATAGCAAGGAAGGTGCTTCTAGCAGGCTATGGTCGCCCACCCTCTATCACGATGCAAACGAATTCGTCAAGGCATATGATACGTGCCAACAAGCTTGGAAGCCATTACGAAGGGATGTCATGCCATTACATCTATCACAACCACAAGAGTTATTTGAGAGATGGGGTCTTGATTTTGTTGGACCTCTGCAAACAAGCCAGAGAAGTGTCGGTACATAGTTGTAGCAACAAAGTACCTGACAAAATGGCTAAAGGCAAGAGCATTGCCAGACAATTCTATAAAGAGAACAGCTCTATTTTTGTACAAACAAGTGATCACAAGGTTCGGAATACCTTTGCAACTGTTAGGTAATTTTGTCAATGAAGTCATTAAGACATTAACCACAAAATTCAAGATTTACATTCGTTGTCAAGTCTATACTACCCTAGAGCAGATGGTCAAGCGGAGGCAACAAATAAAGTCTTGGTTTCCATTATGTACAAGACTTGTGGAGTTGAAGGTGTTGATTGGGAGGAAAGATTGCCATCAGTTCTATGGGCGTACAAAACTACTTTTAAGCCAACAACAAACCATACACCATTCCAGTTAATGTACAAGCAAGAATTTGTTGTGCCAATAGAGTTCCTAGTACCAAGTCTAAGAGTGGCGGTGTAGAGCTATTTGGGTGACCAGGAGAAGCCTAGAGGAGTGGCTTGCAACATTGGTGAAACTGGATGAAAAGAGGGTGACGGCATAGTGGGAAACAAAGATTGCCCAACGATGGAGAAAGTTGTGGCATGACAAGCACCCACAGAAGATGAAATTAAAGCCAGGTCAAAACCAATGCAAGAAGTCCCGCGAACCACATACAAGAACGAGAAAGGGAGCATAGTTTTGATGCGGAGCAGAGCAGAAGCAGGCAGCATACTGTACATTTGCGAGAACAACCTCAAGCTAACACTCCGAAAGGAACAGAGAGTGGAGGCTTCATCGTAGAAAGGAAGGGAAAGAATGCCAATACCGCCGAAGGACATTACATGGCAACAATCGATAGGAGAATTTTGCCACAACTAGTGGAAGGCTTCATTTGCTGAAAGCTGCATTGAGGAATGCAAGCGTAAGTGGCATACTGCAAATTCCAGGCTTCGACAAGAATTCTTCAAGGAGTACTTGTTGCAGATGTTGGAGACATACAATCCATTGCAAAATGCCAGCAAAGTCTAATTTAGGCAGTTTATATCCATGGTTATGGGGGCTTCCCGCTGTTGATTGTTGGTTCCTTCATCCAAACAGTCATGAGACCCAAATCAACCATGTGTGTGGGTATTATTAGCTATACAACTTTCCAAGAGTTCAATTTTCCCACTTAATTCTTCCTTCATTTCCTTTTGTTCCCTTGCTACATGGATCAAGGAGTCATGTAGAGATTTGATATCCAACCTTAACTGATTTAAACTATCATTTAACTTATCCCCCACATGCTTTCCCCAAGACTCTACATGAGTGATAATTTTTGATCAAATTCTTGTGCATTTTGTTGTTCCCTAGCACCTATAGCCATGCTTTATGATTTTTGAGTGTCTGATGGTACTTATTAAAAATATAAGTGTGGTTCCAGGAGTTACCATTTTTAGTAATGATCTAGAAAAAGTGTTTGAGTGCTATATATCAAAATGATCAACTCGAGAAGACGAACGTAATGGGCTAGGTCCCACAATGACGATTTGCGGCACCCTAGAAAAAGTGCATGGATGCTATATACCAAAATGATCAACGAGACGATTGCAATGGGCTATATCCCACAACACTATTTTTTGGCACCTCAGACCTTTTTTTTAGGGGAGTGTTGTCGGTTTTTCTCCTAGAGTCTCGGTTCACTTATAAAATTGACTTTTGTCTTACAACCCCTTACTAGACTCTGCATTGTCTATTACTAACACTCTTTTGTCACTAACATTGTAGCTCACTAGCTCTGATGACTGTCTGGGCTGACTTTGTTACTAACAAATTCCCTATCTGTTATGATTCTCGAATGCCACAGGCAACTGTTATTGACGTTGGCAGACTCTGTCTTGACTGTTACTGACTCTGACTGAATTCATACCCAACTGTTACTAACTACTCCTCTTGACAGAACATGTCTTGACTGTTATGTTCATCACCAATTCTTTCGTCTGTTTCATGCAATAATTCTGGGATAGTGCAGTCTCCTCAGTATGCTCAATTTCTATGGTAGGATTTTGATTTCAGGTTTAACATTCAACAAAATAAGGGTACTCTAAACCAGGGTGCATGTACTACCCATAGGCCCTTTGTTATACCGTAATGACAAACGATAGTGCTCGGACCAATATTGCAAGCCACTACTCAAGGAGGATTCTATGCATACCATTGAGCACACTACCTGCTTCTCTGACAATTTGGGAGGGTGATCTTTTCATATGTTGTGTCCGGCGTACTATGGAGAATACGCAATCGAAAATCTTCCTAGGGCTAAAGGCTTCTCCTAATCCTAGGGGGCCTCTCAATATACCCGAAGATACATGGGAGCTCAATTCCGTATACAAGTGTTGTTTGAGGCCTAGGTATTGGACCCTGATCGCCCCTCACTTCACTAGATGCTTTACAGACAATCTAGCTTAGCCAATAACGGCAGTTCCTCCATCATATTTTAAAACCCCTGGCACAGGGTTTCTAACCTAATAAACTAATGCAGGAAAAAAAAGGTTTTTTTTTTCCTATAATTTTAATAAGGAAATAGGCGAAAAAATGAAAACACAGAAAATTTATATCTAACAATCGAAATGGTTGGGCAAGAATTGTTGCAATTGCAACAAAACATGACCTTGGAAAGTGCTCTGATACCACTTGTTAGAAAATTTCTAATTAAAATAAGAACATCCACATAAATATTGCAATGAAAGCAGTAAATTCATGAAAGAACATAATATTGCAATATGAAATGTAAATGCAGAAATCTCACAAATCACAATACAAAATAACGTGTCTCTTCGAGGGGGAAACCTCCTTCAATACTTTGATTTCAATTATGCAAAAAGATACATCCATTCCTACCCCTCGCATTTTTAAAGACTTCATAACCCTACCTAACGCTCAAGGCTAGCTTACATGCAAAATGCCACCCGAGCTAGAATATTCTACCAAACAAAACAGTTACATTCTTTATAAATGTTACATAAAATGGCGTTATTTGTCTAGGCACCTCTAGTGCCACAAACTCTTACAAAACATTACATAATATCATTACAAAACATTATAATGGGGTCCCCAGATTAACAAGGGGTTATTACATAATGGTGTTAGGAAAGGGTCCTAACATTTTGTCTCCTACATCCTTGCAACAAGGAATATGTCATCCACCTCCAATCTTAATGTATGCTAGATTTGAACTTTCAAACAACAATGGCGCATAACATAACACAGTGGTGAGTAATTCAACAATTGGAGGAACAATTGGATAAAGATCTTAGAAGCCAACAGGGAATGTAGTCATTGCCAATACAATCACAAACATATTCCATGTTAGAACGGTACTTAACTGGAACAGCATCAATCTGATTACTTGAACAACAATCGGTTAATCACTCAACTGGGCATGTGTTTGTACAGCAAGCACTAGAACAGCAAGGATTCAGTCAACAACTATACTAGAACGGTCTTCACTAGAACAGCATTGCAAATTTTCCTTTTGTACAGCAAACTCCATCTCATGTTCCAAAATCCAACCTTTGTGTTTGTTCTAATTGCACACTCCTAGTCTCTATCTAACTGCAGCACTTCTACCTGCATACAGAACTGAACATATACACTACCAATCTACCAGCACATTCACAGATCATACACAAAGCATAGAGAAAGAATAATCATCATTGTATTCATATGTACGGCATTACAAGGTTTCACCATACAATCTTACTGGTTTACAGCATACACAATGCACATATACTTCGTCTCTCCTAATCTACCAAAGGTGTCTACGCAAATCTATGTGTCTCTCGAACAAATGAAGGGGGGCCTATTTAAGGTTGTGCCTAGGTCGTTGCAAACAATAGTTTGTTGGCCACCTCACGCATATTTGGCTTATCTTTTCAGCACATACATAACATAAGACTTTATGCACTTTAGACTATTACAAAATATTAATCATAATAACGTCACCTTTCTTGGACGTTCTAATCAAGATTACATTTCATGCACATTACTATTACATTGACTTTCATTTCATTGCATTTACATTTCATGTGCATAACACTATGTACACTAAGACTTAGGCTGTCCAAAACTAGCACCTATAGCTATTTCATCCATCTATCCTGCAAAGTTTGTTACAAAGCCTCTCAAATGTAGTATTAACCAAGGTTCCACGGGAACACGTCCCCCACCCTGAGGGGCGTGTCCCCGATACGGGGGGATGAAATCAGGGACGTTTCCCTGTAGTCCCCCTTTGGAGCCGTCCTTGAGACGCTAGGACGCCTCCCCCCGTCTCCTACGTCCCCAATACAAGGGGGCGGCATGGGGAACGTTTCCCCGTTGTCCCTGGGACACTAGAGGCCTACAACCGACCATCCCCAAGGACATCCCCTCACGAAACATCCCCTGTGAGGGGATGTCCTCGAGGACGGCTGGGCTTCTCAAGCCAACATTAAAACAAAAAAAAAAATAGAATAGTAAATATAAAAAAAAAGGTAGGGGGTGTAACCCATGAAAGTCTCACCCCCCCCCCCCACTCCATCCCTAAAAGATAAAAGAAACTAACACTATAAAGTAAAAAGAAAAACTTAAAACAAACACACTCATTCAGCAGTGAAGAAGAAGAAGAACAGGGATAGCAACAGGAGGCAACAACAGCAACAGCAACAACAAGCAGCAAGAGCAGGGATAGCAACAACAGGCAGCAACAAATCCAAGTTTGTTTTCCAATTTTCATTACCTCATCCAAGTCTCTTTTGAAATTTTCATATTTTTCTTTCAACATTCAACATGAGCAGTAGTGAGGGCTATGAATCAAACTCATTTAACATTCATATGGAGGGGGAAAACCAAAGTGAAAATCAAAATCAAAATATTCATGCTGCTAGGGATTTTGCCTCTACTATCCAACCTCAAACTTCCAAAGGGGACAACACTACTTCTAGTTTTGATTGTCCATCACCATTATTAAAAGAATATGCCAAGGGTCCATTCAATATTAAAAAACAGCTGTTGCAATTTGTAACAATGACCAAGGGAAAAAATATTCTGGGGGCTTAAGAGCATGGCTGTGTAATTTTTGTAAAACTGAGTTTAAGGCAGCTATACTAGGGTTGAATCCCATCTCACTGATGGGCTTGCAAAAAAATGGCCCAGGTACAAATGTCTAAAACCAATAGGCTTGTGCAAGTGGCCAAATTTAGAGATTTAGGCATGCCTTTCCCTAGCTGGCTAATCATCTAGAGGTGAATTTGGAACCTCCTCAAAATAGCCACAAGAATCAACCCAAACATCTAGTATGCCACCGCTAACCTCAAAGAAAAAATGAACTGTAAGTGAGATGTTTAATGTGCAAGCAAAATAGGAAGCAAATGATGCTATAACACAATTATTTTTGCACATGGGCTTCCTTTTCATATTGCACGTTCCCCCTATTTCAAGGAAGCATTAAAAAAAATAGCCAAGGCAAGGCCTTCATATCCAGCGCTTGGAGAAACTAAGCTTTGTACCTCTCTCTTGGACAAACAATATTCCAAATGCAGTTTGGTTATGGAGCAGATGAGGAACACATGATTGATGAATGGATCTTCTATCGTCATGAATGGGTGAACTAACATTCATCAACATCCACTCATTAATATCATTGTTACATGGTCAGCAGGTCCCTATTTTCTTCGAGCCATTGATTGCACACGGAAAAGAAAATATGTTGAGTTCCAATATCTAAACTCTCATATTTGCCCTTCAAACTCTGCCAAAATTTTGACGCTTCCATCGATCCACAAACATTGAGCAGCATGTCATTCATCACTGAGAGTTTAGAAAATAGGAGATACTTGCTGTGTTCTAGTCATTCTGAATGAAATCAAACCCTAAAACAAAAGATTTTTGACAATACAATTCCTATCATTCTGTTATATATTCATCCAACTATATTTATAGTTCATTCACAAAAAAAGGGCAAAAGAACCTTCCAACTTCTCTATCCCCTCCCAAATATTTGAACCTTAGGACTTTATCCGTCTTACCATCTCAGATATTTGACCTTTATCTGAAGGATATCACAATTTTGCTCTGCTGACACTATTGGAAATTTGAGAATTCACAAGACACGGTGAAAATAGGCCCTACAATAAAGCAGAAAACATTTCATTGCTCAGATATAATAGCCTTCAGATCTGCAGTACATTTATAAAGTTCTATCCATCTGCTGAATTTTAAAACTGCCTTCTAACGGTGAATCACTGACTCTCAAATCCCTGTCACCTACCAAATATATATATATATATATATATATATCCTCAATTTAATAAATTCTAGTTCAATTGTGTTTTTCTCCAGCTTGGTTTAGGTTCTGTAGTTTTGCCATGGATAAATTATAATCTACCATTTGCTTGACAACTTGGTCAAACAGTGCTTATAGCAACAAGGGGAAGCTTGGAGAGTCTTTCAAAAGATATGATAAATGATACTTACTAAAGCTGTATTGCATATCTTGTCAAAAGTAAAGGTACGATGCAAGAAATAGCAATGGCCTTTTACATCATTAAATCGTATGTTTAATTAATCTTCAAGTTAAAATGTCCCAAATATGTCACCTTCCAAATATATATATATATATATATATATCCTCAATTTAGTAAATTCTAGTTCAATTGTGTTTTTCTTCAGCTTGGTTTAGGTTCTGTAGTTTTGCCATAGATAAATTCTAATCTACCATTTGCTTGACAACTTGGTCAAATAGTGCTTATAGCAACAAGGGGAAGCTTTGAGAGTCTTTCAAAAGATTTGATAAATGCTACTTACTAAATCTGTATTGCATATCTTGTCAAAAGTAAAGGTACGATGCAAGAAATAGCAATGGCATTTTATGATAATTTAAGCATTTTCAAATTACTAAGTTTCATGAAGTAAAAGTCTTAAATAAATGATTTATTTATTGATTGATGGATTTATTTTTAACACAAAAGCAAAATAAAATTAAGTAAATAAAGCTCAATAAGAAAACGACATGGCATACCGCTACAAGAGACCATGTTTCCATAGGAAAGAACAAACAAACTCTAAGAAGCATGCGACTAGATACATCAGCCCACCTATACACCTCTGTTCAATCACCAACAACCATATATGTAAGCCAGGAAGGTTTATAGTGAAAAATAAAATATAAGATTCACAACATTTTGAACTTATTTATATCAAGAAAAAAGCTCTTCCAACAAAAAAGATTCTATATGAAATTAAAGAAATAAACTTTGAACAAAATTAAAAAATTAAAATGACAAAAAACAAACCATAAAAATCTTGCCAAACAGGATTTGTTGATGATCCAGGGAAATATCTCCCAAAGTCAACCACTGCAGTCACCCCTCTTGACAATCCCATCTTACTTGCCCTTATCATAGCATTCCTTCTTTCGTGAATCGTAGGATCAGGAATGTGAGGCAAGAGCAGCTGCATAGCAGCATCTACCAGTAATCCAGTGGGAGCTTTACAACGTAAAATTCAATTAGAATGTATTGTAATACAACTTGTCATTTTATTATCAACTCTACATAATTTGATTTAACATGTAAATAAACTCTATATTCACATTCCGGCTTGCAGCCTTTACATACACATTGCAAGGACAATTATTAGCTATCAATGTTCGTTATAATTTATGTAATAAACTCTATGGAGTGTAAGAAGTGTTAATATCTATTCAATAAAGTCGTATAATGAGTTATTGTGAAGTAGTGGTTAGGTAATTACCTAACCAACCTCTTTTTCGGATAGGAACTTATGAAGCACACAATGGTTTTATTGATTACACAGAACCCATAGATTTCCACTTTCTCAAGGAACTACCAAAGACCATGCATATTGTTCAAACCCATAACTTTTGCGATAGCGAGCCCCATCCTACCTCTAGGATTTGCCTAACAAATATTTACCTAACCAAATTACCCCAATAGCATAAAGCATTGTATGAGCACATATTATACAGGAGTATGAATTCATTTATCACCCTCTTTCCATAAATTGCATGTCTTGGTAAATTTCTAATAACATATCTTATCATTCATTTTGACTAAGAAAACTAAATTTTTGTTTTTGAGTAACAAAAGTATAAAACATAACCTTATCATGTCTATTTTATGAAATAATATCTATAAATATTTGCTTTATTAGTAATCTTCATGTAGTGTCTTCTGGAATGGATGGGATGGGGTGAAGGGAGCGAACACGATCTGCTTCCATTGGGCAGCAGTGTTTAAAACGAGAGTCTTTACCAGTTTCCTCTATTTGTGAAGAGAGTGAACAGGACCTGCTTCCCCATATTCCTTGAGAGAAAGGGGTGCTTCATTAGTGAACAGGACCTGCTTTCCAGTTTATCTTATTTTCACAGTACTTCTTGGTTTCCATATCCTTCAAGAGGAAGGGATGATCCATTAGTACATCAAATAACATTAGATGATTTTATTAATGTCCACAAATGGCCAATTTAGGCAAATGGGACTCGTCTGAAAGGGTTGTTACAATGCACTATAGTAAACAAGAAGTACTATGAAAATAAGCTAAATTAGAGTAAAGGAACTAGCATAATTACACTAAAGTGAAACAATCGTATGGCATCAAATTACAAGTTGGACCCAAAATGGATAAACCCTGACATGCTAAAAGTAATGATGAAGAGAGAGCCAACAACCAAGGTAAAAAAGACATAGAAAGGATATTTACTATTTAGTGTATTCAAGCACCAACACTAATCTACAGTGGGATGTAACGTAGAAGCACAGTCATCGTAATCACCTACTATCCCAAAAGAACCAAGACATGATCTAATGGTGCTCCTAGGAAAACGGTTGAGACTAAGGAGGCTTTGATGGATAATCCTAGGAGGGCATGGCATTATACCCCTGAAGACTCTTCTAGAATGCATGGCCATGGAACCTTTACACGATGGGAAAGGAATACTGCAACCCCTTTGTACGTCAAGGGTGACTGAAATGCAATGCCTGACAACTACAGTCTTGTTCTACGACATGCAAGAAAACGAAATGACCAAGAGGGCCTTCTATGCTAAGCACTTCATGCAAATAGTTATCGGCAGCTCATATGTCTCAATTATATTAGGAATCACTAGTCCACGGTCTCAAGATTACATGCAGTTAGTTAAGGGTATGCTCTTGCCAGCTCAGGACCAGGTTGAACATCACATTTCCCAAGGGGGAGAGGATTTGTCATCTCTATACCATACATGAGATGGAGGATGAAGAGCATCATATGATCTTGGTATGTCTTGTGTGTTATGAGATTAGAGGGACCAGAGTAGTTGTAGAAATGTCCAAGCACATGATACATAGCATGGTGGTACTTTATCGATAATGGGAGAAGCCAATGGATACGATAACTTATCTTCTCAACTAAAGTCTATCAAAAGCAATTGAAAATCTCACTCCAAGGGAAGCATTGTGAGGCAAGAAATCTCAATTTCTCAATTTGGTCATCTTCGCATTTTGGTTGTTTTCCCATTGGTTTGCTTCTTGATGAAGATAGAAGTCAGCCATAAAGTGTAAAAGACATAAATTCCATGTTATAGAGACTAGTAGAAAGTATATGGGTTGCTTGATGTCTCTATAAACAAGGTTATAATAAAAAAAGATGAAATAGTAGATGAGAAAGCATAACCTTCTCTACATCTTCTTGTTGGCACTGATATTGTTGTAAAGAATAAAGTTGTAGTGTTGTCCTTCATAATCATCCATGCTCCATTGTAACCAAGCGAAACCAGTTCCAAAAAAGCGTAGCTAGTTATCCAAACTCCATCTACAATACATGTGTATGAAAGGGGATCTAAGTTTAAATCATGTTGCAAAATCCATCAACTGCAATCATATGAGGATAGACCTCGATGTTTTGGTAAGCAAGTAGTAAGAGGTCTTCAACATATGAATTTTACTCTTGCTTTAATTGCAACCAACCCTTTTGAGCCTCAGACCTACGATACATACGATACAGTAAAAAGTAAAAACTGAACAGGAAAATGTCGTGAAGTCAGAGCATGATACTTTGACGAAAAATAGAACTTGGGCATTAGCTGAATTTCCTGCAGGAAAACAACCCATCTGGTGCACATGGATATATAAGGTGAAATGAAAAGTAGATGGATTCTTGGAAGAACAAAGTTTGTGTTGCAGGCAAGGATTATGCTTAGCAGGAAGGAGGGGACTATAAAGAAACATTTTTCACTTCTGCACAGCTGGTTAGCCTGTTAGAGAATATTACATTATTTGGCATCTTGTAATTATTTGATATTTTGTAATCATTTGATATTTATAATTATTGGCAGATAAATTCATATTTCTCCCATAAGAGAAAATTGGAGAGACATGTCCCCCGTGAGATTATGAGAAGAAGAAAAGAACTAAAGGTGAAATGCCAAGAGCTGCAGAATATTGAAGAGTCTCCCGAATGTGAAGAGACTCCATTATACATGTAAAGTGCTCGCAAATTGTAATCTTTTGAGTTGATGAAAATATAATATTGTGATATTGAAATAAGCAGATTTGTGATATATTGTCTGTGTTATCTCTGCTTAATATTTTTGTTAAAAGTTTTTGTTTGCTACCCCTCATTCTCAACATGTGGTATTAGAGCCACGGTGAGCTTGTATGGTGATGAAGGGACAATCGTCGCCATCCGACAACATGCTCTCTCTGAGTAATCTTAGAAGAAACTTCCCTGTGTTTGCAAGTGTCTGTGCGCTACCCTTTCACATAATCACCTAAACTGTTCAACTCCCAGTGCAGACAAGACATGATATTTTATGCGGAAAATTGACATGGTCTTCCAGCAATTCATGGATTGAATGCAGTGCATGTCGCCTGCCCCAAAAGGAATATTAACACTGAAAAGAACAAGTAAAAGTGGACAATAAAGGCATTTCTGAATGGTTCCCACTGCTTGAGCATGGTGATAAAGATCATTCCATTTCTTACAGTAATAAAGACTAAGAGCACTCCATTTATTTTTTTCTGACAAATGAAGTCTACTAGAGGTTGATTTCTTTTTCCATAAAACATTAATGTTTCTTTTGACCTGAACATAAGCAATCTGCAAGTGTATTTCTGCAATACTGGAATGCGTGTTTTTGACGTCATTAGCAGAAATAATTTCTTCCTTTGGGTTATGTTTGGAATGGCGAGTGGCAAAAAGTAGAGCAGGAAGTTGAAGTGACCTTGATTCCTTAACAGTCGATGACATCAGCGCTATTTTAAAACAGAAACAGCAGGAATTTGATGCTTTACACCGGCAGACAGATAATGAGGCGGTGGTCTTCAAGGAGAAGACAGAAACTTAGTCCGTTTGAAATAGGCAACGGGCTCACAAGGACTCAGAAAATATAGCAGAGTTTTGAAGATATATGAAACTTGAAAGAACTTGTAGTTGTCAAAATTTGAAGCATAACACTCTGGGATTCTTCCAATAGCTAAGCATTTCCACTCTCGGATTCCTAGACACTGTCGAAGTGCACCCACTATTCATTATTCTTAGTAGCCACTAGAGAAGAAGTGATGACAGAGGGCATGCATAGAGCCATATAATGTGGCATAATTCTCTTATTGGAGAAGTAATAGCATTTGGTGTATTTCAAAGGCACTCAGAACATCATCGGAGAAGTAATAGCTAAGTCTGGAAGCGCTCAGAGCCTGTGGAAAACTTGTTTCCGTCTAAGAAAACTAAAAAAGCGCCTCAAACCAGAAAAATCAAAAAGTTAATGTCCTCAAGACAAATGGCAAGCAAAACGGGGAGAGATCTTAATCAGTTATCAGCCTTTATCAGCATGCATGAAAGGTATTTTATTTGCACTTTTATTTTTCAAATCGCAAATTGTAAAGTGGGCATTTTGGTGATTGAAACAAGCATTAGAATTTTGCTATAAAGATAGGTTCAATTCTCATCGGGCTTGAATGACTTTGACTTCCATGTAAAAACTTAATGTTTGCAAATAAAATTTAATTTATAAGGAAAAAGATTATTACGGAGTTAAAAGGTGTAAATTTAAAGAGAAAATAAAAAATAAAAAAAGGGGAATAATTAGGGAGACAAGGAATTAATAGGTATATAAGTGCATTATGCTTTTTATTGGGAAATGTTTTTGGAGTAATGTGATTTAAAAAAATGAGGGGCAAGTTGTGAAAATTTCTTTAGGGAAAATAGGAAGATTTAAATTGTTTTTGGATAGTTATTTGAAAAATTCCTATAGTTTGTTAAAATCCTAAACTATAGTGAATATTGTCAAAAATGAAAAATATTTAGGGAGTTATAAGGAAATAGAAGATTTTGTTAAATGAGCAATTTAAAAAAAAAAAAAAATTGATACTTCTAAAGGAAAACTTGTATTTTTAAGATGCATTTTTGGGAGTTATAAGGCATATAGGACCATTTTGTTTTTGTGTGGACATTTTTTTAGAAATGAAATGAAAAGAAATATTATTAATGTCCGCCGTGGGCCAAAATAAGACCCAAGGGACTATAAGAAGGACAATAATGACTACCAGCTAGCAGGATAAAAAGCCCAACAAAGAAAAGAACTAAGATAAATACAAGACAAAACCCGACAATCGGGCCAAAGAGAAAGGGAAAAGAAAAGGGAGAGCAAAGGGGGGGAGGGCTGCAGTCCAAAAGAGAGGAGTGCACGCCAAGAAGAACGGAGAGAGAGGAGGGGGGAGGCAGTAGACCAGGAGGGGCAATCTCCAAGGACCCCCCAAAAACTAAGCTCTCCTAACAATAAAAAACTGGAGCTAAATAAGTCCCTGATATGTCTCTGACTAGCACTAGTTTGGAACCCTGACAAACTGTGGGCACGTTGTCTAGTGACCTTGCTTCCGTCCGAATAGGATGATGTGGGGCATTTCCGTTTGGAGTCACCTGGTCCATCGGAGCTAGTGAAGTATGTTGTGATGAGTCGATGTTGAGAAGGGTGAGATCCATCTGCAAGAGAACTTTTATGTCATCGAGGCTGAGTTATCTCCCTAAGAAAGAGTGCAATTCACCGCTGGTTCGGGTATCTGAAGAAGGTAAAAACAGATCGAGAGTTGTCCCTGAAAAGGCAATGGAATCTACCCCGAATCTCATAATAAATGGGACAACAAAAAATAAAGTGATGAAGGGTTTCAACTTCACCCAAGGGGCAAAAAAAGCAAATCCACTCCTCCCTCGGAAGATGGTGATCTGACTAAATTAGGAGTTGGTGAGAACACACCCTGAGTTGCCCAATAGGAACTATTTTGCCCTCCGTATCTGTAAGAAGTGCTCATGGTAGAAAGACAACTTGGGGGAAAGAGGGGCAATAAGAGAGATCCAAGTGCATCTGGTGTATTGGAGACTAACATCTTGTTGCCATTTCTGCAACATGGTGTATTATTAACCTTGTGAGAAAGCTTCCGAAAAGGGGATCATGAAGTTTCAGCTTTTGGCAAATCTAACACCTCATATTGGATACTTGCGCCAGAGATTGGGCGCACTTCACACTTGCGCCAGAGATTGGGCGCACTTCACACTTGCGCCAGAGATGGGGCGCACTGGATACTTGCACCAGAGTTTGGGCGCACTTCACACTTGCGCCAGAGATGGGGCGCACTGGATACTTGCGCCAGAGATGGGGCGCACTGGATACTTGCGCCAGAGATGGGGCGCACTTCACACTTGCGCCAGAGATGGGGTGCACTGGATACTTGCGCCAGAGTTTGGGCGCACTTCACACTTGCGCCAGAGATGGGGCGCACTTCACACTTGCGCCAGAGTTCGGGCGCACTTTGCCAGTATATCAGATTGACTTTGGCGCTGGTTTCTTCCGAAAGAATTCCAGCTCGGCAATTTGGAGTATATCCTTACCCGATCACCCGCAGTTATTAGGAAGCTTCTGGATTAGACGTTTCGGGAATTCAAGCATATCTCCTACAAAGGCGGTTCCTGCAAGTGAGGAGACTGCGCCAGCAAGTCAAGTATGTCAGGGCATTGAAGACATTCAACGGCATTTTGAGGAGTCACCAGCCCTTGACATACCTGTTTAATATTTGGCGGCTGTATCACCTTGTAATGTTTATCCTGGCTTCCACCGCCATATTCTGTTTATGAGCATTTATTACTCAAGCAGCAGAATTCTCTATATAAGCCCGCTCTTTTATTGAAAAATGGATAGATGTTTGCTAGAGGCTAAATGAAAACCTGAATTTTTCTATCAATAAAGCCGATGTCTGGCTCTAGACTTGGACTTCTATTTTCATGTGTATGTCTTCTATTGCTTGTCTTCTATCGTTTCTTGCTTTAAACTGTAACTTGAATTCTAATATCTGGATTTAGTTGCTGATAAAGTAGTAACTCTAGAGTAGTCCTGGAGATTATACATGCTAGATGTTCTGGTTTAAATTTCTATTAGTTATCTGTATTTGAGGGCTATCTAGTTCAGAATGCAATAGAGTTTTCGTGTTGTTAGTCCATCACCCCTATTCTATCCGGCCTGTGGCCATATTTCCCCTTTTAGTCATTTCCCATTCCTTTCAGTTCCTTAATCTCAAAACCCCCCTAGTTAGAATAGCAAGGGAACCAACCCATCTCTGGAGATTGGCACGGGAGGCATTTCTTCCTCTCGGCCTTTCAATGTTGGCCGGGTCTAAGGCGCACTAAAATACCAAATCCTTACCTAAGGCAGATCTCTGACCAACAGTTTCTGGCACGCCCGGTGGGACGCAAACGTTCCACTACATTAGCAGTACTAAGAAAGTGATGTTCGTCTTACTACTGACAAATTTGAACATCTGGCGACTCATACGAACTCCGATATATCCAAGCCTCGCAGACCAGCCTGAAAGATCACGCCTCCATGCGTACGAGGCGGCAGGCTAGAAACTCTGAAGAAGAAGCCGAGTTCTACGAACTTGACATTGACGCCTTTGGAGAGCGTCCTAGAGTGGTCAGGCCGGACAACCCATTGGACGGAACATCTTCGCAGGAAGCTACTGTTGCTACACGGGGTCTAACTCCCGACAACACGGCTACTAGCTTACCTCCAGTCCCGCCTAATTCACCGGATCGTCAACACATTGAGGCCGCACCTGACGTTGATATCAGGGTACCAAGTGTTTCCGTTGTTCCTGTTCAGCCATTACCGCCACCGCTCCAAGGAAACCCTCCACCGCCCATGGCACAGCCACCTCCCGCTAGGCAGTTCGTGACTTGGGACCACACTGGCCCCCTAAATCTAGCAGCTCAGCATAAAGTACCTCCCGCGGCCTTGAAAGCTCTGCCCACCTACGATGGTAGGGGAAAGACAACGGCCGAGCATATCCAAGATGTTGCAAGATTGGCAACAATTCACGAGATTACCAACGAAGATGTCATGGTTAAGTTGTTGGTTCTCTCTTTAAGAGGTAAGCTCCTCTACTGGTACCACTCACTTGCACCAGGTACCATCACTTCATGGGACCAACTGGCTAGGAAATTAGTAAGAGGTTTCCATGAGCAAGCAGACCCCTTCTCCCTGTTACACCAGTTCACTGGTATACAGAGGCATCCCCAAGAAGAAATACCCGATTTCAATCTCAGGTTCAATCGGACCTGGATGAGAGTCCCTGAAGACCTTTGGCCCACCCCACGACAGGCCGCATTCTATTACTTAAGAGCGTTCCATACGGACATTAGCATAAGCATCCGACACTCCAATATTAATACATTTCCAGATTTGTATGAACAAGCGCAGAAATCAGAAGACGACCTGATAGCCGTCGGAAGGATGCCCCCTAAGGCGACAACTCCAATTTACCCAGATTTTCCTCAAAGCATGTATCCAAGTGCATCTAGTTCTTCTATTCCGTTGACATACCCTAGTCAATCGTGGGTTCATGACTCACAAAATCAAGCGGCACCCAGTTCTGTTGTATCATTGACCTACCCCAGTCAGCCATGGGTGCACGGCCCACAAAATCAAGCTGTGCCCACTCCGCAGTCTCAAGTACAGATGCCGCAGCAACCTACCCATGCGGTCCCACAACTACCGGCGCCTCCACAGTATCCGGCACTACCTGCTCCAGTGGCATCGTTATCATTACCAGCTACTCCGGCTCATGCCTCGCTAAACCCACAACAGGCTAAAGAGCTAAGGGATATGTATGGGTTTATGAAGAGTATGGCGAATGATATGGCTATCATGAAGAAAAGCCAATTCCGAGACCAGAATTATCCACCACGAAGGCCTCCTCCTCAAATCACAAGAGATCAAACTGCTCCTACTGGCAGACCTCATGAGAGAAATTCTGCAGTTTTGGAATACGATGAGGTCGGTACATCCGACAGGACTAACTGGTGCTCTACCTGCAATGACCCGCATAATGAAGAAGCCTGTGTAGTCCACCAGAACTATGCTCAAACACTTTCAGACAACGGCTCTGATAGGCAGGTAAATATGATGATGGAGGATGATCATGATTGTATAGTTTCCCCTTTTGAACAGGTTGTTGTCCTAACAAAGACGGGTAGAAGGCAAATTGAGGTCGATCCAGTTCAGATGGAACCACTTAAAGTGTCAGCCGATCCTCAGCAACAGGCCAACAAGGCCGCAACGCCTTCAGGAAGAGAACCAGCTCCGGCTAGAGAACCCTCAGACAATGCTCGATTAAAAGATTACTTGCCCTCAAGGGCAAAGACAGTAGCCCCTCGGCCACCAGCCTCCACCTCTCAACCCCTGGCTGAAGCGAGGGATCAGGAGCGGGAGAAGTTACGATACCCCTCAATCACCAAGCGCCAGAGAGTGGAAGCCACTCAGCAATAGCAGACACGGTATGAACCTGCAAAAGACGGGAAAGAACCAGGCGTTGAGACATACAACGTTGTCGAAGAGCTAAGGAGGACTCCGGCTAAGGTAAGTCTCTTCGACGCATTACAATTACCCGGCCAAGTTGATCTACTCCAAGAGTCCCTCAAGACCGTTAAAGGCAAGGGGAGACTAACCCAAACCGTTTTGGCGCAACCACTAACTACTTCTGCCACGGGAAAGAACAGGTCGTCGCCGTTTTACTTATCTCAGAATGGAAGGGTGGGTAGTACACAATTGTATGGTTGATTATGGCGCTGCAACTACTGTCATGCCTAAAGCTGTATGTGAATTTATGGGCATGGAGTATACAAGAAGCAGCCCCGGGGTTCTCCAGTTGGATGGAACTTCGGTCAGGACTGTCGGGGTTATAAAGGATATCCCAATCGTGTTGCATAAGATGCCGCAGATTATGGTAATCCAAGAAGTTGTGGTAGTTGACTTGGAGCCCTATTTTAGCATGTGCTTATCTAGGGAATTCACTGCCAAGCTTGGGGGCTATTTGTCCCTTGATTATTCACATTTGGAAGTCCCCTTCAGGGGGAAGAGGGTAAATATTTTTAATGAGAAACCTTCTACCTTTCTTATTGAAAGGATCCAGGATGTGGAGAAACCCATGGACTCTGTCAATATCATCGATGGGGCAGAGGAAATAGGAGAAGGAGTGGGGTTGATGGAAGAAACCCTGGATGAGTTGCACCTCGAGGATGAGTTTTCCATGCTGGATTTTAATGCTATGATAGAATCAGATATCGGATGTTACTCGATCACCAAGCCTGAGAAGGCTAAGTCCCCGAGTGATACCGACCCTATGGATGAGCAACTGTGGAAACTCTTCTTTGATGGCGCCCGATGCAAGAACGGCGTTGGAGCTGGGGTTGTCCTTGTCTCCCCCTCTGGAATTCAGAGAACCTATTCGTACAAGCTCGCTTGGAGCTGTACTAATAACTCAGCCGAGTATGAAGCCCTATGTTTGGGGTTACGAAAGGAGGAGAAACTAGGGATAAAGCAGTTGCAGATATTCGGGGATTCTGAACTGATCTGCAATCAAGTGACAAACAAATGTGATGCTAAACAGCACTACTTAAAAGCATACCGTAACAAGGTGTGGGATTTGCTAGAATCCTTCTCGGCCCTAAATATCCAACCTATTTCACGGGAACAAAACAAGCATGCGGACGTTTTGACGAGCATGCGGACGTTTTGACGTCCATTGGAGCAAGGTACTCTCAAGCCGAGAAACTTATGCAAAGGCCAAAGACAGTTAGGGTTATTTATAGACCTCAGTACCGGATAAAAATATTCACTGGCAGGTCTTTGATAATGATGAGCAGATCGTTGATTTTTTTATTAACAAGGGTGGAAATATTGAAGATAGATCCCTTGATGAGTATGAGGGTCTTATCCAACTAAAGAACAACCACCTCCCCAAGGGTTTGATAACCCTTGAGAGTTTATTTGATCAAGATGACAGGGCCTTGCCTCACAAAATAAAAGTAGATGCAAAAGAGTATCAAGAGTTAGCCCTGGAGTCCGGGAAGACCATTAAAGTGGGAACTGATTGCACACTGAATGAAATTGAACAAATCAGGACCCTCTGCAGAGAGTATGCCGATATCGTTGCATGGAGTTATCATGATTTGAAAGGGTATAATCGAGATGTTTTTCAGCATACTATCGAACTCCAGGAAGGAGTCGAGCCCATACGACAAAAGCAAAGGCCTGTAAACCCAAATATTGAGGTACTAATGAAGGCCGAACTTCTCAAAATGTTGGAAGCAAAGATAATCTACCCTATCAAGCATTCATCCTAGGTAACAAACTTGGTCCCTGTTCGGAAAAAGAATAGAGATATTCGTCTCTGTGTGGACTTCCGGAATCTCAACCAGGCATCCCTTAAGGATCATTATCCACTGCCCCAGATAGACCAGATTCTCCATGTAGTGGCAGGGGCCTAGAGATTTTCCCTCCTAAGACGGTTTCTCCAGGTACAACCAGATCTGGGTCAAAGAAGAGGACCAATATAAAACTACCTTCACCACCAAGTGGGACACCTTTGCTTATCAACGCATGCCCTTTGGCCTTTCAAATGTCGGGGCAACTTCCCAAAGAGCGATGGACTTGGCTTTTGGAGAACTCCTCAACCGCGTAATTGTCATATACTTGGATGATATGACGGATTTTTCCCACAAAAGGGAGGAGCACGGTGTGCATCTCCGATAGGTGTTTGAAAAATGTCGGGAGTTCGGGATATCAATAAACCCAAAAAAGTCAATTTTTGCAATCAAAGAAGGTAAACTCTTAGGCCATTTGATATCAGAGAAGGGTCTTGCTATTGATCCCGCTAGAGCCGAAGCCCTGCTCAAGTTGCCTCTGTCGGCTAATAAAAAGGGTCAGCATTTGAATCGCCCAACTCTTGCAGTTAGAAGAGGAGAGGGAGAAAGCCTATGAGACTTTTATGAGGCACGGAGTGGCCACAAAAAAATGGTTCAGCAAAGGGACTTCCAAGCGCACTTTCCGGATCGGAGACTTGGTGCTAAAATTGAATGTGAAAAAGTCCAAACCGGGCAATCATGATAAGTTTGATGCATTTTGGGAAGGTCCTTTTCAAGTCTCCCAGGTGCACCGGGTAAACTCTTTCACACTGCAAGATTTGAATGGGTTTGTTTTGCCATTATCAGTTAATGGCGTACACCTAAAGGCGTACCACCAGTGAGGGATGGTGCAAAATTTTCCTATACAGTTGTATATATTCTAGTTTTTCCCTTATGCATTCCAGTTTTCTTGTACAGTCGAAAGGATGTTCCTCCGCTTCTCTATGTTTATGGAAGCTTTGTTTTGAAGGCAAGCGCCTTAGCCAATGGAGGGAGGTCGATGGATGTCCTCTTTCTATTTTTTGAATTTAGGACAAGTCGCGCGGCAGAGCAGGTAATGTTTGGTGACAGACGAAGGAGTCCCGTGCCGGAAGCAGCCCGCGCACTCAGGCCGTGCGCCCAAGACCGGGCGCACTCAGGCCATGCGCCCAAGACTGGGCACACTCAAGCTGTGCGCCCAAGACTGAGCGCACTCAGGCCGTGCGCCCGAATTCCGGGCGCACTCAAGCTGTGCGCCCAAGACTGGGCGCACTCAAGCCGTGTGCCCAAGGCAAGACACACTCAAGCCGTGCGCCCGAAGCACTCAAGCTGTGCGCCCAAGACTGGGCGCACTCAGGCCGTGCGCCCAAGACGGGGCGCACTTTTTTCCAAGGAGGTGCACAGGGGGGCGGGCCTAACCTGGGCGCACCACTTCGGCACGCAGCTCGGAGTAGAAGGTGCTCATCCCGAGGTGACCGAAGCGCGCGGTTTTAGAGGCACTCCCTGACCGTGGATTTCTAAGTTTAGCGCAGTTCGCCGGCACACAGCTCAAGGCGTGGCCCATGATTGAAACTAAGTATACCTACGGCCAGAATTCACACTTTTCAAGAATGATTGAGCCCGGCTTGGGTAGTGTTGAGTGGTATTTTCACCCAGTTGTGAAAGTACACTCTCCTTTAGGATTTGGGTTCCAAATCCCCTCTTGCAAAGAAGTTAAACAAACAACTTCTCCAAGGTCTCCATTGTATTAGCATTTGCATATGTGTATTAGTAATCTCAAATAAAGATATTCAATTTAAATGCTTGGAACACCTTAGTGATTGCAAGTAACTGTAAACAAGGGGCAATGTTGGTTTATTTCACCATGAAACTTTAGTGATTGTTCATTGTTTTTTTGGATTTTGAAATTTTTTAAATGTTTATTTTAATGTCTGAAAATAAGTTAAAATTTCTGGAAAAAAATAAAATGCAGAAAACTGAAAATAAAATGCATTCAGTATGATGCTATCCTATTTCGACAAAACCGAAGATGTGAGGTTTCCATGCATGCAACCTAACCTATTGGACTTGCAAAACAAGCACAATCCGAATAAGCTAAGTGCTGGCTCCTAGGGTTTTAAATGAGGTTTTTCAGATTTAAACATTCGCATGAAGCAACCAAGAAAACTTGCATAAACTCCATTTACAAGCCTAAAATCTGAAAAGGGGAAAAAATAGACATTTAATCTTGCATGCAGAAGAATGACTCCTCCTTTCTTGTCCACAAGATGCAAATTTCTGAAAACTTCTGCATTAAAAATGTGTCATTTTACAATAGCAGAATTTCTGGTTTTCCCAAACCAGTCCATGGAAGAAAAACGACTCAAACAGGTCCAGAATGGCCCTCTTGCCTTCAACTCTGCAACTCTGCTCGCAGCAATTTCCAACCCATGTCCATGAAGAAGAAAAACCAGTCTACGGAAGAAAAACAGCCCAACTAGGTCCAGAATGGCTATCTTGCCTTCAAATCTGCAACGCTACTTGCAGCAGTTTCCCACCCCTTCTGGCCTCTTTGAATGGCGTATTTAAACTTCTGAAAAAATGTTGTTTCTCCTTCCATGACTGTTCGTTTCATTTTCCAATGGTTGTTCGTTTCACCTTCCCTTGTGCATGCGTGCGTTTTGGTTTCCCAAACTTTTCGTTTCATTTTGTGGCCCTTCGTTTCATTTTCTCCACATGGGCTTGCGTCCGTTTCCTTCCGTGTGTAACGACCATCTTAAATGATTTCAAATCATTAAAGATTCCTTATGTAACGCTTTGTCTTATTCATTGGATTTTGTCCTTATGTCCACGTCACTATGCAGGTCTGTTACCTTGGCGAAAATGGAACATGTCGCGATATCGCGACACTTTTTCCCTTTTGGCCGGGATGATGCAACATGTCGCGATATCACGACACTTTTTCCCTTTTGGCCGGGACAATGCAACATGTCGCGATATCGTGACACTTTTTCCCTTTTGGCCGCGACAATGCAACATGTCGTGATATCGCGACACTTTTTCTCTTTTGGCCGCGACGATGCAACATGTCGCGATATCGCGACACTTTTTCTTTCTTTTGGCCGCGAAGATGCAACATGTCCCGATATCGCGACACTTTTTCATCCTTTTTTTTTGCTTTGGCCTTGCTTTGACGATGCAACATGTCGCGATATCGCGACACTTTTTCTTCCTTGTGGTGTTTTGCTTTTTCTTTGATCTTTAGCATATGGGCCACTTCGGTCTTCTTGGAAAACATGCAAAAAAGGTGGGTCCCCAATTTTGGGGTACGTTGTGGAGCAGCCACAACAAATGGCGACTCTACTGGAAAATGCTCCCGAGCATTTCGGTGAGAACTCAACCTGAAAACACATAGACTCAATTACAAGCATCAACAAATATCCCAAGAATGAAACTAGACGAGAAATACATGAAGCATTAGAATTATTAAGCATCAGCTCGGTGTGTGCAATGTGCTTCATTCCCTATCGTTTGAAACTCGTTCAACTTTCCATTGTTAGTTTCACTTATGATTAGTATGCAAGGCTATGAATGATTTGTGCAGGATTTGACGTATGACAACTATGTTAGAGATATAACAACCTGCTTTGCAAAGGATCAGAATTTCTAGTATCATGAACAAACATATTAAAACTGTCAAACCCTCTTAGGACCAAAAATATATATACTGAATTAATTTACTAGCTCCCAAAGTTGGTTATGTGTCACTACCATCTTGAACCCATGTGCAAGTGTAAGTGAAATCGTAGCTTTGGGGAATCGGATTCCCAACCTAAGCGAGGTGGGAATTTAACCCTATCCTTGCTACTACGATCTGGAGTTCATTACCTCACTTTGAACAAAATGATTTAACTCTGTTATGGATGAAATTGTCGAGCTAGCCTGTCCGTTTGAGCAATCAATGGTCTTGCTTTTAGACAAGACATGTTGCCACGCATGAGCATACTCCACTGCCAGACAGGCGTCTATAGCCCCGGTGGAGATCAACCCCATAGTCCAGGCCTTGGCTTTGGCTTTCTTGAATTCTAGGGATGACTACCCATCCTTGTGAGGGACACGTAGTACGATCCTTGTGGGGGGGGGGGGGGGGGGGGGGGTTCAATCCAAGTGATGTTATGGAGGTGGAGTGGTGAAAACCACTGTTTCATGGACTATGTTTTGCATGATGGGACAGACAAGAAAAATTCTTTTCGCCTCACTTTTCTTCCAAGTATGGTTTTGACCATTTTGCTCAAGATCCTCTTTAACATGTGTAGAACGTGCTTGGTTCAAGATAGCTCGGGCATCAGTTCCCAACCTTAGGATCCTTTTAATATATGTTATGTAATAACCCTAAGAGGATTCGACACCTTTTCAATGATTGTACATGAAATGAAGATGCAACTGAGATGAAATGTATATGCAACGTGGAATGTAACATGAGATATGAATGCATTGCTCCTTTTGAAATGCAGATGGAATATACCACCTACTTTGCCATAATTTATAAAACCGACAACTTCATGCATCACAAGTTCCAAACGATATTCTTTAATGTGTTTGCGATATTCGTGGAGCTTTCTGCAATACAATTTCGATGTTTCATATTCTCCTAGTCTTAGTCAACATTCATAAGGACCTAAGTTGACATCTTGCTTTTTTTTTTTTTTTTTTTTAAAACAAACCAAAAGTGTCCAAAGGACCAACACACAAAACTTAAAACCAAAGTGAGATCCAATCCAAAACCAAAACACGAAAACCAAAAGTATATACAAATGTACAATATAATGCAAGATGGTGCAAAAGTTTGGATTATCATTTTCCCGGATCCCAAACCTGATTGGAATTCTTTAAAAGACGTATGACGTGATACGCATACCAAGTTTTGTAGGAATCCAACAAAAACAAGATCAAACCAAACAAAGAAACAAACTTCCACTTGCCCCTCTCACCATACCAATTTGATTTAGTTTCATTAATAATCCTATGGTGGAGTTTCAAGTTTTCAAATTGATTAGACAATGATTGATATTCAATTCCTTTATGTCTATTCTTTAAGATGTCCATTCCGCACTTTGATTCATGGTGTAGAAATAAACTTTCATTTTCATTCAATAAAGCCATAACATTAATAATATTTGAATCAAACCATTCATTAGGCAAATCTTCATTCGAATTTTGCATGGTGAAACCAAAAAGATGAGATTTTACCTTTGGCATGTTTTCATTTGACCTTACTTGAAGAGGATTTGAAAATTCTTCTTTTCTCTCATGACATTCATCATCATGTAGCACTTGTTCTTTCTCCATGACTTGTTTATCAAAGGCACCAAACTTAGGTACCCAATTGAAAATATGTCCATCCCTTTCAAACCATAAGTCTTGTCTATCTAGGGGTGGGTTAACTAACACATTTCCATGATCAATCACTTGGGTTGTTTTGGGTAACGTGAGATTTTCAATTGGATCATCAATGATATCAAACCCAAATGATTCAGGTTTTGTAATTTTCTCATTTTGAAATGGCATAATCATTGTAGCACAAGTAAGTGGATCAAGATTTTCAATTTCTTTTCCTCCAAAGGAATCTAAAGCAAATGACTCTCTTTCTTGATTCATGGTTGTAGAATCCTTATCATGTTCTAAAATTTGATGAGATTCGAATTCCTCTTCCAAAACTTTCTCAAATTGTACAGGATTTATAGTATCCTCATGTGAGGAAGCAATTGAGTTATCCTGCATATTAATTGACACAACAAGTTTATTAGAAGATTTAGATTGATAATATTCTTCCCATTTCTTCCACGAATCATAGTAATCATCCTCCAAGTTCAAGTTGTGACGCTCAAGTACTTCTTCTTCATCTTCTGATTCATCAACATGTTTCTCACCCCATTCATCTTCACCTTCCTCATTCTCACTCTCTTGACGATATAGAGTTTCTACCACCAAAATGTTGTCCTCTCCTTGCTGATGTTGGGGTGGACCCTCATTTGGCACAAGTTCCAAATCATCCACTTGAGCTTGGAGACAATGGGTATACCTAGCAATTTCGGGACAATTCCTTTCATTATGCTCCTTTGTATTATGCAATCTACACCCCTTTTCCCACGCAAAATCAGAAATATTAAGAATGGAACTAGAGTGACTTGGTCCTACAGAAGTATCTATCCGATTAGCAATAGGGGAAGGCACACCCCCATTGTTTGGCTTCATATTCCACTGTCTCCCTCTATTGTTGAAATTTCGATTTGGGTGAGGGGCATGGGATTCATACTTCTGTTTTTGAACCAAATCATTACTCAATTTGTGAACTATCTTTTTGAGCTCTTCAACCTCTGAATAAATCTCTTTTGGTTGAGCTATGTTATTGCTAGTTCCAATAGAATTTGCGTAATTGGTGAGATCTTGACTTAACATTTGAGTTGGATTTTGAGCCACTTGATTTGCGTAGGGATTCACACTTTGAATCGGAATTGGATTGGGTGCGTAAGCGGGTGTTGATGAATATGGTTGTTGATAAGGCAAAGCATTTATGCTTGATATTTGTGGTGCCATGATCCGATTCATCATAGGAGCTTGACCATATGGACCATATTGTCCTACCATAGGCATCCGGGAAAACCCATAACTCCGTGGTGTCATTTGTTGTTCAATGGTCATAGCTTCATTGTAGGCTAGAGCAAGCGTGGTAACTTGAGGATTTTGCCTTGCAAACATTGCCGTCATAGGATCCAATGCCCCAAAATATATTTGCAAAGCTACTGCGGGATCAATGGCAAAATGCTGAATTGCTCTATTATAGCACTTCTAAAATCTCTGATTAAAAGTTTGGATTGGCTCACCCTGGCCTCTTTTGCATGTAATGAACTGATTATAGATGATTGTGGGATCTAATGGTGACTTGAATTGGTTGACAAAAGCATCCTCCATTTGCGTCCATGACGTAATGGAACCAGTAGGTAAGAAAATATACCATTCGTAAGCCACTTGGTCTAGGCTCATGGGGAAGAGTCTACAAGCCACATCTTCATGTTGAACTTGCAATCTTATCAAAACATCCCTATAGGCCTGAATATGTTCTTCTACGGTCCTTGGGCCATCCGGTTTGTATTTGGGCAAAAATCTCTCTATATTCTTAGGGATCTCGTGAATATCCCCTGCAATATTCAAAGGAATGTTATGGGCTCCGTACCAAGGAGGTGGTGGAGGTTGGGCCATTTGATTCAAAATTGATGATGATAACCCTACAAGAACCATGGAAATGGTACTGATAATTGGTACACTAGTGGCAAATGACACCACCGGTGCAAGTCCACTAGATGCGCCTGAAACAGAAGGATCTTCTGTAACAAGAATATCTGGTGGGACCACAATTTGCTCGATTTTATTCCTTGGATTCCTATGAGTGAGTGAGAGGCTTTGGAATATGGTTTCCTCGGTTGTATTGGACCTAGTTGCGATGCGATGCGGTGGGTCCAGCTTGTAAATGAAACTACCCTACAAAACCTGACAAAACTCTCAATACCTCAAAGAAAACCTGCGACACACAAAAAATCTTGCAATTAATGAAATTCAAAGAATAACTTCAAAATCAATTTGTTAGTCGTGAATGAAAGAAGGAACCATGACAAAGCAGTATTCTAAAAATGTAAATTAGTTTCTGATTCACCAGATCGCATATGCGCAAGTGAAGAGCATACTCCTAGTGTTGTAGGCTTTCTGATTCACAAGATCGCATTACACGCAAGTGAAGAGCATAATACCGACAACAAATACATTTTAGACAAAAAATAATTCCTTACAAATAAGCATGAAATGACTAGCAAATATCAAACATGTAACGTATGAATAATCATGTTAGCATCAACCAAGAGATGTATCCATTAAAATCAAATGAAAGTAATTGCATGGAGACAACCTCGTTAGTCAAGACCAAAATTTTTCTAAATCAAATCAAAACACATTATTCCTGTATGAACAATCAAAAGCGTTAGAACAATGCATAGCGATTCATGTCCTCCTTTTAACACTACAAGGTTGTATTGTTAAAAGAGGGCTAAAGATAATAATCAATAGGGCATGAAATATTCAAAATTTAAATCCCTATAGCATTTAAATCACTCTGAAATAAACCAATTCAAGCCCTCCTTCTAGCACCAATCTGTTGAGTGGTATTTTCACCCGGTTGTGAAAGTACACTCTCCTTTAGGATTTGGGTTCCAAATCCCCTCTTGCAAAGAAGTTAAACAAACAACTTCTCCAAGGTCTCCAGCTGTATTAGCATTTGCATATGTGTATTAGTAATCTCAAATAAAGATATTCAATTTAAATGCTTGGAACACCTTAGTGATTGCAAGTAACTGTAAACAAGGGGCAATGTTGGTTTATTTCACCATGAAACTTTAGTGATTGTTCATTGTTTTTTTGGATTTTGAAATTTTTAAAATGTTTATTTTAATGCCTGAAAATAAGTTAAAATTTCTGGAAAAAATAAAATGCAGAAAAATGAAAATGAAATGAAGAAAACTGAAAATAAAATGCATTCAGTATGATGCTATCCTATTTCGACAAAACCGAAGATGTGAGGTTTCCATGCATGCAACCTAACCTATTGGACCTGCAAAACAAGCACAATCCGAATAAGCTAAGTGTTGGCTCCTAGGGTTTTAAATGAGGTTTTTCAGATTTAAACATTCGCATGAAGCAACCAAGAAAACTTGCATAAACTCCATTTACAAGCCTAAAATCTGAAAAGGGGAAAAATAGACATTTAATCTTGCATGCAAAAAATGACTCCTCCTTTCTTGTCCACAAGATGCAAATTTCTAAAAACTTCTGCATTAAAAATGTGTCATTTTACAATAGCAGAATTTCTGGTTTTCCCAAACCAGTCCATGGAAGAAAAACGACTCAAACAGGTCCAGAATGGCCCTCTTGCCTTCAAATCTGCAACTCTGCTCGCAGCAATTTCCAACCCATGTCCATGAAGAAGAAAAACCAGTCTACGGAAGAAAAATAGCCCAATTAGGTCTAGAATGGCTATCTTGCCTTCAAATCTGCAACGCTACTTGCAGCAGTTTCCCACCCCTTCTGGCCTCTTTGAATGGCGTATTTAAACTTCTGAAAAAAATGTTTCTCCTTCCATGATTGTTCGTTTCATTTTCCAATGGCTATTCGTTTCACCTTCCCTTGTGCATGCGTGCGTTTTGGTTTCCAAAAAACTTTTCGTTTCTATTTTATGGCCCTTCGTTTCATTTTCTCCACATGGGCTTGCATCCGTTTCCTTCCGTGTGTAACGACCATCTTAAATGATTTCAAATCATTAAAGATTCCTTATGTAACGCTTTGTCTTATTCATTGGATTTTGTCCTTATGTCCACATCACTATGCGGTCTGTTACCTTGGCGAAAATGGAACATGTCGCGATATCGCGACACTTTTTCTCTTTTGGCCGCGACGGTGCAACATGTCGCGATATCGCGACACTTTTTCTCTTTTGGCCGCGACGGTGCAACATGTCGCGATATCGCGACACTTTTTCTCTTTTGGCCGCGACGGTGCAACATGTCGCGATATCGCGACACTTTTTCTCTTTTGGCCGCGACGATGCAACATGTCGCGATATCGCGACACTTTTTCTCTTTTGGCCGCGACGATGCAACATGTCGCGATATCGCGACACTTTTTCTCTTTTGGCCGCGACGATGCAACATGTCGCGATATCGCGACACTTTTTCTCTTTTGGCCGCGACGATGCAACATGTCGCGATATCGCGACACGTTTTCTCTTTTGGCCGCGATGATGCAACATGTCGCGATATCGCGACACTTTTTCTCTTTTGGCCGCGACGGTGCAACATGTCGCGATATCGCGACACTTTTTCTCTTTTGGCCGCGACGGTGCAACATGTCGCGATATCGCGACACTTTTTCTCCTTGTGGTGTTTTGTTTTTTTCTTTGATCTTTAGCCTATGGGCCACTTCGGTCTTCTTGGAACACATGCAAAAAAGGTGGGTCCCCAATTTTGGGGTACGTTGTGGAGCAGCCACAATAGGTAGTTAAGGTCGGGATCCGCGCCCCATCATTGTTTACCTTGGAAGGGGTTTTTCCTAACGCCTCTAAGGCCTTTTTGGGCATTAATTTTGCGCAAGTAGCATTAACACAGGTGGGTATATGTTGAACCTGTAAAAGGTCAGGTGCTTCAAGAAATATCCCCTTGTAAATCATGAACCTGTGGCATCATTCACTCTTGACGATTGTTGGTAAGACTTGATTGTTTACGCACACTTAAAGATTCACTTCTAAAGCACTCTTAGGTCCCTGAATTTTGTCCCTGGAGAATACTTGAGGGTTTTTTCACCACAGAAAAATGGGCAAGAAAGGAGAAACCCAGCAAAAGGGGGGCGCAGTTCCAAAAATTGCAGAAGGCAAGCAAGGAGCCGTGAAAGAAAAGAAGCAGAAACCCTTGCCGCCCCCACATGAAGATCAGTTGAGTAAAATTCGGGATAGTATTCTCACTCGCACGAGTATAGAAAAGTTGCGCATGGATATTGATCAAATGAGGGCAAAAGTATCTGAGGTGCACGACCGAGTAGTCGCTTATCCCTCACTCTTATACTGGTACTTATGTTCACACGTTCATCCCTACCCGGAATTAATATTTGCAGTCGGCCAGGCCTATGATCCTCAGACTAGATCTGTGAAGGACTCGGAAGGGAACAGATTATTTTCCATCTCGACTGACAAAATCCGTGAGGCTTTTGCTTGTGGGCGACGCCCTCCTGAGAATGTTATTGTCCGAAGAATTGACACAAAAGAACAAGCGCAAAGATACAACTTTCGGACGCAGATGAGGCATTTTATGGAAGCTCATTACACGGAAACCCTCGCGCCAGGAACCTTGCCGCAGCTCCCCATGCCCTTGCGAAAATTCAAGAATTCCGAACTTTTCTCTATGCTGGCATGGATCACTGGCCTAGCGTCAGACGCCCAGGTAAACGCCTGGCAAGCGGCAGTTGTTGAATGTGTATCCCACGGGGAATTTTACGCCGTCGATGCTGACTCGCGGGAAATAAAGCCTATCTACTACGATTGGGCCGATTGGGTGTCCCGTCAGCTACACCTTCAACTGTTTGCAATGAAACAAGGGACAGTGGCGCCAGGAGTTGCTCTTTCCTGGTGTGGTACTTCTTTCACCAGCTGCATGCAAAGCCCGGCTTTGCCTTCATCGACAAGAACTTCACTAATGAGAAAGGTGAGCCGCCCCCGGTGTATCATTGGACCTCAGTCCTATCAAGGTGAGAATCTTACTATAATTTTAACCGGGTTTTCCTCGGACCAGCGCTACAAATTATGACTGGGACCTGCGAAAGACTGCCGAGGGAGATGAAAGAGTATGTGATAAGACAACAACTAGGAGACATTTTTTGTTTAACACAAGGGCTTGTGATACGGATTTTTGGGTTTTCAGGTAAACCCTTCTTGCTACCCTATTACGCTACCGAATACCTGTTTGCTCAGGAGGTCACTCGTCAGTGTGATTATGCAGACGATGTCTTCGGCAAGGGAAGAAACAACACCCTGCCCTTGGCCGATTGAGCTTGGTCCCATCAAAGTGACGCAGAATAAGCAGAATCATTATCTGGCGATTAACCTGTATGATTTTGGTCTGATAGACCTGCCCCAACGGTGGAAATATGACCCAGATGGTGTATTTAGAGTAAAGATTGGGAAAGAAAAATTCCACTGCTGTCCTTGCCCTGAGATTGAGCAACAACGCAATAATCCTTCTGGACGGGACCTCGAATGGCACATTGAAAAGATGTTCTCCTTTCCCCCGTGGCATGATTTTTATGTCATGGAGGTGTGAAAGGTGAGTGATTTGCAAATAGGATTAATTGAATTAACGTTGAATCAAAGGTTACAAAGCTTAAATACAAGGTAAATAACCTATTCGAGAAAGAAAGGGGGGAAAGGAGAAATTGGGGGAAAAGAAAGTTAACTTGAGTTCTCTTGCCGCCCAAATGCTTGCCGTCCATTGCCGTCCGGGTAAGGTAAAGGTAAGTTACCTTTACCCCAAGTAAAATCAAATATTTTTAACTTTTACGATGGTAATTTCCAACATTCTCCCCCTTAAAGTTGAGAGGACTAACTATATAGTCTCTCGGCTTTATAAATTGAGCTTTAGCCATGCCTTTGGTGAAGATGTCCGCTAGATTATCCAAAGTGCTACAATATTGAAGCTCAACTGTCTGCTGTTCCACCATATCTCTTATGAAGTGATACTTCATATCAAAGTGTTTTGACCTTTTGTGGTGGATCGGATTATATGCCAACTGTATGGCACTTATATTATCACAATTCAGTTTGGTTGGACCAATTTGTTTTTCGCCAATCTCTTCAAGGATTTTCCTCAACCAGAGGATCTGAGTACTTGCATGAGTAATGGCTATGTACTCAGCTTATGTAGATGATAATGCTACAACAGATTGCTTCTTGGAACTCCAAGTTATTAGTCCCGATCCTAGACTAAAACGGTTCCACGATGTAGATTTTCTGTCATCTATATTACTGCCCCAATCGTTGTCACTATAACCAAATAACTTCATCGAGTTAGACTTGTGGTAATGGATTCCAAAATCCAATGTACCTTTTACATATCGTAAAATTCGTTTGGTTGCTTGAAGATGCAGCTCGGATGGGCATGCCATAAATCGTGATACAAGAGAAACAACATACTGTATATCTGGCCTAGTGTTGGTGAGAAACATTAAACTCCCAACCATGCTTCTATAATTGGTCAAGTCAACATTAGGTGCTCCATCTTCTTTGCTTAGCTGGATTCCATGTCCAGTTGGTGTTGCGACTGATTTGCACTTCTGCATAGCAAATTTCTTGATCATGTCATGAGCATATTTCTGTTGACATATGAAGATCCCATTCTTTGATTGATGTACTTCCATTCCTAGAAAGTATCTCATTAATCCGAGATCCTTCATCTCAAGCTGATTCATCATGGAGTTTTTGAACTCCATATTCATTTTATCATTACTACCCATGAATATTAGATCATCCACATATAAACAAACTATGAGGATATCTACTCCATTTTTTGGGTAGTATAATGTTGGTTCACTCTTGCTTTTTGTGAAACCATATTTGCTGAAATAGCCATCAATTCTTGAGTACCATGCTCTTGGTGCTTGCTTGAGGCCATATAGTGCTTTTTTCAATTTATAAACAAGGTTCTCTTTTCCTGGTTCTTGGAAACCTTGAGGTTGTTGAACATACACCTCTTATGTCAGGTATCCATTTAAAAATGCACTTTTCACATCCATGTGTTGAATCTTCCATCCTTTATGGGCTGCCAAGGAAAGAACAGTTCTAATTGTTTCTTGTCGAGCAACTGGAGCAAAAGTTTCCTCATAATCTATTCCATATTTCTGAGTAAAACCTTTAGCTACTAATCTCGCCTTGTGCCTTTCAATTCTTCCATCGGCATTGAATTTGGTCTTATAGACCCATTTACATCCAACACATTTTTTTCCCTTGGGAAGCTTCACAAGCTCCCAAGTATCATTCTTTTCAATAGAGGATATTTCCTCTTCCATGGCATCCTGCCATATATTTTCAGTGCATGCTTTTTCATAGCTAGAAGGTTCTAGCTATGCAACGGCCAACAAAGCATAATTGACTACATCACCCCTTGGTTCATGAGACTCATCATCCCACGACATTTGAAGATTTTCAAGTCTTGACAAAATGTCATCCATCTCACTAGCTTGACTCCTAGTGTATCTTTGTTGGAAATTCCTATCCAACATTTGAGAAGATGGATGACTATGTAGTATGCGTTTTCCTCTATTTGTCTCTTTCCTTTGAGAAGCTGAATCAATATCCATCGGACTTGGAGCGCTTACAGATCTTTGGAATCGTTTTGGAGAATTTGGGGGTGCCAACAAATTCCTTCTTGGACTTGGTGTACCACTTGATGTACTTGATGAAGTTTCTTGATGTGGAATCTGTGGAGGAGGACTGCTTTTCTTGGGTTGTACCATTATGGGAGAGTACTTGGTGTGAGTGCTTGTCCGAATTAGAGTCAAAATCAACAAATTTTTTATGACCCCATTCTCCCCCTTCATCAAAAATTACATCCCTGGAGATAATGATTTTATGTGTCGTGGGATTGTACAATCTATACCCTTTGGTTGAATCACAATACCCTACAAAAACACATGCTTGACTCTTTGGATCAAGCTTCTTTCGCTTCTCCTCAGGGAATGTGTGCATAAGCTAAAGAACCAAATACTATGAAATGTTTGACATTTGGTTTCTTACCGTACCATCCTTCATAAGGAGTGATACCATCTAAACTAGAAGTCGGACTTCTATTTAGAATATATGCACTTGTTCTCACTGCATCTGCCCAATAGCTGTTTGTGAGATGTTTTGCCTGAAGCATTGTTCGTGCCATTTCAACAAGGGTGCGGTTCTTTCTCTCAGCCACACCGTTCTGTTGTGGGGTGTAGGCAATGGTGAACTGCCTTTTTATCCCATTTTGCTTACAATAATGAAGAAATTCATTTGAGGAGTACTCTCCTCCTTTATCAGTGCGAAGACATTTGACATAGTAGTCACTTTGCTTTTCTACATTATTTCTGAAGTCTATGAAGCAATCAAATGCTTCATCTTTGTGTTTCAGAAAATACAACCAACACATTCTAGAATAATCATCTATGAATGTTAGAAAATAAGAATTGTTTCCAAGACTCTTTGTTTGCATTGGACCACGAGATGTCCGAATGTACTAGGCTGAAGAGGATAGCTTGCTCTCCACGCTCCGCCTCTTGGAAACTTCGTTACGGAGTGCTTTCCCAAAGCACATGCTTCGCATACCTTTTTATGTTACGGTATTTTTGGTAGTCCTGTCACCATAGCTTGTGATGTTAACATTTTCAAGCTAGCGGAATTGAGGTGACCATATCTCAAGTGCCACAATTCACTTGGATTTGTAATAGCAATGTTTGCAAGTTGAGCTCCCCCTGGCTCACCAAACTTTAGAGGGAACAACCTATTCTTTGTCATAGGGACTTATGTGATGACCCGGTTACAATTGTTTTTATCAAAGATTGTACATTTTCTTTCATCAAAAACTAATTTGTAATGCTTCTCCATCATTTGGCCAACACTTAACAAATTGTGTTGTAGCTGTGGAGTATAGTATATGTCATTCACATTTTTAATACCTTCTTTTGTGGGAACTTCCATAGCTCCTATGCCTTCAATTTGCAAGGATTTATTATCCCCTAACTTAACTTGAGATTTGTAATTTGAATCTAATGTAGCAAAGAGATTTTCTTTGCCACTCATGTGGTTGGAGCAACCAGTATCCAGAATCCATGTATCATTTAGATTTTGATCTGGCTGTCCATAAGAGAGAAAAAGATTTGGTGGACCTTCTTCTTCTCCGTAGAATGAGCCATATTGACTGCTTTGATCTTTTGAAGACTTTGACCAGCAGTCACGAGCGAAGTGGCCTTGTTTCCCACAATTGAAACATGTTGTTTTAGGCTTATTACTTCCTCGTCCTTGATTTCCACGGCCTGCATTGCCGCTTTGGTTCTGATTGGCTCCTCTGTTTTGATTTCCACCTCTGTTTGGATTACCTCCTCTGTAGGAGTTGCTTTGGCCCTTGCCTCTTTGTTGTTGTCCTCTGCCTCGTCCTCTTCCTTGTCCTCGTCTTACACTTTCATTCGAAGTGAAGGCTTTGTCATCACCTCCATAGCTTGTTGAAGGTGCACCTTGAAGTCGCTCTTCATGTGATGTTAATGATCCAATCAAACTATCAAATGTAAGAGTAGAAAGATCTTTGGATTCTTCAATTATGATTGCAATGTGATTCCACTTAGGAAGAAGTGTTCGCAACACTTTCTTCACAATTGTTTCATTTTTTGTGTCTTCACCTAAAGTTTGCATCATATCAACTACTGCTTTAACACGAACACAATAGTCTCCAACTCTTTCATTGTCCTTCATTATGAGATTTTCAAAATCTCTTTTCAAAGTCTGAAGCCTGACTTGCTTTACTTTATCACTTCCTTGGAATCCTTCTTTCAAGGCATTCCATGCATACTGTAGTGATTAAGTAAGATGCAATTCTTGGAAAGATACTAGGATCTAATGCTGATTGAAGATGGTATAAGGCAAATGAATTATTTTTACGTGCATCTTTGTAGATCTTTTTATCATTTGCACTTAAAGTAGTCCAATCTGTTGGAGCAATGTAACCGTCTTCAATAATATCCCATAGTCCTTTTCCGATGAGTAATGTCCTCATCTTGATGGACCAGTACTCATAATTATCCCCTCTGAATTCGGGAATTGGTAGATTATTATGTGATCCCATTTTTTAATCTACTAAAACAAGAAACCTCTCTTTTATAGTCTTATTGCAAAAAGACTTTACAAACTATCAAGCCCTGCTTGATTTACAATCATGAACAACTCAAACTTGTTCAGCAATTACAAAATTGTCAGCGACTTGTTCATCATCGTCACTGATCAATATTATTTCAGGAGAAGGAGGTTGAAGGATTTCAGCTGAATTACTATAATGAGTATATTCGGATCCTTGTGCAGCAATTGCAACTATGTCAGATTGTTCAAACTTGCTGCCGAAGGAGTTATCTTATGAATCGGCTTCGTATCCTTGATCAGGATTTCTCTGGTGTGCAATAACCGCGTTTTGCAACTGTGAAAAAAGCTGTATTAAGACTTAGTGTTTTCACGCTCCTATCAAAGTTTTCAGGAGTTGTTCTCAGTAACAACTTGCAGAGGGCATGATAACAACCTTCCGATCTTATCATTTAAGAAAATTTCCCAGAAATTTTCTTTTACAAGGATTTCCTCTTAGGAAATAGTAAAAAAAAAATTAACTTTCCAAGTTTTTTTTTTTTTTAAACTTTACATATATTTCCTCTTAGGAAATTTCAATCAATAAAAAACTTCACATTTATTTCCTCTTAGGAAATTTCACTCAACTAAAAAAAAAAAAAATTTATAAAAGCTAATGAACAGTTTAAAAAAAAACTAAAAAAATATATATTTTTTTTAATTTTAAACTTATTCCTTAGTTTTTCTTTTGATTAAAAAAAAATTTAATTAAAAAAAAATTTGATTTTCTATCGACCCCGCCGAGAGTCGATCCTGCGACCTCGCGGGTCTCAGGGCTGAGGGTAGCCGCTGCGCTATCCGGGCTGATCCGGGAGCAACGCGCGCTCCCCGCCTCTTGACTTTCGCGTCGAGCGCGAAGCAAGTTTTGGCTTCGCGCTGACGCGAAGCTTTTATATTCTTTGGGACTATTAGTCCCACATCCCTCACAGAGCGATGTTTTTGTTGTTTAAAAACAACAAAGCACGCAATGTGCTTTGATCGCTGCGGGCAGTCACCAATGCCGCAGCCTTTTGCCACCGATGATGCACGCGCAGATTGACACGTCACCTTCTCGGGCCGCGCACCAGTGCCACGTCAGCACAATTTGCAGATCGCCACGTCACCTTCTCGGGCCGCGCACCAGCGCCACGTCACCTTGCCTCGTCAGCCTCCTCGGGCCGCGTGCCAGTCTCACGTCGCCACGCGTCGCGCCACGTCGATCTCGCACCTCGGGCCGCGTGCAACAGATCGCCACCTCAGCTCCGCCTCGGGAATCGCGTCGGCGCCACGTCAACAGCGCCTCGGGAATCGTGCGGATCTGCTGCTCCTGCGGGCCGCGTCGTCCAGTTCCACCAGCGCCTCGAAAAACGCGCCAGTCAGCTCCTGCGGGCCGTCTCGGGATCCGTGCCGCCTCGGCTCCTGCGGGCCGCCTCGGGATCCGTGTCGTTGCCTCGAACTGCGGGCCCCACCGCCTCGGGAATCGCGCCGCTCTGATACCAAATGTGAAAGGTGAGTGATTTGCAAATAGGATTAATTGAATTAACATTGAATCAAAGGTTACAAAGCTTAAATACAAGGTAAATAACCTATTCGAGAAAGAAAGGGGGAAAGGAGAAATTGGGGGAAAAGAAAGTTAACTTGAGTTCTCTTGCCGCCCAAATGCTGCCGTCCACTGCCGTCCAGGTAAGGTAAAGGTAAGTTACCTTTACCCCAAGTAAAATCAAATATTTTTAACTTTTACTGATGGTAATTTCCAACAGGAGGCTGAGTACAACCCTAAGCGTTTTCAACATCAGGACCCTGATGATAGGATTTTCACATTCATGAAAGAAAAAGCACCCCAATGGTCGGCAGAGAAGGTTTTAAATTGGTGGATAATGAGGTGTCACCACAAAAAGAAGTTGTCTGACCCCACGCTGCAGATAGATCAGAAATTTTCTGATCTATTTGAGAAAAATCATAATGATTATCGTCCCGTATTTTTTGGGGACCGTGTACCCAGGAGCATAGAGAGCCCTAGCAGAGTGGATGACCTGTACGCTCTGCAAGAACAACAAACTAGTCAGGCACCACCTGTCAAGAGCAAAGGTAAGCGGCAGGTCCGATAAGAAAAGACCACTCCAAAGAAGAGGAATGCGCATGATGCACCTGCTCCTCAAAGTGCTGCGAAGAAGTCCCGCACTATCAGGTTCGTAGTCTCTGGCGCAGCCCCTCCGGCAGCGGCAGCAGTCAAAGAAGGGGGTATCTCTGAAGTTGTCACTCCAACGCCGTCAATATGGCCCACACAGACAGCACAGTCAGCTCTGAAGTCACAGCAGCTACTGCAGGCCAAGGAGGCGTTTATTGACCTGGAGGGTGAAGCAGCGGAAGAAGAAGGGGCAGTCCCAAAATGCAGCATTTTACCGCTTCGGCTCTGGAGCCCGAGCCTGCAGGTACGTCTTCTATTTCCCCCTTTATCTCAGCTGCTTCTGAAGAAATCTCACTTCCCGGTGCCAAAACCCTACTGTCCACCCATCTTTCACTTGGCGCCTCAACCGACATCTTTCCCAACTCCCTCTTGCCTGTACATCCTCTCGCTCCCTTACCGGCATTTTCTCAGTCATTTGAGACTTTTGCCAAAGTCTCCAACTCCTTCACTTCTACCTTCACTCCTCAGGGTCGGGAAGCTCCTATTGCAACTGCCGTAACTACTGAAAACCTTAGTCAGCCTCCTTCCGATCCCGCTCCCTCAGTTGTCTCACAAGTACCAATTATGGGGACGTCCCGTCCTGAACCCAGCATTTTGGCTTCGGCAGTTCAAACCCCAGCGTCCCCTACGGTTGCGGTTGTTGTCCCCCAGCCTCCCCGGAGACGCCTGTACAATCGAACTCTCAGCAGGCTCTTTTTCCTCTGGCCACATTCTTTGGAACACAAGAACCTGGGCCCGAAGAACTAGACTTTTATGAGGAAGAGACGATGGCTGAAAGTATCCGTAAGGCCCAGTAGAACTCCTCAGTCTGGCTCACGAGCCAGAAGAGAAAAAGTGAACAAGCGCTGGCTTGTCCAGAAAAAAGGGTAGTCTTTGACCCTCAGAATATGTTACTCCTCCAAACGGAAAAAATCCCCAAGGTGCGAAGCCGTTAAACGCAATGACGCCGGCGGATTATTCCTATAGACAAGCTGTGGACGATCTGAAGACTGCTGACCCTAAGACAAAAGCTGAAAACATTCATGTTGAGGCGACATCTCTCTATCTTCAGGTAGATCATTTCAAAGATCGCTGCTACAACGCTGAGGCCAAGAATGCTCAACTAGATGAAACCCTAGCACTCACGCGTGGACAGCTTGAAGATAAACAGTTAAAAGTGAAGCAGCTGCAGCAGGAAGTGTTTGACCTGGAGAGGGCACTCAGGGACACCAAGGAGGATTATGAGGAGCGCCTCAGAATACAGGGAGAAGCCAAAAATCAATTGTTGGTATTGGAAGCCGAAATCCAACGATTAAAGATCAAGATAGAAAGTAGGCCAGAGACCAGTTCAGCTCTGTCTAAGGACCGCACCAAAGAGGCGCGTGCTCATTTCCTGGCCAATTTCAGAAATAGGGCACGTCGAGCGGTCTTAGTGCTGACATTCATCTGGGAGGCCAAGGAAGCAGTTTCGCACGGTGCTTCCATTGTCGAAGAGGCTGAGACAGAGGTTGACGAATGGCTAGAGCTGGCCATGAAAGCACGAGCCTTGGACAAATCAGTTACGCTTGCACCAATGTCTGATCTAGCTCGCTCGTGGGCAATCGTTGATTCAACTCTTAGATCGTTCTTTAAGAAGGCCAAGGCAGTACGAAAGGCTCGAGACCTCATAAACATGCTCGAACGAGAAAGGAAAATTGCTCTCATGTATTTTGAGACTCTGGACAATAATGGGTTTCCAGGTTTCACAGATGAACAGGGCCATGTCTTAACTGAGCGACAACTGCAGCCGGCATGGGACTCCTTCGAAAATGACACTCAAAAAATTGGCAACTGGGAGGAGCCTGTTTCTAAGCTCCAAGCAATGCAGTATGCTTCCAAATTTGCGATAATCCAAGCCTGCCTAGTCGATCTCAGTGAAAGGTTCAATTTTGCCGAGGTCCGTCATTTGGAAAGATTTGGATACCTTGTTCGAGAGCTCCGAAAACATAACGAAGTTCATAACGATGATTGGGCCTTGGTCCAAGGGACCTATTCTCGTATTAAAAGGGAGCTTGGGCTGCCCAATTCCCCTCAGCAACCGGAAGATATCCAAGCACAGGAGGAAAACAGGGTGCAATGTGAGAACCAGGCCCAAGACGAGATCCATGCAGTGGAGCCCCCCACTCACCAAGAAGGCCAGGACGACAACCTTGCACCACAACAAAACAAGGATCATATTCCTCAAGATGAAGTACCCCAGAGCGAAAAAGATAAACTACAAAAGAAGGTCGAGGAGCAAGAAACAAATGAGGCGCCTGAAGGGGTTCAGGCTAAGGATAATCTTGATACTCAAGGAGTGGCCCAAGATCTACTAGCTCAGGAAGAGGATGAGCTCCTAGATGAGGTGCCAGGCCGGGAAGAAGAGCAGCACAGTGAAACTCATGAAGGTGAGGAGTCAGGAGCATTGTCCGCTGCTACCAATGGGCAATCGGAGAGTGATGAAGATTATGAGGAAGATGATGACTCTGAGCCCAGTGAATAAGGCCTGGTATGTCGACATTGAGGCGAGCTCAATTTCCCCACGAGCCGCCAAAGATGTTGCCATTTGATCATGAAGTTTCAGCTTTTAGCAAATCTAACACCTCATATTGGATACTTGCGCCAGAGTTTGGGCGCACTTCACACTTGCGCCAGAGTTTGGGCGCACTTCACACTTGCGCCAGAGATGGGGCGCACTTCACACTTGCGCCAGAGATGGGGCGCACTGGATACTTGCGCCAGAGTTTGGGCGCACTTCACACTTGCGCCAGAGATGGGGCGCACTGGACACTTGCGCCAGAATTCGGGCGCACTTTGCCAGTATATCAGATTGACTTTGGCACTGGTTTCTTCTGGAAGAATTCCAGCTTGGAAATTTGGAGTATATCCTTACCCGATCACCCGCAGTTATTAGGAAGTTTCTGGATTAGACGTTTCAGGAATTCAAGCATATCTCCTACAAATGTGGTTCCTGCAAGTGAGGAGACTGCGCCAGCAAGTCAAGTATGTCAAGGCATTGAAGACATTCAACGGCATTTTGAGGAGTCACCAGCCCTTGCCATACCTGTTTAATATCTGGCGGTTGTATCGCCTTGTAATGTTTATCCTGGCTTCCACCGCCATATTCTGTTTATGAGCATTTATTGCTCAAGCGGCAGAATTCTCTATATAAGCCCGCTCTTTTATTGTAAAATGGATGGATGTTTGCTAGAGGCTAAATGAAAACCTGAATTCTGCTATCAATACAGTTGATGTCTAGCTCTAGACTTGGACTTCTATTTTCATGTGTATGTCTTCTATTGCTTGTCTTCTATCGTTTCTTGCTTTAAACTGTAACTTGAATTCTAATATCTGGATTTAGTTGTTGATAAAGTAGTAACTCTGGAGTAGTCCTGGAGATTATACATGCTAGATGTTCTGGTTTAAATTTCTATTAGTTATCTGTATTTGAGGGCTATCTGGTTCAGAATGCAATAGATTTTTCGTGTTGTTAGTCCATCACCCCTATTCTATCCGGCCTGTGGTCATTTTTCCCCTTTCAGTCATTTCCCATTCCTTGCAGTTCCTTAATCTCAAAACCCCCCCAGTTAGAATAGCAAGGGAACTAGCCCATCTCTGGAGATTGGCACGGGAGACATTTCTTCCTCTAGGCCTTTCAATGTTGGTCGGGTCTAAGGTGCACTAAAATACCAAATCCTTACCTAAGGCAGATCTCTGACCAACACATCCTTCCGGATCTCGTGGAGCATCCTATCCTTACTAAGCCGAAAGGGGGGGAGAACACCCAAAGAATAAGGAGTCTATCTATCTGTATCTGAATGCTAGCCAGGAAGGCAGAAACTTGAAAATACCAGCTCCTCCGACCTCCCCGAGAACTCGGAGAGAGTTCCATCGAGGAGCGAAGGGCGAGGTAAGGGTACCGCCTACAACCCTCAAGGGTATCTCCGAAAGTACGGATCCTATGAAGATAACCGATAATCAGGAAGATAATCTCAAGTTGGAGAGGAGAAGCCCCAAACTCTGCCAAAATAATAAAGCGGGGGACTGTGCCCTTACAATGAATGAATCGTCGAAGAAAGAGTGTTTGGACTCGTTCAACCCATGACCCCTTAGTTGGGCCAAGGCTAGGACCCCAAACCACTGACCCATAAGTATTAATTGGCTTGACCAAGGCATCAAAAATCCTCATCTTCACAGGTACATCCTGAAAATGTGCTTTCAAGCAATTCCTCTCTAGCAAAGACAAAGCTGAATATCCCTTACACACCCGGGCTTGGGCAGCGAGTTTCATACCAAAAGTGGGACCGATGAAAAGAACCCCCAAGTACACATAAGAGGTGGTGATCTCGACCTCCCAACCTTGGAAAGAGAAGTGGAGATGAGATAGAGCCTCTTTGGTAGTATTGAATACCATAACCTTGGTCTTAGAAAGATTCACCGTCAATTGTCTCGAGTCACAAAAAGCGGCAAGCTTGTCCAAATGGCGCTGAAGCCCCTCAAGGGAAGAGGCCAAAAGAACAACATCATCAGCAAAGAGGAGAATAGAAATCAGCACATAGTGAAGAAGGCAACCATCCTCTGCGTAAGCATTCTCCTTAATAAAAGTCTCAAGCTCGTCGATGAAGATCCCAAAAACTGTCGAGGAAAGGGGGCACCGCTGTTTCACTCCTATGGTACCAAGAATACTGTCTAAAAGTCCTTGAGGGGAGCGAAACTGACCTTTCACAGTCTCATATAACCGTGTAACCACTGTCAAAAGTTTCCCAGAGATGCCAACTGACCAAAGTCTCTCAAGAATATTTGAAGTTTGTGAAAGATAAGAAGAAAAATCCCACTCAGACTGTGCTAGCCCAAACGCTGACAACATCTGCTACTGGAAAGAATAGGCCACCACCTTTTTATCTGTCTCTCAAGATGGAAGGTTGGATCGTGCATAACTGCATGATAGATTCTGGTGCTGCGACAACTGTCATGCCAAAGGCAGTTTGTGAAGTTATGGGAATGGAGTACATAAGGAGCAGCCCAGGTGTCTTGCAGCTGGATGGAACCCTCGTGAAAACGGTGCGTGTTATCAAGGATATTTCCATTGTCCTGCATAGCATGCCTCGGATCACCATAATTCAAGAGGTAGTCGTAGTTGATCTGGAGCCATATTTCAGTATGTGCCTGTCAAGGGAATTCACTGCCAAGTTGGGAGGTTATCTCTCTCTGGATTATTCCCACCTAGAGATTCCTTTCAAAGGGAGAAGAATCCGAATTTATAATGAGAAGCCTTCTACTTTTCTCAAGAGAAGATCGAAGAAGAAGAAAAGTCTGTGAACTCTGTCAACATGGTGACTATTGTCACATTTTGCCTAAGGGGTAAAATTTTGAACTGTTGTGATATTGTTTTTTCTATTTTAGTCCTCTTCCTCCTCCGCAAGCCGCATTTTCCCACAAAGGATCTTCTCTGGCATTTTCGTGGCGCTAAGGCGCAACTAGGGGCACTTCTTTTGCTCATTTTTCATATATGTTTCGAGCTCAGGGCAACTTCGCTAAGAAAATCAGAAGTCGGAAGGCAGCTTCGCCAAGAAGGAAGGCTAAAACCGCGCTTCGCTCTACCACCCTATGTCGTCAACTATGTTATTTCCTCTACCACCCTAATTCTATTCATTTCCCGGTTTAGCGTCTCTAATCACCCTACCTCCCTTACCGATCATTCAATTCTTTCTCTTATGTTATTCGTTGGTTCCCTTCCTGTTACTCATCCCCCTCCTCCCTCACCTTTAGCCCCTCGGGTTATAATAGACTTTCAATATTATTATTCCTTTACCCTCATGGACCAGTTGCGTCAGGTTCCCCCCAGGGTGTCTTCCCCCCAGGGTGTCTTCTCTTCCCGATGTTTCCAATCGTTTTGCTTGCTTGGTCCAAACTATTTGGAAATTTGCTTTGGACTCGTACCCCCACTCTATTCATCCTCCCCCTCGTCCTTTTCCTCCTGGTCATTGCCCCATGAACATCTGGTATGATGAGGAATGTAAGTCCGCCCACTGAAGGTTGAAATATTCGAAGGAAGAAGCGTCTCTTCCTCTCTCAACATCGACTTGATCTTATCCACTCCCTCCAACAGTATTCTACATCATTTTGGCGCCTTATCCTCCCCCGTGATCGGATTACTCATGGGATCGATCTTTCCTCTTGGACCATTCATGCCTCTTCCCTCTATACCATCCCTAATCAACCTCCTATTACTGTTCCCTCCCCCCGTCTTCGTGCCACCTCTTTTCTACTAGTCTTGTCAGGCAGGCTATCTGGAAACTTTGTACGAGCAAAGCAGCTGATTTGGATGGGTTACAGGCAGAATTTTTGAAGCACGGTATTGACCCTCTTGTTGGGCCCCTCACTGTCTGTTCTATGTTTCCTGATTCTTGGACTCAGCATATCATTCACCCCATTCATAAGGCAAGTGATGCCCATGAACCCAATAATTACAAGACTCATGATTGGGCATATCTTTGCCAGGCTTTATGCCACAGCTTTGGATGTGCTTCTCTCCCGAAGGAGGAGGCGGGTTTCAGGGCTCTTGGCCAAGCTGGTTTTTGGCAAGATCACCAAACCACAAATCACATTCTAGTCCTCAGAGCTATCATTGAGGATCCAGGTCCTCGAAAGTTTATTGTTGCTTTGTTGACTTCCGGAAAGCCTTCGACACGTTGCCTCAACATTTACTTCTTGAGAGACTTCGATCAGTTGGCATCTCTTGGAAACTCTTAACAACGATTAAATGAGACGGTGAAAGGTCGATTTCACTCCCCTCAAGGGTTTTCAAACAATATTCTTAGCACCATAGGAGTGAAACAGGGGTGCTCCCTTTCCCCAACACTTTTTGGGATCTTCATCGACGCGCTGGATACTTTTATTAAAGAGAACGCTCACGCAGAGGATGGTCGCCTTCTTCACTATGTGTTGATTTCTATTTTCTTCTTTGTTGATGATGTTGTTCTTTTGGCATCTTCCCCTGAGGTGTTTCAACGCCATCTGGACAAGCTTGCCGCTTTTTGTGACTCCAGACAGTTGACGGTGAATCTTTCTAAGACCAAGGTTATGGTATTCAATACTACCAAAGAGGCTCTATCTCATCTCCACTTCTCTTTCCAAGGTCGAGAGGTCGAGATCACCACCTCTTATGTGTACTTGGGGGTTCTTTTAACCGGTCCCAATTTTGGTATGAAACCTGTCGCTCAGGCCTGGGTGTGTAAGGGATATGCATCTCTGTCTTTGTTAGAGAGGAATTGCTTCAAAGCACATTTTCAGGATATACCTGTGAAGATGAGGATTTTTGAAGCCTTGGTCAAGCCAACTATCACTTATGGGTCAGTGGTTTGGGGTCCTAGTCTTGGCCCGACTGAGTGGTCACTGGTTGAACGAGTCCAGAAACTCTTTCTTCGACGATTCATTCGTTGCAAAGGCAAAGTCCCCCGCTCTATTATTCTAGCAGAGTTTGGGGCTTCTCCTCTCCAGCTTGAGATTATCTTCCTGATTATCGGTTATCTTCATAGGATCCGTACTTTCGGAGATACCCTTTACGGTTGCAGGCGGTACCCTTACCTCGCCCTTCGCTCCTCGATGGGCCTCTCTCTAAGTTCTCGGGGAGGCCGGAGGAGTTGGTATTTTCAAGTTTCTGCCCTCCTGGCTAGCATTCAGATACAGATACACAGGCTCCCCCTTATTCTTTGGGTGTTCTCCCCCCCTATCGGCTTAGTAAGGAGAGGATTCTCCACGAGATCCGGAAGGATGTTATTCTCCAGTACACCAAATGCACTTGGATCTCTCCTGTTGCCCCTCTTTCCCCCAAGCTATCTTTCTACCATGAGAACTTCTTACAGATACAAGGGCAGAATAGTTCCTCCACAATACCTTCAGCAGCACACAATGCATAGTCTTCGATCACTATCGGGCAACTTAGGGTGTGTTCTCACCAACTCCGGATTGAGTCAGACCACCATCTTCCAACGGAGGAGCGGACTTGCTTGTTTTGCCCCTTGGGAGAAGTAGAAACCCTACACCACTTTATCTTCAAATGTCCCATCTACTACGAGATCCGAGGCAGATTTCACTGCCTTTTCAGGGACAACTCTCGGTCCCTCTCCACTTTCTTCAGGTAAACGGACCAACGATGTCTCGCACTTTACTGCAGGGAGACCACCCAGTTTCGTCGGCAAAGGGGCCCTCATCCCAACAGCTCTCATCCACCACAATCTCTAAGGCAACTAAGGCAACGGGGTCAGGGAGGACGAGCTCATCTTCGCCCTGATTCCCAGCGAAGCCCAGCTTCGGGGGCTATCTCCAGCGAAGCTCCCATCAACAGTGAACTTCGGGCGAAAATTTTCTAAGGCAAAGTCAGGTCGATCTTCGCTCCTCAGCCTGGCGAAGCTCCATCTCGGGCTCTCTCTTCAGCGAAGCCCCACTTCGGGCCTCACCGGAGCGAACTACAGCTAGTAAAAGTCCATTTGGACTTGGACAAAATTTCAAGCCAAAGCTCAACTCCCCCCAGCTCCAGTGAACCCCCCTAGCTTCAGGCATCAACCCCAGCGAAGTTGAGATTCGGACTCAACTCGAGCGAACCTTGGCCAACACATGTCAAAAACGGAGCACTACACTTTGGGCCCCAATGTGAGCTCAGCTTCGGGGATTTCTGGAACGAAATTCCGCTTCAAGGATTTCTGGAGTGAAAATCCGTTTTGCGGATTTCTGGCGCGAAAATGCCCCGGTGCGAAAATCCCCCGTCAACAGCTTAGAAACATTTCCAGGTGAAAATTTGGCTAAGGCAAAGGGGTTGAAGAAGCATTTTGTGTAACTCCTCCTTGAACTCCTTGAGTTGATTGTCGTTTGGTCGAAAATGTATTTGGCACAATCAATCATTTGGGAGTGCCCTAAATAGGTTTGTACAGCATGCAATAGAGCTACTGCATCCATTTTCCACAATACTACACGCTTTCTTGGCAATCAACAAAGTCCTCATCTTTATTGACCAATAATCATAATTTTCTCCCTCAAATCCTGGGATTGTAGTGAAGCATTACCATGAGCCATGACAACTACAACAATAATGTATGAAGTTTTCCTCCATAAACTTGAATTTTGAATTCTTTGGTTAAAGAGAATCAAATCCTCAAGCTTTCCACTTCTCCAATCTCCAAGCTCCAAGCTCTGATACCAGTATGTGATATGTGGTGGTACTCTAAAACAGAGATTAACACAGCATAGAAAGAAGAAATGAACAATAAACAAAATTACATATAAACCCTCCAAAAAACACTTCATCAGTCTTAAAATTTGTCTCTTGGTTGTCTCAAGAGTCTCTTATATATATATATATATATAAGGATGTCACTTGGATGTCTCAAGAGACTCTTGGTGCTTCACATTCTATCCAAATTTGGATGAGAATATTTCTTTTCCCCTTTTTACATTCACTTGCAATTTTAATTCTGTCATGTTCTGATTTTTATGTTATTCTTGTCTTGTTCTGATTCTTGTCTGTTCTGTTTTTTGTCTCATTCAGTATCACAGTTTCCAACAACAACCAATGTAATGCTTGGTTCATAACAGATGTATTTTACTCCAAGTAAACACAAACTCAACAATAATAAGGTTAACCAATGAAGCAGCAGCAAGCACCTCAACTTTATGCAGCATAACACAAACCTCTGATCACATAATGGTTGTCAAACTCCTCTCTTGTTAGGACTTCGTAGTTTTGGAAGCATAAATTTGCAGCCTGAGGATTTTACTAATTTTGAAAATAGTTCACATAAGTTTTGCCCTCCTTTACAAAATAAATAATTAAATAAAATACATAGGTAGAATTTTCTATCTCAACTTCTGACAAAAGTGAAATTCATTTCTACAGTGTCAGTTGTTTACGTTTCTATGCTTTGAAACATTTAAGATCCACACTTCACTCAATACCAAGTAAAAATAACTTAGGCAGACACTTCCAAAAAATTAATTGAATTAAATTTGGCCTTACATTTTTCATAGATCAGGAGGGAAAGGAAAAAGTCCCTTGTTCTAGAGGAGGAAAGAACTGGCAAGCTCTTCATTGAATAAGTAAGCTAGACATATAATCTATATGGAAGCAGTATCATTATTTCAAAGTAGCCTTTGCATCTGAATATAGAGGAATCATGTGAAATATCCAACAAATGTCCCTCTCCTTAGATATATGACAAATCTGTGCAAAATAAATTCACTAAGAAATAACATTTCTTTTAAAAATACACAAAGATTTCATTTTGACAGTGTCTGCTAAAGTTTGTATAAGTTGCTAACAGACTATATACTTTGTGCTTGAAAATATTCTATAATATATACACCCCATTATATCAACTAGAGAAAGATGTCAATTATATTATAATTATGTATAATTTCCGTGTATGGATATAGATATAGATGTATAAAGAGAGAATCATTAAGTTTGGCCATGCACAAGTTTTTATATTTCCAAAGAAAAATCATCCTTAGAAGGTTGCAAGAAAATAAACTGCAGTATGATTAACTGCCAAGCCATACCAAAACATTTCGATTTTAGAACAAAGGATTTAAAATATTGTGCTCTTCCTTTTTGAGAAGAATATAAGTACAAAGTTGAAAGTGGGAAACCTCTTTAACCTTAGTACCTGAAGAACCCAGCATATCAAATCCAGAATTATCTTACCTCCATCCATGCTTTTGATAATGGAACCCCCAACAGGATCATCTGTACTATTACTTATTCCTGCTTTTGCTAGCGCCATGGAATTTGCCAGCCCCATATGACCATCCATACGAGACAACCATACCTGTGAATAGAATCAACGATCAACAAATTCTCAACAATACAACAAAGCATACCTTACAAAAACTAATTTGGACTTTCAAGGTCTTACTGGATTATCACGGGTGATATTATCAAACCAGGAAGCCTGTGGTAATTCTGCACCCCAATATTCATTATTCCAACCACCACCAAGCACCCAATGGTCTTTGTCCATTCCTGACACATTGACACTAGGAAAAGATTATAAAGTATATGGATGTCTATGCCCATCTCACAATTATAAAAAGTATCTGCACAGGAATGACCAGACAGTCACAAAGAAGGATTAATTTTATTTTTAATTTTAATTTTAATTTATTTTATGTGTCTTAGCGTATGCGATAAAAATCAAAATAGAAAATCTATTATGATATTGGAAATTTGGAAATTTACCCAATTTATCTCTGTTGGGAATTCAACTTAATGAGCTCTCTTGCTAGAATTAATATTACATATCAATGTTTCCTATTTCCCAATTGATACTTCTATAGCATACTTATTAATCTTACCAAGCTTTACAAAAAATGGTTAGCTTCCAAGCTGAGTAGGTCAAAATACGTTTTCACTTCTCTCACAATACCTAAACCCCTAAAAGCATTAAAATATCAAGAAGTCTTAGAAAAACATGTGACTCAGCTAGAAATTCTAAAATAACAAAACACATCAGGGGCAAGTGTAACAAATGAAATTTTCTCATTTTCAATGTTGTCCGGAGCAGAAGCAATAACAAGTAAGCTTCAAATAAACGGCATTGAAATATCTTGTGGCATATTTGCCACCAACTCTCTTGAATTTTTCTCTACCTAGGAGCAAATTTCTGTCCTTGAAGGCAAACAAATGAACACAATCATAGAGATAAGGCATAGCTGCTTGTTGGAGAAGGGAACGCGGAACACAGCCTTGAATGGTGTTGGGCCATCCTGTTGATTTTCACAGCTCAACTTATTCAAATGCTTGCATGAGAAATTTTGATTTCACATTCATGACATATGTGTTACGTAATCAGTTTTTGAATTTTAACATAAAACAGAGATTCAATCTTCAAGTCCTTTCTTAATGTGAAACTCAAGTTCTATAAGTGTAGATGATAAAATTTTAATTGTATTAAACGTAATTTAATAAGATGGAAAAGAAGGACCCATTTTGTTTTGAACCATAGTTTAATTTAAGAATAAATTTTCTAATGCTATATGAGGCTTCTATTGGGGGCCACTCCCATCAAAATAACAAGACATTATATTGCTGCCAGATCAATTAAACCTGTTGCTCTGTGAAATCATCTGATCTGATTATGCACCCACCAGATCATAGTTCAACATAGAAATAGGATCAAATTAATCCCGAATATCCAAGTTCAAGGGTCAAATCTCGCCAAATCTAATTAATCGAAGCTAATCTAAGCAATTTTGCAAGAAAAGAGGTGCAAGGAAATAAAGGGGTGCAAGGAAATAAAGCAAAATGCAAATAAACAAATATGATCATGTAACCATGGCAAGAAGAGTGTTGATCAGATAACTTTCTGCAATCAGATCTGTGAACACCGTGCCACAATGAAGTGAGAGGAGTAATAGAAAATGTGAAGAGGGAGCCACAAGCATCATAACATCCACAAATAAGGAGGTCAAAGGACACAGTTGATACATAGAAGCTATGTATAGTCTCTTCATTAATTGTAGCTCAAATCCAAATTACAAGTCTGATCACAAGGAGTAACTCTACTATTCTGAAAAGAGCAAAAGGACCCATTACAATGAGCATCTAAATCTTATTTATAGAAAAAGTAAGCTAATTCTACTTCTAACTGCAGTGAATTAAATGCTGACTCCTAGTTACATGAAATTAGCAAAATCTTAATGTCAGATAGCAAAAGGCTGCATATCCAGCCAAATTTGACACTAAAATCCATTCTAAACACTTTAGTAGCTCCATTTCTGTTGGAAATATTACATTATTTGGTACATTGAGTATCATGAAGTACCATTGAGTACTATTGTAAATATTAGATTAGGAAGTCTGGCCGCTTGGGTCGTCCAGCCTGAAGTGTTAGCATAGTTTGGGACGGAGCGCACACACTTTTGCAACAGACCACCATGTGCTGGGAGGAACAAGGAGCCAAAGCCACATAAGACAAAAATGGCATGTGGAACAAGAACTTGCATGTCAAGTAGTTACTAGCGTTGAAGTGGTAGTTAAGGGAGTGGAAAGGAACTTGCATGTGAAGCAATTACTGGTGTTGAAGTGGCATTTAAGGGAGTGAAGAGGCATTTGTCGCATGCAAGCCAAGTGTCCCCCTACCTTCCTCAACTTATAAAAAGAGGCACAAAGGTCTCACTTCCTCATTTTCACGCACAAAGCCAAGAAGCAACAAGGAGAAGTCGAAGGAGAGCGCACCAGTTGGCTAAGCTTGAACCAGCTAGGGTACGACCTAGGGCATGCACCAGGATGTCCAATAGGCGAACAAGTCACATTTCACTATGCAAAACTCAAAGGCGACAAAGGAGAAGGGCAAAGCAGGTGCAAAGGAGAGGGTTGCACCTAAGCATTGGAGCTAGGGCACGTCTGGATGGTAGCTGAAACAAGGGTTTTGCTTAAAACCCTTGTCTAACAACCCAAACATTTCAAGTTTGTGAGACGTTTGCAACAAAGAAATGCATTTGCTAATGAGGGAGCTGCAATTCCAAACACTTGCTAGCAAAACTAGCTAGGGTTTTGGAGGAATTTGCATGCAAGAAGCGGTGGAAGTGCGAAGAAACGAAAGGAGGTGTGTGTGACAAGGAGAACGTATTTTGTGAAATACAAACTTGGGCAAGAGGAGTTGGGTCATCTGAAGCTTGAGACCTTGAATGCAGTTGGGTCATCTGAAGATTGAGCAACGTCATACAAACCATCAAGAGAGTCGTCCGAAGCAAGAAGACAATCAAGGCGAAGCGACACAAAGTTCAAGGCAAGGAGGATGTCGTTTTATTGGAAGAGCATGTCATATAAGTCGTCTAATTACAGAGGAGCCAGATCGTACAAAGCAGGGTCATCTGGAAGCAGGTCATCCAAGGCAAAATGGTTAGGGCCATTCGGAACAAGGTCGTCTAGAACTAGGCCGTCTAAGCCAAGAAGCAGATCATCTAGCCTAGGAGTTGGGCCATCTGGGCCAGGAAGCGGGTCATCTAGCCTCGGGTCGCCTGACCTAAGAAGTGGGTCGTCCAAACTAGGACGTGGGTCATTTGGCCCACGGCCATCTGACCTAGGAAGTTGGTCGTTTGACCCAAGACGATGGACGTGTTACGCCAAGGGATGTCGATGTCCATCAAAGCCTAAGGCAACAATTTGAAGCAATGCCACTTGCAAAAGATTTCTGGAACAAGAGAAAGCGGAAGGAACATGATAAGAGATTCCAGTATAGTGTTCAATGTTTCTATCCCCAATGTTCAGCTCATGTGTCGTCGAGGATGCCGACAAGTCTAGAGGAGGGAATAAATGTAGATAGACAAATTGACATGTCTAGAGGAGGAGATTAATGTAAAAAGTTATCATTTTCCATGGAAACGAAGGTTAAATTTTTAAGCAAGAACAGGGCAGGTGGATAGAATAAATATCTAATACATTATTAGTTGTAATGTGATCTAGTTGATGCATGTAAAACTTTATCTCATAACAGAACAGTTCCCTTATTTTTTATTTGTACAGAAAGGGATCAAAACTTTCCAATTCAAGGATCTTTTTAGGCATCCATTTTTACTATCTTTTTGCACTTTTTAGTTTTTACAATCTCATTGACCAACATTAGCCATTCATGGACATTGTTTGTCTTTCATTCTACAAGGGATATCATTAAACATTGCAAGGATGGTCTCTTCTTAGGCTAGCAATTAACACCATAATCAAAAGTTTAGTACAAGGATGAAACGTTATGAAATTTAATTGACAAGTGAACCCTATGTTCTAAACCCTATAAACACAAATCATCTAGCTATCTCAAAAGGTGGCACTGCCAGTTGCATGCTTATCACTTATCCAGTCTTCAGTAAAAAAATACTCCAACTATTTCTTTTTTTGCTTTTTTTAGTTGGCTCTTGTCAGCTGGATGCTCCTGCATCATACGCAACGGTAACAAAAACACTTCATGAGCTCCATCTCATGAAGTGTTTTTCCAAGCTACGACCACTCTAGCTTGGTTGTCTACACAAGGCCAACTTCATTGTCTTGTCTTGGCCTTCCTCTAAGGATCAAACCGCCTCGTATAGAATGCACTCAACATCCTCTTCACCTTCTCCCATTGTGCCATCTCTCCTTTGACACATCCTCAACGATTTTCTGGCTCTAATACCAAAATGATGCAACAGCAGAGAGGGGGTCAATTAAACAACAACCTCTCCTAGCTACTCAAACATCTTCATGCCACCACACATAAAAAATAGTAAATAGAGAATCCACTTTAATCTGCAAATAGATGAACTGCAAGGACAGATTACATAGCAACACACGAAACACATAAAAAAAACATAGAACTCTATTTTATTTATATTTCAACTGCCACATCAATTATTACACAATTGATCTCCATAGAACACCACACATCTACAAGCACTCCTCAGAGTACCAATCTCCTTCTTCCAAGGTTTCACATAGAAAACCTTTTGCAAGCACTACACAAAGTGCCAATTTCTTCCTTCGAGGTTTTACATAGCAAACCTCCTGCAAGCACTGCACAGAGTGCCAATTTCTTCCCCTGAGGTTTTACATAGCAAACCTCCTGCAAGCACTGCACAGAGTGCCAATTTCTTCCCCTGAGGTTTTACATAGCAAACCTCCTGCAAGCATTGCACAGAGTGCCAATTCCTCCCTCTGAGGGTTTACATAACAAACCTCCTGCAAACACTGCACAAAGTGCCAATTCCTCGGAGCTCCTCTGCTCTCCCTTCATGCTCTACATCAACTACTTATTTTTTAAGCATAAAAAGCAATGACTTCCTAGCTACACATTGACAACTAAGCATTCTTATCCATCCTTTTTCCAGCTATGCATTAAGCTTTTCTCTTCGCATGAAGTTTCTATCTTTTTCTAAAAATCCAGTTTTTTATCTAAAAACACAAATCATCTAGCTATTTCAAAAGGTGGCACTGCTAGTTGCATGCTTATCACTTATCCAATCTTCCATATAAAAAAAAACAACTGTTTTTTTTATTTTTGCTTTTTTAGTTGGCTCTTGCCATTTGGATGCTCCTGCATCATACTCATCGGGTAACAAAAATGTTTCATGAGCTCCAGCTCATGAAGTGTTTTTCCAAGCTACGACCACTCTAGCTTGGTTGTCTACACAAGGCCAACTTCACTATCTTGTCTTGGCCTTCCTTTGAGGATCAAACCTCCTCGCATAGAATGCACTCAACATCCTCTTCACCTTCTCCCATTGTGCCATCTCTCCTTTGACACCGTCCTCAACGATCTTCTGACTCTGATACCAAAATGTTGCAGCGGCAAAGAGGCGGTCAGTTAAACAACAGCCTCTCCTAGCTACTCAAACATCTTCATGCAGCCACACATAAAAAACAGTAAATAGAGAATTCGCTTTAATCTGCAAATAGATGAACTACAAGGACAAATTACATAGCAACACACGAAACACATAAAAAAAACATAGAACTCTATTTTATTTATATTTCAACTGGCACATCAAACATTACACAATTACTCTCCATAGAGAACCACACATCTGCAAGCACTCCTCAGAGTACCAATCTCTTTCCAAGGTTTCACATAGCAAACCTCCTGTAAGCACTACACAAAGTGTCAATTTCTTCCTTCGAGGTTTTATATAGCAAACCTCTTGCAAGCACTGCACAGAGTGCCAATTCCTCCCTCTGAGGTTTTACATAACAAACCCCCTGCAAGCATTGCACAGAGTGTCAATTCCTCGGAGCTCCTCTGCTCTCCCTCTTTCCACCTCTTTTCTACTAGGCTTGTCAGACAGGCTATTAGGAAACTTTTTACGAGCAAAGCAGCTGATTTGGATGGGCTACAGGCGGAATTTCTGAAGCATGGCATTGACCCTCTTGTTGGGCCCCTCACTGATCTCTTTAATCTCCCTGTTTGCTCTGATTTTCCTGACTCCTGGACTCAACATATCATTCACCCCATCCATAAGGCAAGTGATCCCCATGAACCCAATAATTACAGGACTATTATGATTGGGCATATCTTTGCCAAGCTCTATGCCACAGCATTGGACGTGCTTCTCTCCTGTAGGTTGGAGGAAGGTCACAAGGCTATTGGCCAAGCTAGCTTTCGACAAGATCACCAAGCCACATATCACATCCTAGTCCTCAGAGCTATTAATGAGGAGGCGCAATCCAAGCTTCGAAGGTCTATTGTTGCTTTATGGACTTCAGGAAAGATTTCGACACGGTGCCTCGACATTTACTTCTTGAGAGATTTTGGTCAGTTGGCATCTCTGGGCAGCTTTTGACAACGGTTTCATGACTATATGAGACTGTTAAGGGTCGTTTTTGCTCCCCTCAGGGGCTTTCAGCCAGTATTCTTAGCACCATAAGAGTGAAACAGGGTTGCCCCCTTTCCCCGACACTTTTTGGGATCTTCATCGACAAGCTTGAGACTTTTATTAGGGAGAACGCTCCTGCCGAGGATGGTTGTTGTTGGTCACAAATCTGCCACAGGAAAGTATTTTGTATGTATATACGCGCCCTAGACCTGGACCAACATTGAAAGGCCGGAGGGAAGAGATGCCCTCCGTGCCAATCTCCGGAGAAGGCCGGCTCCTGTACTAAACTACTGGGGGTTTTAAGATAAGAGTGCAGGAAAGAAATAAAAAGATAAGAGTGTTGGAAAGAGATTAAAAGAGTGAGGGTGCAGGAAAGAGATAAAAATACGGAAAGAAATGGAAATAACTGATTTAAAGGGGAAGAACCGGCAGCACGATTACTAACTAATACCTTGAAGTAGCAGCAATAAATACAAAGAATAAAACATAAATGAACACCGCGCTCGCTTCCCTATGTATCCTCTGGAAGAGCTCCAGGATCCAAAAGGAACCGGAGGGTCTGACAAAAGAGTTGGCTGCGAAGGACGTCTTGAAAAGATGCGAACCACCAACACCACCACCTACTGGGGCCCCTCCAAACATATGGCCAAGCAACCAAACCTAGAACCCCTCTTTGCAGTCAGCATGGAAGCACCAGGTCCCCTCCCCAAGACCTCATAGCACTACAGAGAACAGAGTTCAAAGGAACAGGCTCTTCTTCAGATGAAATAAAGGCCCCTAAGGGCAAGCCCAAGAAGCCAACACTAAACCCCTCCACTGCGGCCATCATGAAAGCACGAGGTCTCTCCCCAGACAAGACAAAAAAAAACACAAATATAGGCTCACAAAGGCATCCTCACCAAACGGGCAAAGGACCAAGGTTGTCATATCAAGAGGTGATCTCTGAGACCCCTCCTCCATAGGCAACGAGAAAGCCCCTGGTGTCCCCTAGCCAAGACCACAAACAACCACGGAGAAAAAGGTCCATCAAAACGCCTCTCAACAGACTGCACATGGCCGCACAACCCTTTTCCACTGCTGCCAAACCAGGAGACCGTTCAGTATAGCCCTCCTCCAGGCCAAGAAAGCACCTGGTCTCATCCCAAAGACCACCCAAAAATGTGGAGAAAATCCCACCAGACCACCTCGCGCATAGGGCAAGCAAAGAACAAACCCACCACCAAGGAGGCACTACCGATCCGCATCAAAGACGACCACACACACCAGCCCAACCAGCACCAAAAAGGAGAAACGGTAAAGGAGAAAATCCTCCCAGGAACACCTCCAAGGAAACCAGGTAAGGAATCCGCCCAAGAACACCTCCAAGGAAACCAGGCAGGGAATCCGCCCAAGATCACCTTGGGGAAGGAGCAGGAAATTTGGAACGATGGTCTCCCACCTAGAGCAGGAGGCCTCCTACCTCCCTCTCTTTGTTGGGATTTTTAGCTCGCTAGCTGGCAGTCATTATTGTCCTTCTTATAGTCCCTTGGGTCTTCTTTTGGCCCACCGCAAACATTTTCTGAAGAACATTTAATAACATCACAAAGAAAAATTTACAAACTTATAAAATTCCAATTAATTATTTGATCAACAATGTGAAATTCACAATCCATAAATAACATCTCCCTCAAAAATATAAGAAACAATAGCTCCATTTTACATGATAGAGTAAAAAGAGCAAAGGATCAAGACAGCCATGTACTTATGGTAAGATTTATATTAAATAGAATCTGCTATTTACTAATCATTAAAACTTCAAGAAACCATGTGATTTGCATAAACATCATTTTTTTCTTATATATGTATATATATACCAAGAATGAATACTGGAAAAACTTAAAAAGTAGACTAATTTTCCAGGATGCATTTCCAAACAAAATCAACCATTATAGCACATAATCACTCCGTACCATGCACAGCTTGCTCGACTTTCCTTATAAACTCAGATTTGCTTTTCACAGCACGAAGATCCACTTGTGCCATCTGTTACATTCATATGTCAGGGTGTCTTATAGGTAAAACTGCAATGCATAGCAAGCAGTGGAAAAATTGAACTCTGTAAACCTGAAACATATATTCCATAATTAATAAAACAGTTAAATAAGAACAAACGTCTCCCCCCAAGAAAAGAAAGAAGACTGTTCCTCTATTTGAACTCCATGAATTAGGTATAAGATAAATCATTGCATGTGGACTAAGAGCTGTGAAATCCCACAATCATATAGCGTACACAAAAACCTTTTTCAGACTCTGCCACAGACTACACTCCTGTTTTCCTTCAAATCTCTTTACCAGGGTTTATCTGCAGCTCTCTCTTAATGTGTCACATGATATTCACAGAATTATTTCATATTATATACGGATTTGTGTAGGCTCTATCTGTTTGTCTAGGCCCTCAGTGTGGGCTTTCGGTTAAGGATGCATATCCACAAGGCTATGTGGTTGATTCTTGTGTTATTTTCCTTCATAGGTCTAATCCTAGTTTTGGTTTTAGACTTCTATTTTTATTGTTCAAGCCTTTGCTACTGTCTTGCCATTCTAAATCGTTGTATTTTTTTAGTTCAATTGACCTATGTTGATCACTCAGATATTAACTTTTTTTTTTCTATTATTTATTCATCCCTCACATGGAATAAGAGCATTGAATCATACATTCATTGGTCCTAGATTGGACATATAGCTTCCATTATATGACAGAAGCTTATGAAAAGGGACTTACTGCAAAGACTTAGAGATAGCTTCTTTACTTGATACAAGAAACAATGAGACATCAAATAACTTGGACAACTAAAGCCCAACCACAACATAATATAATATTTAGTACATTGATTTATCCAATGCCTTTAATGTCATTGTTGAACAAGCCTAGCCCTTTCCTCCAGCTATTAAGGCCTGCTATGATTTGTTTCCTATAAAATTAATTTTCTCATTGAGAAGCGGTCACAGGCTTAACTCCTAATATATGGGATGAGTTACATCACATGAAATTGTTATTTAATAAGGTCAGTTGTTGTTACATCCCATGAAATTGTTATTTAATAAGGTCAGTTATTGTGGTTTCCAACCCTTTTGTTTAAGCATATTATTCATCTCATTCAAAACCCAAGACAGCTCATAACTGAACAGTTATAGGACCATTATGATTAGAGACACATTTACCAAGCTAGGTGCCACATCCCTAGACATTAAGCTCTTTGAACAGCTCTGAGGATGGAAATTCTAGTGGCAGAGAGCAAGCAGGTTTTTGGAGAGGCTTTAGACTACATACTGTAGGAGCCAGTTTTGACGTGGCGCCACCTCAAGACTGAAGAAATGCATACGGAAAGTACGCAAATACAATTTTGATTGTATATATAGTTTTGTAATTTGAGTTATTTTGTAACACATATGCAAAGTGTTTAACCAAATGTCATACGTGTAATTAGGATGTACATGTAATTCAATGTTTGGATAATTGAATGTACATGTAATTCAAGATATCATGTAATTATGTGTTCGGGTAGTTAGTTAGAATGTTCGGTAGGAGGAAGTTGGGGTTGCAACTAACTCCGCTTCCTAGGAAATTGTAAAATTTAAATGATATACATGTGTGTGTGTTCGAAGATATTCATGTATGTGCAAACCTGGAGATAATCAGAAAGCATCCATTCAGCCATTGTTGTGTCTAAGCATATGGTTGTGTGATGCATGTAATTGCATGTGCCTGTGAACAATTGCAATGCTGTTGTAGATGAATGTGCATGGCCGTCTAAGCATATTTCAAGATATTTTCTGCAGTTTATTTCATTTCCAGATCTGAATATTTCTTTCCATACGTTGTGAAATGTTGTGTATTGCTGATTTTTTCTGTCATTCATTATTCTTTGTTCCTTCAATTGCGGAATACCACTGTTGTGCAACATTTGGCACCATTGCTGTCTGAAGTTCAAACTAGTGACAGCATGGACATCGAAGATGGGAGAAAATGAATGACGGTTAACCTAACACAAGGACATGGAAGACATGGACGTGCAAGGACGGGCAAAGTGCCGATGAGGTGAAGCCAAAGGATTGCGCAACAGCAAGTGCGGAGAATTCCTAGACGTGTAATGCATGGAGATGGGTTGAATGATGACCACGCTAAGTTGCGTGACGGTGGCGATGACTTGCATGTCAGCAGCCGAGAGTTGCATGTTGGCAGCAATGAGTTGCATTACGACGGTGAAAAATCATGCAACGATGAGTTACATGGCAGCAAGCAATTGCATGATGGCAAAGTTGGCGATGCACAAACTGTCAAAGTGCTGACGGAACTTGCTGGCAAGGAATACACGCACCAGAAGTGGAAAATGTGTGGAACCCTTGGGAGGAGGGCAATTCAGACAAAGAACAAATGGAAAGGTGGCAGACATTGTTTCTAACAACAAAGGACAACGCACAAGTGGAAGCACGACACGCAAACAAGGATTAGACTGACAAGAACATTCACGCAAGTGGTGAAGGAAGCACAAACATGGAGGGTGCATAGGACAAGGGAAAGCAACTAGTAACTCCAAAACAAGTGCGGGGGAGAGTGCCTAGAGGTGCGAAGGATGGGAGTCAAGCACAAAGGCAACCATGGGAGAGTGTGCTCAAAAGCCCAAATCCAACATTCGTGAAGGAGATAGCAGAGCATAAGCGCAGCAAGTGACGATTGTTTGAGAATGACCAATCGTCGACAGAAGGTTCATTAAGCGGAGATGAAACCAACAAACAACCGCCACCAACGATAAACATAGCTACAACAATCACAGGCAAGTAAAAGTGCCCAAAGTTTACAAGAGATGAAAGGTAAGATCCCAAACACTATAGTGGTACATGTGAGACTATATGGAAGGCAAATGGAGTGACTAATGAGGATGCATGGCTGCGACTGTTACAAGCAACATTGTGCAACGTGGCAATTAATTGGCACTTGAAGCAAGAAAACCCCTTCACAAACTAGGTTGAGTTGAAACAAGAATTTAACAAGGAGTTCTAATTGCCTTGTGATGACACAAAGATAATTGGCAAAATTTATTCAACAAAGCTAAAGGACAAGAATACCAAGTCATCTAACTGTCGTCTAAAGGAATTGATCAGCAAATGGAGGTGAAACCCACTCACGGGTTACAGAAGTGATGGTTCTTGGATGGGTTGTTGCCAAGATATAAGAAGATGAAAGGGTTCCTACCAACCACATACCAAAAAGCGTTTGACCGTACATTGAACCTTGAGAGTGAGATGAAGACGACAACAGGAGGCAGTGAAAGCGTGAGTCATGATCAAGTTGATGACTCTAACAATGACTAAGACAACTTCAACACAACAATCCAAACAATGCAAAAGGACCTAAAGCGAATGATCAACAACGTGAAGATGGAGAATAAGTAAGAGGACATTTTGGTGTTTGGGATGCAAGTCCAAAGGACACATATAAATAGCCTAAATAAGGTGTACTACAATATTTGTGAAGTTGCACAACACGCAATTGCGAAATGTCCGTTCAATCTGCGAGGTGTAAGGCACCAGGAGATGACAGTGCAGGAGGATAAAGGGGATAAACTGAGCACATCTAAGAGTGAACAAGGAGCAACCAGTGGTGGGTAGAAGAGCAACTGCCAAGGCATAAGACAACCGCAATCGAAAAACTAGTCTAGTGAAGGCAGCGGTGAAGAAAGTTTGCAATCGAGTTTGATGGAAGGCCAATCATTCAATGTCATAGTTGACAAGAATCGGGACACTTCGCATGGAATTGCATGAATGCACCAATGGGAGGTGAGAATAGTACAACAATGATGTACAAATGGTGCGGTCCTGGCAACCACAAGGAGGCTAACTGTCCGAAGAAGGCGAGTAGCAATAAATCAAAATGTCAATTTCATTGACATCAAAGAGCCTCAATTGGACCAACAAATAGATAAGGATAAACATGTGCTATCGATGACTCGCGCACAAGCAAAGAAGATGGAGCAGTACCCGAACCTTACCAAGGAGAAGGAGAAATGATAGGAGGCACGTGTTATTGGGGGAAGAAATGCCAAAAGACCAGCAACGAAAAGAAAAAGAAAGAACCCATTGTCACTGAAGAAGAGACGTCAACCAAATAGTTGGCGACACAAGTGTTGGGTATAAACGTTGCAGTGAAAATATCTAGTTTACTTTGTGCAGTATCGAAGCTTTTACGTGGTGGTCAAAGAAATGATGCAGATGAGGAAGACAGTGGAGATGCATCACCAACTGGAAGTAAGGAAGATTGCGAAGGATCAGTACATTGACCACATGGTACTGATGATTGACACCAGGAAGAAACCAGCATTGATCTCAAAATGTGCATCCTCATCCAATGGAGGTGTTCCACATGGATGCACCAGAAACTGCACTGGCATATTAGCAAAATTGTCAGATGAGTTAACATTCTCTACCTACACATTTTCCATTTGCCTATGGGGATGCTCACACTACATCCTCTATTTCTTTTCTCGTGGAGACTAAACGTAGGAGGTCTGGCCACCAAGGTGACTCATCCTCTACACCAGGGTGGGGATCGGAACACACGTTGCAAACGGGAAATGACGGCTAAGAGCAATCTATTAAAGATGAGCCTCCATAGTCTTGGTAGATGTGACCAATTATGAGACCCACGGGGCCATGATTGCTTTTTTTGGTTTTCAAAAATAGTTAGTGGTTTGAGGTATATTTGGCCTCCATTTTTGATGGACAGTTAATGGCTATTTAGGGGTGTGCTTATCCACCCATTTTTTGTTGCTTGTAAAATTATTATATTTTATTTAATATAATGTTTTTTTCAAAAAAAAAAAAATGCGATTGAAAAAGGATGGAAATATATTTTAATTGAGGGGGATTCACAAGTTATCATTAATGCTATCAACAAAAATGGTTATAGGGATTGGATAAGAAAAATATTATTGTTAATGTTCATAAGTTATTATTAAAGGTAATCTTGTAAACATGTGAGCATATATATAGAGAAGGGAATTAGATAGCATATAATTTTGCCAATCGTGCTATTGATCTTTGTCTTGGTAAAAAAGTTAAGTTTTAGAAGGAAACTGGTCAACCATCTCTTAGTGAAAATGATGTCAAAGTGCTGATCACAGAAATATAACACCTTGAGGAACATGAAGAATATATTTGATATAAAAGGAAATGAAAAATATATTTGATAAAAGAAGAAGCTATATATGGTTTACTTGACTTGACAATAAATGTAGTATTTTTGGTATTCTGATGGGAATGGCTCCCAATAGAAGCCACCCATAGCTTATTTTTAAAGTGGAATTGTCCTATATACTACCTCTATGATTGCATTTTAGGTTCCATACACAAAAGAGAAATCATTTAAATATAAATCTCAGCTTATCTTCTGATTAATCAAATTAAATCAAATAATTAAACTTTAGATATAATTTTTTATCCTTTTAGAGTGCCTTAGTTTAGTCTTTATGTTCATAGATAGATAAAATTCTTACAAAATAACTTAGTCGTGTTCAAATTATTTAGCTAAATCTAGTCACCCAACCTCAGTTAATTTAATCTAATTGAATTGTGACACCACCCTCGCGGAAACGATATTCCAACAAATCCATTACCCCCGCCTGCACCTGGCGCGCTACAATAACAAGGATGGGCAATGTGTCAAATGGATTTCAAGAGGACTTTGCTAAATTGGTATACTGTGGAGAATGTGTATGTATAATAACATAAAGAATTTGAAGCACATGGCAAGGAAGGCTATGTAAAAAAGAAGACTTACACATACACTAAAGAAACACCATACGTGGACATAAGTAGGCACCTCGAGCTTGGTATGCAAGGATTGATTTATATGTACAAGATAAGGTTTATAGACGATTCGCTCAAATCCTAATTTTTATATTAGAATATTCCTAACATGGTTCTCTATGTAGATTATAGCGTTGAGACCCGAATTTGGCTCAGAATTGGCAAGCTTGTTTTTTTAATCTGGACTCTAGTTTAGGGCAAATTCACGAAAAAACATCGTACTTGGCCCACATGAGTCTTAGTGTGGCCAAGCATGTCACAATGTTGATGTAATGTTTTGTTGTCATGTTGGGTTTTGATTCGTTGAGAATAAAAGATGCAATCATGGCTTGATTTTTATATAATTGTTGTTGAAGTTACTAATTTCGTTAGTTTGTGCAAATTGTTAGAAAAGTGAGGCAATTGCACTCTGCCACCCTCCTGTTAAAAGTGTAATCTGACTTATGGCTAAGGCCAACATTGTATGATGCAATCTTGTATAGGCCTAAGGGCAATCATTGTACAATGTATTTAATTTATTCTAATATTTTACTATGTAAGCCCTATGACCGTGGTTAACCTTGTTATGGTTAAACCCATCTTATAACTTGTAATTAACCTTAAATTCCTCTTGTTATGTTGGCTTAGGTTAAACTCATTTATGTAATTTGATGATTAGATATTGATATAAATATCCTCCAATCACTCCATCCATTGCATCAAAGTGTTATAATTCTTATCTATGAATAACATAGTGATTATTTATGGTTCCTACGTGTACCCCCTATATCTTTCTCTCTTTTGTCCTTTTTTACGCTTTATGTACAAGATTTGAGTGGATAGATTGCTTTTGTTCGTTTCTGGAAATAGGTGTAAAATCCAACACCTCCACCCATCGGACTAAATGGACACAATTGTCTAGTCTGGTTTAGCATGCATGCTTGACCATGGTTATTCTCACAATTTGTTTGTAGGCTTCTTAGAGAATATAACTTATTTGTGTCTTAACTGTGTACTTCATTTTGTATGAGAGTTGATCTTAAATATGTTGTCTTTCTTTCTATTGCATAGTATCTCATTGTATGATTACTTTAATGCATTATTTGCATTGTGTGGTATGTTGTTGCATGACTCGAATATTCACCCATACTTCAATGGATGTCAATTTGAAAAAAGACACTTGACTTCTGGAAAAATTTGCCTTTGAAAGGATGTGTTCGATACAAAGTGGATATTCAAAATCAAGTATAGATCAGGCAGTATTTGAATGGATGTGTTAGATACAAAGTGGATATTCAAAACCAAGTATGAATCAGACAGTAAATACTAAATTGACAAGCATAAAGCAAAGCTAGTGGCCCAAGGTTTCACTTAGGAAGAGGGAACATTTGCACTAGTAGTGATGATGGACACTATCCGATTGGCTTTGACCATTGTCACTAGATTCAGGCTCATGTTCATGTTCGTGTTCAACAGCATTGATTTTGTGTTGCCTTGTCTTATGCTTATACTTTCTCATATGTTCTGCTTATACCTATGCATATGTTCTGCCTCCTGAAAGTTAACAAGTGTTTTATTTCTTCTAAATTTACTCTTATATCGGAGAAGATTTCTTGCCAGTACGCTCCCACAGCTAAGACAGGCAAAGATAACCATTACATCACAATAATCCGTACCCACCCTCCACCCTTGAATAAAATAGGTCCCCATGGCTTCATTGCTACTTGCAAGCAGTCACATGCTACTTCAAGGTCTAGATTCCAGACCAATTAGAACCCTTCATGGCATACAAAACAAAACAAGAAATGTGTTTTTCAACATCAATTTGTTCATGGATGTCAACAATGTTAAGTACACTTTCTTGTCCAACAACACATTTAGTTATACCAAAGTTGATAGTGTCTTGATGTCTCGATTATTATGCACTCTGTTCTGCCCTGTGCGAAGTCATGAATCATTGCTCAACGCCGGCTCATTCTTGCAGCTGGCCTAGAATTGTTAGCCTGCTTGCTGATGAGGACTAGATTAATAATTAAGACTATTCCCACTGCCTAAGCATTTGTCACCCTTTATATGATGATTTTCCAATTTTAAGCTAGTGAGATGCAAGTCTCACCCAGTACCCCATGTTTATTGAGACGCGAGAGTTCAGAGCTCTATGCAGAGAAATTCTCCAAAAAGGGATATGCCAAGGTCACAAGAGGCAGGCGTAAGAGGTGTCACCCCAGCATTGCATACAATAAAAGCCCACAGCCGCACTTTTGCACGCCGAACAAGAGGGTTTGCCCTGCCTGATTGTGCATTGGCTTATATAGGTTCTTGGTTTAAGGGTTGGTTCAAGGGTTTGAACAAATAATAGATGTAATCCACACCAATGTCCAAATCTTAGCACTACCAAATAGCATCAAATAACACAATGTAACTAAATAAAGAGCAACCCTTGTAATGGTTCAGTTATTAATATTACAATATCTGTTGAGTTTATTTTAGGTGCTGTAAAGATTCGTTCCGAGTTACATTTTTTGACAGATTGGATAGTGAAGTATGTCTTGTACATCATCTATCTCCTTCATACTGCATGAGTTACCAATGCTGTCCCGGGATTTAAGGGTTACCATCTGCGTTTTCCAACAAGAGTTATGTAAACTGCCCCTTGATTTGCAGATCTCATCATGCACTTGTAGATAAAGCTTCGGTGGATAGGTAATTCTCCCAGCTCTGATTTGATTTGTGGGTTATTGACAAGCATTTTCTGTTCTAGACTTTTGATCATGAGGCAAGTCGAGCAATCCATTCCCTTAGAATAAACATTTGCTTCCATTTATGGACTAAAAGACAAACACAACGAGTACTATACAAACGAACACAAATGCAAATGAAGATACCTGAAGACCACCGGAGATTAAATGCACGTGGGAATCAATAAAACCAGGCACCACAAACTTCCCTTGGAGGTCCAGAAACCTGGTTTGTCGCCCAATAAACCCCTGCAGGAAATCACAATTCAATTGAAATGGTCTCTATGGAAGATAGCAAGTTAAATGGCAGTGGAACTCCACTGGCACATAATTAATCACAATGAATAGAAAATCAGTTAGCTACCTGGGCGTGAAGGGAAGAAAAGTTGCCAAGAGCAAGGATGCGACCACTGCGAATAGCCATCGATTCTGCCCACGGAAGCGATGGATCACTCGTGTAAATCACCGCATTTTTTATCACTAACTCCGCACTAGTAACGCTCCCCACCATGTCTGCAATTACTATACAAGTAAATTTCAACTCCAATTCCAATTCCAACGCCATGAAACATTTTGTTTTCGTTTTTTAATTAAAAGGCAATTTGAAATAGAGTACATTTTCGGAAGATAAATGCCCCCACGATTGCCAAAGACGCAGATAACAGCACAGCAAAGTTCCTTGGTCCCATGACTATCCTTCCAAGTACTTTCAAGTGCGAGCGTCTATACAAAACCAGGAAGAGGAACCAACTTAAGAGGTCCCGCTAAATGTCAATTCATGTATAGACGACATGGGCGGCATCTTATCTTAATATATTTCTTAATGTAATAAGTGTCCTCTCTCGCATAAGTGGAGAAGATGAGCATACCCTATTGAAGAGGAGGTTCACAGTTCAAACCTCTGGGATCCAAAGGGGACATAAAGGTTGTGTGTTAAATTCCTTATTGATAAGCATAGCTCTCGATTTTAAAGGGGTCATGGTTGGGAGGAGACTCCTCAGCACTGTGCGTTGGTCATAGGGATTTCTCACACTAACCTAAAATTTAGCACCTAGGGGTGTAGTGCAACTTTTCGGGCTTTGGCTCTTCTTCAAGAGGTCCAAGCTTCAAACAGCGGCATGGACCAGTGTATGAGGGGGTGGGTGTGTGGTAGCTTTGTGTTAAATTCTTTATTGATAAATATAGCTCTCGACTTTACGAGGGATCATGGTTGGGAGGAGACTGTTCAACCCTGTGGGTTGGCCATAGAGGTTTCTCACAATAACCAAATCAAAAAAAAAAAATTAATGTAATAGGTGTTGTTTTTTTCAGCTGCAACATAGTGGAATCTAAATTTCTAATTATTTCTTCTATGAACATACTTCAGATAATTTACTCAATCCTCATGGTGGATGTGTATAAGAAGTATTACTCAAAAAAATAACATTTCAAAAGTTTTTTCATGGGTTGGTAAGTGCATGGCATTTATTAAAAAGAGACCTAGGTTCAAACCTTGGGAAAAACCAATCCTTTGCACGGTAGTAATTTGCTCTGAATCCTTTGTGTGTGTGTCAGATCGACAACAACGATACAAACACTAAGCGACCGATGGTCGCAACGATTCAAACACTAAGCGACCGGTGGTCCCTATCTTTCGCACCCTGAGTGATCGGTGGTCCTCATCTCACACCGAGTCAACAAGAACGAAATGAATAGGTATGACATTTATTAAGAAGAGACCTAGGTTCAAACCTTGGGAAAAAACAACCCTTTGCAAAGGTAGTAGTTTGCTCTGAATCCTTTGAGTGTACGTCAAACCAACGACAACGATACAAACCCCAAGCGATCGGTGGTCCCCATCTCACATCGAGTCAACAAGAACGAGACAGATAGGTATGGCATTTATTAAGAAGAGATCTAGGTTCAAACCTTGGGAAAAACCAACCCTTTGAAAAGGTAGTAGTTTGCTCTGAATCCTCTCAATGTACATTTGACCGACGATAATGATACGAATCCCAAGCGACCAGTGGTCCCCATCTCACACTGAGTCAACAAGAATGAGATGGATAGGTTTGTTGGAAGCAATCCTTCTGGTTTGAACCCTACGGTGGCCAATTACTAAAAATAATGGTTGTAACCAACTCTCCTATGTAATAAAAACAAAAAAAACATTCCAAAATCTTTAGCAAATGCAAGATCTTTTTCTTTATGGATATAGTTTTATTAGACTTGACCTTTGATCTTTTGTTACGTGTGGGATGCATTCATTTTTTAGTCTATAGAACTTCCAACACATGTCGAGATGTTATTAATATATCTCATCAACTTTCTCGTATGGTTCGTAATCTTTGGAAGGTTCAATATAAAACTAAAAGGCAATTAACAATGATGAGCAAGTTTAGGCTTTGATTACTTCTATTTCTTCTTTGAAGACTTCAAACAATATCATCCAAAACATGCCCATAATTTCTCCTTATAATATCCCAAAGATAAGTGTTAATATATGGTGTATTGCAACAAGATATAGCTATGGTCTTTTTGTTGCTATTAGCTTCTATTCTTATGTATATTCAATTATGGATGTTTTACTCCTTATCCACCTAATTTTCCCTTATAACGGGCTCTTCTAGAGATGAATGTTGATATATGGTGTATTGCAACAAGATATAGCTATAGTCTTTTTGTTGCTATTATCTTCTATTCTTATGTATATTCAGTTATGGATGTTTACTCCTCATCCACCTCATTTTGTTTTTAAGTTGGTGGAGAGCGTTAGCACCATAATATTTGTAATGTTCCTATTAATGAATTAATATAATCTAAGCTTTATAAAAAATCTTTTCAAAAGTTTTGTTATTAAATATTATGAGTAAAAGTTTATCGAGGTGGGACGGAGTGGTAGCTCTTAGGATTCAAGAAGAGACCTAGGTTCAAACCCATAGGCATGCTTGTTTGCAAAAGTAGTAGTCTCACCTGGATTTGTTGAGTGCGTATCAGCCTGACAATGGTCCCAAACAGGTGGAATAGGGGTCCATTTCATACCAAGTTAAATAACAAGTAACAACGAGGTGGAATAGGGGTTCGAGTTATAAGGAGGAGTCCCAAGATTTGAAATAGTAGAAAAGGACTGTGGATGTAATTGATTTCCCTGTGTATCAATTATATATATAATTGATTCCCATGTATCAATTTTATATATATATTCTTTAAAAAATACAATCCATATAAAAAAATTGAAGTTATTTTATTAAAGAACTTATATATATATATATATATATATATATATATATATATATATATATATATATATATATATATATATATTTCTTTAAAAAATAAAATCCATATAAAAAAATTGAAGTTAATTTTGTTATTATTTTATTTAAGAATTTAATTTAATGTGAACAAAATTTTGAAGTCTTGTTTTATCAAATAATTTGGACTTCAAATTTACTATTTTTCAATGAGTTTACACATGTTTTTATGAGGGGTCATGGTCCCCTCATTTTGAATGGGGTTTGAACCTTGGACCTCTCAAAGAGAAGCCAGAGCTCTTACCATTGCAGTAAGCTAGCAGCTTCACTTCGAATTTACTATTTTTCAATTACACGTGTTTTTATGAGGGGTCATGGTCCCTGTTGGTCATCAAATCTGCCCAAGAAAGGATTTGGGTAAGTGTATGCGCCCTAGACCTGGACCAACATTGAAAGGCCGAAGGGAAGAGATGCCCCTCGTGCCAATCTCCGGAGAAAGGCCGGCTCCTGTTCTAAACTACTTTGGTGTTTTAAGATAAGGGTGCAGGAAAGAAATAAAAGAGTAAGGGAATAGATTTCAGTAGTTTAATGGTGGGCAAGAACCAGAAGCACGATTGCTAGCCAATAGCTTGAAACAGATGACAAGAAACACCAAGAATATAACAAAATGAACACAATATTAACTTTCCTATGTATCCTCCTGGACGATTTCGGGATTCCCCTTCCCCTTTCCCCCGAAATTCGAGTTCGGAGTAACGGTGATTAGGAAAAGTGAATATAACGAAACACTATCCACGGGTAGCATAAAAGAAAGCCTCTACGGCGTTTTCCTCCCCTATGTATCCTTCGGGAAAATTTCGGGGTTCGATCCCCAATCGCATACCTAAATCCGGGATTCGGAATTACGAGTATACAAATGAAGAAAGATGAAAGAAATAAACGCGAGAAGGCGACATATAAGAGAGAAATAGAGTCCAAAGCTCTTTAGTATTAATCGCGAAATGCAAGTTACGACGAGCTTTCTAGCGAAAGTTCCCCCCCTTTACATTACAATGTCCGGGTTTTTATAGATGACCCGACCCTCTGAGCCATAATTGCACAAAATGAAGGAGTACACCCTCGAAACCTGAGAAGTTGGCTCGTCGCGGCCCTCGTGACTGAGCTCTCAAATCTGTTACCAAAATTGGAAACTGTGATCGCATTTTGGTGAAAGCATTGCAAGATCAAGAGCCTTTCTCGAAGGGTGCCTGGGCTCATGTCCGCCGAACCATGAAGCGCATCCGCGATCGCCTTGCCCCATCGTCGCAGCAGGAAGCCGCACCAGAGGAAGCAAAAGAAGAAGAGGAAGAAGAACAAGTTGTGGAAGCGCACCAGGAGATTGAAAAGGGAGAAGGGTCTGGAGGTAACTCTGGCCCAACGGATCAAGGCTGAGGGTTCTCCCACCAATGCGAGCTCGTTGCCCCGCGAGCCGCCAAGAATGTTGACAATTTTGTCACATTGCACAATGGGTTAGAAAAATTGAATTTTTTGTAAAGTATTTCTTTTAATTTTATGAATTTGTTCCCTTGTTTTTTTTAGAAACAACATTTTCAAGCATTGTAGCAATTTTGGCTTTCCCTGCCACCCCCTTGTACATAAAATGAAGAAGAAAGAGCTTTGATGCCGAACAAGCTAAGGAAGATAGCTTCGTCGAAAGAAATCACTAAGGATGAAAACTACTTCGGGCCCAAAGCCCCTCAAACAACTACTTCAGGCGAAAATCTTGCGAAGCGGCGTTGCCGAAGAACGAATCCAAAGAAGGCATAAAAAAGAGCTTCGCACCCGAAGCATTTCCAGTAGCTACTTTGGGCAAAATTTTTGCGAAGCGGCATTCAAGCAGCATTTCAAAAGAACAGCTTCGCCGAAGGAAAATCGCGGTTCGAATTGGCTAAGGTAAAAAAAAAAAAAACTACTTCGGGCCTAAAGTCCCTCAAACAGTTACTTCGGGCAAAAGTTTTGCGAAGCGATGTTGCCGAAGCAAAATGCAAAGGAAGAAGAATGAAAACTACTTTGGGCACGAAGCACTTCAAAAGGCTACTTCGGGCAAGAAACTTGCGAAGCAAAATTTGAAGGAGCGCAATGTTGAAAATACTTCGTCGAAAAACCGCCGAAGCACCCACTTCGGGCCTCCCCGCCAGCGAACCATTTCTACTTCGCCGAAAGTCGTTGTGAAGCATCTGCTTCGGCAAACCTTCGTGCGAAGTACTTTCCCCCGAAGTGGAAGCAGTCAAAGCATTTTTGAAGGTAAGAATGCGCTTCGCCAAAACCCTCCCGAACCACAATTTTGAAGGAAGATGGCGGCGAAGCATTTTAACAGTTCATCGGTGAAGTAGTTTTGGCACATCTTCTAGCGAAGCAGTAATGAAGAGCCCATCTTGCGAAGGAGATCTGCTTCGGCCCTCATCACCCTCGAAGCTGTTTTGCGAAGCTCCACCATGCAAAGTGCAAATCAAGGAGAATCTGCTTCGACACAAGTCCATTGCGAAGCGAAGTTGCGAACGAAGAACTAGCGAAGCACTTCAAGGGCACGCACTCCAAGCCAGGTATTTTCCCAAGGCGATCAAGTGTCTCATAAATGCATTTTTACGTGCCCAAAAAACTAAATGCGCATTTTTGGCAATTGGAAATGAAGTATCAGTCTCTGAAGAAGAGCCCGGCAAGCATGGCGGCCACTCAAGTATTGCACCTAGAAGCCAAGGATGCTCAGACGACTCATTAATGCAAGTTTCCACGATTGACCTGGTCGGAGTTTCCAGTTTTGGTAACAGATTTGAGAGCTCAGTCACGAGGGCCGCAACGAGCCGACTTCTCAGGTTTCAAGGATGTACTCCTTCATTTTGTGCAATTATGGCTCAGAGGGTCAGGTCCTCTATAAAAACCCAGACATTGTAATGTAAAAGGGGGGGAACTTTCTGCTAGAAAGTTGTTGTAACTTGCATTTCTGCGATTAATACTAAAGAGCTTTAGACTCTATTTCTCTCTTATATGCTGCCTTATGCGTTTATTTCTTTCATCTTTCTTCATTTGTATACTGTAATTTTGAATCCTGGATTTAGGTATGCGATTGGGGACTGAACCCTAAAATTTTCTCGAAGGATACATAGGGGAGGAAAACGCTGTAGAGGCTTTCTTTTATGCTGCCTGTGGATAGTGTTTATGTTATATTCACTTTTCCTAATCGTCGTTACTCTGAACTTTGAATTTCGAGGAAAGGGGAAGGGGAATCCTGAAATCGTCCAGAGGATACATAGGAAAGTCAATATTGTGTTCATTTTGTTATATTCTTGGTGTTTCTTGTTGTTGTTTCAAGCTATTGGCTAGCAATCGTGCTTCTGGTTCTTTCCCACCATTAAACTACTGAAATCTCTTCCCTTACTCTTTTATTTCTTTCCTGCACCCTTATCTTAAAACACCAAAGTAGTTTAGAACAGAAGTCGGCCTTTCTCCGGAGATTGGCACGAGGGACATCTCTTCCCTTCGGCCTTTCAATGTTGGTCCAGGTCTAGGGCGCATACACTTACCCAAATCCTTTCCTGGGCAGATTTTATGACCAACAGTCCCCTCATATTGAGTGGGGTTTGAACCTTGGAACACTTCAAATTTACTATTAATGTATTATAATTTATTTTATTTTTTTTAGATTTGGTTATTGTGAGAAACTCATGTGATCGATGCTCAGGACTAAGCATCCCCATCCCACCATGACCTCTCATAAGGATGAGAGTTGAGCTTATTAATAGGGACCAAACACACAACCATACACACACCCACCTCCTCACACACTCGCCCATGCCATGGTTTGGGCCTTGGACCTCCCAAAGAAAAACCAAAGATTGAACCGTTGCATTGTCCCCATGGGACAAAACTTTTAGGGTAGAAAGAAAACCTTCTAAGCCGCTCTTAGGTGGTCGACATTGTCATCCCATATAAGTATACCACTATCTAGAATGAAGCTATAAGAGATTTGTTTTGTGTCCTCCTTCGCATCGCATCGTAGAGGTTCGAATCGTGGACCTCCTATTCAACGGAGTCAAGCTCGCCTCCTCCACTTGCACTACAAAGGCGAGACATATATATATATATATATATATATATATAACATAGGAGAGTTGGTTACATCCACTATTTTCAGTAACTAGCCAACGCAGGGTTCAAACCACAGGAACTGCATCCAACAAACTTATGTCTCGTTCTTATTGACCCGACGTGAGATGGTGACCACTGGTTGCTTGGGGTTCGTACCATCATCGTCGGTCTAACGCGCACTTAAAGGATTCAGAACATACTACTACCTTTGCAAAGGGTTGGCTTCCCCCAAGGTTTGAACCTAGGTCTCTTCTTGGTAAGTGCCCACCCACACCTGCACTTACCAATCCACATTATTATCTCTTTATGCTTCTCTTTTTATTTTTTAATTTAGGCCTATCTAGTATTCAAGTTAATCTAAGCTACTCAATTAAGTTATATGTATACTTGCTCTGCATCTATGTATATTTTTTATGCTCCTATATAGGGTTGAACTTAACAAGCTAGTACAATTTCTTTTTTCTTGTTTTTTTTTTTTTGTCTACATTATTGCCCTACCCTAAATTTTTTCTTATATTATATCATTATTGTTATTTGAGTATTATATCAAATCAAATATTCCATTTATTCATCTATTTGACATTTTATTTCATCAAAGTATTTTTTTTAGCTTAACTCATATTCTAATCTTAGGTGGGCTATTTACATTCATTTGTTCTATATTTTCAAATATTTTAAAAGATGAATCATTGTGGTTTCCTCTAAAGGAAAGTAGTTTTGTTTCTATTAAGAATGCAAATGTAGTTTTTATTTTGAATTTGCTTGTAATCAAACACTTTGTGTTGAAATTGTAATATGATTCATGGCCAAGGACAACATTGTATGATGTGTTGGATAGGCCTAAAGGTATTTTGTTATGCAATGTATTAATTTATTGCAATATTTTATTATGCAAGCCCTATGGATCGTGGTTAACCTTGTTATGAAGCCACTTTATAACTTGTAATTAGCCGTAAGCCTTCTTGTTATGTCGGCTTAGGTTAAACTTTATTATGTAATTGTGGTTTTGGTATTGGTATAAATACTCCCACTCCTCATTTTATTATTGCAATGTTGTGTAATTTTATCTACAGATATAGTGATTATTTATGGTGCCTATAGGTACCCACTATATCTTTATTTTTTTGTCCTTATTTATGCTTTCTACATAAGATTTAAGTGGATGGATTTCTTATGTTTATTTCTAGAAAATATTGTGAATTCCAACATGGTATTAAAGCAGGCATGGAGTAGTATTGTTTGGTCACACAAAGAAGTATTTAAAAGCCTTTGATTCTTTTTCCAAATTAAAGGGCAACTTACTTTTTAAAGTGCTTTTGATTCTTTTTCCAAATTAAAGGGCAACTTACTTTTTAAAGTTGCAAAATCCAAGAGATCTTCCACCCTTCTATTTTTTTGAAAATTCTAAAAAATAATTACCAGATCAACTCCTTACTTTATTGTTTTCAAAGTGCTTTAGACTCACTATGTTCAAATATCAAAGCCATATCAAAAGAGAGGAGGGAAATCGACCAAGATTTGAATTCGAATTTGATGTCAATTTTTATGTGCAAACTCAACTTGCACATGCATGGTCATGGTTTTCATCCCTCCCCTATCGCTCCTAATTTTGATGGCTTGAACAACTTCTTCATAAATAAGACATGCTATAGTGTTAATGTGAAAGGTATGCCAAGGCGATTAAGTAGAGGATATTAAGGTGTTTATCTTGGGTGGGTCATGGATTTGAAATCTTGCATAAGATTTTCCTTTCTTTATATATTAATGCAGGGTTTAAAGGGCATATGTTTTTGAACACCCAACAGAGTGTGAGGATTAATAAACAATGTGGCAAGATGTTGAGTATATGATGGCAATGGTTTTGTGTTTGACTCCCAGTGGCAATGTTCTATACTCACATGGGATGGCTCAACAAATGTCTTCTATAGAACCGTTGTTGGAATAATCATCCCTTTTACCTATAATTAGTTGGTTGTGTAGTGTTTGCAAGAAGACTTACATGGGCTTAAGTCTTGTCGTATATGTTTTTTAAAAGATGGCATTGCTAGAAACAAAGGTTATTAGTGAATTGCTACCCTCAGTTCTACAAATGGCACCTTGGTTAGACCAAGGCTCTTAGGAAGGCAATTGCCCACGATAGAACCCCACAAAGTGATTTTTGGTATATTTGATCTTTCCAAGATCCTTGGTCTACATGGTTGACTTTTGCACCACATATGATATGATATATATATATATATATATATACACATGCATGCCTTGTACCAATTAGATAAGTGCAAGTATTGAAAATCAAGAAAAATAGAGGATTTGAAGTGGAGAAATTGGATTGGAGCATAGTAGTAAATTAGAATTCACCATGTGGCAAGTCAATATTGGATCTTGCAACTGAAAGGTTTGGGCATTTAATTTTTTTTTTGGGGGGGGATTCTATTAGGGAAAAACTTGTAGAGGCCTTAAATTTTGCATACAAATGCGTTTTGAGGTCATTTTTTAAATCATCTAATTTTTTGAGCTCTACACAGTGGCAATATCAGTTCATGAACCTACTTTAGTGATAGGGGTCAAATCATGTAATATGGATCACAAAGCTCTAATTACTCACTTAATGGGCTCTGAGCAACTCAAATGATTGTTTTCTTACGCAGTAAGAACATGCGGTGCATATTTCAAGAGGGTAAAGTAGTTTTTGATGAAGAAACTTGTCATCGAAGAGAAGGAGATCTTGGCCTATTTTCCTTGTTGATTAAACCAGAGTTACTTTTTTACATCAAATAGGAGAATGACCCTATCAAGGTATGGTCAAGATTGCATGAACTTTTGGGAAAGTAAATGTTTCTAAAGTAAGCCACTTGGAATAAAAAGTTTCCTCACTCAAATTAAGTGAGCCTAATAACATTGAGGACTATATTATGATAGTAAAGGTATTGAGGGCAAATATTACATCTTCTAGAGGCAAAAAGAAAGATGAAAATTATATGAATATTATCCTTGCTAATCTCTCTCCTCTCTTTTCAATTGTTGAACCTAATGGTTTATAAGAATTCTATGTTCATTAGCAGCTGGCAATGCAATGCAAAATTATGATAGGACTCCACAAATACAGGCTCACACAAAGAAATTCAAAGCTAAGGAGGCTAATACCCAAGGGCTCAAGGGCCAGGTAAGTATTCAAAGAAGTCAAAGATCGCTTGAAGACACTTTAAGGAGGGACATCCAATGAAGAATTACTTGCTAAATTTTCAAAGGATTAAAGCTAGGTTCTTGAGGAATGATGGACGTCTTCGAGGTAATTAGCGAGATTCTAAAGGATTTGTCTCAACTAGAAAGGCCCACTAAACATCCATTATGAGAGATATATTATTTCCACTAACGTATTCTCTTCTTGGCACCTCAATTTAGATTATGTAGGGGTTTTGAAATTATAATCTGATTCATGGCCAAGACCGACATCATATGATGTATTGGATATGCCTAAGGGTATTTCATTGTACAATGTATTAATTATTACAATATTTTATTATATAAGCCTTATGGGCCATGGTCAACCTTGTTATGAATCCACTTTATATATTGTAATTAACCTTAAACCCTCTTGATTTTTTGAATAAGCTATGTGTGGCTTCTATTGGGGGCCACTCTCATTACAAAAACAAAATATTACATTGCTCTCATTATATTTCTATTAAATTAATTATATCATATCCAACCTATCTTTCTATGAAAAATATTCTTCATCTGCCTCTCTTATCAAAGAGATTTTCCATCTTCCTCATTGTTAAGTTTTCGCGATCAACTTGTTTTTATCATTTCATATATATGCCTTATGAAATTGAAGTTTTGTCGAGATAAAATTCAACACCATGAATGGCTAAAATATTTGTTGCCCAATTTTTATATCTATATATATAAATATATTGTCTATAACAATCGTAGAGTTTCTTAATACCTTTTTTAGGATTCTTATTCATGCCCCTAATATTCCAATATATTATTTTCATTGTTATTTTTTGTTTTTATTTGTGGGTTAAGCCCCACTTTTTGTTAACACTTGTGATATTTGCTTTTTTTTACCATATCAATATCCCTTTAGGTTTTTTTTTCTCTTTGTTTTTGCTTCTTGGGTCTCTCTTTTTTTTTTTCAATTCAACTAATACTTTCATCTTCATCCATCTCTTCAATCTTCTCACATTGCTCAAAGTAAGACTTATCATATATAAGTTTGTCTTGTTGTGCAAGATTTGTAGAGCAAGAAATAACCTCAAAAGCACATTCTTCTTTATATTTCCTTAGAAACCCTAAAGTGCAAGGACACTCTTCCAAAGCAACTACCTTCTTGTTCTAACCCAAAAATCCTAAATTGTTATAGACTTCCTCCTTCCTCATTTCCTTGTTATGTTGCTCTTAAAACCCTAAAGTACAAGGGATTCTATACTACTCGAGGAAAATGAAGATGATTTACCAAGAAATATCTTGACCTCTTCTATCATCTTTGTGTTTGGATTTTCCTCCACATTTACCTTTGCACCTTTAATTCCTTGTGAACTTTAACTTACATATTGTACTTTCTCATCCCTTATATCCTTCTTTGTTTCTTCTAAATGTTGATCCAAGTGAGTTATGGTGGTCTTTTCTATAAGATGTTATATAGAATTTCTTTGCCCCTTCTTTAGGAGTGGAATATCCTTGATTTGATCTATCTTTTATTAATGTATGATTTCCTTGCTTCACCTTGAAGTTTTTCTTATGACTAAAATTCATTGTCTCTTTCTTCATAGTTTTCACTTTCTAAACTCTTGCCAAGTGGGCAATGTCATAACAATTGTGACAACGAAATGCGATGTTTTCATAGTCCACTTGTTGATCCCATTACCTTGATTCAAATTTAATCTTAATGGATTATGGAAAAGGTTTTGAAATATCCATAGTAACTCATTCTAGTATATATACCATGCTTTCGCTCCTTAATAGTTAGTCCCTCCTTGATGAATTCTCCTAGGTATTTCCAATATGCTTCAAAACATCCTTATTGATAAGTTGACGCTAAAGTATAAAAATACTAACCCAAATCAAAATCTTCTTAATAATTTTTGTCTCATTAGAAAAAAATTCATTCCATGGTCTTAAATAAAGGGTATCTCAAAAAACGTCTCATATTTTAGGAGCCATATCTTTGCAAAGAGTTATCCGATTCAGCTGATTCTTGGACCAACTTGTGCAAAATTTGAATAGCTTTAAAATGAGTGGTCATATGCAAAAATCTAAGCAATATTGAGGGAGATACAACCCTATGAAGTCAACCATTCGGAACAAGGGCAGTGACGATTTTTCAAGTCGTGAAAAATGAAATTGCAAAGTGCGAAGGATTAGGGTTTTTCCTGAAAAACATCTCATCTTTTAGGAGCCATATCTTCGTGAAGAGTTATCCGATTCAGTTGATTCTTGGACCAACTTGTGCAGAATTTGAATAGCTTTAAAATGAGTGGTCATATGCAAAAATCCAAGCAATATTGAGGGAGATACAACCCTATGAAGTCAACCATCTAGAACAAGGGCAGTGACGATTTTTCAAGTCACGAAAAACAAAATTGCAAATATTTTCCAGCTAGGGTTCGAATGATGGGAAGAGCAATGAAGGGCTAGGACTTCAGTGAGGCAAGACATTCTATCTGGACAAAGAATTTTTTAGCTAAGTTTTTTTTCCCTTTCTTTATCTTAGAAATTGTGCATGAAAATTTTATAAAGTTTTTATCAAATATTATATTTGCTATAGGACATTTAGATAAATTTCATTAGATTTTGAGTTTTAGTTTCCTTTCCATGGATCGATTTATAGTTAAATCCTTAGAATCATCTCTAGTGGTAGAGGTTAGTGAGCGCACCTCAAGAGAGATCCTCATTGCTCCAAGATAGGGTAGTTTTTGGTAAATTTAATGGGTATTGGCCAGGGGCTTCAACCTTGAGAAAATGGATTGATAGGAGTTGGAAGTCTCCAGGAGTGATTCTATCATTTCTTCCCAAAGGTTTCTTCCTAGCCATTTTTTGTTCTAGGGAAGAAAGAGAAAGAATCCTAAAAGGGGGTCCTTGGTTTATGGGAAGAGCAAGACTCTTCCTTACCCATTGGTATGAAGGCTTTTCACCTAAAAATGTAAATCTATCCCTAGTACCATTCTGGGTTAGGATGTTTGGGTTACCCATTGAATTTTGGGAAATAGATACCTTCAAGGCAATAGGCAACACTCTAGGAGAATTCCTTGAGATTTCAGATACTACAAAAGATGGATTCTTGGCTATTTATGCTCGAATATTGGTCATGATTGATATAAGTAAAGCTTTACCAGAATCAATCATTCTTAAGTATGGGGATAAGATGTGGACCCAAACTATAGATTATGAAAACATATCTTTTAGATGTAGAAGATGTCATGAGGTGGGGCATATTGAGAGATCATGCCCTAAGAAGAGCCCAACAGAATCATTTGTAGAAAACCGTAAGAGAAACTTACAAATGGTTATGGATGAAGATGGTTTTCAACTTCCAAAAAATAGATCTAGAAAAATAAAAGAAAATAAATAGTGGAGACCAATAAGGAAGGATATTGGAAGAAATACCAACTCTTTTGAGGCTTTAGCCTATGAAGAAAAAGTAGATCAAAACTTAGAGGACACAATACAACAATTTCAACATATTAACAAGGAACCATCTATTCAATATGATCCTAATTTAAGGAAGAACATTCTCGATGAACCTAAGGAATGTGTCTCATCAGATTTTGAAGACTCTCTTGAAGTACCATGCACCATTCAGGAGAAAATAATTGGTAAATAAAATGCAGTTTTAGAAGTTAATACCTCTGCCATTAATAAGGAAATACTAGAAAATGAGTAGGACAAGTCAAAAGCTTCTATAATAGAGCCAGGAGAGGATAAATATGATGAAAAATAAAATTGTGAAAGAATATTGAGGAATAGAATAATAAGACCTACTCCTGATATAGGCAAGGAAAAAAGAGGAAAACCCTCAAATTATCAAGCAAGATCTAGGGAAGCAAGAGCAAACATAGAGAAAGGAACACAAACTAAGTTGGTTGAACTTCTCTTTACCAAACAACAAAATGATATTGGTAATATGCAAGAGGGGCCAAAAGCCCCTAATGAGACATGATTATCATCTCATGGAATATAAGGGGTGCTAATGCCCCCTCAAAGCATAGGTGTATTAGGGACCTATGTTTAAGTAATAAACCTGATATTCTTTGTATCCAAGAAACTAAAATGACAAAAGAAGAAGTTTCAAAAACTATGAAAGCAATATGGGCAAGATGTGAATGGGATGCTATGGATTCTGAAGGAGTAGCAGGGGGAATTCTAACTTGTTGGAATCCTTCTAGAACCTCTTGTGTAACCATTCATAAAACTAGGCATTGGATAGCCTCTTTAGTCACTTGCTACTTTGCAGATATTCATTTCATCCTTATCAATGTCTATGGACCTACAACTCAGTCAGGTAGATTAGAAGTTTGGAGTGGGATTGAAGCCTTTATGAGAAGTAAAGACCAAGAAACCCGTTTCATGATCATTGGAGATTTTAATGCCATAACCAAGTTGGATGAAAAATTTGGGGGAATTAGGAAATTGACCCAAAGTATGAAAGATTTCTCAGCTTTTATTCAAAACAATAATCTATGGGAAGTTGAGTTTGAAGAAGACAACTATACTTGGACCAACAATAGGAGAGGCCAGAACCTAATAGCAAAAAAATTAGATAGATGCATTCTCTCAGATCATTGGCTAGATGAAGGAACTTGTGCTAAAATTAATACCTTAACAAGGATTGGTTTAGATCACTGGCCAATAAGAGTTAAAATGGTGGTAAGTGAATTAAAAAAATATCATATTTTAAATATGAGTAGATGTGGGAAGACCATCCTCAATTTGTTGATATGATAGCTCAAACATGGAATTCTTTAGGTAATGGTGGGTTGTATGCTCTTCCAAACCAAATTAAATCTATGACATCTAGATTAAAATAATGGAACAAGAACACTTTTGGAAATATTTTTGAGAAGAAAGAAGAACTAAAAGATAAACTTTCAAAATTCCAAAAAGGTGATGATAATAATCCAAGCTCAGAGGAAAGGGAGTTGCTTAGTGAATATCATAATATTTTGAGTAAGGAAGAGAAATTTTGGAGATTAAAATCAAGACAAACTTGGTTAAAAGAAGGAGATAAAAATACAAAGTTTTTTCATAGGATGGCTATAGTACAGAGATCAACTTCTAGAATTAGTAGAATTAAATCAATAGAAGGGGTTTGGATTGAAGATCAGAGTGAAATTAGAAAAGAGGTAAAGTCATTTTATCAAAATATTCTAGGTTCAGAGGAGACTGAAGTTCTTAATGATAAACTTCTTCAAGATGTTCCTTCAATTATAACAAATGAAGACAATAGGAAACTGATGGAGCCTATTACTCTAGAAGAAGTTCATTTAGCTCTTTTCTCTTTTAATAAGGATAAATCCCCAGGTCTAGATGGGCTCTCTATAACTTTTTACCAACATAATTGGGATATAGTGAAGGATTCTTTATTGGTGGTAATGGAACAGTCTAGGGTAAAACAATACATACCTTATAAAATAAATGCAACATATCTTACCCTAATTCCAAAAAAGAAGGATGTTGAATTATTTGATTCTTTTAGACCCATAAGCCTATGTAATATGGCATATAATATTATTTCCAAAGTGATGGCGAATAGATTAAGGCCATTGTTAGACAAAATTATTTCAGAAGAGCAAGGAGGATTTGTGAAAGGGAGACAAATTTTAGATGGGATCATAGTAGCTCATGAAGTTATACATTCAACAACTTCAAGAAAAGAGAAAGCAATGATCTTAAAACTTGATATGAGTAAAGCCTATGATAGGGTTAAATGGGATTTTATTTTTGTAGTTTTAGATAAGTTTAGTTTTGGGAAGAAATGGGTTAGATGGATTAAAGCTTGTGTCTCTACAGTTTCTTATTCAGTGTTGGTCAATGGGTTAGTAACATAATATTTTAAAGCCAAGAGAGGCCTTAGACAAGGAGATCCTCTATCTCCTTATTTTTTCATTATTATGGTAGAAGTTTTGAGTAGGAACTTAAAGAAGGCTTACAAATATGGGCTTATAAGTGGACTTAAGGTTAGTAATAACATCGATAACATCACCCATCAATAGTTTGTAGATGATACAACCCTTTTTGGAAGGGCAAGGATAAATGAGGCCAGAGCTTTGAATAACTTTTTAAAAGAGTATGAAAGAGCTTCAGGGCAAAAAATTAATAGGACTAAATCCAAAATTTACTTCCTTAACACTCCTGCTAATATCAAAGCAAGAATTTATAGGTTGCTTCAAATGGAGGAGGTAAATTTACCAACAACTTATCTAGGGATGCCTTTATTTGAGGGGAGAATGAGGATAGATTTATGGAATCTAGTTATTAGTAAAGTTTAGAATAAACTTCTAGCTTGGAAAGGTAGATGGTTATCATTAGCAAGAAGAGTGCAATTAATTAAGTCAGTCTTACAAGCCATTCCAACATATTATATGTCATTGTATTCTATGCCAAAATCAGTTGAAAAAGTTTAATCTATATTATGGATCCTTTTTATGGTTAGGTTTACATGATAAAAGGAAATTTTCTTTGGTGAAATGGAGCAAGTGTGTGATGATAAAACTAGGGGAGGTCTTGGAAATTTATGGGAGGGATGTTTTTTAGGACTGCCCAAACTTTCGAACTCGTTTTGGCCATATCTCACTCATCCGGACTCGGAATTGAGCTAAAATTTTGAGGGTAGATGCCTGAAAAACCCTAGAATGTCTCCACCAATTTTCATATCATTTGGAGCAACATAGATCCTAGTGCATCCCTATGTGTGAATGATATATTTGGCAAGCGGCTATGCGAGGGTTTCATCTGGGTTGAGTGCAAGCAGCTCCAGAGGTTGGTTTTTAGGGCCTTCGGGCCCTAGCGGCCAATATTTTTGTGGTTTATGCTCAATATTTTAGCAGGAAATGTTGCAGGGGATCCAAGATGGGTTAGAAATTTATCTTTCAATAGATCATACTATGAACTTGAGTGACAACGACTTCCAATTTGCTGCACAAAAGAAAAGTGAAAACCATACCTTTCCACGACGTCTAGGGCAAGGATTAAAGAGATCACGAAACAAGTTTCAAGCAGTTGATCAAAAAATGGCTCATATCTCAAGTGAATCTGGTGCTAAGGTGCACCCACAAAATAATTCTACTGTGAAAACCCCTGTCAAGGGTAAGAATTTTGAAGACTCAGTCCCAAAAATGAATTTTAGGGATGCCCTTCATGGTGGACAACCTCAGCCCAATGCTAATATCAATATTAGGGCTTCCCATAAACCTCTAAGAATGCCTAAGATTGATCCCAGGAAAACGGAGTCAGGATGTCTTAAAGCGATTGATGGAACTCCTATTGTTAAGCTTGATATGGGTAACATTCAGATCTGGCATTGAAGATTTGGAAAAAAGATGACTAATTTGTCGGTTCGTGGGTTTTCATCTGAGTCTATCTGCTTTCAAATTTCGGGCTGCAAAAAGCTGGAAAACTAAAGGTGAGTTACAAATCTCTATTTATCCAAATGGTTATTTTCTTGTTTTATTTGCTAATAATGAAGATAGAGAGAAAACTTTTCAAGGGGGTCCTTGGTTTTTTGGAAGGGCAGGGCTTTTCATGAAGCCCCGGCATACTAAATTTAAAGTCGAAGAAGAGATGCCTTCTATAGCTCCCGTGTGGGTTAGACTCTTTGGCCTCCCTATTGAATTTTGGAATCCTACTATTTTTTCTTCAATTGGAAACTCTTTAGGAACTTTTATGATGATTGTTGATTGTACTCAAAATTTTGAACATATTATTTATGCTCGAATTTGTGTTTTAATGGATTTTGACAAACCCCTACCTAAAAAGATCACATTACAATTTGGGGAAGACACTTGGGAGCAAGTAGTGGACTATGAGAACATTCCTTTTCGTTGTAGAATTTGCCATGAATATGGTCATTTGGCTAGTGCTTGCCCAAATAAAATTCCTGATCAAAAGAAAGAAGATATAAACTCAGCGAGGTTTCCAAATACCTAAGAAGAAGAACACTCGAAAAAACCAGTTATGAAGGATCAATCAAAGTCATCTGCTAATATGTTTGTGCTAATATGTTTGAAATCCTTTCCACAAATGATGTCCCAAGTGAGGAAGAGGAAATAATGGAAACTGAAATCTTAGAAACACAATTTAAATATGAAGGGAAGAACTCGAGAGACAAACCAACAAATCAAAGGTTTTCAACAGAAAAAAAAGGGAGAAAATTTACACAAGAAAAACAATATTTCAAATGTCAAAACTTTAAATAATGCGAGGTCCCAATATAGACTCCGTTGAACCATCTAGTAAAATTTTGGCTGTGTACGAGCATTCTTCAAGGTTAGAAGCCATCTCGGATTCAATTGGAATAAGTCAAGAAATAGGGAAAAAAAATTGAAGATGGATTCTAATCAAAAAGTAGGTCGCAAGACCAATCAATATCATATGGTAAAAGAAGGTGAAAAGCTTGTAGAGGAAGGTAAGATTAATGCCCTTCCCAACTTTTTTAGCCCTGGTATTAATGAAGATCATCACTTGGAATATTAGAGGACTCAAAGGGAGTCTTTCAAAACAAAATGAAATTAGAAGAATGATTCGAGATAAATCATCCACATCTTGTTTTCCTTCAAGAAACAAAGATGTCAATGGAGGATATGGACTCAATTGCTGGTAAAATTTGGCCAGCTGGAAAAGTGGTTTCCCTCAGTTCCCAAGGGACTTCTGGTGGCATTGCTTGTCTTTGGGACCCAAAAGAGGTAGTTATTCACCATATGGTTGGCAGTTGGGGTTTGTTGGCTATAGCTATTCAAAGTAGACATTCCAACCAGATTATGCTCTGCATTATTGTTTATGCTCCGACTTCTTTGGAGGAAAAAAGAAGACAGTGGAAGGATATTACTCATATTATCTCTCATTTTCCTAAAGCTTGGATCTTGATCGGAGGAGATTTCAATACCATCCTCTCTCTGGATGAGAAAAGGGGGGAAATAGAAATTTGGACAAAAGCACTGACCTCATGAGCGAATATATTGCAAACCTCCATCTTGTGGATATCCAACTGAGATAATGGCCTTATGACTTGGTCTAACAGAAGGCAAGGCTTAGCTTGTATAATGGAGAGATTGGATAGGTTTTTGCTCTCTGAAAATTTCTTAATCCATGGTCACATTCCTAAAGTGAAGACTCTTAATAATGTTGGTTCGGATCATTGGCCGATCATGGTGGAAATGTGGAAAACCAATGTGAGTTTCTCTCCTTTTCATTTTCAATTAATGTGGCTTAGAGACATTTCCTTCAGACCTCATGTGCAACAATGGTGGAAGGAAGGTAAACCTAGGCATGGGACTAAGATGTTCTGTTTTGCCAAAAGACTGCAATACATTAAATCCAAAATCAAGACTTGGAAGCTGGAAAGAGTTTGGGGATGTTCATAAAAAAAACATGAAGTTATTGCTCATCTTGAAAATTTGAATAAGAAAATCCGTTTAGATGGCCTCACAGAGAAGAGAAGTGCAGATGAAATTAAACTCACAACTCGGTTAGAGGAATGGGAAAAAAGAGAAGAAATCTTATGGAAGCAAAAATCTAGAATTCAATGGCTCAAAGAAGGAGATCGAAACACAAATTTCTTCCACAAATCTCTTCTAGCTCGAAGATCTCACAACTTTATTTCTTCCTTAAAATCAGATTCTGGAGATGTTGTTTATACTTGGGATGGCATGAACTCTATTGTTGTTGATTACTTTTCCAATATTTTTGTTGCTACTCCTCTTGACTCAACTTCTCAACAAAATGTTCTTCAAGCAATCCCTTCTCTTATCACTTCTGAGGAGAACTCTATTTTGACTGCTCCTGTTACTATCAATGAGCTTCAACAAGTAGTTTTTAAAATGCAAAAAGGGAAAACCCCGGGTCCTGATGGTTTTCCTATTGAGTTCTACCAAGAGTTCTGGGATATCCTTCATGTTGATTTATTAGAGGTGGTGGAAGAAGCCAGGAAAGCCAAAGAAATTTTGAAGGTTATCAATAAAACTTATATTACTCTTGTTCCAAAAGCTCAAGAGGTTGATCATATCTCAGCTTTTAGACCTATTGCTTTATGTAATGTTCTTCTCAAAATCATTACTAAAATCATGGCAGAAAGGTTGAAGCCTCTTTTGCATAAGATTATTTCCCTAGAGCAAGGGGGTTATGTGGAAGGACGTCAAATAGTAGATGAGATAGTTCTTGCTCAGGAAGCCATCCATTCCATGGATATGCAAAATTCTCCTTCCATGTTCATTCGGTTAGACTTATCCAAAGCTTATGACAGAGTGGATTGGCACTTCCTTATCAAAGTTTTGAGGCAATTTGGTTTCTCTAAGGATTGGATGGATTGGATTATGGGATGTATCTCTTCAGTTTCCTACTTAGTTCTTATCAATGGCGAGGCCTTCTCAGTCTTTCCCGACTTCCAGAGGTATTAGGCAAGGTGACCCGCTATCCCCTTATTTATTCATCATTCTTGCTTGAATGCTTGGGTAGGACTATAACCAAAAAGAGGGAAAACAAAACCCTTGAGGGAGTTACCATTGCTCATGGAGCTAGACCTATCTCTCATCTTCAATTTGTGGATGACTCTACTCTTTTAGGTAAAGCTACGAGTTAAGGAAGCTTCTAATATTAAGCAAATCATTAGCTATTTTTCTAAGGCTATCTGGGCAGTTGATCAATGAAGACAAATCTAAATTTATTTTCTTTCACTCGCTCTGCTAGACAGGAATCCATGGTCTTGGATAAATTAAGATATAAGAAGACCTCTCTTCCAATCACTTATTTAGGTATTCCCATAAATATTCAAAGGCAAAAAAATAAAGATTGGAATTGGTTGTTGGACAAAGTCAAGAAGAAAATTGGAAAGTGGACCAACAAGTGGCTTTCTTCACGGGGTAGAATCACCTTGGTAAAATCAGTCCTTCAAGCTATTCCTATTTATGTTTCTTCCATTTTGAATATCCCAAAGGTTGTTCTTCGAGAATTGGATCAAATCGAGTCATCGTTTCCTTTGGAGTGGTACTAAGGAGAAAAGAAAATGGGCCTTGGTGAAATGGGATACTTTATGTCTTCCTAAGAGTGAAGGGGGGTTAGGATTCCGGTCTTCAATTAATAACAACAAAGCTTTAGTCTGCTAAATTATATTGGAGGATGTTGCATAACCCCAATGCTCTTTGGGCCAATAATCTCCGTGCTAAATATGCTCGAGAACAAAAGTCCTGAAGACCTTGTTCGCTATCAACTTCCTACCAAAGGTTCTCCCATTTTAGCGAGTTCTTAAGACTGGTGAGGATTTGATAAAGAAAAAATTATTTTGGATCATTCATAATGGTCAACATGCAAATTTTTGGATAGATTCTTGGGATGGTCACAAGCCTTTGATAACTCGGTTTCCCGATTGGAGGCCTTGGATGGAGGAGCTTCACCGAGCTAATTGGATAAAGGTGGCTAATTACTATCGGTACCATACTTGGTAATTCAAAGGTTGGTAGATATTGGATCCCTATTGAGGACTGGCCTATTCAAATCCCAGAAAGGCAAAGACAAGATATCCAAGGCATCCTTCATATGAGATCCCTCTCTTGGTCCCATGAAAAAGATTGTTTTGGATGGAACAACACTACTAAGGGTGAGTATTCGAGTTGCTCAAGGTTATTTGACCTTATGCCATAATAATCCCAACCATTCTTCTGACATATTTTCTCGATTGTGGGCTCAAAAGCTCTGGCCTAAGGTGAGGTTCTTTAATTGGCTTTTATTGCATCGTAGGGTGCTTACTGGTGAGCAACTTATGAAGCGTGGTTTTCATGGCCCTTTTAGATGTGAAATGTGTGAAGAGAATGTAGAAAATATCAACCATATTTTTATTGAGTGTACTTTAGCCTCCGAGCTATGGAGGAGAATGGCCACTTTACTTGGCTTACAGTGGTCCAATTTTTTTACTTTTGAACAACTTTGGAGGGATTGGCCTAATCAAGAGGGTGTTGATCATTTTATTAGGCGGTTAGTTTGGATGGGTTCTACCATTCTTCTTTGGAATATTTGGAATGAAAGGAACAACCAAATTTTTAATCAAGATAGGAAGGATATTCACTATATTTGGCAAAAGACCATAGCCAACTTAGTTGAATCAGTCCATCAACTCCTTAATCACCCCCAAAACTCCCACCAAAGATGGGATCAAGTGATGCAAATATTGAAGATTAAATCTTCTAAGGGCAACCAACTTAAAGGGAATGTGAGTATTAGTAAGATGGATAGGACTAGAAATTGGCAACCTCCTCCTAAGGATTTTGGAAAAGTCAATACTGATGGAGCCTCTAGAGGGAACCCTGGAAAAGCCAGTGTGGGAGGAATTGGTAGACTTTCGGATGGCTCCCTGGTTTTTACTTTTGCTGAGAATTTGGGTATTCTTTCCAATAACCTTGTTGAGGGGTATGGTATCCTCAGAGGCCTTCAGGAGGCTACTAAGGTTGGATGGGAAAAGGTGTTAGTTGAGTCTGACTCTCAACTTATGATTAATCTCTTGAAGACTCCTTCTAAGAATCATAAGGTGGATTGGAGAATAAAAAGAATTATTGAGAAGATTCAATTAATCCGGATGGGATTTTTGAAAGTTGATTACAATCATGTGGTCGAGAGATCAAAACAAGAGTGTTGATGCTTTAGCTAATTGGGCTTTGGACAAAGGTGATCTTACTTGTTATGGCCACCCTCCTATATGGTGGGCTTCTCAAATTAGGGAAGCTCTTCTTTCTATCATTTCTTTGGATGGCTCCAGTTCTGAAGGTACCTAGTTTCTTCTTGCTTTTTTTTTTGCTTCTCTTTGGTTCATTCAGTTTTTTTAGTTCCCTAGCTCATTCTATTCTTTATTTTGTTTCCTCTATTGATTCTTGCCTTAATAGTCTTCTGGTCTAGATAGGTCATTGTTATGTTCATTTTTTTTTTTTTTTTTTTTTTAGTTTTTTAAGGTGGGTGGGTTCTTTTGTTTTGTTTTGTTTTTGTGTTCTTTGTGTTGTTTTTTGTTGTTCATTGTGTTTTTGTTGTTTTTTTTTTTTATGTTTTTTGTTATTGTTCTTGTGTTTTTTTCGTTCTTGTTCTTGGGTTTCTCTTTGTTTGTGTTATTTCATGTTTTTATGTGTGAGTGTTTTCTATGTTTTTTGTTTTTGTTTATTGTCTATTGTTGGTTGTTTTTTATTTTTATTTTTTTTATTTTTTTTTAGGTTTTGGTTGTGTTTATTTTTCATGTTTTTTTTGGGTTATGTCTTTGTAGTGTTCTGTTGTTTTTGTCTTGTTTGTGTTTTGTTATGTGGTTCTTGTGTTTTTCTATGTGGTTTGTGTTGTGGTTTCTTTTATCTTATTGTGCGTGTTTGGTTGTGCTTTTGTTTTTGACACACTCAAGGAGCATGTTTTTTATTTTATTTTATTATTTTTGTTGTTATTTACTTATTTTTAAATTGGTTTTGTGTGTTTGTTTGCTCCTTGAGTATGTCAAAGGTGGTAGGCCAGGTCCGAGTCCTGGGCATTTTTGGCGGAATGGATACCCCTGCCTCCTTGGGTCTTACCCGAAAGTGGCATCCCTTTTGGGATGTTTTCCACAAAAAAAAAAAAGAATAAAAAATGGGCAAGAATTCTTCTAAGTATGTTGATCCCAATGACCCAAGTTTAATATTTATTACATTCTCTCTACCAAATGGTTCTGCTCTTTGGAATGGTTTAAAAAATCTATTGATCTTATGATTAAAGGTTTAATATGGGTGGTGGGAACTAGAGAAAAATTCTATTTGGATGGATACTTGGTGTGATAAAAAACCACTCAATTTAGATCCAATTTTGAAACCTTGGATGAGATTACTTCAAGATAAATATGGTGATAGGGTTTCAAACATTTTGTACAAGGATCGAGAAGGAAGATACAAATGGAAAGAATATTTTTTTACAAGTATACAAGACATTGATGCTAGGAGGCAATTGAGTAGAAAGATAACAACTATGATTATTTCGAGGGGTGCCAAGGATAAATTGATTTAGGAGTTGAATAGCTTAGGAGAATACACAACAAGAAGTGGATATAATGTTCAACACCAACAAAATAATAATATCACTAGAATATGGAGAGATATTTGGGATAGCCCAAGCATTCCTAAAGTCAAAATGTTTGTTTGGCTAGTAGGTCATAGAAGAATTTTATCCTGGGATAACCTTATGAAAAGGGGTTTTCATGGCCCCTCTCAATGTGTTTTCTGTAATAAGGAGGAGGAGAGTATAGACCATCTCTTGGGACATTGCTCAATAGTCTGGAATCTATGGCAATGGATTCTTAATATGTTTGGTAAATGCATGGTGATGAATAGTAGAATTGAAGATTGGTTAAAGCAATGGTAGAGCACTTATAAAAGTGAGGCTTTACAAACAATATGGGATATATCAAAAGATACAATACTTTGGACTATATGGCTAGAAAGGAATAGAAGAATATTTAAAGGAAAGGAAAGTAGTTTAGAGGTAATGAAAAGGAAGATATGTTTAGCCATAGAGGAGTCTAAACCAACCCTATCAACTCACCCAATCCCTAATTTGGAAGCAGAGAGCCTTGATAGATGGAGTCAAGTCATTAAATGGAATTATGATGTTGGGTACAAGAGAAAAAAAAAAAAAAAAATAATAAAAAAACCCCCACGATATGGAGTGGGTTAAATTGAATTTTGATGGAGCCTAAAAGAAAAAAAAAACAAAAAGGGGGGGAAATAATTAGAAATAATAGAGGAGAGATTTTCTCTCATTATGCTTTCAATAGTGGATTTAGGATAAATAATGAAGTTGAAGCTTGGGAAACTTTAGAAGGGTTATGTTGGAAATTACCATCAGTAAAAGTTAAAAATATTTGATTTTACTTGGGGTAAAGGTAACTTACCTTTACCTTACCTGGACGATAATGGACGGCAGCATTTTGGCGGCAAGAGAATTCCTTCCATCCTTCTTTTCCCCCAATTTCTCCTTTTCCCCCTTTCTTTCTCGAATAGGTTATTTACCGCCTATTTAATCTATGTAACCTTAGAGTCTGAAGGTTAATGCAATTAATCCTTTTTTCGTAAATCACTCACCTTTCACATTTGGTATCAGAGCGACGCGATTCCCGAGGCGATGGGGCCCGTAGTTCGAGGCGACAACACGGATCTCGAGGCGACCCGTAGGAGCCGAGGCGGCATGGATATCGAGGCAGCTCGCAAGAGTAGTCTGACATGTTTTTCAAGGCACTGGTGGAGCTGGATGAGGCGGCCCGCAGGAGCAGCAGATCGACACGATTCTCGAGGCACTATTGATGTGGCAGCTCAAGGCACGATTCTCGAGGCGCTATTGACGTGGCAGCCCGAGGCACTGGTGATGTGGCGCTGGTGTGCGACCCGAGGAGGGTGACGTGGCGATCCGCGAAGTGTGGTGACGTGGCGCTGGTGCACGACCCGAGGAGGGTGACGTGGCGATCCGCGAAGTGTGGTGATGTGGCGCTGGTGCGCGGCCCGAGTGGTGATGTGGCAAAAGGAACATACGTGTTCGTGACTGCCCGTAGGCAGTCAAAGCACTGTATGTGCTTAGTTATTTTTAAATAACTAAAACATTGCCCTACGAGCGATGTGGGACAAATAGTCCCAAAGAATATTAAGCTTCGCGCCGAGCGCGAAGCCAACCTTAGCTTCGTGCTCGACGCGGAAGCTAAAGGGTGGGGAGCACGCATTGCTCCCGGATCAGCCCGGTAGCGTAGCGGCTACCCTCAGCCCTGACACTCGCGAGGTCGCAGGATCGACTCTCGACGGGGTCGATAGATAATAAAATTTTTTTAATTAAATTTTTTTAACAAAAAAAAAAACTAAGGAATAGTTTAAAATTAAAAAAATATATAATATTTTTTTTGTGTAATTTCCTAAGAGGAAATATCTTTTTCATTAGTTTAGGAAATTCCTAAGAGAAAAAAATTTGAAAGTTTTTAAATTGAAATTTCCTGAGAGGAAATAATTGTAAAGTTTTAAAAAAAAAAAAAACTTAGAAAGTTAATTTTTTTGTTATTTCCTAAGAGGAAATCTTTGTAAAAGAAAATTTCTGGGAAATTTTCTTAAATGATAAGATCGGAAGGATGTTATCATGCCCTCTACAAGTTGTTATTGAGAACAAATCCTGAAGACTTTGATAGGCATGTGAAAACCCTAGGACTTAATACAGTTTTTTCTAGGTTGCAAAACGCGGTTATTGCACACCAGAGAAATCCTGATCAAGGATACGAAGCAGATTCAGAAGATAACTCCTTTGGCAGCAAGTTTGAACAATCCGACACAGTTGCAATTGCTTCACAAGGATCCGAATATACTCATTATAGTAATTCAGTTGAAATCCTACAACCTCCTTCTCCTGAAATAATATTGATCAGTGACGATGATGAACAAGTCGCTGATAATTTTGTAATTGCTGAACAAGTTTGAGTTGTTTATGATTGTAAATCAAGCAGGGCTTGATAGTTTGTAAAGTCTTTTTGCAATAATACTATAAAAGAGAGGTTTTTTGTTTTAGTAGATTAAAAATGGGATCACATAATAATCTACCTATTCCCGAATTCAGAGGGGATAATTATGAGTCTTGGTCCATCAAAATGAGGACATTACTCATCGAAAAAGGACTATGGGATATTATTGAAGACGATTACATTGCTCCAAAAGATTGGACTACCTTAAGTGCAAATGATAAAAAGATCTACAAAGATGCACGAGAAAAATAATTCATTTGCCTTATACCATCTTCAATCGACATTAGATCCAAGTATCTTTCCAAGAATTGCATCTTACTTAACTGCTACAGATGCATGGAATGCCTTGAAAGAAGGATTCCAAGGAAGTGATAAAGTAAAGCAAGTCAGGCTTCAAACATTGAAAAGAGATTTTGAAAATCTCATAATGAAGGAAAATGAAAGAGTTGGAGACTATTGTGTTCGAGTTAAAGCAATAGTTGATATGATGCAAACTTTAGGTGAAGACACAAAAAATGAAACAATTGTGAAGAAAGTGTTGCGAACACTTCTTCCTAAGTGGAATCACATTGCAATCATAATTGAAGAATCCAAAGATCTTTCTACTCTTACATTTTATAGTTTGATTGGATCATTAACATCACATGAAGAGCGACTTCAAGGTGCACCTTCAACAAGCTATGGAGGTGATGACAAAGCCTTCACTTCGAATGAAAGTGCAAGACGAGGACAAGGAAGAGGCCGAGGCGAGAGGTCAAAAACAAAGAGGCAAGGGCCAAAGCAACTCCTACAGAAGAGGTAATCAAAACAGAGGTGGAAATCAAAACAGAGGAGCCAATCAGAACCAAAGCGGCAATGCAGGCCGTGGAACTCAAGGACGAGGAAGTAACAAGTCTAAAACAACTTGTTTCAATTATGGGAAACAAGGTCACTTCGCTCGTGACTGCTGGTCAAAATCTTCAAAAGATCAAAGTAGTCAATATGGCTCATTCTACGGAGAAGAAGAAGGTCCACCAAACCTTTTTCTCTCTTATGGACAGCCAGATCAAAATCTAAATGATACATGGATTTTGGATACTGGTTGCTCCAACCACATGAGTGGCAAAGAAAATCTCTTTGCTACATTAGATTCAAATTACAAATCTCATGTTAAGTTAGGGGATAATAAATCCTTGCAAGTTGAAGGCATAGGAGCTATGGAAGTTCCCACAAAAGAAGGTCTTAAAAATGTGAATGACATATACTATACTCCACAGCTACAACACAATTTGTTCAGTATTGGCCAAATGATGGAGAAGCATTACAAATTAGTTTTTGATGAAAGAAAATGTACAATATTTGATAAAAACAATTGTAACCGGGTCATCACAAAAGTACCTATGACAAAGAATAGGTTGTTCCCTCTAAAGTTTGGTGAGCCAGGGGGAGCTCAACTTGCAAACATTGCTATTACAAATCCAAGTGAATTGTGGCACTTGAGATATGGTCACCTCAATTCCGCTAGCTTGAAAATGTTAACATCACAAGCTATGGTGACAGGACTACCAAAATTTCCGAACATAAAAAGGTATGCGAAGCATGTGCTTTGGGAAAGCACTCCGAACTGAAGTTTCCAAGAGGCCGAGCATGGAGAGTAAGCTATCCTCTTCAGCTAGTACATTCGGACATCTGTGGTCCAATGCAAACAAAGAGCCTTGGAAACAATTCTTATTTTGTAACATTCATAGATGATTATTCTAGAATGTGTTGGCTCTATTTTTTGAAACACAAAGATGAAGCATTTGATTTCTTCATAGACTTCAGAAATAATGTAGAAAAGCAAAGTGACTATTATGTCAAATGTCTTTGCACTGATAAAGGAGGAGAGTACTCCTCAAATGAATTTCTTCATTATTGTAAGCAAAATGGGATAAAAAGGCAGTTCACCACTGCCTATACCCCACAGCAGAACGGTGTGGCTGAGAGAAAGAACCGCACCCTTGTTGAAATGGCACGAACAATGCTTCAGGCAAAACATCTCACAAACAGTTATTGGGCAGATGCAGTAAGAACAAGTGCATATATTCTAAATAGAAGTCCGACTTCTAGTTTAGATGGTATCACTCCTTATGAAGGATGGTACGGTAAGAAACCAAATGTCAAACATTTTAGAGTATTTGGTTCTTTAGCTTATGCACACATTCCTGAGGAGAAGAGAAAGAAGCTTGATCTAAAGAGTCAAGCATGTGTTTTTGTAGGGTATTGTGATTCAACCAAAGGGTATAGATTGTACAATCCCACGACACATAAAATCATTATCTCCAGGGATGTAATTTTTTATGAAGGGGGAGAATGGGGTCATAAAAAAATTGTTGATTTTGACTCTAATTCGGAAAATTCCACATTAGTACCTCCCATATTGGTACAACCCAAAAAAAAGTAGTGTAAAAAGTCCTCCACAAATTCCACATCAGGAAACTTCATCAAGTACATCAAGTGGTACACCAAGTCCAAGAGGGAATTTGTTGGCACCCCCAAATTCTCCAAAACGATTTCAAAGATCTGTAAGCGCTCCAAGCCCGATGGATATTGATCCGGTTTCTCAAAGGAAAGAGACAAATAGAGGAAAGCGCATACTGCGAGTCATCCATCTACTCAAATGTTGGATAGGAATTTCCAACAAAGATACACTAGGAGTCAAGCTAGTGAGATGGATGACATTTTGTCAAGACTTGGAAAATCTTCAAATGTCGAGGGGATGATGAGTCTCATGAACCAAGGGGTGATGTAGTCAATTATGCTTTGTTGGTCGCTTGCACGCCTAGAACCATCTAGCTATGAAAAAGCATGCATTGAAAATATATGGCAAGATGCCATGGAAGAGGAAATATCCTCAATTAAAAAGAATGATACTTGGGAGCTTGTGAAGCTTCCCAAGGGAAAAAAATGTGTTGGATGTAAATGGGTCTATAAGACCAAATTCAATGCTGATGGAAGCATTGAAAGGAACAAGGCAAGATTAGTAGCTAAAGGTTTTACTCAAAAGTATGAAATAGATTATGAGGAAACCTTTGCTCCGATTGCTCGACAAGAAACAATTAGAACTGTTCTTTCCTTGGCAGCCCATAAAGGATGGAAAATTCAACACATGGATGTGAAAAGTGCATTTTTAAATGGATACCTGACGGAAGAGGTGTATGTTCAACAACCTCAAGGTTTCCAAGAACCAGGAAATGAGAACCTTGTTTATAAATTGAAAAAAGCACTTTATGGCCTCAAGCAAGCACCAAGAGCATGGTACTCACGAATTGATGGCTATTTCAACAAATATGGTTTCACAAAAAGCAAGAGTGAACCAACATTATACTACCTAAAAATTGGAGTAGATATCCTCATAGTTTGTTTATATGTGGATGATCTAATATTCATGGGTAGTAATGATAAAATGAATATGGAGTTCAAAAACTCCATGAAGAATCAGTTTGAGATGAAGGATCTCGGATTAATGAGATACATCAATCAAAGAATGGGATCTTCATATGTCAACAGAAATATGCTCATGACATGATCAAGAAATTTGCTATGCAAGCGAGTGCAAATCAGTCGCAACACCAACTGGACATGGAATCAAGCTAAGCAAAGAAGATGGAGCACCAAAAGTTGACTTGACCAATTACAGAAGCATGGTTGGGAGTTTAATGTTTCTCACCAACACTAGGCCAGATATACAGTATGCTGTTTCTCTTGTATCACGATTTATGGCATGCCCATCCGAGTTGCATCTTCAAGCAACCAAACAAATTTTACGATATGTAAAAGGTACATTGGATTTTGGAATCCATTACCACAAGTCTAACTCTGTGAAGTTATTTGGTTATAGTGACAGTGATTGGGGCAGTAATATAGATGACATAAAATCTACATCAGGGAACTGTTTTAGTCTAGGATCAGGACTAATAACTTGGAGTTCCAAGAAGCAATCTGTTGTAGCATTATCATCTATAGAAGTTGAGTACATAGCCATTACTCATGCAAGTACTTAGATCCTCTGGTTGAGGAAAATCCTTGAAGAGATTGGCGAAAAACAAATTGGTCCAACCAAACTGAATTGTGATAATATAAGTGCCATACAGTTGGCATATAATCCGATCCACCACAAAAGGTCAAAACATTTTGATATGAAGTATCACTTCATAAGAGATATGGTGGAACAACAGACAATTGAGCTTCAATATTGTAGCACTTTGGATAATCTAGCGAGACATCTTCACCAAAGGCATGGCTAAAGCTCAATTTATAAAGCTGAGAGACTATATAGTTAGTCCTCTCAACTTTAAGGGGGAGAATGTTGGAAATTACCATTAGTAAAAGGTTTAAAAATTTTGATTTTAGGTAGGGTAAAGGTAACTTACCTTTTACCTTACCTGGACGGCAGTGGATGGCAGCATTTGGGCAGCAAGAGAATTCCTTCCATCCTTCTTTTCCTCCAATTTCTCTTTTCCCCCTTTCTTTCTCGAATAGGTTATTTACCGCCTATTTAATCTATGTAACCTAAGTTTGAAGGTTAATGCAATTAATCCTTTTTTCGTAAACACTCACCTTTCACAGTAGTCAAGTCATTAAATGGAATTATGATATTGGGTACAAGAGAAGCAAAAATAAGGTAAAGAATACAAAGTGGAAACCACTAGATGTGGAGTGGGTTAAGTTGAATTTTTATGGAACATCTAAAGGAAACCTAACACCAGTAGGAGGGGGAGGAATAATTAGAAATAATAGAGGAGAGATTTTGTCTCATTATGCTTTCAATTTTGTATTTAAGACAAATAATGAAGCTAAAGCTTGGGCAACTTTAGAAGGATTAAAAATATGTAAATAAATGAAATGGAATAGAGTTTGGATGGAAGGTGATTCTCTCATGGTAATAAATGCAATTTTGAGGAAAGCAAAGGCTCCATGGAACATACAAGAGATAATTGTGGAAATTCAAGATCTTGCTAAAGAGTTTGAAGAAATCAGGTTTACACATATATTAAGGGAAGGAAACAAATATGCAGATAAGCTAGCCAATAGAGGGGTTTTGGTTGAGGATCGTGAAGTTAACATCTCCTTTCCATGGTTAGAGGAAGTAGAAAGTTTAGTTGAAGCTGACAAAAATTGTTGATTGCCTAAATCAATTAATAATTAAGATTTACTCTAATATTTTCCATTGGTAATATCTATTTTATTTTGTAACAATAATGTGTGTTCATTTAGACTATTTATTATAATTTTTGTTGTTGCACTTGTGTTTTAGGAAGGAAACTAGCAATCTAGATTTGGTAAAGCAGACTATGTTAGTGCAATGTTCTAGAAATACTACTCTACTAATATGTAAGGCATAAATAGTAGAGGTGAAGTTTTGGCATTGTGAAGGCTGTTATAGGAAAATGTCAAGAAATATGCTAAATGTTGGAGTAATTGTATTAATACAGAGATTTGAAAAGATCCAGAAAATGAAAATAAAAAATTCAGACATTTTATGTAAAATGATGTAGGTTTCTAACTATAGCATCTCAATTGAGATGAGAAGTGTATCTATTTGTAAGCTCTCAAGCTCTAAATAAGAGAGATACAATTTGTTAAGGGTGGGGGACCCGAGTACAACCCCTTTTTATCAAGAAAAAAAAAATAAAGGGTATCTCTCCCTCTAAACCATGGGCCACCACTTAATATTTAAATTATAAAATATGACAAGGAAAAAATCTTTAGGAAGAAAACTCATAGACTAATTTAAATTCAATCTCCACTTCCACTTGTTCCAATGTTGAATCTCCAAAAACCTTGACTAGGATCTATGAAACTTACATATTAACCATTTGTTTTTCAAAACCATTATTTCATGCTCAATCATATCATCCTTTATGATCATTTTTGGTGCAACATATGCTACTTGGATCAAACTTTCCATATATTTGCTCTTCCACTTATCTTCATACTTCCAGCTAGGGCACCCTCCCTTCCCATTAGGGATTTCAAGTATGACTTTCCTTACAAACTAACCAGTGGAGTTGGGGATGGGGATTTCTCCTAGCTTGTGCTTCCTCCTGGCTCTCACTTTTAGCTCACACTTTCTTCTAGCTCGTATTCCCTCTCAGCTTGCACTTCCTTCTAGCTCACACTCACTCTTGTCTCTTCTTTCTCCTAGTGTTTCTTTGCTTCAACATTTTTTTAGAAATAATATTCATCGCATTCATGGTAAGGATTTGAAGCATTGATACACTCTGAATGAATCCACTACTCTTTTTCCATATCTAAAAATCTCAATATTGGATCTCACTCCCTCTTGGCTTGCACTTCCTCCTACCTCACACTTTCTCCTAGCTTGCACTTCCTCCTGGCTCACACTCGCTCATGTATTTTTCCTCTCGACATTCATTTGCTTCGAAAAATTTTCAAAAATAATATTTGGTGCATTCATGGTAAGGGTTTGAAGCATTGATACACTTTGAATGAATCTACTGCTCTTTCACCATATCTAAAGATCTAAATATTGGATCACACTTCTTCTTGTCTCACACTCACTCCCAGCTCATGTTTCTTGCCTTAATCCCTCTTGTTATGTTAGCTTAGGTTAACTTTATTATGTAACTGGGGTTTTGGTATTGGTATAAATAACCCCCACTCCTCATTTAATAATCACAACATTGTGTAATTTTATCTATGGATATAGTGATTATCTATGGTGCCTAAAAATTCCCACCATGTCTTTATATTTTTCGTTATTCTTTATGCTTGTTGTATAGTATTTGAGTGGAAAGATTGCTTTTGTTCATTTCTAAAAAATATTATGAATTCCAACATGGTATCAGAGTGAGTATGGAGCATCATTGCTTGGTCACATAGAAAGATATTTCAAAGCCTAAAATTCTTCTTTCAATTTATAGGGAAATTACACCTCAAAGCTTCAAAAGCTAAGAGAAGATCTATCCTTCCATTTTTTTTGGAAATTCTAAAATATTTTACTAGATCAACTCCTTGGTTTATTGCTTTTTTCAATTGGTTACATGGGATTTAAATGGGCCCTACACATATTACATCATCACCACATAGTGGTATCACAACAAAGCTTGGATATTATCCATATATCTCTTGGCAAGATTTGAACCTTGGTCTCCTCTTTAAATATTGAGGAATCTAAAAAGTTGAGCTAATACCACTTGATTATCCTTAATTTATTGTTATCATATTATCGTGGTGTTTTTGCAAATCTTATTGTTTTCAAATCTCAAATTCTTTGGAGTTTTTTATTTTCTTTAAAGCCATGGCATAAAAAAGGATGGAAATTGATGGATATTTGAATTTGAATTTAGCACCAATATTTGTGTGCAGACTTGGATTATGCACATATGGCCATAGTTTGTATACCTACCCTATCACTCCTAGTTTTAACAACTTGAATGCATTTTTTATAGAGAAGATGTGCTATAGTGCTATCATGGGTATGAAATCCTACATATGTTGTTTTATTTTTCATAGATCAAGGTAAGGTTTAAAGGGCATATGCTTTTGGAAATTCAAGCAAACACATGGTTGAATAAACAACGTGGCAAGTTGTTGAGAATAGGACAATGGTGGTTTTGTGTTTGACATCTAATGACTATGTTCTATGCCCATAGGAGATGGCTCTATAGAATCATTATTGGAATAGTCATCCCTTTTACTTGTAGTTAGTTGGTTATGTGCAAGTTTGTGAAGTTCTTGGAGGAAGAAAAACATGGGATCAAGTCTTGTTATATGTGTTTTTTAAAAGGTGCATCGCTAGAAATTGAGTCTATTAGTGAATTGGTACCCTTAGCTCTCCAAAGGGCACCTTGATGCCTTGGTTAGACCAAATTTCTTAAGTAGGTGGAGACTCGAGATAGAACCCCACTAAGTAATTTTTTTGTTATATTTAGTTTTTCTAGAACCCATGGCCAACATGGATGACTTGTGTGCCACCTACCAATTTAATATATATACACATGCATACATACATGTACATATATATAGCTTTAAAATGAGTGGTCATATGCAAAAATCTAAGTAATATTGAGGGAGATACGACCCTATGAAGTCAACCATTTGGAACTGTTGACAATTTTGTCACATTGCCTAGAGGGGTAGAAAAATCAATTTTTTTGAAAAAAGTGTTTCTTTTGTAAAGTGTTCATTTTATTGTTTTTGAAAATATTTGTAAGTTGCAACAATTTTGGCTTTCATCGCCATCCCCTTTGTATATAGAATGGAGATGCAAAAGCTTCGCTAGCTAAGAAAAGAGCTTCGCAGAAAAAGGAAGATAGCTTCGTCGAAAGAAAGAAGTGGAGAAAGAAAAGAGCTTCACACCCGAAGCATTTCAAACAGATGCTTCGGGCGAGAATCTTGCGAAGCGGCATTCGAAGAATTTCAAATGTTGAGAAGCAACTTCGTCGAAGAAGGAAGACAAAGAAGTCTAGATCACGGTCCGAATTTGCTAAGGAGATAAAAGAGCTTCGCACCCGAAGCGTTTCAAGCAGTTGCTTCGGGCGAAAAACTCGCGAAGCAAAATTTGAAGGAGTACAAACATTGAAAACTACTTCGCCAAAAAATTGCCGAAGCACCCACTTCGGGCCTTCCCACCGGTGAACCATTTTTACTTCGCCGAAAGTTGTCACGAAGCATTTTCTTCGGATAGCTTTCGTGCGAAGCGCTTTCACCCGAAGTAGTAGCGGCCCGTGAAGAGCGAAACATTTTGCAAAGAATGCACTTCGGTCAAAAAACCCTCGAACCGCAGTTTTGAGGGAGGATCACGGCAAAGCATTTTGAAGACTCACCAGCGAAGCATCCACTTTGGACGGAGAACCTCGATGAAGCAGTTTTGGCACACCTTTCCAGCGAAGTGGCAAAAGATCGAGAGTCATCTTAAGGAGGAATATTTACTTCGGCATTTTACATCCCCGAAGTTGTCTTGCGAAGTTCATTCATGCGAAGTGCAAAACCAAGAAGGAGGATCTACTTCGGCTTGCATCCATTGCGAAGCGGAGTTGCAAACAAAAAATTAGCGAAGCACTTCAAGGGCACGCACTCCAAGCTGGGCATTTTCTCGAGGCAATCAAGTGCCTCATAAATGAGTTTTTACATGCCCGATGAACTCGCTGCTCATTTTTGGCAATTGAAAAGGAAGTATCAGTCCCTGGGGAAGAGCTCGACGAACATGGCGGCCACTCAAGCTCCGCACCCGAAGACCAAGGACGTTCAGATGGCTCATTAATGCATGTTTCCTCGGCTGACCCGGTTGTAGTTGCCAGATATAGAAAAGGATTTGAAAGCTTAGTCACGAGAGCTGCGAGGGCCGACTTCTCAGTTTTCGAGGATGTACTCCTCCGTTTTGTGCATTGATGGCTCAGAGGGTCGGGTCCTCTATAAAAACCCAGGCATTGTAATGTAAAAGGGGGGGGGAAAACTTTTTGCTAGAAAGCTGTTGTAACTTGAATCCCTGTGATTAATATAAAGAGCTTTGGGGCTTTATTTCTCTCTTGTATGCTGCCTTCTGTGATTATTTATGTTATCTTTTCTTCATTTGCATACTGTAATTCTGCATTCTGGATTTAGGTGTGCGATTGGGGATAGAACCCTAAAATTTTCCCGAAGGATACATAGGGGAGGAAAATGCTATAATAGTTCTCTTTTATGCTGCTTGTGGATAGTGTTTCTATTACATTCACTCATTTCCTAGCCATCGTAATTCTAAACTCTGGATTTCGATGAAAGGGGGAGGGTAATCCTGGAACTCGTCCAGAGGATACATAGGGGGACTGGTATTGCGTTCATTTCATTCTATTCTTGGTATTCTTTGCTGTTGTTTCGAGTTGTTAGCTAGCGATCATGCTATTGGTTCTTTCCCACTTTAATCTATTGACATTTCTTCCCTTACCCTATTTATTTCTCTCCTGCACCCTTGCTATTTTTATCTCTTTCCTGCACTCTTGTCTTAAAACACCGAAGTAGTTTAGCAAAGGAGCCGACCTTTCTTCGAATATTGGCATGAGGGGCATCTCTTCCCTTCGGCCTTTCAATGTTGGTCTAGGTCTAGGGCGCGTACACTTTCCCAAATCCTTTCTTGGGAAGATTTGATGACCAACAGTTTTTGGCACGCCCGGTGGGACCCGGTCATTCTCACCTTGTGAGTGGTAGTGAGAGTCGATGCTCGTCTCATTGCCAAAAGACTCTTAGCATCTGGCGACTCTGTTTAACCGAGAATATTTAAGTTGTAGAGACCGGTACCTAAGTCTGTGCCTTCATGCAAACAAGATGGAGAGTTAGGAATAGAGGAGAGGAAACTGAGTTCTTTGAGCTTGATATTGATGCCTTCGGGGAACGCTCTAGGTTGGTCACCCCTGAGTCGTTGTTACGTGGAACATCCTCGCAAGAGGTTGCTTTTGATGAACAAGGACTAACTTCGGATAGCACAACAACTAGCTTTCCTCCTAATCCTCCCAACTCACCGAAGCATCCTAGTGCCTCCATTCACATTAGTCGTCCTGTTAGCAACCAAGGAGGAGCTTCGAGAATTCTTGTTTCTCAAAATCTAGGAGCAAATATGGCACAACAACAACAACAATAACAACAACAATAGCAACAACAACAACCACCGCCCAGATTGTTCCCAACATGGAATTCTTTCGGACCACTAAATTTAGCGAGACAAGGGCAAGTTCCACCTGTTGCTATGAAGAAGATCCCAACATTCGATGGAACTGGGAAGACTACTCTGGAGCATATCCAGGACATAGTTTCTCTGGCGGTGATTCATGATATCATAGAAGAGCGAGTTATGGTAAAGCTTATGGTTCTATCTCTTAGAGGGAAACTCCTCTACTGGTATAGATATTTACCACCCGGTACTATAACGGGATGGGACCAGTTAGCCGGACAGTTGATGCGAAGCTTCAATGAGTCCACCAATCCATCTTCTCTTCTACATCAGTTCACAATAATCCAGAGACATCCACAAGAAGAGATCATTGATTTCAATGTTAGGTTCACTCGAACCTGGAAAAGGATACCAGTTGGACTTCGGCCAACTAGCGAAGCTGCAACATACTATTTCCTTCGGGCTTTCAACCCTGATATCAGTGTCATGGTAAGGTATTCGAACATTAATACCTTCCCCGAGTTATACGAGTTAGCCTAGAGAGCGGAGATGGATCTAATAGCTATGGGCAAGCTTCCCCAAAGGATGTCGATGCCCATACTTCTCAATTTCCCTCAATCCTAGTATGCGAGCGCAATCACTTCATAGATCTCTGCAACCCCTGTATACCCGATCTCATCTTGGAACCCGAATCCCATTGTATCACAGATTGCTACTCCACAAATCCATTTTCCCACACTCTCGATAGCACAGCCCACTGTCTCTTTGGCATTCCCTGTATTTCTAGCACCACCTCAACACCCCACCTTACCTCCAATACCAACGATGGCTCCATTGCCACCTATTCCTAAAGTCGAAGATATGCAAGCCAAAATACTACAAGAAGTTCAGTCCTTGAACTCCACAGTGCAAACTCTGTCCAATGATATGACCATTATGAAGAAGAAGCAAGCACAACATGAGTTTCTATCGAGAAGGTCGTATCCTACACCCACGCTTACCAAATATCAAGCAGTCCAGCAAGGGAGAGCATCGACAAGAAATGCCGTGATTGACGAAGCTCCGAGCACTTTCGATTACATACATTGGTGCTCCACGTGTAATGACCCTCACGAAGAAAATACCTGCATGCCGCACCAACATTATGTGCAAACATCGAAGAGCAGTAGTCATGGTGGTCAGGTCAACATCATCAGGCAATTGGATCAGAACCTGGTAATTGGTGAAGAAGAGCAAGTTGCAGTCCTTACCAGAGGAGGGAAAAGGTCAATAGAGGTAGTTGCTGAACAAATGGCTCCCTTAAAGGTGCATGCCCACCACGAGAAGGGGCAACAACCTTCTCAGGCCCTGAGCAAACCTCCTCAGCTTGCACCAGTCAAGGAGAAGGCCCAACAGGCCCCTGCAAATCCACCTCAGGTGGAAACTAAAGAACAAGCTAGAGAGAAGCTCAAGCTTCCTTCGCTGACCAAGTGGCAAAGGGTCAAAGCTACGGAGTAGTATCACACTAGGTACGAGGCAAAAAGAGAACCTGAGGTGCCTAACTCCCTAGCCTACAATATTGTAGATGAGTTGAAGAAGATTTTGGCCAAGATTAGCCTATATGATGCACTACAGTTGCCCGATCAAGTGGACTTGCTGCAAGAATCGTTGAAGACAACTAAGGCAAAAAAGTCAGCACCACTTGCCCTAGTGCAGACCCTATCCACATCCATTACGGGGAAGAATCGGCCACCTCCGTTCTACCTGTCTCTGCAAATGGAAGGGTATGTTGTACATAATTGTATGATTGACTCCGAGGCCGCGACGATAGTCATGCCCAAAGCAATGTGCGAAGAGATAGGTATGGAGTATACCCGAAGCAGCCACGACGTGCTCCAATTGGATGGTACTCCCATGAAGACTGTAGGAGTGATTAAAGATATACCTATCCGACTACACAAGATGCCTCAAATCATGGTTATACAAGAGGTGGTGGTCGTCGACTTGGAGCCATATTTTAGTATGTGCTTATCAAGAGAGTTTACGACGAAGCTGGGAGGATATCTATCTATGGATTACTCGCACTTGGAGATTCCATTCAAAGGGAAGAAGGTAAAAATCTACAACGAGAAGCCTTCTACTTTCCTTGTACAGAAGATGTCCGAAGAAGAGAGCAACGATCCCGTGCATACGATAGTGGAAGGTATAGAGCAGGTGGACCTGGTCGAGGAATCCCTTGCACAGTTAAGTTGTGAAGATGAGTTTTCATTGGCAGACTTTAATGCCATGATAGAAATCGAGATGGGATGTTATGCCATCACCAAGCCTGAGAAACACATCAAGTCAGAGAATAAAACATGTGCCCAAGAAGGACTATGGAAGTTGTTCTTCGATGGTGCCCGATGCAAAAATGGCGTTGGGGCAGGGATTCTTTTAGTATCACCTTCTAGAGAGCAGAAGGAATATTGTTACCGGTTGGTGTGGAGTTGCACCAACAATGCAGCAGAATACGAAGCATTATGCCTAGGACTCAAAAAAGCAGAAAAGTTAGGCATAAAGCATCTCCAAATCTTTGGAGACTCAGAATTGGTATGCAATCAAGTCACAAACAGGTGCACTTCAAAGAAGCACTATCTCAAGTCATACCGTAACAGGGTATGGGACTTGTTTGACTAGTTCGAATCTCTCAATCTACAGTCTATTCCATGAGAAAAGAATCGACATGTCGATGTTCTAGCATCTATCACAGCCAAGTACTCTCCAGCATAAGACATGGTGCATAAGCCTAAAGTTGTGAGGATGATTTACAGGCCCTCTGTCCCAGATAGAGATCTGCATTGGCAAGTTTTTGATAGTGATGAGCAGATTGTGAATTTTATGATTCAAGAAGCAGCCACAATTGAAAGAAGAATCCCAGATGATGAGGAATATGAAGGGCTAGTTCAATTAAAGAACAATCATGTACCCAAGGGATTAATTACTCTTGAGAGCCTCTTTGATCAGAATGATCGAGCAGTTTCTCATAGGATCAAGGTCAATGCAAAGCAGTATCAGGATTTGGAGCTTGAACCTGGAAAAGCAATAAAAGTTGGAACAGATTGCACTTCGAAGGAGCTAGAACAGATCCGATCTTTGTGCAGAAGGTATCCCGACATCATGGCGTGGTCTTATCAAGACCTAAAGGGATACGATCGACAACTAATCCAGCATACAATCGAGTTGCAGGAGGGGATCAAACCCTTATAGTAGAAGCAAAGGCCTATCAATCCAAATATCGAGGTCCTGATGAAGGCCGAGCTCCTAAAAATGCTCGAGGCAAAGATAATTTATCCCATCAAGCATTCCTCTTGGGTGGCGAATCTAGTCCCTGTCAGAAAGAAGAACGGAGATATACGACTATGCATGGACTTTCGCAACCTGAACCAGGCTTCGCTCAAAGATCACTACCCTCTCCCACAGATAGATCAGATCTTGCATTCAGTGGTTGGGGCTTAGTGCTTCTCCCTACTCGATGGCTTCTCAGGATATAATCAGATATGGGTTAGGGATGAAGATCAGCATAAAACCGCATTCACTACCAAGTGGGGAACATTCGCTTACCAACGAATGCCATTCGACCTTTCGAATGCGGGGGCCACTTTTCAGAGGGCCATGGATTTAGCTTTTGGTGAACTCTTGAATAAGGTTATTGTTATCTACTTGGATGACATGACCGTTTTCTCCCGAAGAAGGGAGGATCATTCTTTCCACCTACAATAGGTATTCGAAAAATACCGAGAATTTGGCATTTCAATCAATCCAAAGAAGTCCATATTCACGGTCAGTGAAGGGAAGTTATTGGGACATGTGATATCAGAGAAGGGTCTCGTCGTAGATCCTGATAGGGTCGAGGCTCTATTGAAACTCCCACTCCCCGTGAACAAGAAAGGACTTCAATCCTTTTTCGGCCAGATCAACTTCGTGAGGAAGTTTGTTCTAGATTTCACCTAGGTCATCAAATCGATGTCCAAAATTTTGAAGAAGGGCACCGAATTCATCTAGACGGAGGAGAGAAAAGAGGCATTTGAAGAGATCAAGGCCCGAGTCGCTCAGGCACCAGTCCTGACCAACCCTGATTACAACTGGGATTTCATCCTATATGCCATAGGAGAACCTGAGAGCTATGCTGCAGTCCTAACCCAAAAGGGGGAAGATGGTGAAGAGCGCCCCATCACATTTCTAAGCCAGGTGATACACCCCCATGAAGAAAAATATAATTTCATAGAAAGGCAGGTGCATGCAGTAATGAAATCTCTTAGGAAATTCAAGCAATTCATTTCTCAAAGTTGGGTTACAGTCTTTGTCATACACCCCGATGTACGCAATTTCATTATCCAAGGAGAATTGGGAAGCAAAAGAGCCGGTTGGGTCAGCAAGATACAAGAGTTCGACATCGAAATCAGACCCACAAAATTGGTTCGTGGTCACGCGTTATGTCAAGAACTAGCGAAGAGCGTAGCGGTCGAAGTGACAGCTTGTCAGTGGGACGACTCGACAACAGAAGGATGCTTCGCAAGCCAAGAAGAGAATGAGAGGGACTGGGTCAATGAGATAGTCAAATATTTCAACATCGGTAGATGTCCTTCGCACCTAAATGCTTCGCAGTGAAGGCACTTCAGGATGTGGTCGCTCCGATATATGTTGCGCCCCGAAGGCCTATTTTTTAGAAACATTGATGGCGTTCTTCTTAGGTGCATAAAAGAAGACGATAAGAAGAGAGTCCTAGGAGAGTTCCATTCAGGATTATCTAGAGGTCACTTTGTAGGAAGAACAACGACATTGAAGATAATTAAGGTTGGTTATTATTGGCCTACACTTTTTGTCGATGCTTTTGCGATCTGTCACAAATGCGAGCAATGTCAGAAGTTCACCGATCGAAGTAGAAGTGCTCCTATGCCTCTATGACATATACAGGTAGAAATGCCTTTTCAACAATGGGGGTTGGATTTCATAGGGGTTATATCACCGAACTCTTTCGTAGGGCATAAGTTCGTCCTGACCGCAACCGACTACTTCACCAGATGGGCCGAAGCAGTACCCACGAAGCATGCTGATCAGGAGACCGTCATCGCCTTCCTTGAGGGATTGATCACCCGGTTCGGCATCCCAGAAGCAATCGTTACGGATAATGGTCCCGGGTTTTCAGGCGCCAAAATCAACGAGTTCCTCTACCAATATGGGATATACCATAAAGTTTCCTCTAATTACTATCCATAGGGTAACGGCTTGGCAGAATCAACTAACAAGACTCTGTTAAGGGTGCTAAGAAAGCTCATGGAGAATAACAAAAGAACTTGGCACCTCCTTCTAGATCGGGCCTTGTGGGCCGATCAGATTTCTATCAAGAAGTCAATCAAGACATCGCCTTACGCCCTGGTGTATGGCAAGGAGGCCATCCTACCAACCCATGTAGAGATCCTTGCATTGCAGCTGTTGGATGATGAAGAAGAAGTTAATCCTATGGAAAATAGGTCGGCTCAGCTATTGCAGCTCGAGGAAGATCGTGAGAAGGCCTACCAAAGCTTCACTAAGCATGCTCAGATCACCCGAGACTGGTTCAAGAAGAAGTCCTTCGACCGCACTTTCAAAGTGGGAGATCTAGTATGGAAGTGGGATTCTTGGAAGGCCAAGCCTGGGAATCATGACAAATTGGACGCTTTCTAGGATGGACCGTTCGAAATCGTGAAGGTAAATTCGGCCAACTCTTTCATCCTCAAGGATGCCGATGGTCAGATCTTGCCGATCTCTGTCAATGGTCTTCATCTGAAGACTTTTCATCGCTAAAAAAAAAAAAAAAATTAGACTTTTCATCTCTGTCAATGGTCTTCATCTGAAGGATGTGTTTCAAGTTTTATTTTTGTATGAAATTTTTTTATCTTTGTATATACCCTGTTCCATGATTGCCAGAAGGTTCAAATTTACACCATAGCAACAAGCCCTAGCTTTGCTGGACTTGGCGAAGAGCTCCTTCGAGGATTTTGTGTGCGAAGTAACTGACGCAAGATGCTTCGCAGTGAAGCACTTTGGCTTGGAAAAAGTCCTCGAAAAATCGGATGACATGACATCAAAATGAAGTCTCGAGGAACGCTTCGCAAAAGGAAGTCTACACAAAGCAATTTTTGAAGGGAAGTAGCGAGTCATTTTTCCATAAGGAACGAGCTTCGGAGGCAACCTTCCGCGAAACAAAGTGGCAACGTGGCGAGGGAAAACTACTTCGGGCCCGAAGCATAGAAAATGAGCTCGCATCGGAGGTTCACTGCGAAGCATCTTCAGCATCGATTTTTACTTCGCCAATTCAACAAATGCGTGAGGCGAGAGCATTTAAAATGTGCCTAGAGGGACGTGCCAACGACAACCTAGGGAAATGTTCGTAGCAAGTGATTTTAATGCAAGGGTGGCGGGGCACATCCCGAGAGGATTCAATTATGAGAAAAGCTCGCTCTTAGGTACGAGGTGGCAGAAGGTTAAGTTTTCGATGCCGAGCATAATCATCGAAGTGCATGGGTCCGCGTACAACACTGCCACAAAGCCAATCAAAAGGCACGACAACCTTCCCCGTCCGAGTTGTAAATTTAATTATGGTAGGTGCCATAAATTAAGGTAGTTGCCTTTTAAGGCTATAAAACGTGAAGCTTAGCGGTAAGGGGGGTGTTCGCCAACTCTTAATGCAAAGATTGAGAGCTCCCGTTGATAGCCTACATTTCTCCCGCCCTTCACGTCAAAGTCCTTCGCATCGAAGTCTTCTGCACCGTGAACTCTGCTGCCGTGAATATCCACAATGGGAAAGAAGAACTCTAAGGAGAAGGGGAAGGAGCCTGAGGTAGCAGGCCCAGAGAAAATAAAGAAAGGCAAAGAAGAGCAAAAGCATAGACCTAAGAAGGTCAACCTCAATCCTCACCCAGAAAAGCAACCGATGGAGGAAGGAGAGGATTCTGAAGAAGAGCAACTAGAAGAGCCACCAATTGATGGGTGGGAGAAAATTCGAGACACTAAACTCTCAAAGAGCGTGGCCGAGCTTCGATATACTATTGAGTTTATGACAAGCAGACTCACCCCAAAGAACAAGAGAGTCGCTGCATATTATTCGTAGATTTACTGGTATCTGACCCCGCTTGCGCACCATTGTCCTGAGTTAATCTGTGCCATCGCACAGAACTACCAGCCCTCCTCCAAACAAGTGCTAGACGTCGCTGGCCATAAATTGTTTTCAATTTTAAAAGAAGATGTGCAAGCAGCCTTTGCACCGCAGCAGGGACCGCCTAAGGGTTATTCGGTTCGCAATGTCATCTTGAGCGAACAAATGGAGAGGTTCACCTCCTCTACCTATATTTTGAAATTTCTAAGAGAGAACCTCAAGAATGGGCTCCCTTCAGGAAAGCTGCCCCAAATGCCCCTCCCCCTGACAAATTTCAAGAGCACGGACATCTTCTCCATCATTGCATGGGTAGCGGGTCTGTCGATCGATGCTTCGATGCACCCATGGCAGGTGTCTTTGGTCGAATGTATTTCAAGAGGGGAATTCTATGCCCCTGATGCTTCAAGGTCGAACACCAACCTAGTCTTCTTCGATTGGGCAAAATGGGTGGCCCGAACCTTGCACACACGGCTTACCAACATGAAGAATTTTGGGATGGGCTAGTACTTCGCACCCTGCTCTTTCCTAGTTTGGTTGTTTTTCTACCATGTACATAAGAATTTTCCCCACATCGCTATTTCTTCGAGCGACAAGGATGGAGCTCCTCTACCGGTAAATGTTTCTTCGAGCGACAAGGATGGAGCTCCTCTATCGGTATACCAGTGGACTACCCTCCTGGCGAGGACGTAGTTATATTATTCTTTTAATCAACAATTCTTAGGACCTGCCATTCATTTGTTGAAGGGTTCTTGCCCTCGGGTGCCCCTCAGTCTAAGAGACAAAGTGGTAATGGAGAAGAAGGGAGACGTCTTTCAATTGACGTGAGGACTTGTGATTCGCCTGTTCGGCTTTACGGGGAAGCCCTTCCTGTTGCCTGTCTACCCCTCTGAGTACCAGTTCACATTAGAAGTTGCTCGATAGAGCGACGCCATAAATGTCGTCTATGGCCATAGTCGAAAATGGGCACACACTTGCGACTTCCCCTTCAAAATCGGAGTAATTGAAGTGTTTGCCCTGAAGCAACATGTATTCCTAGAGAAGAAGCTTGCCAGCTTTGGTCTGCTCTAGATTCCTCAAAGGTGGCTCTACGATCCCTTGGGAGTGATGAGGGACCACCTCAGATTCAAGAATTTTCATGTCTGCCCCCACCCAAAAATCGTGGAGCAAAAAAATAATCCCAATGGGAAGGATCTGGAGTGGCATTTAGAAAGGATGAAGACCTTGCCTCCCTGGCATGAATTCTACCCTATGGAAGTTGAGTTTGATCCTATTCAGCATCCTTTCCCAACCCCAGACTCCACTTTTTGGAGGAAGATGAAAGATGATCCGAGGGATGAATTGAAATATTGGGGCGTAGAACAATTAAAAGAATGGTGGAAAATGAGAGTTCATCGATAAAAGATGAAATCATATGGACTCTTGGAGACAGATAAGGACTTCGCGCTTGTTTACGAAGCCAATGCTGGGACATGGAAGCCCACCTCCTTCGTCGACTTCATTCCCCCAAGTGCCCTAGGTTCGAGCGAAAGCCCAAGGAGAGATGATGATGCTTCGAAAGCAGAAGAAGAGGAGGAGGCAGAAGCTGCACCAGAAGAACTGCCTCAGGAACCTGTGGAAAGCCAAAACACAAGTGTCACAGGGTCGATGCAATCATCAAAGAAGAAGAAAAGAAAGAGGTAGAAGCAAGCTCAAGTGCCTCCAACCCACCCGAAGCGACCACGCACAAAGCTTCCAGGTGCTTTTTGTGGACAACCTATGATCGGCCTAGCCGAAGCGAATATCTAAGGGACGACGTCACCAAGAGCATAAGCAACCCCAGATGTGGATGTCATCGATGTGGAGGAACTCCTACAACAAGAAGGGATCCCCGAAGAAGAAGTCGTAGAGGTCGAAAGTGCCAAAGCTGGAAAGGAATATGTGTCGATCACATAGGAAGTCACTACTGCTGCTCTGCCTAGAGGGCACGCAGGTATGTACTCTCCATCCTTTGCCCTGGTTTCTCAAGGCACGTCCACCACGGTCCCAGTCGTGAGTCCTCAGTGGTCTCTCTCTCCCTCGTAAAGTCAATCACCCTCTCGTGTGTTGCCCCTCGCCACCTCGAGTCTGCCCTGTGATCCCGTTAGCCCCACAAGTGTATCTATCCCGATCGAGTCATAAGGCTAGGATAAGTCCACCGATACTACTGCGCCCACCCATGCCACCATTCCCTCAGTTCTTAGTCAGGGCGAAGGTACTACTTCAACACCGAACCCCGTCTCCCACTCCCTTGTCGCACACGATGTAGTTGCTCTCGTCGAAACCCCTACCACACCTGTCGTCGAACCTACTGGTGAGGCACTCTCGATACAATCGTTGTATTTGTTCACCCCTTTGGCTGGAGATCTAGCCTCATTTGAAACTGAGTTATCCATGATTAAGGAATGCCCTCTAGCTGAGAAGCTACTCCAAGCCTGGCAGAACACAGAAAAGATGCTAAAGGAGGCAAGGAAAAAGAGAGGGCGCTCTCTGGCCGAAGTGGAAAAATGTGCCATTTTTTACTTGAAGGGCGAAAAGCTGCATAAGGTGAAAAATGTCCCCAAGGTCCAAAAACCTCTGGACGAGATGACTCCAACAGATTACGATTATCAAGAGAAGACTAAGGACCTGGAGCACCTAAATGTAGATAATGAATCTGCATCCATGCATGTCAAAATTGAAACTTCTTGCGCGCATGCAAAAATAGCTAATCAGCGTAGATTTGAAGCAGAGAGCACCAACATCAAGTTGGAAGAAGAGCTAGCCAAGATCCGCTCCAAGCTAGAGGACTCAGAGAAGTAGTGTGAGCAGATGAAAAAGGAAGTAGTCGCCCTGAAACATCAAGACAACTGCAGACTGCAACTAAAACCCAGAGCCAGATACAGGTCGAAGCTGATCTGAAGGCCAAAGAATTTGAAAGCAAAATCTTGTAGATGCAGCAACAGTTGTACGAAAAAGAAAGTCTCGAGATGTTTGATAGGGGCCGAATAAAAGAAATTCGCTCACACTTGCTCAAGAACTTCAGATCTCGGGCCTCCAGTGCCCTGTCAATTTTGACCTACATTATCGAAGCCCAGTATGTCGCTGCTCAGGAAGGACCAATAGTAGATGAGGTCATCCAGAAAATCAAAAAACGACTCAAACTGGCTTTTGAGGTCCAAAGTATCAAATATCAGGACCTGCAGGTCACCGCAATGAGCCGGACAGCCAGAGATTGGTCCACAGCTCAAGCCACGGTCCGCACTTTCTTCTCTAAGGTGAGGAAAGCACAGAAGGCGAAGGACCTCCCGGATGTATTTGAGCACGAGCAACGCACATCATTGGGCTACTTTCAAGATCTCTCTTCCTTAGGTTTCCCAAGTTTCACGGACGAGGACGGGAACCTTTTGACTAAGGAAGAGCTCAAGCCGGCTTGGCTACATTTTGAAGGTGACGTCTCAGAGATAGATGGCTGGGAGGAGCCAATTATAGAAGGGCAAGTCATAGATTTTATTCTGAGACATTGCAAGATCGTAGCCTTCCTGAACGATCTAAGCACAAGAGCTAAACATGCCGACATAGGGCATATTGATCGGTTCCACGTTCTAGTTAAAACACTACAAGACCGAGACCCTTTCCAAAAATGTGCCTGGGCTCATGTTCGCCGAACCTTGGAACACATCCACGACCGCCTTCTCTCACCACTGCAACAAGAAGCCACACCAGAGGAAGAGGAGGAAGAAGAAGAGGAAGAAGAAGAAGAAGAAGCAGCTGTGGAAGCACCCGTAGAAGGAGAAAAAGGAGAAGGGTCTGGAGGTAACTCTGGCCCAACGGATCAAGGCTGAGGGTTCTTGCACCGAGGTGAACTCGTTGCCCCGTGATCCACCAAGAATGTTGACAATTTTGCCACATTGCCTAGAGGGGTAGAAAAATCATTTTTTTTGAAAAAAGTGTTTCTTTTGTTAAAGTGTTCATTTTATTATTTTTGAAAATATTTGTAAGTGCAACAATTTTGGCTTTCATCGCCATCCCCTTTGTATATAGAATGGAGATGCAAAAGCTTCGCTAGCTAAGAAAATAGCTTCGCAGAAAAAAGAAAATAGCTTCACCGGAAGAAAGAAGTGGAGAAAGAAAAAAGCTTTGCACCCGAAGCGTTTCAAATAGATGCTTTGTGCGAGAATCTTGCGAAGCGACATTCGAACAATTTCAAACGTTGAGAAGCAGATTCGCCAAATAAGGAAGACAAAGAAGTCTAGATTGCGATCCAAATTTTCTAAGGAGATAAAAGAGCTTCGCACCCGAAGCGTTTCAAGCAGTTGCTTCGGGCGAAAAACTCGCGAAGCAAAATTTGGAGTACAAACATTGAAAACTACTTTGCCAAAAAATCGTCGAAGCACCCACTTCGGGCCTTCCCACCGACAAACCATTTTTACGAAAGGGGGAGGGTAATCCTGGAACTCGTCCAGAGGATACATAGGGGGAATGGTATTGCGTTCATTTCGTTCTATTCTTGGTATTCTTTGCTGTTGTTTCGAGTTGTCAACTAGCGATCGTGCTATTGGTTCTTTCCCACTTTAATCTATTGATATTTCTTCCCTTACCCTGTTTATTTCTCTCTTGCACCCTTGCTATTTTTATCTCTTTCTTGCACTCTTGTCTTAAAACACCGAAGTAGTTTAGCAAAGGAGTCGGCTTTTCTCTAGAGATTGGCACGAGGGGCATCTCTTCCCTTCGGCCTTTCAATGTTGGTCCAGGTCTAGGGCGCGTACACTTTCCCAAATCCTTTCCTGGGCAAATTTGATGACCAACAGGAACAAGGGTAGTGACGATTTTTCAAGTTGCGAAAAATAAATTTGCAAAGTGCGAAGGATTATGGTTTTTTTCTTAAAAAACATCTCATATTTTAGGAGCCATATATTCGCGAAGGGTTATCCAATTCAACTGATTCTTAGACCAACTTGTGCAGAATTTGAATAGATTTAAAATGAGTTGTCATATGCAAAACTCCAAGTAATATTGAGGGAGATACAATCCTGTGAAGTCAACCATTCGCAACAAGGGCAGTGAAAATTTTTCAAGTCATGAAAAATGAATTTGCAGAGTGTGAAGGGTTAGGTTTTTTCCTAAAAAATATCTCATATTTTAGGAGCCATACTTCGTGAAGATTTTTCTGATTTAGTTGATTCTTAAACCAACTTATGCAAAATTTAAGTAGCTTTAAAATGAGTGGTCATATGCAAACATCCAAGCAATATTGAGGGAGATACAATCCTGTGAAGTCAACCATTCGGAACAAGGGCAATGATGATTTTTCAAGTCGCAAAAAATGAAATTGCAAATATTTGCCAACTAGGGTTCGAACAATGGGAAGAGCAATGAAGGGTTAGGACTTTAGTGAGGCAAGATATTCTATCTGGACAAAGAATTTTTTAGCTAAGTTCTTTTTCCCTTTCTTTATCTTAGAAATTGTGCATAAAATTTTTATAAAGTTTTTATCAAAAATTATATTTGCTATAGGACTTTTAGATAAATTTCATTAGATTTTGAGTTTCCTTTAAATGGATCGATTTATAGTTAATCCTTAGAATCATCCCTAGTGGTAGAGGTTAGTGAGTGCACCTCAGAGAGATCCTCATTACTCCAAGATAGGGTAGGTTTTGGTAAATTTAATGGGTATTGGCCAGGGGCTTCAACCTTGAGAAAATGGATTAATAGGAGTTGGAAGTCTCCAGGAGTGATTCTATCATTTCTTCCCAAAGGTTTCTTCCTAGCCATTTTTTATTCTAGGAAAGAAAGAGAAATAATCCTAAAAGGGTATCCTTGGTTTATGGGAAGAGCAAGGCTCTTCCTTACCCGTTGGTATGAAGGCATTTCACCTAAAAATATGAATCTATCTCAAGTACCAGTTTGGGTTGCCCATTAAATTTTTGGAAATAGATACCTTCAAGGCAATAGGCAACACTCTAGGACAATTCCTTGAGATTTTAGATACAACAAAAGATAGTTTTTTGGCTATTTATGCTCTAATACTGGTCATGATTGATATAAGTAAAGCTTTACCAGAATCAATCATTCTTAAGTATGGGGATAAGATGTGGATCCAAACTATAGATTATGAAAACATATCTTTTAGATGTAGAAGATGTCATGAGGTGGGGTATATTGAGATATCATGCCCTAAGAAGTGTTGGGACTGAATGGAATGGGATTATTTTATTGATAAAAATGAGTTACATATATAGGCAGAAGGCCTATATGATAAACTAACAAGTGTCAATATAAACTGACAAGTGTCAAAAACAGAGGCATAGTGCACTTTAATTCTAACATCCCCCCTTAAAGTGCACTATCCTAACTAAAGAAGAAACAAAACAAATCAACATTAGGTAAAATTCCCCCTTAATGTTGACTTTTCTAAAACAACCTATCATCCTCTTTTATTGTTGATTGGGTCTAGGCTCGTGCTCTTTGCGCTTGGCTCTCCAACTGTGAATAATGCTAGATTCACTATGTATACATCTCGGTCTGTTGCCTCAGGGTCAGCCACTTCCATGGGTCTGTTGCCACTGGGTCAGCCGTCTAAGTGCCTCAGGGTCATCATGGGTGCCTCAGGGTCAGCCACTTCTGGGTCTGTTGCCTCTGCAGGTCATCCTCAGAGGATGTTGCCTCTCGTAGGTCACTGACTAGATCCACCATGAATATCAAGTCCCTCCTCATGGTGAACTCAATCTAGAAGGTGTCGGTCTCTATCGAAAATGCACCTTAATACTAAGGAAAAACGAGCCAAATAAGAGTGTCGGTCTCTGCCGAAAATGCACTTAATACAATAAAATGAGCCATAGATCCAAATATGGAGGAGAATAAGAAAGAAGAGAATCTTCTGAAGTATCTTCGTTTGTAGTCTTCAGAAGTAGATCCAAAAAAACCTCGGATAGAGTCTAGGGTGTCTATGTCTGTAGTCCCTAGAATAAGTGTCCTTATGGTAGTCACCTCATCTTACCGGAATGCATGGGTAACCAGCCGCTACATCCGCCAAGTAGATAGAGGGAACTACTAGATACTAGGTTCACTTACAAGTGCCTTGGGAGTGTCGGGTTCAACCGAGAGTGCACTCCAAGGTAGAAAAACTTTGAGGCTAAAAAATTCAATTGAAATAGCCTCAAAATTACAATATGACACCACCATTGTGTCCGTCGCGGAAAAATGTTTCCAACGACTATAAATACCCCTATACTTGTATGTGAATGGGGCCTTCAACATGTGGAAAACAATACTATGCCTATCTAGGCAGTAAATAGACAACATCGCTCAATGGCGGCATCGCTCTCAGGCAAAAAAAATAGCATTAAAATTTCCCACGCAGGGGAATTACATGGGCCATCTAGGCCTTCCACTTCCATGTGGAAATAAAAAATGAGCAATAAAAGCAGTGGTCAATAAAAAACTTCATGAAAAAATTTTCGCAGGGGCATAACTTGGACCATGTGGGCAAAAAATATAAATCATGATCAATATCGGTAAACAAGACGCCATCTTCTGGAAACCATTCATAAAATGAACATGATGAGGTGAAATACATATAAAACAATGTGCATTTCAATTTGGTCATGTGGGCCCTCCATCCCCCTGCATTTTCATCAACATCAAAAAATAAAATAATGTCGCAGTAAGGTGAAATTTCAGCCATAGAAAGCATCAAAAAATAGTATTCACGGTCTGCAATGGGCGTCGGTTCGTTGGTTCTCGACGCTGCCACGTCACCACTGCCAAGCTAGACAGTGGAGTCCAGCAAGGCGGTGCACTACGTGGAATCCTTTCACTTCAACGTTCCTAAGGGGAAGAGGGGCCTCCAGCTGCTTTCTATCAACGAGAGCTCTGTCTCGCAGACCATCAGGACGATGACGAGAAAATTGAACAACCTCCAATTTTTGTTAGGCGGCGACGACAGATGGATTGGTATCGAATTTGAATTATTTCTCGATGATTACGGGCGGAATAAGCCTCGTGGCAGAGAGATTGGGGGCACTACAGCTTGCAGACGAGTACGAGGGTTTGGGGAGGCCGTCTTCACCATAGGATAATCTGCGCCAGGCCATAAAGGCAGTGGAAGTGGTTGAGGGCATCGTGCAGCAACGGGCAGTAACAACAAATCTCGGACTTCATGTAAATGCGAGGTTCAGGCTCACCACACCATCTGTGTGACACATGACACTGATGATGATGTGTATGTTGCGAGAGACAACGCGACCGACTCGAGTGAGCTGAGCTTCACCGTGGCCATCTCACTCCTCGAAAACGATGGGCCAAACATAGGTCACGCCGGTAAAAAAAATCACGCAGCAACTGAACTTCGAGCGTGATCTGGAGATTGTGCCTTCGCTAGGCACTGCGAATGTTGAACATTTGTTGGATCTACGAAGCCTCTGAAATTTGAAGGTTTTTGAAGTAATTTTCACATACATTTTGAGCAGAGATTTTGGATTGTAACATGTCTACAGGACTTCGACAGGGATTTTCTTTGTAGCAAAAATCTGGCTCTTTGGCATTGTTTTAAAGAATATGAGGTCAATCATAGCTTCCAATTGGGCGACCTGATTGATTTGCTTGTGACATTAATTCCAGAGGAGGCTAATTATGGTATTGACATCTAGAAGAATCAGTTTAGCTTGAGTGAGAAGTAGAGGTAATCAAAAATGCAACCAGCTGTGCAGGCTGGACGACCAGGGGCTTCAGCGAGTCCTGCCGGCGGGCATGATTCGGGCAAGCAGTAGCATAAGTCTGAAGCAGAGCACACTCCTAATATGGCCTACTCAATCTCTGGTAAGAGCATAAAGAGGGAAAGGAGCAGCAATAACCATAGCCATAGCCACAGCCACCAGAGTGTGGATTCATGGGAGCGAGAACAGTGTGTGAAGGGTGATGAGATGGATTCCAATTCGAAGCGAGCGAAGAGGGAGAGGAACGGCAGCAACGGTAACAGTCGAAACAAATTCGAGGAGCAGCTCACCAATTTTGTTGATGAGAAAAGTCTAAAAGAAATACGAAGAAGTGGCTATAGAAAAAAACACCATGACTTCGAGGGAAGCGCCACATTTGCAAATATTGTGATTTTGCCATCCTCCATCTGCGAGCCGAGATCTATGACTGCGAAGCTCAGATTGGAGGGCACCACCTCCCTGTAGAAATCATCCAATCGCCATTGGATCCACAGGGACCTCAAAGCGCTCTAAAAAAAATAGTTTGTTGCAGATCTGTTGTTCTTGGTTTCTTGGTGCTAGTGTTAAAGGTGCTAAACTCCACTTTTCGAGACTTCGCAGGCAGCTGAAACAATAGCCCCGACGACAACAGAATGAAGAGAACAGTTCCCACAAGAACAGGGCCCCAATCCGCCATCACTTCACACCCTTGGAAATGGCATCACTTCATAGCCTAATGATTCACTTTCATCCACATCTGGTAAAGAGAACCTGCGCACCAGCACAGATTTGCCCTCAGAGCTCCAAGGACAAATCGTGCTACCCGAAATAAGGTTACCTCCAAATGAAACGGATCTGCATGGAAAACTAAAGAAAAAAATAAAATGAGCTCCCAATTTTTAATATTTTTACCATCTGGTTTCTGATCCATCAAAAGATGGAGAGCATACTCCCTCGGTAAAAAAAAACTTAAAAAAAAAAATAGGGAAGAAAAAAAAAAAAAATTATGGGCGAGGGAGGATTTCCATGAGGGAAATCCCCCCTCAAGAGGTTTCACAGGGCAGGGAAAACCCGCTCTGATACCAAATGTTGGGACTGAATGGAATGGGATTATTTTATTGATAAAAATGAGTTACATATATAGGCAGAAGGCCTATATGATAAACTAACAAGTGTCAATATAAACTGACAAGTGTCAAAAACAGAGGCATAGTGCACTTTAATTCTAACAAGAAGAGCCCAACAAAATATTTATAGAAAATCGTAAGAGAAATTTACAAATGGTTATGGATAAAGATGGTTTTCAACTTCAAAAAAATATATCTAAAAAAATAAAATAAAATGAACAATGGAGATTGATGAGCCACAAAATTCCTCATTTTTTGTATTTTTTGCCATAATGTGCGACATATATTCTTGTAGATATAAATGTTTTATGGAAATTATTTATATAATTGACAGTTTATTTTATATGTTCTCTAATATTTGTCTTTAAGTGTAATTTGTGTAGATTTAGTGGAAATCGTTGCATTTTATCATATTTTCATCGAGGTCCAACTCGGACCTGGCACTTAAAAATTAGTGAAGGCAAAACATCTGTTGAATATCGATAAAAAGGCACAAAGTCAAGCACCCAAGTTCTTTGAAGCACCTAACTTTCGTTCAACACCTAATTGTTAGGCGCCTGATTTTGGTTAAGCACCTACTTCTCGCTATACGATGAAAAGCGTCTGCTTCCCGTTGTACGATAGAAGGTGCCTACTTCCCGTTATGCGACAGAAGGTGCCTGCTTCCCATTGTATGACGGAAGGTGTCTGCTTTTCGTTATGCGATGAAAGGCACCTGCTTCTCGACTTATTCAACTGTGGTGCCTGATTTCTATTTATGTCAAACTTCAGCATGACTCTATGGTCGACAGAATAAAGTGAACACATCGATAACCAACGTGAAGGAATTTCTAGCATCACAATCGAATATGGGATAATGTCAAAGGTGACTCGTCACCTATTTTTTAGTTGATATGTAAATTAATTTTGTAAGTCAAGCAAATCAAATATCAACGTATTCTGTAAATAGAATACGGTGAAATATCATGATATTTTTCCGAGCTCCTTTAATTAAGCAAACGATTGTAACAGGGTTGGTCGCATATCTTATAAATATGCAGGCCACCTTTGAAGAAGACCCCCTAGACTTTTTATGTAAATTTATTTTGCTATAAACTGCTAATAAATATCTGCATTTGTTCATGTAAAAATATATTCTAAGTGTTCGATGATTATTCTACCATGGGCAGAACCTGTTGGAAGTGTGGTCCCACTTACAATAGAGTTCTTCCCTATTTTCCTTGTTTTCTATAATTATTTTAATAGATTAATTTATTTCCAGTATTTTCCCCGTTTTTTGTAATTTCTAGCCAAGTAGTTATTTAGATTTTGAACGCTTTCAGTTTTGTTTTTTAGACTTAGCATGAGATTATTGGTTTAAACATAAACTTCAATGAACACTAAACACCCCCCAAACCATAATCCAAGGGACTCATATTTGAAAGAGAAATTACAAGCTTAAATTTTGCATGACTTCTCACAAGACTACGAGCTACCCCGGGTTGACAATTAAATGGAGGTAATTAATTGAACCATAGAAAAACTAACCAATGTTTTGCCCAACATTTTGGCACCATTGTCATGGAGTAGCCATTATAATTTCTTGTTTTGAAGGAAGCATAGTTATAGTAGTTTAGAGTGTTTTCTTCAGAAACTTTCATTTGAAACTTTGTATGAGTCCACCTAAGAAAAACTAACCATAGAAAAACTAACCAATGTGTTGGGGAGTCATTTACCAACATCAAATGGATGATATTCAACAGCTGTGTCAAAATTTCTCAAGAAAAAAAGGTAAATTAACCTCTAGAAATGTTAAGTAGTCAGCCACTGTCACTAAAACAGAAATAGGCAACATGATAGAAGACCTTAAGAGCGAGATGTTATCATATCTAGCTCTTTAAATGGATACTCTCCTGCTTAAAAGAAATAAGCAGGAGAATGAGGCAGCATTGGCCTACTTCTATCTTAAATGTAGAGGCAAACACGCTAGAACTGAATGCCTGAAAAATAAAGTTCGTGTATGTGTTGTTTGTAAGAAGGGTCATAAAACAAAGTTGTGTCCATAATTAATGAAATTTAATGAGGAACCTGAAGTAGCCAAGGCATACTTCATGGGTAATAGGAGGAACTAACAACAGTCTCCTATGAGTAACAATATGCAATCAGGAATGTCATCCTATGGGGGCAGTAATTACCATAATCAAGGTCAAAACCAACCACCCAACATGGTTTGGTATGGTCAACAACCTTGAAATCTATTTCTCCAAGGATAAAATCCTTACAACCCTTATCCTTGGAACCAATATCAGCAGCTTGGGAAGTAGTGGAGAAATCAAAATGCTTGGAATCAGTATCCACAACACATTGCTCCAACTCCACTATATCCAAGCATGCCAACTTTACCTACTCCTAGGACTCCTCAGTTACCAACACAACCAACAACAAACCCAAACAACAAGAAACCAACCTATCATATGGAAAATAAGATGTACCCTATGTATAATATTAAGGTAGATTGTGATCCTATCCAGTTAAGGTCAAGAAAGCAAGTAGTTGTAAAAGTAACTCCTCTTGTAGAAGAGGAACCAATAGAAGTAGAGAAAGGGGAATCACCCCTTATAGAAGAGATATAAGAAGAATCAACACCTGTACATAACAAAGAGGAGGTTCCAAATTTTCCACAAAGGTTGCAAGAATCCAAGAAAACAATACAAACAGAGTTTGATATCCTCTCTAGTTTAAAGAACTTAACAGTCACAATTCTTCTCTTTCAGGCCATTAGAGACATACCTATCTATAGAAAGGCCATAAGAGAGTTGTGCCTCAAGAAACCAGGGAGGAAACCAACTATATCAATCAATTTGGTAGGTTAGTTAGTTGACCTTTTGTTAGGCAATACCTACAACCAGAAGTATTCAGATCTAGGAAGCCCTGTGGTCACTATAAAAATAGAAGGATGTATTTTACCCAACACACTAGTATATCTGGGGGCTGCCATCAATGTCACGCCTCAAAAAACCATACAAAAACTGAAATTGATCAACCTAAAGCCCACTAAAACTATGTTGCAGTTGGAAGACAGGTCTATAGTACTTCCTGATGGAATACTGGAAGATATCACTGTTACAATAGATGCATGAGAGTATCCAACAGATTTCCTAGTGTTGTAATTTAAGTTTGGACTAGGTGGATACCCATTAATCTTAGGTAGACTTTGGATGGTAACAACTAATGCCTACACAAGCTATAGAGATAGGAAAATGACCATTTTAGATGGTTAGAATATAAAAAACTAATCATACATCCACCTGCACAGTCTACAGATTTGTTGGAAAAACTTGATAAAGAATATCAAAATGTTGATGGTCTACCAAAGATCCAACCTATGATAACACTTGAGGAATTGGAAGATGAAAGTGACGAGGATAAGATGATCTCCCACTTTTTTCAGGGAGAACCTTCCTATCCTCCTCCTGAGTTTCCATTGGTAGGAGGAATAGACCACCATATTCAGCAAATAGAAGTTGCACTTGGTAGAATGTTGAATGTGGATAACAAGTTGACAGCTGAAAAATAAATCAAACTGAAACATACATATGAAAAATATCAAAATACCTTTGCTTGGAAGCATTATGACATGAGAGGAATATCTCCTAAGACTTGTACACCTAGAATATATTTGGAATACGAGATCAGACCATTAAGACAACCACATAGGAGAATGAACCCAACTATGAAAGCGATTGTCAAAACAAATTTACAAAAACTCCTCACAGTTGGATTCATCTACCCCATTTTAGATAGTGAGTGGGTATCACCATTAGTGGTGGTACCCAAGAAGAATGGAAAGTGGAGAATTTGTGTAGATTACAAGTTGCTGAATAAAGCAACTAAAAAGGACCACTTCCCCTTACCATTTATAGATTAGGTCCTTGACACCTTAGTAGGCAAGAAATAATTTTATTTTCTAGATTGGTTCAGTGGATACAATCAGATCCAAATAGGGGAGGAAGACCAAGAAAAACCACATTCACTTGTCCATGGGGGACATTGCTTACAGAGTTTTACCATTTGGCCTATGCAATGCACCTGCCACATTTTTTAGGGTAGTTATTAGCATTTTTTCAGATATGATTGGAGATACTATGGAAGTATACATGGATGATTTCGTTGTATATGGTGAGACTCTTGAAACCACCACCTAAAATCTATAAAAGACACTTAAATGTTGTGAGGAAACTAACCTATCCTTAAGTAATGAGAAATGCTATATGTTGATGCAGGAAGGGATAGTTTTAGGACATCACCTTTTTGTAGAAGGGATAAAGGTAGACAAAAAGAAAATTGAAGTCATCCAAACCCTGCCTACTCCCAAAACACAAAAGGATATTCGTAGTTTCCTAGGATCAGTCGATTATTATAGGAGGTTTATATCAAACTTTAGCAAAACTGCTAAACCTCTTACCACATTCTTAACAAAAGATGCAAAGTTTATCTGGATTTAAGAATGTGAATAAGCATTCAACACCTTGAAGGAAAAACTAATTACTGCTCCAGTGCTAAGAGGTCCAAATTGGACCATACTCACATATATGTTTATGCATCTAACAATGCAATAGGCTTAATACTGGGACAAAAATATGGTGATGATCTTTATGCCATATACTATGTTAGTAAAAAAATTATAGGTGCTGAATTAAATTATACTGTCATAGAGAAATAATTATTTGTAGTAATACATGCTCTTAACAAATTTCATCATTATATTACAGGTTATCAGGTATTTGTACACACTGACCACTCAACAATTAGATACTTGACAAACAAACTTGGGATTAGTGGCAAAATTATCAGATGGTTGTTGCTCTTGCAATAATTTGATGTGATAATAGTAGACAAGATAGGAAAGGACAATGTGGTAGCTGATTTCCTATCTAGATTGATACCTTCAGACTATGAAGCTACATAAGACCAATTTCTAGATGAGCATTTGTTTGCTCTAAATGATCGGATACCTTGATACGTAGATATGGCAAAAGTGTAGATTTCTCATTGATTGATGAGTGCCTGTTTAAAATAGGAACTGATCAAAATCATGAGGAGATGTGTTGTTGGAGAAGAAATAATTGAGATACTAAAGGCTTACCATGATGAACCTTGTGGTGGCCATTTTGTAGGAAAAGGACTGCATATAAAGTGTTGCAGGTTAGTTATTACTGGCCTTCACTATTCAAAGATGCAGCCAAGCATGTGAGTCAGTGTGATCAATGTCAGAGGATGGGCAAACCTACTCTTAGAGATGAGATGCCACTCCAACCACATGTTCACATTGAACCATTTGATAAATAGGGTATGGAATTCATATGACCTATTAATCCACAATCAGAAAGGTAAGAGGTATATCCTAGTTTGCACTGACTATGTGACAAAGTGGGTTGAAGTATAGGCTTTGCGGGATTCAAAGGATAAAACTATAGTAGACTTCTTATATTAAGAAATTTTTACAAGATTTAAAGTCCCAAGGAAGATCACAACATATCAAGGACCTTAGTTTACTTCAAGAATGATCCAATAACTCATGCAACAATATAAAATCATACATAACAAAACCACTCCCTATCATCCACAAGAAAATGGGTAAGTTGAGGTGACCAATAGAGAATTGGAGAATATTCTGACAAAGACAGTGCAACAACACAGGAAGGACTGGGCTATTAGATTACCAGAAGCAGTGTGGGCCTACAGGACCACCTGGAAGACTACTATTGGTTTCACACCATTACAGTTAGTCTATGGGAAAACAACCATGATGCCTATAGAATTTGAATTTAAAACACTTAGGACTACTATAGAATTGAATATAAATTTGGATGATACATAAAAATATAGAACTGAACAACTTAATCAGTTGGATGAATACCGTCTTGAGGCTCTGTAGAAAAAAAGGATCATTCAGAAACAAAGGGCCAAGTGGCATGACCACCGCACCAATCCAAAACAGCTTAAAGTGGGAGAATGAAAATTACTCTATGATTCCCTATTCCAGGAGAGAAAGGACAAACTCATGCAACATTGGATGGGGCCATATGAAGTGACTGAAGTCATTGGAAATGGGGCTATCAGGATCATAACAATAGACAATAACAACCTTACCTTAACAGTCAATGGCCACCACCTGCATCTATACCAAGTTTTTGAAGCATACATGATTGAGTCTAGTTTAGGCATGGGAAAAACCTGAGTTGATTCTGATTTTGTCTTGAGTCAGTGAGATGTGGACCTAGTCCACATAGTCCCAAAGACAATTATTTCAAAATTTTCTCTTTTTAGTTGTGTTTTTGTTTTGCAGGAACAATGCCCTTTGTGCAATCCTTAGGCAGCTTGGGAAACCTAGGTCTAATGGGTATAGGATCCATGAACCTGCGTATTTTCAAATTTTTAAGAGTAGGAGGAGCTCATCCCTCAGAAGGGGAACACTAAACTTGAACTTGCACAAGAGTGTTTAGATTGGTCTCTTTGGATAATAAAACACTCAACTGCTAGTTCAGGGGCAGATGCTGATCCTGTACCTATTTTTTAATCAAAGGCACTGAAAGACCTGATAAAACTGACAACACATATACAAAGACAAGTCAACACGTATTGAATAAAAAGAAAAGTACCATGAGTTTGTATTTGATGGGGAGGTACCTGCTTTTTGTTATTATAAAAGGTACCTAGTTTCTATTGTACGGTGAAAGACACGTGCTTCCCATTGTACGATAGAAGGCATCTACTTTTCGTTGTATGATGGAAGGTGCCTGCTTCCCATTGTACGATAGAAGGCGCCTGCTTCCTATTGTACGCTTCATTGCACCTGACTCCTAGTATGTTACGAAGATGGCGTCTGCGTCCTGTTAGTTGGTAGCTCAATGCCTGACTCTTGATTTTTCAAGAGAATGACCAACTACCATTTTTTGGGAAATTGACACCAAATCTTCTTAACATATATGTAAAAAAAATGATGTTTATATAAATTTTATTTTATAAGTGCGGCACCCGACAGTTAGCAAAAGGCGCCTGCTTCTCATTAGGCATAAGAGCCTGATTGCTAAGGCACCTACTTCTCGTGTTAAGTAGAGTGCCTAACTGCTAAGGTGCCTGCTTACCATGTAAGAAAAGCGCTCGATTCCTACGATGCCTATTTTAAATTCTAAGGCACCTACATCCCATAATTTGAAAAGAAGGTGCCTAATTTCCATATGAAAAAGGCGCCTGATTTCCATCTATTGCAATCATTTTATGCCCTAACATAATAAACACATCAGCCTTGGGATGTGGCTTGAGCCACGTTAGCACCCCATACACATGAAAAGTCAAATCCACCACGAACAAAAATTAAAAGTTGACGTCAATTTTTTTTTAAGAGGGGACATTTGTTGTCCCAAGGCGAGCCATTTTTTCTAATTTTTGTAGGATTTCTTGAATAACCCATAGTATAGCTACCAAGAACTAATCACATCGAAGGAAATTCATTGCATGGGAACCATGACCATCGTTGTCTATTATAGTTTACCCCATCATCAAATGCCATCCAATAGCGATGCACCATGGACATTTACACATATGCACCCATAGAACAAATTTAGGTGCATGTTTAAATTTTTTGTTTCTTGTCTATATTATTTTCATGAACCTGTGTGTCTATGGAAATGTGCTGATACAACCCCCCATTATCACCTTAACCACTTGAATAAATCCACTTGGCATACCTCTGATTGGTCGACAGTTTATGGTTATCACGTTTGCACAATCAAACACATGCTCGAAGAAAATTTACTGTGGATAACCATAATCACTATTGAAAATGGTAATTAATCGCCTACATGCATGAACATAGTTGTTTTAAAAAGTTGTTTATAAAATACTGTGCACCCAAATTTAGCAAGAAAAAAAAACACAAAGCAGTGAGGCACAATGGTAATTCGAAGGGGAGGCAGTAACATTATTGAGTGAGTTGTGAATTAGAGGCAAAGCATGGAGGGAAAGTAAAAAAATCATGACCTGAAGAAGAGTTAACCGATCGATTTCTCATCCTTCACACACCTCTTTGTGTTCTTCAACTTTTGGTAATCCACACACCATAGCTTGTGAATTCAACAACTTCAAGCTTGCAAATTAAGATGACCATATCTCAAGTGCCAAAGCACACTTGGATTTTCTATGGCCACACTAGCAAGTTGGACACCTGCGTGTTCCCTAAACTTAAGAGGAAATAACCTATTCTTTGTCATAGGTATTTGTGTAACAACTCTATTACAATTGTTTTTGTCAAAAATTACACATTTTCCATCTTCAAAAACAAGCCTATAGTTCTTTTCTATGATTTGTCCAACACTAAGAAAATTATGTTGGAGTTTAGGAGTGTAATAGATATTGTTTACCTTCTTTGTGCCTTCATTTGTTGGAACCTCCATGGATCCCATGCCTTCAACTTGTGGTGCCTTGTAATCTCCCAATTTGATCTTTGACTTGTATGTGGAATCCATTGTAGTAAATAGCTCTTCTTTGCCACTCATATGATTTGAGAAACCAGTATCCAAAATCCAAGTTTCATTGATATTTTGATCTAATTTTCCATAGGTGAGGAACTAATTTGATTTTTCTTTCTCTTCTCCATAGTTTCCATAATTATTAATTCTCCCTTCTTGAGAAGCCTTGAGTCTACAATCTCTAGCAAAGTGACCAAGTTTGCCACAATGGTAACAAGATTTATTTGATTTGTCACCTCCTCTTCCTCTTCCTTGGTAGCCACCTCGTGATCTACCTCTTGCTCTTCCTCTTCCTCTTGAAGATTGTCCTCTCTTTTGTCCTCTTCCTTGTGTATTGCCATGAGTCTCACCTTCCTTGGATGAGAATGTTTTTCATCACCTCCAAAGCTTGATGATGTAGAACCTTGGAGTCTCTCTTCATGGGACATCAAAGAACCAATTAGTGCATCAAATGTGAGATTAGAAAGATCTTTTGATTCTTCAATAATGATTGCAATATGATTCCACTTATGAAGAAGTGTTCTCAACACTTTCTTCACAACAACTTCATTTTTTACATCCTCTCCAAGTGTCTCCATTTTATTTACAATTGCTTTGACTCTCACACAATAATCTCCCACTCTTTCATCTTCTTGTATTTTGAGATTCTCAAAATCTCTCTTCAAAGTTTAAAGCCTCACTTGCTTCACTTGATTGCTCCCCTGATAACTATCTCTCAAGCCATTCCATGCTTCTAGGGTCATTGAACAAGAAGCAATCCTAGGAAAGATACTTTTCTCCAATGATGCTTGGAGATGATAGAGAGCAAAAGAATTCTTATTATTTCTATCAGTTACATTTAAAATTTTCCAATCAGCTAGTTAATTGTAGCCATCTACTACAATGTCCCACAAACCTTTGCCTATGAGTAATATCTTCATATTGATAGACCAATACTCATAGTCCAATCCACTAAAATCAAGAATTGGTAGATTTTTATTAGCAACTATTGATGCTAATCAACAAAACTTTGGAATATCTTCTAGCTGTAGCACTCCTTTACTACAAAAAATAGCCTTCTCCTTCATGAGTGCATATCTATTGGACTCTTTTCACATAATATTCAATGCAGATACATAATTATTTTTACAAACAACAACAAATTAAATAAACAACAGTTTTAGTACAATCATATTAATTCACCTGATCTCTTTTGCATGGCTTTCTTTGATAGCTTGACATAGTGTCACCTAAAATGTAACAAATAATAGTTGTTCATAAATGTAACGATCAACAGTTAGGTTTACAGCGAACAACAACAGTAGTTCCAAACAATAGCAACCAACATCACATACACATATGCATACCACAAACTTAGTCACTCTTACTTCACGTAAAACTTACAGCCGTTCCTAGTAAGCACATCACGTCACAGTATTCATGTTGTTTTAATCACAATAGACTGTTTTAGGGGGACACGTCTGCTTGTGATGAACAAAAATCTTGGAGAACAATAATCTTGTCACATCCTCACGTCCTCACCAGATGAGACGCCTTCTGGAATATTCAACAATAAATGATAAATGCCATTTGTTGTCTATCATAATTTGTTGGACTGGTGTGGTGGTGACAAACACCATGAACTATCTTGATCAAACCTGATGGCGTAGGTTTGAACATGCAATGAACGCAGCTCCTTCAAATCAGATTCTCACTCACAAGATCTTCAACCTCCAAATCATATGCCACAGGTATTATATTTGGGATATACCCACACTGCCTTCAACTCACGTAAGCTTCTTCAACATTCGCAAGCCTCCTCTACTCGTCCACATGAGCACAATGTCTTCTCTCCTTCTCACCACTCTTTACAGTAGTGCATACATAGATCTTTTACACGGGTGTAAATTTCCTTGGCCTCACGCGATCCCTCGAACTCCTCTGTGCCACTAGCTTCATGAACGCCTCCAAGTGCAAATTCCAACACGTTTTGTGAAACAACACACAAAGAAAAAAAAGTACCTCAACAAGGGATTGTCGCATGGACTACAATGCTTGCATTGGGAGCATTAAGACACGTTTGACTCGTATGCGCACAAAAATCAGCATGGGTTCCTCCTCATAGCATCGTTTTTGTAACACGAACTCTCACAGGCTTAGATGTAGGTGATAATAGCAAGCAATGGTGTTGCCTGTGATTTCACCAATCTCAGATATCTCACTCTTCTACAGGTTTTGATACCTATGAACAAACCCAGATGCTCTGATACCAAACTAAGAAAATATTTTGATTGAATTAATTTGAACTTTGAACTTACAAGGCTTTTATAGAACCTGAAACAGTTAGGAATCACTATTCCCATGGAGATATTACGTTAGCTTCATGACTCAACAACTACACTTGCAAACAAACACTCTAATCTATTCCCTATATGCTCTCAAAGCAAAATTGATCACCTCTAAAATAGCAAAGCTAATACAAAGATTAACTTTAACAAAGTTTAAACTAATGCTAAATATTAAAACCTAGATACTTAGGGAAGATACTCTAAAGTATGCTCTAAAGTCCAACATATAACTAACTAAGTCAATGTCATTTGATTTGTTGTAACAACTCTGACAACTCCTATGATCCATACATGTGATCTTTTTAGATCATGGCTTTATGCTTGAAAATGTTTAGAATCTATTTATTCTAACTACATTGTTAGGGGCATAAATTTGTGTTTGAGACTCTATTTTCATCCATTTAAGAGGCATTGGAAAGATTAGAGAGAGAACAATAATATTTGTAGGAAACTCTAAAGTTTGTAAAAAACTGTTCTAGAAGCCCTAAAAACTGCAAAACATTTTTTTTCAATTAGTTATATGGTATTGAAACGGGTCCCTCCCGTATTATAGTGTCACCACTTAGTGGCATTAAATCAACTTGGGGTATTATCCATGTATGCTTGGCAAGCAAGATTCAAATTTGGGTCTCCTCCTTGAATGTTGTAGAATCTAACTAGTTGAACTAATACCATTTGATACAAAGTTAAAAGCACAAGTTTTTAAAATGACCTCAGTCCCCTTGTGTTGGGGTTTGAACTTAGGTCTCTTGGATGAAAACCCAAAGACATACCACTATGGCATCTATCTAGGGGTGCAAAACAAAATACTTACTAAAAATAATAATTTTATTTTTTTAGATTTTTGTAACCAAATTGCATCTCTCATTGTGTTGACACATCATTAGAAGAAAAAACATAAAGGTGTTGGAAATAAAGCTAGTAAAAAGACCAAAAAGGAGTAAAAAAGATGTAAAAAATTTGTTTCAACTATAAGCTTTGGATCTTACCCCTTTTACCTCCTTGGACAACAGTTGACTAGACAGGTAAGTTTGGCTTGGACGATAGCTGGCTGGGCAGGATTGGACGGTAAGGGCATCAAGGCAAACCGACTCAATTTCATTTTTCCCTTTATTCCCTATTTCTTCTATTTCCCTAACTTCCCTATATTCCCTAAGTTCGATTAATACTACGAGCATATATTCCAATGTAACTAAGGTTTTCGAAGGTTGAATATAACATTGATTATCTAATTTTTGCTCCTAAATTCTCTCAAATCACATCTGGTATCAGAGCCGAAGGTGAGGGAGGCTCGAGGACCAAGAGTCGAAGCCAAGGACAACACGAGAATCGAGGTGAAGGAAGCCCGAGGATCAAAGCAAGAGAAACTCGTAGAGCACAGCTTGTAGCTAGACCAAGGTGGGGCCCGCAACTCGAAACTCAAGGCCAAAGAAGCTTGAAGGCATGCAGATCGAGGCAAACACTGAAGTAGGCTAGCATAGTAGCCAACGGAGACAGGAGCGACGTAGAAGGACCAATCACAGAGCGACACATGGCGATAGGAGGACAAGTCAGGCGCTGACACGGACAGACAACGAGGCACAAGGAGCTGACGCAAACAAGCATGTGGCACGCGAAGGGAGGAGCAATGTGGTGGACAAAGGTGGGCGAATAAAATGCAAAAGGGGCGATCGAGCGATTTCTCGAAGGCAATCGAGAAGCATACTACTTCTCTATGCTTTTAAAGCACAAAATCCCCTCTGCATAGCAGATGTGGGAGTATTATTTTTTTTAAGTTGTTTGCATGACCGACGATATAAAGGAGGCAAGCCTCCTTTGGATTCCCATTGGGCCACGCAGCTCGACTGGCTCGAGGAGCCAACCATAAGTTGCCCGACCCCTACAGGTCACGGGTTCGAAACCCAATGACAGTGAAATTCTTTTTTGTTTGAAATTGCCACAAAACTCCATAATAAATATATGACCTTCCTCCTCCATACCCATCCGTGGGTGTAGCTCGATCGGTGAAGGCAAATTGTTTGTGAATTGCATGTCCCGGGTTCGAATCCCGCGAGGACAAGTTTTATTAGTTTTAAAAAAAAAAAAAAAAAAACTAAAAAGGGTTCGAATTAGGCTTTATAAGGAAGTTGGACTTCCTTAGCTCATGGCAGGTGAGCTACTGTCGTGGCAAACACACACGTTGTAAGGCCCAAGGCCATCATATGTCAAGGGTTCGAAACCATTTGCCCTCATTTCTATAGTTGAACTTTTTTTAAAATTATTATATTAAAAATATTTATATTATATTTAATAAATTAAAACTTAATTTAAAAAAAAAAATGAAAAATTAAAAGCAATTATTTTATTTTTATTAAATAAGAAATATAATTTTTTTTTTATTATAAAAAAAAGGGGACATTGCCTAGGAGGCAATTCATTGTAAAAGCAAAGTTTTTTTATTCAGGGAATCATAAAGAGTGTGTAATAAGCCTAAGAGGCTTAGTTTTTTTTTGTAAAAGAGACAAAGGATCAAATTGTAAAATTGTAACAAGGCATTGATGATAAGACCAAATGGTTGTTATCATGCCTTATGTGCAATTTTAGCACAAGAAGGTGCAGAGAGTTTTGATAACAAAGTCAGAGGTTATGGACTCAACATTATGTTTAGTCAACTTCAAAATTCAGTGATAGCACATCAAAGGCATCTTGACTCAGGGTACGAGGCAGACTTTGAAGATAACTCATTTAGGAGTGAATTTGAACAATCAAAATCAGTACAAGTTGAAGCACAAGAATCAGAGTATACACACTATAGTAATTCAGTAGAAATCCTAGAACCAGAATCATCGAAAATCATACAGATAAGTGACGACGAAGAAGAAGTGGCAGATAACTTTGTAACTCAAGAGATTGCATCCCCACATCAAGAGGACCAAGAAGTCCATGATAGATTAGAACAAGTCAAATTTGACTTAAATTTGTAATCTCTTCCTTCTTCCTTCTTCTTATTTCCTTCTTTCAGCAAAAATACTTTATTGTAACCGTGAAATAAAGAGAGTTTTTTGGTAACTATGGCCTCACACAATAGCTTACCTATACCATAATTTAATGGTTATGACTATGAGTAATTGTCTATAAAGATGAAGACCTTGCTCATAGGTAAAGGTTTGTGGGACATCATAGAAGAGGGCTACACAGAACCTTCAGACTGGACAACACTAAGTGCCACAGACAAGAAAACACGAAAAGAAGAACAAAAGAGCAACTCTTCTGCTCTTTCTCACCTCTAAGCTGCATTGGAGAAAAACATATTTTCCATAATTGCTGCCTGTACGACTGCACAAGCTGCATGGAAAGCATTGAGTGATGGATTCCAGGGTAGTAATCAAGTGAAGCAGGTAAGGCTTCAAACATTGAAGCGAGATTTTGAAAATCTTTGAATGAAAGATAATGAAAAAGTCGATGATTATTGTGTTAGAGTAAAAGCAATTGTAGATAAAATGGTTACACTAGGTGAAGAAATCAAGCCCGAGATAATTGTAACAAAAGTGTTGAGAACATTTACACAAAAATGGAACCATATTGCCATAATAATAGAAGAATCCAAAGATCTTTCTCTTTTAACATTCGATGCATTGATCGGATCGTTAATGTCATATGAAGAGAGGTTTCCTGAAACTCCTTCAACCAGCTACGGAGACGATGATAAGGCCTTCACTTCCAATGAAAATAATGGAAAAGGATGAGGAAGAGGTCAAGGTCGAGGTAAGCAAAGAGGTAGAGACAAAGGCACCTACAGAGGAGGCAACCAGAACAGAGGAGGTAATTCCAATAGAGGAGGCAACCAACAAAGAGGTGGAAATCAGAATTGAGGTGCAAATCAAAGACAAAGTGGCAATCAAGGGCGAGGAAGTGATAAGTCTAAATCAGCTTGTTTCAACTATGGCAAGCCAGGTCACTTCGCTCACGACTGCTGGTCAAAATATTCACAAGACAGTAGCAGTCAATATGGAAATTATGGAGAAGAAGATGATGCTTCTAATATTTTTCTATCATATGGACAATCAGATCATAATTTAAATGACACATGGATTCTAGATACTGGTTGCTCAAACCATATAAATGGCAAAGAAAAACTATTTGCTACTCTAGATTCCACTTATAAATCCCAAATCAAATTAGGGGATAACAAAGCATTGCAAGTAGAGGGCATTGGAGCCATGGCGATTCTAACCAAAGAAGGACTAAAGAAAGTGAGTGACATCTATTACACTCCAAAGCTCCAACACAATTTTCTCAGCGTTGGACAAATGATGGAGAACAATTACAAGCTTGTCTTTGATGAAGGACAATGTATTATTTTTGATAAAAAAAATTGTAATCGTGTCATCACCCAAGTCCCATGACCAAGAATAGGTTATTCCCTCTCAAATTTGGTGAGCTAGGGGGAGATCAACTTGCAAATGTAGCAATAACAAATCCAAGTGTGTTGTGGCACTTGCGATATGGTCACCTTAATTTCGCTAGCTTGAAATTGCTCACTTCTCAAGCTATGGTGACAGGACTTCCAAAAATCAACAATCAACAGGAGGTCTGTGAAGGATGTGCTTTGGGAAAGCACTCCAGATCGAAGTTTTCGAGAGGAGTAGGCGATGTTTTGAGTAATCTTCTAGATGGGAAATGCACAATTAAAAAGGTACTATATGTACTTGGCCTTGCCACAACTACTGGATCGAAACATAGTGGTTGATTTTAGAGTTGAGAATTGCCACAAGAAGTGTTTCATCATAAAAAATGGTGAGTATGTCTCATCTGGTTCCCACAAAAATGTCTTGTTTGCCTTAGATGTCCAATTTGCTCCTCATGTAGCACTGTTTGCAACCATGACAGATGCAACGTCCCTTTGGCACAAAATATATGGGCATCTCAGTTCAGGTTACTTAATTCGACTTGGTAAGCATCAAATGGTGATAAGTTTGCCCAACCTTTCACCCACATTGCGGGTTTGCTCAGGTTGTTTAGTAGGTAAGCAACACTGAGTACCATTTGAGTTGAGCTCTCAAAGAGCCAAAGGTCCATTGGATGTGATACACATTGATCTGTATGGACCCATGAACCCCAATATTGGTGGTAAAAGATACTTCTAATTGTTTGTTGAGGACTACTCCAGAATAATGTGGGTATCCTTATTGCAATTGAAGTTTGATGCATTCCAACATTTTTAGCGTTTTAAGCAGCGTGTGAAAAAAGAAACTGGGCTTTCCATTAAAGTCCTTTGCTTAGATCGAGGGGGCAAATATACTTCCTATGAATTTTCAAGGTTTCTTGCACAAAATGGGTTCAAGAAACACCTCACTACAGCCTATACTCAACAACAAAATGGGGTTGCTGAAAGAAGAAATCGTTCCATCATGGAAATGGTTTGTTGCATGCTTATAGGAGCCAATTTGGAGCAACAGTATTGGGTTGAAGCTGTCACCACTGCAGTGTATTTCCTACATAGAGCACCCACAAAGGCACTACAAGGAGTCACACTCGAAGAAGCCTGGTCTAGGAGGAAGCCTTCAATCTCACATCTCAGAGTCTTCTATAGAAAGGCATACATGCATGTGCCCAAGAAAAAGAGGACTAAGTTGGATGTGAAATCCCTACCATGCATATTTCTTGGGTACGATGATGAATCAAAAGGGTATCAATTGATAGACCCGAAAACCAAGAAATTCCATAGAAGTCGAGATGTGGTATTTGATGAAGTAGTTGAGCCCAAATCAGATACTGATGTTTCTAAAGAAGGTCAAGATGCTATATCTCAGGTTGTGAGCCTAGAGTCTGATGAGGAAGTTTGAAGAAGACATTCCAACTATTGTTGATGAACCTGAAGCAGTTGCTCTTGCACAACAATGCAAAACTCCAAAATGGGTCACAATCACCATCAGAGATGCCAAGCTTGATGCACCTCCTAATCTCACTTCCACTCGACCATGTACTCATGGTATGACATGTCAAGAAGTAAATCTAGGATTCGTGTCTTCAGTAATAGAGAATTCAGAACTAGTTGCAGTGATGCACTTAGCTTGCCCAAGTGGAAGGCAGCTATGGAAGTGGAGTATGACTCTTTGATGAAAAATAAAACATGGGAGCTTGTTGATTTGCCTAAAGGAAAGAAGCCCATAGGCTGCAAGTGGGTCTTCAAAACCAATTACAAGGCAAATGGATCACTTGACAAACATAAGGCATGACTTTTTGCAAAGGGCTATGCACAAAAGGAAGGAATTGACTATGAAGAAATTTTTGCACCCACAACAAAGATGACAATCATCTGCTTTCTCTGTGCCATGGCAGCCCAGTTCAGTTGGAAGTTGCATCAAATGGATGTTAAAAGTGCCTTCCAAAATGGTGATTTGCAAGAGGTGTATATGACTCAACCCAAAGGCTTTGTTGTCAAAGGGCAAGAACAAAAGGTATGCAAACTTGTCAAGTCCTTGTATAGGTTGAAGCAGGCTACTAGAGCATGGTACATCAAAATTGATGAACACCTATTGCAACACAGTTTCCAAAGAAGTCCCTCAGACACAAATCTTTATTTCAAGAAAGTTGGATTTGAGATGGTGATATTTGTGTTGTATGTTGACAATCTGATTATCATTGGCAGATCATATGAATTGGTGGATGTTGTAAACAACTTGAAAAATTCGTTTGATATGGCAGATTTGGGACTTTTACACTATTGTCTTGGCTTGGAGGTTTGGCAGAATAAAAATCACATTGTGATCTCATAGACAAAATATGCCAAGACACTACTGGAAAAATATCGGATGATTGCCTGTAAGCCTAAGGCAACACCAATGGAGCTAGGATTGCAATTGTCCTAATACGACAAGTCTCCTCAGGTATTTGGCAATCTTTATTGTCATCTAATTGGGAGTCTCATATACCTGACAAACACCAGGCTTGACATCAGTTTTGTTGTGGGATATCTTTCTAGATTCATGCAGGATCCTAAAGAAAGTCATTGGAAAGTAGCAAAGAGGGTACTATATTATGTTCATGGTACAACAGAATATGGCCTGGAATATAAGAAGAATGAAAACTTCTTCTTACAAGGATACACAGACTCTAATTATGCTAGAACACTAGATGATAGGAAATCAACATTTGGATATGTGTTTCGTTTAGGATCTAGACCTTTCTTGTGGCACAACAAGAAACAATAGGCAATAGCATTATCGTCCATAGAGGCAGAATAGTGTGCTACACGAGGAGCTACATGTGAGGTGATCTGGTTACATTGCATTCTCTCGGACATGGGAATATTGAAAAAGCATTCGACCCTATTGAATTGCGATAATCAAGGTGTTACGAAATTGGATAAGAATCCAAGTGTTTCATGAAAGGACAAAGCATATTGAAGCTCAATGCCACTTCCTTCGTGACCACGCTTAGAATCGTGAACTTCAGCTCCAATACATTCCCATCGACAAACTGGTTGTGTATATTTTTACAAAGGCACTTGCACGTGTCAAGTTTGAATTGTTTTGCAATTCTCTTTGTATACCAAATAATGTAATAAGGGGGGATGTTAGGATAAAATTATTACATTATCAGATAGAAATCTAGAAGCATTGGTTGTATCGATTTTATGTTTGGTATGATCTCCTTGTGATTATCGATCACCTCGATTTTATGTTTGGTAGGACAAGTGTGGAGAGCCAGCTATCCACTTCAGTTAGTACATTCGGACATTTGTGGTCCGATGCAAACACAAAGTCTAAGAAATTATTATTATTTTCTCACTTTCATAGATGACTTCTCTAGGATGTGCTAGACTTATTTCTTAAAGCACAAAGATGCAGCATTTGATTGCTTCATAGATTTCAGAAACAATGTAGAGAATAAAAGTGGGAATTATGTAAAATGTCTTCGAACAGATCAAGGAGGTGAATACTCCTCAAACGAATTTTTAAACTATTACAAAGCAAGTGGGATCAAAAGGCAATTCACCACAGTCTACACCCCACAACATAATGGTGTGGCCGAAAGAAAGAACCGCACCCTAGTTGAGATGGCGAGATCGATGCTTCAGACAAAGCATCTCACTAATATGTACTGGGCTAATGTTGTAAAAACAAGTGTATATATTCTAAAGTCCAACTTCTAATTTAGATGGCATCACTCCTTATGAGGCATGGTATGCAAAGAAACCAAATGTAAAGCACTTCAAAAAATTTGGTTCTTTAGCATATGCCCACATTCCTGATGAGAAAAGGAGGAAGCTTGATCCAAGAATTCAAGCTTGTATATTTTTTGGGTATTGTGAGTCTACAAAAGCATATAGGCTCTACAATCCTAAGACTCATAAAATTATACTCTCCAAGGATGTAATTTTTGATGAAGGGGGAGAATGGGGTCATCAAATAATTTTTGTTGATGATGAGTCCCAAGATGTAAATTCTTCACAGGTACAACATGTGTCTCCAAAGAACAGGAAAGGCACACCACCCCCTCCAAGATCAAGCGGTTCAAGTACTTCAACCGCCACTCCAAGTCCTTCTTCACGAGAGATCAGTAAGTTCTTCACCAATGGACATTGACTCTCCATCAAGAGGCGAGAAGAAATTTACAACATCATCCATCCTTTCAGATGTTGGATCAAAATTTCGAGAGAAGATTCACTAGAAGCCAAGCTAGTGAAATAAATACGATTTTGCAACAAATTGAAAATTTGCAATTGTATGGGGATGATGACTCCCAAGAACCTAGAGGAGATGAAGTCAATTATGCTTTATTGACTAATGCATAGCTAGAGCCGACTAGCTATGAGAAGGCATGTACTCAAAATATATGGCAAGAAGCCATGAAAGAGGAAATAACCTCTATAAAAAATAATGATACATGGGAGCTAGTAAAGCTATCCAAAGGTAAAAAAATTGTTGGATGTAAATGGGTCTACAAGACCAAGTACAATGCTGATGGAAGCATCGAGAGGCATAAGGCGAGACTAGTAGCAAAAGGTTTTACTCAAAAATATGGCATTGACTATGAGGAAACCTTTGCTCCTGTTGCAAGATAAGAGACAATCAGATCAATTCTTTCCTTAGCAGCCCATAAAGGATGGAATGTTCAACACATGGATGTAAAGAGTGCTTTTCTAAACGGATACTTGACAAAAGAGGTGTATGTTCAACAACCTCAAGGTTTCCAAGAACAGGGAAAAGAGAACCTTGTTTACAAATTGAAGAAAGCACTTTATGGCCTCAAGCAAGCACCAAGAGCTTCGTACTCACGCATTGATGGCTATTTCAACGAGTATGGATTCACAAGAAGCAAAAGTGAACGAACTCTGTACTACCTAAAGCATGGAGTAGACATTCTCATAGTTTGTTTGTATGTGGATGATCTAATATTTACGGGTAGTAACAATAAAATGAATACGGAGTTCAATAACTCCATGATGAAGCGATTCGAGATGAAATATCTTGGTCTAATGCGATACTTCCTAGGCATGGAAGTGCATCAATCAAACAAAGGGATCTTCATATGTCAACACAAGTATGCTCGAGACATGATCAAGAAATTTGCCATGGAGCAGTGCAAATCGGTTGCAACTCCAACTAGACATGGGATCCAATTGAGCAAGGACGATGAAGCATCAAAGGTTGACATGACCACTTACGAAGCATGGTTGGGAGTCCGATGTTTCTCACCAACACAAGGCCCGATATTCAATATGTTGTTTCTCTAGTCTCAAGGTTTATGGCTAGTCCTTCTGAGCTGCATCTACAAGCAACTAAAAGAATATTGAGATATATAAAAGGTACATTGAATTTTAGAATCCATTACCAAAAATGTAAGTCTGTAAAATTAGTTGGCTTCAATGACAGTGATTGGGGCAGCAGTATAGATGACATGAAATCTATATCAGGGAATTGTTTTAGTCTAGGATCAAGACTAATTACATGGAGTTCCAAGAAACAAACCGTTGTAGCATTGTCATCAACTGAGGCTGAGTATATAGCCATCACATGCTAGTACTCAAGCCCTATGGTTGAGAAAAGTTCTTGAAGAGATTGGAGAAAGTCAAAGTGGTCCAACTCGACTGTATTGTGATAACATAAGTGCCATTCGGTTGGCATACAATCCGATTCACCATAGCCAGATCAAAGCATTTTGATATGAAGTATCACTTCATTCGAGATATGGTGGAACAACAAATAGTTGAGCTTCAACATTGTAACACTTTGGATAATATTGCAGACATCTTCACCAAAGGTATAGCTAAAGCTCAATATATAAAGCTGAGAGACTGTATAGTCAGTCCTATCAACTTTAAGGGGGAGAATCTTGAAAATAAAGCTAGTAAAAAGACCAAAAAGGAGTAAAACAGGTGTAAAAAATTTGTTTCAACTATAAGCTTTGGATCTTACCCCTTTACCTCCTTGGACGACAGTTGACTGGACAAGTAAGTTTGGCTTGGATGGCAGCTGACTGGGTAGGATTGGACGGCAAGGGCATCAAGGCGAACCAACTCAATTTCCTTTTTCTCTTTCCTCCCTATTTCTTCTATTTCCCTAACTTCCCTATATTCCTTAAGTTCGATTAATACTACGAGTATATATTCCAATGTAACTGAGGTTTTCGAAGGTTGAATATAACATTGATTATCTAATTTTCGCTCATAAATTCTCTCAAATCACAAAAGGAACAAGTTATGTGTATATAATTTTCATTTAATATGCACTTTGCAACTCATGGAAGGTGAATCACCACATTTTCATCTGGTGACCTTCTAACTCACGAAAGGTGAACCAACACATTTTCATATGGGTGACCTAACTGATGGAAGGTGAACCATCGCATTTCCATATGGATGACCTTCCATATTTAATATTTTGGATTTTCAACACACTAATTATTGTATAAGGAAAGATGTACCCTCACTGAAAAAAATAATGGATACAATGTTAAAACCTCATATATCTTTATAAAATTGCTTGTATTGTGCTCTGTTTTTTAAATAATAAAAATTATTTTATTAATTTACTTTGATGTCTCTGTTCTAATTTATTATATATATTTTAATTCTAACTTTTTTTTTTTAAATTTTGGTTTGTGTGAGAAACCCCTATGACTAACACACAGGGCTGAGCAGTTTCCTCCTAACCATGACCCCTCATAAAGTCGAGAGCTATGCTTATCAATAGGAAATTTAACACACAACCACCACACATCCACCTCCTCACACACTCGTCCATGCCGCAGTTTGAACCTCAGACCTCCCGAATTAAAGCCAAAGCCCAAACAATTGCACTGTCCCCCTTGGGACATTCCAATTCCCTTTTATTATTGCCCCTCTTATTGTTATTGAATATAATTGTTAGTTCCAATTAAAAAAAATTATAAGTTCTAATCATCCTATAAGAAACTTTAAACAATTCTTATCTTCTAAATATTTATATATATTTTAATTTCTTACTAATTTTTTAAAAGGTATTATAATCTAATATTTCAATACATATATTTATCTTGAAATATTATTATTATTTTTTGATTTGGTTAGTGTGAGAAACCTTTAAGACCAATGCAAAGGATGAACGGTCTCCTACCAACCATGACTCCTCGTAAAGCCTAGAGCTATGCTTCTCACTAGGAAATTTAACACACAACCACCACACACGCACACCCCCTCACCCACTCGGGAATTTAACACACAAACACCACACACACCCCCTCACCCACGCCACGGTTAGCTATGCTTATCAATAGGGAATTTAACACACGACCACCACACACCCACTCCCTCACTCATTCACCCTTGAACCTTGGATCTTTTGAAGTAGAACCAAAGCCCAAATCATTGTGCTGAATATAAAAGTATAATTATTTGTTATTTTTTTTATTATAAAAAGTAAGGTTTTGAAAGGTTCATCTTTTCCTTTTACACCAACTTAATCACATTTAATTATATGACTTATTTGAACTTATCAACACTTATTAATAGGAGATTAACACACAACCACACGTATGTCGCGGTTTGAACCTTGAACCCTCTCAACCATGACCCTTCGTAAGGTTAAGAGCTACACTTATCAATAGGAGATTAACACACAACCACACATATGTCGCGGTTTGAACCTTGAACCTCTTGAAAAAGAGCCAAACATCAAACCATTGCGCTGTCCCCCATGACACCTTATCTATATATCTTAACCATTGAACCAATATTTTATTATCAATAAATCCCAAGGGTTGGGTGGATTGGTAAGTTTTGGGTGCTTACCAAGAAGAGACCCAGATCCAACGATTGGGTAGAATGGTAAGTTTTAGGTGCTTACCAAGAAGAGACCCAGATTCAAACCTTGAAGGCTAGCCTTGTTTGAGGTAAAGATAGTAGACTGACTTGATTTCGTTGAGTGTGTGTTAGCTTGACGATGACAGTTCCAATCCCAAGCCAATGACGATCCCCTTCACGATGTATCATTAACAACGAGGTGGTAGGGGCAACTCCAAAATTTGAACCCTAGTTCATAGTAAAAAATGAATGGTGGGATATAAATGTATTAAATAAATTTTTTATTAACAAAGAGGTGGTAGGGGCAACTCCAAAATTTGAATCTTAGTTGATAGTAAAAAGTGAATGGGATCTCTCCCCTCACATGTTGCGGATATGTTGTATATAAAAGGTTCCTCATAAAAAAATGAATGGGATATAAATGTATAAAATAATTTTTTTTTTAACAACGAGATGGTAAGGGCAACTCCAAAATTTGAACCCTGATAGTAAAAAATAAATGGGATATAAATGTATTAAAAAATATTAACAAGGTAGTATAGGGTTATAGGGGCAACTCACTCCAAAATTTGAACCCTAATTGATAGTAAAAAATAAATGGGATATAAATGTATAAAATAAAAATTAACAACAAGGTAGTATAGGGGTATAGGGGCAACTCTTTAAACCCTAATTGATAGTAAAAAATAATAAAATATAAATGTATAAAATAAAAATAAAATAATTCATTAGCAATATTTTAAAAATCTTTTGCATTATACCCAGGTGTTGTAGGGGAGTTGGAGAGGAGAGGACAATCCTCCAAGGAAGGTCCTAGGTTCAAATCTCCACCCTACCAAAAAGCTGAATTGAGTATCCAAAATCCAATTGATAATGTTGGTGCGGGCAGGGTTGGGTGCGACTCCCGGGTGACTTTGACGGTGTAGAACCCCTTATTCGTGGTCTTTCAGACCAAGGCGACCTTGCAAGGGGTTTTTTGCTTAAAAAAAAAATCATTTACCTTATCGGTGATGTGACTCGGGTTCAATCCTTACGACCGATATATATATGTATAAGAAGTATTTACTCAATAAAAAAAATATAAATATTTTAAAAATTGTATTTAGATACAATATTGCATTTTTCTTTTTTCCAGTTACAATCGATAAAACTTTGATCTTCTAGTTTTACTACTTAGAACTTCGATCTCTAGACTCTTAAAAAAGGAAAAAAACCATTAAAAAAAACAAAACAAAACATTGAAATGAAATGAAAGATTTTAATTACCTCTGCGAGACCCAAATATGGTGTATGGGACCTCAAATATGGAAGTACAATTACTCAAATCATATCATATGATCTTTAATATCTTTGAGAAGGTTGTTCCTTCTCCTGCTGATTTGTGTTAGCAATTCTCCAACTCTTTTTATTTTACTGTCTTCAAATAAATCTACCATAAACTCGTTCCCAAGTGTTTCTTTGTATTTGTCACGGATATCTGAAAAACTCGGGCATTTATAGATGAAGTGTTCCTCTATCTCTACTGCCCCTGTGCTGCATAGAGTACATATCCTTTCTTCCCATTGTTCTTTGGGCGTTGTCCATCTACCTGTTTCACATCTAAGCCTATGAGAGCTAGTCCTTATCTGAGCAATGAGTATTTTTTCCTTCCACTTGATTTCAGCTATATACGCTTTTTCCTTGTGGACGTTAGGTTAAAATTTGCAATATAATATTGTCTTTTCTTGCTTGTATTTTTCCACATTCCACTTCTGAACTTTTCATTCACATAATTTTTTGTCTTTGTTGACATTTGGGCATTTATTTATGTTGATTTCCCAACGTTTCATCCATTTCTGATTTTGTTTCATCCATATATTCTTTCGCCTATGCAACTCTTCGTCCCTAGCTGCCTTAGGCCATCTATCATTTGTCATGTTTTCTGTTTTTTCAAGTAACATAACAACTTGGTCATAACAATTGCTTCTAAAGGGAACATTCCAGTTTCAGCTAGAATAATTTCATAAGGGGTTGTGGCCTTAATTTTGAAAAAGTTTGTGATTAGATATTTTTGAATCCTTTCTATTTGCCTCCATTTTGCATTTGTTGTGCCATTAGCCCACACCTCACAACCATGGCAACCATACAACAGAACTGGTGTAACAAGTAGGCCAAATAAGACCTTGGTGGTCTTCCAGTCCCACAACTTGGCATTCCTACACCTGTTTTGAAGTGCATATAGTGCTCTCCAACCACTTCGAGTTCTTTTCATACTACATGTATTCCAATTAAGTTTGTCATGAAAGTCTATGCCCAGGTATTTGTATTCTACTACTACATTGGTTCTCCTGCAAACTGAAATTTGAGTTGTTGCTTCTTCTTTATTGATGAAATCATAATTTTTGTTTTGCTCGTGTTCACCTACATCCCAACTTCTTTACAAAAGAGTTATGGAGCTTGAAAGTGATCTTCTAAATGGCCACAAAAATTACATCATCTTTGGCTGTTTGGCACAAGAATTGAACCCAATTAAAACCATATCCGTAAGCCTTCCAACAACTTAAAAAAAAAAAATCCACGTCCGCAAGCTCCCGACGCCCGAAAGAAAGGGCAAGTCGTTAACGCCAGAATGCGGACACCTCAATTTGTGGGTAAGAAAGGCTGCAGGGTGGGTATTACCACGGGTTAGGGCGCAATAAAATTCCCCTAGTCGCTCCACCCTAAAAAGCGTCTAATATGATATACGATTTTCTGATTTTGGGAGCCGACTAAGGCGCAGAACATTAGCTGAGGCGGCCATTGGCATTGGCATTGGCATTGGCGAGGACGAGTTTCGAACGAAGGACGTCGAAAGAAAAAAATCAAGGAAAGATGTCGCAGTCTCTTGAGCTGTTGCTGATACAGTTTATGATGCCGGACAATGACGCGCGGAGGCAAGCGGAGGAGCAGATAAAGAGGTTGGCGAAGGATCCGCAGGTGGTGCCGGCGCTGCTGCAGCACATGCGCACCGCCAAGGCCGCCAATGTCCGCCAGCTTTCCGCCGTCCTCCTCCGCAAGAAGATCACCGGCCATTGGATGAAATTGTCACCCGCTCTCAGAGATTCCGTCAAGTCAGTCCTCATCGAGAGTATAACCCTCGAACACAGGTGCTTATTCTTCTTCCTCGGATCCTCTATTTATTTCGAAGCTGCGCGCATTCCTAGAGTACAGCTAATTCCCAGCAGAAGAATTATATTTTTAACGTTTCAGCAGTTAGTTTAATTTTCACTTTTCCTCAAGTTCGCTATTTAATGTCTAGTTTACCAGATCATCTGGATGCAGTAAAAGCTCTTTGGAAATAGATCAGAACTGGAAGTTCATATCCTTGTTATTAAGTGTTCGATAAGAGATTCGGAAGGATAGGGGAATCAATAATTACAACAGTGACTACCTTACCTAGTTGTAGTTCTATAATTTGTGCTTTTACTTTTGTGAAACTAACGCGAGCATACCCAACTGTAGATATTCATCTTTAGCTAATGTCTGTGATGTACAGAACTTACTATGAATAGTGTAAAGCTTTTTTATTTTTTATTTTTAAAGCCGAGCTAAAGGGACGGACAGAAGTGAAGTCCCAAACATAGGCTTGGTGAGGTCCAACAACTTGGTGTTCATGTCTGCTGTGGATAATGAAAATTGTTTAATAGTTGCATCATCTTGTTTCATAAAGGTGCAACTCCATGTCTTCAACGAAGATCTTCATTAATTGGAAAACCTAAATTCAATCACTGAGATATTTGGCTGTGGGGACAGACAAATGTGTATTTTTTTTTCCTTTTGGAATCGATTAATCGTGTCAATTTATTATTTGGAAACAAGTATTACTCTCGCAACACGTTTTTTCTTTGCTGAGAAGCTAAATCCTTGCACCTCCACTCTATCATGTTATACTAAGCTGCATTAACACGGAGAGGCACACCTTCAAGGTTTCACAACTAGTTCACTTTGGCGACAGGTGCATCACCTTACCACTAAACCACCACCTGACAAACTACATTTTCTTATTTGTTATCTAGGAAAGCCCCTTCCTTTTTAATCATTTTTTTCTGATTGTCACTAATAGCCATGTTATTTAGCCATGTTATTCCTCTGTTCAAATCATGCTGACCTTCGTTAACTGCAAGTTTTTTTATGGTCTTCACTTTCCTTTTACAAACTAAGGGCATCATATGACTGAAGGCTTGGTTTAAGCATTTATGTTAGAGTTTGATTCTTTTGTAGTTATTTTATTTTTATTATTAATCTATTTTTCCGGTTCTATCCTGAATAGCAAGTGTTTACAGTATTGTTATTTGATGAAGGTAAAAGGTAAAGTAATTTTTAAAATCCTGGAGGCCATAGGTTATATGAGACGATCCTCGTAGAGGATGTTGTTTACCCAATATATGGTCATTCAAACATACTCCGGTTATTGAAGCATGGTGTACAATCCTACCGCATAGGATTCTTGGACCTTTAGTCAGAGTTCTAAAGTCTCCAATGTTAGGCCAACTCAGAATGTACAGCATGAAGAATAAGAACCATGGTGTCATTGTTTGTATTTTGCTGAACGTTGAAAAGTAAGAAAAACATCTTTAGTTTATCTTTTCTTGTGAAGAGTAAAACCATGGGCATTTTATCCTTGAAAATTGCAGTCAGTTTTTATCTAAATCTGAATTTGTTTTTTCCTACTTTATTTTATTTTATTGGGAAAGAGAGTCTATGAGGTGGCTGAATGTTGAGTCCTTTTGGTGTAGTTCAAATTGATGAGGATTTTAGTTCTTGAAACTAAGTATTTTATATTAGTTTGTGAGTCAAGCAAGGGTTTTGTATATATTTTTGAACTCATATTTATTTTTTGATATACCTTCATACCATTTTTTAATTGGTTATACGGGATTGAAAGGGACCCACCGTATTACATTGTGACCACATAGTGGTATTACAATATCTTGGCAATTATGCATGTATTGCTTGGCAGGATTCGAATCCGGACCTCCTTCTTGAAAGTCGAGGAATTTAACTGGTTGAACTCATGCCATTTGATGGTACATCTTCATATCATTGATGTGTTGGAAAAATACATTTTTTTTGCTCAAATGATCTTTATTTGATGTTTCTAGTCTAAGATAGTTTTGTAAATGTTGGAAAACATTATTCAAAAATTTGCATTTTGATGTATTGCTAAACTGTTTGCTGAATAAATTTTATTCTTTCAAGGGTGCCTAAACTTCTAACTGTTTTTCTTCTCGCCAATTCAACTTCTAAGTCATTCCTGGCAATATAGCTGATAAATTGATTTCCCTCCCTTTCCTCATGATTTATGGTTACATGTTTTTTCTTTGGGCTAACTAGTGTTGGAAGTTTTGTATTTATGAGTTCCTTTGTGTGGTTGTTCATTGTGAGCTTAGAGAAAAGCATTTTTTTTCTTTGGGCTAACTAGTGTTGGAAGTTTTGTATTTATGAGTTCCTTTGTGTGGTTGTTCATTGTGAGCTTAGAGAAAAGCATTTTTATAACTTGTGGACTCGATGTTTACTAAAATAAGCAAAATCTATAGGGCTAATGTTTGCAAAACAGATTTTGCTATCAGAATAGTGGTTTGCTTGTGCTTCTCTCTAGGGCTAATCTGCTTTAGAGTCAAATTATGAACCATATGTGCGCGTGTGTGAAAATCTTTACAATTTTTAGAAAATCATTGGCATTACTTGTCATTCATTCATTTCACTTCCATCATAGAACATGCATATTGATGTTTATGCGTTTGTGTTGAGATTCCAAAACTCAAATGACAAAATTTAAACAGGAAATGTGCAAGATTATTTATATTTGTATCTCAATTCCAGAACTCAAACGACAAAACTGCAATAACAAATCAGATTTTTATGGTAGACCAACCAAAGAAACACACATACATACTTGATGATAAGGTTGTAGGCTGACTTATAGCCAATTTAATGGTTTTTGTTATGAGGCTAAAATATGTCCAATTTGGCAATGATGATGCATTTAGGGTTTTGACCACAGCAAACTCCGAGACATTTTTCAATTTGTAATTTTATAAGAAGGCATGCTTTATTTTCCAGATAAGATTCCCAATACGTTTTCTGTCTTATCATATAGCTTCCTTTCTGTGCATGCATGAGAATGCATATGCATAATTCAGTGTCCATATTCTAGTCTCCAAGAGGGCACAAAATGTATGGAAAAATATAATGAAGATCCCACAACTAAAACAAGAAATATCTTAGTAGCTAATAGGGTTTTCACATTTGCCCAAGCCGTGGTAACCTTTGGTCTACGAGAAGAAATTCTATCCAGCATTGTTGTGCTATAGCTCCCTTTCTATAAATGTTTTTTTTGTTGCTCACTTTTACCAATCTCAGTTCCACAAACTGGATGAGATAAGATAAGATAATTCTGTTAATGTTCATAGATGGCCAAAGTAGGCCAATGGGACTCATCGAAAAGAGCTCGTACGAATTACAATGCATCGTAGTAATCACAAAGTATTACTATGAAAATAAGCCAAACTAGAATAAAGAATCTAGTGTAAACTACTCTAAAGTGGAACAATTGTATGATATAAAATTACAGCCTTGAGGGTTACCCAAAATGGATAAACCCTAACATGCTAAAATTAATGATTAAGAGAGATCTAGAAGTTGAGGTACAACAAAGATTGAAAGGAGGTCCCATGGATCCAAGTGCCAATATTAATCTATAGTGGGATGTAAAGTAGAAGCACAGTCGTTGTCTTCACCAACTATCCCAAAAGGGCCAACTCAAGATCTAATGAGGCTCCTAGGAGAATCGCCAAGACATAGAGGGCCTGGTTGGATAATCTTGGGAGGACATGGAGTTCGACCCCTCGAGACTCTTCTAACATCCATGGCTGTGGAACCAATAGAAGAGGGCAAGAAACTAGTAAGTTGCGTCTGTCTACAACTCCTTGGTATGTGAGGGGTGACCGAAACATGACACCAAAGAACTATAGGCTTGTCCTATTACAAGCAATAAGGAAGAACTGAAGCCCTAGTAGCCACCCTTGTATGCAGACAAGGGCACACAGATTTGTCATTAATATTTTGGATAGTTGTAGCGTCAAATGAGCACTTAATACTCTCGATTGTAGAGATAGGGTGAAAGAATGAGGTGATTAGTTGAGTAGTAGTCTATCTCCTTAGTAATAACTAATGTCGAAGATCATAGCTTCCCTGAGGTAAAGAGCCAAGCATATTTGGTTAGGATAGTTGAGAAAAGTGGCAAGTGATCTACCTACGTCTCTATACAAGCAATAGTACCTCCTTCGAATCTCATAATATATAGGACACTTGAAGATGAAATGTTCTTTAGTCCAATTCAACCCAAATAGAGCAAAGGCAACACACCCTATCCTCTCATAGCTTCTTTATATCTTTTGATAAATTCAAAATCAACTCATCTTTCTGTGAAAAAATATGCAAAGAAAACTCTTGAAGCATCTTTTGGAGTTCATTTGCTATTTGTTTGAGATCCCCTCTCTTAACCAAATTGATAATGGAAATCCATGATTTGGAATGGTTGCTCACGTCAATATATTTTTTGACTTTTGAACCTTTACATGCCAAAGAGGCCTGATACAAGTTTGTCATTTTGGATCAGAAATAAGAGGATAAGGCTTCAACCAAGCACCAGACCAGGTATTTGCAAAATCCCCCTTATTGACTGAACACCTAATATGTTTCTTGATAAATTGCAAACTATGTAATATGAAGTCCATGTTGCCATACCCTTAGGAAAGTTTCGTCTCTTAACAATTTCATTGGATCTCCAAAACCTACATATATTTTTAAAGTAACATGTTTGCCCAACTCTTCCCTTGATATTTAAACAAACTACAACCATGTTTTGCCTCTAAAGCTAAACTCATGAGTCTGGAATTTCACAAGGCTGCCCCTCTAATATTATTTCCTCTGCAAACCCTATCCTACCTGCAAAGAGAAAACCCAAACTTTTCTTCACATCCTTTTTAAAGAAAATCTCATTGAATTTTGTCAAATTTGAATGCTATTCTTGTTGGCCATCTTGAAAGTGATATCATATATATATATATGGATAGATATGCAATGTAACCTTTATGAATTGCAGTCTTCCAGCGATGGTTAAGAACTTACGTTTATAACCTGTCAAATAAGATTTCATTCTATCCAAAATTGAGTTCCAAAGCTCCTTCTATTTTCCTTTATTAGACAAAGAAATACATAGATTTGTTGATGGCAATATTCCAACTTTAAACCCTAGAATCCTGACAATATTACACTGTAAATCTAGCAGTGTTAATGAAAAGCATCTCAGGTTTTATTGCATTAACCAACTGACCAATAGCCTCCTTATAGCATGATAATATTGATTTAAATTTCATGGCCTTGCTAAGTGAGGTTATCTCAAAAGAAAAACATCATTAACAAATTGGAGATGAAATTTGAGGGGACCGTTTGTTGCTAACCTGAATACCTTTGTTGCCTTCTGCGTTTGCCGTTGAGAGAGCTTTTCCTAATGCCTTAGCAAGAATAATGAAGAGATAAGGAGATAGTGGGTCACCCTAGTAGAGTCTAAAGGATGATTTGAAGTGTCCAATAGGGGATCCATTGATCAAAATAAAGTGATTTGAAGTGCTGTAAGAACATGTAATTGATTCACTAGCCTTGAATTAAATCAAATTATCTGATAATATCATATAAAAAACTCCAACTTAGTTTATATCTAAATTTACTAGTATACCTAGTTTTTTCATGGAATGAACAGAATGTATGGCCTCTTGTGCAATGATTGTATCATCAAGGATTTGCTTAGCATGAAAAGAACCACCTTTTTACTCTGACATAACACCATCTGGAATGCTTTTCAATCATTTTGCCATAATTTTTGATTGAAATCACTTATTTAAATCTCATTCATGTGGTAATATTTTTATTATGAGAATCGACAAAGCACAAAAGTACCTTAACTGATGTTTTACCGGAGAGAACAAAGAAGCAAAAACATCATCCTGAGAACTCTCACCCTAACACCTGCTTCCAAATTGACGAAGCTTTTATTACATGTAATGGCTTACAAGCTCACCATATCCCACAATCAAAATAAGAGATTATCATGGACTACTTGTCATAACTTTTCATATCCACAAAGTTCAAGTGCTTCAATTGTTAACATTTTTTTATACTTAAATGTCAATCAGAGATGATTTAGGATAAATTAGTCATGATTTAATGTGTCTTTTTAAAATTGGTTATATGGGATTGAAACAGGTCCCACCCATATTAGATCATGACCCCATAATGGTATTATCACATTGTGCATGTATCGTTTGGCAAGATTTGAACCTGGGTCTCCTCCTTGAAAGTTTAGGAATATAACCAGCCGAGGTAATGCCATTTGATGATTTAATGCATCTTTATCATAGATACTTACCAAGATTTTGTTAGCTATAGATAATCTATGTTCCACGGAGTATCCATTTGGTTTTGGGGGAGGGCGGGGATGTGAAAAGGGGATGACCAGAAGACAACCTTAAATTTTGGCAAAAAGATGATGGCAAAGGAGACAGCCATATAAGAATATTAAAAAATACAGATATATAAAAAATTCATAATTACAAATGAAAAACATTTTAAAATGTACAAATTTAATTTAGTTGTTAGTTTTCACATTACTAATCAACAATCATAGACAAGATGAAAACACAATGATGCATTATTTGGAGAGTATAGTGATTGATTCAATGTGATTGGGGAAATTGACCTCCAAGAAAGCTCAAGAATTGCGTTTAACTTCTCGTTCTGATGGCTATTTTTTAGATTATTCATAGCTGCCCCAAAACATCCAAAGATATTATGTGGTAATGTCATGCATTTACTTTATGTACAAAATGAAGTGCAGAACTCTTTAGAGATGCTGAAGTTGTATGTTTCAATTTTCAATAGAAGCTATGCAGGAACCCATACATTTGTATTCTTGTCTCACTGAAAAGTCTTAAAGTTTTGGAACATGGGGAGAATTAAATTTCCAGATTTTAGCTGTTTATCCAATCTGACAACTCTTCATATTATGTAAATAATTCTTCATATATCAGTTGTGCAGCATCCATCTATTCATATTCTTGTCGTCCATCTAGTTAGGTACAACTTGAGTGGGCCGTAACGATAAAGACTTTGGAGCTCCAAATAGGAGGTCCTAGGTTTGAATCTGATGGGGGTAGAGTTGTACTGCTTTGGTAACTTATGTTTGGTTGGACAAACACATATTGGGTAAACAACAGCCTCGATGAGGATCGTCCCATATGGCCTATGGCCTTGTGGACATTAAAAAACTATATTGTTTCCATATTTAATTTGTGGAATACTACATATTACATATTTCCCTTCTCATCGCTGCACAAATGAGGGTAAGTGGTATGGGATGGGGATGTCCCCTAGCTGTTCTCTCCTAGAGGAAATTGAAGGGGGACATCCTTGTTGTGTCTTGCGTATACAACCCTGGGACCTTGTAGAACATTGTCTATAATCTTCATGTGCTTTGAGGATGAAGTCTTTCCCACACTGGAGGTTATGTTATAATATATTAACACTAATTGTTAGCAAGAATTACCTAGTAGCAATGTGTTCTTACCCACACCTTGTATAACCGACTGCTCTTATGTTTCTATCTATGCATCCATCAATCTATTTTCTCTTTTGCCTTTAAAATATATTAATACTTAAGTTTGTGTATACGTATGCTCCACGAAGTTCTGAGAATGGCAGGACGTGTTTTTGGGACATTGGGACGTGTTTGTGAGACAACCCCCCAATCCCAAGAAGGGTCCCTATGGAACATAAGTGTATACATGCGTGGTATACTACATATTGCAGAAAATAGAAGAGACAACAAATAGGAAAGATTATAACTTTTGTGGGAAGGTATAGACTCCAACTCAATCCAATAGGTTTTTTAAGAGAAGAATGATTGATGCATATGACTAAACATTGTTATGTAAATATCTATGTTGCAGGAAACTCCTTGGGTGACCTTGTGTCCTATTTCCGAAAATTTGGAAACTTGTCATATTGACTTATGTTTCTTGGCATTTCTAAGAGACTTTTCCAACATTTCTTATCATTTTGAACCAAACGAAAAAAAAACAAATGTTCAAATTTTTAGCGGTTTCATGGTTATTACATATGTTGGAAATTAGCAATCAATTATTGATTCAAGATGTCATATAAATACATACAATAACATAACAATCAACGGTTTAATTAATGATCGTTATTAGTTAGGAGAGCGTTATAACCGATGCTACAATTTTTTTTTTTTGAGTAATACTTGCTACAAATTTATTATCAAACTAATGTAACAATTGAGCCTAACATCCCCCCTTATTACATTACTTGGTAAAATCTGACATCTCTTCTTAGGGATAAATTCATCTCTTCTTCTAGTGGTTCGTGGACTTGGGCTTGAGCTTAGGCTTTGGCTCTTGGTTCTGGAACTTGGCTGTTGCTCTTGGCTTTGCCTTTCTCTTTGTCTCATTGTCTCATCCATCTCATTGCTCTCAGGAACATAATTCATTGAAGGAGTGTGAGGTACTACCGATCATGCACCCCATACATTTAAAAAAATCATATACATATATATATGTATATTTTTATTTATTTTATTCTTTTTTTCATTCCTTGGAAGCCAAAGAAGGGAAACCGGTAACAATAGTCGGTGATAGTCTTGGGGGGGGGTAGCGCAACGGTTCGGGGTTTGGCTCTTCTTCGGGAGGTCCAAGGTTCAAACCATAGCGTGTGTGTGGTTGTGTGTTAATCCTCTATTGATAAGTTTAGCTCTTGGCCTTACGAGGGGTCATGGTTGGGATGGGAATGCTCAACCCGGTCATAGGGGTTTATCACACTAACCAAAAAAAAAAACAATAGCCGATGATAAAACCTTAAAGGTCAAAGGAGTAGGCGATGTTTTGAGTAATCTTCTAGATGGGAAATGCACAATTAAAAAGGTACTATATGTACTTGGCCTTGCCACAACTACTGGATCGAAACATAGTGGTTGATTTTAGAGTTGAGAATTGCCACAAGAAGTGTTTCATCATAAAAAATGGTGAGTATGTCTCATCTGGTTCCCACAAAAATGTCTTGTTTGCCTTAGATGTCCAATTTGCTCCTCATGTAGCACTGTTTGCAACCATGACAGATGCAACGTCCCTTTGGCACAAAATATATGGCCATCTCAGTTCAGGTTACTTAATTCGACTTGGTAAGCATCAAATGGTGATAAGTTTGCCCAACCTTTCACCCACATTGCGGGTTTGCTCAGGTTGTTTAGTAGGTAAGCAACACTGAGTACCATTTGAGTTGAGCTCTCAAAGAGCCAAAGGTCCATTGGATGTGATACACATTGATCTGTATGGACCCATGAACCCCAATATTGGTGGTAAAAGATACTTCTAATTGTTTGTTGAGGACTACTCCAGAATAATGTGGGTATCCTTATTGCAATTGAAGTTTGATGCATTCCAACATTTTTAGCGTTTTAAGCAGCGTGTGAAAAAAGAAACTGGGCTTTCCATTAAAGTCCTTTGCTTAGATCGAGGGGGCAAATATACTTCCTATGAATTTTCAAGGTTTCTTGCACAAAATGGGTTCAAGAAACACCTCACTACAGCCTATACTCAACAACAAAATGGGGTTGCTGAAAGAAGAAATCGTTCCATCATGGAAATGGTTTGTTGCATGCTTATAGGAGCCAATTTGGAGCAACAGTATTGGGTTGAAGCTGTCACCACTGCAGTGTATTTCCTACATAGAGCACCCACAAAGGCACTACAAGGAGTCACACTCGAAGAAGCCTGGTCTAGGAGGAAGCCTTCAATCTCACATCTCAGAGTCTTCTATAGAAAGGCATACATGCATGTGCCCAAGAAAAAGAGGACTAAGTTGGATGTGAAATCCCTACCATGCATATTTCTTGGGTACGATGATGAATCAAAAGGGTATCAATTGATAGACCCGAAAACCAAGAAATTCCATAGAAGTCGAGATGTGGTATTTGATGAAGTAGTTGAGCCCAAATCAGATACTGATGTTTCTAAAGAAGGTCAAGATGCTATATCTCAGGTTGTGAGCCTAGAGTCTGATGAGGAAGTTTGAAGAAGACATTCCAACTATTGTTGATGAACCTGAAGCAGTTGCTCTTGCACAACAATGCAAAACTCCAAAATGGGTCACAATCACCATCAGAGATGCCAAGCTTGATGCACCTCCTAATCTCACTTCCACTCGACCATGTACTTGCAGTATGACATGTCAAGAAGTAAATCTAGGATTCGTGTCTTCAGTAATAGAGAATTCAGAACTAGTTGCAGTGATGCACTTAGCTTGCCCAAGTGGAAGGCAGCTATGGAAGTGGAGTATGACTCTTTGATGAAAAATAAAACATGGGAGCTTGTTGATTTGCCTAAAGGAAAGAAGCCCATAGGCTGCAAGTGGGTCTTCAAAACCAAGTACAAGGCAAATGGATCACTTGACAAATATAAGGCATGACTTGTTGCAAAGGGCTATGCACAAAAGGAAGGAATTGACTATGAAGAAATTTTTGCACCCACAACAAAGATGACAATCATCTGCTTTCTCTGTGCCATGGCAGCCCAGTTCAGTTGGAAGTTGCATCAAATGGATGTTAAAAGTGCCTTCCAAAATGGTGATTTGCAAGAGGTGTATATGACTCAACCCAAAGGCTTTGTTGTCAAAGGGCAAGAACAAAAGGTATGCAAACTTGTCAAGTCCTTGTATAGGTTGAAGCAGGCTACTAGAGCATGGTACATCAAAATTGATGAACACCTATTGCAACACAGTTTCCAAAGAAGTCCCTCAGACACAAATCTTTATTTCAAGAAAGTTGGATTTGAGATGGTGATATTTGTGTTGTATGTTGACAATCTGATTATCATTGGCAGATCATATGAATTGGTGGATGTTGTAAACAACTTGAAAAATTCGTTTGATATGGCAGATTTGGGACTTTTACACTATTGTCTTGGCTTGGAGGTTTGGCAGAATAAAAATCACATTGTGATCTCATAGACAAAATATGCCAAGACACTACTGGAAAAATATCGGATGATTGCCTGTAAGCCTAAGGCAACACCAATGGAGCTAGGATTGCAATTGTCCTAATACGACAAGTCTCCTCAGGTATTTGGCAATCTTTATTGTCATCTAATTGGGAGTCTCATATACCTGACAAACACCAGGCTTGACATCAGTTTTGTTGTGGGATATCTTTCTAGATTCATGCAGGATCCTAAAGAAAGTCATTGGAAAGTAGCAAAGAGGGTACTATATTATGTTCATGGTACAACAGAATATGGCCTGGAATATAAGAAGAATGAAAACTTCTTCTTACAAGGATACACAGACTCTAATTATGCTAGAACACTAGATGATAGGAAATCAACATTTGGATATGTGTTTCGTTTAGGATCTAGACCTTTCTTGTGGCACAACAAGAAACAATAGGCAATAGCATTATCGTCCATAGAGGCAGAATAGTGTGCTACACGAGGAGCTACATGTGAGGTGATCTGGTTACATTGCATTCTCTCGGACATGGGAATATTGAAAAAGCATTCGACCCTATTGAATTGCGATAATCAAGGTGTTCTGAAATTGGATAAGAATCCAGTGTTTCATGAAAGGACGAAGCATATTGAAGCTCAATGCCACTTCCTTCGTGACCATGCTTAGAATCGTGAAATCTAGCTCCAATACATTCCCACCGACAAACAGGTTGTGTATATTTTTACAAAGGCACTTGCACGTGTCAAGTTTGAATTGTTTTGCAATTCTCTTTGTATACCAAATAATGTAATAAGGGGGGATGTTAGGATAAAATTATTACATTATCAGATAGAAATCTAGAAGCATTGGTTGTATCGATTTTATGTTTGGTATGATCTCCTTGTGATTATCGATCACCTCGTTTGTAAGTCCATAGCATGTATGAAATAAGCTTCATTATCGATCACCTCGTTTGTAACGCCATAGCATGTATTAAATAAGCTTCGTTACATCAATGGAATTATAGTTGATTTGCCATCAACATAAGGCCCACATGGGACACAAATGACTTGCTTTAATATGTTAGGAAATTAAAAACAAGCAAGCTAAAACAACAATAAACAATACATGAGATTTTACGTGGAAACCCTGCAGTGTGCAGGTAAAACCACGGGGCTATGGGAGCTTTTCTCTTTTATTATTCTTAGCAAGCTTTCATACATTCGCTCTATCAAATGCAAAAGGGGGTTCCCCTTTTTTATATAAATACAAAGGAAGAATCCAAAAAATTGTGGCACATTCCAGGTAAAAACACTTCATAAAAAACGTGCTTTATTAACTGCGTTTTATGTTAGCGTACTTAACTATCTATTTGTCTCTATTCATTCTGTAGCTCACTGTTACAACTGTGTAACAGTTCTCTGTTTACGCCGTTCAGCCGATGTGCTATTCACGGCTAATGTAAACTTATTTATTTCGTAGATGAATAATAAACACTGTTCCGAATTCTTACATGGCATCAGAGCCAAGTTGCAGGGAACTGTGAGAAGGCGAAGGTTGGAGGCGGATGCGTAGTGCGGAAATTTTTTTTCGCTGCGTGATTGCAGCTGAGGAGGCGTGCAGCGAAATAAAAAAAAAAAAAAATTTTCACCTCCCGCTGAATGGACGTCCCCGCGCGCAGTCGGAGAAGCGTCCAGGGTACGCGCACTGACAGACGCAGACGTCTGCCCCCGCGCGTAGAGCGTCCAGGGGATGCGTGCGGCGGCGACGCGGACGTCCGTCGCCTCCCCGCTTCGGCGACGACGTCCGCCGGCCCCCGCGCGTCGACGCAGGGCTAGCTGCTGTCAGCCCCCCGCGCGCAGAGCGTCCAGGGGACGCGCGCGCCGACGCAGGGCCAGGGGGAAATCCAATCCCCCTCCCGCCCGTCCAGCGGCGGGAATTTTAAATTCCCTGCACGGGCGGGAATCCACGGGGTATAAACCCCCCCCCCCCGCGCGCACTATTTTTTTTTACGAGAGACAGCACGGGCGGGAATCCCCCCCCCCCTGAGCGCACTATTTTTTTTTTACAGAGACAGAAAAAAAAGAACGGAAGGCGCCTCCCCCGTTAAAAAAAAAAAAAAAAAAAAATTTTCAACCCCCCCTCCCCGTTGGTGAAATAAAAATCTCGCGGCCCGTTGCAGGAGTTTTTTTTTGGAACGCGCGTGGCCGAGGAATTTTTAACAGCAGCGTCCAAGCAAGCGGAGGCCGTTGCAGAAGGAGGAGGAGGAACCAGGAGTTGAAATAGGAGGGCTCCAGTGATCCTCTCGGATCAGCCCGCTGGCTCACGTGGTCGTGAGCCGTGCGGTAAGGCTCAGGGAGCCTGCAGGTCGGGGGTTCAAATCCCGCCGACTCCCCCTAAAGGTATATTTTTTTTTCAAAGCTTTTTTTGATTATTATTTTTTAAATTAAAATTTTTAATTTTAATTTATTTTTAATAGTTTTTAAACTTTATAAATTAAATTTAATTTTAATTTATTTTTTTAAGTTTTAAAACTATATAAATTAAAATTATTTATTTTAATTTTAAATAAATAGTAATTATTAAAATGCTTTGTTAAAAGAGAATTTTTTAAGGGGGAATATTTTTTTCAAAAAATCAAAGGGGGATTGTGAGTAATTTTTTGAAAAGGCAATTTGGCGAATTGTAAAAGGTGCATTTTCGGCTGTGACCGACACCTTGTGGGTTATTCTTGTGGGCAGTTTTTTATGTTGTATGTTGCATATTTCATTTTTGCACTATAACATTAAAAACTTAAAAGCAAATTCACTCCCTAAGTCCTCGGAATAATTAAAACCCATCCGTGCAATTTATTGCACTGCAGCGTTCGGTATTTGTGATACCTCTGGCCAGCACTTACAGGTAAAGCTGTCGTGATTTGGCTCTTGTATCCGCCGCCTAATATAGTTGCAACAACGACGTCTGAGCTTGTTCTCTATAAATCGTCGGGGAGAGATAAGTTTGCCATTTTTTGCATTTTTTTACTCCATCCACTACCCTTTATCGCACTTGTGTTTAGGCGTAAATCCTGACGAAGTATTCTTCATAGTGTTTAGGGGAAGTTACGCCCCACGCATGAGAAGAATCTTCTATGGTAGGTGCCATCAACAAGGCGATTCCCTTTCAATACCGCTTATGTTCCACGTATCGTATGATCTCTAAAACTCACCTATAGTCTCCCTCACGTAAGGGCGGGTGATTTTTGTTGATCTTTCTAAATACCTATAGTTTCCCTCACGTAAGGGCGGGTATTTTGTACGGTATATTGGCCTAGCAAAAGGTATATCGAAAGGGGGACCAATTGGTGATATAAGGAACCTTCACTATGGCCGTTGTTGCAAAATTGATGACTCGATCCGCATCGGTTATTGAAAGGTCCAAATTATACACCATGGAAACATAAGATGAAGGCTATTCTCCAAATGGAAGATTTGTGGGATATTGTTACTTGGAGTAGCAACTAGGCCTTCACCAACGAGCGAGGATCCACAGGTCCTTCGCGAGATCGGATAGCTTTTGACAAGAAAGACGGTCGAGCAAAGGTGCTCATTTTGTTTGCTGTTTCGGATGAAGTGCAACCTCATATAGCGACAAAGCAAGTGGTAAAGAGGCATGGGATGCCCTTCAAACCATCTATGAGGGAAAGAATGATTCCACCATTCTTCATCTTCAACAACAACTTCATAACTTTGAGTTTGAGGCGGGGTGAAACGGTTGAACTCTTTACGTGCGAGTGTCCGAATTGAAAGAGAAATTGAGTTCTTTGGGAGATATTGTGGACGAAAAGCTTCTCATTTCACTTGTGATGAGAGCTTTACCTTCTTCATTTGATATGTTGATAACCTCCATCCAGGTGTCTCAACGACAAATTACCTACATCGAGTTGGTCAATCTGCTTCAACAACAGGAGGCACGCCAACTTCACAAGGATGATTCTTCCAATACAGCCCTATACACCAACAGGCGGGGTTCTAGGAAGAAAGGTAATGGGCAAAAAGGAGGCAACTTTCAGAAAGGAGGAAATTCTCAACAGGATACGAAAGGAAAAGGCAAACAACCTCAATAGAAGAAGAAGTGGTGCAAGATCTGTGAGAAAGACAACCATGACACCAACAGGTGTTGGCATAAGAACAAGCAGAAAGGCCAAAACAAACCACAAAATAAAAACAAGCAACCCCAGGTGAATGTTGTTGTTGAAGAATCGACTCGGATTACGAATGGGCACACAAGGTGCTCATGACTACCACAGATTCCACACGGAGGGATCCTATTTGGTATGTCGATTACGGAGCTAGCAAACATATGATCGGCGACGGATCGTGGTTTGAATCATTTGTGGCCAAAGAGGGCAAACCTGTCACCATTGCTTGATGATAAAACCTATAGGGTTCAAGGAGAGGGTACAGTTTCAGTCACTCTTCCTGATGGCAAGTGTCAGATTGACAAAGTCCTCTATGTTCCGGGATTGGCTAACAATTTGTTGTCAGTGACACAAATCCTGGACAGAAATATGGTTGTCAACTTTCGTGTTGAGAATGGAAAGAAGTGTTGTACCATTACCAGGAAGGGTAAGCAGATTGCAACAACTTCATATAAGCACGGCTTATTTGCACTAGATGCTATCTCTACTCCACATGTTGCCATGATTTGTCTCTACCAAGGAGGCAACTTCCCTATGGCACAAGAGATATGGGCATCTTAGTTACGGCTACTTACTTGAGCTCGACAAGTATGAGATGGTAAAGGGTCTTCCTTCCCTTTACGCCACATTGCCAGGTGTGCTCGATCGCTGGCGGGAAAGCGACATAGAGTACCATTTGAGATGAGCTCAACAAGAGCACGAAAACCTCTGGAGTTAATTCACACCGATCTATGCGGTCCTTTCACACCCAACAGTTGTGGAGGGAAGAGGTACTTTCAGTTATTTGTAGATGACTACTCACGAAAGATGTGGGTTTTCTTTCTCCAACTGAAATCTGAAGCTTTCGCATTCTTCCAGTAGTTCAAGAAATCCGTTGAGAAGGAGTCAGGAGCTTCTATTAAAACCCTCCGCTCAGATCGAGGGGGAGAGTTTACCTCTAATGAATTTTCTGCATTCCTAGATAAGCATGGAATCAAGAGACGAGTTAACAACTGCCTATACTCCTCGGCAAAATGGAGTAGTCGAGAGAAGGAACCGTTCTATCATGGAAATGGTTCGTTGTATGCTCACAGGAGCTACTCTTGGGCAACAATATTGGGCAAAAGCTGTCACCACTGCAGTGTATCTGTTGAATAGGGCACCCACAAAGGCCCTAAAAGGAATGACTCCATAGGAAGCATGGAGTGGTCGAAAACCCTCCATATCTCATCTACGTATTTTTGGATGTCACGCTTTCATGCACATACCGAAAGAGAAAAGGAAGAAGCTAGATGAGAAAACACTGAGATGTATTTTTCTTGGTTATGACGAGCACTCTAAAGGATATCGGTTGATAGATCCTTTGACCAAGAAAATTCATATCAGGAGAGATGTTGTCTTTGATGAAGCTTTCACATCACAGAGCACATCTAAAGTACACCAAGATATTGTGGAATCTAAGGAAGAGAAGATTCCTTCGTCAACACAGACAGGAGGTCCTTCTACATCTTCTTCAACTCCATCGAAGAAGAATCCTAAATGGTGTACAAATACAATCAGAGACGCAAATTTATCCACTCCTCCCAATTTGAATTTGGATAGACCTCGTACACGGAGTATGGCTCAAAAGGAAAGAGAAGCCGAGAAGCTGGTGAGGTTGATGATCTTTGTCAATCTTTTGAGGAACTTTCTGTGACTCCAAGTACCGAAGTAGAGGATATGGATATTGATGATGACAGGGCATTCATGTCTACCATAGATAGTCTTGAACCTGCATCAGTGCAAGATGCTCTCAGTGAGCCTCAGTGGAAGGCTGCTATGGATACAAAGTATGAGTCTTTGATGAAAAATAAAACTTGGAAGCTTGTTGATTTGCCGCATGGAAAGAAGACCATTGGCTGCAAATGGGTATATAAAGTCAAGTACAAGGCAGATGGAACAATTGATAAGCATAAGGCCCATCTTGTTGCAAAGGGCTATGCTCAAAAAGAAGGCATTGACTACGAGGAAACTTTTGCACCTACTGCTCGGATGACCACAATTCGGGTTATGTGTGCTATGGCAGCACAATATGGGTGGAAAGTTCACCAGATGGATGTCAAAAGTGCCTTTCTAAATGGTGATCTCCAAGAAGAAGTCTATATGACTCAACTCGAAGGATTTGAAGTGGAAGGCCAAGAGCGAGAAAGTTTGCAAGTTGGTCAAATCCTTGTATGGTGCGAAACAAGCTCCTCGAGCTTGGTATATAAAAATGGACAATCACCTTATGCGGCATGGATTTAAGAGATGTCCGTCGGATGCAAACCTCTATTTCAAGAAACAGGGTTACGAGATAGTGTTGCTTGTACTCTATGTGGATGATCTGCTCATTACGGGGAGTTCGAAACTATGATCTCTCTTGTCAAAAGAAACTTGTGCAAATATTTTGAGATGACGGATCTCGGACTTCTCCATTACTATCTTGGTACGGAATTCAGCCGGAAGGAGCACTCCATCAAAGTGTCTCGGAAAAAAATATGCCAAGACATTCTTTGGAAAAATATCGCATGACTGATTGCAAGCCAATGGCAACTCCGATGGAGAATGGACTTCGATTATCGCGATATGATGACTCACCTCGGGTAGATGGTACTCTCTATCGACAGTTGATTGGGAGTCTCATATATCTGACCAATACTAGGCCAGATCTTGTATTTCTTGTCAACTATCTTTCGAGGTTCATGCGGGAGCCTAAGACCACTCATTGGAAAGCGACAAAACGTGTTCTTCACTATGTCCAGTGGTACTATGGAATATGGCCTAGAATACAAGAGGAACAACAAATTCTTCTTGCAAGGATACACGGACTCCGACTATGCCGGATCATTTGATGATCGCAAGTCAACTTCTGGATACATTTTTCATATGGGATCCGGTCCTGTCTCTTGGCACAACAAGAAGCAACAGGTGGTTGCTATTTCATCAACGGAGCGAGAATATCGCGCCGCACGTGAAGCTGTGCGCGAAGTGATATGGTTACGTCGCATTCGACAAGTATGGGCCATCCATCAAAATCTCCAATACACTTGTTTTGCGACAATCGGGGTGTTCGAACCTCGTCAAGAATCCAGTCCATCATGAAAGAACAAAGCACATTGACACACAATGTCATTTCATTCGAGATGAAGTTCCAAAGCACCGAATTCAGCTTGACACATTCCCACCAATGCTCAAGTTGCGAGACATTTTCACTAAGGCACTTGGACGTGTCAAATTTGAATTGTTTCGCAGCTCACTTTGTATTGCAAAATAATGTAAGGGGATGTTAGTAGTCTAGTATAGCTATTAGTTATTACATTACCCAAATAATGTAATAAAGGGGGATGTTAGCGTACTTAACTATCTATTTGTCTCTATTCATTCTGTAGCTCACTGTTACAACTGTGTAACAATTCTCTGTTTACGCCGTTCAGCCGATGTGCTATTCACGGCTAATGTAAACTTATTTATTTCGCAGATGACTAATAAACACTGTTCCGAATTCTTACATTTTATAACAAACGCGCCTTACTGCGTTTTAGTAACCGTTTGGGTCCTGCATTGTACGAATGTAAATTTTCGGGTCGAGAGCGGAGCCCTCGAACCCCTATCCAGGGAGGAACTTGGCCGGTTCCCCCTTGCGACCCCCCTTGGTGCGCCCGACGCATACGAGCAGCACTTCTGGTTGGGTTACTATAAGCTACACCAACATGCTCCACTTTGTTGAAGAACATTGGAGATCTGGATATTGACTTCACCTCCTAACATAATATAATAAAGTTTACTATGAAAAGAAGATCTAAGATGAGGATAAAGGGGCGATATAATAACTTGAAAATATTTGTAGGTTGGGATTGATGAAGCCACATAATCCATAGCATGTATTAAATAAGCTTCATTACATTAATGGAATTATATTTGCTTTGCCATCAACATAAGGCCCACATGGGACACACATGACCTGCTTTAATATGATAGGAATTTAAAAACAAGCAAGCTAAAACAACAATAAACGGTACATGGGATTTTACGTGGAAACCTTGTAGTGTGCAGGCAAAACCACGGGGCAATGGGAGCTTTTCTCTTTTATTATTCTTAGCAAGCTTTCATACATTCGCTCTATCAAATGCTAGGGGCATTTCCCTTTTTTTATAGAAATACAAAGGAAGATTCCAAAAAAATGTGGCACATTCCAGATAAAAATGCTTTATTAAAAACGTGCTTTATTAACTGCGTTTTATAACAAATGCGCTTTACTGCGTTTTAGTAACCGCATGGGTCCTGCATCGTACGGATGTACGGACGTAAATTTTCGGGTCGAGGGCGGAGCCCCCGAACCCCCGGCCAGGGAGGAGCTTGGCCGGTACCCCCTTGGGACCCCCCTCGGCGCGCTTGGCGCATACGAACAGCACTTCTGGTTGGGTTACCACCATGCTGCACCACCATGCTGCACTTTGCTGAAGAACATCGGAGATCTGGATATTGACTTCACCTCCTAACATATTATAACAAAGTTTACTGTGAAAAGAAGATCTAAGATGAGGATAAAGGGGCGATATAATAACGTGAAAATATTTGTAGGTTGGGATTGATGAAGCCACAGAATCCAAAACAAGTGGAACGCTTTTTTAACAACAAAAAGAACTCTATTTTTTTTTTTTAAATTTTGCATTCTACTCTTTGTCTTGTATATTGCAAAAAAAAAAAACAACAGTACACAAGTGGGTAAACAAAAGATTGGGATGTCGATCCTCCTGACTTAGATATTTCCATGGATACACCTGATCTTGAGAATGATGAGAGTCCTCATCACCTGCTGTTCAAGCTACAGGAATTGGGTCCTCTTTCAGTTTTGGTACAGATTTTGATGACTTTGAAGATTAAGAACTAAGTTCATAGTGTATCCATGTAGTTTAGTTTTGCATGACATGTATGACTCTAATTTATAAAGGTTGATATTTGACATTAACCATTATATTCTATATGAGATTTAATACATAAATGTGTTCCCTCCCTTTATGATCTCTCTAATTCGATTTGCCTTCAAATTTTAAAAATATTTTAATTTTTTTAAAATTAGGTGTTTCCTTTAATGTTTCTGCATTTTCAAATGTCTCGAGGACTTGCATTTCCTAAGGTGTTTCTGTTTTGGAAACTTACCTGTTCCCAAGTTTCGTGCAACTCAGGTAAATATGTATACACATCTGTTTCCCCACAACATAAAATTCTGTGAGAGGCAGCAAGCCTCTATTTAGACTTTACCATAAAAATACAATCAATTTTCACACCTACAGATTCCTATCTAACAGCCCATATAAATTGAATCTTGATACCATAGTTGAGAAAATCTGCAGAAAATCCCGATTCAAGCTGATTTTTCCCAATTCACAGCCTGGATGATTTTTGCTGTTTTTTCTCCATTCTTTCCAAAAAATTGTGATATGCATGAAAAAACTATTTTCCAATGAAAAATTGCATTTTCTTCGGTTTTTTCAATGAAAAATTGCCAATTTTTTGCCAATTCCTGATTTTTCCCTATTATTTTCCATGCCGATTCCAATCTGTTTCCAATTTTCTCAACTATGCTTGATACACTGAACCAAAACTATGCTTGATACACTGAACCTATGTGTTGGTGGTGCCATGGCATAAAGGCCTATTTACGAGTTGGGTCTATTATCTAATAGTGTCATTATTAGTAGCATCCTAACAAAGAGCCAGATCATGTTCAAACAATGTGACAAAACAAAACAAGAGAATGTTTGTAACAACTTTCTTATTGTCAGTTATAATTTTGAGCATTTGCTCTAATTCTTTAATCATTGCAATCAGAGACAGGATTCATTCTTTATTTGCTCATAAAGTTTTTGGTTTATAGATGGTCTAACTTGGATGTCACAGGATGCTAGCTATGTTGTGCGAGTGTAAGATAATGTTTTGACAAATTTTCATGCATATTTTTTTCAACATCAGTGAAAAGTTTTTAAGATTTGAAAATTCCTGTCTTTTTTTGCTTTTTTCTAAAATAATTTTATCTTTTAGCCGGAGTGCTTTCCCTTTATCATCTCTTCCCCCTTTACTATATGACTTTTCTGTTCTGAAAGTGCGTGGTCATTTTACAAAGAAATTGCTTTTTGCTGCTTGTATTGTTCTTTATGCTACATCTATTAACTTTGCTATCAGAATAGGGTATTAATTTGCTATCTAGCATATATACGGTTATATGATTTTAAGTGAGCATATATTTAAATATTTATAGATTATTTGAAGCTTTCTTGATACTTTTGCAGTTCACCAGTTAGACGGGCATGTGCAAATGTTGCAAGTGTGGTTGCAAAATATGCTGTTCCAGCAGGGGAGTGGCCAGATCTGTTACCTTTCTTATTTCAGTGTAGTCAAAGTGCCCAGGAAGATCATCGTGAGGTAAATTCCACGGCTTGTGATGTTTATCATTTTTCACTCTCTTAACAAATTAGTTGGATCAATTAGGTTTTAAGTTTGTAAACGGGAATGCATATAAGTTATTTCCCTGTTTTTCCCAACCTGTGTAAGGACTTGGAGATTAATTGCATCCATTAAAAAAAAATCTGTAATAATTCGTAATACCATATTAAAATAAAGGCCACATATTCTACACAAACCGGGTTCTCTGTGTTTTAACATATTCGTCCAAGATTTTGTGTCAAAAACTATTAATGAAGGAATTTTACAAGTTACAAATGATAAGCGGTCTGTTTATATAGTCACATCTCAACTGATCATTGCTTTTCGCTTTTAGGATGTCCAGCATATTGGAAGGTGATTGTACTACCAGTTTCAAATGTTTTCTATCTGCATTCACATGTAATGATTTTTCTATCATTTGTGTTTTTGTTATCAGGTTGCATTAATTCTTTTCAGCTCTTTAACAGAGACAATTGGAGATGTTTTAAGACCACATTTTTCTACACTACAGTCAGTTTTTGTAAAATCTCTTCAAGATGAAAGCAGCAACCGTGTTCGAATTGCTGCATTAAAGTGAGTACTAATATGCTATTTGCATAATATGCTGTTTTATAGTTTAGCAGATAGTACCAAATAATGTTCAGCTTATGAAGTCTTCTTATAAGCAAGTGATGGATTCTTAATTTCATATTGTGTATCATAATCTAGTTAGTTAATGAGCCTACCAAGCTGAACTTAGGATGAGGGATTAACTTATCATTTTTTGAGTTGAAAATTACAATCTAAACATAGTTTTTTTGGGTTTTTCAGAGCAGTTGGATCTTTTGTGGAGTACATCCAAACTGAGAATGAAGTTGTGAGTTTCTTATTACTTTTGTCAAAAACAGAAAAAATATTAACCTGAATTTGTTTTACAAATGATGAGCATATCTTGTTATTTTATCAGAAATTTTTATATTCACAGATATTCTCATGTTTGCACTCTTACGAGAAATGCAAGACATTCTTTTCCACACATTCGTTATTCTTCCTCCAGAGTAATCAAATAACTCTTGTTTGACCAGAAATTTTGGGTAGTTGCATATTTTATATTACGTGATATGCTCTGAGCCTTGGCTTAATTTGATTCAAATATGATTGTGAACGTGAGAACTAACTATAAGTCACAACCTTGCTTTATTCAATGTCTTTTTATCCATGGGATTTACGTGCAAAATTCTGTAGTTATAATGCTCAAATCTATACTACAATTTAAAAAAAATGTAATTCTTATTTTATTTTATTTGGAAATAATGTTAGTTTGTAACCTATTAATGAGGTGGAATTATGCACCTTGCATAATATGTCAGTAAAATGATGTAAATATGTCTGTGGGGAAGGCTGCCTTGGGAATTAACATATGTAGTTAACAAGAGAGCGCTAAGCTATTGCTTAGCTACACCTTCCATATGAACATGGACCGTTGTTGCCAATTGTAAGGTGGTTATTCCAATCAAACTGTTTTAATTGCAAGGCTACTAGAAGAGGTCTTGCTATAATGAACATCCATAAAGAATGAAGAGAGCAACCCCTGTTTTGACTTTCATTTACTAACTCTTCTTATGAAAGAGGTGCAGTGCAAGAGTCTGGGATGCTAAGTAAAGAACATAGTTTTAAATTATAATCAAGACGGAAGGACAACACCATGGTTATGGCAGCTACAATATAATAAAGAAAGTTTTATCCCTAAACTGGATATGTAAAGTTTCACAAGCCAAGAGTCTTAGTCTCTCATGTTGCATAAGCAACATGCTTTAAAGTGGATGGTCATAGTGAGTACAAAGAGGGACCTAAGGATTTTAAATTGGCAGTTGAACTTCTCATGGACAATGACATACGGGTATGTAACTGATCAAGTTGGCATTGTGGTCTGAAGTGCTGAAAACACTATTATCTGCCCGTGAATTGTAGTGCCATCCTTGGTGGAACGTCCATTATGAGGCACATAGCTCTAACAAATTAAATAGTATCATAGTCCATTGACATTGATGTAAAGTAATAAGAGAAACCAGGCTTATCCTATTTTCTTAACTGAGAGTACAAAGAGGGACCTAAGGATTCTAAATTAGCAATTGAACTTCTCATGGACAATGACATACGGGTATGTAACTGATCAAGTTGGCATTGTGGTCTCAAGTGCTGAAAACACTATTATCTGCCCGTGAATTGTAGTGCCATCCTTGGTGGAACGTCCATTATGAGGCACATAGCTCTAACAAATTAAATAGTATCATAGTCCATTGACATTGATGTAAAGTAATAAGAGAAACCAGGCTTATCCTATTTGCTTAAATGAGAGTACAAAGAGGGACCTAAGGATTCTAAATTAGCAATTGAACTTCTCATGGACAATGACATACGGGTATGTAACTGATCAAGTTGGCTTTGTGGTCTCAAGTGCTGAAAACACTATTATCTGCCCGTGAATTGTAGTGCCATCCTTGGTGGAACATCCATTATGAGGCACATAGCTCTAACAAATTAAATAGTATCATAGTCCATTGACAGTGATGTAAAGTAATAAGAGAAACCAGGCTTATCCTATTTGCTTAACTGAAGCCGCCCACGCAACCATGAAGACTTATAATCATAAATCTAACCATAAGTTGAGTTGATGTTGGAACGAATAAATAAGGTTCATAATCAAACGTCCACTGAGACATAAGGCTGAAACAAGAATATTCATTTGAAAGATGAATCTTAAATAACAGGTCAATTTTTTTGCCTGATGATCCATGCAAAGGATAAGGAGGGGTGAAAATAACACACCATAATTGGATTTTAAGGGCAACTTAGAAAAACCTAAAGCTGTTACAACTTCCATGATCTGCTGCAATGGTCATCACAGCACAATACATCTATTAATTGCTGAATACAATAGAACAACCTCATAATTACAACTACACATTAACATGAGGAGAGGATGCACAACCAGCTAGGAGGCATTTCAGTCAATCTTCTTTACCTCTAACCTAAATTTCTATTCATGGATGCTAACACAATTCTAACTTCAGGGTTGTGGTATCAAACAAATTGCAAATTCCATGGTCTGCTGCAATTGTCATTACAGCACAATACATCTACTGTCTGCTGCAATTGTCATTACAGCACAATACATCTACTAAGTGCTGGATACAATAGAACAACCTCATAATTACAACCAACTAGTAGGCATTTCAGTCATTTTTTATTATGTCTGATCAAATTTCTATTCATAGATGCTCACACAATTTTATCGTCAGGGTTGTCATATCAAAACAACTGTACACAAATTTGTAGAAAAGATGGACTAGGCTGCCCTAGGCCCACACAACTTATCCAAATAGAAAAAGATGGAGGAAACATGAATCACCCAAACTTCAAAACGAAGGCAGCCTAGATTCCCCACAGCTCATTGGGTTAGGGAAAGGAGGCAGATCTAGGCTTCTCAACTCCCATAGCCAATATGAACCTTGTTCATCCCTTCCAGTGACACAACAATAACATAATTCTACATTACCATATTATTTTCAGCACTCTAATTGCGGCAATTAAACCTTTAGAATTTTATGTTCACTTAATTTTTGCACACTCAAGATGCCACAATTAACCCTGGGATTTCACATTTGCATAAATTTTCCAGCAATCTAGATGTGTTGATTAACTTTTGGGATTTTACATTCACAGAAAAGTTCCAGCACTCTAAATGCCACAATCAAGCTTTAGGATATAAATTTTCTAGGGCTTTGGTGTTTTCTTCTTCTTCCATGTGGCAGGACAGGAATGTATTTCTCTGGCGTTGGGTCTCAAACACCCCTCACGTACCCAGGAGTTGCAAATGGATGCAGCTTACTAGTTTCCTATCTTCTTCTATTGTTTCTTTGCCCATGGACTCGAAGATAGTTATGGGGGGTTGAACTGTATGTCCAATAGATTATCCAACCAGGGCCTCTTATTCTTGGCTAATCCCGTCGGAGTATCATTAGATCCTATGTTGGCTTCTTTGGTATGGTTGGCGATGACGATGACGATGACGATGACGATGACAATGACGATGACCCTATTTCTACTTAACATCCAACTTCATATTAGGGTTGGGACTTAGATCCACTTTAGCTCTTTTCTATTTCTGTTTTACTTTCACTACTGCTCTCTGTTCTCTTCTTCATTACTTTTAGCACGTTAGGTTTCACCCATGTTTTAGGCCAACACTTGAGGCTGTAATTTGATGCCATAAAATTGTTCCATTTTAGTGTATTTTACCGTAGGTTTATTAACTGTAGTTTAATTTTTTTTTTCGTCTTTCTTTTAAATAGTTATATGGGAATAAAACAGGCCCCACCTGTACTATGTACAGGCCCCATCATGACCACGATACCACTGTATATTGGCCAACCACATAATGGTATTATTATAATAACAATTTGACACTTAAGCATATATTGGTAAGATTTGAACCTTGGTTGTTGCCTTGGAAGTCCACATATCTAAGCACTTGAGCTCATGCCATTTGATAATACTTTTGTGATTATTATGGTTAATTGTGATGGCTATTTTTGAAAGTCCCACTGCCTTGCTTTAGTCACCGTGGACATTAATACAATTATATTATCCTATTTAACATTTACAATCTAACCCCAGGAATTTACATGTACATAAATTTTCCAATTCTCCAAATGCCACAGTTAAGCTCTGGGATATAATAATTCCAGCACTCACTCTGTCACAATTAAACCCTAGGAGTTAACATGTTCAAAATTTTCAGCACCCTGAATGCCACAATTTAAGCCTTGGATGGAAAATTTCCAACAGTCTTAATTGCTGCAATTAAACAGATTACATCTGGATTCACAACTACAAGCAAAGAGGCATTTGGTTTGAGCAAATGGTTGGAGGTTTTCTATATTTGTACTCTATGTTAGAATATAATACATTAGGTTATTAATGAAAGGACATATTAATTAATAATATGTAAGGGTACGTCCTTTGGACAGACCTGTCATGTCCCCTTTCTGAGCTCGTCAGCATTGGCACAGTGCATAGCCTATTCACGCGATCCTGTAGGCTATGGGAGCGGTTTAAGGATCTTGGAAGTCAGTTGGAGCAGTTTCCTATTTTTTAGGGCCGTGCTTTTTTCAGAACAGTTTCTATATTTGGACAGTTCGACCAAAAGGGTATCCAAAAATGCTATCAGATGTTGGCTTGGGTCTTATGGTGCAATTATTTTAATACTCGTAATTATTTAATTATAAAGTCGTATTTAATTAAATAGACTTTATATTATGTGTGCACATAAGTCACTTAAGTGAATTATTAATTATTTGATAAAGTGACTTAGGGAGACATAAGGATTTATTAAAAAAGGGGTTTTTTATCCCACATTGGTTATGTTATGATACAGCCGGGCCCGAGTCAATAATAAATAAAGTGGTCGGGCTCTCATTCCAGCATCCTTGAACATTGAATATATTGCTTGATGCATTATGGAGAATTTGCTTGCAGATTCGAGCTTGTTGAGAACGGAAACTCTCGGCAAGGACATCCACTACGGCTGTGAAAGATCAGCTCTATTGGATTTTGATTGTCTTCATTCAGAGGGCAAATTGGAGATCAAAGAGAATTTCTGGTTCGTCATTGATATCTTGTGTGTGTTGGGAGATAGCAGCGATTTAGACCTGTAGACGGTACTTATTTGGAGGCTGTAGCAGTTTACTATTCACGCGGTACTGTAGCAGTTTACTATTCACGCGGTACTGTAGCAGTTTACTATTCATGCGGTACTGTAGCAGTTTACTATTCAAGCGGCACTGTAGCAGTTTACTATTCACGCGGCACTGTAGCAAATTACTATTCATGCGGCACTGTAGCAAATTACTATTCACGCGGCACTGTAGCAAATTACTATTCACGGCACTATTCACAAACTATTTCCAGAACGTGGATTGCTGCGATTTGTTTTCAGACTTGAGGAAAATCGGGTATTTTCGAGTCCTTGTTCATCATTGTAATTTCCCTTGCAATTAAGTTGTTCCAGTTTGTGAAGTTTTCTTTCAGCAGTATATTGTATGTTTAAATCCCATAAAAATACCCAAAAAAAAGAGCATATATTTGAATAAAAAGAGCAAAAATTTGTGTTTTTTTTTACTAGTCAAAATAGATAGGAAACAATCCAGAATAGGGTGGGTTGTTACAGTGGTATCAGAGCGAGTCATATCTGCCGACTTGTGGGTTTAATTAATGAGTGAACCAGTTGATAAAGGGAAAGAAAAAGATTTTCATCTTCAGTACGAGCGACATAAGAGATCTACTGAATTACTAGACATTATGGGTGATGATCAGCATCGGGAGAACCCTAGTATATTTGGGGCTCTTAATGCTTTGTCAAAGGCACAGATGGATATGCAGGATCAGATGAGACAGGGACAGGAAGCATTAGCAAATGCTATTATGGCTATGACTAATACTTTGCAGGGGCTACAGACGGGGACTAATCAGGATGGTGGGCCTAGCTCATCAAACAGGCGTATTCCGAGCAAGGGCAGCCAGGGCATGACTGATCAGAGGCAACATACAGTTGTTACTTCTCGACCGACTCAGCCTACGTTCTTATCTAGAGCTGAAGTTCCAGCACCTGAGATGCACACAGCTCAAGGGCCTATAGAGGATCAGTTTGAGGAGTGGTATCAGCGGTATAGTGCTCTTTCGGAAGGCCTTAGGGCCCATTGGTCATTTGACCAATACGTCACTCAGAAGTAGAGGAGTATGGGACAGGGAGGTGGTCACCGTACTGATCAGGCTAGACCAGCACAGAAAGAATTCAACCAAGCATTGAACAAGGTTTCTTTACCTCAGTTTGATGGTAGTGGCAAATGTACAGCCAGGACATGGGTGGATAAACTTGATAATTTCCTCTCACTTCGACCTATGCTGGAAGAAGAAGCTATAAAATTCGCCACATTACATCTTGAAGGAGTTGCACACGATTGGTGGTTTCATGGGTTGATCACTTTGGGTCATAATTTGATTACATCCTATGAGGAGTTCACACGGCTACTTATCGATCGATTCGATAAGAAGGATCTTGAGTTGTATTTTCGAGATCTGGCACAGTTGAGGCAGAACAGTTCAGTAGAGGCCTACATCACAGAATTCCAGTCCATTTCTGTCAAAGTGGATGATATCTCAGAGAGGCGTCTAATCATACTCTTCTATGAGGGATTGTTTGAGCCGCTACGTGGTTGGGTAAAGGCATTTGATCCGGTCACTTTACGGGATGCCATGAAAAAGGCGAGAAGCATGGAGTTCGCTGTTCCGAAACAAAAACCAGCCTTCAAACCTTTTCGAATAACAAAGATAAGAAGGGGTTTGTCCGGAACGCACCTAAAGCTGAAACTAAGAAACTATCGAGATAATGAGCTCAATGAATTAAGAAAAAGGAAATTATGCTTCGAGATGTAGAGAACCATGGGAGTTGGGCCACAAGTGTTCAGTTAAGGTGAAGCAACTAGAGGCTAGAGAATATTTTGAAGTTGATGAATCCGGTTCGAGCATTCGGATCAACGGGAGGATGAGGAGAATTGTGGAGCGGGGGAGACGAGAAGAAGAGGCGAGGTACAGTTTGCACAATTGTATAGTTTTAAAAAGGGATCTTCTTTCAAGGTCCGAGGAGTCCTTCGGGGGCAGCGGGTGGTGACACGATTGATACGGGGGCAACTCATAACTTTATTGATGTTGGGTTGGTTGATAAGAGAGGGTTGCAGACAGAAGAATTTCCAGGATTCAGAGTAATGGTAGCAGATGGGACAGCCATACAGTGTAACCGCAGGATCCCTAAACTACAGATGAAGTTAGGAGGCTATGATCTTACTGATGATTTTTATGTGGTTAATATTGGGGATACTCATATGATTATGGGAATGCAGTGGTTAGAATCCTTGGGCGAATTCACTATGAACCTGAGGGCTATGGAGATGAGTTTCATGACAGGTGGCAAGAAGGTGACGCTGAGAGGCATGTCAGACGGCGGACCCCGAGTTGTCTCCATTAAGCGAATGGAGAGGCTTTTCAGACATGATGAGGTTGAGTGGGCAGCAAAGTGTCTCATTACTTCAGCAGGGGATGTACAGGTTAAGTCCACTTACCAGCCGGAGATTCAGGACATCTTGACTAAACACTCCAAGGTGTTTAGTAATATTCCTCCAGGGAGACCTCCGGAGAGAGGAATGGAGCACATTATTGAGTTGGAGGAGAGTGCTAAGACAGTTATCACTACACCCTATAGGCACCCTAGGCGACATAAGGATGAGATTGAGAAAACAATTCAGGAATTGCTTGACATGGGACATATCCGACCAAGCAAGAGTCCTTTTGCTTCGGTTGTGGTTTTGGTAAAGAAAAAAGATGGGACTTGGCGTATGTGTGTTGACTATAGGGAGCTAAATAAGAAAACAATTAAGAACAGGTACCCTATTCCACGCATCGACGAATTGATTGATGAGCTACATGGAGCTCAACTCTTCTCAAAAATAGACCTGCGCAGTGGTTACCATCAGATCAGAATGAGAGAGCGGGATATAGAGAAAACAGCTTTTCGCTGTCATTGTGGGCACTTTGAGTTTCCGGTTATGCCTTTTGGGTTGACCAATGCCCCGACGACTTTCCGGTCTTGTATGAACAAGATTTTTAGCAGGCAATTGAGGAGGTATGTTTTGATATTCTTTGATGATATTATGGTTTACGATCGATCATGGGAGGAGCACCTACGACATCTTGAGGAGGTCCTCCGTATCCTCGAACAGGAATCCTTTTATGCTAAGGAAACAAAATGTGATTTTGGGTTGACAGAGCTCTTGTATCTTGGGCACATTATCAGTGCGGATGGAGTACGTATGGACCCGGATAAAATCAAAGCTATCCGGGATTGGCCAGCTCCAACAAATCTATCTCGGCTTAAGGGATTCTTTGGACTTTGTGGTTTTTACAGACGGTTTGTGAAGGGATTTTCGCGAGTTGGCAGCCCCACTCACGGATTTGACCAAGAAGGGTGCCTTCAAATGGTGCGATGAAGCTCGAAGTGTTTCGAACACTTCAAACAGGTTATGTGTTCTTGCCCGGTGCTTGCTATGCCAGATTTTTCACAGCCTTTCGTTTTACAGTGTGATGCTTCCGGTGAAGGGATTGGTGCAGTTCTGATGCAGAATAGACACCCAGTGGCTTATGAGAGTCAGAAGCTCCAGGGGGTAGAAAGGAGTTATTCTATTTATGATAAGGAGATGTTGGCGATAATGCATGCTCTCGCCAAATTCCGGCAGTATCTGGTTGGAGGTAGATTCACTGTCAGCACGGATCATAAGTCTTAGATACTTCTTGGCTCAGAAGGATCTAAATGAGAGAGCGACGAAGTGGGTCAGCAAGCTACAAGCTTATGATTTTGACATAGTTTATGTTAAGGGAAAGTCGAATGTGGTTGCTGATGCTTTATCTCGAAGGCCTCACATTTGTTCAGTGACTGGTATTTCAGCAGAATGGCGAGATGTTATTATTGCAGAATATGCCAAGGATGAGTGGGCATCCAGTTTGCTAGAGGGCAAAGTGCAGGATGACCGTTATATGATTTCACAGGGTTTGATCCTTTATAAGGGTCGCGTTTTTCTTCTATCTGGGTCACAGTTTAGGAAGAGAGTTATCCAGTATTTTCATGATGATCCGACTGCAGGTCATTCAGGTTTCTTTAAGACTTACAGGAGCATTCGGGAGAGATTTTCTTGGAAAGGGCTTAAGAATGAGGTTCTTCAGTATGTTCGTGAGTGTTCTATCTGTCAGCAAAATAAGGATGAACATACACACCCAGCAGGTTTATTGCAACCCCTTCCAATACCGAACCAGAAATGGGAAGGTATATCTATGGATTTCATTACTGGGTTACCCACAGTGCAGGGCAAGGATTGCATTTATGTTGTGGTGGATAGACTCACTAAGTTTGCACATTTCTTTGCTATTTCAGCTACTTTTACGGCTGCTCAGGTGGCTGATTTATTTTTCAGAGAGGTGTTCCGTTTGCATGGAATACCCAAGACTATTGTGAGCGACAGGGATACACGGTTCATGAGCATTTTTTGGCAGGAGTTATTCAGGTTAGGAGGAACCGAGCTCACTCCCAGCACTAGCTACCACCCTCAGACCGATGGGCAGACAGAGATAGTTAATAAGTGGATAGAGGGTTACCTGAGGAATTATGTTTCAGGGCAGCAAAAAGCTTGGGTGAAGTGGCTTCATCTTGGGGAATTCTGCTACAACACAACTCACCACATGACTATTGGTATGACACCTTTCATGGCTTTGTATGGTTATGAGGCTCCAAGCTTCATTGATCTTCTATTGGGTGACAGTCGAGCTCTGGGAGCTAAGGATTATTTGCGGGACAGCCGGGACTTGTTGAGGTCCCTCAAGGATAATATCCTTCAGGCTCAGAATCGGCATAAGCTTTATGTCGATCGGTACAGAGTTGAGCGCAGTTTTGAGGTGGATGATCTGGTCTATCTTAGGTTGCAGCCTTATAGACAATCTACTCTCAAGAAGAGTGGGAAGGAGAAGTTGAAGCCCAGATTTTATGGACCCTTTCGGGTAATCAGGCGGATTGGTGAGGTAGCTTATGAGTTGGAGCTACCTGGTGACAACAAAATACATAATGTCTTCCATGTTTCACGCCTCAAAAAGGCGATTGGTGCACGCATTGTTCCTTCTACTGAGTTGCCTCCATGGGATGAGGAGGGTAAACTCATTTTGGTTCCTGAAGCTATTGTTGATTACAGGGAGAAGGTGTTGAGGCGGAAGGTAATTAAGGAATATTTGATTAAATGGAAGAACTTACCTGTTGATGATGCTACCTGGGAACATGAAGACATTCTACAGCATCCGGCACTAAGATTGCTTGGGGACAAGCAATTTTTGGGAGGGAGGACTGTCATGTCCCCTTTACGAGCTCGTCAGCATTGGCACAGTGCATAGCCTATTCACGCGATCCTGTAGGCTATGGGAGCGGTTTAAGGATCTTGGAAGTCGGTTGGGAGCGATTTCCTATTTTTTAGGGCCGTGCTTTTTTGAAGCAGTTTCTATATTTGGACGGTTCGACCAAAAGGGTATCCAAAAATGCTATCGAGATGTTGGCTTGGGTCTTACGGTGCAATTATTTTAATACTCGTAATTATTTAATTATAAAGTCGTATTTAATTAAATAGACTTTATATTATGTGTGCACATAAGTCACTTAAGTGAATTATTAATTATTTGATAAAGTGACTTAGGGAGACATAAGGATTTATTAAAAAGGGGGTTTTTTTATCCCACATTGGTTATGTTATGATACAACCAGGCCGAGTCAATAATAAATAAAGTGGTCGGGCTCTCATTCCGGCCATCCTTGAACATTGAATATATTGCTTGATGCATTATGGAGAATTTGCTTGCAGATTCGAGCTTGTTGAGAACGGAAACTCTCGGCAAGGACATCCACTACGGCTGTGAAAGATCAGCTCTATTGGATTTTGATTGTCTTCATTCAGAGGGCAAATTGGAGATCAAAGAGAATTTCTGGTTCGTCATTGATATCTTGTGTGTGTTGGGAGATAGCAGCGATTTAGACCTGTAGACGGTACTTATTTGGAGGCTGTAGCAGTTTACTATTCACGCGGTACTGTAGCAGTTTACTATTCAAGCGGTACTGTAGCAGTTTACTATTCATGCGGCACTGTAGCAGTTTACTATTCACGCGGTACTGTAGCAGTTTACTATTCATGCGGCACTGTAGCAGTTACTATTCACGCGGCACTGTAGCAAATTACTATTCACGCGGCACTGTAGCAAATTACTATTCACGGCACTATTCACAAACTATTTCCAGAACGTGGATTGCTGCGATTTGTTTTCAGACTTGAGGAAAATCGGGTATTTTCAGTGCTGTTCATCATTGTAATTTCCCTTGCAATTAAGTTGTTCCAGTTTGTGAAGCTTTCTTTCAGCAGTATATTGTATGTTTAAATCCCATAAAAATACCCAAAAAAAAGAGCATATATTTGAATAAAAAGAGCAAAAATTTGTGTTTTTTTTTACTAGTCAAAATAGATAGGAAACAATCCAGAATAGGGTGGGTTGTTACAAGACCCAGACTCCATGTATAAAACTTCACAAATGATATAATGAAATATGTGCCTCATTTTACAATTGCCAAATCCTATATGGTATCAGAGCACCAGGGTTAGATATATCCTCCTTGTCTGCCAACAGACTTGTGGGAATTAGCCTAGCCACCAGGTTTTGCCATCAGATCTGTGGAGAGTTGTTCTTTTGAAGTCCAACCATTGATGCTGCCGAACGGAGAGATATAGCGGCCGGAGTAATTTTAATTGTAACTTTATTAATATATTAATAATAACTTTAAATATTAACTATTATATTAAAGGTGCAAGTCCTTGGTCCCACTTTGTGCCAATAGGGTAGCTGGCTTAAAGGTGCAAGTCCTTGGTCCCACTTTGTGGGATTCCTCACCCTATTAACATCGAGTTTGGGCATGTGTGTGGGGGGCTGGCCCTCTTGCTTTCTAACCGGTTAATGTGATGATGCAAGCCTAGTGGCATATTCCATGATTGGAATTCTGTTCACGTTAATACCTATCTATCTATCTATCTATCTATTATTAAATATTAACTATTATAAAGTTATAATAATAGTAACTTTATATTATAAAGTTATTATTAAATATTAAATATTATAAAGTTCTATTTAGAACTTTATATAAATATATTTAATATAAATTTGTATAACTTTATATACAAATATAAAATATTAAATTTATAAATTTAATATTTATAAACCTCATTAAAAAAAAAAGTGACGGTGAATATTCTGCCCAAGTGAAATGGCGATATCAACTGCTCCCAAAATTCTGCTCTCCGATTCTCAAGTCCTCAAAGGTGACAATTATGCGGCCTGGAAAACAAAGATTCAAGCCATTCTTGAATTCGAAGGCCTATGGGATATTGTTATTGGGACTGAGCAACGTCTACAGACAGTTGGAAAAGATCAGGATACATTTGATCACTGGAGTCGCAAAGCTCGTATGATCTTTCTTATTAGTATCTTGGATGATGTCGGACCTCATGTTCGGGATGCTAAGACTTCTACTGAAGTATGGACGAAGTTGCAGCAAGTGTATATGAATCCAAGAACCAAAATCAAATTCTTCATCTTCAAGGACAGTTGCATACTCTAAAGTTGAAAGGTGGAGAAAAATTGGAATCATTTCTTCGTCGAGTAGCTACGCTTTGTGCCTCCCTACAAGCACTAGGAGAGACTGTGGAAGATAAGCTCCTTGTACCCATTGTCCTGAGAGCACTCCCGGAGTCGTATCGCACCTTTGTGACATCCTTGAACATCCTAAAGTAGAAGCCAGATTTTGAAGAATTGGTCAACCTATTGCAACAAGAGGAAGCGTTCCATGAGAACTCAAATGAAGAAGAGCAAGCCATGATAACAAATCAGATGGGCATGATGTCATTCCACCAAGGAAAAGGCAACCAAAATCCCAACAAGTCGAAGAAAAGTTGTTTGATTTGTGGTAAAAAGGGCCATGACTTGCACGAATGTTGGTATAATACTTTTACTCAGGGAGATTCGAGTAACAAGAATCCAACACAAAGAGGACCACCTCCTAAGAACCAGGGAGAATGGAACCAACACCGACCACAACACCAGCAACAAGGGAATGTTGCCAATACTGACGACGAGGAGGAAACTGAGGATTTTGCTCTTGTTCATCAGGAGCAACTATCCACCGCATTTTCCCTCTAGGGGGGAACATACCCTACTTTGCTTAGACCTAAAGGATGACTCAGCGGCAAATGACCGAGAGGTAGATCCAGAGGCAAATGACCGAGAGGCAGACCCAGAGGCAAAACGACCTAGAGGCGGACCCAGAGGCAAAACGCCCAGAGACAAACCCAGATGTGATAGACCCAGAGGTGGACCTAGAGGAATTTACCTAAGCAAGAGTAGCCAGAAACAAGAGCCAGAGCAACTCAACCAAGAATCTCAAAGCAAGAACATAATACATTATCCCACCTAATGTATTATGGGGAGGAATGTTAGAATATAATACATTAGGTTATTAATGAAAGGACATGTTAATTAATAATATGTAAGGGTACGTCCTTTGGATAGACCCAGACTCCATGTATAAATCTTCACCAATGATATAATGAAATATGTGCCTCATTTTATGATTGCCAAATTCTATATTCTCCTTGAAAATTTTTAGTTCATTTTATTATCCTGCTTCCAAAATAGAAATGCACAGTAACCCCCTTCTTCCTCTATCCTACTTCATCATGAGGCATAGGTGTTAGAGTGAAAAGAGGTCAGTCTAGTAAATTCTTTCCATCAAGTAAAGGACCAGCTAGACGTCATATATATCTACACTCTTTCATTTCAGCAAACAATTCTGCTAGCTGTGTTGCTGATCGTATAGCAAGGGAAGATGTTTGTCCTTAGAATGTAAATGTGGCAAATAGGCTGACCAGACATTAAGAGAATTGGGAAGTGTGCTTTATCATGATGTCAACTACAGAACAATGTCACTGGGGAATTGAGGCAGGTGGAAGAGCAATGGTGTTGGGTTGACATCATCTTGTTGAACTTGGCTTGGTATTTTAGAGAGTCATTCTAATGCCAAGTCTGGCATTAATGTTTTTCTCAAGATGTGACCTTTACTTGTGCCCTAGAATTGTCAATTTGCTGTGGCTGTTCCACATTAAAGTAGTTTACACTAGGTTCTTTAGTTTAGCTTATTTTTGTAGTACTTTGTGGTTACTATGCATTGTAATTTTTAACAACTCTTTTCAAGGAGTCCCACTGGCCTACTTTGGTCATCTGTGAACATTAATAGAATAATCTTATCTTATTTCTACTGCACAACCCTGAGGCATAACTTTTCTAGCTCCACAAACTGGTTTAGGGAGTTGTCCTCCTTGCCACCACATCCTGGGCCCTGCGGTACGGATCAGTGTGGAACTATAAAGTGGTCAAGTCTTACAGGGTAACCTACCACATCTAATCCTGGTTGTGGTATACTCTAAAGGATGTGGTAGGTGCAAGTCCCACATGAAGTTCATAAAAGAGTTACCCAATGGTTGTCGTTGAGCTGAAGGTTATTTTCATGTGCAAGGGATTTATCAACCAAAAAGGAGAATAAAAAAGAAAGAAAAGAAAAAAAATCTAGTCATGGTATATGGAGGTTATCCTTAAGATGTTTTTCTATGAATTGGGTTATGTCCTGACCTTCCAAGAGGATGGAATGGGCCAACAAACTACCTTGCTTGAGAAACAACTTAAATGGAGTTCCTTGCAGAAACATCTGTAACAGTAATCACTATGAGCTCTTTGTTGGACCAGTGGGGTGCAACTTAAATGGAGTTCCTTGCAGAAACATCTAAAACAGTAATCACTATGAGGTCCTTGTTGGACCAGTGGGGTGCTGGACAGATTTTCAGTAATCAAAATAATGTATATACACAATGATGATGAAGAAGGTTGTTATTGCTAACTGTCTTATCAACCATGCATTTGGGATAACTCCCAAATACCTAACTACCTATATCACATGATGTGATAAATTCTTAACATCCCCCCAAGGGGCAGGAATCAACAAGTCTAAAAGTTCAAGAAGATCATGGAGTAGGACATACACATTAGTCCCTGATTTACGTCATTGTGAACAGGGGCAAACTCAACTGCTCACCTCAGTGGGACTGACCACACTAGACTAATTCAAGGATAGTGACAAACATAACTATCCAAGATTTTACATTATAAGTGGATAGGACACACACTGTATCCATCTACACAGTTGCAAACAGTTACACCCTCATTTGACAACAAACCTTGGTGATTAGGGACACACTCAACCAATCACAGGTACAATACTTTGCTTGTGAACCCCTACACATAACTATTGACAAGAGCATATGCCAATAGGGACACACACTACTATTGCCAAAACATAGGGTTGTCACTTCTCTCGAATGAAGCATTATCTCCAGTAGACAATGCAGTCTAATTTGATCTTCAAAATGGATCACAGCTGGGTCAACCATGTGACCCCCCTCAAACTGAATAAAGTTTTCTTTGAACATGTGGTCTTAAAAATGCCTCGGCATCGGTCTTCCATAGAACGATTGCCTCGGGCTTGAAAAGAGCTTTCCAACGAGTATATATAAACCTATATTTGTAAATCAATCACTGTCTCAAATCGCAAGACAACAGCGCGGTCTCATTGGGGAATTGATGCTTTTCCTTCCAAACAGAATCTCCAGGGAATATTTTCAGAATATTCCAAACAAATTTCAATGCATTTAAATTAAAAGGCAAGTCTCCTTGTGTCTCCACTTGGACTCACAAATCATTGTGAACAAGAAAGTACTTTAATGCTTTGATCAAATCTTACACAGTGCATGTTGGACAATGGAAGCTTGGTTTCAAAAAAATAAAAAACAGCATTTTTTCACCTGGGTCGAACTGTCAACTTTTAACTTTTCAAGAAAAAACAACCTTTTTGTGCACGGAGGATGCACTACCCATCTCAATTCTTTAAGAAAAGTTTTGATGGTGTACATATTTAAGTAACATAATGTCTGCGCCCACCACCAATGTGGGATATATGGTGTTTGCCTTCCAAGAACGCACGATCAAATCAGCACCTTCAAATCAACGTTTCTGCAGTGGTCAAATGTTTGACTCAAAAAATGGATCCTTGCAAACGACAAGAACCTTCCTGTCTAACTCTTCCATCAGTTTTCTTGACAAAATACATTTTATATGGCTTGTGGTTTATCCCATGATCCATGTGGGATTTAAAAAAAACAGAGTTTTGCCTTTTAACAGTCAATTCAACCTCTGGTCAAACAGTCAGACATGCAATTGAACAGCAGTTTTGATCTGAAAATTTTATAGATATTTGGGCCTCCTGTCGACTTAGGAGCTCCACAGGCAATGTGCGGCAGTCAAATGATGATTTTTTTTTTTTAATTTAAAATTTTTTAATAAAAAATGTTTGTGTAATGGCACCTTCTCTTTCCTTCCGGACAAAGAAAACAGCAAGCATGGAAAAGTGTTTTTTTTTTTTTTAATAATAGATATATCAACTCTCCAAGGAATATATCTTATGAAATGGCCTGGAGACACCCAAACAGTAGATGTAGATGACTCTGCACAATTTCAGATGGCCGGGTGTCTTGTGACGGCCCATGACCTTTTTCTACGTTTGGATGGCTCTTAGATGTCTCACATGTTAGTTGAATGACAGCCTATTCAATGTTTCAAATGGCCTGTGTTAGACAGATTCTTCCTGGGACGACGGTCTTGGGGTCTTCAGACGGCCCATCCGCATTCAGACGACTTCTCTTCAAGAAGATCCTTCGCTTCCCTTGCATGGACAACTTTTTCATTAGATGGTCTGTTCTTTTAATTCCTCCAGATGGCCCGTTTACAATGCATGATGACACTCTAGATGGCCCAAACTGAACCATGGCAAACTGAACAAATTATATATTAAATAACGATTCCATGCTATTTGCTAAACAGTGTTTACCTGGGATTCAAATTCTACATGTTCTTATATTCACACAGTGTGCGTCTTCACCATTCATGACTATCTTGGATGTCAACAATTACTCTGTAAATGAAGTTGCCGCCTTCTTGTTTGCTCTTTGGACATCTTAGTCTTCAGACGTCACCGGCTGCATTTCTTTATTGGTGCCCTGCTTCTCCTTCTTGAATGCACAAATATTTAGCATCTCCGCCAATCTTCTATCATTGCCTCATGTTCTTTCCTTCTGCAGCATGTCAGTGCATGTCTCGCAAAATATTTTGACATCTCCTTGACCTGGTCTTCCTCCAGCAAACTAATGAATGTCTCAATGCAGCATCTATGCCGCAAATCCCTTTCACGATACTCACTGTTGACATCCCATGTTCTATGCAACCATTATTTGTTTTCTCTTGACTGTTTGGTATGTGACAGAATCGTGTTACTCCATGTTCTCTGATTTATTTATTTGTCTTCCATCACAGCTTTTCTGAGCACATCTCTTATCTCTGATGCTCTTCTTCTCATCTCATTCACGTTCTTGCAATGACTAGAGAACCTAACGGCTCAATAGCCTGCTCTGATACCACATGTTGAACCAGCAGGGTGCTGGACAGATTTTCATTAATCAAAATGATGTATATATACAATGAGGATGAAGGTGGTTGTTATTTCTGTCTTATCAACTGCCTAGTTGGGATAACTCCTGATTACCTAACTATCTATATTACATGATGTGAGAAGTTCCTAACACTCCTCCAGTTTCAAAAGTTTGCCTGGTTGTTGGTTTGCCATTCGGTGCATTTGCCTGGTTGCCTGGTTGCCTGGTGCATTTGACTTCAAGGAAGACATAACAAATCACCACAGAATGGGGAGATCTTGTATTTGAAACAGAAGGAAAAAACCATAGAAATATTGGGGAAAGGGCACTCCAAAAAACAGCTTGAATCTCATATCTCAAATAGGAGAAACTATGGAACTGTTATGGCAAGGGTACTCCAAAAGGCAGCCATAATGGTTTGTAGTATTGTACCCTGGTAGACCTAGCAATCAAACAGCAAGTAAATGTGCTTTCTTTTGTAGGGTTTTCTTTCTTCAGTCATGATCTCTAAAGGGAGGTCTCTCACAGTCAAGGAAGCTAATAACTTTTGAGTATATTGTGAATTTTGAATGTGGCCACAGTTCTGCTGAAAATGTGGAAAATTTCTTCAGGAGCATGCAGGAAAAGATGAGCACCTTCACGTTTATATCTTATGGTTGTAGTTTTACGTCAACATGTGTTGTATACTTAATGTTTATGTAAGATATAGTGGCTACTCAGCTGTGGCCACAGTGATGAGACTCTGAGATTCCAAGATACTCTTCCTGTTCTGAGTCAAGTCAACCCAATTGAGTGAAATTGTCTCTAGGTCCTGAATCTTGCCAATTTTAAGAAACTTCATGTATTAATGTCCTGAGCCTAGATCCGTGAGTCTCAGGCATTGCCAATAACCCTAAAAACAGAAGAAAAGGTGATTTATTAAAAAGCAAAAGTAAAACTGAAAATAAAAGAAACCCTAAAACATAAGAGTAATTTTATCCGCATATCTAAGGCTTACTTTTCAATAGGAAGGTCACAAACCGAACAAAATATGTCTTCAGCTTGAGCAACTATCACTATTGAATATGCAGCTCAGTTGTTTTTCTACAAGCAAGTCATGTCCCTGGTATGCTTCTGGGAGTTTCTATTTAACAATGACCAACTTGCACATGTCAAAGTATTGCATGCACTGGTCCTAATCCAAATCTGCTTTTTACAATACTTTCTTCTTTTCTTTGTGATTACATTTTACATTTCATTGTTTTCTTCATTATCCAATGTTTTAACCTTTTTACATTTGCTTTATGTTTTGCATTTAAAATTTTTGTCAATAATTTATTTGCGTATAGTTTCCTTTCATTAATCTCGTACTTCCAATTGTCATTTTTTAATGATTGGCATCATGTCTTTTTTCATATACTGGGTTAATGATCTAGTGCATTTGAAATTTTATGGCATGTGCTTGTGAGAGCTGTAACGTGAGGGCTTGCATCCTTGTTACAGCTAATGTTCCGTGATCTTATACCGCACATATTGACTGTATCACGACAATGTTTAGCCAATGGAGATGAGGAGGTGGCTACTATTGCCTTTGAAATATTTGATGAAATTGTAGAATCTCCAGCACCTGTACTTGGGTCATCTATATTGCCCATTGTTCAGTTTGCTCTTGAAGTCTGCTCAAGCAAGGGCCTAGAAGCAAATACTCGTCATCAGGTGATTGCCTTAAAAGTTGCTTGCTAGTCTCTAGGATGCCGCTCTGTGCTTGTCTGCAAGTTTATTTTTCTTTTAAACTTTGGTTGCTTAATCTGCCTTAACTTTTCTTTTGCTATCAGGCGATACAGATCATCTCATGGTTGGCCAAATACAAGCCCAAATCCCTCATTAAACATAAACTGGTTAATCCCATTTTGGCAGTCATGTGTCCTTTACTTGCAGAAGGTAGTAAGAGGGATGAAGATGACGACCTTTCTTCTGATCGAGCTGCTGCAGAAGTTCTAGATACAATGGCCATGAGTCTGCCAAGAAAGCATGTTTTCCCACCTGTTCTTGAATTTGCTTCAATGAATTTTCAAAATACAGATCCAAAGTACCGTGAAGCTTCGGTTATGTCCTTGGGTGTCATATCAGAAGGCTGTTTTGAGGTTATGAAGAACAAGCTCGAAAAGATTCTAACGATTGTCTTACAAGCTCTAAAGGATCCAGAGCAGATTGTGCGCGGAGCAGCATCCTTTGCACTGGGACAGTTTGCAGAGCATTTGCAACCTGAAATCGTTGCACATTATGAAATTGTTCTTCCTTGTATTCTAAATGCTCTAGGGGATGTATCACCAGAAGTGCAGGTAAATGGTTGGGGGAATGCATCATGCTTGCTTTTCTCCTTAGAAGTAAATATTCAAATTTCCCATGAGACATGTAACCGTCTACCTCATACAGGAAAAAGCATACTACGCACTGGCTGCATTCTGTGAGCACATGGGATCGGAGATTCTTCCCTATCTTGATCCTCTGATGGGAAAATTGCTTGAAGGGTTGCATAGCAATCGTCGTGATTTGCAAGAGACTTGCATGGTATTCTTTGGGTTTTTCTTTTTCCAATACACACTTTTTAATTAGGGTTAAGTGTATTTTATTGACTGTTGCCAAACCATTTTGCTTGTAAAATCACTATGTAAATAATATTTCATTGTTATGTTTTTGTTGCAGTCTGCAATTGGGTCAGCTGCTGCTGCTGCAGAATTATCTTTTATTCCTTATGCCGAGAGCGTTCTGGAATTGATGAAGATTTTCATGGTGCTTTCTAAGGATGAAGATCTCCGCGCTCGTGCAAGGGCTACTGAACTTGTAGGAATTATTGCAATGGCAGTTGGGCGGCCAATAATGGAGCCCATCTTACCTCCTTTCATTGAAGCTGCTATTGCTGTAAGTATTATGTCTTATGATTCAGAACCTTATAGGTTTTTTTGAAACATGTTTCATTCATTCTGTATTCAATTTTTTAGGGCTTTGCACTCGATTTCAGTGAGCTTCGGGAGTACACACATGGCTTCTTCAGTAATATTGCAGAGGTCCTTGATGATGGATTTACACAGGTAGCTAACATACCTCTAAAAATAATATCATGATGTCTGTGAACATCACTGGTTTTGAAATTGTTTTATCAGTGTTTCTTAGGATTGTCATTTGTATAACCATCTGATATAATATGTTGGATAACCTCTGCAGTATCTACATCAAGTTGTTCCTTTGGCATTTGCTTCCTGTAACCTTGATGATGGTTCAGCAGTGGATATTGATGATTCTGAAGACGATGATACTACAAATGCATTTGGTGGTGTATCTTCTGATGAAGAAGCTCAAGATGAAAGGAGAGTCCGCAACATCAGTGTTAGAACTGGAGTCTTGGATGAGAAAGCAGCTGCCACTCAAGCTATTGGGTTGTTTGCACTTCACACAAAGAGTGCGTTTACACCGTATCCTTTGATTACTATAGACTTCTTAAGTACTTCACTTGACATGTTTTCCATGGAAGTCCTTTTCATGCTATTCCTTGATGATCTCCAAGCTACTTCGAGGAGGTTTTGAGGATCTTAACAAAACATGCTGGGTATTTTCATGAAGATGTTCGCCTTCAAGCCACTATCGGGCTTCAACGTGAGTATTGAAGCTTTTAAGGATCTTATGGCCAAGGAATTTTTTAGGCTTTTAGCTGTTATTGTGCCAACCATATAAAACTCATATTTGAATGAAAATGCAAATGCATTCTACTCAGTAACAAGCAAGGAAAAATGCTTAACAGTACAGCTCAAACATTTTTATACATTCTGGCTCAAACATCTGATGTATCTCCATACAAGCTACATACATTCTAACAGGGATTACATATATTTTTTGAGATAAAAAATAGGCTGGTCTTATAAAGTATTTTGACATTTTCATCTCTACAATGTGGCACAATGATTATTTTAATGGCTATCTTATCTGTCTGATTTGTAATGCATAGATTTAGCAAGAAACAATTTCTATATATTTGTAGAGAGAGATTATTTGAAGAACTCTACAAAGTGAATGACATTTGGAACAGTATGATATTTATCCATTTAACAGTGTTGAAAAAAACATAAAAAAGTAATGATGATTTTCCAGCGTTAAAAAAATTTTTAGAGTTAAAAATTTTTGAAAGCATCACTGACAGCTTCTGAAAATCAACCAAACAAAAGCGAGACGAATTTCATATCAAGTAACAAGAAATTTCATTATAGAAAATGAAAGATTACAAGTTTCTCATTCTTTGTTCAAAACTGGTTTCATGGAAACTACCGCTCATCAGTTGAACTTGTTAAAAAAAATTTTAGAGTTAAATTTTTTTGAAAGCATCACTGGCAGCTTCTGAAAATCAACCAAACAATAGCGAGACGAATTTCATATCAAGTAACAAGAAAATTTCATTATAGAAAATGAAAGATTACAAGTTTCTCATTCTTTGTTCAAACCGGTTTCGCGGAAACTACCGCTCATCAGTTGAACTTGTTAAAAAAATTTTTAGAGTTCAAAATTTTTTTTTGAGTTAAAAAAATTTTTAGAGTTAAATTTTTTTTTGAAAGCATCACTGGCAGCTTTTGAAAATCAACCAAACAATAGCGAGACGAATTTCATATCAAGTAACAAGAAAATTTCATTATAGAAAATGAAAGATTACAAGTTTCTCATTCTTTGTTCAAAACCGGTTTCGCGGAAACTACCGCTCATCAGTTGAACTTGTTAACTCTAATGTAGGGAGTAGCTATTTCTTCTTAAATTGTTAATATTTTCAAGTAAATAAGGAGAAAAAATCATCATTTTTGTAATTTTACTCTCTTTAATTTCTGATCCGATCCGATTTTTTGGGCTTTGCTGATAAATTGGCAATCATCATTTTTCAACTTTGGTCCATTATTTCTGATGCAAATTTATTATTCATATGTATGTATTAAGAGGAGAGATGACGAGCGAGAAACATACAATTCAAAACATTTCATTGCCTTCATGTTTATGCTATGTTATGTGGGGGCGCATCCCCTAGGGGATGGAGGGATGCAGTTGGGATGTCCTCTCTGTCCCTTTCTATTGGGGACGGCCGGGGATGTCCCCAATATGTCCCTTCATACTCTAATTTATGCGGAGATGCATAAAGGGACGGGCTAAGTGTCCCCTTGAGGGAGAGGGGGGTGCAGCTTAAACCTGGAAACTTGATATAGAGAGACAAGAATACAAATGGATCGGTGCTTTGACAATTGAAGTATGGAGAGCTGTTTGCATAATATAGAGAATTGTCTAATTAGATAAACAGTTGCAATTTGGAAAGTTGAAAATTTAAATATCCCCATATTTGAAAAACTTCAAATCTTTTTAGTGAGACAAGAATGCAAATGTATGGGTGCCTGCATAGCTTCTGTTGAAAGTTGAAACACACAACTCTAGCATCTCTAAAGTTCTGCAATCCATTTATGCACATACAGTGAATGCATGACATTGCCACATAATACTTTTGGATGTTTTGGGACAACTATGGATAATTGAAAAACGAGTCATCAGGAAGAAGAAGCTGAAGATGAAAGTTTAAAGAGCATTCTTGGCTGTCCTGTGGTCCAATCACATTGAACCAGTCACTATACTCCAAATTATACATCATTGTAGATTCACTTTGTCTATGATTGGTGATGATTAGTAATGAGAAAACCAATGATCAACTGAAATTTGTGCTTTTTAAAATGTTCTTTCACTTGTAATTCTAAATTTTTATATTTCTATATTTTTTAAATATATTATATAACTGTCCCCTGAGGTGTATCTTCTAGCCATCCCCTTTTTGCATCCCTGCGTTTCCCCATCCCCCTCAAAAGGGTACTCCAAGGAAGATAGCTTTTATGTGAAGAGGGAGATTTGGTGCCAATTGCCACACCAGGCTGATGAGGAAAGAAAGAAACAAAGAATTAAGTGAGCATCCACAAATGACTGAACTAGTGGAATGGAACTAAAATGCATAATCAGGTTACAACAAGAGAAGTGTTGAAAAGGCCGATGGGGTTTGGGGCAATTGGTGGGGAATGGAAATTTTTACATTCTTAACCAAGGTTCCAATCTCATGGACAAACCTTAAGAGATCAAATGGCATGAGCTTAAGTGGTAAAAATCATGGACTCCCAAGGTGGAGACTAAGGTTCAAATCTTGGCAGGTGATATATGCATAATTGGTAGCTGTAATTCCTCTATGTGGTATGTTGCAATACCACAGTAACATGGCCAGCATGCAATAGGGGTTGGTTGGGTCCATAATCTCCTATAACCGGAAAAAACAGAAGTGTTCAAGGGCATCTCCTCCTTAAATGTCTGATATAGCCATGGTAACAAGCATTCTGCAAATTTAATGGGCTTGCCAGGAAAAAGAATCATCAAAGTTGGTAAAAGACAACGACGGGGAAACTATCCAAATTTTTTCAATTAATTGACACATTTTCATGAATTTGTGAGTCCACACGGAAGACTAAGCCAATGTTGGTATAAAGGAAAAATTCAAGAAGAGAAACTCATCAATGTAAGAACACAATTTGGAAGGGCGTACTAATGAGAGCAGCGAGCACCTTCAAAAGATTGAAATTAGATGTATCTCTATGCCTAAATGTACATATAGCTAGAACTCATTGGGTGGATACCAATTTAGAGATCATCAATGTAAATAAATCCAGAAGACAAGCTGGGGGCCAAAAGGGTAAGTTTGCTCCTAATTCAGTATTCCACTCCTTGCCAATAAACATAAAGCCTTAGAGTTTTATCCTCCCTATTCAGCATTCTATCCAAAATGAAAATTTATAGGTCATATAGCACTTCACTAATTCTTTTTATGGTCTGTTCTTGGTTGATGTATGTTATTATCATTTTATTATAGGTCTTTCCATTTTGATTATTTTGTTTGACTGGCCATGCCTTGCTATTTACAGAAAGTCTGCCTGCTTTAATGTTCTGTTGCAATCACCATTTTTTGATATCACTAGTCTCCTGGTGGTAATTGAGTAATTTCCAGAATGTTTCAATCTGTTTTCCTCTGAAGACTATGCATGCATAATTTCTGGAGGGATGAGTTTGCAGTTTCTGTCTTCAGTTTTTTGAATAGATGGTTTTGCTAGGTAAATTGCTGTGTATATTGTATGAATTTCTGAATGCTTTAAGAAAAGAATACAAATGGTGACCCTCATAAAGCCAAAAGAACAGGTTCATAAATTTAACCATTAAAGGCAAAAGAAGGATCTCAAAGTTCGTATTGAAATTTGCCTCTTTACCCTCTCCCTTTTTTGCATGGTCATCAAATCCCTCCAGTAAGGACAGACTTATGGATATCACATTGTTATCATCAAACATAAAAAACCTTTTTGAAGGATTTTTCTCTGCCCTTTTGGAACTTCAGTGGGCTTAACCATAAGACTTTGGAACTTCAAATAGGAGATTCAAAGTTTGAATCCAATGGGGGCTAGATCTGTACACCATACTTAGGTAACCAAAGTTTGGTTGGATAAACATATATTGGGTAATAACATCCTCCATGAAAATAAGATTAATTTAGAAGTATAGCCTAAGTAGTCCAATGGTGAAGACTTTGGAACTCTAAATAGAGGTCCAAGGTTCGAATCTTGAGGGGGGTACATTATGCTTCGGTAACCGGAGTATGGTTGGGGATAACCATATATTGGATAAACAATATCCGTCTCATATGGCCTATGGCGTTGCGGACATTAAAAGCTACTTTACCCTTTTTTATCCTTTGGCATGGTCATTAAATCCCTTCCACAAGGACAGATTCCTGGATATTGTTTACATTGTCATTTTTAAACATAAAAAACATGTTTGAAGAATATAGTTCACATCTTAACGTTAAGTTCCCCCTTATTTCGTACCATTTGTTGAAATTTTATTGTGGGTGATGTCTGGCATGGAGTTCATCTATTGTTTTGGGTTCAAAATTTCATTATCTGCCTATTCTTTTCGCAATTCATTGGCTAGAAAAATGTTACTGTTGCCACATTTGGCACGGGGTGCCATATTTTCAGTTTTTCAAAGTGAGAGCTGCTCTTTTCCTTCCCTTCTCCTCATTCCCCCTTTCCTCTTCTCCCCCTTTCTTCCTCTTCCTCACAGCTTCATTCCCTCTTCTTCTTTCCCCCTTTCTTCCCCCAATAAAACTCCAGCAAGTGTTTCCTGAAAATGGCTAAGTGTCGGGGCGCAACCCGACTTCGCTGCCAAGTCGGAGTGTGCCCTCCAGTTGGAGCACAGTAGGGAAAGTGCGAAGTGCGACAAAACAGGGAAGCAACATGGCAGAAAATAAACTAAGTGCTGGGGCGCAACCCGACTTCGCAGCGAAGTCGAGGTGCGCCCTTCTTCCTGGGCGCACTAGGGAAATGGTCAAGCAGAAAAACGGCTAAGTGCTGGGGCGACACCCGACTTCGCAGCGAAGTCGGAGTGCGCCCCTTTCCAATCTTGCGATCTAAACAGCGGATAGAGAAAGCCAAGCACCGGTGCACAACCCGACTTCGCAGCGAAGTTGGGGTGCGCCCTCTGACCGGTGCGCAGTTGGGGAAGCAGGCCCAGAAAAATGACTAAGGCAAGAAGACCCTCCCAACTGCGCTGTTTTCTACCTGCGCAACCCGACAGCGCTCAGATCTCGGGCGAAGTTGGATAAACTGCCTTTCAAGGCAGCCGTGTGTCACTCATCATTATCTGACAAGTGTCCAACCTTGGGATCCGTGCCGAGACTTGACCGCGCAAGGACAAAGCATGGGCTTCACTACCGGTGCCAGTTGTCAACATTTAAAGCCGATGTGAAGTGCCATCTGCCGCACCTACCCGCATTCCTGTTGACCGGAGACTTGACCCAACACGCTGCCACGTAGTTGTACCGCCTTCAGGGACACCATGCTGCAAGGGCAGTCCGGCCCGACAGAAGTCAGCATCAGCAACTCCTCAGCCGCTCGTGTCAGCTATTGTCTTGTCTAGGACTTTGTGCCCATGAATGTAATCGGGGGAGTTTTGGGCTATAAATACCCACCACATTTTCAATGTAAGTGGTGGAAGGGGAATAAATTGCTAGGGGACAATTGTAGCTGTGCGTTTGCCTCAAATACAAACATATACTTGGCTCACGCTTCTTGTCTTTTATCTTGCATCTTGCCTCTCCTTGTCATTTCTGCCTCATGTTTGTTGTGTCATTGCTTGTTGTTGTACTTAACTCTGGACTCCAGCATTTGATGGCCAGGTATTTCTGGAATGCATAGATAGAGGATACATGGGATCGCTGATAGCTGTAGTTTCGATGTATGTTTGTAGATGAATGTTGTTAGTAGTGGTGATTGATTCGTCGCCGTGCTGCTTATTCCCCCCACCCAACTCCAATCACATTTGGAATTTCTTTCTGCACTTTTATCTCTTTCTGTACCCCTTTTATCTCTTTCTGTACCCTTTTTATCTCTTTCCTGCACTCTTATCTTATCTCAACCCCCCATAGGAGCCGGCCTTCTCCGGAGATTGGCACGGAAGGCATTCCTTCCTTTCGGCCTTTCAATGTTGGTCTGCGGGTCTAGGGCGCATTGACACACCAAGTCCTTCCCAGGTGGCGGATCCGTGGCCAACAGTTTCTGGCACGCCCGATGGGACCTGGAAGTTTCCCACCCCTAGACAGAATCGAAGCACGAGTGCTCGCTTCATTGCTGTTAAAAATCAGAGCACCTGGCGACTATGCACGTACCTGAATACTCTTTGAGTCCGTAAAGACCGGTCCCAACGCCTTCATGCAAACGAGAAGGTGGCGAGCAAGGAATCCGGGAAACCCGCCTGACTTCTACGAAATTGACATTGCTGCTCCAGGAGAGCGCGTCAGGCTGGCTGATCAACAAGCTCGCATAAACGAATCCGAAGCTGAAATAAGGAAGCCCGAGTTGGTGAATCTCTGGCTTGCCCTCATCTGGCAAAATCACCTGGCGACTCTGACTGAGCTGAAGATCCAGATTTCTTGATCGCAGACGCCCTTTTTTCAAGCTAATAGAAGACACCTCGGAGGAATCAAGGTTTGGTGAGCAGCCTTGACCTCACAAGCAGAGAAATGAATGTTCACCTACAGTCTCCATATTTTTAGGAAGCCTGAGTTTGGTGGATCTCTGGCTTGCCTTCATCTGGCAAAAACACCGGCGACTCCGGTCGAGCTGAAATATGGAAGCCCGAGTTGGTGAATCTCTGGCTTGCCTTTATCTGGCAAAATCACCATGGCAAATCCCTCATAATATGCAAAGCCCTAGAATGCAGCTGTGTGGAGCTCAAGAGGCAGATCTCGTCCAAAGTCACCGGTGGGAATATGCAAACACCGCCCAAATGATGAATAATATGGTTGCTTGCAGTTTCCATCGGGAGACGGGCCAAGAGGAGGAACAAAATCCAGTGGCAAATTCTGAACACAAAGAGGGCACATTTTTGCACCCTTTTTGTGTCTCAGGGCATAGCACGCAAGCATTCAGCCAAAGCCCAATAAGCATGCCTCACCAGGAGGCTGATCAGGAGGAGACCCCGACAAAAAGCCTATCGCCGGAAAGCTCCTGCTATCGCATCAAGGAGTTGGAGGAACTCGTGCTTGAGAGCCCACAGGTGGTGGACTCTCTAGAGCGGTGGTATTGGCTCCAACCATCACCGCAACCGGTACCCGAAGAAGGCTTCCGTCTGAAAAATCTCCTTGCCACATTGTTCATCAATTGTATGTGTACCGGCATGAATGATAACCTGCCACATTGCACTGTGTTCGCGACTTGGCAAACTTTGGGAGGCCAGCCGGACTTCAAAGATCATCCGAAGTACAATCAGATCTGGTCCGGACACTGCAGGTTCACCGGATAGGCAACCAAAGCAAGATGTGTGTTGGCGGCATGCCAATCATGCTGCAAACTTTTGTATAAATAATATAAATAATCCGGCTAGTATGCAAAGTTTTAGTTGTTTTCTTATTTTAGTTTATGCGGTTTTTTTTAGTGCTCCAGGAGGGCCATGGGTGCCAAGGGTTTGGGAAAGAAGTTGCTGCCGACAGCGAATATCAAGAGGACGGCGAGGGTGACTCTGTTGCCCAATGGATAAAGGCCTGGGTCCTTGCGTCGAGGCGAGCTTGACACCCCGCGAGCCGCCAGGAATGTTGCCACATTTGGCACGGGGTGCCATATTTTCAGTTTTTCAAAGTGAGAGCTGCTCTTTTCCTTCCCTTCTCATTCTCCCTTTCCTCTTCTCCCCCTTTCTTCCTCTTCCTCACAGCTTCATTCCCTCTTCTTCTTTCCCCCTTTCTTCCCCCAGTAAAACTCCAGCAAGTGTTCCCTGAAAATGGCTAAGTGTCAGGGCGCAACCCGACTTCGCTGCGAAGTCGGAGTGCGCCCTCCAGTTGGAGCGCAGTAGGGAAAGTGCGAAGTGCGACAAAACAGGGAAGCAGCATGGCAGAAAATAAACTAAGTCGTTGGGGCGCAACCCGACTTCGCAGCGAAGTCGGGGTGCGCCCTTCTTCCTGGGCGCACTAGGGAAATGGTCAAGCAGAAAAACGGCTAAGTGCTGGGGCGACACCCGACTTCGCAGCAAAGTCGGAGTGTGCCCCTTTTCCAGTGCGCAGTCTAAACAGCGGATAGAGAAAGCCAAGCACCGGTGCACAACCCGACTTCGCAGCGAAGTCGGGGTGCGCCCTCTGACCTGTGCGCAGTTGGGGAAGCAGGCCCAGAAAAATGACTAAGGCAAGAAGACCCTCCCAATTGCGCTGTTTTCTACCTGCGCAACCCGACAACGCTCAGATCTCGGGCGAAGTTGGATAAACTGCCTTTCAAGGCAGCCATGTGTCACTCATCATTATCTGACAAGTGTCCAACCTCGGGATCCATGCCGAGACTTGACCGCGCAAGGACAAAGCATGGGCTTCACTACCGGTGCCAGTTGTCAACATTTAAAGCCGATGTGAAGTGCCATCTGCCGCACCTACCCGCATTCCTGTTGACTAGAGACTTGACCCAACACGCTGCCACGTAGTTGTACCGCCTTCAGGGACACCATGCTGCAAGGACAGTCCGGCTCGACAGAAGTCAGCATCAGCAGCTCCTCAGCCGCTCGTGTCAGCTATTGTCTTGTCTGGGACTTTGTGCCCATGAATGTAATCGGGGGAGTTTTGGGCTATAAATACCCACCACATTTTCAATGTAAGTGGTGGAAGGGGAATATATTGCTAGGGGACAATTGTAGCTGTGCGTTTGCCTCAAATACAAACATATACTTGGCTCTGCTTACTGTCTTTTATCTTGCATGCTGCCTCTCCTTGTCATTTCTGCCTCATGTTTCTTGTGTCATTGCTTGTTGTTGTACTGAACTCTGGACTCCAGCATTTGATGGCCAAGTATTCCTGGAATGCATAGATAGAGGATACATGGGATCGTTGATAGCTGTAGTTTCGATGTATGTTTGTAGATGAATGCTGTTAGTAGTGGTGATTGATTTGTCGTCGTGCTGCTTATTCCCCCCACCCAACTCCAATCACATTTGGAATTTCTTTCTGCACTTTTATCTCTTTCTGTACCCCTTTTATCTCTTTCTGTACCCTTTTTATCTCTTTCCTGCACTCTTATCTTATCTCAACCCCCCATAGGAGCCGGCCTTCTCCGGAGATTGGCACGGAAGGCATTCCTTCCTTCCGGCCTTTCAATGTTGGTCTGCGGGTCTAGGGTGCATTGACACACCAAGTCCTTCCCAGGTGGCGGATCCGTGGCCAACAGTTACTTGTAGTGGTTTTTGCCAAGGGATGTTTGGACTTTCATGGCCAGTGCCTTCATCTCAGCTCTCTTTCCACTCTACCCATATCGGGCATCTTGTTAGTCTACGATATTTGGGAATGGAACTTGTTTCTTTGAATAGATTGAGGTAATTTCTTGTCGTAAGCTTAATCTCTAAGAAGTTATTGAAATTTGGTAATGTTGTGTTTTTAACAAAGGACAACCCTTTGGCCAATCAGTTCTATGTAATGCCCCTTTCTAGATGATGGCAGGCTGTGGGCCCCACTCACCTATTTTTGCGGAGCAGTTGTGGTGTGTGGATGTTCCTTTTTGTATGTGAGTTTGTATTTTGGTTAGGGGATTTTACATTCTACCACTAAAATACTTGCAACAAGGTTATGAGTTCGAATTCAATTCTGGGTGTGTGGATTGATACATCTAACGTTTCAAATCAAACCACTCTCGAGTTGAGGACCTAGCTGTTCTTGAAGCCATACTTTATCACTCACTTGGAAGAATCTCCAAACAAGTTAGAATTTGAACCCAGCTATTTGGAGAACAAGAACCCTGGGCCATCCTTCATGTGGGGAGCTGCTTTATTATTGATCTGTTGTCTAATACATGATGCATTTTTTTCTTAGGGTGAGTGTGTTCAGACCATAGTTGAGAAAATCTGCAGAATCCCGATTTTTTGCCGATTTTTTAAAATGCCGATGCAATCGGCAAACTCTTGGCGATGCAAAGATTTTTTTGCTGATTTTTTCAAAAAATCTGCAACTCTTTTTTTTAGACTGCAGCCGATTTAGGGTTTTTTTATGCAAACCCATTTTTCAGCTATTAATGTTGAAATTCGAAGTTCAAAGTTTAAACCCGAAACGCAAAACCCTCTTTTAAAGTAAATATTGCTGCCTGATAACTATGTATGTAAGCCCATTTTTCAGTTGTTAATGTTTGAAACGTTGAACTTTGAAGTTTAAACCCTAAACCCGAGGTTAGGCCCTAGGGTTTAGGGTTTTTTTTCCTCGTCTTTTAAGTAAATATTGCTGCCTGGTAACTATGCGTGCAAGCCTGTTTTTCAGCTGTTAATGTTTGAATTTGAAACTTTGAACTTGAAGTTTAAACCCTAAACCCTACTCTAGGCCCTAGGGTTTTGGGTTTAGTTTTTTCTTTTCCTCCTCTTTTTAAGTAAATATTGCTGCCTGATAACTATGTATGCAAGCCCATTTTTCAGTTGTCAATGTTTCAATTTTAAACCCTAAACCCTAGCCTTTTGGTTTAAGGTTTAAGTTTTTTTTTTCCTTTTTTTTCAAGTGATTGTAACTTTGTTGTTACTTGTTTCCATGTGCAGGCATATAAAAAATGAAACCTTTTTTTCCTTCTTGTTACTTGTAACTTTGTACCTTTTCATATTATAAGCAATACAAGATGTGTTTTGTCACTTTCATGTGTACTTAAAGCTTGAGCCTTGTATGATGTTTTGACATGAATTATTGCTTTTATTGCAATATATGATTTGCATAATGTTAATTCATTGTAATATACTTTATGCATGAAAAAAACTTTTTTCAATGAAAATATTCATTTTCTTTCCCCAATTTTTTGCCGATTTTTAAAAATGCTGATTCTTTGCCGATTCCGATTTTCTCAACTATGGTTCAGACCCTTGAAAAAATATTTATACAAGAAGTCTAATTATCCAACATATTTTCCTAGCTGCTAAATATGAGCTGCACGGGTTGCAACTTACTCCAGGTATATGCATGCCTCTCTGAACAATAAGGTGAAATGTTTGCTCCAAAGGCAGCTCAGTATTACAATCCCACTCAGCACAATTAGCAGCCTCTATTGGACTTCTATTTCAGTCTGTGTTCCATGAGGACACAACTTGGCTTAGGGTCTGCCTCAAAGATTGGTCTCAGCATCCTGGAAACACATCCCAAAAACGTGCCCTGAGGTCCCAAAAATGCATCCTGACATCTTGCATTGTCCCCAAAAAGTCGTTGAACATTGATTTCATTTAACACGCAGTTCAGCACCAGGTTTTTAGTTCATAGCTTCCTTGAACCAAATGTATTCTAGTGCACTCGTGAGTAGTGGAGATATCAGACCTCTTTAATAGCTCGGCTAAAAAACATATAATGCTTCTACGATGACCGACTTCCTCTAGTATTGGACTCCACCTTTTCCATTTGGCATTAAACATAACCAAAGTTTTACTTAAGAAACTCATCTCAAAAAGCTTAGCTTTCTTTAAAGTGGATAATCAACAATGAATGAGATTAGTAGGTTGAGCTTGTCTTTTAATTGGTCAGCCTTGCTGTTGAGGCTCTTCAACAAGCAGTGACAAAGTTCGATGACCTGCTCATTTATTGATTTTCACATTTTCGTTTCAAGTCCAACATCAATTTTGTCTATATTAAGTTTCTTCTAATATTTTTGCACTTCGTTGAGGTTTCAATTTCGGGTAGGATCCAGTCTATTAAAGTTGATTTGCAGTCTTCCATGGTTCAATGTTCATGCATTTTTAATTATGGAGGAAGTGTTTACGCTTTTTCTCTTTTTCCTTTCATTGAGTTTATTGTTACATAGAGCGTTTAGTGGGGGCATGTACATTGCAAATTTTTTTAAAGATATTGTGGCAATCAATACCTGCTAATGAAAGGAGCACCTTGTGTTATTCTTTGAACTATACTGCAGATTTATTAACAGCAACCCAGGAGGCTTTTCCAGGTTCAAATGTAAGAATATCTTTCATGTCCTGTTTGTACTATTAAGTTTGATCTTTTGTCCAGATCTTTTATAAGTTTTTTTTGGTGTTGATAATTGTTAAACCCACTTTCTGGCATTCTATATTTTGTCTCATTCCATTGTTAAAATCGTCCATGTTTTGCAAATGATAAATTGTTGTTAATTTAATTTTTCGTATTGTGGATGCATGCAGCAACTGTCCCGTGAAACTAAGCATGTTCTTGGTATGCTGAAATCTTGTCTCAATGCTCAAAATTTACTGAAATGTTATCCTGAAAGCATATAGTCAAGGACATGTACCGTTGTCTTGTACTTAATCAATTTTGTTTGTTGATTGGAATGTTGTTTGCAGATACAGTGATGGATCTGTATATCAGGGCTATGCATGAGGATGATGACAAGGAAGTGGTTTCCCAAGCATGTATGTGCACAGCAGAGATAATGAAATCTTTTGGGTACAATGCAATGGATCCTTGTAAGTTAGACATCTACCCTTGTAATGGTCTTTTGTTTTTTAAATACCTCAAAGAATCTAGTGCTCTAATGTAGTGTGCCAAACATTTGAATCATAAAAACGTTTTCTAACTCTGAGCAACCATTTTCTCACATTTTATTTCTTTTTCTAAATCTAAGCAACCATTTTCTCACATTTTCTTCTTTTTCTAACTCTAAGCAACCATTTTCTAACATCTCTATTTCCTGAGAATCTTTTAAAATTTTCCTGTGATACCATCACTGCTGATTTTCCCTGCCTATGACGAGGCTTAAAATAGCACAAACCTACCGACCATGATCCTACACTAAAACTTCACCTAATCCCCTAAATTATAGCTTATTTAGAAGATTCTTAAATCCGTTCAAGAAAAAAATGGCACTGAAAATCCTTCAATTAGTTGAATCTGCTTGTTGTGGTGCAGTGGTAAATGCCCTGGGTGCTGGTAGAGGCCGACCCAGGTTCCATTCCCCTTGTCTCCATCCTGCAGATATATGGTATAGTTAGGAATGTCCTATGCCCAACCTGTTGAAAGTGGCACCTCGAAAGGGGTGTTTTCCACTATAAATTAGTTTTTAACCCAGGTGTTGTAGGTGAGTTGGAGAGGAGAGGGCAATCCTCCAAGGGAGGTCCCAGGTTCAAATCTCCACCCTACCAAAAAGCTGAATTGGGTATCCAAAATCCAATTGATAATGTTGGTGCGGGTAGGGTCGGGTGCGACTCCTGGGTGACTTTGACAGTGTAGAACCCCCTGTTCGTGTTCTCTCAGACCAAGGCGGTCCCGCAAAGGGTTTTTCGCTTTTAAAAAAAAATAAAAAAAATCTGAGAGTTATATGCAATTGAAGAAAGGCACTGGCATGGACTGTGTTTTTGCACTGGACATGTGCAGCAAATTCCAAGACCAATATCTCCTTATCTAGAGATCCAAAAATTGATAAGCTTTGACTGGTTGGAAGAGTAGTCTACATTCCAGCATAAGAAGTTTCACTGCAATCCGATGCTCCAGTACAAAGTTACGTCTTCTGCACGAACTTGCCTCGTTTCTTTTCTGAAAATCCTTAGCTCCAATATGACCCACACTGTGCTCTCAATCAGAGGGAGACATGACTATTAAATGCAATAATGATGGGATGCACTGTAACAACAAAACATGGAGGAAGAACCTCTTCCAATGCCAAATTTGAGAGAGAATATCTTTCGATTGAGATGATTACAAGAAGGGGTAAAATACTTGCAAAAGTTTCTTGCTTCCTATGTTTCCTCTTATCTGTAAATTTATTGAACCTAAAATCATAATGCTACTTACAAAAACCATGGGCTAGACACAAAATAGTCCCATGTACAAAACTAAGGCTGAAATACAAAGTAGTCCCATATACAAAACTATGGGCTTTGATACAAAATAAGCCATAACCATAAATTTTAAATTGTTGCATTTTGGTATGCAACATTCAGATCCTTCTTATTGGTATAAGATGGTATTAACTTCTATTTTCTTGAATGTGTCTTTTAATGGCAGATATAGCACGGTTGTCTGAAGCAACCTTAGAATTACTACGTCAAGAAGCTTGTTGCCAGCAAACTGATGATACAGACAGTGACTTGGATGACGATGATTGTGAACATGATGAAGTTTTGATGGATGCAGTCACTGACCTTCTTCCTGCTTTTGCAAAATGCATGGGTTCTCAATTTGAGCCCATATTTGGCAGATTTTTTGAACCTTTGATGAAGTTTGCGGTGGGTATTATTTTGTGTGATTAGGAGTACAAGCCTCCTAAATTGCAATCTTACTATGACTGTAGAAAATGAATGGTTCTCACTGACAATCATCTGAAATGCAGAAAGCTTCTCGGCCGCCTGAAGATCGAACCATGGTTGTTGCTTGCCTTGCTGAAGTAGCCCAACAGATGGGTTCCCCAATTGCTCATTATATGGATGTGAGGTTTTCAAGATGCATGCATTCAATATTTCTTTTTGCAATGGCTATTGTGCCCATGTTAGGTTTGTCTCTTTTTATAATCTGGACTAATTTTCATTGAAAAATTGATGGTACTTAGAATGTGATGCCATTGGTAATAAAAGAAATATCATCATCTGAAGCTGCAAATCGGCGAAATGCAGCCTTCTGTGCTGGTGAACTATGTAAAAATGGTGCAGAGGCAGCTCTAAAGTATCCAACTTAAGAATCAACATGCTGAGGATTCATGTTTTGGTCAAAGTCTAGTATACATTACTTAAATAAGGCTTTCCTTAATTTACTTAGATACTACAATGATGTTCTTTGTGCTTTGCACCCTCTGTTTGGAGATTCAGAAACTGATGATGCTGTTAGAGATAATGCAGCTGGTGCGGTTGCACGTATGATAATGGCTCAACCACATGCTATTCCCTTGAATCAGGTTTTAAAATCTAATATTGAAATTATTGCCTTTCTATTTGAGTTTTTGATGAAATTTAAACTTAATTTTAAGATTGGTTTTAATTATTAATATTTCATATGCATCTGGTGTCAGGTTTTACCAGTTTTTCTTAATGCATTACCTTTGAAAGATGATCTGGAAGAATCATTAGCTGTTTATAGTTGCTTATGCAACTTAATTATGTCTTCTAAACCTGAGGTACAGCTTTACAAGTTACTGAAGTGATCCTCTCTTTTACAATGGTTGTCTCTGAAATGTTTTCGGAGCCTCAGCACAGCTGGCATTCTGAGACCTGTCCATGTTATGCAGATCCTCTCACTAATCCCACAGGTGGTGCAAATCTTTGCTCAAGTTGCTGCATCTCCTGCTGAAAGTTCGGACGTAAAAGCTGGAATTGGCATGGCCTTTTCTCATCTGCTGTCACAATATGGGGATCAAATGCAGCCTATCTTAAGCACTCTTTCACCTCAGCATTCTAATGCTCTAGCATCGTTTTTAGCAAGGAGCTAAAAGGAGGACTTCTAGAATCTCCCATTTTCACCTTTTTGAATGTTATAAAGTGTAAGGTGAAGATACCATCTTTTTTAATGTTATAAAGTGAAAATGTTGGGAAGATGTCTTTTATAGGGATTATTACTGGGTTCTGTCAGGTATTTATCAACATGCTCGATGCAAAGTGGGTGCGTTTGTTTTCTTGAGGTTTTTGCTAGAATCAAGAAGCATACTCTGACAAGCTATCTATTAAGGTATGGCATTCTATGCTGTTCTTTATTTGTTAAGTTTAGATTTCCTGATGCTACACCAACTATTGATCTTCGAAATTTTACATATGCAGGTTTCAAGTGTTGCAGTTTACATCGCCTCTTGGAAAGTTCCCAATTTTATTGATTTGAGAAGTGATTATTCTTTAGAAGTCATTCATTTAGATTGTGTTTGGAGTTTTGACATTGAGATTTTCTTTGATAGAGCTTGTTGCTGGAGAGCTGTAATTGTCGGGTTTTGCTGCACCAAGCAGTAGTCTTTGATTTATATGCCGGTTACATCATGTTGATTATTAATTAATAAAAGCCTAAAGGCTTCATTTTTTGAATTGCATGTTCTTATTTGTGGACAATCTCTTTATATTAATATGCTTTCACTATTGTTTTAGTAGACTAGTGTACAGGAGACCTACATGAGTGAAGCCTGGGATGTCGATGATCTTCACTTCGACTATGGTATATAATGCAGCAAATAGTCTATACATATTGGCAGGCTTTTGTATACAAGAAAAGATAAAACTGTAAAAGAGAGAAGGGTCAGAACGATCTAGACATGACGTCGGGGATGTTAAACAAAAGTATTGCTTAGTAGGGTAAGGTTGTTATTGTATATAATATTTTTTCCCTATAAAGGGATACCTACGTTTAGGTGTTGGCTTGATACTGATATAGAAGCCTTGGCTGTCTTTTGGAATTCATTGAACAATCCCTATGGTCGAAAAAATAAGTTATTTAAATGCTTAATATGTGAGTATCAATATTTGAAAGCTGATCAACTACTGTGTCCTTGGAGTTCATGTACTTATTTGTGGACAATCTCTTTATATTAATATGCTTTCACTATTGTTTTAGTAGACTAGTATACAGGAGACCTACATGAGCGAAGCCTGGGATGTCGATGATCTTCACTTCGACTATGGTATATAATGCAGCAAATAGTCTATACATATTGGCAGGCTTTTGTATACAAGAAAAGATAAAAACTGTAAAAGAGAGAAGGGTCACAACCATCTAGACATGACGTCGGGGATGTTAAACAAAAGTATTGCTTAGTAGGGTAAGGTGGTTATTGTATATAATATTTTTTCCCTATAAAGGGATACCTATGTTTAGGTGTTGGCTTGATTAGGTGTTGGCTTGATACTGATATAGAAGCCTAGGCTGTCTTTTGGAATTCATTGAACAATCCCTATGGTCGAAAAAATAAGTTATTTAAATGCTTAATATGTGAGTATCAATATTTGAAAGCTGATCAACTACTGTGTCCTTGGAGTTCATGAAGAAGTTATTTAAATGCTTAATTTGTGAGTACCAATAAAAGCTGATTAACTACTGTCCCCTGGGAGTTGTGTTGTTTTTAATTGGGTGTATGGTATTGGAATGGATTCTACCCATATTATGTTGTTTTTAATTGGTTGTATGGTATTGGAATGGATTCCACCCATATTATATCAGGGCTATATAGTTGTATTATAACAAGAAGACAATTATGCATCTGTTGGCATTTTTGCCACACTAAAATTAAATTTAAAATGCTGCCTATGTGTGTAATGAGTTTTGCCCAACGAAGTTCATTTTCGGGCGAAAACGTTGGCGAAAGCTCATTTTCGGGCGAAAACGTTGGCGACAGCTCATTTCCGGGCGAAAACGTTGGCGAAAGATCGGGCGAAATCCCTTTTCGGGCGAAATTCATGGCGAAATCCCTTTTCAGGTGAAATTCATGGAGAAAACACATTTCAGGCCTCGTCTTGGTGAAATTAATTTTCGCGATTTCCTCCAAGCAAAAGTCATTTTCGATGGTGCTTTGAGCGAAGATCATTTTGGGGGGAATTTCAATGTCGGCAAATTCAATTTTTGGAGTAAAGAAGTTAATGTTTTCGGAATTATTGCTAACAAAAATCAGATTCGATAGATAACCAAAGGATTGTTGAAATTAAATACTGTCCACCTGCTGCTTTCGAGGCACTGCCATGAAGAATTTTGCCAATGATTCCGGCTAAAACCTGATGTGCCATCTGCTGAAATTGCTCGTTGCTTTTCAATGTACCACTGGATTGGTTCGTTGCTACTATCGAGGAGAAAATTGCTATCGACCAATCTTTGATTGGCCATCATTTTATTTAATGTTCATTCAGTTTTGGATGTGAAATCCTCTATAAATACAAAGAAACTCGATGTAAAAAAAGAGGGATGGATATTTGCTTGTAAAACTCTTGCAGTTTAACATTTGCATTGATTCAAGGACTATTTGGCCTCTGAGTTCTGATCATTTTGTGTATGTTTATACTTTATGCTTTGTATTTCTATTAGATTTATATCGTCATTGGTAGATTAAATTTAGAGTCTGGATTTAGTTTTCAATGGGGAATGGATGCTGGAATGCTATTGGAAGTCATGCTTTATAATATGATCCAAGTTCAATTTTAGTTATGTCCTATTGAATGTTGTTAATTTAAACATGGTTGTTAAGCTTCTTGTTAATTCATCCCAGCATCATCTCTTCGGCTTACAACCATAATTCTCTTCCTTTTTGTTAAGTTCTTCCCCTAATCTTTATACCAGTTTTTAGAGTAGCAAGGGAACTAGTCCCCTATGGAGATTGGCCTAAAGGACATTTCTTTCCTTCAACCTTTCAATGTTAGTCGGGTCTAGGGCGCAAACATACACTTTATCCTAGGGTAGACTCTTGACCAACGGTTTTTGGCACGCTGGTGGGACACGAAAGGTTCACCTTAAGCAATATTAAGATTTGAAGATCGTCTTTTGTTGTTTGATTAGAACATCTGGCGACTCAGTTTTACCCAGAAGCTTCTGAATGTTAAGTTGGTGAAAGCTTTACTTCATGATCACAAGATCGAAGGCCAAAAATTCAGAAAAGCTTGTTGAGTTTTTTGAGCTTGACACCCAAGTCTTGGGAGAACATCCTAGATTAATCACTCCGACTATCCCATCAATTGTAACGTCTTCATAGGTAGCTGGTGTGTTTTCCATTCCGTCAAATACCTCTAGCACTGCCACTAGCTTTCCTTCCCGAGCAAATTCTCCGGTCCAAATGGTTCAAAATCCACCAAGACAGTTTCCAGCATGGAATCATTCCAGAGCTTCGAATCTGCAAGCTAAGAATCTGATCCAACAACAACATTAAAGGCTTTGCCTACTTACAATGGTACGGAAAAAACAACTTATGAGCATGTTCAATATGTGGCTTCTTTGACAACTATCCATAACATCACATACGAAGATGTCATGGTCAGATTGCTCGTGCTCTCTCTCAGAGGGAAGCTGCTTTATTGGTACCGGTCCTTACCACTTGCCACTATTACCACATGGGACCAGTTGGTTGATTTAATGATAAAAGGCTTCAATGAACAAGCAAATCCTTTTTCTCTCCTTTCTTGGCCCTTCTGGACCATATCCCTCTTTCCTTTTGCTTGAGGAATAAGGAAAATATCATTACCTTGAGGAAGAGCATCTTTCTTCTTTTGGGAAGGAACTTGAAACTGACCCATTTTTTGTGGATCAACCTGCAAGGTCTTCTTTCCTGATCTTTTCATAACTGAAATCGACCCTTCTTCATCTGGGTCTTGTCCAACCATGATCTGGTCTGGTTGCCACAACATATTTATCCTACCCTTCTGATTCCTTTCTACCTTTTCCATAGCCTGCAGCACATGATGTTGGTACATAACACATGATTTTGAATCATGGGGATCGTTGCATACTAGGCACCACACATTTACCAGGCTTGTTTTAGAGGAACATCTCGGATCTTCTTGCATTGTATTTACTCTGATTCATGTGCTATTGCTGGTACCAGATTTTTGGTTCCTATTGACATAGGAAAATCTTCTTTGCTGAGATCTCTCTTTTTTTCCATTGAGCTCATCTTGTTATTGAGCGTTTTAAGGGTATTCTGTATATTAAGAAGCACAGTGGATTCATGGGATGTTTGAGCAGAAAGTGGTGGGAAAGAGACTTGAGCAGATGATACTTTGGGGTGAGGAATGGAGGTCATTTGAGGAAGTGGGAATGATAAAGGAGGATCCATATAAGAAGATGTAACTGCCTCGTTTTGAACATTGGGAAATTCTAAACAATAGGGCATGACAACTTTAGGGGGTAACCTTCCCACACTAATAAAAGTATTTTCAGCTTAAACAACTGTATTGTAGACTTGGGGGAAGTGCGTATTCTTGACTTTTGAGTTTGTAGACCCAATTCAGATCCAAGGGCTCTGATGTAGTACATAAAAGCAAGGGTTTGTTGAGCAAGTTGCAGCAACAGTATTGTCATTGTTGTCAACACAGTCAATTAGATCTATTGATGCAGTGGACAAGAAGTTCAAAAGCCTTTCAGATGCAGAAGACAGGAGTTCAAAGGTTACTCAGAGTATGTACAGTGATTGTCCAAGAAAACCGCAGTGGCCCATATGCTAAAAATCAAAAGAAAATCACAAGGAAGAAAATTGACATGTTGAGCAAGAAAGAAAAACTGTCGCGATATCGCGACATGTTGAGAAGAAAGCAAAACTGTCGCGATATCGCGACATGTTGAGAAGAAAGCAAAACTGTCGCGATTTCGCGACATGTTCGGAGAGAAAGCGCAAGCAAGCAAAACTGTCGCGATTTCGCGACATGTTCGGAGAGAGCGCAAGCAAGCAAAACTGTCGCGATTTTGCGACATGTTGGAAGAGAAAAAGGCAAGTGGAAAAACTGTCGCGATTTCGCGACATGTTGGAAGAAATAAAGGCAAGTGGAAAAACGGTCGCGATTTCGCGACATGTTGGAAGAAAAAGAGAAAGCAGGAAGAAGTGTCGCGATTTCGCAACAAGTTCGAAAGAAAAAGAACAAGTAAGAAAAGTGTCGCGATTTCGCGCATATTGCAAGAGAAATAGTACCGAAGAAAAAGTGTCGCGATTTCGCGACATGTTGGAAGAGAAAAAGACAAGTAGAAAAAGTGTCGCGATTTCGCGACATATTGCAAGAGAGATTGTACGGAAGAAAAAGTGTCGCGATTTCGCGACATATTGCAGGAGAGAGTCCGAAAGAAAAAGTGTCGCGATTTCGCGACATATTGCAAGAGAGATTGTACGAAAGAAAAAGTGTCGCGATTTCGCGACATATTGCAAGAGAGAGTCCGAAAGAAAAAGTGTCGTGATTTCGCGACATATTGCAAGAGAGATAGTACGGAAGAAAAAGTGTCGCGATTTCGCGACATATTGCAGGAGAGAGAGTCCAAAAGAAAAAGTGTCACGATTTCGCGACATATTGCAAAAGAGATAGTATAGAAGACAGTGTCGCGATTTCGCGACATATTGCAGGAGAGAGAGTCCGAAAGAAAAAGTGTCGCGATATAGCGACATGTCGGGTTTTCGCGACCCGAAGGCAAGAGAAAGAGCAAAGGAGAAAAAGTGTCGCGATATCGCGACATGTTGGGTTTTCGCGACCCGAAGGCAAGAGAAAGAGCAAAGGAGAAAAAGTGTCGCGATATCACATGTCGCATTTTCGCGACTAAAGGAGAGAGAAAGTAAGAAGGCAGAAGTGTCGCGATATCGCGACAAAAGTAAATAGGAAGAGGAAGAGTAGCAAGGAGGCGAAAGTGTCGCGATATCGCGACATGTAGCTTTTTCGCGGTCCGATGCAAAAGAGAGAGAAAGAAAGAGTGTCGCGATATCGCGACATGTATTTTCGGGGGCCAAAGCAAGGAGGAAGAGAGAGAAAGCGAACGTGTCGCGACATCGCGACATGTTATGTTTTCGTGGTTGAGTTGAAGCCGACGAAGACCTGTGACAGCCGACTAAGATTAGGGTTTGCAGCCGACTAAGATTAGGGTTTGCAGTCGACTAAGATCAGGGTTTACAACCGACTAAGATTAGGGTTTTGATCATGAAGATGTTATAAAAGGAAGGATGTTTGAATAGTTAGAGTTGTTGAAGGGTGTGAAGTTCAGTGGTAGTGCGCAGAGTGCAAGTTGTGTCGAATCGTGCTAAGTGCAAAATTTGCAAAGGAAGCAGAGTGCGCAAAAGGGAGAAGACGATCGTTCGACTGTGACGCAGCAGATTGTGTGAAGTGATTTTGCAGAGAGAGCATAGTGCGCAGAGTTCGCAAAGGTGAAGCAGACTAGTCGGGGTCTTGTAAAAGCGAAGGTATCTTTCTGTTAATCTTATAGATTCATAATTCAAGTCCAGAGTTGCGACTTGGCATAAGGGGTTGGTGCTCCTACCGGTAGGTGTTGGTAAATCGGGGGTTGATGCTCCTTTCATTGGTGCGGATAAATAAGGGGTTGGTGCTCCTTCCAGTGGGTGCTGGTAAAGTGATTGTAAAGTTGTTGCTTTGCAAAGGCTGGATTTGGATGGTAGTCCAAGCAGTCATTTTTGAGGAGTAGCCACATTGGTGAACCTCGTTAAATCTTGTGTTGTGTGATGCTCTTTTGTTGTTCTTGTTGTATCTTGTAATAAGTTTTAATTGCTGCTGTTTTAAGAGCTGTAAATTCAAGTTTAAAGAGCAACACTGATTCACCCCCCCCTCTCAGTGTCATTGTAAGACTAACAGGGTTGCAGCCAGCTTGGCTTTATGTGGAATTCTTTTCCAGGACCTACTAAATCTTGGGTTGAAGTCCAAAATAGACTCCTGCTGATGCTTTTGCATGGACGTCAAATGATTGACGGATAAGGGGTCAAAAAACTCATTGAACTCTTCTACAAATGGTTATGCTAATGTTGCCCATGATGTAATGGTATTATCCTCTAAACTCATGAACTCGTGTAGGATTTTTCCTCTGAAGGACAAGGCTAGGATTCTGACGATGACATCTTCATTCTTTATGTTATGGATGGTTGCTAAATTCAAAATATCTTGGCAATGTTCATATGCGATCTTGCTTGATCCATCGTATGTAGGAATGACTTTAGTTATAGCTTGAGGGATATCATGCATATGGGCTAGTCTTACGGGACCAACTGTATTCCAGCTAGGATATTTCTGCAAGGGCTAATTAGGGGGCACGTTTTGAGCCATATTTACTGGTGTAGTTCTTGCTGGAGGTGGCCTTGGTGGCCCTGCAGGAGGTATCTCAGGAGGAGTTTCGTCTGAATGAATTTTTTTGTTCAAATATCTTATGATGGTAGATCCTCTAAAAGGGAGATCGTAGTAGATGAAAGAACTTGGGTTATTCTTTACAGATGACCTAGTATTCATGAATATCTACATGCTATAGGGATAGCTTTTTGGTTTCTGCATCCAAGGAGTCGTCAGGTGAATTTACTGCTCATTACTTAACAAGGTCAAGACAATTCACCAAATATTGATTCCTTCGGGAAAAAGATACAAAATAAAGCAAGGGTGGGTTAACTATGGTTTCTAGTAAACAAGTCCCACTGAGAATGCCAAAAATTGTTGGGATCCAAATTGACATCAAGCAAAACTTGATACTGTGACTATCTATCTTCCAACTTTCTGATTAGGCTTGCACCCGCTAGTCACAACTCGAAACTCAACATTGGATGGACTAAAGATTGCTCTAATCCAACCTCCAGAGTAGGTTGGTTCCTTATCAATTGACAGGGTGTTGACTCAATTAATTTCAATAATTGTTTAAGAGATAGGGTTAGAAAATGGTTTAGAGTTAAGGAATTATAACTTAAACAGTGGCCGGATAGAGCTAACAACATAGGCATCCACAAAGGAAACCTTTCAACAAATCATTTTCAGCGTCCCACGCTCAAGATTAACAACACCCATAAAATAGAATAATCTTCATCAAGAAACATAAAAGAAAGACATACTCAAAGAAGCTATTCCAACATCCACAATACTAATAATCCAATCTAGCAGAATAAGATTAGTATTTAGATTTAACAAAATTGAACTTCTTGCGAGCATAAATTCAATTATGAAAAGGTTTCAATTGCTCTAAAGTTAGTAATTCAATATAAGTGGAGTAAACTAACCATAGCAACATTAGGGTTTTTGGCTTACTAGCAGAATGGAGGAGCAATGGCAAAGCTACGGAGGTACAAAGGTGGAAGGCGGGAACATTGAGCTAGGAGTAGGCGAGGATCCAGAGGGAGGAACTGCGGCAGAGGACGAACGAGATTCGTTCTCTATGCGTAAGTTGGCAAGGCTAGAGGGCCCGACCCGCCCGACAAAGATCCTGACAAAGGGACCCAAGTAGGAGGTGCGGGGCCTGAAAAAGTCTGATCGTTTTTCGAAACCCTAAAAGGCAAAAGGGGGGATTTCTTCAAGACTCTCCCACCCCTGATTCCAGAAAAGAACAGAGTAATAGCTCCAGCAAATATTATGGATGGATTTATGTCTCTGGAAAAGCACTCCCTGGTAGGAAAGTTCTTAGGCGGAAGGCCCGACATAGAGACAATAAGGGCTTGGGCTTGGACCAAATGGAAAACGACGGAAAATTTGGAGATAGTTGCGCTTACCAGAGGGTTTTTCATAATACGTCTTAACAATAAGGATGATGCAGAGCGCATCCTAACGAGAGGGTCGTGGTTCCTAGGGAGGCACAACCTTTACCTCAGGCAGTGGGGTGAGGATTTTGACCCGAAAATGCAAAATATTAACACGGCCCCTATCTGGGTCCTCATTTCGAACTTGCTAGCTCAATTTTTTCATGAGTATTGGCTTCAAGGCATAGTGAAAACAATAGGTGAGCTGGTTGCTATCGATCATTCCACTATGGCAAGGACAAGAATGACTCAGGCAAGAATCTGTGTAAATGCAAATCGCGATTCAGAGCTACCAACCTTTGTTGAGTTGGGTTATGGAAACTATATGAGGAAGCAACCTATAGAGTATGAAAACAAACCGACCTTCTGCACCGAATGTAAAAGCCAGGGCCACCTCAGAAATCAATGCCCAACCCTGATCATCAACAAAGAAGGTCCGAAGAAACCAGAACTAAGAGGGTTGAATGATAGAGGAATAACCATAAACCAAGGACCTCAGATCCCACAAGGCAAAGGAGTCTATAGGCAGGTAAGGAATGACCAAAACCTCATAGAACGACAAGCTCATATGAAGCAAAAGGAGAAAGGAAAGCAACAAACCGAAATGGGAGACCAGGTAAGTCCCAAAACCCTAAGTTCCAACAGGTTTGAAGTTTTAGCAAACATGGTGTCATATGAGGATATTGGGGAGGATAATGATCCTCAGCTAGAATGACCTGAAAACCTGGAATCTCCATCCAAAGCAGGGCCCTCCAAGGCCTTGTCTCAAGGCATCATTAACCTTCAAAGTGTGCCTTAGAACCCAAGTGAATACAGACATAACCTGGAAGGATTAGAGTCCAGTATGGATATAATGAGCACCTTAAGGAATCCCAGAGGTCATAGCCCCATTCTGCAAGAAATCATTCCCCCAAAGTTTAGCCCAAAACAAACAAGAAGTTTAGCGAAATCCTCGATCAATTTTGGGAGTGAAAAAAAGAGAGGACGAATGTCAAAGGCAGAGCATTACAAACTTAAGATTGACAATGAAATATCAAATGGGAAACAGAGGACACTGTTACAACAAGTTATCATAAGCCAATATGATAAAAAAATATCCCCCACCTCAAGGAAAGGGGTGAGGAAAAATGCTAAAAAATCTAAATGAAGTTCCTCTCATGGAATGTGAGAGGCCTTAATGGCCTAGTAAAAAAAATAATGGTCAAGCAATTAAGTAAGAAAGTCAATCCTACAATTTTGTTACTCCAAGAGATAAAAATGGATGAGAATCAGTCGAAGCTCGCAACCTACAGAATTTGGAAGCATGGGAAAATGGCTATCAATAAATCGAGAGGTGCTTCAGGAGGACTCTTGACTATGTGGGACCCAAACAAAGTAGAAGGTATTGTAATCCAGGTAGAGGATAGGGTACTAAACATCATTTTTCATGATTTAAATAGTAGAAGGTCATGGATTACTTCAAATGTATATGCTCCCAATACAGTGCAAGAAAGAGCTTCACTATGGGAATACTTGAACCACTTAAGTGAGGTATTTTGTGACATTCCTTGGGTGATATCTGGAGATTTTAACACACCCTTATATCCATCAGATAAAAATGAGGATCTGGGTTGCCCTCCACAAGTATGCAGGATTTCAATACGTTCGTCAACTCAAATGAATTGATGGATGTCAAGTTAAAAGGAGCCAAGTACACTTGGAGCAACCGTCGGGTAGGAAATCATTTGATTCTGGAAAGGTTGGATAGGTTCTTCTTGTCCAAATAGGTAATCACGGTTTTCAGGGATTCATCCTTGCACTCTCTCCCCATGATTGCCTCAGATCACATATCTATCCTACTGGAGGTTCCCCAAGAATATTTTTTGAAGAAGCCTTTTCGCTTCAAGGCGATGTGGAATCACATTTGTCAAGGCATCCCCTCTTTCAAACTTTCCCAAAATCTAAGGGTGATGAGAGATAACCTTAGAATTTGGAGTAGGGAAGTATTTGGAAACCTGTTTGAGAAAAATATAGAATTCAGCAATAGACTAAGAGCCATCGAAGATAACATTGAAAATGGGATTTGTGACGAGGCAATCGAAAGAGAGGAAATAAATTTACGAGTTGAGTATCACAAAATTATGGCCTTTAAAGAAATGTTTTGGAGGAAGAAATCAAGAGCTTTGTGGCTCAAGGATAGGGACTCTAACTCTAAATTCTTTCATGTGACCACTCTAATAAATAGAAGCAATAAAAGAATTAGAGAATTTATTAAGGAAGATGGATCCACCACTCAAGATATTCACGAAATCAGAGATGAAGCAGTGACTTACTTCAGTACTCTTCTCAGAGAGGAGGCCCAATGCCAGGAAAATGCAAGAGACTCCCTCATAAGAGTGATTAATCAAGCCATTGATAGTGATATAAATAGAAGACTTATTGCTCCCTTCTCAGATGAAGAAATCCGAGTTGCCCTATTCTCAATGGACCAGGACAAAGCCCTAAGACCGGATGGGTTCTCACCTCAATTTTTTCAAACTTATTTGGATACTATGGGGGCCGATGTTTGTCTGGATATTAGGGAATTTTAGTCTTCCAAAAATATTCCTAAAAGTTATAATTCCATATTTATAGCCTTGATTTCGAAAGGATCAACCCCTAAAACTATGGCAAACTTTAGACCTGTGAGCCTATGTAATTTATCCTACAAAATTCTAACCAAACTAATGGCAAATAGGATGAAATGCATCTTACCCTACATCATTGACCAATGCCAGGGTAGTTCGGTTCAAGGGAGATATATTCTGGATGGGGTCATCACAGTTCAAGAAGCCCTTCATTCATCCAATCAAACCAATAAAGCCTCCTTTGCCTTAAATCTAGACATGAATAAAGCTTACAATCACATCAATTGTGAATTCTTGGAGGTCTTGTTGATCAAATTTGGATTCCACCCTTAGTGGGTCAAGCTGATTTGTGAATGCATCTACAAGACGTGGTTCTCTATCCTGGTCAATGGAGCACCAACAGGGTACTTTCAAAGCCTAAGATGCCTTAGACAAGGGGATCCTACAAGCCCCATACTTTTCATCATCATGGCTGAAGCCTTGGGAAGGACCATTAAGGATTCTTGTTATTTTGGCCTTATCTCCAACATCAAAGCCACATCCCAAACCAACCTAGTTACCCATCAACAATTTGTGGATGATACATTAATGTTATCTTCTACTTCTGTGGAAGAGGCCAAAATCATCAAACACATCCTATGTTTGTATGAGGAGGTGACCGGTCAGAAGGTTAATTTTAACAAAAGTAAGCTTTACTTCCTTAACAATCCTGTTCCAAGGCAGATCAAGATTGCAAGGATTTTGGGGTACTCCATATCCACTTTACCAACATCTTACTTTGGCTTACCCCTCTTTACCGGTGCCCATTTGGAGATAATATGGAATAATGTGGTGGAAAGAATTCAAAAAAAGCTTTTTGGTTGGAAAATGCACTTACTGTCATTTGTGGGTAAAGCTACCCTGACAATGGCCTCGCTCCAAAGTATTCTGGTCTATTTCTTATCATTTTTCAAGGCCCCAACTCGAGTGGTTTAGAATATTGAGTAGCTGCAAAAGAAATTTTTGTGGTCAGGGATGGAGGACAAGCATAGGAAGCACCTTGTGGGATGGAGCAAGGTGTGTAAGCCCAAAGAAAATGGAGGCCTAGGACTGAGGAAAGTTTTCCATCTTAATACTGCACTGCTGGCCAAACAAGCATGGTGTATCGCCATAAACATGGAACATGAATGGATTACCATTGTAAGGAGATAATACCTCCAAGGAGCTGATTTTTTGAACACCACCATTCCGACAAGAGGATCGACCTTCTAGAAAGTAGTTTTGGCAAGCAGAGAGATAATAAAAAAGGCATGAGATGGATTGTTGGGAATGGCAAGAGCATCAGGTTTTGGGATGATAGATGGGCTAGGGAGGAGTTCCTTGCCCAATATCCTATCCTAGTAAGGCTTAAACAATACATCGATGACACCTTTGGTTCCCAGGTGGAATATTTCATGAGACATGAGGGAGGAAATATGATATGGAAGCCCATCAAGGTTCAAGGTTTGGAAGCTGAATCCAAGGAGGTGGAACACCTTTTATCTCAAAAATTCATTTCCATAAGAGCAGTAGAGGATCACCTAAGGTGGGTAATGACTAAAAGTAGGGAATTAACTATTAAATATGCCTACAAAATGCTTCTTGATTCTGAGGATCCAGAGTTTCAAACTAAATTGGTGTGAATCAATAAGTTGGTTTTCAAATTGGCCCATTTTGCATTGGTTGTTATTCAAGAAAAAATTATAACCATTGATAACATGATAAGGAGAGGCATGATTTTACCTAACCATTGTTATTTGTGCAGGGCTATCTAGGAATCAATCCACCATATTTTCCTAGAGTGTCCCTGGTCAATTGCCATCCTCAATGGAGTTTTTTAAACCTTTAATATTTCATGGGTGATCCCAGCTACGGTCCTTAAACTATTCCAGTAATGGCCTAGTCCTTTTGTCAGTTTTTAGCTTAGGTTCCTTTGGAAAATATGTCTGAACCACTTTATTTGGAAAATTTGGCTAGAAAGGAACCATAGAGTGTTCAATGGATCCAACATTGATCTGTTATCTATCCTCCATAAAATCTTAGCCTTTGCTAAAGAAAACTTGAGCATATTTATATCAAAATCTCAATCCATCCCTGCTAATGAGAAAAGTCTTGCTCAATCCTTAAATATTACTTTAGATGAAACCCTGGGTGGTAGTAAGCCAAATCTGAGATTAGATACCAGGTGGAACCCCCCTAGAGAATTGGATCAAAATCAATTTTGACGGGGTTTCTAAGGACAATAAAAGTAAAGCATGGGCTAGAGGGTTGGTTAGAGATAATCGAGGGCAGGTTGTCTTAGAATTTTCTAAAAATATAGGAACCAACACAAATAATAAAGCCAAAGCTAGAGCACTATGGAGAGGTCTAAAGTTGTTGTAGGAGATCCAAGGTAATTGCATTGTGGAAGGGGACTCGTTGAACATCATAAAAATACTAAAGAATGAAAGAAAACCCCCTTGGAGGATCGAGACACTCATAAATGAGGCAAAGATCCTCTACGAGGCCAGGGAAGGAAAATATGCTCAACATGTATTTTGTGAAGCCAACAAGGTGGCTGATAGGTTGGCAAACATTAGTGTAGGGACTGACAGGATACTCACGTGGACCCATGAGGTCCCACGTGATGTGGAGGAAATCATCCATTGTGAAAAACTATGATAGGGCCTACGTGAAGTGAGTTTTTCCTGATCACATGCCCCTTTGGGATTCCCATTGGGGAGGAAATGGGCCCAAATCAGAAATATTATCTCATTGGTCACGCATAGGTTGGAAAATCCAAAGACTCTGCCCAAGGCCAGTTGATCAATTCCAAGAAAATTGAGCAATAACTATGAGGTAGTGGGTATCACCTCAAAAAAATACAATCATGCGAGCAGGTGGTCCCGAGGAAGGCGATGGAAGTTTCCAAAACTTAGTAGGAGTGATATTAAATTTTCAATAGGCTTTGGTATCCCGCCAAACATTATTTGTCAAACCTTCCCATAAAAACAATAATAATGGATCCTCTACGGTGTGAGGAGGGATACGGTGGCACGATCCCAACACTGAAGTGGTAAGCTTTTCAAGATAATGGTGATTGGTGGCATGCTCCCAAATTTGGCACCGGTTTCAAGGGTAATCCAACAGACGGAAGGAGGAATCAAAAGCGCCACTATCTTATTACAAATTACCTATGTAGTAGGACGTCAAGAATTATGAGTGCTGAGCTTCCAATTAATCAAGAGAGGCAGCCAAAAGAGAGCAACAAGAACATGATTTACATTGATCCTAGCATGGTCATCATGGAGCCAGTGGCTCAGGCCATTTTGACTGACAGACGGTTCACCCAATTTTTTGATATGTTTTCGAGCGTGGAGGAGGAAATCACACTGGAAGTGATGGAGACATGGGAATATGGAAAAATAGAATAAGAGGATGTGATATAATCATCGATGTCAATTTTTTGGATGCCATTACTGGGCAGACGGTGAAGGGGAGGTCTATCCATAGACAAAACACTACTGGGAAGTGGAACTGAAATAATTTAAGGATAATCCTAATATTTTCAAGGAGGCTAAGAATGGGCTCACAAGGATGGACCTCCTGACCCCTTGGAATGCAGTAATGAAGAATTTTCTTGAGTTTATCATGATAGAGGACCCTAGTAAGGTTCTCCCTTTCCCCCCTCTTTTTTTTTTTTTTTTTTGGGGGGGGGCCCCCTGTTCCCCCCCTTCCTCATGAACTCCCTGAACCACACTATAAAATCTTTCCATAGCAAGAAAGGTTTTTCAATGCCCATGCCCCAAGGCCTTCTCAAGGTCATTTACAAATATGTTCTCAATAATGCTCCCCAATCCGCACTCCCTGCCCCTCCCATGAGGATCCCCCAGCTGTGCACGGTGAGAGTTCAAGAGGGAGAGACAACCCGCTCTTACCTAAACCCTCCCCTATTACAAAAAGAGAGGTCAAATAAAGTGGTAAGGGAGGACCTACAAGGAAAATATTGAGTATCGATCCAACCTTTAGGTCTTCCCTGATACTGAATAACAAGCACGTGCAGGGAGGTGGCAAAATGATGGAGATGACATTTGAGGATGAGGGTCCTGACCCTTCAAGAATGGAGTTGAAAACATTCATCCTAAACTTGGCCGCCAATATTAACCATCAAATGCAAAAACTTCAGGAAGTTCTAACCAAGGTTTTATTCAATGAAGGATACCAAAGAAACAAACCAGTGGTCTACAATCCAGAGACGAACGTCAATTATGATGGAAATGATGAGGACCAGGTGAAGGAGGATGAGGAGGAGGACTAGGGTCCTCCTTAAGGTCACCATGCTCTATGTTTTTGTGTTGTTCATCTTGTTTGTGGTCATCCGGGAAAATATTGCAAATGCTTTGTGCAAAGCGGGTGTCTAGTTTTGTTTACGATTTAGAAATGTGTATCTTCTAGGGTATGTGGTGGAATACTGTGGTTTTTGAGCTCTGTTTGGGCATTAGTCTCTTTTTGTGGTCTGTGTCTGGGTTAAGGTGGGATTACCTATTTAGAGACACCCATTTAAGGAAGGATGTCATGGCTAGAGGATAGAGGATCCTCAGTTGGTTTAAGGTTCGGTTACTCAACATAAGGCTGACTTTTGTAAAAATATTTTGGGTTAACCTGCAAAACCCAGTATGAATGAAATATAATTTATTTACCAAAAAAAAACCATAGCAACATTAGCAGAAAAGCAATTCACAACTTGAATCTCTCAAAAGAAATATCGAAGACACCAATTTTCGAGTCAAACATCTAAGTAATGCTCCTTCTATTGATTTGCAAAAGATGTTACACAGTAGGGTAAGCAACCACTCTAGAGCTGACCCTAAAAATCGAGGGTTTGACCTCTATTAATAGTTTTACAATGAAAAAATATGGAACATTACAAGGAGAAAACCATGCCAGATCGACAGAATGTTGAGGTGGCATCATTTCATTCGCCTTTGAAGCCCAAAATAATTAATACAATATCGCACACCATAGCAGCTCACCTCTACAACTTGCTTGCTCTGCAATGGCGGTTAGGCTCTAAGTTGTTAGATACCAGATCTAAGCCATCTATATTTCTTGCGGACTTCATTTGGCCGTAGATCTATAACTGCCCAAGTTCTTGGTTCTTGGCTCCATGGATGCTTCGCCTGCCTACTCGAATTGAATGGTTCTCATTTGCAAAGACTTCACTTTTGTATGCCTGAGAAAGTGTTAGCGTAAGCTTGATCGTTAATTCACTCATGAATGGCTAACGATTAAACCTCGACAATGCTTGGAGATGAGCGACGTAGAACATGTTGCTAGGTCGCTATTCAAAAAGGCTTGTCGCTTGAATTAACTATTTTTACCAGCGACGTGGAGCATATCAAGACAAATTCACTATAATATGTTGCTAGGTCGCTCTTCAAAAAGGCTTGTCGCTTGAATTAACTATTTTGACCAGTGGTGTGGAGCATATCAAGACAAATTCACTATAATCTGTGCAAAATAGAGCATGTCGCCAGGCCACTCCCTTTTATTCTTAAAACCATTTAATTCGCTTTCGCATCTATGACGTAGAACACTTTGTTCGTAGACCACTTCTTGAAATCTGCTCTTTTGAGTTTTGACCAAACTTGACCGTGGAATAGAGCCTTGTTCTGTGCCGCTTAGGAAACAATGTATTATAATTTTTCATGAGATTTTGAGTTGCGCCACTGCCTTGTGCTTCATTTTGGGCATATTGACATCTTTGACCAGCGGTATGGAACATGTGTTCTAATCTGCTCTAAAATGAATGTGAACCTCGACGGTGTAGAACACATCAAAAAGTTAGTCATTTTATTGTGCGGGCTAGGGCAATGCATGATGGGCCGTTGATCAAAGAATGATGATGTCAACTTTGACCCGAGTTGATAGTGGTGTGGAACATGCTGCGTTGTGTCACTGCAAAATACACTAAGTGTTGAGCGACTGAGAACATGTTGTCTTGTCTTAGCAAATATGTTGTATTCCGCTCTACTGAAGTGATCGCAATGCAAGTTTGGCTGCTCTGCTAGTGGCGTGGAACATGATGCGTTGTGTCGCTGCAAAATACACTGTGTTGAGCGGCTGGGAACATATTCATGCCTTAGAAAATATTTTCAAAATTTTTCTAAGGATGTGGCCATTTTGGGCCTACACTACGAAAGGTTCTCCTATTTTAATAGTTCTTAATACTGATGAGGATTTGATAAAGAAAAAATTATTTTGGATCATTCATAATGGTCAACATGAAATTTTTTGGATAGATTCTTGGGATGGTCACCAGCCTTTGATAATTTAGTTTCTTGATTAGAAACCTTGGATTGAGGAGCTTCACTGAGCTAACTGGATAAAGGTAGTTAATTACTATTAGTTCCATACTGGTAATTCAAAGGTTGGTAGATATTGGATCCCTATTGAGGACTGACCTATTCAAATGCCATAAAGGCAAAGAAAATACATCTAAAGCATCCTTCATATGAAATCTCTCTCTTGGTCCCATGATAAATATTATTTTGGATGGAACAACACTACTAAGGGTGAGTATTCAGTTGCTCAAGGTTATTTGGTCTTATGCCATAATAATCCCAACCAATCATATAACATATTTTCTCAGTTGTGGGCTCAAAAGCTCTAGCCTAAGGTGTGGTTCTCTACTTGGATTTTATTGCATCGCAGGGTGCTTACTAGTGAGTAACTTATGAAATGTGGTTTTCATGGCCCGTTTAGATGCAAAATGTGTGGAGAGAATGTGGAGACACCCTTAGAATTTGAGATATGGAGAAGAATGGCCATCTTACTTGCCTTACAATGGTCTAATTTGTTTAATTTTGAACAACTTTGAAGGGATTGGCCTAATATGGAGGGTGTTGATCATTTTATTAGGTAGTTAGTTTGGATGGGTTCTACCATTCTACCTTGGAATATCTGGAAGGAAAGAAACAATCAGATTTTTAATCAAGAAAGGAAGGAAATTCACTATATTTGGCAAAAGACCATTCCCAAATTAGTTGAATCAATCCAACAACTCCTTAATCACCCTTAGAACTCCCACCAAATATGGGATGAAGTGATGTAAATATTGAAGATTAACTCTTCGAAGGAAAACCAACTTAAAGAGAATGTGAGTAATTGAAAGATGGATTGAACAAGGAATTGGTAGCCTCCTCCTAAGGATTTTGGAAAAGTCAATACCAATGGAGCCTCTAGGGGAACCCTAGAAAAGCTAGTGCAGGAGGAACTGGTAGAATTTCATATGGTTTATTGGTTTTCACTTTTGTTAAGAATTTGGGTATCCTTTCCAATAACCTTGTTGAGGGGTATGGTATCCTTAAAGGCCTTCAAGAGGGTACTAAGATCATATGGAAAAAGGTGTTGGTTGAATTTGACTCCCAAGTCATGATTAATATATTGAAGACTCCTAAGAATCATAAGGCTAATTCGAGAGTAAAAATAATTGTTGAGAAGATTCAATTAATCTAGATGGGATTTTTGAAAGTTGAATACAATCATATGGTTAGAGAAAAAAATAGGAGTGCTAATGCTTTAGCTAATTGGACATTGGCCAAATGTGATATTACTTACTATGGCCACCCTTCTAGATGGTGGGAGTCAAAAATAAGGGAAGCTCTTCTTTCTATCCTTTGTCTTGATGGCTCTGGTACAAGAGGTATCTTGCTCCTTTTTACTTTTTTCTTACTTCTCTTTGGTTTGGTTAGGGTATTTTAGTTCCCTTGGTCAAATTAATAATTCTATCAGTATTTTGTCACATTTTGACATCATGTTTTTAGTTTAGACAAGATTTGTTAAAGTTTATTTCTTAAATACTTTTATAAAATTTGGTACCTAACCAAGGTAGGTCCCTTGATGCTACTAACTTCTTTATTATGGGTTGTGTGCATGTATCTTGGAGCAACATTCGATCTTGGGTGGTCCAACGAACAGAGCTTCAAAACCCACCTAACTCTTGTGGTGGCATAGAAGATTTCATAGCACCATTGTTTCACTTTGTAAAAGGATCATTCTCTTCTTTGGAGGTCCCTTTGTAAAAATTCCAAGTGGGTCATTTTATAAAAGAGAGATTGTAATCTATAATATCATCTCTTATTTAGTCAAATGAAATGGTGCATTTTCTATGTCATACACCATGTTTCTTATTCCTCTTTGATGATGTCAATGCCTTTAGAGTCTGACCACATTTTGCATAGTTTCAGATGTCATATTTCACTTTTGAGCCTTGGTACTTCACTGTTGAGTTCTATGCCTTAGAATTATTTTCCATATGGTACTCATTTTGGCTTTACCAAAATTGTTTTTGGTAAGTTAAAATTTAATTAAAAAAGGGGTTTTGAAAGGGCCCCAAAACCTTTTTACAATAGGTCACCAAACCAAATACAAGGCCACAGGATAAGGCTGAAGGAAATGCCAAAGGATAGGCCAAAGGAAAGGCCAAAGAATAACCTTTAAAATCTTGCCCAACATGAAAATTGAAAATCCTGCCCAATGGGAAATATGAAAAATCCTGCCCAACAGGAAATTTGAAAAGTGAAAATATTGCTCAACAAGAAATTTGAAAAATCCCGCCACAGTAGGAATAATACAATTTTGAAAATCCCGCACAGGGAAGAAACCAAAAACCGGTATTCTACCAAGGAAACATGGAAAAACCAAAATTGCCACACATAGAACCACCCCAAACAGTAGGATGGAGCAGAGGAACCACCAAGAAGGAACATACCACCCAGGGAGGATAGGGATACATGCAGGGATGCAAGAAAACAGACCTAAAAAACATCTTGCACAGGCCTGGAAAATGGATCAGCAATCTGAGGATCTCCATAGGTCATGAAATCCCCTTGCAACAAGGTAGAGCTATGCGAAGACCAGAGGAAGCAGAGAAAACAGTAGAGGTAGAACCAAAATCCATGAGAAAGGGATGAGAAGGTCCTAGGGAACCCAAAAAGAAGGATCCACAGGGTTAATAAGCTATAGGCGTTAAGTCTAAAATCAAAAAATGCAACAAGAAACCCTAGACAACCTCCAACATCACCAACGAACAGCTTCAAGGATCCATAAAAGGAAGACCAACGGGATCTCAACAGCAAGCAAAGCAGAGGCCCCTCCAAGCCATGAAAAAATGTTGAGAGCCTACCGAGAAGACCACATCCAGAAACCCAAAGAAAAAATCCACAAAAATAAGCATTATCTTAAAGGTTTGATGCCTTTCGACACTTAGCCAAATTTTACAAAGCATTTTATCGAATGTCAAATGAGCTTCTGCTTCTCTGCCTTTGCTTGTAAAACTCAATATCTTAGCATATTATTAGCTCCAACTTTTATTCTTTACTATGTCATACTTTTATGTAGCCATGTTGATGTTAGCTCTATTATCCATATGACTCTGATACTTAGCCATATATTTGATTCGTTGCATCAGATGCCAAACTTTTTGCACTCCTTTGCTAACATCAGTGTTTCAAAATTTTATTAGACTTTCTCATACTTAGCCAAAATTTGAATTTAACGCTCAGGCTATAATTGATCTATATACTAAACTTCAAAAAGTTTTGTTTTTGGCTCTTGTACAATGGATTTTAATGCCTTAGCATTAATTTTAGTTAGGTGTTTTGCTTTTTATGTTACTCCTTGTCTAGGTCAATTTTTACAATTGGCCAAGCATACCTGCATATTGCTCTATTTCGTAATATTTCAACTTGCCTTTCATCTTCTTTTTATAGCATAATCTGCTTGAGGATTTGGTCTTGTGCTTGACCTATGCTTCAAAATATGCCAAGTGCAATTGTTGTACTCATGCTTTGAGCAAAATGGGTAGAAGGCTTGGACAAAATTATAATCAAGCTTATCTACAAGGATTTGTGAATGTGGGTAGTGAAATTTACCTACACTTACTAGGTTTTGGAGATAGTGGATATAATAATTCTTATATTCAAAAGGAATTTATAATAGCAAAAAATAATGAGTAAAAAATAAGGTAATGATGATATTCAAAATGTAGATAAAAATAAAAAGTGACTATATCTACTGTATATACAAGGAACAACTGATAAAATTATTAAAATTTTGAAGAAAAAGGGTCTCAATACTAGCTTTTTCCTCTTTGCACATTAAGAAGTAAACATCGTTCAACAAAAGACCATGTTGATTCAATGCAACAATGTGGAGTATATGTTATACCTTGTTCATGTGATTTCGCCTACATAGATGAGTCTAGAAGATCAATAAAAACAAGTATAAATGAACATTGTGCTAATATCTACAATAATCAATTAGAAAAGTTTACCTTGGCAGAACACTCGTATAAAACTACCCACTATATTTGTATTGAAAATACAAAGGTTAGAGCAAAGGTAGATAATGTTTTTGAACACCATTTAAGGGAGGCTATTGAGATAGAAAAACATGGACACAACCTTAATAGAAATGACAGGTTTAAGCTTAGTAAGGCCTAAATACTGTTGATTCGAAGAATTATCAATCCAAAAAGGTAGTTTTTTTACTTGATATTTGATATTAGGGTTTTGTTAATACCTTACATAATTTTAATAATATTTTTATTTACTTATTGGTTTATGTAATTAATCACTTTATTATTTAGTTTATGCTTTATTTTTTTAATTTTTTTTGGTATGAATAGCTTTTGCAAGCCTTTATTTTTATATTTTTTATTAAATGAGTTATTTCTTCATATAGTTTTTAGTTTTGATCATTCCAGATGGATGTTTTTATTTGTAAATCTATTACTTTATCTTGTTTTATTTGTTAGTTTCTTGTTATTGTTGCTTGTATTTTTTTCAATGAGTTTACACAGGTTTTTATGGGGGATCCCTATCCCCTCATACTAAGTGGGGTTTGAACCTTGGACCTATCAAAGAGAGGCCAAAGCCCTTACCACTACATTAAGCTTACAACTTATTGTTGGTTGTATTTTAATTTTATATATATTATTAGTTTTTTAATACGCTATGTTTGGCTTCTATTGGGGGCCACTCCCGTTACAAAAATAAAATATTACATTGCTCTCATTACATTTCTAACAAGTTAATTAAATCATATCCAACTTTGCATTTCGATCAAAGATATTCTTCATTTGCCTTTGTATCAATCTCCATCTTCCTCAAACTACTAAGTTTCCACAATAAACTCCTTTTATATTAAATGCCTTCTAAAATTTAAGTTCTTCCAAGATGATATTCAACATCGCTAATGGCTAAAATATTTGTTACCTAACTTCTATATCTATAAATATCTTGTCTATAACAACCTCACAATTTCTTAATACCTTTTTTTAGAGTTTTGTAGACATGGAAAATTGACATTTTTCCTAGAACCTTAGAGAGACCCTCCAACTTGCCCAAATGCAATTTTGGCCCTCTCTTCTCCCCTTTTTCCTATTTTTCTCCTAGTTTTGCAAAAATTGCGATCGACCCTTTCAGGGCACGATTTTGACAAGTTAGGGTTTTCTCTTTGAAAACCTAACTTTCGATCCAAATTCTTTAAGGTTGGTCCTCCCTTAGGGTTTTCCCACCCATTTTTGTTTCAAATCCCTTATAAATAAAGGGTTTGGATCATCCTTTTGAACAACTAGCAAGTTAAGAGGTAAATCATGAATTCTTTGGCAAGTTTTTTGCATGCTCTCCAAATGTATAAGTGATCTTTGGAAAGTTTCTTCTAGTGTTATTTTGTTTCATTGTTGATTTTTTGCCATTGATGGACACGTGTTGGAGCCTTGAGGAGGAGCCAACCATAGGAGGTCTTCATCTGTTTGTCAACCTCTTTCGCTACCACCAGGTTGTTTTGTGCATTTTATTATTCGTAGACTGTTAATTGCATCATTATTTTCGCTCATTTCACATTGATTTGTTGTTTTTATTTATCTATTGTAAAATTATGCTCAACCCGTATAGGGCATAATTTTGTTAAAGCCAAGATCATAGATGCACCATACAAGGTGTGATTTTGGCTACGTCAAGTTTGGGGGCAAGATTTGCTCCCAAACCCTATGTTAGCTTTTCATGAATGAGCCTTGGGAGATAACAATCACAAGATGCAAAATAATATGAAAGAAAGTAAATCTGCTAGATGACTGAAGTATGTTGTAAATATAAATCATATAAAATATTACAATGTAGCTATGGAGGAAATGAGCACTCCATTAACAAAGCTATTGATCTACATTGTATCCATCACCAATGAATGGTGAGGCACACAGAACTGCACTATCCACTAAGCTACACTATCTGACTATGTCCCCCGACTCTATATCTATCTATCTAAGAGGCCATCCTTATATAGGAAAAATAGGATACTTGGCCAACACTCTATCTAGCTATGCAAGGGACAACTTGCACATGTACAACTTGCACATTGACACTTGTGCATTTATTACATTGCATGAAGTAACTAGATAACTTGCATAGGAAGTAATCTAGGTATGTATCTTGGAGGATACATTTACATAACCCAAATTATGGAATAGACTCTATTTCCAACACCCCCTTGTATTACATTATTTGGGTATTGAAGACTTTAGTCTTCAATATGGATCTTCTTCATCATCTTCTGCTTGATCTTCGTAGTCTTCTTCTGCATTATTTGTATTCAGGTTCAACAGGTAATTTGTGTCTTCATATGATGCAGAGTAAGTTGTAGCTAGGACTTCTTTCATTGGATGATCTTTGGCATGTTCAGATTCATCTTCTATCCAACCACCTTTATAGTCCTCCTTGCAAGTACCTTCATTTGATTTTAATTGTTGATGAATGAGTAGGCCATGGTGTAATTATCCTCTCGTTCTTCTGTGCTTGCCTTTTTGGTGTACTGGTTTTTCCTCTGTTGCTTCAATCTTCATGTCTTGATTTCTTTTAGTATGTCTCTTCTTCCTTTTTCTTCTTCTCTTCCTGTGATTCTGCTTTGATGTAGGTGAAATATCTGCTTTATAACAAGTTAGTCTATCATCACAATAATATTGTTCTTTATTATCAACTTGTTTCTTGTGTTGAGTAAGTACAAACACAATTAATGATAGATAAATCATCAAACATTCTTCTGGAGAAAATATAACCAATATTTGTGAGTTCCACCATGTTGTGAAGAGAATTTCATGAAGATAGTTAATCAATGTCGTAAAGCTACCTTCTTTGGCTTCCTTAAGAAATAAGGAGAATTTCATCTTGTCATTAGAAGATAGATACTCGTATCCATCTAGAGTATCTATTAAGTTTTGAGAGTAGAATTCTACTTCATGGAATAGTTCTTCATTATTGAAAGCTTTTCTCAAAATTTCATCCATAATGTTTCTTGGAATTGAAATTTGATAGAACCTTGATAGTCTTATCTTATAGCTCCCTAGTGATAAGAGTATGATATAGTGCTTTTTGTAAAAATATAGTTCAATTTTGGTTGATTTTGTACAAGTTTTGTAAGAATAAAAAATCAACTTCTTAACACCTTATTACTCCTAATTGAACTAAGCACTTTTTCAATTTTGAAGAGGTTTTGATGTTGGAATTCTTTTGTCCCTTTTTGAATATTTGAGACAAGTAAAAATATATTTATCCAACCTTAATAGAAACCCTAATAACCTCTTTTATATCCCTTGGATTATTTCTAATTTCCAATAAAATAAATTTGATGGAGTAACCCTTGTGGCTCCCAAGTTTGGAAAATTAGAAAAATGATAATAATATTTGCAAAATAATTTAATCCAAGTTGAATTCCTTATTTCTCCTAAGTTAAATTGCAAATATTAAATTAATAAGATAAGTTATCCCTTTTGCTTTCAAAATCTAAGTTTTAACCTTAGTTTATAACCCTTATATCTCCAACTATGAAAGCAATAATAAATGGGATTAGACCTTACCTTTTTAGATGCAAAATCTCCTCACTGTTCGGTGCTTTCTATGGTTGAGTATAACAACATGTAAGTGGTACCTTAGGCACTTGAATCAATGGATATTCCTTGGAGTAGCTGGTCTTAAATGTTGGTACATAGGCGCTGAAGGTTTGACCTTCAAAAATGGAGGAGCCTTTAATGCTCCTTCTTCCTATCTTCCACATTGCACTTCGGACGTTTTTGTTGTGCTTCACTCCTTCTTTGACTGTGCTTCACTCCCTCTTTGGACGTCTTTGACTATGCTTCACTCACACATGTTGAACTTGGACTTCAAATGCCTTTTAAGGACAATTGATCATGGACTTTGTGACATGTGTCACATCCATTACAAGTGAGTGCTCCCTTATTTTTGTAACGCTCCAAGTTCTTTGTTCAATGCTCTTGAAGCAATCCAAAAATGTATGGGCACTCGTGTGAAGCTGGTGGAGAATACCAAGTGTCACTGCTTCGCTTGTAACTCCTGCGTGGGAGTTTCTAGAACGTTGAGAGAGGAATGATGTCTATAATACCAAGTGTTATTTCTGCATGGAGTCCATTCTTGTAACGTCTTCGAAGATGGATATTATAACTCCTCAATTCCTTTGCTTTGCTATGTTGCTTGGGCAACAAGCAAGCTATTCTTCTGTAGGTGGATCGACGATGCACTGTGGAGCTTGGATGATGATTTGGAGCTTCCTTTGGTGGATGGTCTTCTCCAAGTTAGAGACCATGAATGTAACACCTTTGCCTCTTCCTTTTATACCTCCAATCGTGTAGAATCCCTTGTATATTTTTTATGTATTTTAGAAATAGATGTGCACTCGCTTGTCTACGTAAATGAAGCTCTAGAATAATCTGACATGAGCTTTGATTCTGCAGGTACGTACGTCCAAGATGAGCCCTTGAGTGGCTCCTTCTAGCTTGGGAAGAAGAGTGCTGATGTCCGACCTTCGTTGGTTGATTTCCCCTATAGTAAATGTGCCCTTTTGTGGCACTTCCAAATCTGCTCTTTTGTTGTCAAAAACCAGATTAGAGTAGTGCATATAATGTATTATAATGTTGTATAATGAGGCTTTTTAATATACCTTCTTTTGCACTCTATTTCCAGATCTGAAATTCTGGTTTTGTGGCAGATTTTTCCTGCAATACAAGGGTTTTGAGGTTGTCTTTTAAGAGTAGACACACCTTTCCCTTTTTTCTTGGACACTTTGATAACAAATCCAAGCTTCAATAACAGTAGATAGAAGCTTTTCAATTGATGCAATTTTCTGCACTTTATTTCCTTGCATTCAACTTTGTAATGCTTTTTGATTTGAGACTCACCAAGTCTCACTTTCTTAAGCTTCTATTTCTATTTTTGGTTAGTTAAGTTCTTCTCCAAATTCTGGAGGATTCTAACCCTTTTTGGTGGCTTCTATTGGCCACTACAAGTTGCAGATTTTTGTGCTTCAATAGTGTCTTTAGACACTTGATACAAATCAGATTTTGTGCCCTTCAAGAAACACAAAACTAATTTTTTTTTAGAGTGGTATAATAGTACAAGTCCTTCACTTTTAATGCACTAATATTACACCTTATCACTCCAATCAACTCTCAAAGTCATGCACTAATAATTTTCTACAACTAATCAAGAATAACCTAAAATGAATCTTTAAGAGTTATTCTACAATTTCACTACAATCAATGTTGTAGGACTTAGTCTTCTTTTTTTCAAAAGTAGATAATAGGTAGTTGATAGAAGCTAATCTGAAATCTAATCAACTCCTAATAAATGTGCAAATAAATCCTTAAAAAAAATCTATTTTATTTTGCACTTTAGAAGATTGTAATCTAATTTTCTTCTTGCAACTTTAATCCAAATTTAGGTGCTCTAATAAATCTACTTAAGTAATCCAATTAATGAATCTTCTTGCACCAAAAAGTTACCTTTTTCTGTAGCTCTTCTCCCGCCTTTGTAGAGGATGTAGACCTTGGTGTCTAAAAACACCAAGTTGTTGCTTCAAGTAGGATGTCCTGAACAACTCCTTCTTCACCAAATGATGGTCTCAAACTTTCTTTCATGAGCCTAGGATTTGGTGGCTTGTTCTCCTCCTTCTGCTATAGATTTGGAGAAGTCTATGTCTCTAAAGCGGTGCCTTATTGCTATGAGAGGTAATCTTCAAATCTCCAAGATTTGGTGAGCTTCTTCTATCTTCAAGTCTTCTTGTCAAATTATGACTTCAAGTAGGATCTTCTTCTAGGGTTTGGCACTCCTTGCCAAATTCTTCTTCATGAATTTGGCACTCCTTTCCAAATTCTTCTTCATGATTTGGCACTCCTTGCCAAATTCTCCTCTTGGGCTTGTTGTTGGATGGTGACAATTATCCCAAGTCCTTCACTATCAGGGACTTCACCTTGGTAGTGGATTTCTCCAATGAGTTCTCCAAAGAACTCTCTTGATCTTCAACAAGGCTCTCCTAGCATTTTTTGGATGCTCGATGAGACCTTCACAAGGTCTTTGATCTGGCAGCTTCTGATGGTCTTCCTTGAGACCTTTTCTTCAACCTTCTACTCCTGGAAGTGTTGGTGGTGAGATCTTCTCTTGGATCTTCTGATTCTGCTCTTCTGGTTCTAAGCAGACTCTCCTAGTCCTTCTTCTTCTTCTAAGATTGGAAGTTCTTCAATGAGATCTTCTCCTGATATCTTCGCTTTTGCTTCAGGGCTAAGTTGATTCTGAAGAAGATACTCTTCCTAACTTTCTTGTAGGAAGTTTCCCAACTCACTGAATCTTCTGTTCTTACAACAAAGATATTAGTACTAAAATATTTGGTCTGCTTCTGAATCATATATTCTTCTTGAATTCTTCTTCAGGATCAAGGATTCTATGGCCTATTTCAATATCAAGGCTCCTATGGCCTTTTTTAGTACCAAGGCTTATATGGCCTTTTTAGTATCAAGGTTTTTTGTAAGCTTTTTTAGTATCAAGGCTTCTATGGCTTTTTAGTATCAAGGCTTCTATGGCCTTTTTAGTATCAAGGTTTTTGTGGCCTTTTCAGTATCAAGGCTTCTATGGCCTTTTTAGTATCAAGGCTTCTATACCTTTTTAGTATCAAGACTTTTGTGGCTTCTTCTTCAAGGCTTCTATGGCCTTTTTGTATCAAGGCTCCTATGGCCTATTCTTCAACTTGTGGATTTTTGCAATCCAACAATGGAGATATTTAGTCTCCTATCTTCACCACGATCCTTCACTAGAATTCTTCTTCTGTAGTATTCTCCTCTTGTACAATGAACTAACCTCTGCACTATGAGGGCACGTCGACCTTCGAGCAACGAAGTTGGAGTCTCCTAGATTTCTGTCGTATTAAGAGTCCCAATCCTCTGAGAATTAATTTTTTGCAACAAAAGAAACTTTAGGCACTAGTTAGTAAATTCCAGATAACTTGGATGATCTTCACTAGATGATTTGTCAATCTAGTGGATTGAATGTTGAGTCCTGGTCTTCACAAGTTTTCCTAAAAACTCTATGGAAAAGACTCTAGACAAAAATGATCTCAGTATTTTTTGAAATTGAGATTCCTTTCAGTCCTAACTTTGTGACTCTCCCTAAATCTACCACCAAGATTATTTTGAGATCTTTTGATAATGGCTGGTCCAACGGTGCATCAGTTTGACAAAAATCTTAGGCTAACTGATAATGGTGGTTTCCCTATTGACCTACACAGACTAGATCTACCGTGGCTCTGATACCACTATTATATTTTGATGAATGAGCCTTGGGAGATAACAATCACAAGATGCAGAATAATATGAAAGAAAGTAAATATGCTAGATGACTGAAGTATGTTGTAAATATAAATCATATAAAATATTACAATGTAGCTATGGAGTAAATGAGCACTCCATTAACAAAGCTACTGATCTACATTGTATCCATCACCAATGAATGGTGAGGCACACAAAACTGCACTATCCACTAAGCTACACTATCTGACTATGTCCCCCGACTCTATATCTATCTATCTAAGAGGCCATCCTTATATAGGAAAAATAGGATACTTGGCCAACAATCTATCTAGTTGTGCAAGGGACTTCCTGTACAACTTGCACATTGACACTTGTGCATTTATTACATTGCATGAAGTAACTAGATAACTTGCACAAAAAGTAATCTAGGTATGTATCTTGGAGGATACATTTACATAACCCAAATGATGGAATAGACTCTATTTCCAACACCCTAGGTCTATGTTTACATGTTGCATTTAGGATTTAATATTGTTGCTTACATTCTATTTTTTGCATTGTTCTATTTCATTACATTGTGTTTATCCATTTTTAAAAAAGGTCAACATTTGCTTTTATGTTTTAAATGTTAGCTAAAAGGACCTAGGGGGATTGACTTCTACACCTCTAAGCTCAGTCACACAGTGGCCTAAGCAGGCCCCCTAATGCTGATCATATTTTCTAGATTTTTTGTGTAACTATTTTTAGGTTGAAGTTGTTGGATATTTCTGGATGCAAGATAAAGCTTGGATCAAACACCAATTTAGGTAAGTTCTCTTGTAGATCCCTAGGCTATTTTTTGATTGCTTTTATTTATTTTTGTTCAAACCTATAATATAAATAAAATGAAAAGTATTTGATCACATTCATTTTAGGCATTCAAAATAATAAGAGCATATAGTGTGCATCTAGGGTTTAGTATTGTCTATGAATTTCATTTGTGCCCTTGCTCAAAGAAAAAAATTCATTTATTGCAACTTAGGGTTAGAGATCATTGAATCAAAGAATCATACTAGGGTTAGACATAATTTTCTTTGATCTTGTGTGTCTTGCATCACTCTTTTATTTTTATAGTTTAGTTTATAGATGTCAGGCATAGGTGATTGCTTAATTGACACATTAAACATTTCCACCCTGAACTTGGAGTGAGTCCTAAAATCATTCCTGGTGAACCCTTTTCTATGTCCCCGAGTGTAGAGTTATAACAACCACAACAATCACCTCGGATCTCAACAGATCAAATTAAGAATCATATGTGGTGTGCAAGTTTCCCCATCTACATATTTAGTGAACTTGATCTGAAAACAAGTCTTAGTGGCCAAATTAGAAAGCCTCTTCCTTGGTGATTTTATTTTAAATTTTTTAAAAAAGACCACTAATTTGTTTGCTTAGAAAAATATTAAAAATATTTTTAAATTCTTTTGTGTGTGTATATGCTTTGTTTATTTTTCTCTTCTATCCCTTCTCTTCTCCTAATGGCTCCATTCCTTAGGATTTAATGAAGGCATCTAGAATCTGATCAAATTCCCCAAGAAGATGATCAGGTTGATAGAGAGAACTCTAACCTTGATACAAAAGAGTAAGAACATGTGGAAAATAATACAAACTATGATCCCTTTGAGGGGTCTAATGGTGGCTTCACTTTTACATCATTCGATCATGTTTAGGGTTTCATGAAATACCATAAGGTGGATTTTTTGAAAGCTATGGAGCAGGAAGCTCAACTTGAAAGGGGTGAGACTCCTCCTCTAGCCATTTCTCTAGAAATGTTTATGATAACTCTTTGTTTGAATATTTACATCAGGTTAATCCTATTTATAAACCAACTTATGTCACTACTGCAACCACCAACGCTGGAAGAAGTTCACATGTTCCTCTAACTAGTAGTTCCACTCAAGGTTTTATTCAATTTCCTCCTCTTTCTACTAATCTCATGTTTATGCTTTATTCCACCAATTGTTAGTTATCCTCTCTAGCAAGATACCACATATCATAACCCATACCATAACAATGTCAATACCTTCAACATAGGCCAAGTTCCCTTTCAATAGCCTACCTATACCCTCCCTTAGAAAACCTAGGGGTATTGCACAACAACAATCTTGAGATGCAAATTTTAACTAATGTGGTGAAACAATTGGTTTCCAGAGTGGATATGATTCAACCTCCTAGTTTCACCTATAACTATAAATAAATGTGTAATCAAACCTTATATCCTATTGTTACCTCTATGTATTCCTAAGCATTTTCCCATGCCATTTTTACCTATTTATAAAGTAATGAAAGATCAAATTAAACATCTAAGAATGCTTAGTACAACATACCATTATATCATATATGATGACATGTTATTAAAGACATTCCCTAAAAGTCTTGGTGGCATGGCATTAGAGTGGTATTATCAGTTACCCAATCATTCTTTGAGAAATTTTGAAGAAACAACTAAATTGTTTGTTCAACAATTTGGGGCTTATGTCGAAAATAATGTAACTATGAAAGATGTTTACATGTTGAAAAAAGGTAAGGATGATTTTTTTTTAGAATTTCTATCTCTTTGGAGGAGTCTAGTTGGATTCTTGAGATATACCTTACATCCATGCTTGAGATATTTATTAGGAATTTTCAAGAACCAATATCTTACGAATTGGAAACAACAACTATCACATATTTTGATCAAGCATTAAATCTAGCAAGAAGGATAGAACAATCCCTTATTAGAAGAGATCAACTTAAATTAAAAGAGGATAGGACCACTAAAATACAATATAAGAACAAGCATGTGATTGATGATGGGGTAACAAATAGTAAGTCTATTAATAGTGTTTTTAATGCCCTATAAAATATGGTGCTTAGCCAACCTAAAAAACCCCCACAAAGGAATTTTACAAGACTCAACATACCTATAGTGGTGGTCCTAAAGTAAATTTTGGAAGCTAACATGATTGAGTTACCTCCCATAAGGTAACCTAATACCACAACTAATTGGTGCAAAGCTGGTCAACACTGTGAGTACCATAGAGTAGAGGGGCAATTGCCAAAATATTGTAAGAGGTTGAAACATGTGGTCTAAGACCTAATTGATGTTAGTCATCTTGTTATAGAAGGTTCTCAACCCTATCCTACAATAAACAATCAACGTCCTACATAACAATCACCCACCACAAATCAAGACATGGGGATCTTCCAAGATCCCCTACCTAAGCATGGGCAACAAGCTACTAATAAATTATCATATCGAAATATTCCCCCTCACTATAATAATATGGTTGTTATGATAGCATAAACCGCAAGTCAACAAGCACAGATTAAAATGACTCAACAATCTTAGCAAGAGACGAGTTATTCATCCAACCCATATTCAAAACCTCAGTTTTGAATAATACCCAAAAAGAAGCACAAGATTAGAAAAACCACCTTTAGTGTTGAAGCCACAACCTAAAATATTCTTTGACATTCAACAATAGTTAGCTAATACCCTAACTAAGATCTCTATGGGTGATATTTTCACCTCCTTTCACCCACTCTTTCCATTTTTGGGAGCAATATGATTGCCCTTAGAAATGACTCAATTTTGGGAGTTAGACCTTTGTGTGTTAGGTGTTGATTGCTAGGAGTGACCCTCACAGATGTAGCAGGAGGTGTTGGAGTAAGTTGTAGTGAGGATGATAAAATTTTGGTGGTGCCTAGAAGGGTAGAGGAATTGATCAGCTGGAGACATCGAGCAATTTCCAAAAGTCTACCCAATGATAGATGATCAACAAGGGCATGCATTGTCAGTTACAAAGTGATCCTTGAGTCCCTATTAGATCAAAATACTAAATTTAGCTAAGTATAATGTTGGGTAGATAAATAGACAAGAAGACCTAGTCGATGAATCCCAAATCCATGCCCTGATGATAGGGTGAAGAAACAAGACCCCAAATTATCACCACATACAAAGGGTGTATAAGCAAGGCAATAATAAGTTAGGGTAAACTCTTGAAATACTAACCTAGAGGTGAGGTAGAGGGCCACCCGAGTTCAAGTTGGGTGTAGGTTTGGGTATCCCTCATTCCCTCGAAGAATCCCAAAATCGTACCCAAGATACAGAGCCTGAAAACCTACCTTGAAAAGGATGAAGTGTAGCGAGTGAAGTTTCAGATCAACAAAAAGCATCAATAACATCCTAAAATTCCACCCATCATGGAATTCTTACCACATCAATGGACCTTTATAGGAAGAAAAACAATATCCCATTTATGAGGAAGTACGATGAGTAGCTAGAAATTAAGAGGTTTGATGCCCGACCAGTGGGTGGTAACATATTGATTCTCGAATCCATTAAAGTTGCTAGATTTAGGAGGCTTGATAGTGAATTTAATGGTCAAATTCTTTAGAAAGCAGGTGGATAAATTTATGATCCATCAAATTAGTCAGGCAGAGCATAATTGGTAAAGGGTCTAGATTCAAACTATACTACCTACCTCCTTCTGGTAGTCACCAATCATCATGGTCTGTAGGTGATTATAAGAGATTTGCAGTATGGTCACCCTCGCTAGCATAGCCATATTATCTCATCCACCACCCACCATATTAAATGCAATAATTATTGTAAGGTCTATATATTCTAGAATGCAAGTCTTTCTAAGGGTGGCTCATTAGACATTACAACTCATATGTAAAGATTTTTCTATTTAAGAAATATGATTTTATCATGGTTTGATCTCTAGTTAAGCTCTTGAATGTGTGAGTATTGAGTGTTTATTTCTACTATAGCTAGTCAAATGGATGTGCTCTAATTATGCAATCTAGATTTCATGCATTTTCATTTAAAAGTTTTTGGAACTCGTATTTATCATGTATGTTAGACGTTAACCATGAGTGAGGATTGGATGATCTGTTAGATGAATCACTTGTGCTTATTGCAATGGTTTGGGTCTGCTATGCATGTGTTTTGATGTGGTTGAATTTATCCCTATTTAATTTATAGCTTCAACTTCATTTTTTCCTTTCAGCTCCCCTTTTCCCTCATTGTTGTTAGCTAGGACTCTAAGGAATCAACCTTCTCCAAAGATCGACCACAAAACCCCTATTTTATGATCGTTCAATGTTGGTCAAGGTTAACGAGCATGCAAACCATTTTGTTAGGCCAAATTTCACTCCAACAATTTTTGGCATGCCTGGTGGGACTTAAAGGTCCCACCATTTTCATTGAAGAGAGCCCAGTGATACTCAAGTTTGTAATATTTAACCCCCAAATTCACTTGGTGACTCTACTCAGGACTAGCTAAAGCCCATGATTGGTTGTCCTTTTATATTGTTCTAAAATCCCACTTTTATAGAGGATTAAAGGTTTGATGAGCAACCTTGACCTCACTAGTAGAGAAGTTATGCTCATTTGGTGACACCAACATGAATGAAGGACTCAAGAAATTTTAAGAACCAGTGTCAAAATGGTTCAGCAGTTATATCCCAGTTAGAATGATGTAGGCCCCCTAATTATCTCTAATCCGTATAGCATCCCCAAGGTGGCCCTAAAAACTTTATCAAGGTATTATGGTACAGAAGGCGCTACATATGAATATTTTCAAGATATAGCCTCTTTGGTTGGCATTCACAACATTGCATCTAAGGGTGTTATGCTTAGGCTCCTTGCTCTGTCTCTTAGGGGAAGAGCATTGCTATGGTACAAATATTTGGAGCAGGGAAACATCCATACATGGTTCAACCTAGCGAAAGACCTCATTAATAGTTTTTATGACTCTAGAGATCCCTCCTCATTGCTCACCTAATTATCATTTATCAAGTGTGCATCTTATGAGAGCATTTCAGACTTCAATATCTGATTCAATAGGACTTGGCGAAGGATTCCTCATGAGGTCAAACCATTTCTTGCTCAAGATTATCTATACTATATTCGAGCTTTAACCCTGATATAAGTCTCCTCATTCAACAATCAGAAGAGAAGGGATTCCCGCAAGTCTTCAAGTAAGTATTCCAAGTTGAAAGAATGTTAATCCAAATGATAAAAATTTCTCCCTTAGAGGTTTTCCAACCACTTTTATCCTTTTCACCATCACTCCATAGCCTGTTGCCTGCAGGGTTTGTAACTAATCAATGGTAAGCTATGCTAGGTGATCCTCCATCCTATCCCTAAAGGAATGTGCAAAAAATGCAGTAAGAATTGAGGATGAGAATCCAATGGTTAATCGAAGAGGTCAAAAGCATAAAAAGAGAGCTCACATTAGGTGACAATCAAGAGCTCATGATTCAAAATTGCACATGCAACAACCCTATGTGTAGCCAAATATAAATATGGGGTTCGTTCTAAAGCATGGAGTGTCACCATACGAAGATAGAGTATGGGAAGGAGATCAAGTTCCTATCCCGTGTAGAACATATGATTTTACATTCTCCATGATGGACAAAATTGTCACCTACAGTTCTCTACAGGGATATGAGAGGTAGGAGAGAAAATATTGGACAACCTCTCTCACAGATCAGCAGACCCACAACAACGCCTTGGCCCTACCTGCACAAAGCATAAAGGTGGAAGCACAAGTCCCATTAGCACTGTTTTCCCACCAAGACTCACCTCTTAGCCAGCAAAGGATGGAGCCCATCCAAATACCTATGTGTGATCCTGAGATAGCTTCAAATGAGGTGGCAAAATTATGACAACCCTAGCCTGGATTGTACTACTCATCCTCAACTTGATTTTTCTGCAGCAATATGACTGATAGTCTCAAGATCTAAGAAGATCTAAAAAGGTAAGATTTTAAGGATTGGATTACATTTGAGGCAGTCATTAATGCTCAAGAGGATGAGGTATGGGTGACAATGCAATCGAATCCCATCAAAGTACTATGCTGGTATCCGCTCTAGAAAATATCAGCAACCCAAGCATGGGGTAAGGTAGTAAGAGCAATGACTGTACAAATGATGTATGGTCATACTACAAGGACTTTGAGGCCCAATGAGAGATCTATATGGATCTCCAGTGCAATCAATGACGACTATGGGTAGTACCAAGTTGAGCATGGAGAGTAGTTCAAATTTGGTGCTATTTGGTTTGAACACTACAGGTTCACCAGATAGGTTGTAGAAGGATCTATGGTTTGAGTGTGTGAAGCACGTTGTAATTTTATGTAAGTAGTTGGAAAATAAATAAAAGTTGCGATAAGCAAGTGTCCATGTAGTGGCTAACATCATATTGCACAAAGGTGACTGGGGATTGGTCTTGATGAATTATCATCAGCTGATCATAATAAGAAAAATAATGTAAAAGGATTTTTAGAAGGCATCTTGGTTTTTGTAGCACTTTATTTATTTTTTTGCTTTATTATTTTTATGTTTTTATTGCTTGTGTTTTATCATTGTGACTTTGTATCCCAATGGATGGAGGTAGCATGTGCAAAAAGCCTTCATGCAATCCCCTAAAAATTTGTGATTGCATGAAGCAAGACCAACATGATGTCATGAGAACAAAAGGTTCTTGAAAGGAAATATTTGGACTCAAGTATTCTCAGATCATTCATGATAGGCCAAATATTTTGAGAGTGGTGTCCATTACATGATCATCTAGGAAAGTTATTTATAAATAGTGCTGCATATGCAGTAGCGAAGAATTTCTAGATAAAATATAAATTTAAAGGTGTGGCTGCAACTCAATATTCCTAGATGTATTGTGATGAGAAAAGTTAGTCCTTTCTAGATTGTGTCAGAAAGAAAATCTACGATGATATGGACAAGTGTCTTTGGCAGTCTATCTATTCTTGAAGTAGCCTTGGGCTATAGTGGAGTATGTTGATGGAAATTCCATCTGTGGGGGTGTCCCATGTATTACCTTCCCTTTTGTTTTTTAATTTTATGCATCCTTCTCTTTTCTTAGTGTTTTCCCTTATGCTTGTTGTCACTAACCGATAACACTCATTTTATTCCTGCTGCTGCCTCTTTTCCTCTTTCCTCCCCTTCTCTATGTTATTGTTCTTTTTTATCGAACCTTCTTCTCTTTATGTCCTTTATTCACCTCTTGTGCCCCACTTTCACTTCTTTTCTTCATTATGTTCTACCTTTTTATTTTTTTAGCTCCCATACCATCGCTCGCCACCCTCCTTTGTCTTACAATCTCATATGATTGTAATTTTTTGTGCTTTTTCTTCTTCTCTTCCCTCTTTAAAAGTATTATGTGCTTAAGATATCTTCTTGGGTTTCCTTTTACACATAGTGGAAATCCCCTGTGATTCACCAAGAGTGTGGGTGAAATTTTTACCTCCTTTCACCCACTCTTATCCTTTTTGTGAACAAGATGATTGCCCTTAGAAATGGCTGAATCGATAAGATAGAGATACCAGCAATGATAGGTGACCAGCAATGATAGGTGACCAGCAATGATAGCCATTGTTAGTTACGAAGCAATACCTAAGCTCCCAGCAGTTCAAAATACCAAATTTGACTAAGTATGGTATTAGGCAAAGAAATGGGTAGGTAGACCTAGTCCATGGATCTCAAATTCTCATCCTAGCGATAGGGCAGAGAAACGGGATCCAAAATGACCATCACATACAAAGGGTGGGTAAGTAGGGCAATAGCAAATTGGGATTAGTTCCTGAATATTGCCTTAGAGGTAAGGCAAATGGCCACTCAAGTTCAAGCCAGGTGAAGGTTTGGGCATCCCTCATTCCCCTGAAGGATCCCAAAATTGTGCCCAAGATACGGAGCCTAAAAACCCAACTTGAAAAGGATGAAGCATAGTGGGGGGAGTTTCAAGTTGATAACAAGCAGTGGGTGCATCCCAAAATTTTACCCATCATGGAATTCTTGCCACATCAATAGAACTCTATAGGAAGAAAAATAATACCCCATTTATGAGGAAGTGCGATGAGTAGCTGGAAATTAAGAGATTTTGTGCCAAACCAGTGGGCAATAGCAAGTTGAGTCTCAGATCCATTAAATTTGCTCGATTCAGGAGGTTTGATAGTGCATTTAATGATTGTCTTATTCATAAAGTAGGTGGATAAATTTGTGATCCATCAGATTAGTCAGGTAGAGCAAAATTGATCAAGGGTCTATATTTAAGCTATAATACCTACCGCTCTTCTAACAACCGCTCTTCATCGTGGTTTGTAGGTGATTATAAGAGATTTTTAGTATGGTCGCCCCTGCTGGCACAACCACATTGTCTCATCCACCACCCACTACTTCTTGTTAGAACTTGTGATATTTGCTTTTATTTTCCCATATCAATATCCCTCTAGGTTTCTATTTCTATTTATTTTTGGTTCTTGGGCCTTCCTATCTTTTTTCACTCCCAAGAATAATTTCATCTTCATAAATCTCTTAAATCTTCTCAAACTACTCATAGTAAGACTTATCATATTTAGGTTTACCTTGTTTTGAAGGATCTTAAGTGCAAGGAATAACCTCAAAAGCATAATCTTCTTTATGTTGCCCTAGAAACCCTAAAGTGTAAGGATGCTCTTCTCTAACAATTACCTTCTTATTCTACTCTAAAAAACCTAAATTTTTATGGTTTCCTCCATCCTTATTTTATTATGATGCCTTTGAAACCCTTTAGTGTAAGGGATAACATCTTCATTCCTTTCACTCTTATTACTTGGAGAGGATTCCATACTACTTGAGAAAAATAAATATGATTTACCTCTAATAAACTTGACCTCTTTTGTTGTATTTGTTTTAGGATTTCTCTCCACATCTTCTTTTGCACCTTTAATTCCTTTTAAAATTACCAAATGATATTGTAGATAGGCTTTCTTTACCTCTTCTTTCGGAGTGGAATATCCTTGATCTGATCTAGCTTCTATTACTATATGATTTCCTTGCTTTATCTTGAAGTTTATCTCATGGTTATAATTTTTTGTCTCTTTCTTCATAGTTTTCACTTTGTAAATTATTGTCATATGTCCAATCTCATAATAATTGTGGCAACGGAATCCAATATTTTGATAATCTGCTTGTTGATCCCATTCTCTTGATTCAAATTTTATCTTAATGGATTGTGGCAAAGGTTTTGAAATATACACAGCAACACATATTCAAGTATATATAGCATGCTTTCACTCCTTAGAAGTTAGTTCTTCCTTGATGAATTACGCTAGGATATTTCCAATATTCTTTAGAACATCCTTATTTATAAGCTAATATGGAAGTCCAAAAAGCTTAACCCATACTGGAAGATTTTTAATAGTTTTTGTCTTAAAAAAAAAAATCATTCCATTGTCTCAAATAAATTGCATCTCTTCCCCTTAACCATGGGCCACCAACCATTATTTTATCCCTAATTTCTAAACTAGAAAAAATGATGATAAAAAAATATTCAAGAAGAAAAGTCGGAGTAATTTGAATTTAATCCCCACTTCCACTTGATCTAATTTTGAATCTCCAAAAAAGTTTACCATGATCTTTGGAACTTACATATTAACCCTCTATTTTTAAGAACCATTATATCATGCTCAATAATCTCATCCTTGATACTCACTTCTGGTGTAACATCTACTACCTGGATTAAATTTTTTATGTATTCACTCTTCTCCTTATCTCCAACTTGGGCTTCTATACTTCCAACTAGGGCATCCTAACTTCCCACTAGGACTTTAAAATATGACTTTATTTCCATAATAGCTAATGGAGCTTGCTCTTGGCTTTCAATCCTCTTGGAACACCTTCCCTCTTAGCTTGCATGCACTCCCAGATTGCACTCTCTCTTGCCTTGCACTCGCTCCTAGCTTGCACTTCCTCTTGGCTCGTAATAGCCCTTATTTTTTTTTTCTTGTCATTCCTTCACTTTAGCAATTTTTTGGAAACAATTTTCCATACATTCATGGTAAAGGTGTGAAGCATTGATGCACTCTAGATGAACCCGTTGCTCTTCTGCCATGATTGAATCTTGTCTTTCACTCTCTCTTAGATTGCACTTCCTCTCGGCTTGCACTGGATTTTCTTCAATTGGATCACACTTTACTTTCTACTTCCCAATCACATTTCCTCTTCACTCCTAGCTCATGATTGAACTCATTGTTGCACTACCTCTTGGCTCTTCTCGTACTCACTGCTACACTCCCTCCTAGCTTGTGCTTAGACTTAAACTCTAATTGACTAAAACTCTAATTTTTTTCCTAAAAAAAATCAATAACTTTCATTTCAGAGTTTGAAAACAAATTTACAATGAGATGGGTATTTTATACCCTCATATAGGCCTTAATAGACAACCCCATTTAGAGCTATTCTAGACTCTACCAACAATGATAAAATTTCTTTGAAAATTCTATTAGACCTATTATGATAAAACAACATGTTGAAAGCCTTCAATCATCTTATAAAGTGTCATTTTGGTACTTAAACCTTGTAGTCATCAATCATCTTATAAATATTACCTTAATTATCAAAAGAAATAAAAAATAACACAAAAGGTGTCCTAAACTACTACTTTATAAAAAAAAGTATCAAAATAGTGTAGATTATGGTGGAATCTCAGTTCCACACACTACTTCATTTAACCAAGTAACAACTAGAATATCCAAGGCAACTTTTAATAGTCCATCTGCTTCCTCATTTAGTTCTCTATAGATATGTTTATAAAATATCCTTGCAAATGATGCTTCTAGAAATTTCACTTACTTATAATAAGGCCTAAGTATTAAATTTTGCATCCCCAATTCTGAAACCCAATCCACCACCAATTTTAAGTCACTAAAAACTTGAAGTTTATTCCTTGTTTCACTGTCATTCCTAACAAAAATATCAAAGCCTTCCACTTTACCACATTATTGGTGCCTTCACCAAGACCCACTTTGAAAGTGAATTTGTGATTTTCATCTAGATTGTCTTCACAAGCTCCATTGAAAAAATCCTAAGACTTCGTAATTTCCACCATTAAACTAGTAATTTGTCTTACAACCTTTAATTTTAGGGCTTTTTATGCCTTCATATGTATATTTGATTTGAGCTTGAACTTCTATAGGTAGAATTTCCTTGTCAAATGAAAAAGTTTCGTATCAACCATAGACCCCATGCCACTATTAATGGAATGCACTTGTATTCCTTTAAGTCTCTGTATTTGAACCATTGTTGCATATTCTCCAGCACTTTCCTTGTTGGCCACTATCTCTTCCCCTTAGTCATGGGTAAAATAAACCTCCACACTTCTCAAGAAATCACAATGAACTAGTAGGTGATTCATTGTTTCTTCTTCCCTTTAACACATGCTACACTGACTTGGACCCTGCCAAGACCTCTTATGCAAAACATCCCATATCAATGTCTTCTTAGCTAACTAATTTGTACCTTGCCAAGACCTCTTTTGCAGAACATCCCATGGCAATGCCTTCTTAGCTAAAGCTAACCAAAAAGTCTAAATATATTATTATTTTTATTTGTTTTAATTATTTTTCAATTTGATTTATTTTTTGGTTATGTTTTTATATTTTTAAAAAATATTTTATAATTCATTTTTAGTTAATTTAATTCTCTTATATATATATATTGTATACAAGCTCACTCACACACACCACGCCCCATGGTGGTTTGAACCTGGAATTCTTATCATTTTAATACATTATCTAATCATTTACTTTATCTTTGTTGGAGTTTGTTCTTGTATTATTATTTAATTGCTTTTATTTAATTTTAATATATAACTAGTTTTATTTAGATGTTAATTTGTATTACAATTTTATTACTTACTCTGATTTGATTATAGACTTAGGAATTTTAAATTTTATTGTTAGTTTATATTATTTTACATGGATAATTTTGTAGGTCTTTTATTGATTTTAATTAATTTAATTTATTATTATTTTTTAATAGTTGCTTTAATAATATTTTTTAGTTTTTATTATTAGGAATTATTTTAAAGTTGGATTTTTTTCGAAATTATATATTTATTTTTTATTGGAACCAACACTTATATTCAGTAAAAAATAAGAGAGGTTACAATAAAAGGGAGCTGGAAAAATCACAGCTTGGGGTGCAAGGCCACCCAAACAATCAACATGGTAAATACCCAAGGCAAAAAATAAAACCAGCCCCTAAAAGGGTGAATAAATAAAATAACTAAACAAATGGAGCCACTCCAAGAGGAGATTGAGCCCTATTGTGGGCACTGACAGAACAACATGATGCTAAAAAATGTCACCCCCTCAACCTGCTGCGTCGAGGCCTCAAAGAAATAGAGGGACCTTAAGGTGGAGGGAGGTTAGGCAAAGCCATGTTGATAGTACATAGAGCCTTACACCAGAACCTGACAAGATTTATCAAATGCATCAACTCATGAGTCAACTTGGAAGTCTACGAATGGAGATGAACAATTACAGCATAAAATATTGTAATCTTTTCGTGCAAGGAAAACTAACTAGAAATTGAATCTCCATAATAGACAGTAGCATTCCTAGCTTTCCAAAAAATAATAGCATGGAAGAAATTCCATAGAGCAGCAATATAGGCAGGCCAACAACTGCTATCTCCAAAAAAGATCATCTATCATCTGAAAAATTCAAGATGCGATTTTAATATGATTGAGCATACTGAAGATAAATTTGGCCTCCTCCCAATGCGCTAGTGTTCTGGAGAGCGCGAGGCTTGTTTTTTTAAACACATATGGGGTCTTTTTTATCCTCTTTTTTATCAACGTAATTGCACACCTCCACCCTAGTTCACATGGCCCAATTTTCATCCAAGTAATGACAGAGTCTGCAAGCGCCTTGATCGAGTTACAATGTTAGAGCAGCAATTTTTTAATTCTCCTCCATAAATAATAAGATTGTGACAGTCTGGGATCAATTCTTGTTATCAGATCATTTTTTAATTTCCTTTCAGATTGAGTGGAGTGGTCATCAATTTAATTTTTTGTGCAAGCAATTTTATTTAAATACTTCTTTATTGCAACACCCTGGCACCATTACTATGATTGAGCGGATCTGGAATTTATTACCTCGACATCCTCACTTTGTCAGTTGGATTTCTTGGTGGAATGAAGCAATTTCCCATACTACCTCTTTCATGCGATATTTTGGAAAACAAGTGGCACATGTAAAAAATCATGCTCATTTGGCTATTACGAAGGAGTATCAACGAAATTTATGATTGCTGGAAAATGATACGTATGATCGTCAGTTTCAAACTAGGGTTGTTGGTCTTCGTCACCAACTTATAGTCCATGAACGACATGAAGCCAGGGGGCTCAGATTCGGGCTCGTATGCACTGGCTGAGGGTTGGTGATCGCCCGTCCAAAGCCTTTTTTAAGTCTCTTCATTCCAGGTAGGCCAGGATTCAGATCAAGGCTATTCAAGTCTCTCATGGTAGGCTGACTTCTCTTTTTGATATTGCTTCAGCCTTTGTGGATCATTATAAGTTTATTTTTTAAGCTCAATAGGATTCTCTAGAATGTTAGATGGTGCTCCAACAATGTCTTGATTTTATTCATGCACAGTTGTATGCTTATGACAAACTTCTTTGTGAGACTCCTCTTTCACTTGATGAGCTTCATAATGCTCTTATGACCATCTCATATGACAAGTCCCCTAGTTTTGATGGCTTTCCATGTGAATTTTATAAAGCCAATTGGAAGTTTATTGGGCTTGATCTGCTAATGTCTACAATGAAACGTTAGCCAATAATTCTTTGGATAATATTATTAGTCGTGGAAACATTAAATTTATTCCTAAAGCGATAAATACTGAGCTTATCACTAGTTGGAAACCTATTACTCTGCTTAATGTCTCTTACAAGATTTTGGCTAAAGATTTAGCTCTTCATATTTGCAATATTCTCCCTATGATTATCAAACCATAGAAAATAGATTTCATTAAAGGGCGTTACATCTTTGATAATATTATTACTATCTAGGAAGTTTTATAATGGAATTGTATCTCTAGCCAAAAGCCCCTTTTCCTTAAACTAGACTTTGAGAAAGCTTATGATTGTATTGAGTGGCCTTTCATTCTTACCATGCTCCAAGCTCTCGGCTTTGGCCCCTTTTTATCAGGTTTGTTAGTATATTGTATATTGATGCTTCAACTTGTCTTACTATTAATGGAATTAGGTCAGAGGATTTTGGTTTATTTCATTCTATTCACCAGGGTTGTCCTTTGGCCCCCTCACTTTACATCCTTGTTGCTAAATATTTTGGTTATCTTCTTGCCAATCAAGCATCTAAGGGGTTGATCAAAGGTATTCTTTTACCTGATATGTCCACCCAACTTATTAATGAGCACTTTGCAAATGATTCTCTTCTCACTATTAATGAGGACGAGGTTTAATTTTCAACTACTTTTGGTTTGTTTGGAAACTTTTTGTAAGGCCTCGGGATCCAACATCAAATGGTCTAAGTCCCTTTGTTTTCGCCTTGCTTCTTCTTCTATGCCTGCTTGGCTTAGATATTTTTCATGGAATTGGCTTCAAAGGGGTGAGAGTTTTAAGTTCTTAGGAATCCCCTTTGCTTTTGATAGCTCACCCTTTGAACTCTGGTATTATGTCATTGACAGAACTAAAAAAATATTTCTTGTTGGGCCTCACGTCCCCTCTCTCTTGTCGATAAGTTTAGGTTTGCACATAGATTCTTGCTACCACCTATGTTTATTACTCTTCCTATTGGGCCCTCTATACGAATTATTATAATAAGTTGGCTAGACTCCTTAGGGATTTTCTTTGGGCCAAGGGAAAGAATTTACATGGTTTTCATCAAGTTGCTTGGGATATTTGTTGTACACCTACTGATACGGGTGGAATGGGCATCATTGATATTTGCAGGCAAAACATTTCTTTGTGTGCTAAGTGGGTGGTTAAAGCTATTGAAGACCCTGAAGCCTAGAATGGTTTGATTCGTTATTGTATTTCTTCAGGGATACCTTATGGGTGTAAATATTGGGCTAATATTGACCTCTATACTCTCATCATTACTTCTACTACAAATAAGATTCAAGGTTCCTTTTTTGTTAAAAGTATTTGGTGAGCTTTTGAGGTGGTGAAACCTCATCTTCATTGGATTGGTGATGGTTTTTGTAATGGTATTTCATTCAATTCTCAGAATATTTGGTGGTCTCCTATTCTGTCTAACTTTTTAGTTCTTCTTGCTAATATGTTAGGGATTAAAGCTTTGAGGTTGTTTTGAAAGGATATCTGCTATATTAATGATTCAGTGCACTCTCGAGACTGGATTCCTTGGCTTAATCTCAAACAAAAATTTAATCTTCAAAATTTAGACATTCCTTCTATTCTTAAGATTCAAGAGCTCAAGCCTGATTTCATGCTTCATAAGCTCGACCTTCAACCCCCAAGTGCCTGGTGGAGGGATTGGCGCTGGAATGTGGATACTCCTTTCAAGAACTACTCTTCTTCCTTGATTTATCAGCTACTTAGTCATTTTTCCCCTGGTGTTGATAAACTTAATGAGATATGGCAGACTTATTCTACCTCATATACTTGGATTGCTCGTCTGAACCATATATGGCAGTCTAAACTTGAACCCAAGATTATATTTTTTCTCTGGTCTCTTATTTATCAAGGGCTTCCTATGGGAGAGATACTCAGTAGGATTGGTCTTCCTAATCCTAAGTGTCCAACTTGTGGTCATTTTGAGACTTTCAAACATCTATTTGGTTCTACCCTCGTGCTCAGTCTGCTTGGTACTAGATTCACTCATTATACAAGCCCTTTCATCTTGATTTTTTTAGATGGTAGATGATATTTTTTGGAGATAATAGTTGTTGGCTTGCCTATATTGCTACTCTATGGAATTTCTTTTGTGCTATTATTTTGTTTCAACTTTGGAAAGCTAGGAATGTTGTTGTCTATTTTAGAGATTCAATTTCTAGTCAATTTTCCTTGCATGAAAATATTACAGTATTTTCTACTGTTACTGTTCAACTCCATTCATAGGCTTCCAAGTTGACTCATGAGTTGGCGCATTTGATAAATCTTATCAGGTTCTAGCACGAGGCTTCGTGCACTATCTTGAAAACACGAGATTTCGGAAACAAAAAGGAAAAACTAAACGAAATCGTATTAAAAGGAAGGAACACAAATGAATGAACACAAGATATAAGAACAATATGAAATGTAGCCCTTTTTTTATTGATATTCTTTTCAATTCGTGTTACAATACGTCTCCTTCCTTTTTAGGGGATAGGAGCGTTAGATATTGTTCTCTACAATTTGCTTCAGAATTCCTCTTCCGCGTGCCCACATATAAAATGGGCGAACCAAAACGTTGTCGTCGCTTGCGTTGACAAAGGTCGATTCCTCGCTGCTCCTTCAATAGACCTGAAATCTGCGTTCAAAGAAACAAACAAAGAATCAGTAGCACCTGTGTATGAAAAATAAAAGATAAATTTTAACTATAGCTGAAATGAATCTAAATGAACCGAAAACTTGATAAATGCATAAACATGAAACTAGCTAAAATACTATAAAAGAAATAAAGCGGGGAGGTGCCCGAAGGCGAACCACCCGTGGATAAAACCTTGCTTCGACACCAATCCGCTTGAGATGGGTCCGAAACTTGATGTGATGTGTTGTCGTCAAATTGATAGAATATTATGGTCAAAAGAGGGTTTGGGCGCAAATCGCAAGTAAGTGAATTAACAGCACTTCGTTGCTCAGAATGCTCCTGCTCGGTCTCTCCTTTGGGTGAGGAAACTCACCATTTTATAGACCCAAGGGGTCTCTTTGAATTAACATGCAAAAGTGTTTCTTTGCATGAATGCTTTTGTTTGTGAAGAGAAGACTTCTTCTTGATCAAGGACTTCTTAACTGCCTATGTGCATGTCTTTGTGTGTTTTAGAAAAGCTCACTTGCACTCCCATGCAATGAAGGGATAACTAAGTGGCAAATCTGAGTTGTCTTAAAAAGCTTACTCTCATTCCCATGCAGTGAAGGGAAAGTCAATTGGCAGATTTGAGTTGTCAAAAGAACTCACTCGCACTCCTATGTCATGCAGGAAGAGCTAAGTGGCGCTTCCGAGTTGTTTATATGCCAAGATTTGACTTTTTGCCGGTCAAACCTGACAATCGTCCCACCCCGAAGCGAGCGCTTATAATCGTCCCTGGGTGAGACGAGTATCAGTCAGCACTCGTTCCTAGGTAGGACGAGTAAAATTTTCACTCGTTCTTGGGTAGGACGAGTAAAATTTTCACTCGTCCCTGGGTGGGACGAATAAGCAATAAAGTGTCTAAAAGGTGCCAAATTGGTTTCTGACTTGCAAAATTGCTGTGTGAGTGGTTAGAACCACTGTTTAACCTCTGAGGGCTGCCCTAGGGGCTTTGTGTGTTGGTGTGATCAGTGTTTGTAATCACATAATCGGATTGGTGCTGTTTTGGTGTCTACACTATCAACATGGCTTCAACTAACCTCCTTCCGCATTAAGGTCCCTCTATTTCTTTGAGGCCTCAACGTAGCAGGTTGAGGGGGTGACATTTTCTAACATTAGATTGTTCTGTTAGTGCCCATAGTAGGGCTCGATCTCCTCTTGGAGTGGCTCCCTTTATTTAGTTATTTTGTTTATTCACCCTTTTAGGGGTTGGTTTTGTTTTTGGCCTCAGGTCTCTACGATGTTGATTTTTTGGGTGGCCTTGCACCCCGAGCTATGATTTTTCTAGCTCCCTTTTTATTGTAACCTCTCTTATTTTTTTATTGAATATAATTATTGGTTCCAATAAAAAATTCAAGATGAAAGGGCTTGAAAAATGAGTGAATCTAGGACCTGTTAGAGTAATATTCTATTATTCGAGATATTTACCATATTCCTACATTAGGTAGATTTGATTTATCGCATGGTAAAAAGTAGTTTGTTACTTTTTACCACTAGTATTTACTTTTACTATTTACCTACAAGATATTCACTGTGGAATATCTTGAGGTTAGTAAGTTAGTAGGTTATCGTGATTTATGGTTAGCACGTAGTTGTTAGTTGTTAGCACATTATTCTAAAGTAGGTAGCTACCTTTCAGGGGGGCAACCTATTAGGCTATTCTAAGCCTAACCTAAAGTTATTTAAACCATTGCACTATTAATAATATTTTGTAATTTGCCTATGCTCTAAATTTAACATTGGTATCCGAGTGACTAATCTGACCTAGGTAGTGAACCACTGGGTACATTATCGGAGGAAGCAACTCACTGGACTGGGCTTGCATAGATACCCATGGTGCAAATTTTGAAGGCGTAATTATTTTTCTTTTATCATGCATGAATTTGTTTTTAATTGACATTCAAATTATTATTTTGTAGATCTGACAGCTTGTCAGACCTAACATGCCCACGAGGGGCAGAGGCCCCACGTGAAAGCATGAGCACCTCCGCCTCTCGTTGGAAGCCTGGACACTCACAACGCTTCCTACCGATGACTCTCAGTGCCTCTAGCTGGGTCTTCCCATAGATGCTTCTAACGAGCAACTCACACTGGTGATCCTCAATGACCCGATGGTGCTTCCCACCAACAAATCCCACTGGCGATCCCTGACAACCCGACGGTGCTTCCCACCAGCAACTCCTACCGATGATCCTCGATGACTCCCATCGATAAGGACCCCAACGTGGGATCTGATGCATCACAAACATGAAACTCCAAGCGATCACCTGATGGAGCATCTACCGACCACCTGACATCATTTGGGATGGCATAAAAATCGAAGCAGTACGAATCATAGATTTGACCTGGCATGCAATCCGAGGTAGTTGATAGCACTGACCTAGACTATTGATGTGGCATGCATTTATTGGTTGATGATGTGGCACTTATTGAGGTGGCATTCATGCTGATGTGGCATGGGTTGATTGGGTAAAGTGTTCTTACATGGTGCCTCAGTTTTTCTGCATGACAAAAAGGATGAAGCACGTGATTACCCGAAGGCAATCACGTTGAAAGAGAGCATTTTTGATTTTATATTGGTGAGGTTGCACCCATCAGGCGCATTTGGGATAAAATCTCCCACAACGCTCAATGTCACTAGAAAAAGGACAAAAGGGCTGTCATAACCCTTTGTCCTCTTCCGGAGCCCTAGACGGGCTGGTTGGATGCCCAGCGCTAAGGCGGGTAGGCGCCATACCAGGGTTCAAAACCCTCCAGTGCCATATACACCATTTTTAGTGTGCGCCCAAGGTAATGTCTCAATTTTTTTTAAAATTTATTTTGTATTTTTTTAATAGTTTTTTTTAAGTTTTAATTTATTAATAATTTAATATTATTTTGTATAAAATTATTTTTTTCATAAAAAGTGATTTTTGAAATAAAATAATAATTTTTTTTTTTTTGATGAGGAACCTTTTATATACAACATATCCGCAACATGTGAGGGGAGAGATTTGAACCTGGGCCTCTCCATAACTAGAGAGTTTTAAAAAACAATTAAAGGAGCTATTTTTTTTTGCAATTTCTAAACAAATGAGAGTTTTTTTTTTCTCACAACAAAAGGGATATAACACATAGAAAAGCATTTTTTTCTTGCAAAATTAGGGAACCTTATTTCTTCTAAACCTTGTTAATTTTGCAACATAAAAAGGGGGACAACATCAAAGACATTTGATTCTTTCTTGCAAAATTGGAAAACAAGGAGACTAAATTTTTTGTAAAATTCAAAGGCAAAGTGTGCATTTGTTTTTCTCCAAGGGGGATATAATACATGAAATTGCACATTCTATTTTTTGCAAAATTGAGAAGAAATTGAAGACCTTGGGTCCATAAAAACCAAGTCGTGTGTCGACTAGTTCTAGAAGCCTTTCAAACGCGGGTCGTGTGTCGACTTGACTTGAAAGGAGTGCTATTTTGTTAATTTTGCAAAACAAAGGGGGGAAGACAAGAAATTTTATTTCTTTTGCAAAATTGTAACACAAAAGTGAGGAGCACTTAAAATAAAATCAAACTTGTTAAATTTGCAAAACAAAAAGAAAAGGCAATTGTTTTATGCCACATTCTTTGCAAATTTGAAAAAAAAAAGAGACATAAAATATCAAATTTTTTGCACAACTCAAATCAAAATATTGTTGCAAAAAGTTAAGTAAATAAGGTGCATTTTTTATATTACTCGACACCTTCATTTCAAATTGGCAAAATTAGGTGCATTTTCAGTTGCATCCGACACCTATGTGATAAGAATTTTGTGGGCATTCTTGTTTGATTATTGCATTATTTTTTTGTAATTATAAGTCATAAAATCAAGAACACTTAAAACCCCAAAAATTCACAAATAAAATTTTTAAATCATTTGCACAAATATAAGCCATTTGTAAAATCTATATTCTCTCCTTAACAAACCCCTAATTCACTCTTATTTGTTTGGCTTAATATCCTCAAACTGATTATTCCTCTTCAAGAGGATTTTCAGGCAGGTGCCATTAAATGCCATTTTGAGTGAATTCTCTTTCACCTCTTATTTGTTTGGCTTAAATATCCTCAAACTGATTACCTTTCTTCAAAGAGATTTTTTAGGCAGGTGCCATTAAATACCACTTAAGAGTGAAAGAAAGATCATCTTAGTGCACATTCTAGGACCTTCATAATGGTAACTATCAACAAATACTTAAATGATACACAATTACTTTAAGGTCCTAACTATTTAGCATGGAAAACTAATATGAAAGTCATTCTGACTGTAGAGGAAATGTGGGATTTAGTAGATGGCACTGAATAAAGACCCACATCAGTAGGAGCAGATAAAAAAACATGGGATAAAAGAACAATGATCTTCTCATGTTGATCCTCCTAGCTACTATTGATGAGATCCAACCTCACATAAGTGAAGCCAAAACTGGTAAATATGCATGGGATGCACTTTGTACTGTTGAAGGCAAGAATCAATCGACTGTTCTAAACATTCAAACACAACTTCATACACTCCATATGAAGTTAGGAGAATTAGTAGAACTATTCCTCTACAAAGTGGCAGAACTTAAGTCAAAGCTAAATGCTTTAGGAGCCAAAGTAGAAGATACTATTATGACTTCAATAATATTGAGGGCTCTTCCCTAATCCTATAAGATGTTAATCACATCCCTTAATGTATCTCAAAGATCAGTCACCTTTGTGGAGTTAGTCAATTTGCTTCAAACAAAGGAAGCAAATCAAATCCAAAGCGATGAAGTGTCGAACAATGCACTTTACTCAAACAATCAGGGTGAAAAGAATAAAGGAAATTTTCAGAAGGGAGGATCATTTTCAAAAGGTAAGGGAAAGAAAACTCAAAATAAGTTTTGCTCACATTGTAAAAAGGACAACCATGACACCAATCGATGTTGGTTTAAAAACAAGCAAAATATAAATGGCAAAGACACATCACAAAAGTAAGACAAAGACAATATTGCAAGTGAAGTGTTTGATTCTGATTCTGATTCAGAAAGAGCACACAAAGTGCTCCTGGTTAAGACAATATTGTAAAAGAGAAACAAATTTGTCACCCTAGGCAAGGACTTTTCCAAAACCTCTTTTTTAGGCTTCATAAATAGCATAAGTTTTTGTTTGAAGTACTAGTAATAAAGGGATGATTGTACCTCTTTTAGGCTTCATAAATAGTAAACTCTCTTTGTTTGAAGTACTTGTAACAAAAGGGGGGAATTTTATGGTGTAAAATTTACCTAGGAGGCAATCTTTGTAAAAAACTTCACAAAATCTTCTTGAGTTGCACATCTTTTACAATTAAGAGGGATAAACATTTATTTTCCTACTTCACACAATTTTTTGTAAAAAGGGAAGAAGACTTATAAGGGTGCATTTTCGGCCGTGACCGACACCTTAGTCTCACTTCTTTCAAAAATTCCATTACAACATGTTTTGCAACAAGGGGAGAAACTTATAAGGGTGCATTTTTGGTAGCGACCGACACCTTAGCTACCTTATCAAAATTTTACAAAATAATATTGTAACCGAATGAACCTTGTATTAAGTGATCTACTCTACTATACCTAGCGGTTGCAGCGGCTAGTTACCCATGCAATCCAATTGGATGACAATATTACAATAAGGACATTCGTTGAAGTGAAGACAAAGTGAGGAATGACCTACTTTTTGTGTAGAAGCAGCCAAAGCACTCTGACAAAGCAAGAGCCAACAGATCAACATCTTTTTTACTATATTAGGATAGTTATATATATTACCCAAATAATGTAATAAGAAGGGATGGTAGAGTAATATTCCATTATTCGAGATATTTACCATGTTCCTACATTAGGTAGATTTGATTTACCGCATGGCAAAAAGTAGTTTGTTACTTTTTACCACTAAAATTTACTTTTACTATTTACCTACAAGATATTCACTGTGGAATATCTTGAGGTTAGTAAGTTAGTAGGTTAGCGTGATTTATGGTTAGCGTGTAGTTGTTAGTTGTTAGCACATTATTCTAAAGTAGGTAGCTACCTTTCATGGGGGCAACCTATTAGGCTATTCTAAGCCTAACCTAATGTTATTTAAACCATTGCACTATCAATAATATTTTGTAATTTGCCTATGCTCTAAATTTAACATGTAGATTGAGAATGAGGGTATGTTTTAAAGTCTCAAAATGACCACAAGCTGGATACTTAGGATTAGGAAGACCAACCCTACTAAGTCTCTCTTCCATAGGAAGCCCTTGATATATATTTATTTTTAATAAAATTGTTTTTAGTTTTAATTATAAATAAAATTTAATTATATTGTATATTTTATATGATTTGTTGTTTCTTTTTTTATTTTTTGACAACAATATTATTAATTTAAGATACACTATTCTATATTCATTTTAATCTTATAAGGGCTCTTGAAGCTAGAGCCAAAATATTATCTGAAAAATTGCCACATTATCTTTCAAAATTCATTATGTTTAACAATTTCTTTAATTTTTTATTCTTTAATCTTCATTATAGTTTACAGATAAATTATTGGCTAAGGAAGGAAGGTTTGAGTTAATTCAAATATTATTTATCTCAAAGTAAGACCATTATCTTTGAGGCCCATCCTTATGTGAAATTCACACTGGTACATGGTGAATTAGGAGAAAAGCAATAGGTTAGATAGACATAATTCAAAGAAGAAATTGAGGATTTTTGAAAGTGAACGATTGTGTGAGGGTTTCATTTGTGTTGAGTGCAAGTGGTTCCAAAGGTTTTTTTTAGGGCCTTCGGGCCCTAGCAACCAATATTTTTGTGGTTTATGCTCAAGATTTTGGTGGGATATGTTGCAAGGGATCCAATATGGGTTTGAAATCTATCTTTCGATATATCTTCATGCTATGAACTTGATTGACAATGGCTTCCAATTTTTTGCATAAAACAAAAATGAAAACCATACCTTTCCTCGACGTCCAAGGCATGGATTAAAGAGATTTCAAAATAATTTTCAAGCACTTGATAAAAAATGATCTAGATCTCAAGCGAATATAGCGCTAAGGAGCGTCTCCAAAACAAATACATGGTGGAAACCCCTTTCAAGGGCAAGGATTTCGAAGACTTGGCCCAAAAAATAAATTTTAGAGATTCCCTCCATGGTGGACAACCTTAGCCTAATTCTAACATTAATATTAGGACTTCCTATAAACCTCTAATAATGCCTAAGATTGATCCTAGGAAAACTAAGTCAAAATATCTTAGGGCAATTGATGTTTTTGTTGTTTTAGGTATGCTATTTGAGTGTGTTGAAGGGGCGGGCTAGGTGCGAGCCTTGGGTGTTTTTGGTGAAATACATACCCCTGCCTCCTTGGGACTTACCCAAAAGTGGCATCCCAATTGGGGTATTTTCCACAAAAAAAAGAGATAGACATAGTTCAAGAGTTTTATATAGAAATTAGGTTAACCAAGTTGGCAAGAGGAGAGCACTCTATGAAAATCTTGCTCTATGGATCCAAAAGAGCAAGCAACACTTATGGAAGAAGTTGAACTAGATGAATAAATAGGATGGGTGAGTGACACCGAGAGATACATAATAGATCAAGTCCCAAAAGTTCTAACTTCAAAGGAAAAAATAAGATTCATACAAAAAACAACCCACTTCACTTTGTTAGTCAATATCCTCTTTTACAAAGGATATGAAGAATTGTTGTTAATATGCAAAAAAAAAGAGGACAAAAGACTTGATAAAGGAATACCATAATAAAGGCATTTATGGCTTTGTACAAGCAACGACTAGTAATATTAAGAGCAGGATACTATTGGCCTATCATCTTCATCGACTACTTCAAATGGGTAAAAGATTACAAATTTTTTGTATGTTCATAGGCAAAAGAAGAAAATATCATATGCCTTTATGGCCTACAGTTTTCATAGAGCCCTTTTAGCAATGGGGCTTGAATTTCATTGAGAAGATCAATCCCTTATCAAGTGCAGGATATAAATGGAACTTAACTACCACGAACTACTTCATTAAGGGGACAAAAGCAAATTTAGTTAAGTCAGTAAATCAAAAAGTAGTCATCCAAATCTTGGAAGATATTATTACTAGATATGAAACACCTTCAATATAATAACTAACAACATTGTATTTTTTGCAAGGTTTAAGTTTATGCACATTTTGCTTGAATATGGTTTCATCTTGAAAATTTCTTCCAATTACTATCCTCAAGGTAACGACTCAACAAAATCTATTGATAAGAATATTGCTAGAATCTTAAAGAGGACAATCATTAAATCCTAGAGAGATTGGCACACAAAGTTGAAAAGGGTATTATACACAAATAGAGTAATGCCTAAATGTTAGATACCCAAGATAAGTATTTAATATTATAATGTTGTAAAAATATTATAATATTATATTAGATGTAATTGTCCCACATGCATTGATAAGTGGGAGTGGTGGGTAGTTAGGCATTATAAATAGAGGTAAAGTATCATTGAGAGGATATGAAGAGGATTATATTTTAATTATCTCAAGTTGAGATATTGTAAGGAGTGGCTTCCTTCCAATAAGGAGCATTGTACGGTGTTGCCCTACCTCAAGGGTTTGCTTATGTTTTGAATAAATTGGATTTATATTTGTGTTTCATTATAAAATTGTTATTGTGAGCAATATTTGTAGATGAATGTTGTTATTTCAGTAAATATGAGTAATATTTTTGTAATAAGAAAGCAAGTTCATAACAAGTGGTATCAGAGCACTTTCTAGGGTCGTGTTTCACTGCAGAAGCTTAAGTACCGAAGGACATTCCATAGCTCATGTTTCATTGTAGAAGCATTAGTACGAGAGCACATTTCAAGGTTGAGTTCAAATACAAAAGTTTTGATGCTTAATAAGCATATGCATTAGGCTAATAACCTCTTGTAGGATTGGGTGTAAGTCCTGTTGAGTGTTAATTTCACCCAATTGTAAGTACACTCTCCCTTAGGATTTGTATTCCAAATCCCCTTTTGCAAAGAAGTTAAACAAACTTCTCCAAGATCTCCGCTATTATTAGCATTTGCATATGTGTATTAGTAATCTCAAATAAAGATGTATCAATTTAAATGCTTGGAACACCTTAGTGATTGCAAGTAACTGTAAACAAGGGGCAATGTTGGTTTATTTTACCATGATACTTTAATGATTATTCATTGAAACAAAATAAAACAAATATAATTTGGCCCTCATATGACCACAATGTAGTACCTTAATTCCTTTTATGTTGAGGATTTTAAAGTAGATTTTATCCTCCTTATTAAGTGGGTTTCAAACAAATTTTATCTTGCATTAAATCCTACTTTAAGCATTGATGTAAAGATTAAATCTATCCATGAATGTGAATCCTCAATGATGAATAGGCTCCTGGAATGTAGCTTCTTATTATGAAGATAAAGATAGCCTTTAATATGATTAATAAATTATCCCCCTTTAGTGAAATTAATTTTCACAAAGAGATGATAATTTATTGCCTTGAAGTAGAGGCTTCAAAATGTCACTTCAAATTATCCTTCTTAAATGAAATCAAATTTTCACAAAGATGAATAATTTAGTGCTTTGAAATAATGATCTTCAATGTAGTGCATAAATTACCCATCTTTCATAAAATCAGAATTTTTATAAAGAGAAGGCAATTTTGGAATCCAAAAATGGTAATTTATGAAATGCCATAAAACATAACTCCTTCAATGAAATTGGAATTTTCATGAAGGAAATGTCATCATAGGCTCATGAATGAAGTATGAAACTGAAAAAATGAAATTTGGTCCAAAAATGCAAATTATGAAATTTCGGATTTTTTAAAATCGGCATTAAAACATCAACTTCAGATAATTTTTAAAAATACTAAATGACTCCGAAGTAAAAACGTCTAAGTGCGTAATGTAAGTATGAAATGCAGTCTACGCAGCCATGCAATTATTTTTGGATTTTGAAATTTTTTTCTTTTTATTTTAATGTCTGAAAACTTAAAAACAATTAAAAATAAAAAATTAGAAAATAAAAACAAAAACTAAAAAATTGAAAACGAAAGCTGAAAATGCAAAATATGCCACATTTAGTATGATGCCATCCTATTCCGGAAAAACCGAAGATGTGAGATATTCCATGCATGCAACCTAGCCTATTCGGCCCACAAACTTGCACAACCGAAATAAACTAAGTGCTAGCTCCTAGGGTACGAAAATAAGTTTTAGATTTCAAAAATTTGCCTAATGTAACCCAAAAAATGGCATTAACATTATCTATAAATCTGAAAAAAAAAAGATAAACAGTTAAAATCTGACATGCAGAAAAAATCTCCTCCTTTCTTGCCCACAAAATGCAAATTTCTGAAAGTTTTCTGCATTAAAAATGTCTCATTTACAATGGCAAAATTTTTGGTTTATCAAAAACGAGTACAATGAAAGGAAAAATAGTCTAAAACGGATTCACAACAGCCCTTGCTAATAAACCTGCAATCCCGTTTTCAAACCAGTTTCCAACCCCTTTCCAGTTTTGGAAGTCTATTTTTAAAGGTTTTCATTCTACCCTTTTCGTTTCTCGCTGACTTTTTGTCGAGGATCTTTGTTTCATTTCCTTGTTTTCATTTCATTTGGCTTCATTCGAATGGCCTTTCGTTTCCTTCAAAGGGTTTTGAATAGTTTTCCTCTTACTGTATCATTTTCCCTCTTGCTTGGATCTCTTTTCGCATGCATTCCTACGATTCTCTTGGTTTTCCAAATTTCGATTTTCTTTTCGAATCATTTTCCCTGATCTTCGTTTGGGTCCCTATATTCGTAACGCTTCAATAAAACATCCTTCTTTAATGAGCCTCTGTTTTATTTTGACTAGGCCACCATACCCTTCTCTTAATTTCTTTAAGAAATCCACGTGTTGAAGCTTTATATTTTAATTAAAGCAAATACAATATAAAATATCCATTTTATGGGGCCCTCCGTTGGTTATACCTTTCCTATCATAGTAACCGCGACGTATTAAAACAATATTTCTTTCCCCAAACAGAGGCGGAGCTCATTTGTAACGGATGCCACGGTGTGTTCGGTGTCATCACCACTGTTAATTGCTTTCCTAATACCCTGCTCTTCATCCAAAATGCCCGCTGCAGTACCTGAGCATTCTCTGCCATGCAAGCGTTGCTTACTCGGTGTTATCGCCAAATAAAAAAAAACTTTCGGCATCCACGTCTACAAATTGTCACCATGCAGGCATGCGTCGTAGTCTGGCTAATTTTGTCATAGGTCATGTGGTCATTGTAGCCCTCGGTGTATGTCTTCGTTGAGCCTCGTTGTCACTATGTCACCGAACCTCCTCGTCTTCGTCCCCCTGTTCTACCGGTGAGCTCCCATAAAACTTCCAATTCTACACTGTTGCTAAAATTAACTAGCTGCCACGTCACTTGTTCTCTTGTCACTATATGTCGCAGTCACGTTTATTGCCCACCAGCAATATGATTATTGCCTTGATATAATGCCAGTAAGCTTGGTTATTATGGTTGTTTATTTTTTATACATATCCTGTTGGCTTTCGGTTTTATTTAAAACTCCCAACGCTGTATGTTTCTGTCCGTCGTGGACTCCATACCTCCTGTCGCATGTTCCCAAACTTTCTGCCATGGCCCATTCTCACGTTGCCGAGTTACAGACTTCCATAGCTCTCATCGATTGCTATTTCTAAACCTGCAATGTCATCCCTGGTCACAACCACCTATTTTCGTCGTCGTAAAACTGCCAGACTCTGTCATCTCTGGCCCTGCAGTTACACCTGCATCCATATCAATGGTTGTTTTCCAACTCGTCCGTCGGTAAATTTAAACCTGACACCCGAAAAACTTCGAACTTCACCATTCTGATTACGTCTTTTCCATCGGCAATCTTCAATCGGAATCCCATCGCCAGCCATACCTGCCTGTGAATTCTATGTAAGGTCCGCTGTTGTCACATCCGTTCCTGCGAATCCTGCGTCGCCATATATTGGCCATCTCTATCCCTGGCTGATAAAAACATTATATATTTTTTTTTATGTTGGAATTTTGTTCCACTTTAATACCTTTTTCACTTATATTTTTTCGGCTGCCTACTTACTGTTTCCCCTCTATGAGCTGGTTCCATACTTGTTTGCATCAACAACATTCTCAATGACCCGTAGCCATGCTTAATTGCAGTTCTAGACACTCCTCTGCCATTTTCAACTGTGAACCTTCCCACTTGTGAGCACCATGTTGGTATATCTATCCGGAGACAATATTCAATCAAGTCTCGGCTCTTCGAACTTACCCACCAACACTGACCACTGCGTTGTCCACCCGGTGTTAAAAAAGAAAAAAAAAACATTGTCGTATTGCCACCATGATGAACACTATCAAAAACTGCATTTACTGTTCGTCTAATCAATCCCACACCCAAGTTTGGAATGTTGATTGAAAGAACCCATTAATACCCCGATGGTAATACTTCTTATACTCTTTTTCACTATTACCGTGCGGCTCCTCTGGGATAAATCCTGCACCTGGTGATCTCCGTTTAATAAACCATTGATGGGCTTCGTAAATAATTTTATTTTCTCAAGTAAATTTAGTTCATCAGTATCATGTCTAATCATCAACCTTCTCCCAGATCGAAATTACCGCAACTCTGCTCGTTACAGTGTCCATTCTACTCTGAAGATAAGCAACTTATTAAGGACATCATATGAATGTTTTTACTTTAATTAACACTCCACTCTTTCCACCGATGAAAGAGAGGACTGAATGAATCGCTCACATCTGCCATATGCCCTTTGGGTATTCGCTACTTGTGGGGTCCTGATGTATTCGAGCTTCCACTGCGATGAATATCCCGTGCATTCAGGCCCACGTCGTCTTCCGCACTCCGAATAACTTGCACGTATAATATTAGGCTATATTAGTTTAACCCTATTCTAATAAATATGAAGCCCTTTTATTTCAAACTAAATGAATTAACCCGAAATCAAAGCTACATAAAGCATGACTTATGTATAACACCTAAATTAAAACATACATACCACTATCTATATATATATCAAAATTTTGTTTTATTATAATTTTTTTAAATTTTGGATTTCGTTATTGTGAGAAACCCCTATGATGACGTATAGGGATGAACAATCTCCTTTATATATATATATATAAAAAGACATTTTTATTTTTTATTTTAATTTATATACATTATTTTATTAAGACATGAACTAAACAAATGCTAAAGCTTGAACTATAAAATGCCACAACAATTTAACAAAAAATAATAATCATCAGCCATAAATTGATAATAAAAATCGTCAAAAAGTTATTGACAACAAACTAACAATAAAAATCGTCAGCAACAATTCGACAATAAAAAACGTCAAAAAGTTGTTGACAACTAACTAACAATAAAAATCTTCAGCAAAAAATTGACAATAAAAATCGTCAAAAAGTTGCTGACAACAAACTAACAATAAAAATTGTCAGCAACAAATTGACAATAAAAATTGTCAAAAAGTTGTTGATAACAAACTAACAATAAAAATCGTCAGCATAAAAACACGACAAACCCACTAGACACTCCAAATGAAACAAAAAACACCCAATCACAAAAATTAAAAGGTGGGTCCCCAATTTTGGGGCTAGTTGTGAAAACCTCACAACAAGTCCCAATCACTTAACTGGGGGAAGTACTTGGGCCAATAATTGCCCTAAAACTCATTATGAGGAGTAACCTAGGAATCTTCGAGTAATTGGTTTGAGTGTGTCACCAGTGAAAAGGGTCAACGACCCCACAACTTGTTAATAGTATTTTTATCCTATGAGAGTATACAAAGAGTTATCATTTAGATGTAAAATTGTGGTTGGTTTCTCAACAATTATTCCTTAGGAAAATATTATTGGTAATAAAAAAGTAGTACTCGCTTAGACATCCTTTGTGGCCAGTGAGGTTTACCTTAAGCCACTAGGAAGCCAAAGTTTGGGGCCCATTTCGTTGCCAAAATTTTTATAGAAGTGTCATACAACCATCAACAACAACTTCAAAAAGAGTCTACAGTTCCACAACTTTAACAGAGCAAACAATTTGTAGTCTACTATCTAGTTGTAAGCTCTACATTTATTTATCAACCTAGGGTGAATGATTTAAAGGGCAGAAATCCAATATAGATTATACCGAATGATTAATTGTCAGACTTAATTCTATTTCTCTTAGTTTTAAGTTTGCAAAAAATAAGAACAATTACAGAAAAATAAATTGTGCTAAATTGAAATAAAATGCAATGTATGATTTATATTTAATTAAATACTTTTTATATTTGTTGATGTGGATCCATGTGCAACCTATTGATTTAACTATATGTTTTTACTTTATAATCTATGATGATGCAATTTAATTTATTTGATAAATTATTGTTAATCTACGTACTAACTATTCCTATTTTGTTTTAGGGGTGAGAGAATATGGACTGGTTGTAGGACTGGGCCCTACCTTCTAGAGGATAGTGTCAATATTTCTTCCCTAAACTACTTTACTTCAGTAAATAATGTGCATTAATACTACGGATATTATTCTATTTTATGAATGCAGGAAAATACAGTAAAGACTACATAAGCAAGTAAATCATAATAAAGCAAATGACATAGTTACCCAATACATGATGAAAAAGTGTTGTTGCTTTATTGCTAGAAATTTAGCTATACAGCATCTTCGAACATCAAATCTTCAAAAATTGTATACAAAACATTTGAACATTATACATTTTAGCATTTCTTTAGCATTCTAGCATTAGACCATTTCAAAGGTCTCTCTTGTACTTTATAATGTCACTTGGACATTCTTTATGAAATTATTCCATGTATTTTCCATGTGGCTCTGCTAGCTTGATTTGGACACTATCTTTTTAACAATAAAAAACTAAACTTATAATATTTTGTAACCAACTTGGACTTTGTCACAATCCCTATGGTCCAAGTGGCAAACTAATGAACTAACATAATAAAAAGTTCTTAATTTAAATAATCCATTGACACGGTAATACAACTATATGCCCCTTTATTTTAGGAGAGGACAAAATAGCTTGTGTCAGAATCTAAAACATCTTAACATAACAATTTTACAACTTTATAATAACAACTTTAATCAATATGAAATTCTCGTGCATAATGTCATCATGTCATTCAACTTTTCTAACTGTGTATTGTTGAAGTGTGATTTTATCCAATTACAAAGATCACCCGACAATTAGGATCACAATCCTCTCTTGCAAAGAAAAAGATATTTCTCCAAGGTTCTCACTTAATGTTTTTATGTATCATGCATATGTGCTAAAATAAGTGCTTAAACAATCTCAATCATTTGCAAGTAACTGATAACAAGGGGCTTGGGAATCAGGTAATTAACTTTAAATTCATCATGTGTTAAGTATATTTTAATCAAATTCTCTCTCTAAGCAATAATAGATAAATTTACCTATTGAGTTTAATTTTAATAACTTATGCAAGGTAGTTGTAAAGTTCAGAGGGAAATGACTCTGCCTGTGGAGTGTAGGTTTGCATGGCCGTGATAGGCCGTGCAAGCTCTGACTTCTTTTTTTGCTATTTTTTGTATGTTTTACGGTTGGGGGGATTTTATTGTTGTTGGGGGAGGGGTTTATTTTTAGCGTTGCGTAGGGTTTTTTGCTCTTCTTCTGTCTTGCAGGGTACTGTAATTTTGTTGTGCATGTTCCTTGTGGGGTGAGGCATTCACCGTTGGTGTTGAGCTATGGTTGGAGGCTCGGGTGAGAAGCAGGGTTTGACTTTTCAAGAGGCCCTAATGGGTTCAGGACCGTCTGACTCTGGATATATATTTGGAGATAACTCATCATTCCCTTCTGGTTTGGGGGTTGGTCCTTCTAAAGCTGGAGTTTTTAGAGCTTCAAAGGTGAATGGATGTCTTGAGCGTGCGGCTGAGAGGCCTATTTTGGTAATTCAACCTGAATCAATTGCAGAAGATGTTCAATATTTGGAGAAACATGCTTTGATTTACAAATTTTTGGGTATTAGGGTTCCTCTTATTGCATTTGAAGCTTGGGCTCGCACAGTCTGGAACCCGATTGGTGATATGGAGATCATGCAGGGAGCAAATAATTATTTTATGGCTATTTTTTCATGCATGGAGGATCGGATTAAGGTCTTTGAGGGTGGACCCTATTTTTACAATCAGGTTGGCTTATTCATTAAGCCTTGGCATATGGGTTTTAATCCTGTAGAGGAGATTCCGTCGAGGGTTCCAGTTTGGGTTCGTTTTCCTTGGTTACCTTTAGAGTACTGGCGGACTGATATTCTTCACTCGATTGCATTATTGCTGGGGAAACCGGTTGGACCTTCTCAACATACTACGAAGAAAAAGGTAGTTTCTTGTGCCCGTGTCTGTGTTGAGATAGATTTAAATAAACCTTTGCCAGATTCTCTTGAAATTTGTGTTGGATCCTCATCTTGGATTCAACAGTTGGATTATGAGACTCTTCCTTTTAGATGTCGGATATGTCATGCCTACGGACATCTCCAAAGAAAATGTCCCAAAATCTTTGGGAATTCCTCTTCTAAGCCACAGTCTCCTCCTACTTTGTCCTCTAAGGGGAAGACTCCTATGCAGGATATTGGTTCTGGTAAAGGGAAAGCTTCAATGCCGGATAGCGGGTCAGTTAAGGGGAATGCTCATATGCCAGTTCATGGATCAGACAAGGAGGGTTTCATTCCTGTTAAGGCCCGCAATAAAGGAAGGGGTTTGAAGAGACCCTTTAATGAAAGGCAATCTGATGGCCTGTATAATAGGTTTGATACTTTGGATGATTTGGAGCAGCATGATGGAGTTTTTGCAGATCCTCTTGATAATGGTCAGCAACTACCAGTTAATGGAGAAACACTTTCTACTGGTAATTTGCAAAAGAATTCATCTGGTGCTCAGATGGATAATGAGCAGTCAATGAGTAAAGTGATTGTTCCAGTAAGCTATGTGGCCCAACTTGCTGAGGGGGATCTGATCTCCGCTCCTTCTGAGGAAAATATGGATATTCAGGAGGAGGGTAAAGTGGCGGATGACCCGCTTTTGGTTGATTTTATGGATACTGGTCGTGGTAAAGGTTCTAAAGCGGGTCCTATGTTGGGTTTGCATCAAATAACTCTTAAAAAAGGGGCCCTTGGAAAATCTTCTAAGGTGGGAAGGAAAAAATATGGAGAGAAAATTAAGAAAATAGGAGAGGATCTAGTTGAGTCTGGTTTAGTGCGGCCTCTTGACTCTCATTTCTCTAAATGATTGTGCTTTCATGGAATGTAAGGGGTTTGAATAGCACCCCTCATCAAAAGGCTATTCGTGATATGATTAAGGTTCATATGCCTGATGTTGTTTTCCTACAAGAATCTAAGTTGTCTGTGGATAGTTTATTTACTGTTACCTCTAAATTATGGGCTCATGGACAGTGTCAAGGAATTGGGGCTCAGGGCAGTTCTGGTGGTATTGTTTGCTTATGGAATCCATTGAAGGTTCTTCCGATTTGGTGGGTCTCTATTAGATCTTCTCTTTCTTTGGTTGCTCTTTGTCAGGAGTCGGGGAAGTGGTTCTTTTAACTACTGTTTATGCCCCCTCTGACCTTGCTGGAAAGATTAATCTCTGGAACCATGTGCGAGAGGTTCGTGCTCTAGCTCCTTATTATCCTTGGATTGTTGCAGGAGATTTTAATGTTGTTTCTTGTTTGGAGGAAAAGCGGGGTGGAGTAAGTTTTCTTGGTCAGGCTTCTTTACTTCTTAATGATAATATTCAGTTTCTAAATCTTGTTGATATTAAGTCGGGTAATGGTATGTTCACCTGGTCTAATCGGAGATGTGGAATTGAATCTATTTCTAAGAGATTGGATAGATTTCTTGTTTCTCCTTATTGGGTTGGTAATAATTGGCTCACCACCTCTGAAATTCTTGATTGGAGAGGTTCTGACCACTGGCCAATCAAACTTGTTGCTATCAAACAGGGTATCATCCGTCATCCAAGTTTTAAATTTCAGTTAATGTGGCTTCGGGAACCTTCTTTGTATGACTTGGTAAAATGCTGGTGGATTCAAGGGAAACCGTTATATGGGACTGCTATGTACTCTTTTGCTAAGAGGCTTCAATTTGTGAAATATTGTCTTAAAAAGTGGAACAGGCAATTTTTTGGTAATATTTTTCATGCTAAAGCTATGGCTCAAGACCGGCTTGATTCTATTACTAGACAAATCAGGGATCAGGGACTTTCTGAACAGACTCTTCAAGAGGAATCAGAGGCTTTGAAGGACTTGGCAGAATGGGAACTTCGTGAGGAAATTTATTGGAAGCAAAAAGCTCGTTTGGATTGGTTGCAGGAAGGAGATAGGAATACTGCTTTTTTCTTTAACTCGGTTAAAGCTAGAAGGCATGTTAATGTTATTTCTTCCATTGTCTCTTCTCGAGGAGTTCATTTGAAAACTACCCATGATATTTTATAGGAGGTAGTTACCTTCTTTTCCTCACTTTATACTGAGGATTCTTCTAGGGTGGATGTTGAGGAGAATGTTATTTTGGGATGTATACCTTCAGTTATTTCTGCTGAGATAAATGTTGATATTTTAAGGCCTATTTCTCTTGCAGAGCTAGAAGGTATTGTTTTTCATATGAAAAAAGGGAAAGCTCCGGGGCCAGATGGTTTTCCAGTTGAATTCTTTCAGGAGTTTTGGGAAATCATCAAATTTGATTTGTTAAGGGTTTTGCAGGAGTCCTTGAACAATAAACAGATGTTGAAGGCTTTGAATTCTACCTTCCTGGCTCTTATTCCTAAATGGGAGGGAGCAAATTCTTTTGATATGTTTCGACCTATAGCTCTGTGTAATGTTGTTTATAAAATCATTACTAAGTTGATTGTTGAGAGGCTAAAACCTTGGTTGGGAATGGTTATTTCTGATGAGCAAGGAGGCTTTGTGGTAGGCCGTCAGATTCTTGATGGTGTTGTTATAGCTGCTGAGACCATTCATTCAATGGGTATGTCTAAGGAAAAAGCTATGTTTATGAAACTTGACATGGCTAAGGCTTATGACAGGGTTCGATGGTCATTTCTTCAAAAAATTCTTACAGCCTTTGGGTTTGATCCTATGTGGATTAATTGGGTTATGAGTTGTATTACAACTCCATATTTTTCTGTTCTTATTAATGGAGATCATTCTTCTTTGTTTAATGCTTCACGAGGTTTGCATCAAGGTGATCCCTTGTCTCCGTACTTGTTCATCATTATGGTTGAGGGTTTGGGTAGGTTGTTAAAATCTCACGTGAATCAGGGTCTGCTTCATGGTTGGAGGTGGGGTAGTAATTTGCCTACGTATTCTCATTTGCAGTTTGTTGATGATACTGCTCTGATGGGTGTTGCTTCTATTAGGGAGGCAACTAATTTTAGAAGAATTCTAGATATTTACTTGGCTGCTTCTGGGTAGAAGATTAATGAGGCTAAATCTTCCATTTTTTTCTTTAATACTAATCCCCGTATTCAGGCCAGAATTGTTCAGATTCTCAGATTTCAGGTTGGAGTTCTTCCTTTTAAGTACTTGGGTATTCCTATCTCTGTTGGTCCTCTGCCTAGGAGTGTTTGGTCCAACATTTTGGAGAAATTTCGTACTCAGGTTAGTCATTGGACTTACAGATGGTTGTCTTTTGTTGGTCGGGTTTTGCTCCTCAAATATGTGGTTCAAGCATTACCTGTGTACAGGTGTTTAATTCAGGTTGCTCCGACAAGTTTTCTTCATGATCTTGATTCTCTTTCATGGAGATTTTTGTGGGCTGGTAATTTGGAATCCTCTAAATGGAGTTTGGTGAAATGGGAGTCTCTTTGTAGACCTAAACAAGAGGGTGGTTTGGGTCTTCGCCTGAGTTCTCTTTCTGGGCAAGCTCTGGCTGCCAAACTTTATTGGCGTTGGTGTACTAATCATGACCAAACTTGGGCTAAAATTCTTTCTTATAAATATCTCTGTGGGGTGGAAGGTGATGAGCTTCCTCGTTATAGCTTGATTGGGAAAGGTTCTTTTGTTTGGAACACTCTGAAGAAGGGAGCTTCTCTTATCAAACAGGGGTTGTTTTGGATTTGTCATAAAGGCTCTAAGGTTCTTTTTTGGCATGATTCTTGGGATGGTTTTCCTGCTCTTTTATCTGAGTATCCTCATCTTCTTGGTCTTGCTCAACATTTTTTGGCTGTTGGTTGGTCTAGAGTGATGGATTTTAAAGTTGTTAAGAGAATTGGTCAGATGGAAATGTTCCAATGGAGAGATCCTAGTGAATGGCCTGTTGGAGGCTCTATGGAGGATAGAGAGGAGTTGTCACGCATTCTGGCTTCTAGAGAATGCTCTTCTTCGCAAGATGATGATGTGTTGGCTTGGGGTCAGGACAATAGAGGGATTTTCTCAGTTGCCTCCGGATATCATGAATTGGATCGCCAGTGTTATGGTACTGAGGAAGTTCCTTGGTGGAAGCAAGTGTGGAATAAATTTGCATGGCCTAAGTGCAATTTTTACTTGTGGGTTGCCACTCGTAATCGATGTCTCACTTGGGATAACCTTCAGAAGAGAGGTTTTCATGGCCCTTCCTTTTGTTTCCTATGTGAGAATAGTGAGGAATCTGTTGGTCATGTGCTTCTTCAATGTGGTTTTGCGCGTCAGCTTTGGCATTTGTGGTGGGGTGTGTGGAAACAGTCTTGTGTTCATTCTTCTTCTCTTTTGGATTTCTGGAGGAGTTTGGGAAGGCCTCCGGCTAAGGTCTTCTTTTTACAAGTTGCTTGGCATATTGGTCCCTCCTGCATCTTCTGGAAAATCTGGCTTGAAAGGAATCGAAGAATTTTTCAAGGGAGAAAGCTCTCTGTTTTTCAAGTCTGGCAAAGAATTTTGAGAATGATCCAGGAAACTGTGTCTACTAAATGTCAGATTAATATTCCTGTGAACATAGTGGAGGTCCAGATTATGCATGGTTTGGGTTTGACAGTGTCTGGTCCATGTGCTACTATTTCTTTTAGCATGAGGGGATTCAATAACAGAGTGCAGAGAGATGGCAGATGGCAGCCCCCTCCTAGGGGGGTTCTTAAGATTAATATTGATGGGTCTTCAAGAGGTAATCCTAGAAATGCTGGTATTGGTGGAGTGGGACGTGATTGCAGTGGTGTGGTATGTTTCTTTTTCTCATGTTTTAAAGGAAGGCATACCAATAATTATATGGAAGCCCTTGTTGTTCTTTATGCATTGGAGCAAGGATATGCTTTGGGTTGGCGCAGGATAATTTGTGAATCAGATTCTCAAATTATCATTAATTTGTTGAATACTTGTAATCTTACCAATGTTAATTGGAGGTTGGCAGGGGTGGTTAGGCAGATTCTTCATTTTCGTTGTCATATGGAGTTCATCGCTTTTACTCATATTCCAAGGGAGTGGAATGGTGTTGCTGACTGTTTGGCTAAATGGGCCTCTGAATTTCAAGAAGGTTGGAGTGTTAGGGAGTGGCATCAACTTCCTTCAGCGTGCTCTCAAACTCTTACTAGTTTATTGAAAGTTGATATGCCTAGATGAGGCAGTTTTGTTGTAATCTGATTCTTGACTCTTGTATGTTTTTTTGATTTCAATAAAAAATTTACCCCTCTTTTTATCAAAAAAAAATAACTTATGCAAATTTATTCTATAACCTTAAAACAACATTTTAATTAAAATGCTTCAAGTGACTTCGAAATAGATGTTAATCTAGCATTTAAATTAACATTAAAATTCAATCAACTTTAATAAAAATCAAAGTTTATGAAATTTTAATAAAAGTGATTAAATATAAACCTTCATTTATAAAGTCTAAACTTTATAATATTCAACATTTAAGGTTTTATTTAATGTAAATATTTGCTCATCCAAATATGAAATTGAAATTGAAATATTTGAAGAATGAACAAATGTAATAATGATTAAACCCAAATTATAAGGTTTTGAACCTTAATAATTATGAAAATAGGGTTTAATATAAATCTTATTTATGAACTTTTAAATCTTATGATATGCAAATAAAGTTCATAGGAATTTCCTTCCCATAATATTTATTCCTTAAATATCTATTGAATTAAATATTTAAGAATAAATATGAGCCTCAAATATAAAGTTTGGATCTTTAAATAAATTGAAACCAGATTAAAATAAACCCAAACTATTTAATGTAAAAAGATATCAATTTTGAATTCTCAAATTTATGAAATTAAAGTTAGAATCAAAATAGTCATTTATCCTCGGTAAATTTATTTATTCAAATATTAATTAAATTTAATATTTGAATAATAAATTTATTTATAACCTAGTTATAAAGTTTAACTTTATAAAATCAAACTAGGTTAAATATATGCAAATTTAATATGAAATAAATTTCAAAAGGATTTTAAAGTAAAGAAATAAATTAAATCTCGGAAAAACAACTACAGAATGGAAAAACACAAAGACTCTAAAACCATATTTATGCCCACCAGAAATCACACAGTAAAACAATAAAAATGGTGCAATCTTCAATGAAAATTTAATTTTTAAAACTATATCAAATTATTTAATCAAAACTCAAACACCATATTCACACATATTTGAATCAAAATGATTTGATATAATAAATAGATCTTACAATAAAACTTTGAATCCTTTGTAAATCCAAATCACTGTAGCCAGGGTTATGCATAGTGGCTATTTTCGCAAAATTGGCTAAAATTTGGATTTTCAAAATTTGGAATTGGCTAATATTTGGGACCCTTGACTAGGGTCCATTAGCCAAAAATTATGGGTGCAAATTTTTTTTTGGGTCGATTCGCCCAAATTTTATAATAATTTGACCATTTTAAGTTTAAATTTTCAACATTGCCCCTAATAATAGTGAACCTTATACATGTGTTTTGAAACTATTCACCTAGATTTTGAAACCGATTCGCCAAATTTTTATAAATATATTTTGGGGCCGACCCCTTACGCATAACCCTGACTGTAGCCTCTTTCGTTTCCAGCCTTTGCTCTTTTGAATCCTTTATCCTTTCTCTGCTCTGCAAAATGTCTGACCCCGTTCTTGGCTTTTCATTCTCCATTTATAGTTTGAATAATTTGTTATATGGTTGGTTCTTTCCTGTTCCATTATGGTTTCCATACAGTTGTAAAAATGAATTCTTAATGAAACCCTAATGTCACCAACGCCTTTTTCAAAGGATTTAATATTTCTCCTCAATGAAACCCTAATGTCACCAATGCCTTTTTCAAAGTATTTAATATTTCTCCTCATTGGCATTCGAAAATTAAATTTAAGACATGTCCATGAAACCCACGAACACATCCTCTATTCAACATACTTTAATAATCCTGCCAACAAGACAAATATTAATTAGAATATAAAACATTTATAAAATAACCTTCTTAAATATAATTAAATTATAAAGTTATAAAACTGTATAATTTAATTATATTTAAGAAGGTTATTTTATAAAATAACAATTTTAAATATTTTAAATTATAAAGTTATAAAAATTTATAATTTAATTAATTTAAAGCAAGTTTATAAAATAACCATTTTAAATATATTAAATTATAAAATTTTATAATTTAATTAATTAAAAAGTTTATTTTAAAAGAACATTTGAAACTGAAGACCAATAAAAAATAAAAAATAAATAATAAACCACCCCATTCTTCCACATCATACCAATACCTGAAACAATCAAAACCAACCAACAACATAACAATAAAATTTCAAAATTTTTGTAGTGGATCCTGTTGCCAATTTTGTCACACAGTCGCTAATTTTCAGTTCATATACAGTTTTGAGACTATTCATTGTAAAACTTCTCTTATTCCACAAAAAATGGTTAAGATATGGTTATGCTACTATGCTTTCACTGGTTGTCTCATTTTTTGAAAAACTGTATTTTTCTTGCATTGTTTCTTTATCTTTGTTGTACTTTTCTACGTTTTTTGTACTTTTCTTGGTTATGTTGCATGCAAAATTGTGAATGTTTTAGCATGGGCATGTTCTGATGTTTTAGCTTCCTTTATTTCATCTCTGAAAAGCCTTGCATACTTTCAACATATGGCTGCAATTTCCTACGCTTGGGCTTGGGCGTTTCATTTTATTCTCTTGTTAAAATTATAAAATCGCCCTGGCAACAAGTAGAATGGAAAAAATGACTAAGTCTGAAAGGAGAGGGTTGAGCATGGTCAATACTGCAGCGCTCCACTCCAAGGACCAATTTACAAAGTGCTTCGCCCATGGGGCAACACTTTAACAAGAGGAGAAACAAGTGTAAGAATGGCTAAGTATAAAAATTAGTATGTTCGAAAGGTAAAGTGCTCCATCAGTGGAGCGCTCTCTCAAAAGCGCTCCATCAGTGGAGCACTCTCTCAAAAGCGCTCCATCAGTGGAGCGCTCTCTCAAAAGGCTTAAGGAGAAACAAACTTGGCTAAAAAAGAAAGTAAAAGTCAAAGCAGTCAAAAGCCTAAAGCGATCCGTCAATAGTCCGCCTCCCCGAGACAAAGGAAAGATAAAATAAGTATTGGAGGAAAGGACAAAAGAGAGTCAAATATGGTCAAACACGAAAGTGCTCCACTACTGGAGCGCTATCCCGAAAGCCCTCCACTGTTGGAGTGCTAGAACAAAAGCGCTCCACTTTTGGAGCACTAGCCCGAAAGCGCTCCATTGTTGGAGCGCTAGCCCGAAAGCACTCCACTACTGGAGCGCTTCTCCTCAAATAAAGTGATTAAGGTAAATTATAGTGAATCTACGCTAAACTGTCTAAACTAACTTAAATTTGCACTCTACGAAATCAAATGGACTTTTTCAAGTCATTGTCGAAATTTTTTGGATTCAATGTCAAGTTATCTGAACCACCAAAATTGACCATTTCAAGTCATCACCGAGATCAAGTCCACCTGCCATAGGAGTGGTTGGGCATTAATGTTTTAAACGATCGATTTCTTCTATAAAAGGGAGATTATTATCTGTAACTATGGATAACTTTTGCTAGAGAAGCAACTTTGTACTTTAAAATTTACTCTCAAATTAAAGGCTTTTGGCTTCGGTGTTGAGTCTTCTCTATCTGTATATGACTTATATTCTGTAATTTCTATTAAACTAGTTTTTTATTACCAGTTTAATTTTATTTTCTGGATTTCACTATCTTTTTTTTTTGTGTGGAAAACATCCCAAAAGGGATGCCACTTTCGGGTAAGACCCAAGGAGGCAAGGGTATCCATTCCGTCAAAAACGCCTAGGACTCGGACCTGGCCTACCACCTTTGACATACTCAAGGAGCAAACAAACACACAAAACCAAATTTAAAAAAGTAAATAACAACAAAAATAATAAAATAAAATAAAAAGCATGCTCCTTGAGTGTGTCAAAACCAAAAGCACAACCAAACACGCACAATAAGATAAAAGAAACCACAACACAAACCACATAGAAAAACACAAGAACCACATAACAAAACACAAACAAGACAAAAACAACATAACACTACAAAGACAACCCAAAAAAACATGAAAAATAAACACAACCAAAACCTAAAAAATAACTCTGGATTTCACTGTCAATAGAGGGCTAGTCTCTAGAATACTTTTTGGAGTTTACACAGTCCTGAGGATTTTATACTGGTTTTTGTTAAAAGTCAATTGTTTTGATTATTGTTGATTTAAGTAGCTAAGTTGTCTATCGTGCTTCCAATCCATCACCCCTATTTTATGGCTTTTAGCCATTTCCCATTCCTTTATATTATTTTATTTTATTTTTGGAACCAGCCCTACTGGAGATTTCCATGGAGGACATTTCTTTCCTTTGGGTATTTAATGCTTGGAAGCAGGCCTAGGGCACTGCGAACTTAGAAAAACCTGTATCTAGGCTGGTTCAATTGCCAAAAAAAATTGGCACGCTCAGTGGGACGCAAATGTTCCACGTTTAATCAGTATTAAGAAGTGATGTTCATCTTATTGATGAACAATTTGAACATCTAGTGACTCTACTGAACTCAAATACCTCTGAATCTCGTAGACCAATATAAAAAATCACACATTCATGCGTACGAGGTGGAGAGCTAGAAACACAGAAAAAGAAAACCAAGTTCTATGAGCTTGACATTAACGCTTTAGGAGAACGTCCTAGGGTAGTTGGATCAAACATTCCTCTTGTTGGGACATCATCACAAGAAGTTGTTCTTGATTTACAGAATCCAACTCCTGATAGCACAACAACCAGCTTACCTCCAAATATATCAAATTTCCCAGATCATCAGTATACTCCAGCTCCATCGGATGTTTAACTAGGTGCTTTGAGTGTTTCGATTGTTTCGGTTCAGCAAGTTCTATCAACTTCGCCGCTTCATACCAATCTGCCTCCCCACATGGTGCAACCGGCTCCACATAGGTAGTTCATAGCATGGAATCATATGATACCACTTGCCTTACAGGCTCAACACATTGTACCGTTTGTAGCTTTGAAGGCTCTACCTACTTATGATGGTACGATAAATATGGTGCATGAGCACATCTAGGATGTCGTAGGACTGGCAACCATTCATCAAATCACCAGTGAAGACATCATGGTGAAGCTGCTGGTTCTTTCACTGAGAGGTAAGCTTATTTATTGGTTGTTAATAAATTTTGAACATCCTACTCTAATTTATTAACGGTTTAACCAATTTCAAAAGTTTGGTGATATGTGATTTATAAGTTCATGTTTACATCTGATGGATTTGAACGATACACGCAGATGGTGCCTGATTCCAATTCATTTCTAGTGTCTGCTTCCCATTCAAAATCTGGTGCCTACTTCCCATTCAAAATCTGGCACCTGCTTCCCATTCAAAATCTAGTGCATGCTTCCCATTAAAATTTTTGGCGCTCACTTCCCATTGAAAATTTTGTTTTGACTGTTTTCAGTTTTGATCGGTGTAGTTATTTAATTTTTCCTATCCGTGTGTTGTCCACTTTTCAAAGTGTAGCTGTTTTAGCCATGTAAGTGAAATACGTTACATAGCCTTATAAACTTGGGTGTAGATATAAATGTAAATGCAGTAAAGTATGTAACTGTCATGTGCAGTTTTGGCTGTAACTATTGTGTGCAGTTTTAGCTGTAACTGTTGTTGGCAGTAAAGTCTGTAACTACTATTCCCAGTTTTGGTTGTAACTACTATGTGCAGTTTTAGCCATAACTGTTGTTTGTAGTAAAGTATCCAATTGTTGTTCCCAATTTTGGATGTAATTTTTATTGCAGTTTTAGCTGTAACTGCTCTGTGCAGTTTTAGCTGTAACTGTTGTTGGCAGTAAAGTCTGTAACTACTGTAAATGCAGTAAATATTGTAAAAGGTTGAAATATCTCATACTATAAAGGATATTTTTTTAGACCTTTGAAGGTGTTGATTCCAAAACTTTTTGGCCTTGTAATATTGTGGGAAATAATGCAAGAAATTGTTTGAACTACATCTTGTGTATTTTTAGTTTGGCCAGATTGCATGTGGCATTGGCCCTTGGTCTGCCAACCTTACCTGTTGCAGTTTGTGCATGGATTGTCTTATGTCCTGTATTGCATTGTGCCTCTTTGGGAGTTCTTGTTAGATCAATCATCCTATCTTATTTTGGCATATCATCCTCTTTTTTGTTTTTATTTTTCTGTGTAGTTTTATTTTATCAAGTTCCCTATTTTTTTAGTGCAATTTTATGTTGTAATTTTAGTTTTATTTTTTGTGTGTTTTTGAGAGCTGGCTCTTTTTGGAGGTTTTTTTCTCTCTAGCAGTCTCATATGAGAGGGTAAATCCCATGTTGATGTTATGCATGAGTGCAGTTAAGGTGTACATTTTCAGACATCAACAGTTTTGGCACGCCTGGTGGGATAAATCTATAGTTTGTTATGAAAAATTTGCACAGATCCTGGTCATAAAACAGTCAAGATTTGATGTTTGTTTTAACTGTTATTTGCTTATTGAAGCATTAAAAAAATACATGGTGACTCTTCTGGTTAAAAGGACCAAATTATTAGTTACATCCTCATTTTTTAGAGGTGTGTCTACAAATAACAGTTCAAGAAGATGAAGAGGTGTATCATTTTTTGAGGGGTGTGTCTACTATTTTGTTTCATTCATGGCTCAATAGCCACATAGAGTCTATTCTTATTTTAATCAAGGTAGTACATTGGCCCTAATAGCACATGATGATATTCTAATATCAGCTCTTAAGGCTCTATCTTTTTTTGTGAAAACTCAGTCACTCCTATGGAACATCTCCAAGACATGGTAAATATATGCTCAGTGCATAATGTGACTGAAGATGATGTGGTAGTGAGATTGTTGGCATCTTATTTGAAGGGTAAATACCTTCAATGGTTTAGAAGCCTTCATGTTCATACCATTGCAAGTTAGGATGACTTGGCTGATAAGCTGATCAAGCAGTTTGAGGATAAAACAGATAGTTTATCACATATGGAGCAGTTGACTACCATCAAAAGAGATCCCAATGAGCAGATTACAGATTTTAATTTTAGATTTCAAAGGACTTGGGATAAAATACCCATGGAGGTAAGGCCAAATGCACAATCTACTTTTTTGTATTTCTTGAGAGCTTTGAGTTTTGATATAGGTATGAGCATCCAAACTATGGGAATCAATACATTGCCTGATGCATATGAAAAGGTTGTTCAAGTTGAAAATTATTTAGTGCAGTGTGGTAAGATTTCCCCTAGGCCTCCCATGCCTCTATTTTTAGATGTGACTATACCCAACCCATTATCCTCTCAAGTTTCTGCTAATATTCCAGTAGTTAATCCATTGCAAATTAATGAGAATACACCTAGCACTTATGGTCAATTAAATGAACAAATAAAATATCTATTAAATTTTGTCAAAACAATGGATAACAAGCTCAATAGCCTAGAGAAGCAGCAAAACCAACCTCCAAGAAGGAATTTCCAACCATACTACCCTTCATATCAGAATCATGTACACCTAGCTAGGCCTTTACAAGCATAGTTCCTTGTTGGTACCAATCTAAATCAGACCATAGTGCCTGTGCAAAATAACTTAGCTAAGCAACAAAGATGATGCCCTCCTTATCAGTTACCTCATGATCCAAATGGTTGTGCATATAAAAATAGTAGTAGTGCTTTAGTGGCATACGATCTTAGCTATCAAACAATGGAACAACAACCATATTAGCATCCTTCTACAGCAACTTTTGATAGCATTTTTATGTAATGGCAAGAAAATGAGCATTGTGTAGTAGATTAGATTGTGGGTAATCAACCTAAGAAGAATGTATAGTATGACTATAATACTAGGTCTACAGGGAAGGTTATAATTTATGGTCCTTCTATATCACAAGCAGACATGTTCCCTCAACCCCCAAGTATGAATGTGAAACAATAGCCTGCAATCACATTCAAGGATGCTCCATATTGGAAAAATCAACAAACTCAAATACAGCAACCAAGTAGAACATGGTAATATAGGCCTATTTACCCAGTTGTTGAAAGGCCAAGAAATGATTGGATTGCCAAACAAACACAGAAGGATCAACCTATTAACTTGGTGGATCAAATGAAGAAGACCAACTTGCAAGTTTCTATGTGGGATGCTTTTGCACTGCAAGGACAAACAAATCTCAAAGAATCTCTGAGTCATGTATCTTCAACACCTAAAGAGACTAAAAATCCTATTGAAGAGGCTAAAAATCTGATGCAAATGGATCCTAATGAGGTACACACACAAACCATACCTCTTATTCTTGATACTCAGCTTGATGAGTGGGAAAATATGTTATATGGATCTGATCCATATGATAATTTCCAAGAGGTAGGCATTGAAACATATTATATCTTGGAGGAGAAGAGCGTGATGCCAGAGGTCATGAAAATAGAACAACAAATTGAAGGTGTATGGAAGCTACATTTTGGTGCAACTAGATGTGAGTAGGGTGTTGAAGTCAGTGTTGTTTTAACCTCTCCTTCTGAGGAAACATTCCTCCATCCCTTCAACCTTCAGTTCAATTGCACTAACAACATGGCAAGGTATGAAGCTCTAATTCATGGACTCTTATAGGCAGAGAAAAGAGGTGTGAAAATGTTACATATTTTTGGTGATTTAGAATTGGTAGTACTGTCGTGTGCAGTTTTGGCTGTAACTATTGTGTGCAGTTTTAGCTGTAACTGTTGTTGGTAGTAAAGTCTGTAACTACTATTCCCAGTTTTGGCTGTAACTACTATGTGCAATTTTAGCCATAACTGTTGTTTGTAGTAAAGTATCTAATTGTTGTTCCCAATTTTGGATGTAATTTTTAGTGTAGTTTTAGTTGTAACTGCTCTGTGCAGTTTTAGTTGTAACTGTTGTTGGCAGTAAAGTCTATAACTACTGTAAATGCAGTAAATATTGTAAAAGGTTGAAATATCTCATACTATAAAGGAGATTTTTTTAGACCTTTGAAGGTGTTGATTCCAAAACTTGTTGGACTTGTAATATTGTGGGAAATAATGCAAGAAACTATTTGAACTGCAGCCTGTGTATTTTTAGTTTGGCTAGATTGCATGTGGCATTGGCCCTTGGTCTGCCAACCTTACCTGTTGTAGTTTGTGCATGGATTGTCTTATGTATTGTATTGCATTATGCCTCTTTGGGAGTTCTTGTTAGATCAATCATCCTATATTATTTTGGCATATCATCCTCTTTTTTGTTTTTATTTTTCTGTGTAGTTTTATTTTATCAGGTTCCCTATTTTTTTAGTGCAGTTTTATGTTGTAATTTTGGTTTTATTTTTTATTTTGTGTTTTTGAGAGTCGGCTCTCTCCGAGGTTTTTTCCTCTCAAGCAGTCCCACATGAGAGGGGAAATCCCATGTTGATGTTGTGCATGGGTGCAGTGTAAGGTGTACATTTTTAGACATCAACAGTTTTGGCACGCCTAGTGGGACAAATCTGTAGTTTGTTATGAAAAATTTGCACAGATCCTGGTTATAAAACAGTCAATATTTGGTGTTTGTCTTGATTGTTATTTGCTTATTGAAGCATTAAAAAAATACCTGGCGACTCTATTGGTTAAAAGGACCAGATTGTTAATTACATCCTCATTTTTTAGAGGTGTGTCTACAAGTAACAGTTCAAGAAGATGAAGGGGTGTGTCATTTTTTGAGGGGTGTGTCTATTGTTCTGTTTCATTCATGGCTCAATAGCCACCTAGAGCCTATCCTTATTTTAATCAGGGTAGTCCATTGGCCCTAATAGCACATGATGATATTCTAGTATCAGCCCTTAAGGCTCTACCTTTTTATATTGGTGAAAACTCAGTCACTCTTGTGGAACATCTCCAAGACATGGTAAATATATGCTCAGTGCATAATGTGACTGAAGATAATGTGGCAGTGAGATTGTTGGCATCTTCTTTGAAGGGTAAAGCCCTTCAATGGTTTAGAAGCCTTCTTGTTCACACCATTGCAAGCTAGGATGACTTGGCTGATAAGTTGATCAAGCAGTTTGAGGATAAAATAGATAGCTTATCACTTATGGAGCAACTGACTACCATCAAAAGAGATCCCAATGAGCAGATTACAGATTTTAATTTTAGATTCCAAAGGACTTGGGATAGAATACCCATGGAGGTAAGGCCAAATGCATAATCTAATTTTTTGTATTTCTTGAGAGCTTTGAGTTCTGATATAGGTATGAGCATCCAAACTATGGGAATCAATACATTACCTGATGCATATGAAAAGGTTGTTCAAGTTGAAAATTATTTAGTGCAGTGTGGTAGGATTTCCCCTAGGCCTCCTATGCCTCTATTTCTAGATGTGACTATACCCATCCCATTATCCTCTCAAGTTTCTGCTAATATTCCAATAGTTAATCCATTGCCAATTAATGAGAATGCACCTAGCACTTATGGTCAATTAAATGACCAAATAAATGATCTATTAAATTTGGTCAAAACAATGGGTAACAAGCTCAACAACCTAGAGAAGCAGCAAAACCAACCTCCACAAAGGAATTTCCAGCCATACTACCCTCCATATCAGAATCATGCACACCCAACTAGGCCTTTACAAGCACAGTTCCCTTGTTGTTACCAACCCAAATTAGACCATAGTGCCTATGCAAAATAACTTAGCTGAGCAACAAATATGGTGCCCTCCTTATCAATTACCTCATGATCCAAATGGTTGTGCATATGAAAATAGTAGCAGTGCTTTAGTGGCACAAGATCCTAGCTATCAAACAATGGAACAACAACAATATCAGCATCCTCCTACAGCAACTCTTGATAGCATTTTGATGTATTGGCAAGAAAATGAGCATTGTGTAGTAAATCAGATAATGGGTAATCAACCTAAAAAGCAAGTACAGTCTAACTATAATACCAGGTCTAAAGGGAAGGTTATAATTGATGGTCCTTCTATATCACAAGCAACCATGTTCCCTCAACCTCCAAGTACCAATGTCAAACAATAGCCTGCAATCACATTCAAGGATGCTCCATATTGGAGAAATCAACAAACTCAAATGCAACAACCTAGTAGAACATGGCAAAATAGGCCTACTTACCCAGTTGTTGAGAGGCCAAGAAATGATTGGACTGCCAAACAAACATAGAAGGATCAACCTATCAACTTGGTGGAGCAAATGAAGAAGACCAGCTTGCAAGTTTCTATGTGGGATGCTCTTGCACTGCTAGGACAAACAGATCTCAAAGAATCTCTGAGTCATGTATCTTCAACACCTAAAGAGACTAAAAATCCTATTGAAGAGGCTACAAATCTGATGCAAATGGATCCTAATGAGGTACACACACAAACCACACCTCCTATTCTTGATACTCAGCTTGATGAGTGGGAAAATGGGTTATATGGATCTGATCCATATGATAATTTTCAAGAGGTAGGCATGGAAACATATTGTATCTTGGAGGAGAAGAGCATGATGCCAGAGGTCATGAAAATAGAACAACAAATTGAAGGTGTATGGAAGCTACATTTTGATGCAACTAGATGTGAGCAAGGTGTTGATGTTAGTGTTGTTTTAACCTCTCCTTCTGAGGAAATATTCCTCCATCCCTTCAACCTCTAGTTCAGCTGCACTAACAACATGGCAGAGTATGAAGCTCTAATTCATGGACTCCTACAGGCAGAGAAAAGAGGTGTGAAACTGTTGCAGATTTTTGGTGATTCAGAATTGGTAGTGCAACAAGTCAAAGGTCAGTCTGTTGTTGAGGATAAGCTTTTGGAAGAATACAAACATAGAGTGTTGGACCTACTTGAAGGATTTGATGCCTTGAATATCCAAACAATACCCAGGAAGAGCAATCAAGAAGCTAATATGATAGCAATTATGGGGGCACAATATGAGCTACCTCTTGTTTTCCTGTGTAACAACAACAACAATACTTTGTTCTTCCCCAAAAGCTTACAAAATAAAATCCCTTTCAAAGTTGGGGTTGGTTAGAGTAGAGGCTTCAAAAATAGTAAGGGTAGGATGTAATTTTAGTTCCTTTTTTTGTTGTGTTCCCTAAGTGTCCCAAGACACCTCTTGCTTCTTGTGAAGCATGTTTTATTTTACTTTGTTTTAAGTTGATTGTTTTCAGTATTGTGCAATTTTATGTATTTAGTTTTGTGCAGTTTTCTATTTTTAGTTATGTGCAATTTTTTTCTGTTTTTAGTATTGTGCAGTTTTTTGTTCTATTCAATTTTGTGTAGTTTTTTGTTCCATTGCAAGGATTATTTCCAGCAGTTCTACCTTACAAAGCAAGTGTGGAATTCAGTTTTTGTGAAAATCTGAAGATGATCAATGACTCTGTGCCCAATGGATGCTAAGGCTACCTGGTCTTCTGGGTTCTTTGCACATTGCAGGCATGTGTCCCCTGTGAGTCACCAAAATGTTAATAAATTTTGAGCCTCCTACTCTAATTTATTAATGATTGCACCAATTTCAAAAGTCTGGTGATATGTGATGCATAAGTTCATGTTTGTAGTTGATGGAGTTGAGCGATACACGTAGATGGTGCCTGATTCCAGTTTATTTTTGGCACCTACTTTTCATTCAAAATCTGGTGCTTGCTTCCCATTCAAAATCTAGCACCTGCTTCCCATTAAAAATTTGGCACATGCTTCCTGTTCAAAATCTAGCGCCTGCTTCCCATTGAAAATTTTGGTGCCTGCTTTCCGTTGAAAATTTTGTTTTAACTATTTTCAGTTTTGATCGGTGCAGTTATTTAATTTTTTCTATCCGTGTGTTATCCACTTTTCAAAGTGTAACTGTTTTAGCCATGTAAGTGAAATACGTTATGCAACCTTGTAAACTTGGGTGCAGATATAAATGTAAGTGTAGTAAAGTATGTGCAGTTTTGGTTGTAACTGTTGTGTGAAGTTTTAGCTATAACTGTTGTTGGCAGTAAAGTCTGTAACTATTATTCCTAGTTTTGGTTGTAATTATTGTGTGCAGTTTTAGCTATAATCGATGTTTGCAGTAAATTTTGCAATTGATGTTCCCAATTTTGGCTGTAACTTTTAGTGCAGTTTTAGCTGTAACCGCTCTATGCAGTTTTAGTTGTAACTGTTGTTGGTAATAAATTTTGTAACTACTGTAAATGCAGTAAATATTATAAAAAGTTGAAATATCTCTTACTATAAAGGAGATTTTTTTAGATCTTTCAAGGGGTTGATTCAAGAACTTGTTGGCCTTGTAATATTGTGGGAAATAATGGAAGAAATTGTTTGAACTATAGCCTGTGTATCTTAAGTTTGGCCAAATTGCATGTGGCATTGGTCCTTGGTCTACCAACCTTACCTGTTGCAGTTTGTGCATGGATTGTCTTATGTCTTGTATTGCATTGTGCCTCTTTGGGAGTTCTTGTTAGATCAATCATCCTATATTATTTTGGCGTATCACCCTCTTTTTTTAATTTTATTTTGTTGTGCAGTTTTATTTTATCAAGTTCCTTATTTTTTTAGTGCAATTTTATGTTATAATTTTAGTTATATTTTTTGTGTGTTTTTGAGAGTCAACTCTTTCTAGAGGTTTTTTTCCTCTCAAGCAGTCCCACATGAGAGGGGAAATACCATGTTGATGTTGTACACAGGTGCAGTATAAGATGTATATTTTTAGACATCAACACTAGTACTGGTCTCTTTTTCCAGACACCATTACTTCATGGGATCAACTGGATAGACAGCTAATAAGGGGCTTCAATGAACAAGCAGACCCCTTCTCTCTGTTACACCAGTTCACAACTATCCAAAGGCACCCTCAGGAAGAGATAGCTAACTTTAATGTTAGGTTTGCGAGAACCTGGCAGAGAGTCACATACAAACTTCGGCCCACACCTGAGCAAGCCATGTTCTATTACTTGATAGCTTTTCACTCAATATTAGCATGAGCATCCGACATGCTAATATCAATATATTCTTTGCTCTTTACGAGTAGGCACAAAAGGCAGAGGCCGACTTGATAGCTATCGATAAATTACCTCCCAAAGCGATAACCTTGATTTATTTGGATTTTTCATAAAATATGTACACAAATGCATCCGCTCTACCTACATCCCAGACGTATCCTAACCAACCATGGAATCCAGCCCCTCGGTATCAAATAGTGCCCACTCCACAATTCCAAATGCCTATGTTGCAATATCAAGTACCCATCATTCCCCAACTACCAGCTCATATCCAGTATTCGATGTTACCTGCACCGCTGACCCCATTGCCATTATCCGCAAGTCAAATGGCTGCCAATCAGGTAGTTGTGAATAAGGCACAGGCCAAAGAGCTACAAGAGGTGAAGACATACATGAAGACAATGGTGAATCATATGATCATCATGAGGAGGAGACAAGATGACCAAGGCTTTTAGCAGCGAATATTCCCTCCTCCCTTGATCAAAAAAGAGCAAACATCATTTACCCATAGAAAAACTAAAAGAAATTCAGTTGTGATGAGCAACAGAGAGACCAGTGCTTCAGAACTAGCATATTGGTGTACTACGTGCAATGATATGCATAGTGAAAAAACCTGCATAGTGCATCTCAATTATGTTCAGACGCTGTATGGCAGTGCTTATAAGAAAATCAATATAATCTGGAAAGCTAGTCATAATTTTATGATGTTTTCTAACGAGCAAGTCTCGATCCTCACCAGAGCTAGTAAGAAAGTTATTGAGGTAGACCCAGATCATATGGAGCCATTGAAGGTACCAATGCCACCCAAGCCATGGAGTCAAAAGGCATAGCCTTCATCAAAAACTTCCAATCCAACGATGACCTCAGAGCTGCCTGAATTGCTGAAGGACTTCCTATCATCTCACGCTAGAGAAAAGGTCCTCCAGCCTAGAGTGCTAACTTCTCAGCCAAAAGTAGACACGCAATACCAGGCTAGAGAAAAACTCAAGTATCCCTCACTAACGAAGCGCCAACAGGTTGATGCCACATATCAGTATCAAAAGACGTACAACATTATTGAAGAACCAAGCACTTCAACGTACAACATCATTGAATAAATGAAAAAGGCTCTGGCTAAGGTAAGCCTCTATGACGCTCTCCAACTCCTGGGTCAAGTTGACCTTTTGCAAGAATCTCTCAGATCTGCTAAGGATAAGGAGAATAAGTTGATGCATATGGTGTTTGCATCACCACTGACGACCTCAACCATAGGTAAGAATCGGCCCCTACCATTCTACCTTTCCCTTTAGATGGAAGGGTGGTGATGAGGCCCAAAAATGCCTCATTATTGCACAATGTTTGACTCATTATTGCACAATGTTTGACTACCATATGATAAGTTAATTGCCAAATAGTTGACTAGAATATACTATTTGTTAAGTGTTTGCATGATTTTATGTTAGGAATACTATATCTCTGTTTTTGACTATTTTCAGCATTTTATGACTGATTTTGCGTGATTAAGTAGCAAGTAAGAACATGCATTTCAATTAACCAAATGTGGTATGCTGATATCCATTAACTTCTCAATGGTTTTTGAATGTTTTCCTGCCCTTCAACTTGTTTCAAATCCACATTGAAGACAAAAGTTTAGGACTGTCATAAATCTGAAAATCTGGAAAAAACAGCCATATAAAAATCAGCAAGTTGTCACTTTATAGGAACACCTTGAAGTTGTCAAGCAAAGCATGAGGATATGGATGGAATGAGTTCAGAAGGACTACAGAAGACATCTGACCTATTTAGAAGCATTCCCACATGGTCTAAATAGGCAGCAATAGGGTATAACAGAGCAAGGGCAATTGTGCAGCACTGTTGCACTATTTCAGCATGATTACTTGGTGAATGAAGTGTATAAATTTAGTAGCAGCTTAATGTACTCCTTCATGTTGATATTTTAATAAGTTTTCCATGTTCTAATTTGATTGAATTTGCAAGAAATGCCAATATTCTACAAGCGTGCAATAGAACTGGAAAATGCAGTAATTTACCATGTAAATTCCAGCAAGCTACCAATGAATGGCAAGGCATGAAATTCACATCCAAGGAAGAATGAAGACTATTGCAATCTGATATTGAAGGCTAATCCACCTTAGAAATGTAGACAAAACCATTTGGAGTCAACATAGTTGGTCATTCTAAAGATCTTCGGAATGAACACAATGTCTTCGGAATGAGAATTGCAGTATCTTCGAAATGAGCCACTTATCTTTGGAATGAAAACAAAATGTACTTTTTGACTTGTTGACTGACTTTTGGCGGTGGAAAATGGGATAAGAAGGTTGATAAAGTTAAGGGAAAATATCTTCCATCTAATTTTGCTGTCCTTGCCGTCCAAAGCCACCATGCATGGAAAAGATCAATTTGATCCTCTTCCAGGATAAACCCAGAAAAACTGCAGCATAATAGAAAGTTGTTTGCAAGATAGGAATGGCATATTATGAAGTGGAGAATTATGTGTGAGATATTTCTAGACTCCTCCCATGTACTCCCACCACTGAAGATGCTTTCTAAGGGCCAATGACTACTGTTGCAACACAAACTGTCCAGATTTGCATTTATTTTAGATCCAGAATTATTGGCAAATGACTGTAAAATAGCACATAGGCTGATTTGAGCATGGGATATATTGTAAATATTTATATAAATAACATAGCTCCCTCCTTGGTTGAGCCAGTTAGGAATTAGAATAGAGGAGATTTTTCAGTAGCAGCAATTAGGACTATACAGTAATTTTTTGTAATAGTTTTCAGCATGTTTTGTCATCAATAAAAGTGCAGTATTTTATCATTTTATGTTCTGAGTGTTAATTAGTTAAGGAGTGCTTTTCACCTCCTTCTAGATCAGGAAGTATGGGCCCACTTTCAGATCTAGAAGGAGGGATTTTATGGCAGGTTTTAATCTGTAATTTTGCTACAGTAGAATTAATAGATTGCTTGCCAGATTTCATTTTATTGTTTTTATTTTGTATTATGTGATTTATGTTTTCTATTATGTTTGTGTATAGCATTTGTGTGTATGTCAGCTGACAAATTATATTATGCATTTTTCCTTTGCTTTCCATGTTTCTCTGCTGTAGCAACTTTCCATTTTCAGCATATTTCATTTTGCTGTCAATTCCTGTAGCAGAAGCTTGACGACCTTCTGTGGCAGGGCATTGACAGGTGTTTTTAGAATAAGTTTTATTTACAAGCATCATTTCAATTTTGCAAGAGTAATTAGATTTCAATTCTACAAAAGTAGATTAGATTTCAATTTAGCAATTTCAATTCATGCAATTGTAGTTAGATTTCAATTCTTGCAACTTAGATTTAGTTTTCAATTCCTGTACTTTATTTTAGTTTCCATTCTTTAGACTAGGTTTAGTGTGACACCAAAAGGCTAAACCAAAATCTGCTTCACCAATAATTGCTTGAAATCTGAATGCTTGAATTGTACTCTGCCCTAACCTTCTATCGTAGACAGCCTTGGACACCACCCCGAATTGATAAATCATTGAGATTAAATGATGAGATTCAATGACACTCATCATTTTGGCATCGTTGTCAGGGAACATGGTGTTGTTAGAGGGTAAAAGCAGTCAAATAATTATTATTGTGCTAAGTTATGAAGTTCAAAGTTAAATCTGAATGTAATAGCTGGTATAAATAATAATTATTGATAGTTGCATTTCAATCCATTTAGAAAACAAGCAACCACCACCTTCAGCCCAACCTGGACAGCAACCCCTGTCTATGTAAGCTGAATCTATTAAAAAAAAAAAAAATCACAAAAACTTTTGCACAATCAAAATAGGAGTTTACAACTTAATGATGATCCTAGAGTTTTTCATTATTACTTAAAGATTGTTTGGATTTTACCGCGCTAAACCGCAACCTGGCAATTCTTAGCCTACACAGACAATAGTTGATCTCATTAGAGGTGATCCTACCTGACAAGTAGTTGATCTGCTAAAGTTGTACACTTCTTGTCTTATTGTGCAAACCAAAAATATTTTTTTAGCCCAACCTGTGATCATTCTGAATAATACAGAATAGGCAACCCCTGTCTATGTAGCTGAATTTGGTATAAAAAGAAAAAAACCTGCAAGAAATGTTATTGACTGCAGCAACATCCAACTGTGCTAAAATAAGAACTTACCTAAGCTTGAAGAGACAAAAATCAATGGAGATACATAGAAAACCTTTAGTCCAAACACACAGAAATTAGCTTTGGATAAAGGAGAAAAACTAGAAAAACTGCACATAGAAAATTTACTTCCATTTTACAAAGGGGTAAAATTCTGTCCTCCTAGGAATGAAACAAATTGAAGTGCAGCCAAGAAAATTCTTGAACATTATTAGTTGGTTGACTTATAAACAAAAAGCAAAATTGTTGCTATTTTGAAACAATATTTCAATCTCTTTACATGGAATTACAAGAGTATATCAAGATTTTATCTTGATGTAAGCACTTAACATATTTTGGGAATTGGTATTTAATTGTTTCAAGAACATATTGACAAGATTTTACAGACTAGGAGCCATGGACAACACTTGATTGAAGAAGTTTTCAGATATGGAGCAGTGCTTCTTTCTCCCATTGGTAATTCATGGAGGATGCTAGTGGTGAATGGACATTGCCTTCGGGTATACCATGCACCATTAACTAAGGAGGAGTTCTTGAAGGAGATTCCATTGGATGTACACATAAGGGAAGAGAATTTCTCTTCAATATCAGATTCAGAGTGATGATAAAAAGTCAAAAAAAAAAAAAAATACAAGAAAAGAAAAAAGAAGAATAGTCTTGTTTGTGAACTTCCTTTTTGGGTACAAGCAAGACAAGAAAATTTGAAAAAAAAATAGAGAAAAAATTTGCATCAAAGGCATGTCCCACAAAATGGGGATACATGAGGACAAGCATCAATTTCAGCAAGAAAGAGGAACAATGGAGCCAATACTTCATTTCCAGCAATAAGGAGGCAATGATGATGTAAGAAGATTCTTACTGGTCATCTAGTAAGGAAGGTTGCATCAATGTTGCAGGTTTCAACAGAAAGAGATGGTGTTTTCATACAACAATTGACATGTTTTTGCGAGAATAAGGATTGGTCTTATCCAAATAAGAGTGAGATATGTTCTCTCTGATTGAAGCACTTGAAAAAAAAAAAGGACAGAAGTTGGTTGAAAACCAGAAATGGCAGCCTCTTCTAATGAAAAAAAAAATGATGAAAAAAAGAGATGAAAAAAAATATATATAAAAAAATGAATAATTCAATAGTGAAAACCTTCTTGGAGGCGCTACTGAGTTGGCTTGCATGAAAACCGATTTTTCGGCATGCATTGCCTTGTTGATCTACCCATCATTGTTCCACCATTGTACAAATCTCACATTGCACATGTATTATGTTTGTTTATGATTTCAAATAGCCTGCTAACAATCATCAAAAGCATCTTGTAAGGTGCATGACCAATTTTCAGGACAATAAGGTATGTGTTTCTTGCATTTAATTCATAGTAAACATTTAGCATTTAGTGTATGATAGTCGGTATTTGGCATAAACTATTCATACAATATTGACAAGTTGAAAAAGAAACATGTTCAAGATGTCAAGAAACACCCCCTTATGCCCTTAATTGCATAGAAATTCCAAAACTATGCAAAAACCTGATTTTGGGACAGACATGGCAGCAATTCTATTTCAATTTGTAGGGCAAATTTTAGAAGGAAAACTGCAAGTTTATATCTCATAATTGTCTGATAAATTGAAGGAGGATAATCAACAAAATGCACCCGAAGGTTCTATTTTAGTACTACTGGAATAAAACAGCAACATACAAAACAAAGAATAGCATCTAAACAAAAGGATGAAGAAGGGATTTTTTTGATGTTATGGAAGGCTTATACACTCTAGATATGGACCCACAATAGAATATGTAGCTAACTTTTGCATAGGAGGTCATTTCTGCATTTTTTGAAGATCTTCGGAATGAGAAATGCAGTCTCTTTGGAATGAACAGACATCTTCGGAATGAGAAATGCAGTCTCTTCGGAATGAACAGACATCTTCGGAATGAGAAATGCAGTCTCTTCGGAATGAACAGACATCTTCGAAATGAGAATTGCAGTATCTTCGAAATGAGCGGATCTTCGAAATGAGAATTGCAGTATCTTCGGAATGAGCGGATCTTCGGAATGAGAATTGCAGTATCTTCGGAATGAGCGGATCTTCGGAATGAGAATTGCAGGTATCTTCGAAATGAGCGGGATATCTTCGAAATGAGCAGAAACTGCATGCAGAATTGCTGAAAATGCTACAGAATAGCAAAAAGAGTAGGGTACACCAAATATTGAGGTTTATAAGGCCCTACCACAAGTAAGTACATCCCTCAAGCATTTCAAATTAAAAAAAAAAAAAAAAATTCAATTTTGTTCAAAAGGTGCAAACAACAAAAATAAGCATTCAGGCTGAAATGTTGTTAAGAACAAAAAATTCCATCAATAGTAGTGCATCTGCCAAATACGGTTCCACAATAAGACTATTGCAAGATGAATCATATGATATCAAGCCTTTAAGAGGTACCTTGCAACACTAAAACTTGTAGAAAAATAGAAAAAAAGTCATACATGTGCTTAATTGCAAAATACTTGATATAGTGCAGCAAGGAGGAATTTCTCGGTTAGCAGGTAGCAAAAGATGTTGTTCATAAGAATAAAACCTGCATATTACTATGGCCTACTAAGATGCATGAGGGCATGCATCGGTTCAAGTTGGGGGGGATGATGAGGCCCAAAAATGCCTCATTATTGCACAATGTTTGACTCATTATTGCACAATGTTTGACTACCATATGATAAGTTAATTGCCAAATAGTTGACTAGAATATACTATTTGTTAAGTGTTTGCATGATTTTATGTTAGGAATACTATATCTCTGTTTTTGACTATTTTCAGCATTTTATGACTGATTTTGCATGATTAAGTAGCAAGTAAGAACATGCATTTCAATTAACCAAATGTGGTATGCTGATATCCATTAACTTCTCAATGGTTTTTGAATGTTTTCCTGCCCTTCAACTTGTTTCAAATCCACATTGAAGACAAAAGTTTAGGACTGTCATAAATCTGAAAATCTGGAAAAAACAGACCATATAAAAATCAGCAAGTTGTCACTTTATAGGAACACCTTGAAGTTGTCAAGCAAAGCATGAGGATATGGATGGAATGAGTTCATAAGGACTACAAAAGACATCTGACCTATTTAGAAGCATTCCCACATGGTCTAAATAGGTAGCAACGAGGTATAACAGAGCAAGGGCAATTGTGCAGCACTGTTGCACTATTTCAGCATGATTACTTGGTGAATGAAGTGTATAAATTTAGTAGCAGCTTAATGTACTCCTTCATGTTGATATTTTAATAAGTTTTCCATGTTCTAATTTGATTGAATTTGCAAGAAATGCCAATATTCTACAACTGTGTAGCAGAACTGGAAAATGCGAGTAATTTACCATGTAAATTCCAGCAAGCTACCAATGAATGGCAAGGCATGAAATTCACATCCAAGGAAGAATGAAGACTATTGCAATCTGATCTTGAAGGCTAATCCACCTTAGAAATGCAGACAAAACCATTTGGAGTCAACATAGTTGGTCATTCTAAAGATCTTCGAAATGAACACAATGTCTTCGAAATGAGAATTGCAGTATCTTCGAAATGAGCCACTTATCTTTGGAATGAAAACAAAATGTACTTTTTGACTTGTTGACTGAATTTTGGCGGTGGAAAAGGGGATAAGAAGGTTGATAAAGTTAAGGGAAAATATCTTCCATCTAATTTTTCTGTCCTTGCCGTCCAAAGCCACCATGCATGGAAAAGATCAATTTGATCCTCTTCCAGGATAAACCCGGAAAAACTATAGCATAATAGAAAGTTGTTTGCAAGATAGGAATGGCATATTCTGAAGTAGATAATTATGTGTGAGATATTTCTAGACTCCTCCCACGTACTTCCACCACTGAAGATGCTTTCTAAGGGCCAATGACTACTGCTGCAACACAAACTGTCCAGATTTGCATTTATTTCAGATCCGGAATTATTGGCAAATGACTATAAAATAGCACATAGGCTGATTTGAGCATGGGATATATTGTAAATATTTATATAAATAACATAGCTCCCTCCTTGGTTGAGCCAGTTAGGAATTAGAATAGAGGAGATTTTTCAATAGCGACAATTAGGACTATACAGTAATTTTTTGTAACAGTTTTCAGCATGTTTTGTCATCAATAAAAGTGCAGTATTTTATCATTTTATGTTTCGAGTGTTAATTAGTTAAGGAGTGCTTTTCACCTCCTTCTAGATCAGGAAGTATGGGCCCACTTTCAGATCTAGAAGAAGGGATTTTATGGCAGGTTTTAATCTGTAATTTTGCTGTAACAGAATTAATAGATTGCTTGCCAGATTTCATTTTATTGTTTTTATTTTGTATTATGTGATTTATGTTTTCTATTATGTTTGTGTATAGCATTTGTGTGTATGTCAGCTGACAAATTATATTATGCATTTTTCCTTTGCTTTCCATGTTTCTCTATTGTAGCAACTTTCCATTTTCAGCATATTTCATTTTGCTATCAATTCCTGTAGCAGAAGCTTGACGACCTTCTGTGGCAGGGCATTGACAGGTGTTTTTAGAATAAGTTTTATTTACAAGCATCATTTCAATTCTGCAAGAGTAATTAGATTTCAATTCTACAAAAGTAGATTAGATTTCAATTTAGCAATTTCAATTCATGCAATTGTAGTTAGATTTCAATTCTTGCAACTTAGATTTAGTTTTCAATTCCTATACTTTATTTTAGTTTCCATTCTTCAGACTAGGTTTAGTGTGACACCAAAAGGCTAAACCAAAATCTTCTTCACCAATAATTGCTTGAAATTTGAATGCCTGAATTGTACTCTGCCCTAACCTTCTATCGTAGATAGCCTTGGACACCACCCCAGATTGATAAATCATTAAGATTAAATGATGAGATTCAACGACACTCATCAGGTGGGTCATGCATAAATGCATGATCGACTCAGGCATCGCGATGACCGCCATGCCCAAAGTAGTCTGTGAAATCATGGGCATGGAGTACACCCAAAGCATTCCTATAGTAGTACAGCTAGATAGAACCCATGTAAATATGGTAGGGGTTATCAAAGATGTTCCCATCCAACTCCACTAGATGTCATAGGTTACGATTATCCAAGAGATCATGGTAGTCGACTTAGAGCCATACTTTAGTATGTGCCTCTCATGAGAATTCATAGCTAAGTTGGGAGGCTATATCTCCCTCGACTACTCGCACTTGGAAATCCCATTCAAGGGGAAAATATTCAAGCTCTTCAATGAGAAGCCTGCCACTTTTCATGTTGAAAATCTTGAAGATGAGAAAAAGAGCTCGATCTCTATCAACCTAATGGTAGAACAAATGCAAATGGTAGACCTGATAGAAGAATATCTTGGTGAGCTCTGGATCAAAGATGAGTTCTCTACGATAGATTTTAATGTTGTCATTAGAACTAATTTGGGTTGTTATTCATTGAAACAGCCTAAACGGGTTTAAATAACAACACCCACAGAAGAGTCCTCGGCACCTGATCAACTATGGAAGCTACACTTTGATGACGCTCAATGTAAAAATAGCGCAGGTGTTGGAATCACGCTCATCTCTCCATCAGGAGAGCAGAAGATTTATTCATATAGGCTCGTGTGGAGCTATACGAACAATGTAGCAAAAAATAAGAGGCTTTATACCTCAAACTCAAGAAAGTCAAAAATATTGGCATCAAATAGTTGCAAATATTTGGATATTCTGAATTAATCTATAACTAGGTTACCAGTAAGTGCATCTCCAAGCAGTACTATCTAAAGGTGTACCACAACAAGGTGTGGGATTTGCTCGAATCTTTCACCATGTTGAATATCAAGTCAATTTTGTGAGAGCAAAACAAGCTTGCGGACATCTTAGCCTCTATCGGTGCCTAGTTTTCACCAGTAGATGATATAATGCATAAACCAAATATGGTGAGGCTGATCTACAGGCCCTTCATGCCTAACAAAAAACTCCAATGGTAGGTGTTTGAAAACGATGAGTAGCTAGTCAATTTCCTGGTGAATGAAGTATCCTCAATCGAAGAGCAAACCCTCAATGAGGAATACCACAAGGGATTGATGCAGTTGAAAAATAACCATATCCCAAAGGGCCTTATCACACTAAAGAGTCTCTTCGATCGAAATGACAGGTCTATCAGCCATAAGATCAAGGTGGACAAAAAGGAGTTCATGGACCTGAAGTTATAGCCAGGAAAGGTTATCAAGGTAGGGGTCGACTGCATAATCGAAGAGCTTCAATAGATTCATGCCTTGTGCAAAGAATACCCTGACATCATTGCTTGGTGCTACCAAGATCTAAAGGGGTATGATAAGAATATCATCCAACACACCATCGAGTTGGAGGAGGTAGTTAGACCATTCAGGCAGAAGTAGTGACCCATCAACCCAAATATTGAAATGTTGATGAGGTTTGAGCTTCTGAAGATGCTTGAAGCAAATATAATTGATCCAATCAAGCATTCCTCTTGGGTGGCCAACCTTGTTCCTATACAAAAGAAGAATGGTGACATTCGCTTGTGCATTTATTTCCATAATCTTAACCAAGTGTCGCTCAAGGATCACTACCTGCTACCTTAGATTGATCAAATCCTTCACGTGGTGGCAATAGCATAGAGGTTTTTCCTTACTCGATGGTTTCTCCACATACAACCAGATCTGGGTCAAGGATGAAGACCAGCACATGATTGCATTCACCACCAAGTGGGGAACCTTCGCCTACCAACATATGCCCTTCAGGCTCTCAAATGTTGGAGTGATTTTCTAGAGAGCAATGGACCTCACCTTTGGTGAACTATTGAATCATGTCATCATAATTTATTTAGATAGCATGAGCATCTTCTCCCATAAGAGGGAGGAGCATGGCCTACATTTGCGATAAGTTTTTGAAAAATGTTGAGAGTTCGGGATCTCCATCAACCCCAATAAATCTATCTTCTCAGTGAAATAAGGAAAGCTACTCAAGTATCTGATATCTAAAAATGGGTTAACTATTGATCCCACACGAGCTGAGGCACTTCTCCACCTTCCACTACCAGTAAATAAAAAGACCCTGCAATCCTTTTTCGAACAGATAAACTTCATCAGGAAAATCATCATCGAATTTTCCCAAGTTATAAAATCGATGGTTGAACTCCTGAAGAAAGATGTCGAATTCAAGTGGACCAATGAGAGGAGGTAGGCTTTTCAAGAGATTAAGAAGTGTATTGCCCAAGCTCCCATCCTTATCAACCTCAACTATTCACGATATTTTATCCTATACACATTCAGAGAGCCAAAGAGCTATGCAACTATTTTGACACAAAAGGGTGAAGATAGAGATGAGCGCCCTATAGTGTTCCTTAGCCAAATCATCCAGCCACATGAAGAAAAGTTTAATTTTATTGAATTATAGGTGCACGCAGTGATGAGTTCGCTTTAGAAGTTTTAATATTTCATCTATCAGAGTAAGACGATAGTGTATGTGATACACCCATATGTTCAAAATTTCATTATCTAGGGCAAGCTGAGCAATAGGAGAGTTGGAGGAGTTTCACTTGAGGATTTTAGGAGGATATTTTGCTAGTAGATCGATGGCACTCAATATCATCAAAGCAGGCTACTATTGGCCCATCCTTTTCTCTGACACTTTCAAAATTAGCCAGTGTTGCGATAGTTGGCAACGCTACTCAGGCAGGACTAGGAATGCGTCGCTTCCTCTCCACCCATCCAAGTGGAATTGTTGTTTCAACAGTGGGGTCTAGACTTTATTAGGATCATCAACCCCAACTCCTTCGCCTGCTACAAATACATTTTGACTACCACATACTACTTCACCCGATGGTCAAAATTAATTCTGACCAAGTAGGTTAACCAAGAAGTAGTTATCTATTTCCTTGAAGGATTGATCACTTGCTTCGGGGTACCTGAATCTATCGTGTTTGATAATGGCTCACCTTTCACCAGCACAAGGATCTACGATTTTACATCCAGGTATGGAAACTATTTAAAAATATTGTTTAACTATTACTCATAGGGCAATGGACTGGTAGAATCCACAAATAAGAACCTAACACAGATATTGAAGAGGACTATGTAAAAAAATAAGTGGAGCTGACATCTACTCTTTGACCAATCACTTTGGACTGACTGCATTTCCATCAAACGGTCAATCAAAACTTTGCCCTACTCACTGGTCTATGGGAAAGATGTGATCTTACCAACGCACATCGAGCTGACAGTGTTGTAGTTACTTAAGTGGCTAGACAATGAAGAGGGTCATTTTGATCCAATGGATGCTATATTGGCATAGCTACTACAGTTGGAGGAAGAAAGAGATAAAGCTTACGAAGCCTTTGCCAAGCACGTAAAATCCACCAAAATCTGGTTCAAAAAGAAGACTTTTGATCGAGCCTTCAGTGTCAGGGATTTGGTTTTGAAGTGGAATGAAAACAATTCCAAGCTAGGGAACCATGAGAAGTTTGACGCCTTCTAGGAAGGCCAGTTTTGAATCTCCAACGTTAACCATATCAACTCATTCATTCTGTAAGATATGGAAGGTTTCACCATCCCAATTGTAGTGAATGTCTTTCTTCTAAAATTTTATCACCCGTCGAGCTCTGATGGAGATCGTTGATCCTCAAGGTATTTCTCATGTATATATTTTCTTTTAGAAGTCTGTACAATTGTATATCACTCTGCTTTTTCGAGTGGCAGCTTTTTAAAAAAATAAATAATTAAATATAAATGGTAAATCCTAAGTGTGGTAGAGTGCTTCTTCCAAAAGCTCTCCACCTAGGGAGCACTTTTCCCATAAGCACTTCCCTAGGGAGCGCTCCACCCAGTGAGCGCTTCTCTAAAAGTGCTCCACCTAGTGAGCGCTTCTCTAAAAGCGCTCCACCCATGGAGCGCTTCCTTTTTAAATGCTCCACCCATGGAGCGCTTCTTTAGGAGAATGCCATCCAGGGAGCGCTCGGGGACTCATCAATTTTTGTGCCATGAAGTCACCATATGTAATACTCTCATTCCAGGAAAAGGACAGACGTTCCATACCAATAGTCAAGTAGTTCAAGATGAATCAGTGCTCGAATAGATGACTTTGTTGAGTATGTCTTTTGTAGCCAGGATGAGACAGTTGGCATTGCTCTTGCGTTAGGTAAAAGCATGGATGATCTCCAGGGTACAGGCCAGTCCTTTACTTTTGACCAAACGATAAGGTAAAATAAAATCCAGCAAAGGAAGGACAGACTCCTAAGTATTTGAAAGTGCTCCACAAAGGGAGTGCTTCTACGAAAGTTCTCCACCGAGGGAGCGCTTGCACAAAAAGTTTAAAAAAGAAAAAGGGAGAAGTCTCTTTCTTAAATTGAAAAGCGCTCCACTAAGGAAGCGCTTCTTCGAAAGTGCTTCACTTGAGAAGTGCTTGTGCAAGAGGAAAAGTGCTCCACCCAGGGAGCGCTTCTTCAAAAGCCCTCCACCAAGGGAGTGTTTTTCTTCAAAATGTTAAAAGGCCAGAAAGCACTCCACAAAGGGAGCGCTTCTTTGAAAGCGCTCCACCTATGGAGCGCTTCTTCAAAAGTGTACCCGCTATTGAGGGAAAGTCATCCCATCAAAGTCAATTTTTGTTTTATCTAGAGTTATCCGTTCATATTGTGCCAAGTGTCGTAGAGGGATAAGATCGTTGTTAGAAAGGTTGTTTTCAAACCCGAAACCTAAAAGCGTAGTTTTTTTTAAATGAGAGTTGTGCAGCTACCCAATCAAATTAGTTTCACCTTCCATCAACCAAAGCACGTCCTCCACATAGATTAGTACAGGCTCCCCTCTCAATAAGCAACATGCGCCCCAAGGAAGTGTCCTTGTCCACTACCATTATTTGTCATTTCTAAAAAAGCAACCACTAGCACGTGGGTAATTCAAGGCACACACTCTCATGCACGTTCTCCACCGACATTAACTTCATGTACTCAACATTAAAATATGGTCGATTAAAATTTGATGCTATAAGGTGGCAAGTTCCTTGTAAAAAAATTTAAATCACCTGTAGCATTTCCATCTTCTCCTTTGCCCTTGCGTCCTGTGTTCATCCAGAGAGCCAAAATTTTTAGAGCGTGAATTGTTCTTATTTTTACAACAGATATGGTTAAAAAGAATAAAGAAATTGAGGGGAAGACAAAAAAGGAGAAAGCACCTAAGGAAAATGTGGTATAAGCAGGGGCATCCAGATCTGAGAAGAAGAATTCATGAAAACAAGAGAAAAAGGTAGTGAAATTAATGACCCCATAGCATCCTCTTTTCAGTACCGAGATTGCCTGGTCATGCACAAAAGTGTAGAACAACTGGCCTGGATGTCAAAGAGACACATAGAGAATCCCCGACTGAGAATCTGCTAGTGGTTGTATATCACTTGCACTTGTATTTTTACATGTGCACATTGGTGCATCACTGCCCAGATTTCATAAAGGCGGTGTCACTTGTTCTATGACGCCTAGTCGAGGACTATTAGGAACACCAAGGTGGAGGTATTATTTGCTATCATAGATGATGCTGTTAGGGATGCTTTCACCTATGGCAGAAAGCACTCGTCTGAGTTTATTCCAAGGAGGATACACACTTATGAAGAGGGTGCCCAAGATCAGTCAATGCTAGAAATATAGCAGTTCATAAGGGAGCAGTTGGTGGACATGGTAATATCACATGAATCTCCCCAGCTTTTGAAACCCTTGGTCGAGTTCACCCACCATGATATTTATTCTATCATGGCATATGTAATGGGGATTTCTATGGACGAATGGGTATCTGACTGGCAGGTTTCCATGGTGCAGGCCATTCTTAAAAATGAAATATATTTTCCCTCCAAAGTAAGGTTGGGTGCTATTCTAGTAGTTTATGATTGGGTAGAGATCGTGGCATGGAAATTACATTGATGTTTGGCCTATATTCGAAGCCCCAACCCTAAGGCTGAATAGTTCAAACTGTCATCCCTATTAGTCTGGTATTTCTTCTGGCACATGCATAAGAAGTTTCACTACATAACAAAGAATTAGACAAATGAGAAGGGTAAGCCTTTGCTGATATATCTCTGGATGAACATCTTGTCCATGAATGAGTCGTATTAAGTATTCAATCATGTTTTCCTCAGGCCAACACTGGAGATAATGTACAATAAATGTGAGTGAGTTTCGATGGAGTTGAGGAACCAGGTGGTAGATGAGCAGTTGGGAGACACCTTTCTACTCACCCAAGACCTGGTTATTAAAATCTATGGGTTTACAAAAAATCCCTTTCTGTTGCCCTATTACACCATGCATTATCTGTTTTCCTTAGAAGTCGCCCGGTAGCTTGACCACACCGACGAGGAGTACGGAAAATGCCATAGTAGAAAAGTGATATTCTCTACTCCTTTTGAGTTTGGAGACATTAATATAATGCAACGTGGTCAGAATATTGTTCTAACAATGACGCTTTCAGATTACGAGTTGATCGAGCTTCTCCACCGTTGGAAATGGGACCCACACAGTATCATTCAGAAGAATCTTCGAGTGAAGTCTTTTCATTCTTGTCCCAATTATGACATGAGGGGTAACACAATAATTCGTTGGGCCTCGATATGGAATGGCATGTGGATGAGATGAAGCCTTTGCCTCCGTGGCTGGATTTTTACACTATGGAAAATGAATATGACCCAAACGTCAATCTAGAGTAAAAATTGACCAGAACTATTTTAGCCAAAATCAAGGTCAGGCATCCGACATGGTCTAACCATAAAATCTAGCAGTGGTGGATCATGAGGGTCCACAATGATAAGATATCCTCAAATAACCCGTTGGGAATTGATGACAAGTTCTTAGTTTTCTATGATGAGAACATTAAAACTTATTAGCCTTTCTCATTCGCTGATATTGTTCCTCAAGATGGATGCAACCCTGATGAAGTGGATGACCTGGTGCACCCAAGACAAGTGCAAGGCAAGGGCAAGGCCATTTTGGGCACCTTGTTATATAGTGGAGATAAGAGTTCATTGTCTCACCAAAAAGCTAGCACCCCCTCGAAGAGAAATATAAAGACACCCTTCTTATAGCTAACCATAAAGAAGTCGCACACTGATTCCCAAAATTCTTTTGGGATGATTGTTTAGACTGCATCTAAGCCTCCTTTGATGAGTTCTACCAAAATAACTATAGCCTCAGCCAAAATGATTGTAGCCATAGGCGTTGAGGAGCACGAAGGTAGGAATGAGGAGCACATCATTGTACCTGAGGAGTAGAGGGACGAAGATGTAAAATATTTTAGTATCGATGCTCCATATGTGGAAGAAAATAAAGAATTTTAGGGTACAGCCTCCATGGCTCCTTTGATCACGAAGCCCCAAGGTACACAATTATTTCTTTCTATTTCTTCTTCCCCATCCACACTGCCAGTTTTTCTAACTCCCATGTGTTTGCTCGGTGCCTAAAATAACTGTGACAATACCAATCTCAACAGTCCCTATATTGAGTGCACCTCCCTTACTTAAGTCCACCCTCCCCAGTTGTTCAGTTTCACCAACAATGTTTTCTCCTTCATCTGCGATGTTTGCATAATTTGTTGAAAACCCCAACGCCTTTTTGGTCCCTTCCTCATTTAGATTTCCTTTGTTTGGTTCATCCGAGCACGTTATCAACATTTTTTTCCACCAGGGAGTTGGATCCATTTCTTGTCACACCCCCTCCCACTGGTTTCTCAATGCCCCAACCAACCATTCCTACCATAGCTACCCAAGCACCTCCGAGGGTTAGCATAGTCACTTCCTCCTTGCCTTCCTATGCAATATCCAATTTTGAGTCCAATATCTCACTTCTCCCCTTTATGCCAGTCCTCAGAATAGGCGTTCAAGAGCCATTGGATTCTGAGATAGATATGGCTCAACAGCTCATTGCCGCATAGACTATTCGTAGGGCATGTTAAAATATGGTGCGCTATATGAAGGATTGGATTAAGAAAGAGTCACAGGCCCTGGTGCAAGCTCAAAAGTCTTGCATAATCGATCCAAAAATGATGAAGTTGCGCACCATTGAAAAAATACCGTTAGTGCAGAAACCTTTGGGGGAAATGATCCCACTCGATTATGCCATTTGCCACACTAAGGAGGACGTTGCCAAAATGGACACTACACAAATAATGGGCGATGTATAGGTTGGTATGGGTTCCATTTATGCCCATGGCGAGTATTACAAGGGTCACTTATTTAAGGCACGGTCCAAAATTGATGAACTCGAAGAAGCTTTGGCAGCAGCGAAGAGGCAGATTCAGGTGCTGGAGTTGAATTCCAAGAAATAGGTCGAAGCGCTATAGATTGAGGTCGAGGAATTGAAAGAGAAGATTTAGCTCCTTGAAGATGAAAATAATGAAGCATCCAAGCTATGTGACAGCTATGTAAGGGAGCTCAACAAGGTAAACCAAGAAATTTAGGTGCTCACTGCCCAAAGGAATGAATTACAGGCTCAGTTGTCTAAGAGGAAAAAGCAGTCTATTCTTCCCTCTAGGGAGTACCTCAAGGATACGTGCCTCGACTTCTTGTAAAATTTTCCAGCAGGGGTAGAAAAAGTGATTATGGTCCTGGCATTATTTAGGGAAGTGCACGAGTGTTAGCGTACTTTAACTTCTATTTTAATTAGACTGTTTTGTCTAATTAGTTCGGCTGGTATATTGTTATACCTGCATCCTGTTGAGATGCGCCCAACCCGGGCTAATCCAGGAATGCAGTTGTAAACTCTGCATTATTTAAACACCCCCTGCTGAATAATAAATTTAGTTCGATTTCTTACATGGCATCAGAGCCAGATTGCTACGGCAATTTTTTGCAGGGAAGCGTGAGAAGGAAGGCTGGAGGCGGAAGCTGTTTGTTGGGAGAAGGTTGCTATGCGTTTTTTTTCTGAACGCATTTTATTTCCCCTGAACAGTGCGAGTTTTTTTTTTATTTTTTTTTTCGCGACGTGATTTTTTTTAATCACGCCATCGCGTGATTAAGTTAATAAAAAAAAAAATTTGTCACGCGCAGACGCGCGACAGTCGTCGCGCATCCACGCGCGACCGAGGAGGGGAGGCCCCCCCTCGCTGGAACGCGCACAGGCGCGTCCTGGAACACGCGCAGGCCGCGCGTCCACTTTAACGCGCACAGGCACGTCCTGGAACGCGTGCAGGCCATGCGTCCGCACGTCCCCCCCTCCCGCGCAGCGCAGCACGTGTCGCGCGCGCGACCCCCCCCGCTGGATGCGATGCAGCGCAGGCACATTACGTGGGCTTCCCTTCCCCCCGCCGCACGTGCAGCGTAGCCATCCACGATCGCAGACATGGCCGCGCGCGCTCCCTCCCCCCCCGAGGACGTGGCCTTCCAAACAGCGAGAACACGAGAGGAGGAGAGCACGAGAGGAGGACGGGAGAGCACGAGAGGAGGACGCTGCGGTCAACTTGCAGAGGCTGCGCTTGGGCAGCAGACTGAGGACCCTCCTCAAATACGAGGGGGCCCCTTGATCCTTTCGGATCAGCCCGCTGGCTCACGTGGTCGTGAGCCGTGCGGTAAGGCTCTGGGAGCCTGGAGGTCGAGGGTTCGAAGGTATAATTTTTTTTTCAAAGTTTTTTTTTAATTATTATTTTTTAGTTAAAATTTTTAATTTTAATTTATTTTTTATAGTTTTAAAACTTTATAAATTAAAATTTAATTTTAATTTATTTTTTCATAAGTTTTTAAAACTATATAAATTAAAATTATTTATTTTAACTTTAAATACATAATAATTATTAAAATGCTTTGTTAAAGAGAATTTTTTTTAGGGGGGATATTTTTTTCAAAAAATCAAAGGGGGAATGTGAGTAATTTTCTGAAAAAGCAATTTGGCGAATTGTAAAAGGTGCATTTTCGGCTGCGCCCGACACCTTGTGGGTTATTCCTGTGGGCATTTTTTTTGTTGTATGTTGCATATTTGTCTTTTGCACTATAACATTAAAAATTAAAATCAAATTCACTCCCTAAGTCCCCGAAATAATTAAAACCCATCCGTGCAATTTATTGCACTGCAGATGTTCAGTATTTGTGATACCTCTGGCTAGCACTTACAGTGTAAAGTCGTCGTGATTGGGCTATCGTATCCGCCGCCTAATATAGCCGCTACAACGACGTCTGAGCTTGTTCTCTATAAATCGTCTGGGAGAGATAAGTTTGCCATTTTTGCATTTTTTTACTCCATCCACTACCCTTAATCGCTCTTGTGTTTAGGCGTAAATCCCGACGAAGTATTCTTCATAGTGTTTAGGGGAAGTTACGCCCCACGCATGAGAAGAATCTTCTATGGTAGGTGCCATCAACAAGGCGATTCCCTTTCAGTATCGCTTATGTTCCACGTATCGTATGATCTCTAAAACTCACCTATAGTCTCCCTCACGTAAGGGCGGGTGATTTTTGTTGATCTTTCTAAATACCTATAGTTTCCCTCACGTAAGGGCGGGTATTTTGTACGGTATAACGGCCTAGCAAAAGGTATATCGAAAGGGGGACCAATTGGTGTTATAAGGAACCTTCACTATGGCCGCTGTTGCAAAGTTGATGACTGATCCTCATCGCTTATTGAAAGGTCCAAATTATACACCATGGAAACATAAGATGAAGGCAATTCTCCAAATGGAAGATTTATGGGATATTGTTACTGGAGTAACACCTAGGCCTTCACCAAGCATCAGGATCCACAACTCCTTCTACCGATCAGATAGCTTTTGACAAGAAAGACAATCGAGCAAAGGTGCTCATTTTGTTTGCTGTTTCGGATGAAGTGCAACCTCATATAGCCGACAAAGCAAGTGGTAAAGAGGCATGGGATGCCCTTAAAACCATCTATGAGGGAAAGAATGATTCCACCATTCTTCATCTTCAACAACAACTTCATAACTCGAGTTTGAGACAGGGTGAAACAGTTGAACTCTTTCTATGCAGAGTGTCTGAATTGAAAGAGAAATTGAATTCTTTGGGAGATTCTGTGGACGAAAAGCTTCTCATTTCAATTGTGATGAGAGCTTTACCTTCTTCATTTGATATGTTGATCACCTCCATCCAGGTGTCTCAACGACAAATTACCTACATCGAGTTGGTCAATCTGCTTCAACAACAGGAGGCACGCCAACTTCACAAGGATGATTCTTCCAATACAGCCCTATACACCAACAAGCAGGGTTCTAGGAAGAAAGGTAATGGGCAAAAAGGAGGCAACTTTCAAAAAGGAGGAAATTCTCAACAGGACATGAAAGGAAAAGGAAAACAACCTCAACAGAAGAAGAGGTGGTGCAAGATCTGTGAGAAAGACAACCATGACACCAACAGGTGTTGGCATAAGAACAAGCAGAAAGGCCAAAACAAACCACAAAATAAAAACAAGCAACCCCAAGTGAATGTTGTTGTTGAAGAATCTGACTCAGATTCTGAATGGGCACACAAGGTGCTCATGACTACCACAGATTCCACACAGAGGGATCCTGTTTGGTATGTCGATTCTGGAGCTAGCAAACATATGATTGGCGACAGATCGTGGTTTGAATCATTCGTGGCCAAAGAGGGCAAACCCGTCACCATTGCCGATGATAAAACCTACAGGGTTCAGTGGAGAGGGTACAGCTTCAGTCACTCTTCCCGATGGCAAGTGTAGATTGACAAAGTCCTCTATGTTTCGGGATTGGCTAACAATTTGTTGTCAGTCACACAAATCCTGGATAGAAATATGGTTGTCAACTTTCGTGTTGAGAATGGCAAGAAGTGTTGTACTATTACCAGGAAGGGTAAGCAGATTGCAACAGCTTCATATAAGCACGGCTTATTTGCCCTAGATGCTATCTCTACTCCACATGTTGCCATGACTGTCTCTACCAAGGAGGCAACTTCCCTATGGCACAAGAGATATGGGCATCTTAGTTTCGGCTACTTACTTGAGCTCAGTAAGTATGAGATGGTAAAGGGTCTTCCTTCCCTTTTCGCCACATTGCCGAGTGTGCTCCGACCGCTAGCAGGAAAGCAAGCATAGAGTACCATTTGAGAAGAGCTCAACAAGAGCACAAAAACCTCTCGGAGTTAATTCACACCGATCCGTGCGGTCCTTTCACACCCAACAGTTGTGGAGGGAAGAGGTACTTTCACTTATTCGTAGATGACTACTCACGAAAGATGTGGGTTTTCTTTCTCCAACTGAAATCCGAAGCTTTCGCATTCTTCCAAGCAGTTCAAGAAATCCGTTGAGAAGGAGTCGGAGCTTCTATTAAAACCCTCCGCTCAGATCGAGGGGGGAGTTTACCTCTAATGAATTTTCTGCATTCTTAGATAAGCATGGAATCAAGAGACAGTTAACAACCGCCTATACTCCTCAAAAAAATGGAGTTGCTGAGAGAAGGAACCGTTCTATCATGGAAATGGTTCGTTGTATGCTCACAGGAGCTACTCTTGGGCAACAATATTGGGCAGAAGCCGTCACCACCGCAAGATATCTGTTGAATAGGGCACCCACAAAGGCCCTAAAAGGAATGACTCCACAGGAAGCATGGAGTGGTCGAAAACCCTCCATATCTCATCTACGTATTTTCGGATGTCACGCTTTCATGCACATACCAAAAGAGAAAAGGAAGAAGCTAGATGAGAAAACACTGAGATGTATTTTTCTTGGTTATGATGAGCACTCTAAAGGATATCGTTTGATAGATCCTTTGACCAAGAAAATTCATGTCAAGAGAGATGTTGTCTTTGATGAAGCTTTCACATCACAGAGCACATCTAAAGTACACCTAGATCTTGTGGAATCTAAGGAAGAGAAGATTCCTTCGTCAACACAGACAGGAGGTCCTTCTACATCTTCTTCAACACCACCGAAGAAGAATCCAAAATGGTGTACAAATACAATCAGAGACGCAAATTTATCCACTCCTCCCAATTTGAACTTGGATAGACCTCGTACACGAAGTATGGCTCAAAAGGAAAAAGAAGCCAAAGAAACCGGTGAGGTTGATGATCTTTGTCAATCTTTTGAGGAACTTTCTGTAACTCCACGTACAGAAGTAGAGGATATGGATATTGATGATGACAGGGCGTTCATGTCTACCATAGACGATCTTGAACCCGCATCGCTGCAAGATGCTCTTAGTGAGCCTCGATGGAAGGCCGCTATGGATACATAGTATGAGTCTTTGATGAAAAATAAAACTTGGAAGCTTGTTGATCTGCCGCATGGAAAGAAACCCATTGGCTGCAAATGGGTATATAAAGTCAAGTACAAGGCAGATGGAACAATTGATAAGCATAAGGCCCGTCTTGTTGCAAAGGGCTATGCTCAAAAGGAAGGCATTGACTACGAGGAAACTTTTGCACCTACCGCTCGGATGACCACAATTCGAGTTATGTGTGCTATGGCAGCACAATATGGGTGGAAAGTTCACCATATGGATGTCAAAAGTGCCTTTCTAAATGGTGATCTCCAAGAAGAAGTCTACATGACTCAACCATAAGGATTTGAAGTGGAAGGCCAAGAGCAGAAGGTTTGCAAATTGGTCAAATCCTTATATGGTCTGAAACAAGCTCCTCGAGCTTGGTATATAAAAATGGACAATCACCTTATGCAGCATGGATTTAAGAGATGTCCGTCAGATGCAAACCTCTATTTCAAGAAACAGGGTTCTGAGATAGTGTTGCTTGTACTCTATGTTGATGATCTGCTCATTACATGGAGTTCAAAAACTATGATCTCTACTGTCAAAAGAAACTTGTGTAAATATTTTGAGATGACAGATCTCGGACTTCTCCATTACTTGTCTTGGTCCGGAATTCAGCCGAAGGAGCACTCCATCAAAGTGTCTCGTAAAAAATATGCCAAGACATTGCTAGAAAAATATCGCATGACCGATTGCAAGCCAATGGCAACTCCGATGGAGAATGGACTTCCCTTATCGCGATATGATGATTCACCTCAGTTGATGGTACTCTCTATCGACAGTTGATTGGGAGTCTCATATATCTGACCAATACTAGGCCAGATCTCGTATTTGCTGTCAACTATCTTTCGAGGTTCATGCAGGAGCCTAAGACCACTCATTGGAAAGCAAAAAAACGTGTTCTTCACTATGTCCGTGGTACTATGGAATATGGCCTAGAATACAAGAGGAACAACAAATTCTTCTTGCAAGGATACACGGACTCCGACTATGCCGGATCATTTGATGATCGCAAGTCAACTTCTGGATACATTTTTCATCGGGGATCCGGTCCTGTCTCTTGGCACAACAAGAAGCAACAAGTGGTTGCTATTTCATCAACAGAGGCAGAGTATCGCGCCGCACGTGAAGCTGTGTGCGAAGTGATATGGTTGCGTCGCATTCTGACAAGTATGGGCCATCCATCAAAATCTCCAATACACTTGTTTTGCGACAATCAGGGTGTTCTAAACCTCGTCAAGAATCCAGTCCATCATGAAAGAACAAAGCACATTGACACACAATGTCATTTCATTCGAGATGAAGTTCCAAAGCACCGAATTCAGCTTCAACGACATTCCCACCGATGCTCAAGTTGCATACATTTTCACTAAGGCACTTGCACGTGTCAAATTTGAATTGTTTCGCAGCTCTCTTTGTATTGCAAAATGATGTAATCATGGGGGATGTTAGTATAGCTATTAGTTATTACATTACCCAAATAATGTAATAAAGGGGGATGTTAGCGTACTTTAACTTCTATTTTAATTAGACTGTTTTGTCTAATTAGTTCGGCTGGTATATTGTTATACCTGCATCCTGTTGAGATGCGCCCAACCCGGGCTAATCCAGGAATGCAGTTGTAAACTCTGCATTATTTAAACACCCCCTACTGAATAATAAATTTAGTTCGATTTCTTACAACGAGGCAGTTTTTTCTGGCAGGTCTATCTTGGAGTTAGCTCAGGTGGATGTCAACTATTGGCTAGATCTGGCCACCCAGCTCAGAAAGATTTAAGATGTACCAATTCGCCTTGCCCCTATGAGCGATCTGGTTTAGTCGTTAGCAATGGCAAAAACCACTTTGCATTACTTCTTCACCAAGGTTAAACTGGCAAAGAAATCTCGCTTGCTTTTAGATTCTCTTATGCAGGAGCATGACATCTCACTATGATTCTTCGATGCTTTGGTCAATATTGGCATCCCAGGTTTCACGAAATCGAAGGGGTCTATTGTTGAGCAAGATGCAGCAAAAGCATTGAGAAAGTATTGTCATTGTTGTCAACACAGATAGATTGATGCAGTTGATGCAGTTCAGAGGTCAGTCAGATAAAGTGCAGAAAGTTTCAAGCAAAACAGAGGTGACCCAGATTCAAAAATTGGCAGAAAGAGACAAGGAAGAAAACTGTCGCGATATCGCGACATGTTTTCTGTCGCGATTTCGTGACAAAAAGTAGGAGAGAGAAAATGCACGCCAAAATGTCGCGATGTCGCGACATGTCGAGTTTTCACTGAGGAGAGAGAAAATGTGTCGTGATTTCGTGACAAAAAGCAGGAGAGAGAAAATGCACGCCAAAATGTCACGATGTCGCGACATGTCGAGTTTTCGCTGAGGAGAGAGAAAATGTGTCGCGATTTCACGACATAAATGGAGGAAAGGAGCTTGCAATGAAGAGAGTAGCGATTTCCATGCATGTTGAAGTTTCGCATTTCAAAGCACAGCTGGAAATATATGGAAACAAAGGTGTAGCGATTTCGCTACAAATCAAAAGTTAAGAAAACTGAGTTGCAGCGATTTCGACACAAGTAAAAATTCACAAGAATAAGGTGTAGCGATTTCACTACATGTTGAAACAAAGAGAAACTAAGGTGTAGCGATGACGCTACATGTTGAAACAAAGAGAAACTAAGGTGTAGCGATGACGCTACATGTTGAAACAAAGGGAAACTAAGGTGTAGCGATTTCGCTACTAGTCAAAAGTGTAGAACTGAAAGATGCAGCAATGATATTACAAGTCAAAATTTCATGAAAAGAGGCAAGGTGAAAACACAAGGCACAAAGATGTAAAAATTTTGCCATTGCATGAAGCATAGTGTCACGATTTAGCGACATGTTCCATTTTCACTGGAGTTGGCAAGGAGAGTTGTACGGAAGAGCAAAGTGTCGCGATTTCGCGACATGTTCCTTTTTCGCTGCTGCTGGCAAAGAAGAGTGTACGGAAGCCGAAAGTGTCACGATTTCACGACAAGCAGGATGATGACATCAGCAAGAGTCAGAAACATCGTGATTTCGTGACAAGAAGGATGATGACGTCAGTAGAAGCCAGAAGCGTCGTGATTTCACGACAAGAATGATGATGACGTCAGTAAAGTCAGAAAGTGTCACGATTTCGTGACAGGATGCTAGGAAAGGTGCTGGAATCTGGAAGCGTCATGATTTCACGACATTATGAAGGATGACATCAGCAAAAATTAAAAGTGTCACGATATCATGATAGGCAACTGTTTGGCGGGTAAAAGCCACAGGAGCATGCAAAATGACACGTGTCAAAAAAGCATAATCATGCAGCCTGTTACGTAAACAGTAACTGATGTCAGACAGACAGTTACACATTGACAGGTGTCGAACATGCATGGAAATAGATGTAGATGCATGCTTGAAACGCTTTCTAAGTGTCGTATAGGCTGTATCGAAAAAGCATTCGAACGACCGAAGTGCAGCATTCGAACAGTCGATTGAAAGTGCAAACGAACAGTCGATTGAAGAATGCATTAGAACAGCCGATTAAAATAGACGCATTTATGACATTCAAAACATAAAATAGGAAGGATCGAAAAGCTTTCGAGAAGAAGGATGTGCAGCATTCAAACAATCGTATTTGGAAGGATTAGAACAGCCGCATTGGAAAGAAGAAAAGAATTGAACGGCTCGAGAATGTCATCCGACTGCATGAAGAATTGAAACGCGATAGAAGACAAAGAGTCCCGATGAGAAAAATAGGGTATAAAAGGACAGTCGAGCACAAAATAATGTTGCTGCTGTGAGAGAGAAGTTGTTGCAGAAAGAGAAATATTGTTGTGAAAAGAGGGTTTGAATAAGAAAATTAGCAGAGCCGTGAGAGTGTGCAGAGTTGGATTAATTACAGACCAGTCAGGGTTGTGCATGAAGTGAAGACACTTTTATGTCATTCTAATTGATCAGAATTGTAGTCCAAGTTGGTGCTTGGTACTAGGGGTTGGTGCTCCATCTGTTGCAGCAGAAAATTACAGGGGTTGGTGCTCCTTCCAGTGGATGCCGGTAAAGAAGTTGTAAAATTGAAATTTTGCAAAGACCGGATTTGGATTGAAGTCCAAGCAGCTTAATTTTTGAGGAGTAGCCAAATTGGTGAACCTCATTATATTGTGTGTTATGGTGTGCTCTCATTTTGTTCTTCTGGTTTTATAAGTTTTTTGTGCTTCAGTCTTTGAATGCTGCTGTTTTGAAGTTAAATAAATACACTGATTCACCCCCCCCCTCTCAGTGTCATTGTGTGAACATCAATTGGTATCAGAGCAAGGTTCCTTTTATAAGCTTAATCAGCTAAGGAGATCTTGGAAGAAACAATGGCAGGCGATGAAGGATTTTCATCCAACAAAGCTCCCTTATTTGATGGAACAAATTACACCTTCTGGAAACTCAGAATGCAAACATATCTGAGTGCATTGGGATATGATATTTGGGATTCTATAGATAGTGGATACACAGCACCCACTACTCCTCCAACAGATACTGCTGAGAAAAAGAAATTTGAGAACAACTCTAAAGCTAAGAATGCCATAATGTGTGGGCTTGTTGACAGTGAACTGATAAGAGTCATGAGTTGTAAATCAACAAAAGACATGTGGGATAAACTGAAGAGCATCCATGAAGGAGACAGTAAGATTAAGGAAGAAAAACTGCAAACTCATCGAGCACAGTTCGAAGCACTGCAAATGAATGAAGATGAAAAATTAGAGACTTATATGTTGAGAGTCAACAAAATTATTAATGCAATCAGAGGACTCGGTGAAGAAATTGATGATGCAGTTGTTGTGAAAAAGGTTCTCAGAAAACTTCACAAAAGATTTAACTCCAAAGTCTCTGCAATAGAAGAGGCAAAAGATCTAAACAACTTTAGCATGGATGAGTTGCATGGTTCCCTGACAACATATGAAATGAGAATAGGACAAACCAAGTCTACAGATAGAGAAGCAGCTTTTAAAGCACACAAGAATGTAAAAGCTGAACATGAATCCGAGGATGAAGGAACACTGGATGAAACAGAGCCAATTTTGTTCGAAAACTCACAAAAGGAAAAGGAAAATATAGAGGGAAGCTACCTTTTAAATGCTTCAATTATGGAGGAGTCGGTCATTTTGCAGCCAAATGTCCAATGCAGGAGAGAACAAAAAATGGTGAAGGTTCACACCAAGAAAAAGGTGACTAGAAGAAGAAACAAAATTTCAAAAAGAACAACTTCAAGAAGAAAAGCTTCATAACCAAGAATGTCAGCAGTTCTGAAGAAAGTACAGATGAGGAGTCTGAAGAAGAAGGAGGTGAAGCTCTGTTCATGGCACTTGAAGAAGAAAGAACAGAGAAAAATCAGGAAGGTGATGAAAATTCCAAGGATGAAGCCGAAGTGTATTTGGAAGGAGAATTGGTTGCTGCACTCGAAAAGTTGAGTGCAGAAAGGAAGAAGAATAAGAAATTTTCAAAGAAATTAGAGAATGCCACAGACATAATAAACAATCTAAAAATACAGACATAGGAATTCAAGAAAATGTCTAAAGTTCTTGATGAACAATTAACTGTAAAGACAGTTGAATGCTGAGAAACAATGGTGAAATTGTTCTCTTGATCAACAATGCATTACATAGCTTTATAGTTCTTGAAAGAACTAAAAATAGACACGGTGGTTGAAAGAAATCCTCAAAATTATTACAACAAACTAACTTAAAGATAGCTCTTATCCTAACAACATGCTAATCTTGGACTATGATCAAACATTGATCAACCTCAACGTATGCTAATCAAATTAACTAGAAATATGTAAATCAAAACATTAAACTAAAACTAAATACTAGGACTTAATACTTAGGACTAAGGAGGCAATGTTGAAAATATTCCAACATTCTCCCCCTTTATGCTAAAGACACTCATGCAAGAGTTCTTAAAGCATCATAGAGTTGGAAGAAAATATTTCTCTTACGTTTCCTCCAATCTTGAATCAAGAAATCAGAATTTACAAAATACTTATGGTGGCACTCCTTCCACTCTTTATGTGGGATTTCCTGCAAATGCTTGAGTGCCTTATTTTGTTGATTAGCTCCCCCTTCAACAAAAGTATCTCCTCTTGTGGTTTTCAGCAACCACTCTCTTACATATTTATCATTATGGTCTTTAAACCATGATCTCACATTTTGATCTTCTTTTACATCTTCAACACTAAACAATACTCCACATGAGTATTTACAATTAATCATCTCACATAGATGATTATACCATACAACTCTTTCACATATTTTCCAACAAAATATCATAACAAATATGGCCATATAATGACCAACTACATATGCAACATAAAGTTGCTCCTCACACAAATATTCTCTCACAACAATGACTTTACAAGAATCCTTCTTCCAAGGAATTTTGAACACATCATTTTGATCCATGTTATCCAAGTTCTCCATCACTGTCTTCTCTCCAAGAAGAATCTTCATCAAAGTTGTCTCAATGAGACAATCACCTTTCTTTTCATTCCTGCTCACAAAAAACAAATCATTAATTATAAAAACATTACCTTTAGTATGAGTAGATTTGGTGCTTTCCATAAAGCTATTTTGTAGCAGTTCTCCTTCATTGTATGGTGCTTCAAGATCAACCATCAACTCTTCACTAATAGTTCTCCTCCTTTGTTCAATCCATGTTGGTGTGTTGAAACACCATTCATTCAAGCAATCATACATAGTTGACTTTTCAAGACAACTCTCTTTCTGCAATGTAGTCACTCCAAGTGAGTGATCTTCATCCATGAGTGAAGTTTCCTTTGCCATTACGATAAGAAAATCAGCAATCTCATTTCCATTTTTCGTTTCTATCTCATTTTTCACATTCTTCTCCCCTTTTAGAGGAACTCTAACAATTTTATCTTCTCCTTGTAGGAGATCTTCATTTTCTCTGTCAAGAGAGCATACATCCATTCTAAGTGAATGGTCTTCAAGACAATGGTCTTCCATAAACATTGCTTCTCCATCAACATGCCAAAAATTTTGGTTGATCCTATTATCATCTTTATTCTCTCCCATGAGAATTTTAGGTGCATTATCCATAATACACTCTTCATTTATCTCCTCCATGAGATATTTTTTATCACTTTTTCTTCTATCAACAACAAATCCTCTTCTTCCTCCTCGTCCTCTTGAGGAATACACACATCTTCTTATCTTTTCATCACAAAATTCAGCAACATATGCTTCCTCCATGAAGGATTCTTCATCTTGTTGGTTTTCTACATATAGGCCTTCCTCTGCAAGAAATAATTCTCCATTACAAAGCATGACTTCATATGAGTCTTTACAAGACTCTTCAAAAACTCCTTCAAAAGGATCTAATTCAGAAACTGCTTCAAGGAAGCAAGGCTCCTCCTTGCTTAAAAAATCTTCATGATTGTCACTCATGGCTTTATGGGTATCCTCATCAAACCCATAAGCATCCTTCAACACTTGCCATGCCATTGTAGCTGATCTACAATTGGCTATGAGAGGAAAAACATTATTTTCCATTCCTCTCCTCAAATCCATAAGAGCTAAGCAATTTGCATATTGTTGCTCCTTCTTCTCTTTTCTCTCCTCACCTTGTAGCTTATTCCAAGAAGGTTCTTCATATCCTTCTTCTACAATGCTCCAGAGGTCTTTGGCCATCAAAAATGTTTTCATCCTTATGCTCCAATAAGCATAATCTTCTCCATTGAAACTTGGCACCTTCAAGTGTTCATACATTGTGGCCATCTTGCAATCCACCACTCATCAATCTTCCACCTAGCTCTCAGCCACTCCTTTCCTGTAGACTTCGATATACTTATCTGAGAATCCACTAAATTTCAGATCCAAATTCACACAAATGAGAAATATGTGATCAATTTACTTTTGCCCTTTCTAGATCTTAGAGTGTTTTTGAGACAACCTCAATGTTCTTCACATAAATCAATCCATACAACCCCAAAATTTTTGAAAATTAAACTCTATATTCTTGAGACAATAATTTGAAAACCCTCTAAATTTTAGAAGAAAAATCACAAAGGTGAAAAATATGTGATCATTTACTTTTTCCCTTTTTATCACAATTTCGGATCTAGGATTGTTGAAGGAAAAATAAATATTCACATAAATCAATCAATACAGATACCAATGATCTAAAATTTTGTCTGAATTATGATTTTATCGAAATCATATTTCTTCCAAAATTTGAGAAGCAAATACCCTGTATTCCACCTTATACAACCATTTTATTAAAAAACTAAAAATGCTAATAAAATCAGAAAATTAGCTCCAAATCACTTGAAATTTTTACTGCATCCTCTTGATACATTTACCCAACAACCCTCAAAATTTCATAATCAAATACCTCAGGGTTTGTGAGATATTAATGATTTACTCGAGCTCTTCCTTGCAAATCTGCTGAGTGCTGGCCACTTGAGTTTCTATGACAAAGTGTGTGTTTCAGATCTCTTCACACCACTCTCCATAGGTTTTGATCCATTTGAGCAAACCTGCTCTGATACCAAATGAGAAACAATGGTGAAATTGTTCTCTTGATCAACAATGCATTACATAGCTTTATAGTTCTTGAAAGAACTAAAAATAGACACGGTGGTTGAGAGAAATCCTCAAACTTATTACAACAAACTAACTTAAAGATAGCTCTTATCCTAACAACATGCTAATCTTGGACTATGATCAAACATTGATCAACCTCAACGTATGCTAATCAAATTAACTAGAAATATGTAAATCAAAACATTAAACTAAAACTAAATACTAGGACTTAATACTTAGGACTAAGGAGGCAATGTTGAAAATATTCCAACAAATGCAGCAAGCTAGAGGAAGACATTGTTAAGTTAAGGATGCAGTTAGAGGAGATGAATAGAAAATTGAACTGTTTTCATAAGTTTTAAGAAAGTACTGTAAAGCTGGATAAAATGTTAAATAACCAAAGGCCTTCTGGCATCAAATTTGGTTTAGGCTTTGATGAAGGAGAATCTTCAAAGGATTCAAAGAACTTGAATATATAACCCATAAAGAAAGAAGAAAAGATCAGGGTTGAACCAGAAAAACCAAATCATGCAAAAGAAAATAATAATGCCAGATTCAAGAAGAATACTGACAAAGATGGATTCACAAAAGTCACACATCCAAGGAGGAGAAGAGTCATGGCTCCTACTTCAAACTGGCAAAGACCGGCACCCAGGTTTAATCATGCATTTTTTGGTTATTGTTTTAAATGCAATGCTTATGGCCATAAGATTTCAGATTGCAGGCATAATGTATCTCAAAGGAATTTTACCAGCAGAAATGTTTTTTCTCCTTTAATGAATTATGCAGTTGAATGTTATAATTGTCATAATTTTGGACATATTGCTAGAAACTGCAGAAGCACTTTTGCATCAAATAATTATCAGGGTAGAAAATCTCAGCCAAGTGGGTTGAAACAAAACCAGAAATTTCCTGAAAAACAGGCACATGCTAATGAAAGGACAAAGGCAAAACAAGTAGCAAAATCTGCTATCAAACCAGAATGGAAAGAAAAGGAATCTTTGATTGTCCAGATTGCTTTTAAAGCTCAGAACAAATCAGCACCTTGGATACTTGACGGTGGTTGTTCCAAGTCACATGACAGGTGACAAGCAAAAGTTTGAGAATTTATAGAATTATGAAGGTGGTTCTGTGAAATTTGGAAATAATGATGGAGCAAAGATTGTTGGAAAGGGATCAGTCAAGATCAGTGATGGCAATATAAAATCAAAAGAAGTCTTGTTTGTAATTGGCCTGAAGCATAACTTGCTAAGTGTAAGTCAAATATGTGACAGAGGTCATGATGTAATCTTCAAGAAGGAGGGCTGTGAAGTAAGAAAGACAAAAAATGGAAAGTTAATAGCCACTGGACTGAGAACTTCTGGAAATCTATATACACTTTCAGAAACTGTAGAAGGAACATGCTTGATTGGATAGGAAGATGAAAACTGGCTATGGCACAAGAGGCTTGGGCATATTAGTTTTGACAATCTGGCAAAAATCAGTTCAAAAAGAGCAGTTAGAGATATACCAAACATTGGCAAACCTGTAAATAGCATCTGTGAGTCATGCCAAAAGGGAAAACAAACCAAAGCCACTTTCAAAGAAAAAGAATACTTCACTAGCAAGCCATTAGAACTAATTCACACTGATCTATGTGGACCCATGAGAACTGAAAGCATAAATGGACACAAATATTTTATGCCGTGTATAGATGACTACTCAAGAATGACATGGGTACTATTTCTAAAACTCAAGTCAGAAGCCTTTGAGATGTTTAAAACCTTCAAAAATCTTGTTGAGAATCAATCAAGAAAAAAATTAAATGCCTAAGATCAGACAGGGGAGGAGAGTTTATCTCCGAAGAATTTGCAGAATACTGTCAAAAACATGGGATAAGAAGACAGTTTTCAGCAGCTAGGACACCTCAGCAGAATGGTGTTGTAGAAAGGAAGAATAGAACAGTGCAGGAAATGGCAAGGACAATGTCGGCAGAAAACAAAATAGCTGACCGATTTTGGAAAGAGGCGATTCATACTGCAGTTTACATTCAAAACAGTGCATCTCTGAGACCACATGAAAGCAAAACACCTTATGAGTTGTGGTTTGGCGGAAAGGCAATAGCAAGACATTTCAAAGTATTTGGCAACAAGTGCTACATAAAACGGACTGAAGATAACCTCGATAAATTTGAAGATAGAGTTGATGAAGGTATCTTTCTTGGTTACTCAACAAAAAGCAAGGCCTACACATGTTACAACAAGAGGTTGAAGAAAATTGTTGAAAGTGTTGATGTGAAAGTTGATGAAGGTAGAGAACAAGAAACTAATTATCAAGAAAACTACCCTATGTATGAAGAAGTCATTGAAGGTGATGATGAAAAAGAAACAGAGAAGAATCAGAAAATTGATCCAGATGGTGTAAAACCGAATCTAAAGAAGAAGAAAACAAGAAATTTAAAACAGGCAATTGGCAGAAAAATCATCCAAGTGAACAGATTATTGGGGATCCCACAAATGGTATTCAGACAAGAAGAACAACAGTGAGGAACTATTCTTTGTTATCTAGTATTGAACCTAAAAATGTTTCTGAAGCAAGCACAGATGAAAGTTGGATGAAGGCAATCAATGAAGAACTAGATCAGATAGAGAAAATACCTGGGAATTAGTACCTAGACCAACAAATAAAAACATAATTGGCACTAAATGGGTTTTTAGAAATAAATTGAATGAAGATGGGCAAGTTGTCAGAAATAAGGCAAGATTGGTATGTAAAGGCTATGCTCAGGTTGAAGGCATTGATTTTGAAGAAACTTTTGCACCGGTAGCCAGACTAGAGGCAATCAGAATGTTTCTGGCATTAGCAGTTCATAAAAACTTCAAAGTATATCAAATGGATGTAAAATCAGCATTTTTGAATGGAAAACTGGAAGAAGAGGTTTACATTGAACAACCGGATGGCTTCCAACTTGGTGACAATCCAGATTTTGTTTGCGAGTTAAAGAAAGCTTTATATGGATTAAAACAGGCACCCATAGCATGGTATGCAAGGTTGGATAATTATCTAATTAAACAAGGGTTTAAGAAAGGTTTGGTGGATAGCAACTTATATGTCAAAACAGAGAAGGGTCATCTTATTGTTCTTGTTGTTTATGTAGATGACATAATATTTGGTAGCAGCATGGATGAATACCGCAAAGACATATCAATTAAAATGAAAAAAGAATTTGAGATGTCAATGATTGGTGAACTTTCTTATTTCTTAGGACCGCAGGTCAATCAAAATGAAAAAGGCATTTTTATTTCTCAATTTAAATATGTAAAAGAAATGCTGAAAAAGTTCACAATGGAAGATAGTAAACCGGTCAGCACTCCCATGACAACAGGCTGCAAGTTGAGCAAGAATGATAAATCTCCAGATGTTGATCAAACAATGTACAGAGTCTATGATTGGAAGCCTCTTTGTATTTAATAGCTACTAGACCGGATATACTACAGGCAAGTATGCATGGTTGCTAGATTTCAGGCAAGTCCCAAAGAAACTCATGTCACAATTGTAAAAGGATCTTCAGGTACCTCAAAGGTACCATGGATTATGGGTTGTGGTATCCAAAAGGCAAAGACTTCACTTTGATTGCATATTCTGATGTAGATTGGGCAGGGTGCATTGATGACCGAAAGAGTACAAGTGGAGGAGCATTTTATCTTGGAGACAGGCTGGTAGCATGGCACAACAAGAAACAAGAATCAGTCTCTCTATCCACTACAGAGGCAGAATACATTGCAGCCACAACTTGTCGTACACAGATATTATGGATGAGACAAACTTTGAAATATCTTGGTATCCACTTCAAAGAGCCAATATCAATAAAATGTGATAACACTAGTGCTATCAACATATCCAAGAATCTAGTTATGCATTCAAGAACCAAACACATTGCAATCCGATATCATTTCTTGAAGGATAAAGTTGCAGAAGGAGAAGTCAAGTTGTATTTTGTTCCAACTACAGAGCAAGTAGTCGATATATTCACAAAACCATTGCCCAAGGATGTTTTTGAGTACCTTAGGAATAAGTTGGGAGTGGTCACAATTCCCAAGAACCGACTATCATTAGGGATCACATTCTCAATGGGTGCATGCATGCCTATACTTATAGTTTTGCTTATATTTATGATTTCTGCTAACTATAACGATATTTTCCTGAGAATGGTGTACAGAGACTCAGGGGGAGTCTGCAACAGCCCTTTGGTATTATTGGCAAAGGGGGAGAAGAAGTTGAGCAAGGTTGTTGTGTGTTGCCAACAATTCCAAAGGGGGAGATTGTTGAGCAAGGTGCAGCAAAAGCATTGAGAAAGTATTGTCATTGTTGTCAACATAGACAGATTGATGCGATTGATGCAGTTCAGAGGTCGATCGGATAAAGTGCGAGAAAGTTTCAAGCAAAACAGAGGTGACCCAGATTCAAAAATTGGCAAAAAGAGACAAGGAAGAAAACTGTCGCGATATCGCGACATGTTTTCTGTCGCGATTTTGCGACAAAAAGTAGGAGAGAGAAAATGCACGCCAAAATGTCGCGATGTCGCGACATGTCAAGTTTTCGCTGAGGAGAGAGAAAATGTGTCACGATTTCGCGACAAAAAGTAGGAGAGAGAAAATGCATGCCAAAATGTCGCGATGTCGCGACATGTCGAGTTTTCACTGAGGAGAGAGAAAATGTGTCACGATTTCACGACATAAATGGAGGAAAGGAGCTTGCAATGAAGAGAGTAGCGATTTCCATGCATGTTGAAGTTTCACATTTCAAAGCACAGCTAGAAATATATGAAAACAAAGGTGTAGCGATTTAGCTACAAATTGAAAGTTAAGAAAACTGAGTTGCAGCGATTTCGACACAAGTAAAAATTCACAAGAAGAAGGTGTAGCGATTTCGCTACATGTTGAAACAAAGAGAAACTAAGGTGTAGCGATGACGCTACATGTTGAAACAAAGAGAAACTAAGGTGTAGCGATGGCGCTACATGTTGAAACAAAGGGAAACTAAGGTGTAGCAATTTTGCTACTAGTCAAAAGTGTAGAACTGAAAGATGCAGCAATGATATTACAAGTCAAAATTTCATGAAAAGAGGCAAGGTGAAAACACAAGGCACAAAGATGTAAAAATTTTGCCATTGCATGAAGCATAGTGTCACGATTTCGCGACATGTTCCATTTTCGCTGGAGTTGGCAAGGAGAGTTGTACGGAAGAGCAAAGTGTCACGATTTCGTGACATGTTCCTTTTTCGCTGCTGCTGGCAAAGAAGAGTGTACGAAAGCCGAAAGTGTCATGATTTCACGACAAGCAGGATGATGACATCAGCAAGTGTCGAAAACGTCGTGATTTCACGACAAGAAGGATGATGACATCAGTAGAAGCCAGAAGCGTCGCGATTTCGTGACAAGAATGATGATGACGTCAGTAAAGTCAGAAAGTGTCACGATTTCACGACAGGATGCTAGGAAAGGTGCTGGAATCTGGAAGCGTCGTGATTTCATGACATTATGAAGGATGACGTTAGCAAAAATTAAAAGTGTCGCGATATCGCGACAGGCAACTGTTTGGCGGGTAAAAGCCGCAGGAGCATGCAAAATGACACGTGTCGAAAAAGCATAATCATGCAGCCTGTTACGTAAACAGTAACTGATGTCAGACAGACAGTTACACATTGACAGGTGTCGAACATGCATGGAAACAGATGTAGATGCATGCTTGAAACGCTTTCTAAGTGTCGTATAGGCTGTATCGAAAAAGCATTCGAACGGTCGAAGTGCAGCATTCGAACAGCCGATTGAAAGTGCAAACGAACAGTCGATTGAAGAATGCATTAGAACAGCTGATTAAAATAGACGCATTTACAGCATTCGAAACATAAAATAGGAAGGATCGAAAAGCTTTCGAGAAGAAGGATGTGCAACATTCGAACAGTCGTATTTGGAAGGATTCGAACAGTCGCATTGGAAAGAAGAAAAGAATTCGAACGGCTCGAGAATGTCATCCGACTGCATGAAGAATTGAAACGCGATAGAAGACAAAGAGTCCCGATGAGAAAAATAGGGTATAAAAGGATAGTCGAGCACAGAATAATGTTGCTATTGTGAGAGAGAAGTTGTTGCAGAAAGAGAAATATTGTTGTGAAAAGAGGGTTTGAATAAGAAAATTAGCAGAGTCGTGAGAGTGTGCAGAGTTGGATTAATTGCAGACCAGTCAGGGTTGTGCATGAAGTGAAGACACTTTTATGTCATTCTAATTGATCAGAATTGTAGTCCAAGTTGGTGCTTGGTACTAGGGGTTGGTTCTCCATCTGTTGCAGCATAAAATTACAGGGGTTGGTGCTCCTTCCAATGGATGCTGGTAAAGAAGTTGTAAAATTGAAATTTTGCAAAGACTGGATTTGGATTGAAGTCCAAGCAGTTAATTTTTGAGGAGTAGCCAAATTGGTGAACCTCATTATATTGTGTGTTGTGGTGTGCTCTCATTTTGTTCTTCTGGTTTTATAAGTTTTCTGTGCTTCAGTATTTGAATGCTGTTGTTTTGAAGTTAAATAACTACACTGATTCACCCCCCCCTCTCAGTGTCATTGTGTGAACATCATCTATTCCATCAGTTCAGGAGTTAGAGCCCATGTGGACTTTTGTTGATAATGCCTTATACATCGATGCTTTGGAAGCCTCAAGTTTTGACGCTCAGGTAATCCTACTCATGGCCAAATATGCCCAAATTTAGTCTTGCTTGATAGATTTTGATAGAATACTGGAGTTTGTCAATGTCGAGTGCATCAAAACATTCCACTGCCTAATTCAAGAGATTAAAAAACAGTCGACTTTCCCTTTGGAGTGATGGGTTGATGCTTCAGCGGTATACAAGCATGTCTTCAAAAAATTGTTGGACCAATATCTCCATTAGCTGGCTATATGGGATGAATAAAAAGAAACATACAGTGCTACAAGTTCAGGGACTGAAGAGACAGATTCAGGGATTGAAGAAACAAATAGTGAAGTAGGATCAAAGACCCAAGAATCTGAAAGCATAGGTGAAGAAGCTAGTAGCAGTAACAAAAAATCAGAGGAACAGTTTGATCACTCGGAGAAGAAGGAGGACTCTAGTGCCCAAGGATAAAGGTTGGGGTCTTCACATTGAGGTAGGCTCAATGCCCCATGAGCCGCCAGATGTGTTGCCAATTTTGTCACACAGTCGCTAATTTTTAGTTTGTATATAGTTTTGAGACCATTCATTGTAAAACTTCTCTTATTCCACAAAAAATGGTTAAGATATGGTTATGCTGTTGTGCTTTCACTAGCTATCTCATTCTTTAAGAAAAAATTGTATTTTTATTGCATTATGAGTTTATTTATCTTTGTTGTACTTTTCTTGGTTATGTTGCATGCAAAATTGTGAATGTTTTAGCATGGGCATGTTTCAATGTTTTAGCTTCCTTTATTTCATCTCTAAAAAGCCTTGCATACTTTCAACATATGGCTATAATTTCTTGTGCTTAGGCTTGGGCGTTTCATTTTATTTTCTTGTTAAAATTATAAAATTGCCCTGGCAGCAAGTAGAATGGGAAAAATGACTAAGTATGAAAGAACAGGGTTGAGCATGGTCAAGACTGCAATGCTCCACTCCAAGGACCAATTTGCGAAGCGCTTCGCCCATGGGGCAACACTTTAACAAGAGGAGAAACAAGTGTAAGAATGGCTAAGTGTAAAAATTAGTATGTTCGGAAGGTAAAGCGCTCCATCAGTGGAGCACTCTCTCAAAAGCGCTCCATCAGTGGAGTGCTCTCTAAAAAGTACTCCATCAGTGGAGCGCTCTCTCAAAAGTGATCCATTAGTGGAGCGCTCTTTCAAAAGACTTAAGGAGAAAAAAACTTGGCTAGAAAATCAAGTAGAAGTCCAAAACAGTCAAAATACTAAAGCGCTCCATCAATAGTCTGCCTCCCCGATACAAAGGAAAGATAAAATAAGTCTTGGAGGAAAGGACAAAAGAGAGTCAAATATGGTCAAACACAAAAGCGCTCCACTACTGGAGCGCTAGCCCAAAAGTGCTCCACTGTTGATGCGCTAGCCCTAAAGCATTCCACTATTGGAGCGCTTCTCCTCAAACCAAGTGACTAAGGTAAATTATTGTGAATCTACCCTGGACAGTCTAAACTACCTTCAAGTTGCACTCTGCAAAATCAAATGGACTTTTTCAAGTCATTGTCGAAACCTTCTGGCTTCAATGCCAAGTTATCTGAATCATCGAAATTGACTATTTTGGGTCATCACCGAGATCAAGTCCGCCTATCATAGGAGTGGTTGGGCATTAATGTTTTAAATGGCAGATTTATTCTATAAATGGGAGCTTCTTCTTTGTAACTAAGAATGTATATTTTATGCTAGAGAAGTAGCTCTGTACTTTGAAATCTACTCTCAAAATAAAGGCTTTTGTCTCTGATGTTGAGTCTTCTCTATCTGTATATGACTTCTATTCTATCATTTATATTAAACTACTTTCTTTGTTGCTAGTTTAATTCTTTTTTTTGGATTTCATTGCTAGTAGAGGGCTAGTCTCTACAATACTTGCTAGAGTTTACATAGTCCTGAGGATTTTATATTGGTTTGTGTTAAAGGTCAATTGTTTTGATTGTTGTTGGTTCAAGTAGCTAAGTTGTCTATCATGCTTCCAGTACATCACCCCTCTTTTATGGCTTTTAGTCATTTCCTATTTCTTTTTGTTATTTTATCCCTTTCAGTATCTTCCCAACCCTTATCTCAAAACCCCTTTTTTTATTTTCAAAACCAGCCCTACTGGATATTGTCATGGAGGACATTTCTTTCCTTTGAGCATTCAATGCTTGCCAGTGGGCCTAGGGCGTTGCAGAGTTAGAAAACCTGTATCTAGGCCGGTTTGATTGCCAACAGGTCCCCAAAATTTGGGGTCGTTGTGAAGGATGTCACAACATGTATGCCTTGTAATACTACTATGTTGTCAATGGATGTGACATATTGATATGTTGGACAATCTGACCTGGTCAACATCCTTTTTGTAACATCTTTTAGTAGACGCTTTCTATAATGGATTTTTGTAGCTGTATTCTGTAGCATTTTTCTGTATTGTTCGTCCATAAGTCTCCTTAACACGTCATCCTTACGACTGATTTGTCCATGTTTTTTATATGGTCTACGCCTTGTCTCATTCTGCTCTGTGATGCTCCTACAATGTTCTCCTACCAAAACACACAGAACTTGCACACTTTTGCATAAAATATGAGCATAAATCACTTTTATCACCACGGATCAAATTCATTCGTAAATCACATAAATAAGATAAAATGATCATAAAACTACATTCGTTTTCATAAATTTACAAATAGGAAATGAATTAAACTTGCATAAAATATGTGTTGTTTTAGCACTCATCATCTACTAGCAATCTAAAAGTGATAGTTGTTTAAAAAAAAAGAGAAAGAGAAGTCTGTAGTTTAATTATAGTAAAAGAAAAAATAGTTCATAGAGCAAGTTGTTATTAGTGTTAGAAAAAAAGAAAAAAAGGGTATATAGAGTAGCAACTTATAGTTTGGTAGCAGTCAATGGAGTAGCAGTTATAGTTTGGTAGTAATACCAAAATACTTAGTCTGCAATTTGGTAGTAGTTCAAAAAGAAAAAGAAAAAAAGGTTTGTAGTTTGGTAACAATTTTAAAAAAAGTCTGTAATTTTAAAACAATCTAAAAGTGACATTTGTTTTAAAAAAATAGAGAGAGAAGTCCATAGTTTGGTCACAATCCAAAAATAAAATTGCAATTTGAAGATTGTTTTAAAAAAAATCCAATTTTTGAAATTTTCTTTGGATTTAAGGTCATGGATTTGTCAGTATTCACTGGAAGGAATGATGATGTTAAGGGATGGTGGAGAATTTTTAAGTCTTTAAATAATTATGAATGGAAATATAAGATTTATAATTCTTTCGATGGGACAGTTGCATCATGGTTTATAAATTTTTGATTTACCCATCCATATAAATTCACACAAGAGTAATTTGAAGATGCATAATTTATTATATGGGTATTTGGAAAAATGTTAGTTAAAATCCGTGTTGAACAAATGGAACTAAAAAGAGCTAAAAATTTCTAGTAGAAGAAAAAGGTAAGATTGATAGTATACAGATTAAAGGAAGCACAACTTGGATGTCAGATAAGTTGAATAGTGTTAAAAAAGGTTTGTGTTTACCAAAATGTATAGAAGAAATAAACAAAATAAACAAGCAGACCAAACACCATGTAGAAGAAATAAATAGGTAGACCAAACACTATGTAGAAGAAATAAACAGGCAAATAATTTGCAAAAGCTTAGCAAATGAAAAAGAGAAGAATAATAGTATATTGACTGAAGGAAGCACCAAAGGCTATGTAGAAAAATTAAAAATATGAAAAAGTTGATAGAAAAAATAAAGGGGCAAATAATTTGTAAAAACTCAACAAATGAAAAAGAGAAGGATGATAGTATACAGATTGAAGAAAACACCAAATGTTGTGTGGAGAATTTTAAAAATATGAAGTTGACAGAAGAGGTAAATAGGCTTCAAGAGGAACCAGAAAAAAAGAATAAATATGGTGAAAGAAAAAATACAGATGATAACATGCAAGTTGAAAGAACCTCATTATTGGTATCAAATAATTCAAAGAGTGGTCAGAGGAATTTTTCAATCTTAAAAATTATATTTTATAGGTTCTTGGTTTTTTTTTGTGGAAAACATCCCAGAAGGGATGCCACTTTCGGGTAAGACCCAAGGAGGCAGGGGTATCCATTCCACAAAAATCGCCCAGGACTCGAACCTGGCCTACCACCTTTGACATACTCAAGGAGCAAACAAACACACAATAAGATTAAAAATAAATAAATAAATAAAAATAATAAAATAAAATAAAAAACATGCTCCTTGAGTGTGTCAAAAATATAAAGCACAACCAAACACACACACAATAAGATAAAAAAACACAACACGAACCACATAGAAAAAACACAAGAACAACAAAACAAAACACAAACATGACAAAAACAACAGAACACTACAAAGACATAACCAACAAAAACAACCAAAACCTAAAAAATTAAAAATTAAAAATAAAAAACCAACAACAGCCAATAAACAAAAACAAAAAACATAGAAAACACTCACACACAAAAACACGAATTAACACAAACATACAAAACACAAGAACAAGAACAACAAAAACACAAGAACAATAACAAAAAACACAAAAAAACAAAACAACAAAAACACAAGAACAACAAAAAACACCACAAAGAACACAAAAACAAAACAAAACAAAAAAACACACACACCTCAAAAAACTAAACAAAAAAAAAAAAAAAATTGAACATAACAATGACCTTTCTAGACCAAAAGACTTTTAAGGCAAGAATCAATAGAGGAAACAAAAGAAAGAATAGTTTGAGCTAGGGAACTAAAATACCCTGACCAAACCAAAGAGAAGCAAAAATAAAGCAAGAAGAAACTAGGTACCTTCAGAACTGGAGCCATCCAAAGAAATGATAGAAAGAAGAGCTTCCCTTATTTGTGAAGCCCACCATCTAGGAGGGTGGCCATAACAAGTAAGATCACCTTTGTCCAAAGCCCAATTAGCTAAAGCATCAACACTCTTGTTTTGATCTCTGACCACATGATTGTAATCAACTTTCAAAAATCCCATCTGGATTAATTGAATCTTCTCAATAATTCTTTTTATTCTCCAATCAACCTTATGATTCTTAGAAGGAGTCTTCAAAATATTAATCATGAGTTGAGAGTCAGACTCAACTAACACCTTTTCCCATCCAACCTTAGTAGCCTCTTGAAGGCCTCTGAGGATACCATACCCCTCAGCAAGGTTATTGGAAAGAATACCCAAATTCTCAGCAAAAGTAAAAACCAGGGAGCCATCTGAAAGTCTACCAATTCCTCCCGCACTAGCTTTTCCAGGGTTCCCTCTAGAGGCTCCATCGGTATTGACTTTTCCAAAATCCTTAGGAGGAGGTTGCCAATTTCTTGTCCTATCCATCTTACAAATACTCACATTCCCTTTAAGTTGGTTGCCCTTAGAAGATTTAATCTTCAATATTTGCATCACTTGATCCCATCTTTGGTGGGAGTTTTGGGGGTGATTAAGGAGTTGATGGACTGATTCAACTAAGTTGGCTATGGTCTTTTGCCAAATATAGTGAATATCCTTCCTATCTTGATTAAAAATTTGGTTGTTCCTTTCATTCCAAGATATTCCAAAGAAGAATGGTAGAACCCATCCAAACTAACTGCCTAATAAAGTGATCAACACCCTCTTGTTTAGGCCAATCCCTCCAAAGTTGTTCAAAAGTAAAAAAATTGGACCATTGTAAGCCAAGTAAAGTGGCCATTCTCCTCCATAGCTCAGAGGCTAAAGTACACTCAATAAAAATATGGCTGAGAGTTTCTACATTCTCTCCACACATTTCACATCTAAAAGGGCCATGAAAACCATGCTTCATAAGTTGCTCACCAGTAAGCACCCTACGATGCAATAAAAGCCAAGTAAAGAACCTCACCTTAGGCCAGAGCTTTTGAGCCCACAACTGAGAAAATATGTCAGAAGATTGGTTGGGATTATTATGGCATAAGGTCAAATAACCTTGAGCAACTGAATACTCACCCTTAGTAGTGTTGTTCCATCCAAAACAATCTTTTTCATGGGACCAAGAGAGAGATCTCATATGAAGGATGCCTTGGATATCTTGTCTTTGCCTTTCTGGGATTTGAATAGGCCAGTCCTCAATAGGGATCCAATATCTACCAACCTTTGAATTACCAGTATGGTACCGATAGTAATTAGCCACCTTTATCCAGTTAGCTCGGTGAAGCTCCTCCATCCAAGGCCTCCAATCGGGAAACTGAGTTATCAAAGGCTTGTGACCATCCCAAGAATCTATCCAAAAATTTTCCTGTTGACCATTATGAATGATCCAAAATAATTTTTTCTTTATCAAATCCTCACCAGTCTTAAGAACTGCTAAAATGGGAGAACCTTTGGTAGGAAGTTGATAGCGAACAAGGTCTTCAGGACTTTTGTTCTCGAGCATATTTAGCACGAAGATTATTGGCCCAAAGAGCATTGGGGTTATGCAACATCCTCCAATATAATTTAGCAGCTAAAGCTTTGTTGTTATTAATAGAAGACCGGAATCCTAACCCCCTTCATTCTTAGGAAGACATAAAGTGTCCCATTTCACCAAGGCCCATTTTCTTTTCTCCTTAGTACCACTCCAGAGGAATCGATGACTGATTTGATCTAGTTCTTGAAGAACAACCTTTGGGATATTCAACATGGAAGAAACATAAATAGGAATAGCTTGAAGGACTGATTTTACCAAGGTGATTCTACCCCAGAAGAAAGCCACCTGTTGGTCCACTTTCCAATTTTCTTCTTGACTTTGTCCAACAACCAATTCCAATATTTTTTTTTGCCTTTGAATATTGATGGGAATACCTAAATAAGTGATCGAAAGGGAGGTCTTCTTATATCTTAATTTATCCAAGACCATGGATTCCTGTCTAGCAGAGCAGTGAAAGAAAATAACTTTAGATTTGTCTTCATTGATCAACTGCCCAGTAGCCTTAGAAAAATAGCTAATGATTTGCTTAATATTAGAAGCTTCCTTAACTCGTAGCTTTACCTAAAAGAGTAGAGTCATCAACAAATTGAAGATGAGAGATAGGTCTAGCTCCATGAGCAATGGTAACTCCCTCAAGGGTTTTGTTTTCCCTCTTTTTGGTTATAGTCCTACCCAAGCATTCAACAAGAATGATGAATAAATAAGGGGATAGCGGGTCACCTTGCCTAATACCTCTGGAAGTTGGGAATGATTGAGAAGGCCTGCCATTGATAAGAACTAAGTAGGAAACTGAAGAGATACATCCCATAATCCAATCCATCCAATCCTTAGAGAAACCAAATTGCCTCAAAACTTTGATAAGGAAGTGCCAATCCACTCTGTCATAAGCTTTGGATAAGTCTAACCGAATGAACATGGAAGGAGATTTTTGCATATCCATGGAATGGATGGCTTCCTGAGCAAGAACTATCTCATCTACTATTTGATGCCCTTCCACATAACCCCCTTGTTCAGGGAAAATAATCTTATGCAAAAGAGGCTTCAACCTTTCTACCATGATCTTAGTAATGATTTTGAGAAGAACATTACATAAAGCAATAGGTCTAAAAGTTGAGATATGATCAACCTCTTGAGCTTTTGGAACAAGAGTAATATAAGTTTTATTGATAACCTTCAAAATTTCTTTGGCTTTCCTGGCTTCTTCCACCACCTCTAATAAATCAGCATGAAGGATATCCTAGAACTCTTGGTAGAACTCAATGGGAAAACCATCAGGACCTGGGGTTTTCCCTTTTTGCATTTTAAAAACTACCTGTTGAAGCTCATTGATAGTAATAGGAGCAGTCAAAATAGAGTTCTCCTCAGAAGTGATAAGAGAAGGGATTGCTTGAAGAACATTTTGTTGAGAAGCTGAGTCAAGAGGAGTAGCAGCAAAAATATTGGAAAAGTAATCGACAACAATAGAGTTCATGCCATCCCAAGTATAGACAACATCTCCAGAATCTGATTTCAGGGAAGAAATAAAGTTGTGAGATCTTCGGGCTAGAAGAGATTTGTGGAAGAAATTTGTGTTTCGATCTCCTTCTTTGAGCCATTGAATTCTAGATTTTTGCTTCCATAAGAGTTCTCTTTTTTCCCATTCCTCTAACTGAGTTGTGAGTTTAATTTCATATGCACTTCTATTCTCTGTGAGGCCATCTAAATGGATTTTCTTATTCAAATTTTCAAGTTGAGCAATAACTTCATGTTTTTTTATGAACATCCCCAAACTCCTTCCAGTTCCAAGTCTTGATTTTGGATTTAATGTATTGCAGTATTTTGGCAAAACAGAACATCTTAGTCCCATACCTAGGCTTACCTTCCTTCCACCATTGTTGCACATGAGGTCTAAAGGAACTGTCTCCGAGCCACATTAATTGAAAATGAAAAGGAGAGAAACTCACATTGGTTTTCCACATTTCCACCATGACTGGCCAATGATCCAAACCAGCATTGTTAAGAGTCTTCACTTTAGGAATGTGACCATGGATTAAGAAATTTTTAGAGAGCAAAAACCTATCCAATCTCTCCATTATACAAGCTAAGCCTTGCCTTCTGTTAGACCAAGTCATAAGGCCATTATCTGGTTGGATGTCCACAAGATGGAGGTTTGCAATATATTCGCTCATGAGGTCAGTGCTTTTGTCCAAATTTCTATTTCCCCCCATTTTCTCATCCAGAGAGAGGATGGTATTGAAATCTCCTCCGATCAAGATCCAAGCTTCAAGAAAATGAGAGATAATATGAGTAATATCCTTCCACTGTCTTCTTTTTTCCTCCAAAGCAGTCGGAGCATAAATAGTAATGCAGAGCATAAGTTGGTTGGAATGTCTACTTTGAATAGCTATAGCCAAAAGACCCCAACTGCCAACCATATGGTGAATAACTACCTCTTTTGGGTCCCAAAGACAAGCAATGCCACCAGAAGTCCCCTGGGAACTGAGGGAAACCACTTTTCCAACTGGCCAAATTTTACTAGCAATTGAGTCCATATCCTCCATTGACATCTTCGTTTCTTGAAGGAAAACAAGATGTGGATGATTTATCTGAATCATTCTTCTAATTTCATTTTGTTTTGAAAGACTCCCTTTGAGTCCTCTAATATTCCAAGTGATGATCTTCATTAATACCAGGGCTAAAAAATTGGGAAGGGCATTAATCTTACCTTCCTCTACAAGCTTTTCACCTTCTTTTACCATATGATATTGATTGGTCTTGCGACCTGCCTTTTGATTAGAATCCATCTTCAGTTTTTTTCCCTATTTCTTGACTTACTCCAATTGAATCTGAGATGGCTTCTAACCTTGAAGAATGCTCGTACACAACTAAAATTTTACTAGAGGGTTCAACAGAGTCTATATTGGGACCTGTATTATTTGAAGTTTTGACATTTAAAAGATTGTTTTTCTTGTGTAAATTTTCTTCCTTTTTTTTGTTGAAAACCTTTGATTTGTTGGTTTGTCTCTGAGTTCTTCCCTTCATCTTTAAATTGTGTTTCTAAGATTTTTGTTTCCATTATTTCCCCTTCCTCACTTGGGACATCATTTGTGGAAAGGATTTCAAACATATTAGCAGATGACTTTGATTGATCCTTCATAACTGGTTTTTTTGAGTGTTCTTCTTCTTAGGCATTTGGAAACCTGCTGAGTTTATATCTTCTTTCTTTTGATCAGGAATTTTATTTGGGCAAGCACTAGCCAAATGACCATATTCATGGCAAATTCTACAATGAAAAGGAATGTTCTCATAATCCACTACTTGCTCCCAGGTGTCTTCCCCAAATTGTAATGTGATATTTTTAGGTAGGGGTTTGTCAAAATCCATTAAAACACAAATCCGAGCATAAATAATATGTTCAAAATTTTGAGTACAATCAACAATCATCATAAAAGTTCCTAAAGAGTTTCCAATTGAAGAAAAAATAGTAGGATTCCAAAATTCAATAGGGAGGCCAAAGAGTCTAACCCACATGGGAGCTGTAGAAGGCATCTCTTCTTCGACTTTAAATTTAGTATGCCAGGGCTTCATGAAAAGCCCTGCCCTTCCAAAAAACTAGGGACCCCCTTGAAAAGTTTTCTCTCTATCTTCATTATTAGCAAATAAAACAAGAAAATAACCATTTGGATAAATAGATATTTGTAACTCACCTTTAGTTTTCCAGATTTTTGCAGCCCAGACTTTGAAAGTCAGATAGGCTCAGACGAAAACCCACGAACCGACAAATTAGTCCTCTTTTTTCCAGATCTTCAATGCCAGTCTGAATGTTACCCATATCAAGCTTAACAATAGGAGTTCCATCAGCTGCTTTAAGACATCCTGACTCCATTTTCCTGGGATCAATCTTAGGCATTCTTAGAGGTTTATGGGAAGCCCTAAGATTAATATTAGCATTGGGCTGAGGCTGTCCACCATGGAGGGCATCCCTAAAATTCATTTTTGGGGCTGAGTCTTCAAAATTCTTACCCTTGACAGGGGTTTTCACAGTAGATTTATTTTGTGGGTGCACCTTAGCACCAGATTCACTTGAGATCTGAGCCATTTTTTGATCAGCTGCTTGAAACTTATTTTGTGATCTCTTTAATCCTTGCCCTAGACATCGTGGAAAGGTATGGTTTTCACTTTTATTTTGTGCAACAAATTGGAAGTCGTTGTCACTCAAGTTCACAGCATGATCTATTGAAAGATAGATTTCTAACCCATATTGGATCCCCTACAACATATCCTACTAAAATATTGAGTATAAACCACAAATATATTGGCCTCTAGGGCCCGAAGGCCCTAAAAACCAACCTCTGGAGCTGCTTGCACTCAACCCAGATGAAACCCTCGCACAACCGCTTGCCAAAAATCTTGTTCACACATAGGGATGCGCTAGGATCTGTGTTGCTCCAAATGATCTAAAAATTGGTGGAGACGTTCTAGGGTTTTTCAGGCATCTACCCTCAAAATTTCAGCTCAATCCGAGTCCGGATGAGTGAAATATGGCCAAAACAAGTTTGATAGTTTGGGCAGTCCAGATCATAGATGCGCAAGTGAAGAGCATACTCCTAGTGTTGCACGATTTTTTATTCACCATATCGTATTACATGGAAATTGAATAGCATAATACCAACAACAATACGTTTTAAAAAATAGAAAAAAATATTGACACGAATTAGGAAAGGAACAAAAGTCACGAAATTGAATTTGATTTTGAAAAGAAGAAGTGATACAACATCAAAACTCCAAATGTATTTCGACCTATGGGTCTCATCAGCGGAGTGTCATAGGTTCATGGTTGCATCCGGAAGGAAAATATTATTATTTCTATAAACCCTAGCAATATATATAATGTCATTAATGTATCTTTGTCTAAGAGGTTGTAGGTTCAAACAAAGAAAATAAAAGACATACAACTTGAGGGTACAACTGTTCAGATTTTGAATATTTGAAAATCACCATGGACAAATATATTTTACACTCAGATTTATATGCTATTGAGATGGATGATGCAAACATTGTTCTTGGTTATCCTTGGTTAAATCATTTGGGTATTGTTAGCATTAATATACAAAAGAAGTTCATGAATTTTTGGTACAGGAAAAATAAAATAGTAGTACAAGATATTTCCCAGTGTAAAAGACAAGAATCCAAGAAAAAACAAAAAGAAATTATAGTAGGGGAACAAGTTGAAAAACCAATAAAAGAATCAAAATTTGAATCTACAAAAAACAATAATAACCTCGAAAAAAACAACATAGTTCCAAGAAACTCTGAAACAAGTTGAAAAAGAAGCAAAAAAACCTGAAATAGAGGCAAAGGAGGAGGCAATAGCAAAAATCAAAGAAGAAGCAAAAGTAGAGTTCAAGGACAAACCAAAATATGAGAGCATGATAGAGGAGCATAAAATAAATAATTAAATATTGAACAATTAAATATAATAGAACAACAAGTTAAGGTCGCAGCATGTTGCCACCCACACCACCAGGAGTGACAACAATCTTGGAGGCATGGCTTTGGAAAAAAATATTATGGTTCTACATGGAATCAGAAGGGTAGCAACTATGATAGTGTTTGGAAAAGAAAGCATAGTGACTTTGGTTTTTAGAGTGGTGCAATAGCATCAAGGAAAAAATAGACCACCATTTTAGTTACCATAGAAGGGCATCAAAAGCGTGGAGCCAATAAAGTAATCTTGAATACTCAAGTGGTATATGTAAACAAGTATAAATGAAAAAGAGTTATATTTATTGCCAAAAGAAATATGATTCCAACACATGGAACCAAAGGATTACTTCTAAAAATTCAAATGATATAAGGGCATATCAACATCAACAAATACCACCATCAATCAAAGTTTCATTGGGATGGATGGATGATCAAGATCGGTACCAGTTCATAGCAAAGCTTAGAAGATCATATTGTTTAGTCTCTTCTTATGTTTCTAGGATGAAACATTTTGTAAGGGGGATGGAATGTTAGGTACCCAAGATAATTATTTAATATTATAATATTGTATAAATATTATAATATTATATTAGATATAATTATCCCACATGCATTGATAAGTGGGAGTGGTGGGTAGTTAGGCATTATAAATAGAGGCAAAGAATCATGGAGAGGATATGAAGAGAAATATATTGTAATTTATCTCAAGTTGAGATATTGTAAGGAGTGGCTTCCTTCCAATAAGGAGCATTGTATGGTGTTGCCCTACCTCAAGGGTTTGCTTATGTTTTGAATAAATTGGATTTATATCTGTGTTTCATTATAAAATTGTTATTGTGAGAAATATTTGTAGATGAATGTTATTGTTTCAGTAAATGGGAGTACTATTTCTGTAATAATAAAGCAGGTTCATAACACTAAAGTTTCAAATTGGAACATCATCCTATAAATTTATTTTCAACAAGGAAGCAATATTTTTAGTAAATTTAGAGATCCTTTCTCTCCAAATGTCCCAACAATTGGAGCTTGAAGATATTGATATTGCCCCAATGTCGACACACCTAAATGTGCTATTATCCTTATAAGAACAAAAATCAAACATCTTCAAGAGAATCACACAACACCAATTAGTATTCAAGAGATGTTTTGATAAAAATATAATCAATGTTATGTTCAAAAAGAAGGAGATGTTTTCAAATAGGACGAAGATAGGGCCAAAGCCTAGGAAACATGACAAGTTCAATTTATTATGGAGTGGGCCATCCCAATTTGATAAAATCAAAAGAGCTAATGTCTAAAAATTGGTGACACTTGATGGAAGATATATCTCAGTCAATATTACATCTAAGGCCCATATAGAGGCTCGAACATAGTGTTTTTATTTGTTATTTTCCCTACATTTTTCTTGCTTCTATTTTGCTCTTTTTAAAGACAAATACAAATTAAAGATTTGAAAAAGTACAAAAATGATAAAAAATACAAAAATATAAACAAATCCTTATTATTTTAGACAAATACCTTGAAAAATTCATCCAAATATCTTGCTTTTGTCTTTCCTTTATCTCCCCCTTCTTGAAAAGTATGCAAAAATTTGTAAAAACTTGGTTAAAGATAAAAAAAATGAAATTCACTTAAAATTAAAGAGTGAATCATATTTTTTTGAAAAATAATAATTTAGAGGTTCGAGATGTATACAAATTGGTGTAGTGAAACCCCATAAGGGTATGGATGCCCAAGGTTCAAATCTCGGGTTTCATCGGATTGAAAACTTGTCTCTTTCCTGGTGCTTTCATCAGCATAAAAGGTTTAAAATAAATGTGACATGGTAGTTATAGGGGCGGACTACGATGTGGTGGCTTCTAGGGTGGACAACACAAAATACTATGGCAGCCATAAATATGGACAATGTGCCTAGATCATCTTGGCAGCTACTGATTTCACCATGTAAAATAAAAAGGAAATAACAATTTGCCCAAAATTGGTGAATCATAACTTTTTCAAGCAAATTACAACTTTTTAGTCTAAGACATCCATTCAATTCTCAAAGGTGGCAATTGGGAAAGATAAAATGCAAAAGAGTGAATCAGTACTTTTCAAAAGTATCAAATTACTTCCTACACATAATAATGACACATGTAGAGGGGGTTGGCCATACATGGAAAGGTATTTTTAACCCCCTTCTCCCCTTATTTTCATTGTAATAAAGCAAATTGAGCAAGACTCAACAAGCTAAAAGTTTTTTTCTCCATGCAAGTAAGGGTAAAAGGAGGATTTGAAGTTAGACAAGGGAGTTTTATGAGATTTTCCTTTCTTCAATTGTTGTATTAGTGGGAGGTCGCTCTTGTTTCAAGTTATTCATTTCCCTCTAACCCATCCTTAATCTAGTGTTATCTACCATTTTCCTAGATCCTTGGAAGTCCAAGGTCCTTTCTATTATGTCGTCTACTCATGAAGCTACTACTTTTGAGCTACGATTCACTCCCACACGAATGAGTTTTCATAATCTCTTTTTTTCAAAAAAAATTGTAATGTTCTAAATTAACAAATTAGTAGTTTGCAAATCTAGCAAATCGCTTATTCCTAAAAACAAAATAAATTTTTGTCTAAGTGATAAAGTGGTGAACCATTACTTTCAATTTTTAGTATTTCAATCCCCCATTATTGGACCAAAATGAGAGTATCACTACCTTGCCCCAACCTTCGCAAAAAATTGGGCTAAAAAAATCCTTAACTCAAAATAAATTCTAATGTAGTAGTAAGCAGTGGTGTAGTGGTAGAAGCAACTCAAATAATGCCTCCTACCACTAACACCATGGTCCCAATAGATACATAGGCATAAGTAAAATTCATACATGCACAAATCAAACAAGTAGGGCCCTCCAAGACTAAAAAAAAAAATCTTGAGCCAAAGAAGACTAATGATATATATGATGACCCATACCAAAAGGTGGTAAAAGTGATTTTCTCATCCCAAGGTTGGGAAAATAATATAGTGATCTTTGTTTTTATTTTTGACATATTGCTCTATTATATTTGGGTAGTCCCAAACCTATGAAACTAGATTCATATCCAAAATCGATGTCCATATCCTACTTATTTTGTAGGAGTCTATGTCAGGTCCCATATTGTAACGTCTATTATTGTCACCCCAACAAAAAATGACCAATACTTAATGTTGCTTCATGCATACATGGTTCCACCTCCTACACAAATGCAACATTGACAATTTCCTTATTATTACTAGACGTTAGTTCTAGCTAGGCCCCAAAATAAATTACCCAAATAGAGTTACTAAGAGCCTTTAAAACTCCATCTCAATTCATTAACTTGGAATATTTGAGGCAACTGGACTATATTGACAAACAATACTTCAAGGGACAAAATAAGACCACCTTCTATGACAATAGGAAGACAATTATGATATACATACCTAAAACAAGGGAGTGTCACATGTTCATTAATGACGTAATGAAGACCTTGGGATTGACCTTGTTAAAATACTTCTAGTCTTATGACTAGTAAAATTTGTTATTATTATTTATCTCTAAATGTTATTAAAATTGCAAACACAAGCATATCTCAAAAAATAGACACAAAAGGGAAGAGAATATTACAAGCACATCCAAGTTTCCAGTTGTTGGATTATAATTTTGATAAGAGTTTTACAAGAATCCAAGAATAAGCCCAAGAACAAAGGCAAAATAAATAAGAAGATAATATGGTGAATAATGCACTACTATCCAAGATTGAAGTGAAGCTCTAGAGTTTTGAAGAAGCATCCCAAAGTAAGATATGGACCAAAGTCACAAAAGAAAAAATGAATACAATCGAAAAGAATTGGATGTAGGAATTGTGTGAACTTCCAAAGAACAAGAAGGTGATTGGAGTGAAGGGGGTGTTTAAGACCAAGTATAATAGTGATGGTTCAATTGAAAGACAAAGCAAGGCTAGTGGCAAAGGGGTATGCACAACAAATTGACATAGATTATGATGATACATATGCACTTCTTGTATGGCAAGACACACTAAAATAATTCTTATCCTTGACAACCAAAAAAATATGGATTATATCTCAACTTGATGTAAAGAACACATTCTTGAATGACAAGATTGAATAAGTATTTATGGAACAATCACAAGGATTTTAATAAAGAAGGATACATAAAAAATATATTATATATTTCAAACAAGCACCAAAGCTATGGTATTCAAGAATTGATGTGTACTTCTTTAAGTGTGGATTTGTGAGAAGTACGAGTAAACCCACATTATACTACAAAATAAAAGTTAATGATAGTTTGATTGTTCGTTTGTATAGTTGATGACTCTTGGGCAACAAGAGAAATAGTGTTGCACTCATATATTCTTTATTTTGTAGGATTTGATCATTGGTCAATCTCTCTTGACATCTTGAATTGGATTAAACCAAGGAATAACCCTTTTTGGTTTCAACTTGTCTCGATCGACCATGAGGGTTTTAAGGATTTTATCCTTATATGGTGGATGGAAGGATTATAAATATTTGGAACTATGATGTTTATATTTTTTAAAATACTACAATATGTGAAAGAGAGGCTAAAAGAATAGAATCATCTAGTTTTTGGTAATATTGAGCGAGAGTCCCAAGAGGTTGTACGAGCTCTTAAGCAGTTGACTAAAAGGATTCGTCTAGAAGGTCTTTCTTGGGAGATCTTATCCCAAGAGATGGAGGCATTGATGGAGGTGGAGGAATGAGAGCGAAATGAGGAGGTGTTTTAGAAACAAAATTCTAGAATCACTTGGTTGAGGGAGGATGATAGAAATACAAAAAATTTCCATCGGTCAACCATGGCTAGAAGGGAGTTTAATTTTATTAAGTCTCTAACTTGTGGAAGGGGGCAGGTTGTAAGGACATGGAGTGAGATGTAAGGGAAATCAAGGAGGTACTTCTCTAATAATTTTTTTTTAAGGTTCCTCTGGATGATGAGGCATAGCGAGAGATATTGGAGTTGATTCTTCCTTGTATCTCGATTGAGCATAATTTGTTCTTGGATAGAGAGGTGTTTTTGAAGGAAGTGCAAAGGGTAGTCTTTGAGATGAAAAAGGTAAAACTTCAAGACCAAACTATTTTCCAATTAAATTCTTTTAATTTATGTGGGAGGATTTGGGGGAGGAAATCCTACAAATAGTTGAAGAGGCCAAAAGGTCTAAATCTATATTAATAGCTATAAATTATACTTTTATTGCTCCTATTAAGATTTTAAGGATGTATGCAGTGGGAGAGATCTAAAAGAGGTCCTCATAAGGTAAAAATATGAGTCTGCAATATGACTGAAATGTACTATAAATAGAAAGTGGTAAAAATACAATGCAGTATGGAGGATATGGTCACTCCATTAATATAAGCTAAAGAACTACGTTGTGCTCCATACATGAGCTCTACCACAATCTACACTCTACTACAATGCTCTTAATAGTTGTATGCTTTATCTTATGATCTATCACTATGAGTCCCTTTATATAGGAGAATAGATTTCTTGGCCGACACTCTACCTAGTTGTACAAGTGGACACCTTGCACATTACAACATGCACATAGACACTTGTGCATTTATTACGTTTCTTGACGTAAATAGCTAACTTCCCCCTAAAGTAATATCTCATATAACTATGTACCAAAGATTTATATTTACATGACCCAAATGATGTAATATATTCTAACTCCAACACCCCCTTGTATTACATTATTTGGGTATTGAAGATTTCAATATTTAATATGGATCTTTTTCTTGAGTATGGTCTTTAGTTTGATCAAGTTATTTCATCAATTGAATTTTTATCTAGAGTTCTCCTTTATTTGGATCATCTTCTTCTTCTTTAGATTTTTCTTTGAGTTTGGTTTATGCATTACTTTGTATTTCCTTTAATTCATATTGCACTACATGCCTTCTTGAATTGGTTCTTCTTCTTCTTCCTATGGATGTTCTTTGGCTTGATTAGATGCTTCAGTCTTCATGTTATAACCTCGTGTCCTTTTCAATCCTCTGTTATTTGACATTAGATGTCTTTGATGAACTAGTGATCTCAATATTTTGCATGTCTAAATTGGATCTGAATTGAACCATTTTCTCTCCTTTAGATTTTTGTATGACTTATTTCTTTTACCTTCATAAATATCAAACTTGAGCTCTTCATCAGTAGATACTTTTGGAGAAATAATTTGAAAGTAGCAATTTATTATGTGTAGTAATATTTCTTCGTGACTTTTATAGTACTTGTATTTATAGTAGCAAAAGAAAGATGAATGATTTTTCCCTTCACAATATTTGCATGGATGGAAATTCCAACAATTTCATGACCATATTGATTGCAATAGGTGCACACTAAATATGTTCTAACTACTTTGTGATCTATCTTAGGGATATTATGTTTATCTTGAAGAACACAAGCTTATACTAAGAGGGGGGGGTGAACAGTATAGTGCCCACTTTTTACTTTCTTTCCAAACCAATATCAATTAGTGTCCTTAATTGCAATAACCAAATATAGTAGTGTGCATTAATGACATAGATATCAATAGTAAGCAAGTGCACAAATCACCACACACAATTGAGACACAAGATTTAATGTGGTTCCTCCAATGTGGGGTAGTCCACAAGATAATTCCTTATAATGTTGGCAATTTTGGGTACATTGGGTACATTGCCTTTTGCTCAAGTGTTGATGTTGTCATTGATGTCAAGAAGCGGAAGGGTTTTTATAAAAACCAAGGCAGTCAAAATAAAAGGTTTTATTTAAAACCATGGACAACATATTTGTAATGGGTTTTTCTTAAAACCTAAGTTGGCTCTTCGTTTCGTTGAAAAAGATGCCCCGGTGATGAAGATATTTAATTTTAAATATTTAGTTTAAATTTTATTTAAAATTTAAATTAAAATATTAAATTAAATTAAAAGGGCCGACGTGTTTTGAAATGCATCTTAGTGCATATAAAAGGAGGCTATGGATCTCATTAATATTTGCAAAAAACAAATTTGATTTTGATCGGCGAGCTTTTCTCGATTCTGTCTTCGAAGCCCCGGTGCCAGCGAAGGAGATAGGCGACGTCACGGAAGGGCAGCAGTGGTGATTCGAATGTCGTTGATATATATGAGCAACATGTAAATTCGTGAGTCCTCAGAGCGCACGCCAATCGAAAGGGAGAAGGAGTTAAGTGATTGAGGAAGTACGATGCGATTTTAATAAAAGGATGATTATGCGAACAAGGGAAAAATATATTTCGATACGGTGAAAAAAATTTGACTCCTTAGAAAATGAAATTCCTTCGTTAAGCTATGCATACAAAAACCAGATGTTATCCCTTGGGACATGGTAAAAGTAGAGGCAGAGTTTTCAGGTTGTACGAAGCAATGGTTATAACGTGTCAGTTTACCAAGCGATCGAGGGAGGTAGTTCAAGCATCAAGACGCGCATGTTGAAGATTCAAATGCTATCACCTTTCGTTTGATTTCATCCGATAGGTTGGTCAGAGTGGTTGTTGGAACAGTGTGTAAGTTGTTCGAAATGAAGGGGACTTTGGTAAAAGAGTCAAGTGGGGTGCTAGCCCACGTGGTTGACCCTCTCAAGATAGGGTGCAGGCTAGCGTAAGATGCAGGTTCAATTTCCTGCGGTGACGGCAGCGAACTTCGGGTAAGCCTTTTTGGTTTAAATTAAAATAGTTCTTATTCTAAAGCATAGGGAGACATAAGGGCTTGAAAGGCTAAATATTTTAATTTAAATTTTGTTTGAATTATTAGAATTCGGGGAGTTATAAGGGTTTAGATATTTGTGAGATTAAAAGGTATTATATGTAAAAAATAATTAGAGAGGTGTAATAAGTTGTTGAAATAATTATTGTGATTTATTTTATGGTACAAGTGGTTTTAGGAGAGATAAGGAAGTTGTGCAATTAGAGACCTTGGTGATGATTATTGAAAAGTGGAGTAATGTTGATTATGTTGTGATCTACTAACCCTTGTGAAGATTGGCAAAAGAATTTTGTGATGGTGGCAGATTTCCAAAGGGGTTCCTTCACTTCAATAAGGTATGGGCACATTCTTCTTATGAGTATGATTGGTGTATGTTTTCCTGAAATAAGATTGGAGTGAAAAGGTATTCAACAAGGTTTCCTTTGGTTGGGTGTAAGTCCTAGTTTTTGGTTTGTTGAAGACTACTTATGCATTGTTATCATTGATGAGAGTTTTGGTGAATGCATAATTCTGGTTTGAGGTAGTGGAAGCATTGTGCACTAGGGTTTATGATTGTGAGTCTTGCTACTTGCTTTGAGTTGGTGAAACCCTTAGTTGGCTGTTTTGATATTGATGGATGAGTTGCTTCCATAGTGGTTGTGTTGATCAAGTTAATGCTTTTACTTGATACATGATATTGGGCTTACTCCATTGAGTTGATTTGAACAAGTTATTCTATGCATTTGGTGATATTGTGTTGGTGGCTGTTTTGTTCAAATATCTTTGGAGGGAAAAGGATTTCTACTTGTTTCCTTTTCTTGTGATGATTGGTTGAATGCTTCAAGGTTAATGTTGAGTTGAATGATGTTGGTTAAACCTTGTCTTTGAGCATTGTTGTTGAAGCCCTAATTGGTTGAGAAAAGATATTGGTTGTTGGAAAGAACATGAGTATCATTGTTATATGAGATATTGCATGGTTGGCAATTGTTGGGTTGTGTTTCATGTTCTTGAGAAAAGCATACTACATCTATCTTATTCTTTTGAGATTTGAGATTGAGTTGAGATTGAGATTGGGAGTTAAGTATAGAACATATTGAGTCTCTAACAATTCTCTTTATGCTTCTATGAGGTTGATGAATCATATTGAGTCTCTAACAATTCTCTTTATGCTTCTATGAGGTGGATGAATCACATTGGGTCTCTAACCATTCTCTTTGTGGGTTCATGCCAAGCAAGTGTTCTTGATGAACTTGTGAGCAGGTTTTGGACAGGTTCCTTTGGGGACTTGTGAGCAGATTTGGACAGGTCTTAGCAGAGGACTTGTGAAGTTGAGGTTGATAGTTCTATCAGAGAACTTGAGGACAGAGGTGCATTGGTTCTATGAGAAGAACTTGAGGACAGATTTGTGCCAGACCGAAGGACTGTGTTTGGTGCTGATCAAAGACAGAGGACGAGGACATTTGTGCTAGACCGAAGGACTGTGTTTAGTGCAAATTCGAGGACCAGCTTTGAGGTGATAGAGTTGAGGACAGAGGTCTCCCGCCAGAGCAGGGAAGACAGGTGTCTTCTGTGGATAGAGTTCCATTTGCTAAGGGCAGCGGAGGCGAGAGGTCTTCTAGAGGATCACCGACCGGAGCGAGAGGTAGGGGAAGGTATCTCCTTTGAGCAGAGGCTCATAAATTCAGATTGGGGGAAGGTTTCTCCTTTGAGCCGAGGCTCATAAACATTGTAATTGGGAAGGTTTCCCAAAGAACTTTGAGATAACTTTTAGAGAAAAGTTTTGTGGATGAACCATGTAAATTGTTGTGTCACTTTGTGGATGGTTTTGTGCATTGCTTTGATATTGCTTTGGATATATTGCTTTACTATTTTGAAGTATAAAGGAAAAAGTAAAAAGAGGTCTTATACTTGTTCACCCCCCTCTCAGTATAAGCTTGTGTTCTTCAATTGGTATCAGAGCGGGTTCCTTCGGAAAGTTTGACAGCTTGAAGGAAAAGCTAGTAAAGAACACAATGGATTATTCCAAAGGTAATCAGCTTCAAGATAGTGATGAGTCTTCTAGTGATGAAGAGGTATATTACAGCAAGAAAGGCAAGTTCTCTAGAAAGCACAAAAGTATGAAAAATGTAAGATATTTCAATTGTGGAAAGATTGGTCATTATGCTACTAACTGTACTGTTGCCAAGGATGAAAGTGATGAAGATAAACAGGATTGTAAGAGCAAGGATTCTGAAAGGCATAGGCATCAAAGGAAGAACAAATATGAGCACAACAATAAAGGAAAGAGGTATTCTCACAAGCACAAGAAGAGCTTCTACCTAGACAAAGCAAGTAAGTGTTCTAGTAGTGATAGTGAAAGTTCTTCAAGTGATAATGAAAATGAGATGTTGTTCATATCAGAAAAAGAGGAAGAACCAAAACATAGATTCATTATCATGAAATGTCTTAGATGTGGAAATTTTGGTCACCTTGAGGATGATTGCACAAATAATGAATTGGTTGTTAGTATGTATGAGGATGCTTCAGAAAATGATAAGGAAGATGCATGTATGGTTTTTGAAAAGGGTAGCACCTCTAGTGATAAGAAATCTGAAAAAGGCTTTGATGATTCTAAAAGCAAACATATAGAGGAAAGTGAAGTAGATCTTAAATGTGAACTTATTAGTGCTCTTAGTGCTTTGAAAAAGGAAAGAAAGAAGAATGCTAGACTCAAGGATAAGTTAGATGAATGTTGTATGGAGAGAGATGAACTTATAGAAAGTCTTGATGTCTCTATGGCTAATGCACAAGAACTCAAGAATGAGTTAGAATCTAAGGTGCTTGAGTATAGTGAATTAGAACAGAAAATGGCTTCGTTGAAAGAGGAAAATAAAGAGTACAAGGATAATCTGTACAGGTTTCAAGAAAGCTCCAAAAAGGTTAAGTCTCTCATCCAAAGTCAAAGAAATCCAACGGATAAAACAGGTCTTGGTTTTGTTAAGCCTCACAAGAAACAAGTTGGAGAGTCTAGTAAGAGATTCCAAAAGGAAGAGAGTTCTAATGAGGAAAGTATTTCAGATCATGAGTCCTTGAATGATAGATGCATAGAAACAGAAAACAGATTTCGGAATGAGAAGAAGGAGAAGTTTTCAGGACCTAAGAAGTCAAATAAAGGAAAGTTTCAAGGCGGATGTTTTGCTTGTCACGGGTTTGGTCACATGGCTGTACATTGCATGGCTCGTGTGAAGAAGGTAAATAACGAGTTTCAGAAGTGGTGATTTCTTTTATGGGTATTGCTACTCTTGCAATCAGTTTGGGCACAAGGCAGTTCATTGCAAGGCAAACAACAAGAACAGGTTTAGTCAGAACAGGTGGATTCAAAGAACAGGTATGCCTCAAAGAAATAACATTGTTACTTGTTACAAGTGCAACAATGAAGGTCACATAGCTAGACAGTGTAGAGCTGAAATTCTAGAATACGAGAACAGGAACAGTGGCATGATCGGGTCCAAGGATCGGAACAATGACGAGGAACAGGAATATGGACAAAGAGTTCAAGAGAAGGCCCGAGCAAGGAAGTTATAGACGCTGATGATGATCAGTGCCTAATGGGAGTTTTACTCCCATCCCAGAATTAATCACCTCAACAGGAGGTGGGGGAGGGACTAAGCTAAGAGGCTCATTCTTAGTTCCGAGCCCCAAAGGTGGCCCTTTGCCATTGATGACAAAGGGGGAGAGATATGAGTAAGGGGGAGAGCTTCAAGTGAAGAGGAAAGCTTCAAGTTCGGGGGAGCAAAACTTCAAAGAGAGTGATTTCAGTTTTGGCTCTTGAAGATGTGTTTTTAGTAAAGTTTTGCCATCAATGACAAAGGGGGAGATTGTTGGCAATTTTGGGTACATTGGGTACATTGCCTTTTGCTCAAGTGTTGATGTTGTCATTGATGTCAAGAAGCGGAAGGGTTTTTGTGAAAACCAAGGCAGACAAAATAAAAGGTTTTATTTAAAACCATGGACAACATATTTGAAATGGGTTTTTCTTAAAACCCAAGTTGGCTCTTCGTTTCGTTGAAAAAGGTGCCCCGGTGATGAAGATATTTAATTTTAAATATTTAGTTTAAATTTTATTTATTAAATTTAAATTAATATTTTAAAATTAAATTAAAAGGATGCCGACGTGTTTTGAAATGCATCTAAGTGCATATAAAATGAGGCTATGGAACTCATTAATATTTGAAAAAATGAATTTGATTTTTATCGGCAAGTTTTTCTCGATTCTGTCTTCGAAGCCCCGGTGCCAGCGAAGGAGATAGGCGACGTCACGGAAGGGCAGCAGTGGTGATTCGAATGTCGTTGATATATATGAGCAACATGTAAAATTTGTGAGTCCTCAGAGCGCACGCCAATCGAAAGGGAGAAGGAGTTAAGTGATTGAGGAAGTAGATGGATTTTAATAAAAGGATGATTATGCGAACAGGGAAATATATTTTGATGATGAAAAAATTGATTTTAGAAATGAAATTTGTTAAGGTATGAATACAAAAACAGATGTTTTTGGGAAATGGTAAAAGTAGAGGCGAGTTTTCGGGTTGTACGAAGCAATGGTTATAACGTGTCAGTTTACCAAGCAATCGAGGGAGGTAGTTCAAGTATTAAGAAAGCATAGTTGAAGAATTGAAATGCTATCACCTTCCGTTTGATTTCATCCGATAGGTTGGTTAGAGTGGTTGTTGGAACAGTGTGTAAGTTGTGAAAGGGTGCTTTGTAGAGTCAAGTGGGGTGCTAGCATGTGGTTGACCCTCTCAAGTTAGGGTGCAGGCTAGCGTAAGATGTAGGTTCATTTTCTTACGATGACGGCAAGTGAACTTAGGTAAGTCTTTTTGAAGTTTAAATTAAAATAGTTTGGATTCTAAGTTTAGGGAGACATAAGGGCTTGAAAGGCTAAATATTTTAATGCTTAAATTTTGTTGGAATTATTAGGAATGGGGAGTTATAAGGGTTTAGATATTTGTGAGAATTATAAAGGTATTGTATGTAAAAAGTAATTAGAGAGGTGTAATAAGTTGTTGAAATAATTATTGTGATTTTGTTTTATGGTACAAGTGGTTTTAGGAGAGATAAGGGAGTTGTGCAATTAAAGACTTTGGTGATGATTATTGAAAGGTGGAATAATGTTGATTATTTTGTGATCTACTAACCCTTGTGAAGATTGGCAAAAGAATTTTGTGATTGTGGCAGATTTCCAAAGGGGTTCCTTCACTTCAATAAGGTATGGGCACATTCTTCTTATGAGTATGATTGGTGTATGTTTTCCTGAAATAAGATTGGAGTGAAAAGGTATTCAACAAGGTTTCCTTTGGTTGAGTGTAAGTCCTAGTTTTTGGTTTGTTGAAGACTACTTATGCATTGTTATCATTGATGAGAGTTTTGGTGAATGCATAATTCTGGTTTGAGGTAGTGGAAGCATTGTGCACTAGGGTTTATGATTGTGAGTCTTGCTACTTGCTTTGAGTTGGTGAAACCCTTAGTTGGCTGTTTTGATATTGATGGATGAGTGCTTCCATAGTGGTTGTGTTGATCAAGTTATTGCTTTACTTGATACATGATATTGGGCTTACTCCATTGAGTTGATTTGAACAAGTTATTCTATGCATTTGGTGATATTGTGTTGGTGGCTGTTTTGTTCAAATATCTTTGGAGGGAAAAGGATTTCTACTTGTTTCCTTTTCTTGTGATGATTGGTTGAATGCTTCAAGGTTAATGTTGAGTTGAATGATGTTGGTTAAACCTTGTCTTTGAGCATTGTTGTTGAAGCCCTAATTGGTTGAGAAAAGATATTGGTTGTTGGAAAGAACATGAGTATCATTGTTATATGAGATATTGCATGGTTGGCAATTGTTGGGTTGTGTTTCATGTTCTTGAGAAAAGCATACTACATCTATCTTATTCTTTTGAGATTTGAGATTGAGTTGAGATTGAGATTGGGAGTTAAGTATAGAACATATTGAGTCTCTAACAATTCTCTTTATGCTTCTATGAGGTTGATGAATCATATTGAGTCTCTAACAATTCTCTTTATGCTTCTATGAGGTGGATGAATCACATTGGGTCTCTAACCATTCTCTTTGTGGGTTCATGCCAAGCAAGTGTTCTTGATGAACTTGTGAGCAGGTTTTGGACAGGTTCCATTGGGGACTTGTGAGCAGATTTGGACAGGTCCTAGCAGAGGACTTGTGAAGCTGAGGTTGATAGTTCTATCAGAGAACTTGAGGACAGAGGTGCATTGGTTCTATGAGAAGAACTCGAGGACAGATTTGTGCCAGACCGAAGGACTGTGTTTGGTGCAGACCAAAGAAAGAGATCGAGGACATTTGTGCTAGACCGAAGGACTGTGTTTAGTGCAAATTCGAGGACCAGCTTTGAGGTGATAGAGTTGAGGACAGAGGTCTCCGACCAAAGTAGGGAGGACAGGTGTCTTCTGTGGATAGAGTTCCATTTGCTAAGGGCAGCGGAGGCGAGAGGTCTTCTAGAGGATCACCGACCAGAGCAGAGGTAGGGGAAGGTATCTCCTTTGAGCAGAGGCTCATAAATTCAGATTGGGGGAAGGTTTCTCCTTTGAGCCGAGGCTCATAAACATTGTAATTGGGAAGGTTTCCCAAAGAACTTTGAGATAACTTTTAGAGAAAAGTTTTGTGGATGAACCATGTAAATTGTTGTGTCACTTTGTGGATGGTTTTGTGCATTGCTTTGATATTGCTTTGGATATATTGCTTTACTGTTTTGAAGTATAAAGGAAAAAGTAAAAAGAGGTCTTATACTGTTCACCCCCCCTCTCAGTATAAGCTTGTGTTCTTCATATAATATTTCACAAATAAATAGGGATCCTTATCCCAATACAAATAATTACTTTGATCTCATCAAAGCTAGGATATCCTGATCTGCTCAAGTGGGCTCCACTGATCCGCTTAGCTAGGCTATCCACTGATCTTCTCAACTAGGCTATCCACTGATCTACTAAGCTAGGCAATCATGATCTGCTCAGGTGGGCTCTCCACTGATCTGCTCAGCTAGGCTATCCATTGATCTTCTCAACTAGGCAATCCACTGATCTACTCAGCTAGGCAATCCTGATCTGCTCAGGTGGGCTCTCCACTGATCTACTTAGCTAGGCAATCCACTAATCTGCTCAGCTAGGCAATCTTGATCTACTCAAGTGGGCTCTCCACTGATCTGCTCAACTAGGCAATTGGTGTTGGTATGTTTTTCTATTTCTGTTCTATCTCTTTCACTGCTCACAAATCTGCCTCAATGCCTTCTCACAAGGCTCAAACAATCCTGCTCAAATGTTGTCCCAAATATGTACTCAAGGCCTTCACAAAAGGCTCAAACAATCCTTCTCAAATGTTGTCCCAAATATGTACCAGCCAAAAAAAAATTTGTCCCAAATATGTACTCAAGGCCTTCTCAAAGGCTCACTCAATCATGCTCAAATGCTGCCTCAAATCTGTCCACAAATTTGTCCCAAAAGCCTTCTCAAAGGCTCACTCAATCATGCACAAAAGTTGCCTCAAATCTATCCAAAAATTCTGTCCCAAAAGCCTTCTCAAAGGCTCAATCAATCATGCTCAAGTAGCACTCAAATATCATCCACAAATCAATGAAGGCAAGGCTCAATGATGAACTCAACAATGAATGGCAATGTACTCTTCAATGGATGACAACAATGATCCACAATGATCTCAACAATGTATGACAAATACTCTCTCAAATGGATGATAACAATGCTCAACAATGAACTCAACCATGTATGACAAATACTCTCTCAAATGGATGATAACAATGCTCAACAATGAACTCTCAAATATATGGCAAATGAGCTCTCTAATGAAAACCTCTCCAAGCAATAACAATGAGGACTTTAACCAACCAAGGACAATCTCCACAAGTGATAGCAATAGGTTCTCAATAATATCTTCCTCATGCAATGTCAATAAGCTCTCAAGAAACAAGCACAACTCCCTCAAGCAAAGAGCTCTCAAATAGCCAACAATGATCTCCTCAAATGAAAGACAAATGTATCCACAAGTGACTAGCAAATGATCTCCTCAATGGTCTCAAATAGTGGTAATGTACTCAACAAGTAACCAACAATAATCTCCTCAAGCAATGGCAAAAACCTCCTCAATAATGGCAATACTCTCAATGAACTCCACTAAAGCAATAATGAACTCAAGCATCAATTTTATCCACAAAATTGATTTTCTAATCCATCCACTTCTTCTTAATAGCCAAGGCACATAATCAAGCAATTTGTCTTCAACTTCAAACCCTAACTCATGTGCATGTCTTCTAACTCAAGGTGGCAATTAACTAGGTCTCAAGTTCCTAGTTTAATTTCATAATTAAATCATGCACTAGAACATATAACAAGTTCAACACTTTTCAACCTTATGACTCCCTAATTTTATTAATACATACAACAAGCACCTATGCTTTTATTTTTTAATTCCACACCTTATAACTCCACATACAACAATCACAAATATTTAACTTCACACCTTATAACTCCCTAAGCACATACAACAATCATTTATTTTTACTAAATACCTTATAACTCCCTAGTTATAATAGAAATGATTTTCAATGCACCAAAACTTTGGCAATATCAAATATTACCATGCGCTAGAGATAAATACCTTTTTACAAAATTCGTAGCCTTTGCAACCTTCGAAATCAATAATGCCTTTGCCAAAATTAATGTGCCTTCACCATCTTCAAAATCGTTAATGCCTTGCCAAAAATAATGCGCCTTCACACCTTTGCAGGAGTCGAACTTTGTTCCTCTCACTTAGCGCTGTGAAGCGCTTACCACGTGGGCGTCAGCCCACGTTGGGATTTAATCCCAAACACCCAACTTTGCCTACGCTCAAATATGAAAACTCAAATTGCCTTCCTTAGCAAAACACTTTGCCCCTAGCGAGATTCGAACAACGAACCTGCCTTGTGCAAAGTTCATGTGCTACCAACTGCGCTATAGGCTCCTGCGTGACGTCACTTTCCCGCGTTGTCTCCTTGACCTTGCTCTCAAACGAAAATTATTTTTCTTTATTTCTTCGTTGCTCCCCTTTCGACGATTCTCACTCATGCGCAATTATTCCCAATCTCTTATAAACAAAGGTTTTACCTTTTATTTATATGCACCTCCATGCCTTCGAATGACGTCGGAAGATTTTATTAATCTCCCCAACCATTGCACGTCGATGAATAATAAAATTCAACTTTAGACCTTAGAATTATTAAATAAAAATTTAATAATTCACCTCTTAACTTTGAATTGGGATATCTCCTTCATTCTTTTGAATTTTGCCATGAAACTTTTTGCACCTAGGTTTTATTTGAAAAACCTTTTCATCCATCATTATTTGGAGAAGTCTTAGCATAGTGGTTTTAATGAAAAACCCTTTCCAATGGTTTTAATAAAAACCCTTTCCATTGGTTTAAATAAAAACCTTTACCATTGGTTTTAATAAAAACCCTTGCCATTGGTTTTAATAAAAACCTTTACCATTGGTTTTAATAAAAACCATTAATATAATATTTAAAAATTAAATATTATATGCCTCTTGTGCCACAAAACCTTGTATACATCCATGCTCTCCAAAATATCATAAATGATTATTTATGAAGTGCTTTTGCCACCAAAACTCAATGTGATCCATGTGACATCAATGATCCATGTGACATCAATGACAACACAAAATAACTCAAATTGCCAACAATCTCCCCCTTTGTCATTGATGGCAACACCTCTAATGCAAATCACCACAATCACTGCAAAAACCATCTCTGAGAATCAAAGGTGCTCCCCCTGACTCAATACTCTCTATGGAGGCTGCTCCCCCTATCTCAATGCTCTCTTTGGAGGCTGCTCCCCCTAACTCAATGCTCTCCCCTTACTCAAATCTCTCCCCCTTTGACATCAATGGCAAAAGGGACACCTATGGGGCTAAAAGATATGACTCTTAAGCTTAGCCCCCCACCACCTTCTCTCTTGAGGTGATTAATTTTGGGGTGGGAGTACATTTACTCCCATATTACATTGTTCCTTTCCTTTGTCAACTTCCTTCCACATATTTTTGATATCCTTTTCTTGATGAGTTACTTGATCTTCTTGTCTTGAACCTATTTGGAATTGAGTCCTACACCATTTTGCAATATGTCCAAAATTATTGCAATTAAAACACTTGATATTGTAGCCTTTGGATGGTGCCCATATCCTGAATTCTTTCTTGAAATAATTTCCATATCCATTCCTTTCTTGAACCCTGTATTGTGAAGTTCTATTTTCATAATCATTATGACCATGACTTCTGAATTGTGTAGCTCTAAAACCAAAACCATGTTGCTCATTTTCTTTGCACTGAGAAGCTCTATGACCAATCCTGTTGCATAAGAAGCAATGTCCTTGAAAACCATACCTTCTTCCTTTGAAGTTCCTTCTAGCAAAATCAAACTTCTTTGATCCATAGACCCTACAGTGTATAGCCCTGTGTCCAAATCCATTACAAGAAAAACAATGTCCTTGAAAAGCCCTTTGTTCATGCCTTGGTTCCTCATACCTTTCTTGACCATTATCCTTGTGATCATCTTTGACTTGTGCATTGTATCCTTGATCCTTCTTTGTAGTATCTAAATCCTCTTCCTTAATTTCTTCCTTGCTTTCCTTTTCAAGAATTTATTTTCCTCTTGAACTTGATTCACCTATCTCAAAACAAGATCCAAACTGGATGTTTGGAGCCATAGGAACTTTGGAACTTTCTTCATGAATCTTAGGTGCTTCCTTGCTTTCATCTTTTAGAACTTCCTTTCCTTTTGAGTGTGATTCCCCAAACCTAAAATATGAGACCTTTGGTGCTTTGGAACCTTCCTCTTCTTTCTCTTCATTTGTGTCAAATAGCAAATTGGCATCCATCTCTATTGTCTCTGAAATACATGTTTCCTTCTCAGTGAAAATATCTTGACCTTTTGAGTCATGTGATGGATCAAACTTCTCAAGTATAGAACATCTCAATTCTTTTAGATTCTCCTTAACCACTTGTAGTTGCTCATGGATATCATTGAAGTCTTCTTTTAGATCAACCGAGACATCTATCTTTCTTACAATATTCTCTTGTTTAACTTCTTTTATTTGGAGTGAGTGTTCTTCTTCTACTTCTTTTATCCCATAGAAAAACCCTTCTTCATCTTCACTTGTCACTAAGATCATTATAATCTTCTATAGCAAACAAACTCTCATGATTTCTTTGACCATGCCTGTTTCCTTGATGTGTCATCTCATCTTCACTATCACTGAAGCCATTGCAATATCCTGATCTGTGATCTCTTTGACCACACACAAAGCACTATTCTCTTTCACCTTCTATTCCTAGGAATAGATGTTCTTCCTTTTCATCATCTGACTTGTCTCTATCACTGTGATCTGAGCTATCACTTGCTTCTTCAATGTAGAAAGTTTTCTTTGTCTTATGAAAACTTTTCTTCTTCTCATACTTGCTTTGCTTGTACCTGTCATCTTTGTCATGCTTATGCTTTCCATCTTCTTTTCTTCTGTGACCCTATTTTTCATCATCACTATTTTCTTCATGTGGACACTTGTTTGCATAGTGACCATAATCACCACACTTGTAGCATTTGACTTTCTTCATATCCCTGTAATTTCTTAAGTCCTTTTTCCTTTTGATGAAGTTAGCTTCCTCATCATTATCTGAATCTCTATCTGTCTCTGGAACTTTCCCTTTATTTTTCTCTGAAGCCTTGAATGCAATTTCTTTCATTGGAACCTGATGCTTACTTATCCTCATCTCATAAGCTATGAGAGTTCCTTGTAGTTCTTCCATTGTTAGCTTGTCGATATCCATTGTTTCTTCTATTGTTGAAACCTTTGCATCATACTTCATGGGAAGTGATCTCAAAACCTTTTGAGTAACATCTGATTCTTTCATCTCAAATCCTAGACCTCTCATGGTGTTAGCAATCTCATCAACTCAAAGTAAAAACTTTGCAATATCTTTAGAATCTTCCATTTTCAATTCCTCGAATATTTTTCTATGAGTTTGTAGTTTTTGCCAACTTTACCTTGGAATCTCCTTCATAGGTATTCCACAACTTGGTCCACATTTCATTAGCTGAATTACATACCATGACCTTTGCAAAATTTGTCTCATGTAGCCCACTCGAATACAATTCATTGCCTTTGCATTGATCTCAACCAATTTCTTGATAGTCTTATCTGTCTCGGGATCACCTTCAACCTTATACTCTTTTGCAACCATCTGCCATACCTCATATCCTTGTGATATCAAGTAGTTCTTCATTCTCATGCTCCAAAAAGCATAATTGTTACCATCAAATAGTGGAGCCTTACTTGTAGATGATCCATTCTGTGAAGCCATCTGTGTTCTTGTAGAATCTGCCCTCAAGTTGTTAGCCTTTCCTAAGGAACCCGCTCTGATACCAATTGAAGAACACAAGCTTATACTGAGAGGGGGGGTGAACAGTATAGCACCCACTTTTTACTTTCTTTCCAAACCAATATCAATTAGTGTCCTTAATTGCAATAACCAAATATAATAGTGTGCATTAATGACATAGATAACAGTTGGTCATCAAATCCGCACAGGAAAGGACTTTCGGTGGGTTTGCGCGCCCTGGACCTGCGACCAACATTGAAAGGCCGAGGGGAAGAGATGCCCCTCGTGCCAATCTCCGAAGAAAGGTCGGCTCCTATACTAATCTACTTTTGGGGTTTGAGACAAGAGTGCAGGAAAGAAATAAACAGAGTAAGGGTTAGGAAAAGAAATAAAAAGGGTAAGGGTTAGAGAAAGAAATAAAAAGAGTAAGGGTTAGAAGATGATGATTTAAGGTGGGAGAGAACAGGAAGCACGATCACTCGCTAACAACTCGAATAGCAACAAGAAATACCAAGAATAACATGAAAGAAACGAAATGCCAAACTTCCTATGTATCCTCTGGACGGGTTCGTAGGGTTCTCCTTTCTCTCTCGCTGGAATTCAGGGTTCGGAGTAACAACGATTGAGATAAGGGAATAACAGAAACCTCGATCCACCGAGCAAGCATAAAGGAAAGCAACAAGATGTTTTTCCTCTCCTATGTATCCTTCAGGGCAAATTTTAGGGGTTCAGTCCCCGATCGCACACCGGATTCAGGATTCAGAGTCTCAATACGCGAACGAGAAAAGACAAAAGAATTAAGCACAGAAGGTAGCATAAAAGAGAGAAATAGAGCACAAAAATCTTTAGTATTAAACGCAGGACATCAAGTTACAACAGCTTTCTAGCAGAAAGTTCCCCCTCCTTTTACATTGCAAAGCCTGGGTTTTTATAGAGGACCCGGCCCTCTGAATCATTATTACAAAAATGGCGGAGTACACCCTCGGGCCCTGAGAAATCGGCTCCTCGCTGCTGCTACGGATGATCTCTCAAATCGGCTACCAAAACTGGTAATGGTGACCGAGTCAACCGGGGAAAGTCGCATTAAATGAGCCACTTGGGTGTCCTTGGATTGTAGGTGCGGTGCTCGAGTGGCGGCCATGCTTGTCGGGTTCTTCTTCACGGACTGATACTTCGCATCCAATTGCCAAAAATGAGCAACGGGCTTATCGGGCAAGAAAATATGCATTTATGAGGCTCTCTGATCGCCTCGAGAAAATGCCCAACTTGGGAAGCATTCTCGGGAAGCGCCTCGCTGATTTTCACTTCGCAAAACTACTTCGGGGCGTGGAGTGCCGAAGCCGATCTTCCTTTATCCTTCGTCTGCTTCGCTGGCAAAATCGCTTCGCTAATGGGTCGGGAAAAATGCTTCGGGCCGATCTTCTTTTGAAACGGTGGTTCGAGGGAGTTTTGGCCGAAGCACTTTCTCGACCTCTATTGCTTCGGGTGAAAATTGGCCGAAGTGGATTTTAGAAATACTTCGGGCCCGAAGTAATTTCTTTGCCTTAGCTGATTCGGGCTATCTTTTCTTCTTCGACGAAGTTGCTTTGATGCCGCTTCGCAAAACTCTTCACCCGAAGTAGTCGCTGGGAATGCTTCGGGTGCGAAGCGTTTCCTTCGTCCTTTTTCGACAAAGTTCTCGCCCGAAGTGATGATTTGAAGTGCTTCGGGCCCGAAGCTCTTTTCTTTTTCATTTTGTCCACCAGGGGGCGATAGGGAAAACCAAAATTGCTATAACTTATAAACAAAAGAAAACTTTCAACAAAACAAATATTATACAAAGTTTCAATTTTTTTGCCCCTTGGTGGAATGTGACAATATTGTCAACATTCTTGGTGGCTCGCGGGGCAACGAGCTCATCTCGGTGGTAGAACCCTCAGCTTTTATCCATTGGGCCAGAGTTACCTCCAGACCCTTCTCCTTGTTCCTTTTCTGGGGCGCTTCCACAGCTTGTCCTTCCTCTTCCTCTTCTCTCTCCTCTTCTACTGCTTCTTCTTCTCCTGTCGCCATTGCTTCTGCTACGTCTTCAGCCATTGGCAATGGGGCCAGGCGGACGCGGATATCTCTTAAGGTTCGACGAACCTGAGACCAGACGCTTTTCGTGAACAGCTCCTGATCCTCTAAGGATTTGACCAAAGCGCGAAACCTATCGATCTGCCCGATTTTTGCATGCTGGGACCTGGTATGCAGATCGTTTAGGGAAGCGACGATTCTATAGTATTTCAATATGTAATCAGCAACTCGCTTCTCTGTTATTGGTTCGGCCCACTCGTCTATCTTCGAAACGTTGCCTTCAAACTACTGCCACTTCGGCATGATTTCTTCCTTGGCTAATGGCTTCCCATCATTATCCGTGAAGCTCGGGAAGCCTAAGGAGAAGAGGTCCTCGAAGTAGCCCATTGACGCGTGCCTCTCGCTTTCGAATGCGTCCAGTAGGATTTTTGCCTTTTGAGCTTTCTTGGCTATGGAGAAAAAGGCACGAACTGTGGCCTGGGCCGTTGACCAATCCCTTGTTGTCCGACTCATCGCTGCGAGCTTCAAATCTTGATACCTTGCACCTTGGACCTTGAGGGCCAGCTTGAGTCGGGCTCTGACATTCTGAATGACCTCTTCGATGATTGGCCCTCCTTCGACGGTGGCAACCCGGGCTTCTATGGTGTAAACTAAAACTGAAAGGGCACTGACAGCTCGAGACCTAAAATTCTTGAGCAGATGTGAGCGAATCTCCTTGATTTTGCTCCTGTCAAGTAGCCCTAGGCCTTCCTTCTCGTGCAGCTAGATCTGAGCTTGCAAGATCCTACTTTCAAGCTCCTTGGCCCTCAAATCATTTTTGGCCTGCCTTTGTGCTTGATTCTCAGTTGTGCACTCCAACTGTGCTATCCGCAGCTTTAGGGCGTGTGCTTCTTTCTGCATCAGCTTGCACTGCTCCTCGGCCTCTACCAATTTGGAGTGAGCCCTTGCTAGCTCCTCCTCCAGCTTGATGTTAGCACTCTCGGCTTCGAACCTGCGCTTGTTGGCGATGTTGGCATGCGCCTTGAAGGTCTCGATTCCAATGTGCATAGAGGCGGACTCCTTGTCCACGTTCAGATGTTCCAAGTCCTTTTCTTTATCCTAATATTCATAGTCCACTGGAGTCATTTCATCCAGGGGCTTCTGGACTTTGGGTATCTTCTTTACTTTATGCAACTTTCCCGCCTCGAAATCGAAGACGGTGCATCTCTCAACTTGAGCGAGCGAGCGCCCTTTCTTCTTTCTTGCCTCTTTCAACATTCTCTCTGTGTTCTGTCGGGCTTGGAGGAGTTTTTTGGCCAAGGGGGATTCCCGTATTGAGGACAGCTCGAAGTCAAATGCGGTTGGGTCTACAGCCGAGGGATTGAACAAATATAAGGAGTTGAAGGGGATAGCCTCACCCAAAGGTTCGGCAATAGGGGTGACGGGGGCTTCGGTGAGTGGGAGCACATTGTGTACAATGGAGGAATGAGCCTCGGGGTTCGGCATTGGACTATTAGCTTCACCCTGGTTGATGACTGAAGGATTGGCGGTGTGGCTGGGTGAAGTAACTTCGATAGGTTTGTCCTGGCCGAAAGACTCGAGGGGAGTAGTTAGGGACACGACGTAAGGAGGTGACTGACCTTGTGGAGGTAGGGTGGATAGGTGAGAGCTTTCGGCCAGGGTCGGGGTAGACTTACGAGCAACCAGAGCATAAGGTGAAGAAAACGTACCTGCGTGCCCTCCTGGCAGAGCGGCCATGGTGATCTCCTGGGTGATTGGCCCTTGTTCCTCCTGGGCCTCGGTACTCTTGGCTTCAATGACTTCCACGAGTTCCTCCATGTTAATGACATCTACGTTTGGGATCGTTTCGACACTTGGTGGAGTTCCTCCGTCGTTTGCTTCGGTCGAGCCCGATACTGATCTTTCGATAGGGGCGCTCGAAGTGCCTGTACGCGGTCGCTTTGGGAAGTTCGGGGGTGCCTGTGTAGGTTCCCGCTCCTTTCTTTTCTTCCTCTTGAGGGGTTGCTCTGATTCCTCTATTGTTGTCTCGAGATCTTTGGATGGACTCTATAGTAAAGCTTTTGGCGCGGCCCTGGCTGCTTTTTCCTTGGGGACATTATCAGTCCTCTCGGGGCCTTCGTCTGAACTTGGGGTGGCCGATGGAATGAAATCGATGAAGGACAAGGGTTTCCAAGACCCAATATTGGTCTGATACACAATTGCGAATTCCCTGTCCATTGTTAGAAGCCCGTAAGAATTCATCTTTCGACGATGGACTCTCATAATCCACCATTCTCTTAACTGCTCCTCGTCCCAGTCTTTCAACTCCTCTTTTAAATCGTCCCTTGCTTTTCTCCAGAAAGTGGAGTCGGGAGTTGGGAATGGGTACTGGTCTGGGTCGAATTCGACCTCCATAGGATAGAAGTCATGCCAAGGAGGCAACGTCCTCATCTCCTCTAAGTGCCACTCCAGGTCCGTACCATTGGGGTTATTCCTCTGCTCTAGAATTTTGGGGCGAGGACAGACATGGAAGTTTTTGCTTTTCAAATGATCTCTCATCACCCCCAACGGGTCGTAGAGCCACCTCTGTGGTATTTGAAGCAAACCAAAATCGATGAGCTTCTCCTCCAGGTATATGTTCTGCTTCAGGGCAAAGACTTCGATCACTCCCATCTTGAAGGGGAAGTCGCAGGTGTGTGCCCACTTCCATCCATGGCCGTAGGTTTCGTCGGTCGCGTCACTTTGTCGAGCAACTTCCAGGGCAAATTGGTACTCCGAAGGGAAAAAGGGCAGCAAGAAGGGCTTCCCTGTGAAGCCAAAAAGGCGGATCACAAGCCCTTGTGTCAATTGAAACACATCCCCTCTTCTCTCCAGTACCACTTTATCTCTAAGGCAGAGAGGCACCCGAGGGCTAGACTTTGTCAGAATGTGCATCGCAGGTCCCAAAAACTGCTGATTGAAAGGGTAATAGGACTCCGACCTCAGCAAGAGACGGGTCCACTGATATACAAGCAAAGGGATCCCATCCTTGCCGACTGGTGAAACATCACAATGGTGAAGGGCTTTATGTACATGAAAGAAGAAGAGCCAAACCAAGAAGGAACAAGGCTGGAAGTGCGGCTCCTTGCTAGCATCCTTCATGGATGTCAACCGCATGTGCAGATTTTGGGCCACCCATTCTGCCCAATCGAAGAAAACTGGGTTGGTGTTCGGCCGCGAAGCGTCGGGGGCGTAGAACTCTCCTCTGGAAATGCATTCGGCTAGCGACACCTGCCATGGGTATACCAAAGTATCGCTTGACAAGCCTCCCACCCATGCAATGATAGAGAATATATCTGTGTTCTTGAAGGCCTCCAAGGGCAGGGGCATCTGGGGTCGCTTGCCGGAAGAAAGTCCGCTTTTGAGGTTTTCATGCAAAAAGCTCAGGATGAAGGGATTAGAAGTGAACTTATCCGTTTGTTCGCTCAGGCTGACATTGCGAATGGTATAGCCTTTTGGTGGCCTTTGCTGTGGTGCGAACGTCGCTCGCACATCCTCCTTCAGAATGGAAAACAATTTTTTACCCGAGGCATCCAACACCTGCTTGGTTTGCGGTTGATAGTTCTAAGCAATGGCGTATATGAGCTCGGGGTAGTGATGTGTAGGAGGGACTAGATACTAGTATATGTGGGAATAATATGCCACGGCCCTCTTGTTCTCCGCTGAGAGCCTGCTTTTCATGAAGTCGATGGTATACCGAAGCTCGGCCACGGTTCTTGAGAGCTCTGGGTCTCTGATTTTTGCCCACTTATCGACAGGTGGTTCTATGCTGGGCTCGTCATCGAACTCTTCCCTTCCTTCCATCACTTGTTTTCCTGGGCGTGGGGGAGGATTGACCCTCCTAGGTCTCTGTTTCTTTTCTTCCGCGGCTCTCGCCTTCTCTGGAACCGTCGTCTCTGGCTCTTTTCCTTTCTGAGTGGGGTTCTTCTTTCCCATTGTGAACGATCGCAGCAGGATAACTTGTGATGTAGAAGAGTTCAGCACCTCAAAACAAGGGATGGGATAATCACGACGAACAGTGGAACCTTTGATGCAGAAGCTCTCCAAAGAGACAGAACGCGGACTCGACTCTCACACTTGCAAATGGTTTGTTCTTAACGGGCATCTGCATTTTATAGCTTCGGAGGGCAACTTTCGGCATTTATGGCAACCACCGTAATTACTTCGTGGGCCTGGCCCGAAAGTATCGTTGTGGCATCTGATTGGCCATATGGCGGCGTCGTACGTGGGGCCATGCAATTCGATGATTGGATTTTGTATCGAGAACGCGAATCGCTGCCACCTGGTACCCTTGCGTGGCTTTTTGGTTAACGAACTGCCTTGGGATGAGTGCCATTTCTTTCGTATTGAGTTCATCTGCTTCGGCCCCCTTTTGAGGCTGTTGTTGGCACGCTCCCCGAGGCACATCTTAAATGTGTCCGCCTCGTATGCGAGGTTCGACGATATGGAGTTGGCGAAGAAAATACTTCACCACGAAGTTCTTCTTCGGGCTGATTTTCTTCATTTCGGGCCCGAAGTTCCCCTTTGCCATGTTGTTGCTTCGGTTCACGAATACCGCCGACCGAAACCCATTTCATCGAGGAGGGCCTCGCCAAGAATTACTTCGGACAACGCCTTCGACACATTTCTTTAGCGAAGCATTTTCCACGTCCTTGATCTGCATGTGGTTTGGTTCTACAAGGATGAACTGCTTCGCGATGAACTTCCCTTCGTTGGCTACTTCGGACCGAAACCCCCCGAAGGCGATTTCGATCATGCTTTGTGAAGCCGAAGCCAGGAATCTAGCTTTTGTGGTTGAAGTGGCGCTTGCTCTCCACGATCTTTTGAACAGAGTATAGACAAAGAACTGAAACCCTATATACAAAAATATATGCAAGATTTTTTTTTTTTTTTAAAGCATACATACCTCAGCGATTGAAGGTCTTCAGGTGGAGACCATTGACGGAGATTGGTAAAACTTGGCCATTCGCATCTTTGAGGATGAAGGAATTAGCCGAATTCACTTTTACTATTTCAAACGGTCCGTCCCAAAATGCATCCATTTTGTCATGATTCCCAGGCTTGGCCTTCCATGAATCCCACCTCCATACCAGGTCTCCTGCTTTGAATGTGCGATCGGATGATTTCCTTTTGAACCATTCTCGGGTGACCTCAGCATGTCGTGCGAAGTTCTGGTAGGCCTTTTCACGTTCCTCTTCTAGTTGTAGTAGCTGGACCAGGCGTTCCTCCATCGGGTTAGCTTCATCTGCTTCTAGCAACTGTAATGCGGGGATCTCGATGTGAGTGGGCAGGATGGCCTCCTTGTCGTAGACCAGAGCATAAGGCGAAGTCTTGATCGACCTTTTGACAAAAACCCGATCGGCCCACAAGGCCCGATCCAGAAGGAGGTGCCAAGTTCTTTTGTTTTGATCGATCAACTTTCTCAGTATCCTCAACAGGGTTTTGTTGGTGGATTCTGCCAATCCATTGCCCTGGGGGTAATAGTTGGAAGACACCTTGTGATATATCCCATACTTGTATAGGAACTCGTTGATCTTTGCGCCTGTGAAACCAGGACCGTTATCTGTAATAATTGCTTTGGGGATACCGAAGCGGGTAATCAATCCTTCCAGGAAGGTGACAACGGTATCTTGATCGGCATGTTTTGTGGGGACTGCCTCGGCCCACCTGGTGAAGTAATCAGTCGCAGTCAGAATGAATTTGTGTCCAACGGAGGAGTTTGGCGATATGGCCCCTACGAAATCCAGTCCCCATTGCTGAAAGGGGGCTTCCACTTGTATCGATCGGAGTGGCATCGAAGCATTTCTGCTTCGGTCGACGAATCTTTGGCATTGCTCGCACCTTCGACAAATGGAGAAGGCATCGACAAAGAGTGTGGGCCAATAGTAACCCGCCTTGATTATCTTTAGCGCTATCGCTCTTCCAGCAAAGTGTCCTCCAGATAGTCCTGAATGAAATTCGCCCAGGATTCTCCTCTTATCATCATCTTTTATGCATCTGAGGAGGACGTCGTCGATGTTCTTGAAAAATAGGCCTTTTGGGCGCATAGTGTATCGGGCGGACCGCATCCTGAAATGTCTTCGCTGCGAAGCATTCAGATGCGAGGGGCATCTTCCGATGTTGAAATATTCCACTATTTCATCGACCCAATATTTCTCGGCCTCTTCCTGATTAGCGAGGCATTCTCCTGTTGGCAAGTCATCCGACTGACAGTCTGTTATTTCGGTCGTTGCGCTCTTCGCCAGCTCTTGACATAATGCGCGACCGTGAACTAGTTTGGTAGGTTTGATCTCAATATCGAACTCTTGGATTTTGCTTACCCAACCAGCTCTCTTGCTTCCCAGTTCCCCTTGAATAATGAAACTACGCACATCGGGGTGAATGACGAAGACTGTGGTTCGACTCTGAGAAATGAACTGTTTGAATTTCTTGAGAGACTTCATTACTGCATGCACTTGACGCTCGATGAAATTGTACTTTTCCTCATGGGGATTGATTATCTGGCTGAGGAACGCAATGGGACGTTCCTCTCCATCTTCCCCCTTTTGCGTCAAGACCGCGGCGTAGCTTTCAGGTTCTCCTATTGCATACAGGATAAAATCTCGACTGTAGTCGGGGTTGATCAAGACCGGTGCCTGAACAATTCGGGCCTTGATTTCTTTGAATGCTTTTCTCCTCTCTTCTATCCAGACGAATTCTGCGCCCTTTTTTAAAAGCTCAGACATCGGCTTAATGACCTGGGCGAAGTCTGGGACAAACTTCCTTACGAAGTTAATCTGATCGAAGAAATATTGAAGGCCCTTTTTATCCATTGGGATTGGGAGCTTCATCAGAGCTTCGGCTCTGTCAGGATCCACGGTGAGACCCTTTTTCGAAATTGCGTGTCCCAGTAGCTTTCCTTCGTTGACTGCGAAGATAGACTTTTTTGGATTGATTGAGATGCCAAATTCTCGGCATTTTTTGAAAATTTGTTGAAGATGTTCTGGGTGGTTCTCTCTCCTTCGGGAGAAGACGGTCATGTCATCCAAATAGATAACAATAACCTTGTTCAAAGCTCACCAAAAGCTAGGTCCATCGCCCTCTAGAAAGTAGCTCCCGCATTCGAGAGGCCAAAAGGCATTCGCTGGTAGGCGAATGTGCCCCACTTGGTTGTGAATGCGGTCTTATGCTGGTCTTCGTCCCTAACCCAGATTTGATTATATCCGGAGAAACCATCAAGCAGGGAGAATCGTTGAGCTCCAGCCACCGAATGCAAGATCTGATCGATCTGCGGGAGAGGATAGTGGTCCTTGAGGGAAGCATGATTCAGGTTGTGGAAGTCCACGCATAACCGGATGTCTCCGTTCTTTTTTCTGATAGGGACCAAGTTCGCTACCCAGGAAGAATGCTTGATGGGATAAATGATCTTTGCTTCGAGCATTTTTAGCAGTTCGGCCTTCATCAGGACCTCGATCTTTGGATTAACCGGCCTTTGCTTCTGTCGAAAAGGTTTGGCCCCTTCTTGTAATTCGATTGTATGTTGGATCAGCTGTCGATCATATCCCTTGAGGTCATGATAAGACCAAGCCACGATATCTGGGTACCTCTTACACAAACATCGGATTCGCTCTATTTCTTTCGAAGTACAATCGGTCCCGACCTTTATTACTTTCCCAGGTTCCAGTTCTAAATCTTGATATTGCTGCACGCTGATCTGGATCCTATGGGAGAGCGATCGATCATTTTGATCGAAAAGGCTCTCAAGCATGATCAATCCCTTGGGAACGTGGTTGTTCTTCAACTGGACCAATCCTTCATATTCCTCCTCATCAGGGCTTCGGTCTTCGACCGTAGCGGCTTCTTGGATCATGAAATTGACAATCTGCTCATCGTTGTCAAAAACTTGCTAGTGTAAATCTTTGTCCGGGACAGAGGGTCTATAGATCATCCTTACAGCCTTCGGCTTATGCACCATATCATCCACTAGAGAATATTGGGCTGCGATGGATGCTAAGACATCTGCATGTCGATTCTTTTCTCGTGGAATAGACTGTAGATTGAGGGATTCAAACTGGTCGAACAGGTCCCATACCCTATTGCGGTATGATTTAAGATAGTGCTTCTTTGAAGAGCATCTGTTGGTGACCTGGTTGCAAACTAGTTCAAAATCTCCAAAGATTTGAAGATGCCTTATGCCTAACTTGTCAGCTTTCTTGAGTCCCAAGCACAAGGCTTCATACTCTGCTGCATTGTTGGTGCAGCTCCATGTCAATCGGTAGCAATATTCCTTTTGCTCATCGGACGGCGAAATCAGAAGGATTCCTGCCCCGACGCCATTTTTGCATCGGGCACCGTCGAAGAACAATTTCCATAGTCCTTCTTGAGCATAAACCTTTCCCTCCATTTTGGTTGGTTTCTCGGACTTGGCGATGGTGTAGCACCCCACCTCAGTCTCTATCATGGCATTGAAATCTGCCAATGAAAATTCATCTTCACAACATAACTGTGCGAGGGATTCTTGGACTAGATCCACTTGCTCTAGTTCCTCCGCGATCGTATGCACAGGCCACTGCTCTCTTCCTCGAACATCTTCTGAACCAGGAACGTAGAAGGCTTTTCATTATAGATCTTCACCTTCTTCCCTTTGAAGGGGATCTCCAGATGAGTGTAGTCCATGGACAGATATCCGCCTAGCTTTGCCATGAATTCCCTCGACAAGCACATGTTGAAGTAGGGCTCAAGGTCCACGACTACCACCTCTTGTATGACTATGATTTGAGGTGTCTTATGTAGCCGAATAGGAATGTCTTTGATGACACCTACAGTCTTCACTGGGGTACCGTCCAACTGGAGGACTCCGTGACTACTTCATGTGTACTCCATGCCTATTTCCTTGCATACTGCCTTCGACATTACTGTCGTCGTAGCTCCATAATCTATCATACAGTTATGCATGATATACCCTTCCATTTGTAAGGATAAGTAGAACGGTGGTGGTCTATTTTTTCCCGTGATGGACGTGGACAGGGTCTGCACCAGAGCGAGTGGCTCTACCTTCTTTGTATTGATCCTCTTCAATGATTCTTGTAGCAGGTCCACTTGTCCAGGAAGTTGCAGAGCATCATACAAACTGATTTTGGTTGGAATTCTCTTCAATTCTTCTACAATGTTGTAGGCTGGGGAGCTATGCACCTCAGGTTCCTTTCTCGGTTCGTACTTGGTGCGATATTGCTCTATCGCTTTGACCCTTTGTCGCTTGGTGAGCGAGGGAAATTTGAGCTTCTCCTTAGCCTGTTCTTTGGTCTCCACCTGAGGTGGTTCGACAGTGGCCTTTTGGGCCTTTTCTTTGATTGGAGCTGGCGGAGGAGCTTTGCTCGGGGCCGAAGAGGACGGTTGTCCCTTCTCAAAATGAGCATGTACCTTCAAAGGAGCCATCTGAGTAGCATCTGAAGAACACAAGCTTATACTAAGAGAGGGGGTGAATAGTATAAGATCGCTTTTTACTTTTTCCTTCAAATCAACTTTCAATTCAATATTATGCAGTGTATAGAAAGTAGTATTAATAGCAGTAATCAAAGCAATGCACAAAACACCATCCATAATAGAGACACAGCAATTTACGTGGTTCACCCAATGCGGGCTACTCCACGGATAAAATCTCTCACTAAATTTTAACAACTCAAAATCTGGGAATACCTTTCCCGATTACAATGTTTATGGGCACCAACCCAAAGGAGACACCAATCCCCTAGCTCTATTCGGCTAGTGATCCTCTAGAAGACCTCTGCCTCCTCTGCCCTTAGCAAATGGAACTCTATCCATAGAAGACACCTGTCTTCCCTGCTCTGGCTGGAGACTTATGTCCTCAACTCTATCACCTCCAAAGCTGGTCCTCGAAATTGCACCAAACATAGTCCTTCGATCTAGCATAAATGTCCTCGATCTCTTTCTCTGATCTACACCAAACACAGTCCTTCGATCTGGCACAAATGTCTTTGTCCTATTTTTTTGGTCTGCACAAAAACATAGTCCTTCTCTCTTCTTGCGCAATCACAGCTGCACTTGATCAAACTTCGACCTTTGCACCTCTGCGCAATTACAGCCGCATAGTCTTCGTGCACTCTGCTTCCTTGCGATCTCTCTCACTTGGAAGATTCGACAGAATGCACTCTGCTCTCGATGATCGAACTTCTTCTCTTTTGCACAGTCTACGAATGTCGCTCTTTAAACACACACTTCGATAGATATCATTTTCTCTCCAAGCAGCCTTGCTTTTATACTAATACTTTCAAGATCAAAACCTTGATCTTAGTCGGCTGCTACCCTTAACTTCGTCGGCTGTAAAACCCTAAACTGTGTCGGCTCAAATTCAACTATGTCGGCTTCAACTGCCTCTGTGGTTCTGTAGCTTTTCTTGTAAAACTACAACATGTCGCGATATCGTGACACCTTTGCAATCGAACACTATCTTATGGCTTTTGTCACGATATCGCAACACTTTCTGCTTCTGCTGACGTCATCTTCTCTTCTGTCGTGAAATCGTGACCCTTCTATCTTCATGGCCTTCTTCTCTGCTTTTGTCGTGAAATCGTGACACTTTTGCCTCTGCTGATGTCATCTTCAATTCTGTCGTGAAATCGTGACCCTTCTATCTTCATGGCCTTCCTCTCTGCTTTTGTCATGAAATCACGACACTTTTGTTGCCTTGAGCTTCTTTTTGCCTTACACCCACGAAACTGGAACATGTCGGGAAATCGCAACGCTTTTGTCTTCATAGCCTTCCTCTCTGCTTTTGTCGCGAAATCACAACACTTCACCTATGGAAGACATGCTTTCAGTTTCTATTGCAAAATCGTGACACTTCTGCTATCGACTGCTATATTTTCTCCCTATCACGAAATTGTGACACTTTCTACATCCGTACGCTATCTTTTCTACCTGTCACGAAATTGCGACACTTTTTACATCCGTACGCTTTTCTTTCATCCTGTCGTAAAATCACGATGCTTTCAGCTTTCGAAAGCTTTCTTTGCAAACTGTCGTGAAGTCGCGACGCTTCTCATTTCAGACTCTTCCCTTTGCTGCATGTCGCAAAATCGTGACGGTTCTCACTTCGAGCTTTTTAGCATGTCACAAAATTGCGACAGTCCTCACTTCATCTTTTGCAGCATGTCGCGAAATCACGACTGTTCTCACTTCGAACTCTACAGCATGTCGCGAAATCATGACACTTTTCGAGATACTTTATCTCTCTTTGAACTTGTCGTGAAATTGTGACAGTTCACACTGCGGACTCTCCCTTCTGCATCATGTCACGAAATCGTGACACTTTTTCGTCTGTACAACCTTCCTTGCATTATGTCGCGAAATCGTGACACTTTCCCTTCTTTGCCTTCCTGCACTTTTCGAGTCGTGAAAATGCGACATGTCACGAAATCGTGACACTTTCCACCTTGCTTTCTTTCTCTGCCAACATGTCACGAAATCGTGACAATTTTACCTACTTCTTCTCTCTCTTCCAACATGTCGCGAAATCGCGATAGTTTTGCCAGCACTTTCTCTCTCCTCTAAAATGTTGCGAAATCGCGACAGTTTTTCCAGCCTGCTGCATACTTTTTCTAACTTGACTTTTACTTTGATCTTGCAAATGGGCTACTATGATCTTTCTGGAAACTACATTGTCCATGCTTTGAATAATCTGACATTAAATCAAATTCCTTCAAGAGCTTCTTGACATCAATGACAACTTATACACTTGAGCAAAGGCAATGTACCCAAGGTACCCAAAATTGCCAACAGCATCTACCTCTATCGACCTTTTACCTCCCTTGGTAAGGACCGCGACTGGCTCTTCCTCGTCGATGGACAAGTTCTGATCTAATTGTCTGATGACGTTGACTTGGCCGCCTTGACCGCTGCTTGTTAGTGTCTGCACGTAGTGTTGATGCAACATGCATGTATTTTCCTCGTGAGGATCATTACATGTAGAGCACAAGTATACATGATCGAAAGTGCTTGGGACTTCATCTATCACAACATTTCTTATCGAAGCTTTTCCTTGATGGACCACTTGATCTTTGGTAAGTGCAGGCATGGGATAAGACCTTCTTGGTAGAAACTCTTGTTGCGCTTGCTTCTTCTTGATAACGGTCATGTCATTGGACAAGGTCTGCACTGTGGCATTTAACGATTGCATTTCTTACAGTATCTTGGTTTGCATATCATTGGCCTTGGGAACTGATGGTAAAGAAGCCATAGTCGGTATCGGAGGTAGGGCAGGATGTTGGAGGGGTGCTGGCAACATTGGAAATGTTGGAGTGATAGTGGGCAGCATAGTTGAAAGTGTGGGGAAATGTATCTGTGGAGCGGTGATCTACGACACAACAGGATTCGGGTTCCAAGATGAGATCGGATATGCAGGGATTACAAAAATTTGTGGAGCTACTATGCTCGCATATTGGGCTTGAAGGAACTCGGGGAGTATGGGCATTGGCATTCTTTGAGGGAGTTTACCCACGGCTATGAGGTCCATTTCTGCTTTCTTAGCTAACCCCTACAACTCTGGAAAAGTATTGACATTTGAGTACCTTATCATAAGACTGATATCAGGGTTGAATTCTCGAAGGAAGTAGTATGCCGTAGCTTTGTCAGTTGGGCGAAGTCCAACTGGGACTCTTTGCCAGGTTCGAGCGAACCTAACATTGAAGTCTGCAATCTCTTCTTGTGGATGTATTTGGATTGAAGTGAATTGCTACAGAAGAGAAGTTGGATCGACGGACTCGTTGAAGCCTTGCATCAACTGCCCAGCTAACTGGTCCCATCCCGTAATAGTATCGGATGGCAGAGATCTGTACCAATAGAGGAGTTTTCCTCTAAGGGAGAGAACCAGGAGCTTCACCATCACTCGATCTTCTGTGATATCGTGGATCGCCACCAGGGAAATGATGTCCTGGATATGCTCTAGAGCAGTCTTTCCGATTCCATCGAACGTCAGGAGCTTTTTTATTGCAGTAGGTGGAACTTGCCCTTGGCCCACGAGATTCAACGGTGACGAAGAATTCCATGCTGGAAATATTCTGGGTGACGGTTGCTGTTGTTGTTGTTGTTGCTGTTGCTGGGCCATATTTGTGCCTGGGTTCTGTGGAACAGAAGTTCTCGAAGTCCTTCTTGGGTTGCTCGTCGGAAGGCCAATGGGAACGGAGGCACTAGGATGCTTCGATGAGTTGGGAGGATTTAGAGGAAAACTAGTTGTTGTGCTATCGAAAGTTATGCCTTGCTCGTCAACAGCAGCCTCTTACGAGGACGTCCCGCGTAAGAGATATTCGAGGGTAACTAACCTAGATCGTTCCCCAAAGGCGTCAATATAAAGCTCAAAGAACTCGGTTCCTCTCCTCTATTCCTAACTCTCCATCTTGTTTGCATGAAGGCACAGGCTTTAGTACTAGTCTTTTACGACTTGAAGATTCTCGGGTAAAACAGAGTCGCCAGATGCTAAGAGTCTCTTAGTAACGAGAGCATCAATTCTCACTACTACTCAGGGGATGAGACTGATCGGATCTCACCGGGGACTTGTCAGAACTATTGGCTCTAGTGAAGACGGGCTAGAAATTTTCTCAAATATGGGACCTTGGCTCCCACCGGGCATGCCAGAAACTGTTGGTCATCAAATCCGCATAAGAAAGGACTTTTGGTGGGTTTGTGCACCCTGGACCTATGACCAACATTGAAATGCCGAGGGGAAGAGATGCCCCTCGTGCCAATCTCTAGAGAAAGGTCAGCTCCTATACTAATCTACTTTTTAGGGTTGAGACAAGAGTGCAGGAAAGAAATAAACAGAGTAAGGGTTAGGAAAAGAAATAAAAAGGGTAAGGGTTAGAGAAAGAAATAAAAAGAGTAAGGGTTAGAAGATGATGATTTAAGGTGGGAGAGAACAGGAAGCACGATTACTCGCTAACAACTCGAATAGCAGCAAGAAATACCAAGAATAACATGAAAGAAACGAAATGTTGAACTTCCTATGTATCCTCTGGACGGGTTCGCAAGGTTCTTCTTTCTCTCTCACTGGAATTCAGGGTTTAGAGTAACATCGATGGAGATAAGGGAATAACAAAAACCTCGATCCACCAGGCAGCATAAAGGAAAGCGATAAGACATTTTTCCTCTCCTATGTATCCTTCAGGGCAAATTTTAGGGGTTCAGTCCCTGATTGCACATCGGATTCAGGATTCAGAGTCTCAGTATGTGAACGAGAAAAGACAAAAGAATTAAGCACAGAAGGCAGCATAAAAGAGAGAAATAGAGCACAAAAGTCTTTAGTATTAAACGCAGGACATCAAGTTACAGCAGCTTTTTAGCAAAAAGTTCCCCCCTCCTTTTACATTGCAAAGCCTGGGTTTTTATAGAGGACCCGACCCTCTGAATCATTATTACAAAAACGGTGGAGTACACCCTCGAACCCTGAGAAATCGGCTCCTCGCTGCTACTGCGGATGATCTCTCAAATCGGCTACCAAAACTTGTAATGGTGACCGAGTCAACCAGAGAAAGTCGCATTAAATGAGCCACTTGGGTGTCCTTGGATTGTAGGTGTGGTGCTCGAGTGGCGGCCATGCTTGCCGGGTTCTTCTTCACGGACTGATACTTCGCATCCAATTACCAAAAATGAGCAGCGAGCTTATCGGGCAAGAAAATATGCATTTATGAGGCTCTCTAATCGCCTCGGGAAAATGCCCAACTTGGGAAGCGTTCCCGGGAAGAGCCTCGTTGATTTCTGCTTCGCAAAACTACTTTGGGGGCGTGGAGTGCCGAAGCCGATCTTCCTTTATCCTTCGCTGCTTTGCTGGCAAAACTGCTTCACTAATGGGTCAAAAAAAATGCTTCGGGCCGATCTTCTTTTGAAACGATGGTTCGGGGGAGTTTTGGTCGAAGCACTTTCTCGACCTCTACTGCTTCGGGTGAAAACTGGCCGAAGTGGATTTTAGAAATACTTCGGGCCCAAAGTAATTTCTTTTCCTTAGCTGATTCGGGCTATCTTTTCTTCTTCGACGAAGTTGCTTGGATGCCGCTTCGCAAAACTCTTCACCCAAAGTAGCCATTGGGAATGCTTCAGGTGCGAAGCGTTTCCTTCGCTTTCTCGGCAAAGTTCTCACCCGAAGTGATGATTTGAAGCGCTTCGGTCCCGAAGCTCTTTTCTTTTTCATTTTTTCCACCAGGGGGTGATAGGGAAAACCAAAATTGCTATAATTTATAAACAAAAGAAAACTTTCAACAAAACAAATATTATACAAAGTTTCAATTTTTCTGCCCTTTGGTGGAATGTGACAATATTGTCAACAATAAAAATTGTAAGCAAGTGCACAAATCACCACACACAATTGAGACACAAGATTTAACGTGGTTCCCCCAATGTGGGGTAGTTCACAAAATAATCTCCTTATAATATTTTATAAAGAAATAGGGATCCTTATCCCAATACAAATGATTACTTTGATCTGCTCAAAGCTAGGTTGTCCTGATCTGCTCAGGTGGGCTCCACTGATATGCTCAGCTAGACTACCCACTAATCTGCTCAGCTAGGCTATCTACTGATCTGCTCAGCTAGGCAATCCGGATCTAGTCAGGTGGGCTCTCCACTAATCTGCTCAGCTAGGCAATCCACTGATCTGCTCAGCTAGGCAATCCACTGATCTGCTCAGCTAGGCAATCCTGATATTCTTAGGTGGGCTCTCCACGGATCTTCTCAGCTAGGTAATTGGTGTTGGTATGTTTTTTTTTTGTTTCTGTTATATCTCTTCTATTGCTCATAAATTTGCCTCAATGCCTTCTCACAAGGCTCAAACAATCCTGCTCAAATGTTGTTCCAAATCTATACTCAAGATCTTCACAAAAGGCTTAAACAATCCTGCTCAAATTTGTACTCAATGCCTTCACAAAAGGCTCAAACAATCCTGATCAAATGTTGTCCCAAATCTATACTCAAGGCCTTCACAAAAGGCTCAAACAATCCTGCTCAAATTCTATCCCATATTTATCCACAAATATATCCCAAAAGCCTTTTCAAAGGCTCAATCAATCATGCATAAAAGTTGCCTCAAATCTGTCCAAAAATTCTATCCCAAAAGCCTTCTCAAAGGCTCAATCAATCATGCTCAAGTAGCACTCAAATCTCATCCACAAATCAATGAAGGCAAGACTCAATGATGAACTCAACAATGAATGACAATGTACTATTCAATGGATGACAACAATGATCCACAATGATCTCAACAATATATGACAAATACTCTCTCAAATGGATGATAACAATGCTCAACAATGAACTCAACCGTGTATGACAAATACTCTCTCAAATGGATGATAACAATGTTCAACAATGAACTCTCAAATATATGGTAAATGAGATCTCTAATGAAAACCTCTCCAAGCAATAACAATGAGGACTTTAACCAACCAAGGACAATCTCCACAAGTGATAGCAATAGGTTCTTAATAATATCTTCCTCATGCAATGTCAATAAGCTCTAAAGAAACAATCACAACTCCCTCAAGCAAAGAGCTCTCAAATAGCCAACAATGATCTCCTCAATGGTCTCAAATAGTGGCAATGTATTCAACAAGTAACCAATAATAATATCCTCAAAGCAATGACAAAAAAAACTCCTCAAAGCAATGGCAAAAACCTCCTCAATAATGGCAATACTCTCAATGAACTTCACTAAAGCACTTATGAACTCAAGCATCAATTTTATCCACAAAATTGATTTTCTAATCCATCCACTTCTTCTTAATAGTCAAGGCACATTATCAAGCAATTTGTCTTCAACTTCAAACCCTAACTCATGTGCATGTCTTCTAACTCAAGGTAGCAATTAACTAGGTCTCAAGTTCCTAGTTTAATTTCATAATTAAATCATGCACTAGGACATATAACAAGTTCAACACTTTTCAACCTTATGACTCCCTAATTTCATTAATACATACAACAAATACCTATGCTTTTATTATTTAATTCCACATCTTTAAACTCCACATACATCAATCACAAATATTTAACTTCACACCTTATAAGTCCCTAAGCATATACAACTGTAATTTATTTATACTAAATACCTTATAACTCCCTAGTTATAATAGAAATGATTTTTAATGCACCACAACTTTGGCAATATCAAATATTTCCATGCGCTACAGATAAATACCTTTTTTACAAAATTCGTAGCCTTCACAACCTTTGAAATCATTAATGCCTTTGCCAAAATTAATGTGCCTTCACCATCTTCGAAGTCATTAATGCCTTGCCAAAAACAATGCGCCTTCACACCTTCGAAATCATCAATGCCTTACCAAAAACAATGCGCCTTCACACCTTTGCGGGAATCGAACTCTGTTCCTCTCACCTAGCGCTATGAGGCGCTTACCACGTGGGCGTCAGCCAGGATTTAATCCCAAACACCCAACTTTGCCTTCGCTCAATCTAAAAACTTAAGTTGCCTTACTTAGCAAAACACTTTGCCTTTGGCAGGATTCAAACAACGAACCTGCCTTGTGCAAAGTTCATATGCTACCAACCGTGCTATAGGCTCCTGCGTGACGTCACTTTCTCGCGCTGTCTACTTGGCCTTGCTCTCAAATGAAAGTTATTTTTCCTTCTTTCTTCGCTGCTCCCCTTTCGATGACTCTCACTCATGCGCTATTTTCCATCACTAATAATCAAAGGTTTTTTCCTTTTATTTATATGCACCTCCATACCTTCGAATGACGTCGGTAAATTTTATTAATCTCCCCAACCTTTGCACGTCGACGAATAATGAATTTCAACTTTAGACCTTAGAATTATTAAATAAAAATTTAATAATTCACCTCTTAACTTTGAATTGGGATATCTCCTTCATTCTTTTGAATTTTGCCATGAAACGTTTTGCACCTAGGTTTTATTTGAAAAACCTTTTCATCCATCATTATTTGGAGAAGTATTAGCATAGTGGTTTTAATGAAAAACCATTTCCAATGGTTTTAATGAAAACCCTTTCCATTGGTTTAAATAAAAAACCTTTCTGTCGATTTTAATAAAAACCCTTGCCATTGGTTTTAATAAAAACCTTTACCATTGGTTTTAATAAAAACCATTAATATAATATTTAAAAATTAAATATTATATACCTCTTGTGCCACAAAACCTTGTATATATCCATGCTCTTCAAAATATCATAAATGATTATTTATGAAGTGCTTTTGCCACCAAAACTCAATGTGATCCATGTGACATCAATGACAACACAAAATAACTCAAATTGCCAACATATCTATATCCTTGACCAGATCCTTAAACCATATGTGCACAATTGAAGCTAATTCATTTTTACTCCTTTGTAAGATATCTTCTTGATCTATTTTCCTTCTCCCTTCTGAATGTGATCTTTTGTGTTTTCATAGTTGTCATTAGTTTCATTATAAGAATCTAATTTTTCGTAGCTATTTGCTTCTGAGCTTATTTCCCATCTTATTGATTCTTATTTCTCTTTTGCATATTCTTTGTTGTTATCCATTGTATTACCCATTATGCTTTTAATCCATATTGGTATTTTTCTCATTCCACTTCTAAGTGTATTGCTTAATGTGTTGGTAGTCATCTTTATAGTTTCTTAGAAAAGTGCTTTTATAGAGCTTAGGTTTTGTAGGCTTTCTTATATCTCCCTAGTTTAAGAGATTTGATTTAATATAATCCTTATAGTACTTGATAATTTTTTTTATTTGTGCTATTATTATCAAGTTTTGTAGAATGCCTTATGATTCCCAAATGGATTAAGTACTTGATAATGTTTTTTATTTGTGCTATTATTATCAAGTTTTGTAAAATGCCTTATGACTCCCTAGTGTTTTTGAATATGTTGTATAATAGATAAAGTGCCTTTTGAGAATAGTAGTTCAATTTTGATTTGATTTTGTAATGTTTTGTAAGTAGCAAAAATCAACTTCTATTACACCTTATTACTCCTATTGAACTTAAGAACTTTCTAATTTGTTGAGGTTCTATTGGTTGGATTTATTTTATCCCTTAATATGATTTGAGACAAGTATGCCAATTTATTTCCAACTCATAATTTTCCTTAATAGACATCCTTTAGCTTTTGATATTTAATATTTAATGTTTCTAAATTCCAATTACCTACTTTGATGTAGTATTCCTTATAACTCCCTAATATGGAATATTAGAAAACAATATAATATTTGCAATAATAGGGTTTTTAATTTCCAAGTTGAAATCCTTATTCCTCCTACTTTATTATTTATAAATATAAATAGTTTGGTATATGCTTGCTTAATATATTACTAATGCTAAGTGAATGAATTGCAATAGTAAATATAATGTGCCCTTATAACTCCAATATATCCTTAGTCTATGGCAAGTAATAAATAATATATGATTTACCTTTGAATTCCTTTTCCTTGACATTGTGAGATGGTAGATTTGAATCCTTTGAAATGGCAGTCAATGCCCTCTTTGACCGATGCTGAAATCTCCCTTACGTAGCACTTTTTTCTTTGTAGCCGGTGCTGGTATTCCCTTAACGAATGCTCGGTCTAATATTCTACGAATTGAACACTGGTATAGCAGTTTTATGACGTATTCCTTCCATGAATTGGATTTATTACTGATCGAATGAAGTGGTCCCTTTGTTGATCTTATGAAAACTTCTTTAATGTTGTCGTTTTCCTTCGAATGGCGCACATGCTTGAATTAGCCTTCTTCCTATGAATATGCTTCACACCATTCAATGTTGGTCTTCTCTTTGACCTTCAACACTATTCCTTCTTCAATATGGATGCCTTAATTAGGATTTCTTCCTTGTGACTTTCAGAAAAGTGTCACTGAAGCGTTACTTAGTAGGTGTTGATATTCCAACGTATGCAATGATGAGTTTGGTGGTTACATCCCAAATACTTATAACTCCTCCTAGGTGAGTGTTGGGTTATTTACGAATGTTGGATGCTTAGAACTCTTGTGCCAAGTGGCACTCACGACTTATTCATGTAAGTCTTTCTTCTAATGCTCCAATGATGGGTGTTGATGCCCTATATTTGAAATATACGTTGGCTTTCTAAGTTTCTTGAAACACAAGCAATCCCTCTTCTCTGTTCGTATGTTGTCTTGATGAGGATAATGGATGGCACCAGTTGTATTGCTTCTAGGTTCTATGACGCTTTCAATGGTGGTCCTATGGCAACTTCTTGTGCTCTTCAATGGCGGTCGTTCTCTCCAAGTAGAAACCTTGGGTATAACACTTCTTTCTTTGTATCTCTATGCCTGTAATATGTTGTTCATATATCTTTTATAACAATTGATTCCTAGCCTTTTTTCTTGGATTTGATAACACCTCTTCTATGTAGACGATATCCCTCTGTATGCTTCCCTTTTATTTACGTAGACTCGGATGGTAATGACTTCTTAATAGCTCAAATGTTGTAGGTGACACACTCGCTTCTAGGGCTGGATTGGACGTGGAGAAATGGTGTTTTTAAACACCTTGATTCTTAGATGTGTGAGCTCTTCGGTGGTTCCTTCCTCTTGCTTTAACTCTGCCCTTCAACTTGCAAAATATGATGTCTACTCTGCTTCCTGTAAATGATTACTTTTGTCCTTTCAAAGGAACAAAATAGGTGCTTTGTAATAGTTAGATTTGCACCAATACGAAGGACCTTTTTATGAAATCCTTCTTGCCTCTTTTAATCTGCTTCCTTGGATCTTTTAATGATAGTTAATCCAAGCTAATGAGATGTTTTTAAAGTAAGGATTTTTGCACTCTGCACTTAAGCTAATGAGATGTTTTTTAAGTAAGGATTTTTGCACTCTGCACTTAAATGAAATCCTTATATTCTCCTTGAATCTTGAGACTCACCAAGTCTCGATTTGAGGCTTCCTTCAAAGATATTAATGATGGCTTCCTTCTCCACCATTTTCTTGTATTGGTGGCTTCCTTTGGGCACACTGTGCTGCAAATTTTTGTGCTAGTTTTGTGCCTTTAATAACACAAATTAATTTCTTGAGAGTAATTAGTTAAAGATCAACTAGTGTAGTGCTTAATGGATTAATAATGCACTTTTAATGATAATAAACTCTCATAATGATCTAATGCACTCAATAATATTATGCAATTTTCACTACAATCAATATTATAGGATGTAGTTGTTGGTCATAAGGTGAAATCCTTGGAAAAGTTGTTGATTACAGGTTAAATCCTTGGAGCTGCCACTATAATCCCCACCTCGCCTCAATAAACATAACCTAGAGTAAGGGAGATCCCTGGTGGCTTAGGGTTGGTACTACTGTCATCGAACTAACACATACTAAGCGAAGTCAGGTCAAACTACTACTTTCGCCCCAAAGTTCAAAGCTGAATTTCTTTTTAATAAACGCCCAAAACTTACCAATCCTCCAACCCTTAAAACTAAATTCATATTATTATTTTTTTTTAAGCGAAAAACCCCTTGCAGAGCCGCCTTGCCCTGAGAGACCACGAATAGGGGGTTTTACACCGTCAAAGTCACCAAGGGGTCGCACCTGACCCTGCCCACACCAACATTATCAATTGAATTTTGGATACCCAATTCAACATTTTAGTAAGGTGGAGATTTGAACCTGGGACCTCCCTTGAAGGATTGCCCTCTCCTCTTCAACTCGTACAACACCTGAGTAAATTCATATTATTACACATCCATATAATTAGACCCATAAATTTGTTTGGATTAATCACTCCTTTGAAAAAAGAAAACAAAACCAACTCATAACAACACAAAATATATATATATATATATGCTCTTCTTCCGAGAGAAGAGAACATTGACTGAGCAACTATTATCGTCTCTAGGAAGAAGGAAAAAAAAATAATAAAAAAATAATAATTTCTGAATATTTAGCTTTCTAGTGCTCGTCTTCCTCCCAGAGAAGAGAACACTACATATTGACTTTAGAGCAACTATTATCGTCTCTAGGAGAGCTTTTAATAAATAATAATTTCTGAATAGTTTAGCTTTCTAGTGCTCGTCTTCCTCCCAGAGAAGAGAACACTACATATTGACTTTAGAGCAACTATTATCGTCTCTAGGAGAGCTTTTAATAAATAATAATTTCTGAATAGTTTAGCTTTCTAGTGCTCGTCTTCCTCCCAGAAAAGAGAACACTACATATTGACTTTAGAGCTACTATTATCGTCTCTAGGAGAGCTTTTAAAATTCGTGGTTCCATAGAACCACGTAATTTTATTAATATTTCTACTAAATTCCGCATAGAGTTTAGGATTTTACCATGGGAGTTACTCCTGGTCATTTTATCAAAGGAAATTTATGAGAAGACGACCATATACGTTGCAGCATCACATTCACAAAATAAATATCGACTGGTTTTCGGAATGATAATACATAACTGCGTGAGTTAAATTTATCTGCAGAGAAGAGAAGTGGAAGGCAATATCATATATTCAATTTACTTGGCATTGTGCTTCCTGAACCTTTCTTGCAGCTCTCAATTCAATTCAACGACTCTCATAATGGCATTGCCATTGGTGTGTTTTGCACAAATGAGTAAGAAAATCTCTAGAAAATTATGTTTCTTGTTCTCTATCATGAATGTGTGTGTGTGTTTGATGATAAAATCAGTTTACTGAAGAATTGCAAAACTCAGCGAGAGTTATCTATACCTTTCATTCTCATGGACTGTTTTTATTTTCCTCTCAGTATTATTATTTAAAAAAAAGGGTGAATTAAGATAAAACAGTTAGGTATTTACGTAAATTGATATGTGAACTTGTGACATGATTACCTAGGCTTTCCCAGTTTGGCCTAAATAGTACCTAAACAACGATTTGTCCCACGCTCTGCCAGTGGTTAAATAGGGTTTGACTTGGAATTTAACTTGAATGATATTAATACCTATAGACCACGAGACAATGCACTGGTTTTTAGTATTTAAGTGGATTAAAGGAGTTTCAATTCCTGGTTTGTTTGGTACCCATTTCAGTTCCACCTATTTGTTAGCTATTCCGTGTCTTGGCAGTGATGTGAATGCTTATGTATCGCTTTGTGTTGTCTTTGTATGCTCACATTTGATTAGGGTCTTCCGGAGGCATGTCCATGCTAAAATATTTGACTACGATCTATCATTTGGGTTCTGTCTGATTTGCGACTACTAAGTATTCTGGTTTTTACTCATCAGCTCTGGAATCGGGTGGATTGGTGGGCAAGTTTGTGCTTTGATGGGCCGCTTTGCGTGTTAAATACTGAGAGTTTATTCAATATCCTGCAAGAAAATAGTAGGCAGGCACTTAAAACAATTGACAAAACTAGCATCTATGAAATTGCCAAACTAGCAATGGAACATCAGCTTCGTGAAAAATATAAAACAACAGATTTGGGAGGATAGAAGCCGCTATACTTCATTAGCTTCTGCAAGATGATCATAACAAAAGTCGCTTCTTCTTAACTTGCAAATATTCTTGCGTATGTGTAACTCTTCATTACTCTTCACATGCTCAATCTTTCAATTCTATAAACGATTTTAAATCAACCCTTGGCCTTCACTCACTCGGAATCTTTCAATTGTATAAGTGATTACAAATCAACATGGCCTTCACTCACTCATATGGATAATGACTCATTTGACTCTCATTAACTTTTGTGAATATCAATGCCATGGAGAACCTTGATATTCCTGGCAGTTTTCTAACATTAATAACAAATTTGACCAAGACCCTCATGCCAACATTAGCATACAACTGAGTAGTGAAATTGCCGATTCCGAGTCCGAGTCGGCTTTGCCAAGTCACTCGGGCTCGATACTAGGATATTTCAAAAAATTGATGATTTTTTAAAAAAATCGCCGACTCACCCGATCCAAAAAATTGGCTGGCACAGAAGTCTTTTATGACAAATTCCCAAGCATTTTTTGGTTGGTGCAGCAGAAGTCTTTTCCTTTGTTGGGAGGCTGGAATTTTTTTATGATCAATCATCTGATGCTATGTGCAGTCTATGCAGCACATTCCCTTTTCTTGCTGGAGCGTTAGGTAACTATTTGAGTAGCCTTATTGTTATGATCATCACATATATCACTACCAAGGGAGGAAAATCAGGATGGATACCTGACAATTTGAATAACGGTCACCTGGACTATTACTTTTGGGTTTTAACACTACTCAGTTTGTTGAATTTGTTGGTATATCTTATTTATACCCATAGGTACAAGTACAAAAGAACCTGTTGAATTTTACTGCAGAAGCTGGATAACAGAAGCCATAATGACACATTAAACCTACCTGAAGGAGAGAAATAATATTACTGTTCCTGAGCAACCAAAAGAATACACCCAAGTGCAATTATCAAGTGCTAGGTACAAAAGTACTTTAAGACAAAAAGTAATACAAATAAAAGTCTGACTCAAAACTCCAACTGTAAAGCAATACCAAAATGTAGAGCAATACCAAAAGGTAGAGAGCCATAATGCTGAATTATCACTGAGCAGCTTTTGAAAAAAGCTGCTAATTATTTAGCAGGTTTGTTCCTTGGTTAATGGTCAGTTAAAGGGTTTGTAAATATATGTGTGTTTATTTTGACTGTATGTATGGTTCCCATTTAGAATATGAATGTCAATGAAAAAGCCTTTTTTCTTTGTCAATAAAATTTGCAAATTTACATAATTTGTTTTTTCTGTGTGTATATGTGTTCTTGCCTCTTTACTTCTAGACTTTTTCAAACTTTGTTTTGGTAACCTTCTTTAGTCGTTTAACATATGTTCCACAACATACATCCTCATATCTGGATACTCATAGAGATGCGTCCTCATGGGACAGGGATGTTTTTGGCTTTCTTCATTGTGATATGCATTAAATTTTTTTTTGCAATGAAAAATTGCATTTTCTTCGTTTTTTTTTTTCTGATTTTTTTCCGAGTTCCAAGTTTTTCCGACTCTTTTGTCTTGCCAAATCCAAGCCAATTCCGAGTTTCTCAACTATATACAATGACAAACTATATATTCTAACACATACAAGTAAGTGTGAGCCTGGCGACACTCAGATATTCCAAAACAAACCAAGGTGCCATATTTTGATGTGCTAAAAAGTGGTAGTAGTGTATACTTGTGCAATATCACAGTAGTACTCAGAGTTAAGTCGCTTTCTTTTGGCATGCTCTATCTTTGACATACAGCCTCTGTTTGACTTAATTTTCTGATAGCAGTAATTCACATGGTATTTTACCACTATCAAATCATTTGCACTTTTACTTACCTCACATGCCCACACTTACTAAGTAATGATGCTTGCTTACTCACAACAACAATAAACAACTAACAATGATTGTGGAATTTGTGGAATTTGTCTTACAACATTCCACAAGTTCACGATTTTGTTAGACATAAATTAATTTTGTATTTGTACTGTTCTCAGTGAAAGGTGACACAGACTGGATTATATAATACCGTGGATTGGTTAATTGGATGTACTGCAACACCAACTGGATATTTGGGGGTCCTGTAAACATCTATATATACATGTCTCTACTGGAGAATGGAATGAAGCAAGTTTGGTTATGTACATTGTGTGTATTATGCTGTCTCGTTGTGTTTAATTGAATCTATGTGTCTATTTGTATCTCTGCTATTCCAACGAATTCAGTGTAGAATCCCTCCTTTGGATCTTCAATTAACTGGAAATTCCTTGGTCAATTTTCATATAGTGTCTCCTTCTAGAGGCACAAGTATGGTAGCAGAGTACAAGTGCCTCTCAAACAATGTGATGTCATTGGAGATAGATCTCTAAAGAACATGTAGAACCATCCAGTATCTTATTCAATCAACAATAACCTTTGGATTCTTGTAGAGACAATCCACCCAATTCATCTTTAGAACTTTGGGTTATTTCTTCATAGTTGAATTGATTTGTGGCTCACCCTCTTTTTCGTCCCTGTCAGGACTACACAGAATTTGCATTTTTTCTTTATTATGCTCTTGAATTGTGATTTTTTTTGTCTTTACTAGGTGCTTGAGACTCTGTCTTATTAGGCTTAAATGGTTGCTCCTTTGTCCATATTAGGATCCTAAGATGGGATTCTCTTTGGGACTATTTCGACTCTTTTTAAGTTCGTATTCTCATCCATGTGTTTAAGTACTACGTGGATGTCATTTGAGCTTAAAGTGAACATCTTTTTAATATTTGATTTTGTAACATCTTGGATTTTTTACCATTTTCTTGACTCTTTCTAACTTATCTTTGTTGTAAGTTTCATGTTGCTCAATGCCAAGACTTCTTGTTTCTTGACAGTTTTTGTTGCTTTGTTTCCCATACCGTGTTTCAGATGGAAAACATTTGACAGATGTAAATTTCCTGTTTGGAACGCATTACTCTGCAGTTCTTATTTCCAGAACAAGTGACAAAAGTTTCATTCATCAAAACATGCCAAGAAAATTTGTATCTGCTTTGAAGCTTTCAATGACCTATAAAAAGAATACAGACAAAAGTGGCAGCCTTTATAAAACTTTTCCAGGAAGTTTCCATACATTTGCAACTATGGCAGGAGCAACCAGTGGAGAGTCTACTATATTATATGAAGAAGATTCTCCAGTGAGTGTGTTTACCTGGCATGACTCAAAGGTGAGCTAGCATGCTAAATTATATTCAGAGGTTAATGTGGCATACAATTTTTCTTTATTTAACTTATTACCTGTGCATAGGCATATTTCATGTCATTTTAGATTTAATAATCTCTTAGTGATGATTAGACTTTTGATTACCTACTATCTTGTAACTATGGTTAGCTATTCTTGGGCATTTTATGCATGTTGTTATGAATTTTTGAAAATTCACATGATTAATGGACTTTAGATGTGAAAATTATGTAAGAAATATTTATTATTTAATTCATGTTTGCTTATTAAATTTAACAAGCTTTTGTTTAAAATAGGAATAAGTCGGATCACTAGGTTAATCAAACCAAACTATAATTTAGTAAAAATAAAGATAAACAATTACTTACATCTTACCACAGTGAGTGTGTTTACTTAGGTTATGTGAACCCTATTTGATCCAAAATTCCCACTAATGGGACCTTAATAAGATATTTTACAACATTTGGAGTGTCTTTAGTCTCATGTGGATTCTGATGAAACTAGTTACTAGTGAAACCCTTTGATTTTGTCATTAAACTTACTCTTTTCTTTCCAAATACCCTCTTGTAAGCTAAGAAGAGTATGGACAGTCCATAATGGATTTGATGCAAATACCAATGCAGCATCAAATATGCCATAATGAAACAATATGCTACTGTGTCAATCAAATGTGTATTTGTATCTCAACCTTGCTAGTTCCCAAGCATGGAAACAACTTGAACTATACAAATATCATAGAACAAGCAAATGAACTATTGAAATGCCAAGAAAAACACTCGCACAACAACAATGGCATGTGATTTAATATGTGAAATATCCTCTTGGGGAAGAAAACCCATGGATGAATTAATCAAGTCCTTCCAAAATAAAGAAAATACAAGAAGTAGTTGCTATCAACTTGGCCCTTGTTGAGATGTAAATCTATTATATGCTTATTTGTAGCCCCACATAGTGCTTCGTAGTGGTGGTTTTGCTCTCCGTTTGTTTGAAAAGGCTTTGCCCCTGATCTTGGCTGCAAAACTGCTCTTCCTCCTTGCTAGTCTTGGCGAATAAGGCATCATCTGGTTCCCTTCTCTTTCAATTCTGGAAGTAACAAACATTTCTTAGATCATGATGTTTCTTGAAGGTGTAGAGATGCTTGGGATGATGTGTCATGCTTCCCGTTGCTCATATTCCTCTTGAAACTTGTCCATTTTGAATTTTAGACACTTCAGTCCATACATTGTCAACTTGTTCACCAAACAGCTATTTGGACTTTTTGCAGGTCAAATATGGCGAGCGTTAGGCAGAAATTTTATGGGTGTCTGGGGTATGAGGCAAGCAACTTGAGTAGAATGTCTGGCTCATATGAATGAGCTATGATTACCGTACAACAGACTGAGTTTTGCTATTTTGAGGAGTCAAATGGATGTATTTTGGGGTGAAGTTTATAATAAAGATAGTCCTTTGAATTCTCTTTCATATAAAGAAAGGATTAATTCATTTGGACTTAATTGGGTTTAACTGTGCCCCAACTACAACTCCCTGGTCTGAACTATTCTTCAATCTGTTTCAGGGGTCAAATGTGAAAACTTTTAGCTCAAATTGTTTTGAGCATTCATATTGATGTTAGCAACCTTTGTTTCAAGTTTCATTTAATTTTTATTTTGTGTGAGGAAGTTATGGACAAAATTACAATGATGCTATATTCACCATCACTTGGCTGTTCTTAAGTTGTTCCAACTTGTTATAAATGCTTCCAACTAACCTGTCACAGATCCCATATGGATTATGAGTCATCAATTAGAAGGCTTTTGGTCCCTCAGAAGCTCATATCAAGAAGATAAAAGATTTTATTTTTCTACCCATTTTGTTCCCTTCTTTATGGAAGCGGCTTCCTACTTTTGTATGAAGTGGATTCCTACTTCTTTGGGGAAGTGGATTTAGTATTCCAATCTGCTGTGCACTTTATTCTTAGTGGGCTTTAGCAAATTTAGTATGATCATTTCCATCATTGAATCTGATCATATTCAAGTTGATTCCACTTCATCTTTTTAAGTGGTTTGCTGTGTGTACTTTGATGTCTTGGCTCTTTCCCAAGTGGATTATAGTATCCTCATACACAACTAATTCCATCAAGGTTTTCCTAGATGGCATGGTATTCTTAGGTGATCATCTCTATAACATATACAATAGATTAAATGACTTCTTTCTTTCCCATAGAAGTCTCGTCTTCCTCAAGTGAAGATTTTTCCTATATATCCAGCAACTCTTTAAATGGTAGTCATAGTGCCTTCATGCTTGGGTGAAGTCCTCATGAGCTTATGGTACCTCCTCTTGGTGATCAATATGAGCTAATGGATAACCAATGCAATCTGATATTCTATGAGCAGTTCAGCTCTACTTGTACCCATATCTTCTCCACACTTGGTGGAGCAATGGCAAGTGGCCACAGTGCAGCAAAATTGCAAAATTCAAGCAATAGATGCTTCATTCATACTACAAAAGAAGAATGATTTAGAAGCTCTTACCCCAAAACTTGAGATTTTGCTGCTTATGCACCTATTGCCTGCTTAGTTTCCCAAGTGTCTTCTCATGCTTCCTTAGTTTCCCAAGTGTCTTCTCATGCTTCCTTAGATTCCCAAGTGCCCTCTCATACCTGCTTGCATTGGTCTCAACTCTCAAGTGCTTACTTGAAGTGGTTGCTTTCTCGAGTTTCAAGTGCATACTTGGAGCGCTTTCTTGCTTGGGTTTCAATTGTTTTCTTGAAGTTCTTGTTTGGAATTCCAAGTGCTTACTCTTTCTTTCTTACTTGAAATTGAAGTCCTTGCTTTGATCAAACTATATCATTGTGCGTATTGCTTGCAAGAGTATAGTCATTGGCTTGCTTTATTTGTGCAATGATTTCTTGATGTGGATGCCAACTTTCCTTCCCAGTAGCGTATGATCAATTTGCTGCATGCAAAATCTGACTTAGTTGTTTGTTCAGTGTGCCCCTTGTATGAGTTGTCGTATACTATTTGCTCGTATCCATGGTTGGAATTTTCCTTCTTAGAAACTACATTTGTCTCATGTGTGGATGCCCAACATTACGTGAGAATGTGATGGCTGCCATCATTGTCGAATAAATACTCTTTTCTCTTTGAGCAAATAGAGGAGCTTTTAAAGTAGCTTTTTGCTATGCAATGATTTCTTGATGTGGATGTCAACTTTCCTTCCCAATAGCATATGCTCAATTTGTTGCTTGAAAAATCTGACTTAGTTGTTTGTTCAATGTGCCCTTTGTGTGAGTTGCCGCATGCTATTTCCTCGTATCCATAGTTGCAATTTTCCTTCTTAGAAATTACATTTGTCTCATATGTGGATGCCCAACATTACGTGAGAATGTGATGGCTGCCATCATTGTCGAATAAATACTCTTTTCTCTTTGAGCAAATAGAGGAGCTTTTAAAATAGCTTTTTGCTGCAGTGAACTTGTTTTCCTCCTCTGACTCTTCCTTTGGAATAATCACCTCTCTTGAAGAAGCGCTATATCCCTCCTTGGAGAATGCACTCATAACTCTTCAAGATTGTCGTAGACAATGCAATTTCTTACTTTATTTGCACATTCATTGACAAAGATGGCTATTCCTTTCATGATGGATGAAGTCTATCTTCAAGTCTCAAGTAGAAAATATTTCTCCTTTACTGATGTGCTGCAGATGCTTAAGATTATCGCTGCTATATTTCCAACAGCTTGCATATTGTATTTACGACGACATGCTTGGATGCCTTGGCACACTTTTCACATGCCATTATGTGAGTGATGTTAAATACTATTGATGATGAAGGATTTAAGCACACATATGCCTTTTATACCAATGGTGATCACACTCCAATTGCTTGAAGTGATCCAACCATAAACTAATTTCATTGACTTTGCATTGGCGCCATGGGAATTATCTCCAACATTTGCTCTTCCCTTTGGAGAGCTTCTTGTTGCACTTTGAAACCAAACGCTTCCTACACATGCTAGCAATGTGATTCTTCTTTCCCCAGTACTTGCATGGATGGAGGTCCTAATAAAATTGAGTCATGACCACCTCTTCTACAATGATTACCAAAAAATAGAACTATAGAGGTCTTATGCATATGCCTCTTCTTATAGATGTGGACTTGCTTGCTTTTCTCTCTATTGTCCAATAGTTCTTGTTTGGAAGGCTGCTCTCATGGAGATGTTTGACATTATTGCTTGGATCTTTGGATGGTACTGCTGCCACTTTTCTACATATTTTGATGCAGTGGTAATTGTTGGCCACGGATCCGCCACATGGAAAGGACTTGGTGTGTCAATGCGCCCTAGACCCGCAGACCAACATTGAAATGCCGGGAGGAAGGGATGCCCCCCGTGCCGATCTCCGGAGAAGGCCGGCTCCTTTCCTATTCTACCTGGGGTTTAAGATAAGAGTGCAGGAAAGAGATTAAAAAAGGTGAAGGGAACTGGAAAGAGATGTAAATATCATGTGGATTTGGGTGGGAAAGAACAAGCAACACGATCACAAATTAGCATCCAAACCAACAACAATCAAAACAAAGCATGTAACAGAAACTGCTACTGCGATTCTATCCTATGTATCCTTCCGTTTCGTATTCCAGATCCACTTAACTGCCAATGCTTAAATCCAGAGTTCAGAATTACAGCAATCAGAAATATAAATGGACACGGAGCAGAAATACTAGCAGAAGGCAGCATAAAAGAAAGAGACAAGAAGCAGAGCCAAGGATGCTTTGAATTAGAAAGTAGTTGTTCTGTTACAACAGAGCTCTCTAGCAATATGTTCCCCCTCCTTTTACAATGAAGCTCTATTGCTATTTATAGCAGGAATTTCCCCCCAAATTACAATTGAGCATGGAACCCGAGGCCCGACAAAAGCTGCAAAAGGTGCCAAAAGCTGCCAGGATTAGATCCCAGTCGGCTGTAGTTGTACTTGCAATATGGCTCTTCTGACATCTTCGGACAGATTTGGCAGGTGAGATGTCAGGTATGATAAATGCAGTAGGTTCGGTACAGTTTGTCATTCAATGTTCACCTACCCTGCCCTTGAAGTACATCTTCGTCTTCACCGAGACTGGTCCAAATCCTGAAAATTTGCCTCTTTTCATCCTAAGGGAGAGTAGCGACCTTGGGAGAGGCACACTCGCTTAGCAGTCACAGAAATGGAGGGGAATCCGGTTTTACCTGCATTAAAACCCCTTACCGATCTCTGTTGGAGGTTGCAGAAAGATGAAGCGACGCCGGAAATCTCCCATCAGCGACAACGATCTTTGGCGAGCCGACACTTAGCCATTTTTTGAGTAGCGACGCCGGGAATCTCCGAAAAGTTTAGCGACGCCGGGAGTCTCTCATCAGCGACAGCGATCGCGGGCGAGCCCATACTTAGCCATTTTTTGAACAGTTTTTCCCCTGTCGCGACGATGGAAGTCACTGAAATAAAGAGCAACGACGGGCGGCGCGGGCGACTTTGGGCGGCGCGGACGACTTTGGGCGGCGCGGACGACTTTGGGTGGCGCTGGACGACGCGGGCGACTTTGGGCGGCTTGGGCGGCTTTGGGCGGCGCCACACTTAGAATATTTTCATCAGTTTTCTTCCTCCGCCCATGGTCGCTCAAAAGAGGGGAGCGACGACGGACGACGCTCCAAAATGGAGCGACGACGGGAGTCTCTCCCAAGCCAACACTTAGAAAAATTCTGCTCTCTTGCTTCTCCGCCGAGATTTGCTCAAAACTGCTGCGACGACGGGCGACTTTGGGCGGCGCCACACTTAGAATATTTTCATCATTTTCTCTTCTTCCTCCGCCCACGGTCGCCCGAAAAAGGGAGCGACGACGGGCGACACTCCAAAATGGAGCGACGATGGGTGTCTCTCCCAAGCTGACACTTCGAAAATTCTTCACTTTTTCGCTTCCCCGCCGAGATTCGCTCGAAAAAAGGGAGCGACGCCGGGCGGCGCTCCAAAATGGAGCGACGACGGGAGTCTCTCCCAATCTGACACTTAGCCAATTTTCTGGCTTGAAATTGAGCTTTTTGGTTCTGCTTCCCGGAGTCATAAATTTTGATCCGTTGACCCGATCACCTATTATAATATATCGTCGGAAAGCTTGCGAAAATATCTGCAATGATGAAATATCCAAAGCTCATTTCATCCATTTTATCATCCCCGTTTAGGGCCCGCGAAAACCTAACACCTCTGCATGCTCTTTGCCGCTTTAAAATTCCACACTTAGGTAAAATTTTATCGAAAAAATTTAATGTGGCAAAAATGCCAACATTCTTGGCGGCTCGCGGGGCATTGAGCTCGCCTCAATGTGAAGACCTAGGCCTTTATCCGTTGGGCAACGGGGTCACCCTCGCTGTCCTCCTCTGAGTGTTCATTGACGACGACAAAATCTTTCGCCAACTCCTCTCCTTTTGATTTTGACTAGGGGCTTTTTCTCCTTGGCGCTCAAAAAAAAGCACGAACTAAAAAAAAACAATTGAAACTTTACATACTAGCCGGCCTATTTACATTATTTACACAAAAGTTTGCGACATGATTGGCATGCCGCCACCACAAACCTAGCTTCGGGTGCCTATCCGATGAATCTGCAGTGTCCGGACCAGATCTGATTGTACTTCAGTCGATCTTTGAAGTCCGGCTGGCCCCCCAAAGTTTGCCAGGTTGCGAACATGGTGCAACATGGCAGGTAATCATTCATGCCTGTACCCATACAATTGATGAACAATGTAGCAAGGAGATTTCCCACACGAGAGCCCTCTTCGGGTACTGGTTGCGGTGATGGTTGTAGCCAATACCACCAATTTAGAGAGTCCAATGCCTGTGGGATCTTGAGCATGGGTTCCTCCAACTCCTTGAAGCGATAGCAGTACTTTTCCGGCGATAGGCCTTCTGTCGGGGTCTCCTCAGGATCAGCCTCCTGGTGAGGCATGCTTATTAAGCTCTGGCAGAATGCTTGCGTGCTATGCCCTGGGACACAAAAACGGTGCAAAAGTGTGCCCTCTTTGCTCTCAGGTTCTCCTATTGGATCCTGTTCCTCTTCTTGGCCTGTCTCCCAATGGAAACTGCAAGCAACTATATAATTAATCGCTTGGGCGGTGCTTGCATATTCCCACTGTTGGCTTTGGACGAGGTCTGCCTCTCGAGCTCCACACAACTACATTTCGGGTCTGCACAGTATGAGGGATTTGCCATGGTGAATACTGCGCGGGATAGACAGGAGCTGGAGCAGCAACTACCGGAGAAAGTGATGGAGTTTCTCCCCACTGCCATTTTCCTGAAAGGAGCAAAAGCCGCTCCGCACGTACTGCTTCCTCAAATATTTGAGGGAATCTCCGTTCCCCTGATTGCAGTAGGAGGAGGCTTATGTCCGGGTGCAAAGCCCGAACGTAGAAGAGGTGGGCCTGGGCGGGTGTTGGCTGGATCTCCCTTGGAATTCTCTTCCAACTCCTCCAGAATCGGACATTGAAGTCTGTGATGTCCTCCAGAGGTGCTTTTGTGATGGTGGAGAGGTGCATCAAGAGCTGGAAGGGATCCTGAGAGCCGTCAAATGTGTTGATGAGCGCTCCCGCTAAGTCACCCCATGAGCAGATGCTCTTACGCTCGAGTAATCTGTACCACTGCAGCGCCCTTCCTTCCAGAGACGAGACCAGAAGTATGATCATGACATCTTCGTGGGTTATGCCATGGAAGTTTGCTAGAGCAACAACATCTTCAAGGTGCTCTCGGGCCATTCCCTTAGTGCCAATGTATTTTGTCAGGGTCTTTCGGGCACTTTTGGGAATCTCGTGCCAACTTTGGAGATTCAGAGGGATAGCATGCCATTATAGCAACAGTTTGCAGAGATCGCGGTTCTCGCCACTAAGTCGAAGTCGCCAGGTGAACATTCTTTTCTCCGCTTGTGAGGTCAAGGCTGCTCAGCAAACCTTGATTCCTCCGGGGTGTCTTGTTTCAGCTTTAAAAGGCGCCTACGATCAAGAAATCTGGATCTTCAGCTTAGTCAGAGTCGCCAGGTGATTTTGCCAGATGAAGGCAAGCCAGAGATTCACCAAACTCGGGCTTCCTTAAAATATGGGGACTGTTCGTCCCACCGGGCGTGCCATAAACTGTTGGCCACGGATCCGCCACCTGGGAAGGACTTGGTGTGTCAATGCGCCCTAGACCCGCAGACCAACATTGAAAGGCCGGGAGGAAGGGATGCCCCCTGTGCCGATCTCCGGAGAAGGCCGACTCCTTTCCTATTCTACCTGGGGTTTAAGATAAGAGTGCAGGAAAGAGATTAAAAAAGGTGAAGGGAACTGGAAAGAGATGTAAATATCATGTGGATTTGGGTGGGAAAGAACAAGCAACACGATCACAAATTAGCATCCAAACCAACAACAATCAAAACAAAGCATGTAACAGAAACTGCTACTGCGATTCTATCCTATGTATCCTTCCGTTTCGTATTCCAGATCCACTTAACTGCCAATGCTTAAATCCAGAGTTCAGAATTACAACAATCGGAAATATAAATGGACACGGATCAGAAATACTAGCAGAAGGCAGCATAAAAGAAAGAGACAAGAAGCAGAGCCAAGGATGCTTTGAATTAGAAAGTAGTTGTTCTGTTACAGCAGAGCTCTCTAGCAATATGTTCCCCCCCTTTTACAATGAAGCTCTACTGCTATTTATAGCAGGAATTTCCCCCCAAATTACAGTTGAGCATGGAACCCGAGGCCCGGTAAAAGCTGCAAAAGGTGCCAAAAGCTGCCAGGAGTTGCCAGGATTAGACCCCTGTCGGCTGTAGTTGTACGTGCGATATGGCTCTTCTGACATCTCCGGACAGATTTGGTAGGTGAGATGTCAGGTCCGTAGTGTCCTACCCCTTTTGAAGACAAAAAAATTTGCCACCAAAAGAGCCAGGTTTCGATCTTGGGTTCCAAACTGAAAACTTGAGTGTCTTGTTTGCTGATTTGGGTTATTCAGTGTTTTGTATGTTTGGAGATCATATGAACATTCAATGTACTAACTCCAATTTTCAAATATCATATTAACTCATGAATTTTCAACAAGACATTTTGACAAACATTTGTCATGCATACTCAGAAATAACAGGGCAGCTCTCAAGAATTGATCACAACTTGAAAACTATCAATCCAAATGCTACCAAATTCGAACACTAGCTTCTTCCAATATAGATAAACAAACCCAATAAAGGAAATTGCATTAAAAGGAGTATACCCGGAATTGTGAAGGTCTGATACAAATCTGGAAATGTTCATCAGCACACATAAATCTTCATTTTTTTATCATAAAATCCAATTTACAAACTTCTCCAGCATACAACTTATGTTTTTGAATACCCTTTTTGGAGACAATAACAAAGCATGTAAGAAATCCTCCAAAGACTAGGCGTTTGGACCTAGGCAAGCAACTCGTCCCCCAAGAAATGTACAGCCATGCCAGGAGCAGGTACGGCTGCTAATAAACACTACAAAAATCCAATGAAAGTCTCCAAAACCTACAGAAAAGGTGGCGGCTAGGTCTGTAGTTGCAAGTAGATCTCAAACTTCGACAAACCATTGCTGAGTGTGCATCCAAATTGCTCTATTTTGGCCCTAGATGGTACAGCCAGCTGAAGGAGTGAAGTGCAAATGAAATTGTATTGTTAACTTCAAACCCTCTCCAATATGCTCAACAATATCTGAAAATATCACCTTTATCAGCTCAATTGCATCCACTGAGTATGGATGCTCATTAACCAATCTAAAGGTATCTTTCAACCTCAAGATATGGTGTCCTTGTATGTGGTTTTTCTCACAATACAAGCCTGGAATGACTAAAAAGATTGCAACCTCCAAGTCTCACACAATAAGCTTCAAGAATAATAGTCAAAGATGTCCAATCAACTCTTTCAATGCCACTTTTATCCTTTCCCAAAGCTGGTTGATCCATTCACTTCTTAAATGTGGGATAATTTGTCTTTCCAAATGCTTTGCACTTTGAAGGCATACTTTTTACCATAAATTGTAATATTTCACTTATTACTTTCCAAGGAGACCATACCACTTTTATGACATTAGAAATATGAACTTTATAAAATCCCCTTTAATTCAAGTGGTTACATGACCCCTTTTAAGATTAAATTAATGCCCAACATTATAAAGTCATATTATAATTTAATTTAATACATTAATAACCTTTGGGCATTAAAATAATCAGTCTCTGAATGTCAGATCCTAGATATGAAAATGGAAACGGATACCCATTTCGCCGAACTACTCATCCGTAACATCCGTTTCCTGCCATTCAACCCCGTGACTGACTTACTAAAAATAGTAAGTCTCTGTACTCCTAGCTCTGGAAGACCAAAATCACTCAACCGAAGGGATATCTGGATACCCAATAAGGCGAAGAATATTATTACACCTTCCGCTCGGTCAGAAACCCTAATCGCTGACTTACTAAAAATAGTAAGTCTATCATCCAAACTCAGGAAGACTCCCAAAAACTGGCATCTGAAATCTGACCAAATCCTGGTGCAGGCTAAACATCTCCTGAATGCATCAACGCAACTGCCTCACCAAAAAAGGGAGTAGGTGAGATGTCATTCAATGTTCACCTACCCTGTCCTTGAAGTACATCTTCATCTTCACCGAGACTGGTCCAAATCCCGAAAATTTGCCTGTTTTCATCTTAAGTATGGGGAGAGTAGCGACCTTGGGAGAGGCACACTCGCTTAGCAGTCACAGAAATGGAGGGGAATCCGGCTTTACTTGCATTAAAACTCCTTACCGATCTCTGTCGGAGGTCGCAGAAAGATGAAACAACGCCGGAAATCTCCCATCAGCGATAACGATCTTTGGCGAGCCGACACTTAGCCATTTTTTGAGCAGCGACGTCGGGAATCTCCGAAAAGTTTAGCGACGCCGGGAGTCTCTCATCAGCGACAGCGATCGCGGGCGAGCCCATACTTAGCCATTTTTTGAACAATTTTTCCCCTGTCGCGACGATGGAAGTCGTTGAAAATAAAGAGCGACGACGGGCAACTTTGGGCGGCTTTGGGTGACGCGGGCGACTTTGGGTGGTGCCACACTTAGAATATTTTCATCAGTTTTCTTCCTCCGCCCATGGTCGCTCAAAAGAGGGGAGCGACGATGGACGGCGCTCCAAAATGGAGCGACGACGGGAGTCGCTCCCAAGCCAACACTTAGAAAAATTCTGCTCTCTTGCTTCCTTGCCGAGATTCGCTCGAAAACTGCTGCGACTTTGGGCGACTTTGAGCGGCGCCACACTTAGAATATTTTCATCAGTTTTCTCTTCTTCCTCTGCCCATGGTTGCTTGAAAAAAGGGGCGACGACGGGCGGCGCTCCAAAATGGAGTGACGACGGGTGTCTCTCCCAAGCCGACACTTAGAAAATTCTTCACTTTTTTTCTTCCCCGCCGAGATTCGCTCGAAAAAAGGAAGCGACACCGGGCGACGCTTCAAAATAGAGTGACGACGGGAGTCTCTCCCAATCTGACACTTAGCCAATTTTCTGGCCTGAAATTGAGCTTTCTGGTTCTGCTTCCCGGGGCCATAACTTTTGATCCGCTGACCCGATCGCCTATTATAATATATCGCCGGAAAGCTTGCGAAAAGATCTGCAATGATGAAATATCCAAAGCTCATTTCATCCATTTTATCATCCCCGTTTAGGGCCCGCGAAAACCTAACACCTCTGCATGCTCTTTGCTGCTTTAAAATTCCACACTTAGGTAAAATTTTATCGAAAAAATTTAATGTTGCAAAAATGCCAACAGTAATTTGCTTTTATCATTGACTTATTTGAAATGTTTCTCTCTTTGAAGATCTTTACCCTCCTCCTTGGCCTCTTGCTTGGCAATGGTACCTTAATTTGGCATGCTTTTGTGTAACTATAGCCCGTCCTCTTTAAAAGGCACACCATTGTTTAAAAAAAAATTCTGCAAAGCATCTATCACTCTTTTGATATCCAAACCCCATATATGGAAACGTCAGAACTCCCTTAACGAAATACTTGATTCCTCAACCATTCTTATCAAGCCCTTGGCCTTCCTAGCCTATTCTCTTCAACAACTTGGAGCCAACACCTTTAGTTTGTTTAAAACTTGCAAAATCAAAATTTGAGCAGCTATCATGACATCTTTTATTATAGTGAACATCTTTGGTGGAAGTATATTTTTTGTTTTGCATTTTATATGCTTCTTGGATTTGAGGTAGGCAACTCTTCATCGATTGATGTGTACTTTCCACTAAAGAAACTTCAAATAGATCCTTTTGAACACTTGAAGTGCTCTTAGCTTGGTTCCACTCAGCCTGTGACAAAACTAGTTACTAATCACTTCTAAAACTCTCTATTTTGGCATCAAAGCTATGCTTCCATGCCCAAATATACTCATAGATGTTAAGAACAGAGTACAGGCAGTCAATTAGGAGCTTGATGCAATTCTAATGAAGCTTGAATTGTCATTGGAATTCAACTATTCGCTGCTGTCATATGATTCTCGGTTCTTGCCCAATGTTGCCAGTTTTTAAGCATGAAAACCGTTATGAAACAATGCAAACCCCATACAATGAAGTGGAATGCAACTAAAACCATGGAGTAATCATAAAAGCACACTCACAATAGTAATAACAAAATGATTTAGAGTGGGGAAATCTCTCTAGGGAAAGAAAACCCAAAGTTTAATCAGCCATGCTTTATATTTCTTGCAAAAATGGAGAATATATAAGAGAAGTGGTTATCAACTTGTCCTTGGCTGAGATGTACAACTACTATGCACTTGTTTGCAGTCTCATGTAGTGCTTTTCAGTGTCTTCTTGCTCTAATTTCGTTGGAACTTTCTTGCCCTTACTCTTGGCACTTCAATATTCCCTTCTTCTTCTTCCTGATTACGCCCAAATAAGCCTCGTCTAGTCCATTCCACTTCCAAATTTGGGAGTGTTACTGATGTTTCTTGATTTCTGAGGTTTTTTCAAGTGTGGAAATGGATGGAAATGATGTGCGATGCTTCTCCCTTACATATATTCTTCTTGACACTCGCGTATTTCACATTTTGACCACCTTGCACACATAAATCAACCAATTTGCTGGGTGGACTGTTGTTTGGTCTTTTGAAGGTACAAACAGATGCATTTTGAGCTGAAACTTGGTATGCACATGGAGAATGATCAAAAGAACCTTTAGTATAAATTGTGTCTTATTTGGAGCTCTCAGGGGAGAGAAAATAGGACTATACAATAGACCGAGTTTTGCCATTTTAAAGGATTACACAGATGTATTTTAGGCTGAAATTTATACTGCCCTTAGTCCTCTTTTACGTGGAAAAAGAATCACTCAATTGAATATCATTTAGTCTACTTATGCCCAAAATATGACTCATCTTGATTGTTCTTTCTTATTTTTTCTGGGTTGGGTCAGATAATGCATTTTAAACTCAAATTAATTCTGAGCATTCTTATGACCAAAATGAGGATCCCAAATTGCATGAGCAATAGGTCTTATTTCAGGAACCTCCCTATGAAGTTTCATTGAAATCTGACTTCATTTGAAGGAGATATGGCCAAAAGATGATGCTGCCTTGTTTTGGAAGCTTACTGAGTCATTGTTGCTTAGCTGTTTGTTCTTGGCACCATTTTATTATGCTTCTAAGTGACCTCTCATGGATTTAGTTGGATCATGGATGCCAACTGCTCTTGCATTTGTTTCACTTCTTGTACATACTTGCCTTGTGCTATGATTTCATAAGCAAGGCTCTTTCCTTGTGTATTTTGTTGCTGCATCTTGCCAATTTGCTTTGCAATCATTGCTTGTGTTTTTCATGCTCTTGGAGTTATAGGCAGAGGAATTGACACATCCGCATGGGTGCATGAATGCAGGCACACAAATTGATAATACATGTGAATAAGAGTTTTGTATGTGGGTTTGTCGAGTAGTGTTGTGTGTATGTGGTAATATGTGTTTGCAATTATGTAATGTAATGGGGTATGTTAATTTTCAACGTATACAAATACTTTGGTGGTAGGGGTAATTACCACCCGCCTACCGGTCCCATAAAACCTATATGTATGCATCTAGCTTGGTTGTTGGGGAGCTTATGCATGTATGTAGTTTGTTAGTGTAGGTTGTTGGCCAAAGTGTGTTATTGGCTAGGAGTTGCTAGTTGGCAGAGTTGTTCATTGAAGTATATTGTATTGCAAATAGTTGTTGTGGAGGATACATGTTGTGTGTGTAGTGTATTCATATATATGTAAGTTTTTCCTATTTATAAGTGGTAATGGAATTATATTGTAGTGATTTGTATTTCATTTCTACATTCTAGCATCGTTGCCTGTTCGAAGTGGGGTTGAAATTGGTGACATGGAGTTGTGATGAGCATATGGCTTGGGAAAGTACATAACAATGACGATGAGATGATTATAGTGCAATTGGCCAATGACACATTTCCCAGGAGGTAAGATTGGGGTTTGCAACCAAAAGTGGTGCAAACTTTTTTGTTGATGCTGATGACAGGCCAATTGATGAATATGTGTGTGCAAACATGCGTGCTGACGAAAAAGTACGTGAGGAGAACCTACGCGATAAGCGACGCAACAACTTGCATGATAACATATGCGAAGAGGTTCGTGCAAACGTGTGCGCTGATGAGGAAGTCTATATAAGTGAGGATATGCATACAAACATGTGCATCGATGAAGAAATTTGCTTAAGTGGAGACATATGCATAGACGGACAAGTTTGCAAAGATGTGCAGGCAACTGACAGAGGTGTCTATGTCAAAGGTCATGTTGATGAAGATGTTCATGACGAAGGGTGTGATGAAGGCATGTGTGGCAAAGAAGATGTGCACACAAACATGGAAGTTCTTGTTCTTGATGTTCATTAGGGGCGTGATGAAGCACATGATAACAAGTTTGATGAAGGAGAAAATTCAGGTTGGCAAGAAAGGTTTAGTGGTTGGAGCAAGTTGTGCGTTAGATAGTGCGCATGACAAGAGTTGGGCATTGGAGCAATCGCAGGTTGATGTGTCTAATGGTGAGCGGGGTGGGAGTCTAACATCATAGCAAATGATAGATGGCGTGTCCAATAATGCAAATGATGAGAGTCCACCACTAGAGCAACTACAGGTTGGTTGGTGTGCTCGATGGTTAGCGAGACAGGATTTTGAAATCGGAGTAACAAGTTGATGTGTTTCATGGTGTGCAGGATGGGAGCCTGACACAGGAGCAATTGTGGTGTGGTGCGTTTGACAATGCATGTGATGAGAGTAAGACATGCAAACAACCATCACCTATGCCAAACCGTTATGACATTTACCAATTTTGGCAATTGGTATAACATACAAGTATCTCACGTTTCATGGTGGTGAAACAGAGGACCTTGTTAGGCATTGGAAAATTGGCTTCTGATGTGAAAGACCAATGGGTAGAACAACAAAGCAGATGGGAGGAGGTTATTCCCTGTGACGTTGCATGGAATTGCAATAGACTAGTACATGAGATTGCTAAAGGACAAGTACTAGACTTGGGAGGAATTATGGGAATCCTCTGTGTAAGAATCTAAATTGTTTTGCAATGACGATGATGTCATTGCATAAATCTGTAGGGTGGAACATGGTGAGATGAAACCTGTTCAGTCCTACAACCAAAGGTTGAGCAGGTTTTTTCCCCATTTGGAGAAGGATTTGTCAGACTCATTGAAGAAGAGGTGGTTCATCGAGGGACTTCTTTCATATAAGAAGATCATGTTGGCCTCTCTAGCATCATATCAAGAGGCCTTTGAGCGGGCCTTAAACTTGGAAAGTGAGGTGAAGACATCACTAAGATGTTGGATGTAGCACGGTGGTGAGTATACCAACGGTGGAGGAACAATATGATAGATTTAGAGGCCAAACAAGATTGCAGTCAATACTTTCTCACACTGGCTCAACATCCCACTTGTACGACAATCAAGTGATAATCCACTTGTACAACAATCAAGCAATAATCCACTTGTACGACAAGTGCTTGAACGACAAGCCACTCACTTGGATGGCAAGCCACTCACTTGTACAACAAGTACTTGTATGGCAAGTACTTGTACGACAATCAACAATCCACTTGAATGACGCTCCTAACTTCTCCTCTCGTACGACAACTCTCGTATGGCACTTCTGGACTACAACTTTGCTTCACACTTGCACACAAAACTTGGAACAACCACAATCTACCAACCTACTTGCAGCAATAGCATCACACAAAACACATATAATCACACAGATGAAGGATGAATCATCATTGTATTACTCTTGCTTGTATGACATTGACATTACAGACCGTCTGCCCTGGCAATATACAATGCTACAATGGATATACAGACACAAACTCTACATGCATAGATGCTCTCCTGGTACTCCATCCTCCGTTGGTATTTAGTATCCGAGTAAATGAATGGGGGGATCCTATTTAACATTGAGGGCTGGTAGTTAATAACAACTAGTAGGCAGGAAAATTGATATGTCTTCTTTTAGTAAATAAGTTTTGGTATTTTGTGTTATTTTGTAGTTGTACGCAAAGTGTTTGACGAAATGTGCGTACATAAAGTGGCAATATAATAATATGTGATAAAGTGAAATATTAGCATTTATGAGTCATAAAGTGACTTATGAAATGAAATGTAAATGTAAGTTAATGCAAGTCAAATGTAATTTAGGAAAATGATGAGGTGTCAAGTAGTTAGAGGGTGCAACTAATTTCTAGTTGTATAAATATGACCCTTGCCTCATTTATTCATATGTAAGGTTGATGGAGGTATGCCGATGGTGGTGGAGTTGGCCGACGCGTATGCTTGTATTGAAAGTTGTGGTGGCTGGTTGTTGTTGGCTGTAAATGGTTGATTGCACCGAAAGGAGAGTGCATTGCTGTAACCAATTAAGTCTGTGTAATGCTGTATTTGCAGAAAACCCTGTAATGCTATAGCCGTACAAATTGCAGATTGTATGCAAGTGCTGTACAATTGCTGTTAATATAAAATCTGCATATATTATCTATCATTTGCTGTTGTTATTGGAGGTTTCTGTTGGCCACGGATCTGTTACAGGAAAGGATTTGGTTTGCACATGTGCCCTAGACCCGGACCAACCTTGAAAGGCTGAGAGGAAGAGATGCCTCCCGTGCCAATCTCCGGAGAAGGCCGGCTCCTATACTAACTACTTGGGGTTTTCAAGATAAGAGTGCAGGAAAGAAATTAAAAGAGTACAAAAAGAAATGTAAATAGCTTAATAGTGCAGTGGGAAAGAACAAGCAGCACAATAACTCATCTATATTTAACCCAACAACTATCAATATAGAAAATGAACAGAAATCAATACTGCGTTAATTTTCCCTATGTATCCCTTGAAAGGATTCCAGGTTCATCTATCTTCCAATGCCTAAATCCAAATAGCAGAATTATAGCAATCAGAAAGTAAATGAAATATACAGAAATACCTGCCAGAGGCGTCATACAAAGAAAACACAAAATTGAAGACAAGATTTCTCAGTATTGATGCAAAAGTCTCAAATACAACAGTTTTCTAGCAATATGTGCCCCTTTTTTCATTACAATGCATGGGTTTTTATAGAGGACCCTCCCTCCGAGCCATTAATGAACTAGATGCACAAGGACATTAAAGTGGCTCAAAATTGGCGCTTGGCCGCTTTTTGCAAATGAAACCTCCCATCTGATTACTACAATTGGTTACAGGGCCACCTTAGGCGGAAAATTTGCATTTATGCGCCGCGAAAATGCCTTGGATTCATACCCCGTTTTTGAATGCGTGCCCCTCAGGAGTAGCGCCGGTGTCAGGAGTGGCTTTGGGGGAGCTTCGCTGGAAATCTGGCCTGAATCGCAATTAGAGGGAGGTTCGCCTAGTTTGCCCTCGAAGTGTAGCTTCGCAAGAAAATTGGGCCGAAGTGAAGGTTCGGGGAGGAGACAAAATTGCCCATGACAAAAATGTCCTCACTGGTGGTGGTTCGCTGAAATCAGGCCCGAGGAGTAGCTTTGCAAGAAAAACTGGCCGAAGTGGAGGTTCGGCGGTTGGATGGATGCTTAGCCAAGGTGAAGGCCCGAAGCGGCAGTTCGGCAGGGGGATGGCCCGAAGTGGCCGGTCGCTTGGCTAAGCACATACTTCGCCTTGAGTTGGTGCTTCGCTGAAGATGGGGCCCGAAGTGATGGTTCGGCCAAATTCTGGGCGAAGCGCCCGTTTCCCTTAGAATATTTTCCGCCGTTTGAGTGCAAGCTCGCCAACACTGGGGCCGAAGCGAAGGTTCGGCGGACCTGCCCCCCGAAGCACCCTTTTGGCCGAGTTTAGGCCCAAACTGGCACCCTTCTACAGGCAGTTCGTCAAATACATGGGCCAAAGTGACACTTCGGCGACTTTCCTGACGAAGCTACAACTGCCTCAAGACTTCTTTCTTTCGCGGAGGGGAGGGTTCGCTGGAGCTTTTGGCCGAAGTGAAGGTTCGGCAGCTATAGTGCCCGAAGTGGTAGCTTCGGGGGCATTCCGGGCGAAGCGCCCTTCATGCCTTAGAATATTTTCCGCTCAAAATGGGCTTTTTCCTGTTTCTCTTCAGCGAAGCTGCCGATTTGCTCCTTTCCTGAGCGAAGCTGCCCCTTTCTGCCTGCTTTGTCAGCGAAGCTGCTCTTGCGACTAAAATGGACATGGGGCCGCCAAAATGCGGGAATTGGCTGTGCCGAAGCACCATGAAAATGACAGAAGAGCAGAAAAACAAGACATGGAGGAGAAGGAGAATCTAAACATGGAAATTAAACAATATTTCAAAATTTTACCCCTTGAACAAAATGTGACAAAATCGTCAACATTCCTGGCGGCTCGCGGGGTATCGAGCTCACCTCGATGCACGGACCCCTAGCCTTCATCCATTGGGTTCAGAGTCACCTCCTCTCCCTTCTTCATGTTGCTCCTCGTCTTCTAGGGGTTTTTCTCTTGATACTTCTCCTTCTTCCTTTTCCTCATCTTGTTCTTGCTCTGGCTGGTCTTGTTGTTGCTCTGATTGCTGGGGAAGATGTGTGCGAATGCGCTCTAGGGGACGCCGGATGTGGGCCCACACCCCTTCCTGGAAAGGTTCGCGGTCACAGAGTGCTTTCACCAGGCCCTGGAACCTTTGGATTTGATCGATATCGGCATGTTTGGCTCTTTTGCTCAGGTCTGTCAAGCAGGCTTCGATCTGACAGTATCTAGACATGAAATCCACCACCTGCGCCTCCGTGATGGGGTCCACCCAATCATCTATCTCCGATGTGTCATTTTCAAAGACTGTCCACATTGGCTTGAGTTCATCTTTTGTCAACAGGTTCCCATCATCGTCAGTGAAATCGGGGAACCCTAGCTGCGAGAGATTCTGGAAGTATGACAGTGAAGTGCGCTGCTCTTGCTCGAAAATATCCATCAACCGCTTGGCCTTCTGAGCTTTCTTCAATTTGGAGAAGGTGCGAAGGGTTGACTGGACAGTGGACCTATATCTCGCGGTTCGGCTCATAGCCGAAACCTCCAGGTCTTGATACTTAATGCTTTGTACTTCAATGACTAAAGTAAGCCGACGTTGTATTTCTCTCATCACTTCATCTACAACCGGTCCGTCCTGTGAAGATGCACGTTGGGCCTCCGTGATGTACAGCAGAACGGAAAGGGCGCTGGACGCTCTGGACCTGAAATTTTTCAACAAATGGGTGCGGATGCCCTTTATCCGGTCCTTGGTGAAGAGCTCCACTTTTGACTCTCTCATTAAACTGCTGCTGCAACTCCTGGACGCGCACCTCAAGCTTCTTTACTTTATCCTCTGTTTCCTCGCGCGCTTTCTGGTGGCGCTCAGCGGTGCTCTGGAGTTCGCCCACCTGCTGCTTAAGGGCTATCACCTCTTGCTTGAACTGCTCTGATTCTTTCTGCGCGTCCTCCAGCTGGGCGTGGCCCTCTGCCAGATTTTCTTCCAACCTCATATTGGCATTCTCTGTGTGACCAAGAAATCATGAATGATTGATGAAATGAAATATTTGTATTAACCATATAATTTAGGAACTATAGTTTAAATAGGTTACAAAATAGGTAATCAAACTGAATGAACAAGAGATCAGGCCGAACAATCTACCAAGAGGAAGAGAGTTTGGTTTAGAACTCTTCCACCTAGGATATTTAGGAAATTAACCATTAGATATTTAAGACAGTAAATATCTACATGGTAGAAGATAGAAAAGTAAATGTAATAATATACCCAAGTAGTGTAATGCAATATACTACCTATTTTACCTAGTGGAGTAGAAGGGTAAATATCCCAAAGAATGGAATATTACTCTAACGTCCCCCCTTATTACATTATTTGGGTAATGTATATAACTGCCCCAATACAGTGAAAAAGATGTCGATCTGTTGGTTCTTGCTCTGTCACAGTACTCTTGCTGCTTCTAAGCAAAAAGTGGGTCATTCCTCACTTTGTCTTCGCACCAATGAATGTCCTTATAGTAATCTCATCATCCAACCGAATTGCATGGGTAACCAGCCACTGCAATCGCTAGGTGTAGTAGAATAGATCACTTCATACGAGGTTCATTCAGTTACAATATGAGTTTGCAAAAGATAAGGTAGCTAAGGTGCCGGTTGCTTCCGAAAATGCACCCTTATAAGTTCACTCTGTGTGTTTTTTCTGAACCAGAATCAAAATCGGAACTAGACACTTCACTAGCAATATTGCCTTTGTTTTTCTTTTGTGTTGTGCCTTTGTCTTTCATCTTAGTTTTCCATGCTGAATAATTAGGACCTTTAAGCAATTGTGTATCAGTTAAGTATTTGATAGTTGCCATGATGAAGGTCCTAGAATTTGCACTAAGATGATTTTTCTTTCACTCTTAAGTGATATTTAATGGCACCTGCCTGAAAATCCTCTTGAAGAGAGATAATCAGTTGGAGGAAATTAAGCCAAACAAATAAGAGATGAAAGATAATTCACTCAAAAAGATATTTAATGGCACTCGCTCGAAAATCCTCTTGAAGAGGTATAATCAGTTTGAGGAAATTAAGCCAAACAAATAGAGTGAATTAGGGGTTTTTGTTTGTAGGAGAGAATAACAAGTGAATATTGGCTTTAAATCTGTGCAATGGTTAACACAAATTTATTAGTGAAATTTTAGGGTATGAGTGTTCTTGATTCTATGACTTAATTGCAAAAGAAATAATGCAATAATCAAACAAGAATGCCCACAAAATTCTTATCACCTAGGTGTCGGATGCAACCGAAAATGCACCTAATTTGCCAATGAAGGTGTCGAGTAAAATCGAAAATGCACCTTTTAATTTTTGCAACAAAATGTGAAATTGTGTTGTGCAAAAAATTGATATGTTTTTGTCTCCTCCTTGTCTTACAATTTTGCAAATAATGTGACAATAAACAATTGCCTATCTTTTCTAATTTTGCAAAATAAACAAGTTTGATTTGTTTTAAGTGCTCCTCACTTTTTGTGTTACAATTTTGCAAAGAAGATCAATTTCTTATCTTCCCCCCTTGATTTGCAAAATTAACAAAACTAGCACTCCTTTCAAGACAAGTCGACACACGACCTGCGTTTGAAAGACTTCCAGAACTAGTTGACACACGACTTAGTTTATATGGACCCAATGTCACAATTTCTTCTCAAGTTTTTGCAAAAAATAAGATGTGCAATTTCCTGTCTTTTATCCCTCCTTGGAGAAAACAATTGCACAAATTTTGACTTTGAATTTTGCAAGTTCTGGTGACTCCTTGTGTTACAATTTTGGAAAAGAAGAATCACAAAATGTGATATTTCCCCCTTTTATTTTGCAAAATTAACAAGGGTTTTGGAGAAGAGTTGTAGGCTTCAAATTTGCAACAAAATCATGCTAAGTTCTTGTCTTTTATCCCCAAATTTGGAGAAAACAAAGAATATAAATTCTTGTAGTTGCAAAATAGAACCCTTTTTATTTTATTTTAATGCATAATTTCTAATTAATTTTAAGCATCAAATTAATTAATAAAAAAATAATTTTGTTAAAAAATCATGATTTTAAAACAAAATATATTTAATTATTAAGAAAAAAAACTCAAAACTAAGTAAAAATTACAAAAAAAATAAAAAATTACCTTAAGACCATTTGGTGTGGCGCCCCTTCTATCAAAAAAATGTTGATAGTGTCCCCGCGGGGAGTTGAACTCGCGACCCCGCGGGGCTTAGCCCTTGGCTGGCTCTTCAAGCTAGTCGGGCTATCCCGCCCGACGAAGCTTGAAGGGGAAGGCCTTCACCTTGAGGCGGAGCGGGAGTAAAGTGGGAATAATCCCACATGCGTCCCGTGGACGCAATTTTGCGCTTTAAAAGGGCAAAGATGACCTTTACTTGTCGATTGCCTTTGGGCAGTCAGTTCAGGTCGTGTTTTGGTCCCCGCCACTTGTCGGCGGTAGTGTGGTCCACGCGTCGTGTCCGGTGGCTGTCCACCACCTGTCAGTCCGCCACGTGTCTGTCCAGATCAGGTTGACATGTCAGCTCCCGACCCTCAGGAGTCGTGCCAGCTGCCAAGTCAACACCCCATCGCCATGTCAGCAAGTGCCGTCCATCTCCTCGGGATCCGAGCCCACGCCAGATGACGTCAGCTTTGTCAGATCCTCGGGCCGCAAGCCAGTGCCACGTGTCCGCCTATGGATTTCCAGGTGTTCGCAGGTTTAGGTCTTGTCCAACGTGTCCACCACGGAGGGCTTTGAGTCGGGTCTGGTGCGTCCTCGAGGTGCGTGCCGTTGGTCAGCGATGTCGGTGTCTAGGTTAGGAGTTTGGTGCGCTCCGTCGGGAGTGTGAGGGCGCTTCGGCCCTCTAGGCACTCCCGATTGGGTTGGCCACGTGGGAGCGTGAGGGCGCTCCTGCCCTCTATGCGCTCCCGCTGGCTTGCCGCGGGTGCGCTATCCCTGTGGGAGGGAGCCTCAAAAAGGCTCCTTTTGCGACCCCTTGGGCACGATCGCGTGATCACCGGCAGGAAGTGTGCTGCCCGATCGATTGACTGCGGGTGCTCAAGATCGTCGACGTATAGGGCCTTGCCGGTCAATCTCCTGCGGGCCCCAAAGCCTGTTGAGGTGGGGTCGGGTGGGCCTGGAAAAAAATCCTAGGTTGCTACCTCCTCTGCCTCCGGGCTTAGTGGGTTAAATAAATCATTAATCAAACATTAGGAACTTAGGAACTTTAGGAAGATAGGAAAATAAATTAAAGTCACCAAATGAAAATGGTGCTTCCTCCTGCGCGATCGCCTTCGCCTTCTCCAGCGGAACGAAGATGTCTCGTTGCACTTCCTCGCCTTGTCCAGTGGAATGAAGTTTCGTTGCGCTTCCTCCCTCTGGCTCCCTCCAGCTCTGATGCCAATGTGACCAAGAAATCATGAATGATTGATGAAATGAAATATTTGTATTAACCATATAGTTTAGGAACTATAGTTTAAATAGGTTACAAAATAGGTAATCAAACTGAATGAACAGGAGATCACGCCAAACAATCTGCCAAGAGGAAGAGAGTTTGGTTTAGAACTCTTCCACCTAGGATATTTAGGAAATTAACCATTAGATATTTAAGACAGTAAATATCTACATGGTAGAAGATAGAAAAGTAAATGTAATAATCTACCCAAGTAGTGTAATGCAATATACTACCTATTTTACCTAGTGGAGTAAAAGGGTAAATATCCCAAAGAATGGAATATTTCTCGACTGAATCGTGGCACTTCGGCAGCCCTTTTCTTTCTACTTCTTTCAAGCGGTTGCTCATCCTCTTCAATATCGTGGCCAGATTCTACCACCGGCCTGCCTGGCTGCTGGTGCTGCTCCTGTTGGGCCTTGGATTGCTCCCCTTGTTCTGAATGCTTTTGTACTTCTTCAATTCTCCTTGGGCTCTCACCGGAGCCAGGGGCGCTTCGGGGTACAAAATTTGAGAACAATATTGGCTACCAGGAGTCATAATAGGCGTTGAATATGTCAGAGAACTCCCCGTCTATAAGGAGGAAGGTATCAGATTTTTGCTTTCGGTGATGAACTCTCATAATCCACCACACTAAGAGCTTTTCCTCCGACCACCCCTTCAGGTGTTTTCTCATCTTTTTCCAGAACGAAGAACTCAGGTCCAGGAATGGGTGCCGTGATGGAACATATTCTTCTTCAATAGGGTAAAAATCATGCCATGGAGGTAAGGCTTGTATCCTCTCAAAATGCCACTCTAGATCACGGCCTGTGGGATTATTGCGTTGCTCTACAATCTCTGGGTGCGGGCAGACATGAAAATTCTTAAATCTGAGGAAGTCTCTAATGACACCCAAAGGGTCATATTGCCACCGTTGGGGTAGCTCCAGTAGACCAAAGTCACTGAGCGTTGCTGCAAGGTAAGCGTTCTGCTTGATGGCAAAGACCTCAATGACACCCATCCTGAAGGGGAAGTCGCAACTATGTCCCCATTTTCTACCATGGCTGTAAATTTGATCTGTATAATCACTCTGGCGGGCGACCTCCAAAGCGAACAGGTACTCCGAAGTGTAGTATGGGAGGAGAAATGGTTTACTGGTAAACCCGAAAATCTGAACCACCAGCCCCTGGGTAAGCTGGAAAACATCGCCCAACCTTCTGTACACTACGTCATCCCTCATTGATGCAGGTACCCAGGGACAAGAGCCGCCTATGATCTCCAAAGCACGTCCCAAAAATTCTTGATTGAAAACATAGTAGGACTCAGTTCGCACCAGAATCGGGGTCCACTGGTATACAAATAGCGACTTTTTGTCTTTGTCAGAAGTGTTGACAGCGATACGAGGGAAATTGTCGTGCATATAGTAAAAGAACAACTAGGCCAAGAAAGAGCATGACCCGAAGTACAGATCAGTTCCTGCGTTCTTCAAATCCGTTAGCCTCGAGTGCAGGCCGCGAGCCACCCATTATGCCCAATCGAAGAATACTGGGTTGGTATTAGGCCTTGCAGGGTCGGGAGAGTAGAACTCCCCATGCGAAATGCACTCAGCGAGGGCTATCTGCCACGGGTATACCGCGGCATCGGTGGGTAGCCCTGCTACCCACACCAGAATAGAAAATATATCCGGGTACTTGAACTTATCCAGATGCACCGGCGTATTTGGCAATTTGTTAGTTGGGAGCCCCTGCTTCAATTGCCCCTCCATGAATTGCACTATATGGCGATACCTGTCCTTTTGCTCATTTATATTAACATTCCTGACAGTGTATCCTCGAGGAGGCCCCTGCCCTGGAGCGAAGGCTTCTTGGATATCATTTCGGTAAATTGAAAACATTTTCATCCCTGAAGAGTCTTGAACCTGCCTGGTGAAAGGATCATAGTGCTGGGCAATGGCATGTACCAGTTCAGGGCAGTTGTGAACTGGGGTACATAGATACCAGTACTACTGTGAGTAGTACACAACTGTCCTTCGGTGTTCTGCGAATACCCGCATCAACATCTGGTCAATTGTCTGGTGCAATTCTAAAACTCTTAGAAAGGACGGTATCCCTAATGCCTGCCCATCTGTCAATAGGCGGGTCGATTGACCCTTCTTCTTCGGATTTTTCTTCTTCTGCTATCTGCTTCTCAGTCGGGACATCAGGCTCTTTTCTTCTTGACCTTTGCCTCTTTTCTTCTTTGGATGCTTTCGCTTTCTCCGAACTTCCCTCCTTTGGCGCCTTATCTTTCTTTTCGGTAGCCTTTTTGCCCATTATAGCTAGAAGGGCTATACAAGTGTCAACAGTAGACGGGCTTGCAGGCAGAGTTTCGGCAGAGTTCAGACAGAGTGTGGAGCAATTTTCAAGAAGGCTAACCATTTTCTGTTGGAGGTGCATCTCTCTTTTATTAGCAGGAGCCGAAGCCACCCTATTAATGGCGCCTATGGGAAATAATTACGCAAATCGTGCTGGGGAGGATTGCATTGCTCCATGGTTGGTGGTTTGGTGCCGTTTGCGAAGACCAAAGTACCTTTGGGATCTCACTTCACCTCGAAATCTTAAACACCCTTGTTACCACTCCCCAAGGCACGAGTTTTAAGCTTAACTAATTCCTCTTGGGATGTGTGCCACCCCCTTCCATTAACTCGTGCGCCTTGGGAATTTAACAGGAGTCGCCATTTTGCACGCGCTCCAATGCGCATTTTAAATATGGTTCGCCCTTCTATGGCTATTAACTAGACGCTTCGGCCCAAAGTTGAGCGAAGCTCGACTTAGGCCCTTGAGGCGCCCGAAGTGGGCCCTCGCGCCTTTCCTAGCACTTTGCGCAAATGATATAACTTTGCCGCGATTCGGCGTAAACTAGAGGTTCGGCAAATTTTATGCCCGAAGTGGATTCTAAACCCAGGGACGAGAGAAGTAGTTGGTCGTTGAATTTACTTCCATGGATATACTTCGCGTTGACCCTTTTAAACTCGTTGCTTCGCGGAGCGATTCGGCCGAAGTACCACTTCGGCCCGAAGGTTGGCAAAGCTCCAACTGCTCCCAGCGATTGAGCGGAGCGCCCTTTCGTTCCTCTCTTCTAACTCGGGGCCACACGAACTTCTGTCTAGGGGCCGGGAAACAGTGAAGTGTTGCTTCCACAATGTGAAGCTTAACACGATGCGAAGCTTCCATGATTTTCCCGTCTTCGTCATTGAAGGGAGACTTTTCTCGATTGGGGTCGCCCTTTCTCTTGACCTCCGCTTCGGGTATTAGGTGAACCTCGCTGTATATCTGCCGATAGCGACTGCTTCGCTCGAATTTGGCCGAAGTGCATCATTTTCCTTAGGCATCGGGCGAAGCTCGGCCCGTTCGACCAAAACGCGTTTACCTTGCAGCGAAAACTACGAACTAGCTGTAGTTCTGCTTCTGGTTCTAAAAAACTGGAACAAATATGTACATGCGAACATAACTAAAAAAAGATGAAAACTATATACATGGGCAGAACCTTATGGTACGTTTTCGTGGTGAAAAGCCTTCAGATGAAGGTCGTTGACTGGGATGGGCAGAGTATGACCCGCCATATCTTGCAAGATGAAAGAGTTGGCCTTGTTAACCCGGGAAATCTTGAATGGGCCTTCCCAGAAGGCATCAAACTTGTCGTGATTTCCTGGCTTTGCCTTCCATGCATCCCATTTCAGCACTAAGTCTCCAACTTGGAAGGTGCGAGCAGTGGCTTTCCTTTTAAACCAGTTCCGGGTAGTCTCAGTGTGCTTCATGAAAGCTTCATAAGCTTTCTCTCTGTCCTCTTCAAGCTGCAGCAACTAAGCTAGTCTGGCATCCATGGGATCTAGCACCCCTCTTTCGTCATCTAGCATCCAGAGTGCGGGCATTTCGACATGGGTAGGCAGAACAACCTCTTTTCATGAGTCTTGGTACTTACATTGAAGACAGGCGAAGGGGCATTTAAAAGGAGGGAATCAGGCGAAGGAGCATTCAAAAGGACCACCCGTCATTGTCCACAAATATTGACCTACACGATCAAGCCTGTCAGAGCCAATTGTGTGTCAGCCACAACAACCACCCACCATACGCATGAGCCTACCTTGCCAATATACACTAGGCAAGAAGGCCATGTCCACCACGTCAGCAAGGTGATGCGTTCCAGGAGAAACTTGGAAGAAAGGTAATGGCGCAACCACCCCAATGCGACAACAAAGAGATGAGTCAACGACAATTGATCATCTGAAGGCTTGAAAGCTCTCAGCATTTATGGCCTTGGATCCAAAGACCTTCGAAGCTGTTGTTTATAGTTGTAGAAGGATTTCAACTTCAAAAGCAGAGGATAATTTGGAAGCCTTCAGCACAAAAATATTGAGGGAAGGAACCCTCCTCCCTGCTTATAAATAGGCCCGGATTTTATTGTAAAGGCATTGGGAACTGTCTGCTTGTGCTTGGTACCCAACCTTGCGGGCTCTTCCTTTCACCCTTCTTTCCAATTGTAATAAGTGGAGCTCGAACCTTGGCCCGTTGCCTAAGGAGCATCAAAACCTTCAGGCCTCATTGTCTTGTAATCATTCTTGGCATTTTAATGGAAGTCGTGACTAATTTTGCTCTGTCCTCCTTTCTTTAACTTGTTTTTGGTTTCTGGCAATGTGTTTGTTTGGTTGTGTTCACTTAGCTGTAGGACGACGCGTTTCATGTTCATTTATGGCCACTTGTTGCAGTTGGAAGTAGGGATATTATTTCTTTGGCGCATCGCCCCGATAGCTAAGATTGTAATTTTTTGCAAGTATTTACTTTTCTTGATTTTACTTTCATTGCAATTCCTTTCGCTATAACCCCCTTGGCCTTAACTCGCGAAGGTCTTTGTGCATCAAGGGTTAACTCCAACGAGGAGCCAGCCCCAATTAAAAACCCTAGAGGTTGCCCTGCATGCGGTCTTCTGTTTGCGGCACTTCTTGTTGTTTCTCTCTACACGAGGCGTGGGTGCATCTAACTCGTCGGGCCTTCTGCCCAGAATTGGCAGGTGCATTCAGAGACGACAACAAAGAGCATCATATCTATCGCAGCTGATTAATTCAGATATTTGTGGTACCATGCACACTCCAACTCTTGGTAAGTCCTACTTTATCACTTTTACTGACGATTTGTTTTTTTTTTTGCGTATACTAAAGGAATTGGTAACTCGTTACAATTTTCAACGCCTCTTTGTAGGTTCAAATCCTACTCCTTGCTGCCACTACAACCTCCATTTGCGCTGGATAAACTTTTTAACATAGCCGGCGGCGCTGGCACGACACACCTTTCGGTTCTACGAGGCCTGAGCGATTTGAACCGTGGTTTCCACACTCCAAAGGAAGCGCTTTTGACCAGCAGGCCAGGCCCTCAGACCTACTTTCATTGACGATTATACTAAAAAAACTTACGCATATTTTTTGAAAAATAAGAGTGACACTTTTGAAGTATTCAGGAGCTTCAAAGACATAGTAGAGAATGAGAGCTGATAAAGAATCTAAACATCAAGGACTGTTCGTGGTAGTGAGTATTGTTCGAAGAAATTCAATCAATTTCTGATGAACATGGAATAAGTAGACAATTGGTAGCAACCTATACACCTCAGCAAAAATTAAGAATAGGACAATTGTGGAAATGGAAAGAAGCATGGTACTAGCAAAAGGTTTGGGCAATCATTTGTGGGCTGAAGCAGTTAAGTGTTTATATTCAAATATACACCAACAGGTTACATATCCTTGGAAATCTCTCAAGATATACATTAAAATGGTGTAAAATTATTAGAAGGCTTAGATTTGTGCAATTCTCATGCATTAATGCACTAATTCTATGTGAACAAACTCATGCATGATATCAGCTGAAAACATTTCCTTAAATATATTGATGACTTTTTCTTTCTTGAAGGAGCTACATCTATTCATTGTTCTTCATAATGAAAATATCATAAGAAGAAAGTAAATGCAAAGAAAAGAGTTGCTATTCACGTATGTTTTGTTTCCATGGAAAAGAACAACTTTTAGCATTGCATTATTTACCTTCTTCTTATGCTGCATAGTATTTAAGAAATTTAAAATACATGTTAATCAGGTGTTCTATATAACATATCTTTTGATTTAAGTAGAGATGGATAACAAATATATTAAAGGTATTTACATTTTTTTGACCTTTGATAATTATGTTGCTTCTATTGGGGTATGCAGTAGCTGTAGCGAATCTTTTTTATTTATTTTTCCCTCAAGACATTGTGTTGTATTGATTTGACTTATTTTTATTTTTATTGCTAATATGCTACAGAGGCCACGGATATGTATCTTAGGTGGTGGTTTTGGAGGCCTTTATACTGCTTTACGTTTGGAATCTCTTATGTGGCCTCCTGATAAGAGACCTCAGGTGGTGACTCACTTTTGATGAACTATAATGAATTATTGACATAAGTTTGCATTATGTCTCATGAAGTTGCTTGTTTGGATCAAGACACTTATTTTAGGAGTATAAGCAATTCAGTACGTCTTCTACATTTATAATTATTTAGAATATATAATAGTTTCTTGGTTTTAGCATCTTTAAATCAACAAGATTTTTTTCTTTTTTGGGAACATATAAACAGTAAAAAAAAACTAGAGTATATATAGAAAGGGCCCTCACAACAGTATTATACTCTTTTACTTGCTGCAAGATGACTTCTGTAAATGTTGAGGAAGGAGAATCCAACTGACAAGGTTTTGGTGTTTGTTTAAATTTGGTAGAAATCAATTGTTTGTCCTACAGAATCCTGGATGCAATAGTATCTTTTGCAATAGGATCTCTCATGTGGAAACTATAGAAATGGAATACAGTATACTGCAACACAATTCCATTACCACTTAAATAAACAAAATATACAATGTGAATAACTTACAATTACAAATGGATACACTATGCACACAACATATATTAGATGACCTGGTCCAACAGTCAGATGGCCTTGCACAGCAGTTCAAACAGCCTTGCACAACAGTTCAGATGGTCTTGCACAATAGTCAGATGGGCTGGCACAAGTATCTCATGAGTACATGTCTGATTACACCCAACTTCTACTACCATGTGCAATACCAACATACGAATGAATGAGGGAGGGGTCTTATTTATACAACTAAGGAGGTAGTTGCATCCTCAACTTCCTCCAACTAACTACCTTGACACCTCATCATTTCTTGAATTACATTTTACATGCATTTGATTTCATTTACATTTCATGACTTTATTAATTACACATACGATGTTTTGTCAAACATTTTATATATGTACTACAAAATAACACAAAATGACAAAACTTTATTCATTGTTTATGCAGATGTGTCAATTCATCTCCCTACATCTATCCCCTTCTTTAGACTTGTCAATGTCCTCGATGACACATGAACTGAACACTGGGGATAGAAGCATTGAACACTGTACTGGAATCTCGTCGCACTCCTTTCATTTTCTTTTGTTCTAGTCATCTACAACTGGCTTCACTTCAAACTGTTGTGAACAAAACATTATGTTCTGATTGTTGGCACGTAAATTCCTCCAAGCTTCAGATGGCCCTCTCTAGTCCTTGGATGACCCAACACATCTTGCACAAGTTTCACCTTCGTGAAACATGTCCTCCTTGTTGGCACGTAAATTCCTCCAAAACCCTAGTTGGTTTTGTGGACAAGGGTTTGGAATTGCAACTTCCTCCTTGACAATTGGGTTTCTCCGTTGCAAACATCTCACGTGCACAAAAAATTTAATTTTTTGTGTTATTGAACAAGGGTTTTCAGCAAAACTTTGGTTTTTGATGTTGTCCTGGCATGCTGTAGCTCCAACACTTTGGTGCAACCCTCTCCTTTGCAGCTGCTTCTTCCTTCTCCTTTGTCGCTTTTGAATTTTGCACAATGAAATGTGATTTGTTTGCCTGCTGGATGCCTTGGTGCGTGCCCTAGGTCATACCCTAGCTAGTTCAAGTTCAAGTAACCAGTGCTCTCTCCTTCGGCCCCTCCTACTTGTCGTTGCTTGCCTTTGTGCATGAGAATGAGCAAATGAGAACTTTTTACCTCTATTTACAAGTTGAGGGAGGAAGGGGAACACTTGGCTTGCATGTGGCAAGTGGCCCTCCACCCTCCACTCTCCTAACTGCCACTTCAAGATTAGTAATTGCTTTATATGCAACTGCTCATTCTTTGCACCCTTTTGTCTTTTTCTCGTAGTTCAACTCCTTGCTTATTATGGATGGGAGGCCCCCTGGGAAAGCATGCATGCCTTGTCCTAGACGACACTTTGGCCCGGGCGGCTTGCTTGGACATCCAGACAACCTAGTCTGTCTTTGGTCCAAACGACACAAGGGCCAGACGGTCTACCTGGTCATACAGGTGACTTAGTCTGTCTTTGGTCTAGATGGCCCTAGGGGCCAGTTGGCCTACTTCGTCATCCAGATGATTGCCCCTTGTCCTCTTGTGCTATCATGAATTCTATCTCGCTCATGTCTTTCATTAGATGGTGCCACTTGTTCTCTTGACGGCCCATCTTCATATTGAACTTTGGATGACTCATCCTCTTCCTTGGATGACTTTGCATGTTCTCTAGACGGCCCAACATTATCTTTCTCCCAAACTTGGACTACAAACGGCCCTACATGACTATTGGACTGTCATGATATGTCTTCAAATGACTTGAGGTGTTCGTTTTATGGCCTGGGGGTAGTCTAAGGCTCAGACGGCCTCCTCAGACAGCTTAGGTAGGGTCCAGATAGCCCTCCTCTTGTGCTAGATGGCCCAAGAGTCGTTCGGGGACTTGTTGTCCCAACCAAATAGCCAGGGTCAAAACTCAAATGGCCTAGACTTAGACGACCGAAGCACTGACAATCGAAGCTTGGGTCCAGACAACCCAAGTATAAATGGTCAGACGACCCTCATAGATGGTTAGATGTAAACAACCTATCTCTTTGCCCTTTGCATTATCCACTTGCGCAACTTCAACTATTTGGTCAATCTCTACCTCCAGGATTGTAATAAAGCTCACCACTTAAATTACAATCAGGTTCATCAAGTTCACCTCCTCCGCTTCTTGACTAGGGTTGTGACTCTTCTCTGGTGCTTCGTACTCTCTACACATCACCAATTCGTCTCAACTCGTAGCACTTTGACATTCATGTGCAAAGTGCCCCCACAAATGGCATTGCCAACATTGCACAATGGGTCTACCCTCAATATCATACTCAATTCGACACCTAGTTCTCTGGTGGTTGTCACATACTACATCACCAATAACATTCTTCTTTGGAACAATCTCCCTTTGTGCTACATATACTTGTAGCAATGATCTTACACTCTTCGAGTTACACTCATCCTTAGAGTCATTGTTCCTCTCTTTAGAGTCATTTCATGGACTTCTTGGCCCCAACATTTAGATGATGAACTACTCTCAATCTCAAAAATAATCACTGTCAACATCAGAGTCACTTTCATCTTTAGGGTCACTCTTGTCTTTATTAACACAAGTCCAACATTTTAGTGACGTCTTTGCATCACTTTCCAAGTTCAAGGCTCACTCTAAGGCCTCTTGATATGACGTTGGAGGGACCACCCTGATCTTCTTTTTGTATGTAGGAAGAAGTCCCTCCATGAACCACCTCTTATTTAATGCATCTAACGGATCTTCCTCCAAATGGGTAAACAACCCACTCAACCATTGGTTGTATGACTGAACAAACTCTTTCTCACCTTGTTCCATTCTATAAATTTCAGCAATGACCTCATCGTCATTGTGGAACAACCAAAATTCCTTCACGAATGCTTTATGGAACTCATTTCAAGTCCGGTACTAGTCTTTTGGCAATCCCATGTACCAGTCTATTGCGATTCGACAAAATGTCATAGGGAGTAACCTCTTCCAAGCTACGTCATTATTTTGTACATTCGCTTTCCACATCATGAGGCAAATTTTCCATTGACCGGGTCCTTTGTTTCGCCACCATGAAATATTGGACACTTAGACAATATGCCAAAATTGGTCTTTATCGTAAGAGGTTGATTTGACATTTGGTTGCATGTCGTACCCTCTTCACACACATCATCAGGCATACTCCTATTGGTCAGAGATCTGCCTTAGGTAAGGATTTGGTATCTTAATGTGCCTTAGACCCGACCAACATTGAAAGGCCGAGAGGAAGAGATGCCTCCCGTGCCAATCTCCAAATATGGGCTGGTTCCCTTGCTATTCTAACTGAGGGGGTTTGAGATTAAAGAATTGAAAGGAATGGTAATGACTGAAAGGGGAAATATGGCCACAGGCCGGATAGAATAGGGGTGATGGACTAACAACACGAAAACTCTATTGCATTCTGAACCAGATAGACCTCAAATACAGATAACTAATAGAAATTTAAACCAGAACATCTAGCATGTATAATCTCCAGGACTACTCCAGAGTTACTACTTTATCAACAACTAAATCCAGATATTAGAATTCAAGAACGATAGAAGACAAGCCATAGAAGACATACACTTGAAAATAGAAGTCCAAGTCTAGAGCCAGACATCAGCTGTATTGATAGCATAATTCAGGTTTTCATTTAGCCTTTAGCAAACATCCATCATTTTACAATAAAAGAGCGGGCTTATATAGAGAATTCTGCCGCTTGAGCAATAAATGCTCAAAAACAGAATATGGCGGTGGAAGCCAAGATAAACATTACAAGGTGATACAACCGCAAGATATTAAACAAGTATGGCAAGAGCTGGTGACTCCTCAAAATGCCGTTGAATGTCTTCAATGCTTCTGACATACTTGACTTGCTGGCGCTGTCTCCTTACTTGCAGGAACCGCCTCTGTAGAAGATAGGCTTGAATTCTCGAAATGTCTAATCCGGAAGCTTCCCAAAATAGCTGCGGGTGACCGGATAAGGATATACTTCAAATTGCTGAGGTGGAGTACTTTTGGAAGAAACCAGTGCCAATGTCAATCTGATTTACTGGCAGAGTGCGCCCAATCTTAGGCGCAATGCTAGAGTGCGCCTGGCCTCGGGCGCAAGTGCTGAGTCGGGCGCAAGTGCTGAGTGCGCCCGACCTTGGGCGCACGGCCTGAATGCGCCCGACCTCGGTCGCAAGTGCTAAGTGCTCCCGGCCTTGGGCGCAAGTGCTGAGTGCGCCCGGCCTCCGGCGCAAGTGTTGAGTGTGCCCGGCCTTGGGCGCACGGCCTGGGTGCGCCCGGCCTCGGGCGCAAGTGCTGAGTGCGCCCGGCCTCGGGCGCAAGTGCTGAGTGCGCCCGGCCTTGGGCGCATAGCCTGGGTGCGCCCGGCCTCGGGCGCAAGTGCTGAGTGCGCCTGGCCTTGGGCGCACAGCCTGGGTGCGCCCGGCCTCCGACGCAAGTGTCGAGTGCGCCCGGCCTCAGGCGCAAGTGTCGAGTGCGCCCAATTTTTGGCGCAAGTGTCCAGTGCGCCCAATCTCTGGCACAAGTGTTTGCCTCATCCAAAACGAAGCGCTGGATCTGCTTAAGGCTGAAACTTCATGGTCCCTTCTGCGGAAGCTTCCCTAGAAAGCTAATAATACACAATGTTGCAGAAATGGCAACATGCACAATTGCTCTTGCGCCGAACTCTTGTCCTGTGCACCATGAAACGTGCCAACCTACAATTGTTTTGATGTTGGACTTTCGTTCGACTCACAATTGAGCAGATCAACCTATAGTTGCTCTAGTGTCGGATTCCTGTCTCATGCACTGTTGTACATGCTATTTTGTGTTCAAACCAATGTTAGACTCTTGTCTCATTCACCATTAGATAGCTATGGAAGGTGCTGCAAGAAGAAGGAGAACCCCGGTAGAAGATGAAGACTCCACTGAGGATGAATCGAGTTCATCATCTTCTGATGAAGAAGGAGATGCGGCTCACAGATTGTTTGTTCATGCTTTTGCTAATATTGCAAATAGGCCCAAGTTTAATTTACCAACATATGAGGGTAGTCTTGTCCCTGAAGAACTAATAGTTTGGATATCAGAAATGGAGAAATATTTCGACCTTGAGAGTGTGGAGGAAACTAGAAGGGTGAAATTGGCGGTGACCAAACTGAAGGGTCACGCTTCTCTATGGTTCGAGCAGGTCCAAAAACAAAGAGTGTCTAAAGGAAAAACCAGAATCAAGACTTGGGACAAAATGGTAAAGCAGTTGAAGAAATAGTTCTTGCCTAAGGACTATGAGCTCTCGTTGTTGAAGAAAGTTCAGAATTTGAGACAAAGGGAAAACAGTGTAAAGGATAACACTAGGAATTCCAAAGACTAATCATCAGAATGGGACACTTTGAGCCTACTGAAGTGGCTGTGTCAAGGTATGTTAATGGTTTAAAGCTCTCTATTCAAGATGAACTGAGTATGTTGAGTATTAAGACAATGGAAGATGCCTATCAATATGCTGTTAAGGCTGAAGAAAAGCTTAACAGAAAGTTTACCCAATCCTCTAAAGGAAAGGGGAAGGCAAAAGGTAATAATACAAATCAGGGAAAGAATGATGATTCTGAAGCAAGCCAAGCCAAAGGAAAGTACCAGGCTGGTAAAGGTAAGGGAAAGTTTGATGGAGAGAGGTCTTCAAAGTTCAGAGGCACATGCTACAACTGTGGCAAGGAGGGTCACAAGTCTCCTGAGTGTAAAGCCAACAAGGAAACTAAAAACAGAGTTAATGTGGTTGAAGGTGAAGAGAGTGATGAAGTAAACTCAGATTATGGTGAACAGCTGATGATAAGGAGAGTCCTCATGGCGGATGAAAAGAATGTTGAACCGTGGGAAAGGAAGAGCATTTTCCGTATGAAGGTAAAATCCGGTGGTAAGTTTTGAGATGTTATTATAGATGGGGGCAGCACAAATAATTTGGTTTCCACATATATTGTAGAAAAATTGCCATTGCCTACTTTGCACATGCAAAACCATACAAAGTTTCATGGCTGAACAAGGGTCACCAAGTGTTGGTGAATCAACGTTGTAAAGTCTCTTTTGAGAGAATGGGATACACTGATCAAGTGTGGTGTGATGTCATTCCAATGGATGCTTGTCATCTACTACTAGGAAGGCCATGGCAGTATGATCAGAGTGCTCTACATGATGGACGGAAGAATCACGTTACAGTGATCAAATATGGGATGAAGTGGCTGTTCAAACCTTTGAAGGCTGCCCATGCTGAAGTTAGAAGTGGATTAGTACTATTGGGAGAAAAGGAATTCCTTACTGAGGCAAAAGGAGCACGTGTGCTATTCAATTTTTCCCAAAGAGCAGGAGAAAGAAGAGGAAGTGCCTAAGGAGATTGCAACAATCTTGAAGGACTATGAGAGCATTGTGGTAGATGGAGATATGCCAGCTGGTTTACCACCAGTGAGACGGATTTCTCATCAAATGGATCTGATTCCAGGAGCCAGTTTGCCGAATCAAGCACCCCATAGGATGGATCCTATGCGAACAGTGGAGTTGAATAAGCAAGTCCAATATTTGCTGGAAAGAGGGTTGATAAGAGAGAGTTTGAGCCCATGTGCTGTACTTGCTGTTCTAACTACAAAGAAAGATGGTGAGTGGAGGATGTGCACGGATTCAAGAGCAATCAACAAGATTACTATCAGGTATAGATTCCCTATCCCAAGAATGGATGATCTATTAGATAATTTGTGTGGTTCTCTCTTCTTTTCTAAGATAGATTTGAAGAGTGGGTATCATCAAATTAGAATTAGAGAAGGGGATGAGTGGAAGACTGCATTCCGGACAAAGGATGGTCTTTATGAGTGGCTGGTTATGCCATTTGGGCTGACCAATGCACCAAGCACTTTCATGAGATTGATGACGGAAGTGTTGAAACCATTCCTCGATAAGTTTGTAGTTGTGTACCTTGATGATATCTTAGTCTACAGCAAGACAAAAGAAGAACACTTGCAACATTTGAGGGCTGTCTTAAAAAAACTACAACAGCAAAAATTGTTGATAAACTTGAAGAAATGTTCATTTCTCAAGTCAGAATTGACATATCTTGGATTTCTGATATCAAAAAATGGTTTAATGATGGACCCAACAAAGGTGGCTGCAATCAAATTGTGGCCCAGCCCAAGAAGTGCCACAGAAGTCAGGAGTTTTCATGGTTTAGCAGGTTTTTACAGAAAATTCATCAGAGATTTCAGTTCTATATGTGCACCTTTGACTTCTTGTATCAAAAAGGGAATTTTTGTATGGACAAAAGAGGCTGAAAACAGTTTCAAATTGTTGAAGAACAAGATGATTGAGCAACCAGTGCTGAGGAGTCCAGACTTTGAAAAAGTATTTCAAGTGGATTGTGATGCTAGTGGCAAGGCCATTGGGGCTGTCCTTAGTCAAGAAGGAAGGCCAGTTGCATACTTCAGCCAGAAGTTAAATGAGGCTCAACAGAAATACTCTATGTATGAGCAAGAACTCTATGTCATAGTTCAAACATTGAAATATTGGAGGCATTATTGCCCAAAGAATTTGTTTTGTTCACTGATCACTAAGCATTACAGTATCTTAACAGTCAAAGCAAGTTGAGCACAAGTCAAACTAAATGGGTTGAAAACCTTGCTAGTTATACCTTCACACTCAAGCACAAATCAGGTAAGAGCAACCAAGTAGCGGATGCTTTGAGTAGGAGAGTGTTGCTATTGAAGACTATGCAAGTTGAATGTATTGGTCTAGATGGAATGAAAGATCAGTATGCAGAAGATAATGACTTCAGAGAAGCATTCCAGGAGTGCAGCGAATTTGAACACAAGGTATGGAAAGATTATTTTCTTCAAAATGGTTTCTTGTTTAGAGATAGACAATTGTGCATTCCTCAAGGATCCATGAGGGAGAATCTAATTAGGGAGACACATGGTGGTGGTCTTGGAAGTCACTTTGGTCGAGATAAGACAATAGCACAACTCAAGGAGAAATATTATTGGCCCAGCTTGACCAAAGATGCTGAGAAATATGTGGCCAGGTGTAGAACATGCCAAGTGGCCAAAGGTTGTAAACAAAATACTGGTTTGTACACTCCACCACCTGTTCAGAGAGTCCATGGGAAGATATTAGTATGGATTTTGTGTTGGGGCTGCCAAGAACGCAAAGAGGGTTTGACAGTATTCTTGTTGTTGTAGATAGATTTTCCAAGATGACGCATTTTGTCCCTTGTAAGAAAACTGAAGATGCCAGCAGTGTGGCAAAGTTGTTCTTTCAAGAAATTGTAAGGCTGCATGGACTACCAAGAAGTATTACAGCTGATAGGGATGTGAAATTTATGGGTCATTTTTGGAAGATGTTATCGCACAGATTAGGCACAAAGTTGGAATTCAGTTCTGCTTATCATCCTCAGACAGATGGACAAACAGAAGTTGTCAACCGGAGCCTTGGCAATCTGCTTAGGAGTTTAGTTGGCGACAAACCCAAGCAGTGGGATATGGTGATAGCACAAGCTGAGTTTGCTTACAATGACTCAATCAATAGGTCAACTGGAAAATCTCCATTCCAAGTAGTGTACGGAAAGTCACCCAGGGAGTGACAGATCTAGTGAAGGCTGTAGTAGAAAGAAAGAATGCTGCAGCTGAAGAGATGACTGTACAGTTGAAGGAATTACATGAAGAAATCAGGAAGAAGATAACCCAAAGTAATCAAGTGTACAAGGAGAAACCAGATCAAAAGAAAAGAGTCAAATCATTTCAGGAAGGAGATCTAGTAATGGTGTTTTTGAGAAAGGAGAGGTTTCCTAAAGGCACTTACAACAAGCTGAAAATGAAGAAGATTGGGCCATGTAAAATTGTTATAAAGTTTTCTGACAACCTCCAAGTATAGATATCTCACCAATATTTAATGTTTCTGATCTATACTCTTATGCTGGAGAAAATGCAGCAAAGATAGTGGATGAACAGGTTGAACCAATCACAGATTGGACAAAGGAGCTGCCAAAGAAACAACTTGAGGAGATAGAGAAGATTTTGGACCAAAGGACAGCCAAGAAAACTAGGAACAAAGAATACAAGGAATTCCTTGTAAGGTGGAAAAATAAAGGTTCAAAAGAAAACTCATGGATACCTGAAGCTGAGCTTGCTCACTTCAAACCATCCATTGTTCCAACAGATCTGTGAGCAGGGGCTCACAATGTTTTTCACTTGGGGAGGCTGATGCAGGGGCATCCAAGTATTTGTTTTTATGTAAGTAGGGTAGACTGCAGTTGTAAAACCATAGTGTCTAGCATTGTTCCCTCCCCTTTTACTTCTAGATAGCCAAATCCGATGGCATTCTGTCAAACAGCTGGGGAACACTTGAGCGATAAATTAGAGCTAGGAGGGAAGTTACAAAGACTGCTAGTAGGAGTTCATTCCAAGGGCAGATTCTAGTTCTGTAGAAAGGGTTTTTACATATTCCCAACAGTTCCCTTTCCACGTAATAAATTACAGATCTGCAAGCATTGTAGTATAGCAATAATAGTGCACAGAAAATCCTGCAACAGCATTAATAACAGCAGTAATGGCAGAAAATACAGCAATGACAGTTAACAGTAATTACAGCAGTTCTATATTAATAATGGTATGTGTGATACAGCATTACAGTTTCATCAATACAATCTACAGCCAGCATATCCATGGCTGTACACAGGACTGGACTGCACTTTTCCATCAATCTGCATGAATGCCCTGCAATATCTCCTCTAGGTATCCATCATTCAACCCTAGGCTGAACATCCCTCATGGCTGCACATCATGCTAGACTGCATTCTGCCCATAGACTTCAATCCTCACACGTACCAATCTGGAGCAACTCTAATGAATGAGGGGGGGGTTTATTTATACACCCACCAAGTAGTTACTTTCTCCAACTACCTTGCAACTACCCTCAAATTACATTTTATGTGCATTTGCTTTGCATTTACATTTCATTTGCACTACAGGACGAAATAGCTTATTTAGCCGACTTACATGATTTAATATGACTTTACATGACTTTATTCTTTACGTACAATATTAAATTGCACTTACAACATTAAAATATATGCACGGGCGTTTCGTCAAACACTTTGCGTGCATTTACAATAAAACACATAATATCAAAACTGGTTCAGCAATTAAGGATATCTCAATATGCCTGTCTACATCTATCCCCTCCTCTAAACTGGTCGTTGTCCTCAACGACACGAGCTAAACACTGGGAATAGAAGTACTAAGCAATATAACAGGATCTCTTGTCACGCTCCTTCCTCTTGTTCCTGTTCCATACATCTTTGGCAATGAACTTCACTTGAGACTGCTCACAACATCTGATTCTCTGATTGTGCCCTTTTTCTGCTACAAGTATGTGTAACATCAACATGATCAACATTCTCTGAATAGGCACTTCACTTTTTGCAATAAGCCATATCATCAGCATGAGCAATGCCATCAACATCATGAACATGATCGGTAATGCCCTCCGCCATCTGTGTCGGGGGTCAAGGGGGCGGGAGTCCCCTTGCAGGGTCAAGGGACAGCGTCCCTTGCGGGGTCGAGGGGCAGCGCCCTTCGCGTGCTCCCTCAACGGCAAAACCATTGAAAGCCTCACTGTCCAAACTAAATTTTTCTTCTCATCAACCATTTGGAAGCTTTCACTCAACTCATTGAAATTGCTTCCTCTCAGCTCTAATTCACTGCTTTCTTGATCCAACTGACTGCTTATCATCCTCTGACAGACCTCTCCCTTGTCGGATTGTGCTTCTGACGGCAACTCCTCTGACTGCACTGCCTCAAACGTCAACATTTCTGACGACAATCCCTGACAGCTTAGTCTCTGACGGATTAGACCAGACGGATTGAGAAGTCTGACGGGTACAATGTCTAGACGTCTAGGACAACGGGTTAGATGGCTCAGACCGATAGACGTCTCGGAAAAATTGCACACAGGTAGATGTCTCAGACGGGTCAGGGTAGACGTCGCAATTAGATGGGCTAGATGTCTGGACAGATTGCTAGGCGTCTGGGACAAGTGGCCAGACGGACGACCAACCAGACGGCCAAACGTCTGGGTCCGACGGCTAGACGTCTGGACTGACGGATTGCCAGACGTCTGGGCCAGACGGCTAGACGTCTGGGCTAACCGACCGCGGACGTCCGGGATCGGCTGGCCAGACGTCTGGGCTGATTGGCTTCCAGACATCTGGCTGGATGGCCAGACGTCTGGGCTGACTGACTGCCATATGAGTGGTTTGCTAGACGTCTAACTCCTTCAAACGGGTAGATTTTAGACGTGTAGCCTCCAGACGAGTTCTCTTCAGACGGCTCCTCCGACAGATGCACTTCAGACTTCACCTCGGCCGTCTCCACCTCAGATGGATCCTGTTCAGACGTTTGCACCTCAGGCGTCTCCTTCGTCGCCATCTGACTGCATTCTCTAGTTGTCCGAGTCTCCTTCATCGGTGAGGTTTTTGCATCTCTTTCCCAAGTCAAGGCATAATCCAAAGCCTCTTGGTATGATCTTGGAGGAAATATCTTCATCTTCCTTTCATACATGGGGAGAAGTCCATCTATGAACCACGTAGTCTTTGATTCCTCTGAGTGGCCTTTCTCCACATAGTCAAACAATCTACTCACCCTTCGATTGTAATAACAAATAGGCTCCTTCTCTCCTTGAGTGTTATAATTTTCGTCAGTATCATATGATCGAAATTCTTCCACAAATGCATCACGTAACTCTCCCCATGTCTGGAACTTGACTTGCGGTAAGTATATGTACCAGTCTATTGCAGATTCTCGAAATGTTGCAGGAAACCACCTCCTCCAATCTTCTTCATTGTTCTGCCCAATCGCTTTCCACTCCATACGGCAAATTCTCCAATGCCTAATCGGGTCTTCCTTCCCTTCTCCTGTGAAAAGTGGCAAATTCTCCAATGCTTGGGTGTCTATGTTATCCATTGGTGGGGTTTCTGCTATGCTGCTCCTCGTCGGGTATTTTTAGTCTTAGGTATCTTACTTTCACCAAACAGTCATCTTTCAACTTCCTTACTTCGCGACTTCCTTCGCAGGGATATCGATTGTGGCCTTGGTCTTCCTTCCTGAGCCCTCGCGTGTTGTTGCTCTGGTGCCTGACTCCCGTCCTCTGCACTCCTCTGCAACCTTCCTGCCGCTTGTTCAGGTGTTACCATCCACTCAACATATCTCTGCATCAATCAACATTTTCCTTGACTCTTGGTTGTCCTTGTACCCGTTCTTTCGTTCCTATCAGCAATGTGTCGGTCACCTCCTTCTTGCTCTGCTCTTGGACTCTACTCTTCAGCAACTGACTGATCTACGTATTCTGCTGTTGTAGACGTCAGACGGACTGGACTAGACATCAGGCAAACTGGGCTAGCCATCAGGTGTGCCAGCCGTCAGGTCTTGCTAGCCGTCAAGTACTTCTATCCGTCAGGTAGTGCTACCCGTCAGGTACTGCTATCCGTCAAGTACTTCTATCCGTCAGGTAGTGCTACCCGTCAAGTACTTCTATCCGTCAAGTACTTCTATCCGTCAGGTAGTGCTACCCGTCAAGTACTTCTATCCGTCAAGTACTTCTAGCCGACTGCTTCGACGTCTAACTGTTGTGCCTATTCGCTGCGTTGTTTCCGTTTGCCCGTCTTTCCAAGGGTTTCACTTCTTCAAACCCTATGTCACCAATATTGGACCCAACTTCGTAAAGCAACGGCGCCAGAATGTAGAAAGGGTTTTTACATATTCCCAACAGTTCCCTTTCCACGTAATAAATTACAGATCTGCAAGCATTGTAGTATAGCAATAATAGTGCACAGAAAATCCTGCAACAGCATTAATAACAGCAGTAATGGCAGAAAATACAGCAATGACAGATAACAGTAATTACAGCAGTTCTATATTAATAATGGTATGTGTGATACAGCATTACAGTTTCATCAATACAATCTACAGCCAGCATATCCATGGCTGTACACAGGACTGGACTGCACTTTTCCATCAATCTGCATGAATGCCCTGCAATATCTCCTCTAGGTATCCATCATTCAACCCTAGGCTGAACATCCCTCATGGCTGCACATCATGCTAGACTGCATTCTGCCCATAGACTTCAATCCTCACACGTACCAATCTGGAGCAACTCTAATGAATGAGGGGGGGTTTATTTATACACCCACCAAGTAGTTACTTTCTCCAACTACCTTGCAACTACCCTCAAATTACATTTTATGTGCATTTGCTTTGCATTTACATTTCATTTGCACTACAGGACGAAATAGCTTATTTAGCCGACTTACATGATTTAATATGACTTTACATGACTTTATTCTTTACGTACAATATTAAATTGCACTTACAACATTAAAATATATGCACGGGCGTTTCGTCAAACACTTTGCGTGCATTTACAATAAAACACATAATATCAAAACTGGTTCAACAATTAAGGATATCTCAATATGCCTGTCTACAAGTTCAGTTAGCATGGAAGCTGACGTGGAGCCATTGAGTCATGCGCAGGAGATATTGTTTATTCCCTAGCAGGCAGTTGGACAATTTGAGTAGTATAGCAGGACGATGGCCGTAGAAGCGCAATGACTCTTCCATTAGTAGCACAGGTGTCCATTTCCCTCATGATGATTTATCATCACAAGCAGTAAAAAAATGGGATGTTCGGGAAGATAGGGGAGTGGAATCCCAGGTGGATGCCGGTGGAAGAAGGTTGAACAACAGGAGGGGTCCGGCGCAGGTGGAGGAGACGGGTGGTATCTGAATGCTTGGAAGAGAGGCAAGGGAATTCCCAACAGCGTCTCTGTTTAAATTTTAATCCCCTGTTCAATAATTGAATTTTTGGTTTTCTATCATTTGATGTCTTCTAATAATGCTTTATTTGTAAAGCATTCATTGGTATTCTCTGGCAGAGGTTTTGAATTTCTGAAAGACGTGCCTTTGAATTGAAAAAAAAAAAGGAAAATAAAATTGTAATGGGAGGGGTTTCTCATTTCTGTGAACGATTTTGATATATATTTTTTTAAACTACAGGCTTTTTGGACTGTGTTTGACACCCAATGTTTAATGGGATGTTTTTTTTCTGAATTTTCCATACTAAAAACAAAGTTTTGTTGTGATTTATCTGTAATAATGGCAAAAGAAATAAGGGTTCAGTATGTTAAAACCAGAATCAGTGAAGGTTGTAGTAATGTAATGGAAGGTATCAATGGTTGTTGAAATTTGTTGAAAACACTCCAAATTCCGGTGTGGTTGCCTAATTGGATCCCAATCCGCTTCCCTGACTTTGTCGGATTCCATTGTTCTCGTTGCGCATCTTCCCTAGGGTTTTGCTTCTCAGAACTCCATGTCACCGTTGGCATTTTTGCCACACTAATTTTTTTACAAAATTTTATCTAAGTATGGAGCTTCAAAGCGGCAAAGAGCATGCAGAGGTGTTGGCATTTTCGCGGGCCCTAAACGGGGATGATAAAGTGGATGAAATGAGCTTTGGATATTTCGGCATTGCAGATCTTTTCGCAAGCTTTCCGGCGATATATTACAATAGGCGATCGGGTCAGCGGATCAAAAGTTATGGCCCCAGGAAGCAAAGCCAGCTAAAGCCCACTTCGGGCTTGAAAAATCAGCTAAGGCATGAGGGGCACTTCGCTCAGAGTGCTGCCGAAGTTGCACTTTGGCCAAAGTTTCCAGCGAACCATCTCCAAGAGAAGCACAGCGAAGCACGCACTTCGGGCGTCTAGACAGCCGAACTTTCACTTCGGGGCCCATTTTGGCGAACTTCCACCCGGGCGATAGAGAAAATCCTAAGGTAAATAGTCTACTTCGCCCAGAATACTGCCGATCTGTCGCTTCGGGCCAGAACCCCGCCGAACCTCCACTTCAGGCTTCAAGTCCAGCGAAGCTCAAAGTCGGCCGCGAACCTCAGCGTCGGCCAAAATGTCTAAGTCGGCCAGAAAACTCCACTTCGTCCCCAAAGCTCCATGTCGGCCAAAATTGCCTAAGTTGGCCCGAAGCTTAACTTCGGCCTCGATGTGCAATGTCGGCCCCGAAGCTCAATGTCGACCGCGAACCTCAAGTCGGCCGCGAACCTCAAGTCGGCCAAAAATGCCTAAGTTGGCCGCGAAGCTTAACTTCGGCCCCGAAGCTCAATGTCGGCCCCGAAGTTCAATGTCGGCCGCGAACCTCAAGTCGGCCAAAAGGCTTCACTTCGGCCCCCGAAGCTCCATGTCGGCCCCGAAGTTCATGTCGGCCCCGAAGCTCCATGTCGGCCAAAAAGTTCAAGTCGGCCAAAAATCTAGCGAACTGCCAGTTCGGGCCAATTTCTCAGCGAAGCTTCTCCGGAACTTTTTCCGACACCGGTGTTGTTTTCGAGGGGCACGCTTCCATAGAAGGAGAAGGTGGGTATAAATTTAAAGCACCCATCCCATCAAAACGACGATGCTAAACCCAAGGAAGCCTCCTCACCAACCGCAGTAATGAGATGGGTAGTCCCAACAGTAAACCTCGTCCGCAACCATGCCTCATAACTGCACATTTTTCGAGGGAGCCTCGATCTGCACTATTCTTCATGAATACCTGACAGGTGTCAAATCTCAGCTGCCCCAACAATTTTTAGGGTTTGTCATTAATGATTACGGGGGTAATTCCCTCTATAAAAGCCAACGCATTGTAATGAAAAAAAGGGGGGAACATATTGCTAAAGAAGCTGCTGTAGCTAAACATTTTGCATCAATATTGAAGATCTTTGGCTCTGAATCTGTGCTTTCTTTTTATGCTGCCTTTGGCAAGTATTTCTGCTTTCATTTAGTTTTCTGGTTGCTATAATTCTGATATCTGGATTTTAGCATTGGAAGATAAATGTATCTGGAATTCTGTAGAGGATACATAGAGAAACATATGCAGTTTCGGTTTCTGTTACATTTTCTTTATTGAATCTCTGCTAGTTTAGATATAGATAAGTTATTGTGCTGCTTGTTCTTTCCCACTGCAATATCAAGCTATTTACATTTCTTTCTGTACTTTTAAATCTCTTTCCTGCACTCTTAGCTTAAAACCCTAGTAGTTTAGTATAGCAGCCGACCTTCTCCGGAGATTGGCACGGAGGGCATGTCTTCCCTACGGCCTTTCAAGGTTGGTCTAGGTCTAGGGCACGTAGACATACAAAATACTTTCCTGTGGCAGATTTGTGACCAACAGTCACCAGATTAGACCCAACTTCGTACAAGCAATGACGCCAGAATGTAGAAATGAAATTTAACATGCTTACACACAATTCCATTACTACTTAAATAATTCTACAAATATGCAGTCATGAGCAATAACAATGCACAAAACCTGCAACGACAATAACAATAGCAGCAACAATGGCAATAACAGCAGCAATAGAAGATGACAATAAATACAGGCAATTTTATATTAACAATGGCATTTACAGTACAACATTACAGTTTCAACATTACAATATGTAGCCTGCAAACCCTAGGCAGAATATTCTTCATGGCTGCATACAAGACTGGACTGCATCATGCCCTATGCACATATGCACCAGCCCTCACACGTACCAATGCTCTCTATCAATCCATCAACCTGCATGACTGAACATCCTTGAATGAATGAGGGGAGGGCTTATTTATACACCCAAAAGTAGTTACACCCTCCAACTACCTAACACCTCATCATTTCCCCAAATTACATTTCATATGCATTTAATCTTTGCATTTACATGACATTTCCCACTACAAGACAAACTAACTTATGACTTATAACTTTGTCGACTTACATGACTTAACATCACTTTATTATTATGTACAATATTAAATTGCACTTTATAACATTATTAAATATATGTACGCACATTTCGTCAAACACTTTGCGTACAATTACAAAATAACATATAATACCAAAACTGATTCACTAAGTGCAGACATATCAATTTGCCTGTCTACAATATGGAGGGCATTATGGCTGGCATTGCATATGATTGAGCATTGTATCTATCTTACCGCATCAAGAATTTCCTGATGCGGTATACATGGAATTTTTCTATGGCTTTCCATGCCATTGCAATCATGATGAATGTTGTGATGCAGGAGAAACTGTGGTTTCTTGGGTTGAACGCACCAAGGATTTCAGAGCATCCACCAACTATATGGAGGTGGGTCCATGTGATGCCATTGACGAAGCCCAATACCCCAATGAAGAAGGGTACAGTAAGGAAAAGGAAGAAACGAGAAGCTTCAAAAGAGGAGGAAAGTGCAGATTCATAGGGAGCTGATGAGCAACCGCAAGTGGAGGAGCTGGTGCAGAGAGAGGAGGCGTAGGAGGTTTTAGTTAGGAGCTCAACCTCAACATTGACAGGTGGAGAGACAACAGTCACAATATACAAGGAAGCATGGAATGCCACAAAGAGCAGTGCAAAGGGAAGTTCTTGTACATCGGGAGAGTCAGGCTATGTAGGAAGGTGTTGCAAGGAGGAGGATGACTCAAGAGAAGGCTGCAATAGGCGGACAGTAGCCACAGGACACTGTTACGTAAGAAGTACAAGAGGAGGGGAGCACGCAATAGTCGGAGAGGATTGCGCAACAAGCACAAGAACTGGTTGTTGTGAATGTGGATGCAAAGGAACAAATTACAATGGAGGTTGCATAGGAGGGTACAAGGAGTGTTCGAGTTGAGAATCTCAACTCACCCTACAATTTTCCCAATACACCATTGTAGTTTGCATAGCAAGTGGATCCATGTGGATCATCCCCACTAGATGAGGATGCCCAAACAAAGATCACATTAATAGAACAAGAGGCGGCACCAACACCAGTTGTGCTGGAGGAGAGACGGGAGAAAGGCAAACAGTCTACATCAAAGTTTAGTGTATGGCAAAGAGGCAAAGGGAGCTGTTGGTCACAAATCTGCCACAGGAAAGGATTTTGTATGTCTACGCGCCCTAGACCTGGACCAACATTGAAAGGCCGGAGGGAAGAAATGCCCTCCGTGCCAATCTCCGGAGAAGGCCGGCTCCTATACTAAACTACTTGGGGGTTTTAAGATAAGAGTGCAGGAAAGAGATTAAAAGAGTCAAGGGTACAGGAAAGAGATAAAAAGTACAGAAAGGAACAGAAATAACTGGATATTTCAATGGGCAAGAACAAGCAGCACAATAACTTAACTGTAACTAAACCAGCAACATTCAACATAGAAGATGTAACAGAAACTAAAACTGCATATGTCTCTCTATGTATCCTCTAACAAAATTCCAGACACATTTATCTCCACATGCTAAAATCCAGATATCAGAATTACAACAATTAGAAAAATAAATGAAAGCAGAAATACTTGCCAGAGGCAGCATAAAAAGAGAGCACAGATTCAGAGCCAAGGATCTTCTATATTGATAGCAGAATGTCTAGTTACAGCAGCTTCTTAAGCAATATGTTCCCCCCTTTTTCATTACAATGCGTGGGTTTTTATAGAGGACCCGACCCTCTGAGCCATTAATGAACTGGGTTTACAAGGACGCTCCGGCGGCCGAAAAAATCGCGCTCGCCTTCTTATGCAAATGAGATTTCACATCCCATTTCTATAACTAGTTGCAGGGCCGCGTTAGACGGGGAAAGTGGTAATTATGTGCCGCGGGCGTGTCTCGGACTCATACCCAGCCTTGGTATGTGTGCCCCTCGAAGGAAGCACTATCGTTGATCGTGCCCTGGGAGGGACTTCGCCAGATTTCAAATCAGAGCGTCGCTTCGCAATGGACTTGAGCCGAAGCAGGGGGAGAATGATAAGCAAGCATTGATGGTTCACCGAAAAATGCCCCTTGAAAATAGCTTCGCTAGGTGTTTAGGCCGAAGTGGATGCTTCTTGTGAAAGGCATGGCCTCTAGCTACGTTGCTTCGCTCGGGAGGTGAGCAAAAATGCTGCTTCGCAAAGAATTTGCCCGAAGCGGCTGGCTGCTGGCAACGGGTTATGAAACTACTTCGCAGCGAACCTTCTAAAAGATGGCAGTTCGGAGAGGTTTTGGCCGAAGCTGGCTCCCTGCCTTAGAACATTTTCCTTTCCCTCTCCTGGTGCTTCGGCGAAGCAATGGTTCAATTGGGAGCTTCGCTGGGGGGACGGCCGAAGTGGATGCTTCGCTAGGATCTGGAGCGAACTAGCACCTGCCAATGAAATGGTTCGCTAAAGGAGAGGGCCGAAGTGAATGCTTCGCTAAAATTCTAGCGAAGTGACCCCGCTGACTTAGAAAATCCCGGCAACTTACAATCGCAGCTTCGCAACTTTTCTGCCCGAAGTAGGTGCTTTGGCAGCTTCGCGAGCGAAGCTCCTTCCATGCCTTAGAAATTTTCCGGGCTTGAACTTAGGCTTTCCTGTCCCTTCTTTGCGAAGTTGCCCCTTTCCTTCTCTTTCTTCAGCGAAGCTTCTTATCCTACCCTATTTTGCTGGCGAAGTTCTTATATACATGGATTATATACAAGGGGGGCAAAAATGGGAACCAAAATTGTTGTAATGTCTTGAAATACAATAAAAAGCAAGGGAACAAATTCATGAAAAATAAGAAAATACTTTACAAAATTTTAGTTTTCTCTACCCCTTTAAGCAATGTGACAAAATTGTCAACATTCCTGGCGGCTCGCGGGGTAACGAGCTCGCCTCGGTGCACGAACCCTCAGCCTTGATCCATTGGGCCAGAGTTACCTCCGGTCCCTTCTTCCATCTGCTCTTCTCCTTCTGAGGGTGCTTCTGCAGCTATCTCCTTTCCTTTTCCTTTCTCTTCTTCATCAGGCGCTCGCTCCTGTTCTGGCGGTGGGGGAGGCGATCACGGATGCGCTCCATAGTCCGACGAATGTGGGCCCATGCACCCTTCTGGAAGGGTTCGCGATCTTGCAGTGCCTTGACCAGAATATGAAACTGATCAATTTGCCCTATATCGGCATGTTTGGCTCTTTTACTCAAATCATTCAAGCAAGCCGCAATTTGACAATATTTCAAAATAAAATCCGTGATCTGTCTCTCTGTAACTGGCTCCACCCAATTATCTATCTCCGAAGTATCACCTTCAAACTGGAGCCAGGCCGGCTTGAGCTCTTCTTTGGATAAGAGATTCCCGTCATCATCAGTGAAGCTCGGGAAACCCAATTGCGAGAGGTCCTGGAAATACCCCAATGAAGTGCGTTGTTCCTGTTCAAATATGTCCATCAGTTGTTTGGCCTTCTGAGCTTTCCTCAATTTTGAGAAGAAGGCGCGAACTGTGGACTGAGCAGTGGACCAATCTCTTGTTGTCCGACTCATGGCAGTCACCTGCAAATCCTGGTACTTTGTGCTTTGTACCTCAAAAGCCAAATTGAGTCGACGCCTTATCTCTTGCATTACCTCGTCAACTATTGGTCCACTCTGCGAAGCAGCACTCTGGGCTTCTGTAATATAAGAAAGGACTGACAGGGCACTGGAGGCCCGAGATCTAAAGTTTCTCAGCAAATGCGAGCGAATGCTCTTAATCCTGCTCCTATCAAACAGTTCCATATTCTCCTTTTCGTACAGCTGTTGCTGCATCTCCATGATTCGGGCTTCAAATTTCTTAGCCCTCTCTTCAGCTTCAGCTTGTATCTTGTCTTGGCTTCCTGCAGCATCCTGTAGTTGAGCTACTTGTTGTTTTAGGGCAGCTATCTCTTCTTTCATCTGCTCGCATTGCTTTTGAGCATCCTCTAGCTGTGAGCGAGTCTTGGCGAGATCTTCTTCTAACTTTATGTTCGCGTTCTCCACTTCATAGCGGCGCTCATTGGCTATCTTTGCATGTGCGTGAACTGACTCTACCCTCACATGCATGGATTCAGATTCATCATCTACGTCCAGATGCTCCAGGTCCTTGACCCTCTCTTGATATTCATAATCGGCAGGGGTCATCTCATCTATAGGCTTCTGGACCTTAGGTACCTTCTTTACTTTGTAGAGTTTTTTATTTTTAAAATCGAAAACAACATATTTCTCTTCTTTCGCTAGGGATCGCCCTCTTCTCTTTCTGGCCTCCTTGAGCAACTTGTCGGTGTTCTGCCGGGCCTGGAGCAACTTCTCCGCCAGAGGGCGCTCTTTAATCAATGCTAACTCATTTTCCAGTGAGGCTGGGTTACCAACCAGAGGGGTGAACAAGTACAATGACTGAAGGGATGATGCTTCGCCTGAGGGATTGGCGATAGGCGTGGTGGGGGATTTGGTGGGAAAGGGCGAAGCATCAGGCTGTGGTACCGTGACCGGATTGTTGGGATCTGGAAGCGAAGAATCGCCCCCGGGTTGGTTGGATATGGTGGGGATGGTGTGGATGGGTGGCGATTTGTTGACAGTGCCCCGACCAAATGACGTAGGCGGCGTGGAGACATCGGGGAAACCAGTGCCGAACGCGGTTTGTAAAAGTGAAGTGGTGGTGGTGGCAAACGAGGTTGTATCAACGGGTAGTTGTGAAACACTAGTAGAAGTGGTGGTTCGGGGAGGGTTATGTGGGGACGAGAAAGACACTGAAGGTTTTTCGGCCGGGGCGACCATAGATGCAACTTTAGTAGCAAGAGAAGGGGAAAGAGGGCGCGTACCTTCGTGCTCTGCTGTGAGAGCAGTGGTGGTGAAGTCCTGCGTGTTGGGCTCTCAGCCACTTTCCTCCTCTACTCCTACAACACCTTCCATTTCTTTCTCCCCTGCATCCCCTTCTCCTTGGAAGAGGTCCTCCACATTGATGACATCAACATCAACAATTTCTTCTTCTTTCTGCGGCGAAGGTTCAGATGCGGCTTCGCCAACACTTTTCTCCACTAGGCTTTTAGAAAGTTGCTCGCTAGCAGAACCAGAGGGTTTAGTGCGAGGCCGCTTTGGGTGTGGAGGGGGCATTTGAGCTTTGTCGACCCTCTTTCTCTTTTTCTTTTCCTCCTCTTGTTGCTGCGCCTCCCTCTCAGCAGCTGGATCAGAACCTTCAGCGGGCTTGTTCTGCTGCTCCTGTTGTATCACTGCCAGTTCTTCTTCCTCTTCCTGCTCAGAGACTTCCTCAATTCTTCTTGGGCTCTCACCTGAGCCTGGGGCGCTAGGAGGCACAAAGTCTGCGAAGGAGATGGGTTGCCAGGTCTCAACATTGGCCTCATAAAAGATGCCAAAATCCTTATCCATCTGGAGGAGGCCATTCGATTTCTGCTTCCGACGGTGGACTCTCATTATCCACCATTCTCTCAGTTGCTCCTCGCGCCAACCCTTCAATTCTCCTTTCAAATCATCTTTCATTTTTCTCCAGAACGTTGAGTCAGGTTCTGGAAACGGGTGTCGGGCGGGGTCGTATTCGGCCTCCATAGCGTAAAAATTATGCCACGGGGGCAACACTTGCATCCGCTCAACATGCCACTCTAGATCCCTCCCGCTCGGGTTGTTACGTTGCTCTACTATTTCTGGGCGAGGGCAGATGTGGAAGTTCTTGAATCTGAGGTGATCCCTCATCACTCCTAGGGGATCATAGAACCACCGTTGAGGAATCTGTAGCAGGCCGAAGTCGCCAAGTTTTTCTTCAAGGTGAATATGTTGCTTGAGGGCGAAGACCTCAACGACTCCCATTTTGAAGGGGAAATCGCAGGTCGGTCCCCATTTTCGGCCGTGGCCGTAGATTACATTGGTCACGTCGCTCTGGCGAGCGACCTCCAGCGAAAATTGGTATTCAGAAGTATAAAAGGGTAACAGGAAGGGTTTTCCTGTAAACCCAAACAAGCGAACAACGAGCCCCTGCGTCAACTGAAAAACGTCACCCTTCCTCCCGACGACGACTCTGTCTCTGAGAATCGCAGGCACTCGAGGGTAGGAGCCTCGCATGAGCTGCATGGCGGGTCCCAAAAACTGTTGATTAAAAATATAATATGACTCCGTCCTCGCCAGGAGGGAAGTCCACTGGTATATCGGCTGGGGGACTCCATCTTTGCCAATGCAATTGACAGCAATGTGGGGGAAACGCTCCTGAGTGTGGTAGAAGAAGAGCCAAATCAAGAAGGAACATGGCCCGAAGTACTGGTCCGGCCCAGAATTCTTCAAGTTGGTCAGCCGCGTGTGCAGGGTTCGGGCCACCCATTCTGCCCAGTCAAAAAATACTGGGTTGGTGTTTGGCCTCGACGGGTCAGGGGCATAGAATTCTCCATGTGAAACACATTCTGCGAGCGCCACCTGCCAGGGATACACAACAGCGTCGGTAGACAAGCCCGCCACCCATGCAATGATGGAGAAAATGTCTGGGTACTTGAAATCACCAAGGGGACGAGGCATCTGTGGCAATTTGCCAGAGGGGAGCCCATTGTTCAAATTTTCATTCAAGAACTTGATAATGTTGTGGGAGGGGGTGAATCTTCCCGTCTGTTCGCTCATGCTGACATTACGAACTGTATACCCCTTAGGTGGCCCTTGCCGAGGAGCGAAGGCATCTTGTACATCCTCTTTATAGATTGAGAACAACTTGTTCCCTGCCGCGTCCAGAACCTGCCTGGTCAGAGGCTGGTAGTTCTGTGCAATCGCATGAACCAGCTCAGGGCAGTGGTGCACTGGCGGACACAAATACCAGTATAATTGGGAATAATAAGCAACGGCCCATTTGTTCTCTGTAGATAGTCGACTTCTCATAAAATCAATTGTTTGCCTGAGCTCGACAATGCTCTTGGTAAGCTCAGTATCCTTAATATTTTCCCACCCATCAATAGGTGGTTCTACGGGCTGTTCGTCTTCGGAATCCTCCTCTTCCTCTACAACTTGTTTCTCCGGGCGGAGGTTGAGGTCGACCTTCTTAGGTCTGTGCTTTCTTTCCTCCTTCGACCTTTTAATCTTCTCCGCGCTTGCCTCTTCTGGCCCCTTCTTCTTTTCTTTTGAAGCTTTCTTTCCCATTTTAGCTCACAGAATGTAGCAAGATCTCAATGTTTAGGAAAGGCAGAGTGGCGAAAATGCAGCAGAGTTCTGGTTAGGGTTCCAGCAGCTCGTAAGTGCTCTGCTAAAAATCACTTAGTAGGTAAATAAATTTCTTCCAAGGCGTTCGGCTTTTATAGCCAAAAGCTGCAACTGTTTCCATTTATGGCGCCCGCTAGAATTAATGCATGAATCGGGCTGGAGGGGATTGCATCGTCTCCTGATTGGCCTCCCGACACTGCCTTCGAGGACCGGTGTACTTCGAAGATCTTACTCTGCTTCGAAACTTTAAAATTTTGTTGTTTTGCACCTGGGCACGATCCTCTAGCATAACTAAATTCTCTTGGGGTATGTGCCGCCACCTTTGCATTAACTCCATGTGCTTCGAACGTTCACCTAGGCCGCCAATTGGCACGCGCTCCAAGGCACGTTTTAAATGCGCTCTCCTTTTCGGCATTTGAGTGAAAATCGGGCGAAAGCTTACTTCGGCCTTGCCTTTTTTGAAGTGGGTAAACATGTGTTTTGTTGCTTCATTGAGATTTAGAGCGATTTAGAAGTTCGGCTCACTTTTTACCCGAAGTTGATTTTGTGCTTAAGACCTAGCGAAGTAGAACTTCGTCGAACCAGTTTCCTTATGCCTGACCTTCAACCTCCTGTTGCCCCTTTGCAGATGGTACTTCGCTGAACTCTGGAGCGATCTGTAGGTTCGTTGTGTCCTTGGCCCGAAGCTGACCTTTCCACAGTAGGTGACTGCTCATGTCCTGTCCTTTTGGCGTTCTTTAGTGGATGGCTGCTTCGCTCGGAGCAGGCCCCGAAGTGGAGATTCGGCTATCTTTTGAGCGAAGTGCCTACTTCGCGCGCTCTTCAACCGTACTGACATTATGGGAAAGGGAGGTGGTTCGCTAGGTCGTAGCCAAAGTGTAGCTTTGCTGGGCCTTTCTGGCCGAAGTACCCTTCGTGCCTTAGCCAATTTTAAGCCCAAGGGGGCCTTTTGCCTATTTCTTCAGCGAAGCTTGTTCCTGAGCGAAGCTATTCCTTTCCACTTTCTTTTTTCGGTCCTGGGCTATGTGAGCCATCTCCTGGCGATCAATGAAGCGCTGTTTCCATGCCGTGAAGCCTGTTTTGACGCCGTCTTGTTCCGGAGGTAGCTTTTGACACCATTTCGCCTATTTTGCTTTATCGGCATTGAGGTGCTTCGCAGCGAACCAACTGGTAACAACTGCTTCGCGCGGAAAATTCCCGAAGTGCTTTGTTAGGCTCAGGTATAGGCCGAACCTTAATGGTTTTGGACTGGAGTCAGTCTGTCTTGCAGCAAAAGCTGCGAATCTATCCTAAGTCTGTTTCTAATTCTAAAAGGCTCTGAAATAGAATATATACAGGTGTAGATAACTGGAAACAAAATGCTATGTACATGGGCAAAAAATTTTGGGGTACCTCTTAATGGTGAAAGGCCTTCAGATGAAGACCATTGACCGGGATGGGTAGAGTCTGGCCGGTCATATCCTTAAGGATAAAGGAATTAGCTTGATTTACTTGCACAATTTCAAATGGCCCTCCCTAGAAAGCGTCAAACTTATCGTGGTTGCCTGGCTTGGCCTTCCATGAGTCCCACTTCCACACTAGGTCCCCGACTTTGAAAGTATGGGCGGAGGATTTTCTTTTGAACCAGTCTCGGGTGATTTGCGTGTGTCTCGCGAAGACCTCGTAGGCTTTTTCTCGGTCTTCCTCCAACTGCAGCAATTGAGCTAGCCTAGCTTCCATGGGATCAAATTCCCCTTTCTCGTCATCTAACATCCATAATGCGGGAATCTCCATGTGAGTCGGCAAGACAACTTCTTTGCCGTAGACCAGGGCATAGGGTGAGGTCTTGATTGACTTTTTGATAGAGATCCGATCGGCCCATAGCGCTTGGTCCAGGAGGAGGTGCCAAGTCCTCTTGTTCCTCTCTATAAGCTTCCTCAATAACTTTAACAAGTTTTTATTCGTTGATTCTGCTAACCCATTGCCCTGTGGATAGTAATTTGAGGTGGCCTTGAGATATATCCCGTACTTATAGGCAAATTCATTAATCCTGGCGCCTATGAACCCGGGGCCATTATCTGTCACTATTGCTTCAGGGACGCCGAAGCGGGTGATCAAACTTTCTAGGAACGTGATGACTGTTTCTTGATCGACGTGTTTCGTGGGCACTGCTTCGGCCCATCTGGTGAAATAATCTATCGTAGTCAAGATGAACTTGTGTCCTGCTGATGAATTCGGTGATATGACCCCTACAAAATCTAGCCCCCATTGCTGGAATGACGCTTCGACTTGTATTGGTTGGAGGGGCATGGGGGCATTCTTATTTCGGCCGACGAACTTTTGACATTGTTCACACTTTCGGCAGACTGCGAAGGCATCGACAAAGACTGTAGGCCAATAATAGCCTGCCCTGATTATTCTTAAGGCTGTCGGCCTTCCCGAGGAGTGGCCTCCTGATATCCCGTAATGAAAATCATTGAGGACTTTCTCTTTTTCTTTCTCTCTGATGCATTTTAGGAGAACACCATCGAGATTTCTAAAAAATAGTCCTTCGGAGCGTAAGACATAATGGAGGGATCGCATCCTGAACCGTCTTCATTGCGAAGCATTCAAGTGCTGGGGACACCTCCCAGTGTTGAAATATTTGACTATCTCACTAACCCAGTCCTCTTCACCAGTTATCTGACCAGCAAATCTTCCTTCTGCTACTGGGTCATCCCATTGGCATGCTGTTACTTCGGCAACAATACTCCTCGCAAGCTCCTAGCATAGTGCGCGACCGCGAATCAATTTAGTAGGCCGGATCTCAACATCAAATTCTTGTATTTTATTGACCCAGCCGGCCCTTTTGCTGCCCATTTCGCCCTGGATGATGAAGCTTCGCACATCTGGGTGGACGACATACACTGTGATTCGACTTTGAGAGACGAAGTGCTTGAATTTCCTCAGGGATCTCATAACCGCGTGCACTTGGCGCTCTATAAAGTTGTATTTTTCTTCATGGGGCTGGATTACCTGACTTAGGAATGCAATTGGGCGCTCCTCACCATCGTCCCCTTTCTGCGTTAAGACCACTGCATAACTTTCAGGCTCCCCGACCGCGTAAAGAATAAAATCTTTGCTGTAATCCGGGTTAATCAGTACGGGAGCCTGAGCGATTCGGGCTTTGATCTCCTCAAATGCTCTTTTTCTCTCCTCTATCCAGGCAAACTCAGCATTCTTTTTCAGGAGTTCGGACATCGGCTTAATAACTTGGGCGAAGTTCGGGATAAATTTCCTTATGAAATTAATCTGGCCGAAGAATGACTGCAGCCCTTTCTTATTCATCGGGAGTGGAAGCTTAAGGAGAGCTTCGGCTCGGTCGGGGTCGACGATGAGTCCCTTTTCTGATATAACATGTCCCAGCAGCTTCCCTTCTCTCACCGCGAAGACAGATTTCTTCGGGTTAATCGAGATGCCGAATTCTCTGCACCTTTCAAATATCTGCTGCAAGTGCGAAGTGTGATCCTCCCTTTTTCGAGAAAAGACAGTCATGTCATCTAGATAGATAACGATGATTTTATTCAATAGTTCATTGAATGCTAAGTCCATAGCCCTTTGAAATGTGGCTCCTGCGTTCGAAAGGCCAAACGACATTCATTGATAAGCGAACGTTCCCCACTTAGTGGTGAATGTCATCTTGTGTTGGTCTTCATCTCTAACCCAGATCTGATTATACCCTGAAAAACCATCGAGCAAGGAAAAACGTTGGGCTCCTGCTACTGAATGCAGGATCTGATCGATCTATGGGAGAGGGTAGTGGTCTTTCAATGAAGCCTGGTTTAGGTTGCAAAAATCCACACACAGGCGGATATCCCCATTTTTCTTTCTGATAGGGACGAGGTTCGCAACCCAAGAAGAATGCTTTATTGGATAAATGATTTTAGCTTCAAGCATTTTCAGGAGTTCGGCCTTCATCAGGACTTCGACCTTCGGGTTGACCGGCCTTTGCTTTTGTCTGAAAGGTTTGACCCCTTCTTGTAGCTCGATTGTATGTTGAATAACTTGTCGGTCGTAGCCTTTCAGGTCTTGATAAGACCACGCCACTATGTCTGGGTATCTCTTGCATAAAGACTGGATCTGTTCCAGTTCTGCTGGAGTGCAATCTGTCCCGACCTTTATCACTTTCCCTGGTTCGAGCTCCAGGTCTCGGTATTGCTTCGCATCGACCTTGATCCTGTGGGAAATTGACCTATCATTCTGATCGAACAGGCTTTCTAAGGTGATCAATCCTTTCGGAACATGGTTGTTCTTCAGCTGAATCAGCCCTTCATACTCTTCATCTTCGAGATTTCTCTCTTCGATGGTGGCTGCCTCTTGAACTAGAAAGTTGATGATTTGTTCATCATTGTCAAAGACCTGCCAATGAGTATCTTTGTCCGGCATAGAGGGCCTGTAAATAGTCCTCACAGCTTTGGGCTTGTGCACCATTTCATCGGCTGGAGAGTATCTGGCCCCGATAGAAGCCAAGATATCAGCATGCCTGTTTTTCTCCCGTGGGATGGACTGCACATTAAGCGATTCGAAATGCTCGAACAGGTCCCATACCCTGTTGCGATATGCCTTGAGATAATGCTTTTTGGAAATACATCTATTTGTGATCTGATTACATACCAGTTCTGAATCACCGAAAATTTGGAGTTGTTTAATGCCTAACTTCTCTGCCTTCTTCAGTCCTAGGCATAGGGCTTCATACTCGGCTGCGTTGTTGGTGCAACTCCAGGCCAGCCGGTAGCAATAATCCTTTTGTTCGCCAGATGGCGATACTAGGAGTATCCCTGCCCCAACGCCGTTTCTACACCTGGCACCATCGAAAAATAATTTCCACAATTCATCTCGGGCAACTCTCTTATTCTCCTGCATCGGCCTCGTGGGCTCTTCAGATCTAGCGATGGAGTAGCATCCCATCTCTGTTTCTATCATCGCATTGAAATCTGTTAGTGAAAATTCATCCTCGGCATACAACTTCTCTAAGGATTCTTCCACTAAGTCCACCTGTTCCATCCCTTCGGCTATCGAGTGGACTGAATCATCATTTTCTCCCTCTTCGGTCATCTTTTCTATGAGAAATGTAGAAGGTTTCTCATTGTAGATTTTGACCTTTCTTCCTTTAAATGGAACTTCTAGATGTGAATAGTCCATGGAAAGATACCCGCCCAGCTTGGCCGTGAACTCTCTTGAGAGGCACATGCTGAAATAGGGCTCAAGGTCAACAACTACCACCTCCTGTATCACCATGATTTGGGGTACCTTGTGCAACCGGATAGGTATATCCTTGATTACGCCGATTGTCTTCACAGGGGTACCGTCCAGCTGGAGCACGCCTTGACTGCTTCGTGTATACTCCATCCCTATCTCTTCGCAGACGGCTTTCGGCATGACTGTAGTTGCGGCACCGGAGTCAATCATGCAGTTATGAACAATGTATCCTTCCATCTGCAAGGACAGGTAAAATGGAGGAGGCCTGTTTTTCCCGGTGATCGAAGTGGGTAGGGTTTGAACCAAAATAGGTTGTGTTGATTTCTTCGCTTTTGCTGATTTTAAGGACTCTTGTAGCAGGTCCACCTGTCCTGGTAGTTGCAGGGCATCATACAGACTGATCTTAGCAGGAGTTTTCTTTAGCTCATCCACGATGTTATATGCTGTGGTAGCAGGTATCTCTGGTTCCTTTGTTGCCTCGTATTTTGTACGGTATTGCTGCGTGGCTTCGACTCTTTGCCGCTTTGTTAACGAAGGAAATTTGAGCTTTTCTCTAGCCTGCTCTTTGGTTTCATCCTGGGGCGGGGCTGCAACGGCCTGCTGGGATTTCTCTTTTGCCGGCGGAGGCTGAGGAGCTTTGTCAGGAGCCTTACCAGGTTGTTGTTCTTTCTCACGGCGGGTATACACCTTCAAGGGGCCCATTTGAGCTGCGTCTACTTCCATCGGTTTCTTTCCCCCCTTGGTGAGGACTGAAACCTGCTCTTCCTCAGCGATCACTAGATTGTGACCTGTTTGCATTATTATATTGACTTGACCACTGGAGGCACTGCTCGATAATGTTTGGACATAATGCTGATGTAACATGCAAGTGCCCTCTTCATGTGGGTCATTGCAGGTGGAGCACCAATGCACGTAATCAGAAGTGCTTGGCTCCTCATTGATAGCGGCATTCCTCGCTGGAGGTCTGCCTGGTTGTGCCGCCTGGTCCTTAGTAAGCGTTGGTGGAGGATACGACCTTCTTGGCAAGAATTCTTGTTGCGCTTGCTTTTTCTTCATGACGGCCATGTCGTTAGACAAAGTTCGCATAGTAGAATTCAAATATGAAACCTCCTGCAATATCTTAGCCTGTATGTCCACGGCTGTAGGGGCCGATGCTACTGGAGGTGGCAGTGGGGCTATCGTTGGTACTGGGGGCAAGGCAGGATATTGGGGTGGCGCTGGTAACGCCGAAAGTGGTGGAAGAACCGTAGGTTGTGGTGCCGAAGTTATAGGGAAATGTATTTGTGGAGCGGTGAACTGAGACACTGTGGGGTTGGGATTCCATGGTGGGATTGGGCACACCGGAGATGTGGAGGTCTGCGAAGCGGCGGCACTAGGGTACTATGATTGGGGAAATTCTAGGAATATGGGCATCGGCATCCTCGGAGGGAGTTTACCAATGGCGATCAAATCCATCTCTGCCTTTTGGGCCAACTCGTATAATTCGGGGAAGGTATTAACATTTGAAAACCTTACCATCATGCTAATGTCAGTGTTGAAGGCCCTAAGGTAATAATAGGTTGCAGCTTCGCTAGTCGGCCGTAGTCCAGTAGGTACCCTCTGCCAGGTTCGGGCGAACCTCACATTAAAATCAGCTATCTCCTCTTGAGGGTGCCTTTGGATCATTGTGAATTGATGCAGGAGGGAGGAGGGATCAGCGGACTCATTAAATCCTCTCATCAGTTGTCCAGCTAACTGATCCCATCCTGTTATAGTGCCAGGTGGTAGGGCTCTGTACCAGTAGAGGAGTTTCCCTCGGAGGGACAAAATCAATAAACGCACCATGACCTCCTCTTCCATGATATTATGGATCACAGCTAGAGAAGCAATATCTTGGATGTGCTCAAATGCAGTCTTCCCCGTACCATCAAAGGTGGGTATCGACTTTAGAGCAGCAGGTGGGATTTGCCCCTGTCCTGCTATATTTAATGGCCCAGCAGAATTCCAGGCTGGGAACAGCCTAGGCGGGGGTTGCGGCAGTGGTTGTTGTTGTTGCTGCTGTTGTTGTTGTTGTTGTTGCTGTGCCATATTTGTGCTTTGACTTAGATGGTTGGGAGTAAGAAGCTGGTTCGGTAGAATCGAAGCTCTCGAAGTTCTTGATTGGTTGCTAGGTGGAATGGAGGCGCTTTGGTGATCTGGAGAGTTTGGGGGATTAGGGGGAAGACTGGTCGCAGTGCTATCCGAAGTCGGACCTTGTTCATCAAGAATGGCCTCTTGCGATGACCCTTCGCGTAGAAGTGAATCAGGTGTGACTAACCTAGGACGTTCCCCGAAGGCATCAATGTCGAGTTCAAAAAACTCGGTCTCTTCTCCACTATTCCTAACTCTCCATCTTGTATGCATGAAGGTACAGATATTTAGTACCGGTCTCTAAGGCTTTGAAGATTTTTACGTTAAACAGAGTCGCCAGATGCTCGAGTCTTACAGTACTGAGATGAGCTTCAACTCTCAATACCACTCATAAGGTGAGACTGACCAGGTCCCACCGGGCGTGCCAGAAACTGTTGGTCACAAATCTGCCACAGGAAAGGATTTTGTATGTCTACGCGCCCTAGACCTGGACCAACATTGAAAGGCCGGAGGGAAGAGATGCCCTCCGTGCCAATCTCCGGAGAAGGCCGGCTCCTATACTAAACTACTTGGGGTTTTAAGATAAGAGTGCAGGAAAGAAATAAAAGATAAGAGTGCAGGAAAGAGATTAAAAGAGTGAGGGTACAGGAAAGAGATAAAAAGTGCAGAAAGAAATAGAAATAACTGGATATTTCAATGGGCAAGAACAAGCAACACAATAACTTAACTGTAATTAAACTAGCAACATTCAACATAGAAGATGTAACAGAAACTGAAACTGCAAATGTCTCTCTATGTATCCTCTAACAAAATTCCAGACACATTTATCTCCACATGCTAAAATCCAGATAGCAGAATTACAGCAATTAGAAAAATAAATGAAAGCAGAAATACTTGCCACAGGCAGCATAAAAAGAGACACAGATTCAGAGCCAAGGATCTTCAGTATTGATAGCAAAATGTCTAGTTACAACAGCTTCTTTAGCAATATGTTCCCCCCTTTTTCATTACAATGCGTGGGTTTTTATAGAGGACCCGACCCTCTGAGCCATTAATGAACTGGGTTTACAAGGACGCTCCGGCGGCCGAAAAAATCGCGCTCGCCTTCTTATGCAAATGAGATTTCACATCCCATTTCTATAACTAGTTGCAGGGCCGCGTTAGACGGGGAAAGTGGTAATTATGTGCCGCGGGCGTGTCTCGGACTCATACCCAGCCTTGGTATGTGTGCCCCTCGAAGGAAGCACTATCGTTGATCGTGCCCTGGGAGGAACTTCGCCAGATTTCAAATCAGAGCGTCGCTTCGCAATGGACTTGAGCCGAAGCAGGGGGAGAATGATAAGCAAGCATTGATGGTTCGCCAGAAAACGCCCCTGAAAATGGCTTCGCTAGGTGTTTAGGCCGAAGTGGATGCTGCTTGTGAAAGGCATGGCCTCTAGCTACGTTGCTTCGCTCGGGAGGTGAGCAAAAATGCTGCTTCGCAAAGAATTTGCCCGAAGCGGCTGGCTGCTGGCAACGGGTTATGAAACTACTTCGCAGCGAACCGTCTAAAAGATGGCAGTTCGGAGAAGTTTTGGCCGAAGCTGGCTCCCTGCCTTAGAACATTTTCCTTTTCCTTTCCTGGTGCTTCGGCGAAGCAATGGTTCAATTGGGAGCTTCGCTGGGGGGACAGCCGAAGTGGATGCTTCGCTAGGATCTGGAGCGAACTAGCACCTGCCAATGAAATGGTTCGCTAAAGGAGAGGGCCGAAGTGGATGCTTCGCTAAAATTCTAGCGAAGTGACCCCGCTGACTTAGAAAATCCTGGCAACTTACAATCGCGGCTTCGCAACTTTTCTGCCCGAAGTAGGTGCTTTGGCAGCTTCGCGAGCGAAGCTCCTTCCATGCCTTAGAAATTTTCCGGGCTCGAACTTAGGCTTCCCTGTCCCTTCTTTGCGAAGCTGCCCCTTTCCTTCTCTTTCTTCAGCGAAGCTTCTTATCCTACCCTGTTTTGCTGGCGAAGTTCTTATATACATGGATTATATACAAGGGGGGCAAAAATGGAAACCAAAATTGCTGTAATGCCTTGAAATACAATAAAAAGCAAGGGAACAAATTCATGAAAAATAAGAAAATACTTTACAAAATTTTAGTTTTCTCTACCCCTTTATGCAATGTGACAAAATTGTCAACAGGAGCCAACCATTGGAGTAGGATATGGGAAGAGAACAGGAATTGGTGGCAACTGATGCAGCATAACCAATTCAGGAGGGTAAGGCAGCCAAAAGACCAACCAACTTAACAGGCCATTGTGGAGAGGATGAGGAAGAAACAACCACCAGAGATGACACGGACATGGAGCTAGCAGAAGATGTAAGTGAGCATTTCTTAATAGAAGTGCCAAATTTGAGATCACCAGCTCTAGGTGACTATATCAATGATCAAGTTGATGCCTTTTTTGAGAAGATGACTGGAGCAATGGAGAGAATGTGGACTGAGTTCCAAATCATATTGCATTGGGGATTGGCGGCGTTGGCAATTGAGAGTGGGGAATGAGATGGGCAAGTTGGTACATTGGGCTCAAGATGAGGAGTAGATGAAGAAACTTGTCAACATCCATCAGACGTAGCCATGGGAGTTGGAGATTGGTAGTATAAGAAACGTGAATGGTGTTAAGAATTTGCCAAAAGGAACTCAAACACTATACTAACAACTAGCACAATTCTATATCGATGAAGGAAGTTTGAGGCCTTGCCCAAAAGATGAAGTAGGTGTCAAGCATGTCATGCTTGCACTTGAGTTAGTAAAGACGTATGCCAGGACACATTTTTTGGCATATTTGGTTTAGTGGTTAGCCAGGAGAGTAGAGAAGATCCATAAAGCAAGGGAAGAACAAGCTAACCAATCATAGGAACTAGAAGGACGACTTCGATAGGTGTAGGAGGATGTCAAAGTAGAGGAGGTTGAAGGGAGAAATAAAGGCCTTAAAACTGTAAATCTAGGAACTTGGAGGCGTATTTGTTCCTCTCAGCAAATTTCAAGTGCCTAGGAGCAAAAGCAATCGTCGACGAGGATGCCAACCAATTTAAAGGGTAGGGTAGATGTAAGAGCCAGTTTTGACCAGTCGAAGAAATAGTGTATATAGTAGTAGTAGTAAGTGTCAAATGCACATGTAAATATGTTAGGAACCTTCTAATAAATATAAACTCATTCACATAAATATTGCAATTAAAACATAATTTCATGAAAGAACAATATATTGCAATACAAAATGTAAATGCAGAATTAAAGCAATCTCACAAAACAACATAGAATCACAGGCCTCTTCAAGGGGACAATCTCCACTTTAATTAATTTCCAAAAAGATACATTTGTTCATGGATCCATGTCTTTTAAAGATACACTTCATGCAACCCTAACCTAATGCTCAAGAGTTGGCTTACATGCAAGGTGCCACTCGAGCTAGAATCTTCTACCAAACATCAGTTACATTCTTGATAACGGTTACATGCGATGGCCTCACTTGTCTAGGCGCCTCACTTGCCACATTCCATTACAAAGTATTACAAAATAACATTATAAAGGGGTCCTCCCTTTGGAAGAGGGTCATTTGATAATCATATGAGAATTACAAAAATAGAGTTAGGATGGGGTCCTAACAAAACGTAAATGAAATGCAATTTTAATGTGTGATGTCAGGGATGATGACGTCATTGTTGATTAATTGCAAACATAATGTAATGTGTAGTAAAGTATGTAATGCATGTGTGAATGGGGAAGTTGTTATGAGTGAGGTGTCTTGGGCGGCAGTTGTTGGCAACTATTGGGACCCAAAGTTAAATAGGACCCCCCATTCATTTGTGCAGTACCATGTATTGGGAGAGACTACATTGTATGCTAGAGAGAGCATCCATTCTGGATAGTCTATGTATCCATTGTTGCATTGTATTGCCAAAGCAGGTGTTTTGTACTATTGTTGTCGTACAAGCTGAGTAATACAATGATGATTCATCCTTCATCTATGTGATACATGTGTTTTGTGTGATATTGTTGTTGCTGGTAGTTTAATAGATTGTGTGTATATCAAGTTCTATGTGCAGGTGTGGAAGAGTTGCAGCCAGACTGTTGTACAAGGAAGTTGTAGTCCAGAGCACCATATGAGGAATGTTGTATAAGTGGAGTCGTGGGAAGTGTCGTACAAGTGGATTGTAGTGTGCCGTTCAAGTGGTGAACTGTTGTACAAGTGACTACCATACAAGTCACTTGCTGATCGTTGTACAAGTGAGTTGTTGATGTTGTTGTTCAAGTGTTGCCGTACAAGTGAAGACCAAACTTGCTGTACAAGTGCATGATAGTTGAACTGTTGTACAAGTGACTACCATACAAGTCACTTGCTGATCGTTGTACAAGTGAGTTGTTGATGTTGTTGTTCAAGTGTTGCCGTACAAGTGAAGACCAAACTTGCTGTACAAGTGCATGATAGTTGATTGTTGTACAAGTGTGTGATGAGCCATTTATAAATTACATTGACTGCAATCTTGTTTGGCCCCTAAATCTATCATTTTGTTCCTCCACTGTTGGGATACTCACCATCGTGCTACATTCACATCATTAATCATATGCTCCAAGTCCCCCTTCATGGCCTAGATTGTTGCACTGAAGTCATCTGGATCACTATCCAAATCATCATCTTGATCAAGGATTGCACTTCCTCCACCTGTTGCAGTTGTCTCTATGTCACTTTCTAAATTCAACTTTCCATCAAATGCTTCTTGATAGGTAGTTGGCAAAACTACCTTCATCTTCTTCTTGTACCATGATAACAATCCATCTAGGAATCATTGTTTTTGCAGTCCATTTGTTGGTTTTGCTTCCATCTTGTCAATAAGTTCGATCGATGATTATAGTACTTGATGTTCTCAACCTTATTATGCTTTGTTGAGTAGATCTCTCCAATGATCTTTGTATTGTCTTGAAGCAATCTGAATTCTTTACTGAATGCAGTCTTCAATTCATCCCAAGTTGTAAAGGGTTCTTGATAAGGATCTATAGTGGCATAGGCATAGGTTTTATTATTTAATTAATTTATTATTTTAAATCATTATTTGTCAGAACTTAAAATGTTGGCAAATTTGTTGAAAATATCTTAACTTATTGTTAGTTGTTAAGCTATTTTTGTAATTGGTTACGCATCTTGTATTTCTAGCATTTCAAATGCCTATTTAGTTTGTGAATTTAATAAAAATATTCGTTGGATTTCGATCCTTCGCATTGGTATCAGAGCAACCACGATCTAGCTGCCTGTGGAAATTTCCCCTCCTCTTTCTTGCTTCCTCAAAATTGCATCCTTGTTTTCGAAATCCTATCTTCAAGAATAGTGTCATTGTTGTCTCAGTTTTTGATGTTGTTTACAGTCCTTGTATCATCCGCGACATGAGTATATCGTGCCCTTGTCTACTTTCCTGGCCCCACTGCCATTTCAGTCATAGCACCTTTCGTAGCCATTCGACAATGCAAAGCCAGTGAGTCTCATCGCTACCTGAATGACTCTTCAATAACGTAGATCATAGGCTTGATCATTCAGGCTAGCTTTCAGGCAACCAACATTAGGTGATGCCTCTCCAACAGTTGGATTTGCTTGGGATCTAAGTCCACCTCTATTACCATTTAGGAATCGACCACGACCGAACATCTGCTATAGTTTTCAATGACATTTTTTTGACAGATGATTGTGCTCCATCGTTGTCGATCTGCGGCCCCCGATCACTCTGCAACCGGCCGTAGCCTCTAGCCCTGGCGTGATCATCATGGATCCATTACATTTTGCTCCATGCAGGTGACGCTCGAGCACTCCTCCTTCCAGATAATCAATCTCCTACCTAATGGACATGTGAGCATGGCACCCCAAAACCCAGAATAAACTCTCATCTCCACGAGGCCTGGCATGTTTCCAATACCGTCGTCTATCTAGCCTCTCTTGGCGTCCGCGTTGTGCTCCCTCCATGTGTCTTGCATCAATGGACAACCCGTGTCAACGACGTGATGGTGCGAAGTGGATTTTGTTTTTCAACACTTTAGTCCCACATTCTTCGTGTGGGCATACTTTTTATTTTTTAAAAGCAATTTTTCATGAAAGATTGATTAGCCAACCATTGTGGCTGGCGGATGCGACATTAGAGGCACGTCGACCTTTGATTACACTTGGCCTCTTGTTGATGTTCCATGTGGCGTCTCGTGCACTTGTTTTCTTGGAGGAACGCTTGGCTCTTGTTCCTCGCCACAGGTGTATGTTGGCCCTTGTTCTTTGCCATAGGTGTATGTTTGTTCCTTCCCTGCGACCACTACCTGGCCACAAGTGTATGTTTGTTCCTTCCCTGTGACCACTACCTGGTGGGCACCACTCTGCCCATGGTCACTAGATTATTGAATATTTTTGTTTGTAAAAATATTTTTAATTTTAAACAAGGCATGGCGCCATTAAAACCACTACAACAGATTCCATGCTTTTTTTTTTTAAATTGAGTTTTGGCAACCCTTTTATTTTGCTGTCGGAAAGCTTGTCCGTTTTTCTCATGTTGCAACTCGACTATAGCCTCATGTATAGTTGTTGGAAAGCTTTTTCCGAGCCAGTTCTCATAGAACCTTTATTTTGCAGTTTTGTAAAGGTTATTTTGACCTATGTTGCTTTGAAGTTTGTGATGTTCAAACCTTCATGGATTTGTAATAAGGAGTACATGTTTGGTGGTACTTGACACTTCATTCTATGCCTTGCCTTGGATCTCAATGATTTGTGCCTTTTTCCTCTATTTTGTTGCCACTCTTCCTCCATCGAGTACAACTCAAGATGGTCTTCGAGCTTTTGATCAACTATAGGTGGGATGGACAACTTGGTTTAGATCTTGCTCAATTTGGCATTTGATTGATAGTTTCGGGTGCATGCTTCACAGTTAAGCATGATTGGTGTGAAGAGCCTTCAAATTTTTATGGAGAATATTGAAGAACATTCCTACCATAGCCTTTTGAAGCATTGTTTGCTTGTTGTTACTCCACTCATAGGAGTTGTAGTGATTCCAATGGGGCGATTGAATGTTGGCATTACATTCTCAGCCTTTCATGAGGGTCTTCATCTTCTTCATCAAGTTTGAGGGTTGTATTTTTGGGCACTTGTATATCTTCTCTTCCACTTTCTTGTAAAAGCATTGGAGTCCAATGCTTCTATGGTGGAGAGGGATGATAAGGATCTATAGAGGCATAGGTTTTATTATTTAGTTAATTTATTATTTTAAATCATTATTTGTCGGCAACTTAGAATGTCGGCAAATTTGTTGAAAATATCTTAACAACTTATTGTTAGTTGTTAAGCTGTTTTTTTAATTGGTTACGCATCTTGTATTTCTGGCATTTCAAATGCCTATTTAGTTTGTGAATTTAATAAAAATAGCAGCTGGATTTTGATCCTTTGCAGTTCTTTTTTTAAGTGTCAATCCATCGCTATTCCATGCAACATGGTTGGAAACAATTGTAGCCATGAACCTTCATCATCTACACCATTGGCTTTCCATATTGTTTCACACATTCCGATATGGCGTTCTAGGTCTTCCTTCCCATTACCCATGAACTTTGGGCATTTATGTTTTCCTACAGCTGCAACAATATTAGCCATTGGTGGCTGTTTGTCTTCACTTGTCAAACCTTTGTCTGCAAACAATCTTCGGTCGTTACCTTCTGCTCCCACACTTCATGATCTCCTCCACGAATACACAAGCACACTCTCCTACGGTCGCCTTTGTGCTTGACTCTTGTCTTCTACACCTCTAGGCACTCTCCCCCGCACTTGTGCTAGCGTCACCAATTGCTTCACTTTGTCTTGCGCACACTCAATGTTTATGCCTTCTTCATAACTCCTGCAAGCGTTTTCCTTGGTCAAAACCTCGTTTGCTCTATGTGCTTCCATTTGCGCTCCGTTTTCTGTTGTTAAAAACAACGTTTGCTACTTTTCTCGTTCCTTGTCCAAACTAGTCGACACTTGAGGATTCCAAACTCGTTCAACTTCGGATATTTGTATCTTTTCACCAACAAGTTCTATCGGTATTATTCTTTTGTGCAGTCCTCCGTTAGCAACATGCAAGTCTTCCTCAAGACACTCATCTTCTTCTTCTTCTTCTTGTGCAATCCTCATACTTCTCCGTATTGGATGATCTCTTGCTCTTCCGTGTCCACTTCTGCCACCTCCTCATAGTAAGTTATCTATCATTCACCTCTCAAAGCTTGACACAGTGTTGGTTCAAACATAAACGACAACGACACCAAATGTATGGTGGCGGTATTCCGCCCTTGGAGGAACTGTTTGGATTGACAGATTAACCATCTACAACTTGCAGTGATGCAGCTATATGGCCTACATCATCTCCTCATCTTTGACGGCCTTATTCACTACTCTAGACAGCCCAGTCTAAGAATCAGATGGTCTGCACTCTTCCCAAACGGCTGGCACAAGCTAGACGGATTGCTTTGAGTCTTGACGGCTTGGCAACAACACTGTACAGCTTGGCAACTATGCTGGACAGCCTGGTAACTGCCCAAATGGCCTTGTATGGCAGAACGTGGAAAATAATATAAATGACAGGTTTGAATAAAATTTTTGCAGCAATCAATCAATATATATGCAGATCGCACATAATAGCAATAGCAAATTATGAACAAGTATGAACAGCTATTGCATTTATGATAACCTGTTACGACATTCTCTTACATAAATCCTATGCAGAATACCTTCAATGCTCTCCACTCTCTCTCCTAGCATACACAATAGCAAATTATTGCTTATGCTTTTTCTTGTTTGCTGAGTTTTTTCCCAAGTCTGAGTCAAAGAAATAGGCTTGCTGAATTCAATATAAGTCCAAGTCTTTATACTATGATCTTGATAGCTTAGGAAGTCTGTACAACTGACAGGGCAAAGGTGAAAGATTGATATTCTCTAAAGATAAAACTGTGGTTCTTTTCTTTGTTTATTTTATATAGCATTTAGAGAGGCACCTGCAAGTCCTGAGGGCTAATAACAATTTCTACCACTATTTATGTTTATGTCGTCTTTTCCTATTTTTATAAGTTGTTGAGGCTTTCAAGCTTTCCTTTAGGAATCAGCGGTTCTTTGATGGCATTAAAAGGTTTCAAGGTACATCTTTAGTGATTTCAAACACATCAGCAACATTCAGCAACTTAAAATGAACTTCTTACAAAACATTTATGTTGCAATTGCACAACCACCATAAGTATGCATGAAACATATTTTAAGAGAAACAAAATCATGTTCATTAAAATCCGTATGGTAGGAAATAATGTACATTACAAGATTTTGTCCTCTGCCACCTTATTCATATGCCAAAGTGTATGTGTGTGCATGTGACCATGATCCTTCAATTCCACAAGCAATCTCATAGTGTTGCTTAACCGTACATACACTGATCAGTAGAATAACATTAGCTGGTGTGATTACTTCATGATAGTACATTCATGTACATTAGTGAAAACATATCAATATTAATGACATGCACAATCTAATGGATATATTGCACTAATCCATAACCAGTGACTCCCGAGAGATATAGGACACACAATAAACTTCATATTCTAACAGGAATAATGGTGTAAAGTTTATATTCTAAGAGTTGGAAATTGAAAGGTTGCTCTGCATAAGGTATATCTTTGGCAACAGTTTGAGATCATCACAAGTTTTCTAATTTAATATGGAGCGGTTTGTTAGCCTATATGCCATATTCGCTGAAGAATGTTAATACATTATGGTTTGATGATCTTCTTCTTTGTTGCTCGTCATAAATTTCAATGGTTCATGATAGGAAAATTTTGCAAGGATTTTTCTTTCTGCGGTTGCAACTCTATTATATGTTATTCTTTCGTTCTATAGCATTGTGAGATGACAATCTTGTTTTTAATTGGTTTGTATGCTAGTTAATCACAATGCGCTACTTGATGCAGGTACTACTCGTGGATCAGTCGGACCGTTTTGTCTTTAAACCTATGCTTTATGAAATCCTTTCTGGAGGTTAGCATTTCAGCTAATGAATTATCACTGCATTTAATTTGGCCTTTATGCATATGCCTAGGTCTGATTTCCGCTTCTGTGTGACTCATCACCTTATTTCCAGATTTATTGTCTGTTTGCAAACCTTTTGATCATGTACAGAAGTTGATCCATGGGAAATAGCACCTCGCTTTTCAGAACTACTAGGAAGCACTTCTGTCATATTTTGCAAAGATAAGGTTAAGACCGTATGCCCTTGTGACGGTTTAAGAGGCAATGCTTCGCCAACTTCTGGTATTGGTGGAATTGTTTATCTTGAAAGTGGAACACAAGTTGAATATGACTGGTATGTTGTTGTTCATGTTTTTAATCCTTTAGCTAAATGCCAACAGTTTATAATTTGTAAAATTCAGATGCAAATGCAATGGAATTGTTGATACTTCAGCTCTTGTATGAGGTTTTTATAGGCGTATATTCATTTTACAATGCATATATTTTGACTCTCCATGAATACACATGCTTTACTTGGCTGTAGTTGAGTTCTTCTAGAGGTGATGTCATTATATACTGTAGAGTTATGTATGCCCTTCTTTTAGACAATCTTTTGGCTTTTAGCATCTTTTGAGCATTGGTTTGATGCCTTAAAATTTGAACTTCTGCTAATGGGGCAGCCAGGTTGGTCCTGTCTCTCGGTGCAGAGTCAAAAATGGACGTTGTTCCAGGTGCTTCAGAATTTGCTCTACCATTCTCCACTTTGGAAGATACTCTTGTAAGCATTCTACTCTTCTAGCTGTTCAAGTTTTGTCTAGTGGGTAACTCTAATTTGGGTCATGGCCATCTCTTTTGGTGTTAAGGGAGGGTGAGCCTCTATGTGGAAATGCAAAGGCATCATGGATAGATTTTTGAACCTTTTATCTTGATCTTGGAGCCTTTTTTTTACTCTTTAAGGTCAGAATGGAGGAGCCTATCGTCAATTTCAGTTCGAGCAAATGCGTCTTAATGACAAGCTAGTTCTTTTGATAGAGATCTCGTGGAAGTGTTTAGGTTGTGTGAATTTTTCTCATTTCATTTTATTTTCTCCCCCACAAGACAGATTCCATGTTTTATTTGACAATTCATTGCCTGTTTCCAGCACATGATGTAACCTCTGCTAACAGCTAGCCTCTAGGTTTATGCTCTATGAACAGAGGTAATGAGGATGAATATCAATCTGTGCATCATATAGGTCTCCTATGCACTTCTTTGTGGATTGCTAATAAGATATCTTATCCCTCTCACTCTCAGCTATGTTGATGGGACTTTGCTTGACCCAAACCTAGGGGTTAGTGACACATCAGTTGCTGCCTTTCTACCTCCAATGACTCAACCTTGGCTGTTAGGAGAGGGCCTAGCACCCTCCAAAACCTGAGCATTCTCCTGGGTCATTCATTTGATTGCGCAATGGGTGTTTTAGCGTTATGGATGATTTTGCCTATTTAGCATTGAATGCCGCTTTAGATGACATTAGCTTTGTTTCGATTGGGTGCTCTTCCTTTTGCTACTGGTCCACAAATTGCATTGTCTATTTATTATTTGCTTTTATACACAATTTAGGGCTGCCCACTTTTGGTTGCCCCTTGGTTATTAATCCTTTTTTTAATTGGTTATATGGGATTGAAATGGCACCACCCGTATTATTATATCATGACTGCAATATAGCAGTGTTTCAACAGACCGTATTATCATGGGTGTGTCCATCACAGTGCGGGTATTTGAACTTAGGTCATGCTGATACAATTGTATCTTATTTACAGTTGCTCCACAATACCTTGGATTATTAGTCTTTATTTGTTAGTTCTCTTTTGTTTTTCTTGAGGTCTTTTGTTCTACCCTCTTCCTGTAGTCACATTAATGTACTCTGTAGTATTGTTGACTTATTTTGTGTCATCCATGGAAAATATGGAGTCATTTCATGACTCCCTGCTATTTTTCAATTTTGTTGGATTTAGTCTGGTTGTAAACTTTGCTTTGGACCTGTTACAATATATGCCGATGGGCATTGTGATGTGCGTGTGTTCATATTATTCAAGCCATGTATCATGTGATTATGGGAGAACATCCATGCATGTGCACATACTCGATTATCTTTGCTATTATCATTTCATTTGTAATAGTTAGGATCCTTTGTAAATGGTAGCCGGCTGAAGCTGCAGAAATATTGCATTACTTAATACAGTATACCTTCACAATATTTTATACTGATTACATTCATGTTTGCAGTAACATCAATGGCTAATATATTACTGTAAACAAACAAATACAATACTGATTTGTCTACTACGTTTGGTTATAACTTCCTAGTATAGAGTTTTTGGCATCTAATATATTTTTTTCAATTTTTATCTGAGCACAACCCCCACTGGCAAAGCAAATTGACAGTTCCTTTAGGTCTCATTTAGTTTGACTCTCATTGAGTATTGTCAATCTATAACACAAGCATCATCACCGTGCCCTGCAGTAATGTCTGGGGTGGTCAGGTGTTGCTTTTGAAATCATTATTTTGCTGTAATAGTTATGTTCATTATAACCAATACATAATGGAAGGTGTATCTGTCTCTTTAATATTCCGATTTTTATTGGAGTGAATTGGCAGTTTTCTAATCTGAATATATTGCATACAGAAAGTGGACAAACAATTGAGAACTTTGGAACGGAAAAGATTTGGGAAGGACCAGCCCCCTATTCGTGTTGTTGTGGTTGGATCTGGCTACTGTGGGGTTGAGCTAGCTGCAACTATCGCAGAGAGATTGGCAGATCGAGGGAAGGTACAAATTGTTAATGTGGAATCAACTATTTGCCCAAGTGCTCCAGCTTCCAGCCGTGAGGCTGCTCTCAAAGTAAGGTTGCTTATATAATCATTTTTTATAAATATCTATATGATAAGGGTAAAGAACATTACAATTGAAAAGGGTAGATGAGATGACCTATTGCTTTTTGTTTTGAGATACACCTACAAATATATTAAAGTCATATACAAAATATGTGTTCAAAGGAATATGGTATCAATTACCCAAAGCTCTCTGTTGTTATTTTTGCACAATATGAAAATGTTAATGGTCTGCATGATCTATTCTAATTGGTTGGTTGTTCACATAGCTAGTTGACTTCTAGGTGCAATGTCTAATAGGCTTTAGATTCTGAACTCTTTGTGCATTTTCTTGCACATATTTTTTTGTTGTTATTGGTTCCATTATAAAGTCTTTTTGAATTGACTGCTTGATATTTGTCAATTAGTATTCAAATGTGGCCTCTAACTTTTGCAGTAAATGCATTGAAGTCATAGCATGTTTTTTCTATGGAAGGATATGAAACTTTGGAATGTAAATATAAAGAAAGAATTTTTATTTATGTCCATGGGTGGTCAAAGTAGGTCCATGTGACTCAAATGTTATACTTGGTTACACTAGCCTGGGAGGAGCTGGAAATTGTGCTCCAAGAATACCGAATTACAAATACAAAAAAGTAAAGTATAAACTCAGAATAATCTTGTTAACTGTGGGTGTTATTTCCTTTCCAATAGTCTGCTTAAAACTCTGAATAATCTGCTTATCTTGGTTATTGATAGCATCTAGTAGAAAACTAGCCTTTCAATTTTATGCATTTCCATTTTAATTGTCTTGCTGAGAGTGTGGATGGTGATATTTGCTCTGCTGCTTTTATCATTAATATGTTGACCTTCATAGTAGAGGATGCTAATATAGATTCTGCTGAATTGATTGTTGACCTTGATAGTAACATGGCTTGAATATTATCTTACTGTTGAACTATCTTAATGAAACCAATATTTTTACTTTTTGGTTTCATCATTGCCTCGATAGGAACTATTGTATCTTGCTTTTTCTTACTAAGCAATCCTCTTTATAGCCTATCTTTGGTGACCATCTCATTCTGATATCTTTTCCTAACCTTTCAGTTGCGTTTTCGTATCCCACTCCCTCTTACTTTGTTTTCTTCCCAAATATGAATTGGCCTTCTTTCTGACTGTATTTTGGATTTCATCGTTGTCATTGTATATTTCTGCTGCTGCTGCAACTCAAAGAGGATGTTTCTAGTCTCTTCCTTGGATTTTCAGTTTCAGTTTTGCTTTTCTCAAGCTGAATCTTCTCTGTAGGTCAATGAGTCCTATTGGCATAGTTTGTCCATCTGTTGACATTAATAGAATTTATTTAGTTTTTCGAATCTTCAGATTTTAGTGCTTCTTTGACATAGTGATTGACTCCTCATTTCTTATATCTTATAAGAGAAAAGCTGTCAACCTTTTATAAATGTTTTCATTTCTCTGAGAAAGGTTCCCATGGAGGATATTATTGTTAAAATTGGACAAACAACTAGGAACTTTCTGGAAGGGAATGCAGAGGAGACAAGGCAAGATTGTGCAGTAGTTCTGAGAAGATCTAAACTTCTGAGGAGCAACATAACCAAAGTTGAAAGCCTTGCACTTAAAGTAATGAGAACAAGGACATACGTCTGGTAAAGGCTGTTAAAGGCAACATAACATTGGTAATTGTTGAATATGGTCGGCAAGTGTGATTTGTGCTTATGACTGCAGTTCAACAAATGGTTGGGGAGGGTTTTACTTTCCCCACCCTCCAGATCTTGGGTCAGTTCCCTTCTAACTAAGTTGAAAACACAAGGAAAGAAACTAATCTAAAAATGCAGAAAACAAATCTAATCTACTTTGTTAAGAGGAAAAGGGTGGAAGTGTAGCATGGTGGTGAGTATTCCAATGGTGGAGGAACAAGATGATAGATTTAGAGGCCAAACAAGACTGTAGTCAATGCAATTTCACCATCACTCATTTCTACTTGAACGACAATGTACTTGTATGACAACTAATGTTATGCACTTGTACAATAATCAAGTGACTAGCACTTATATGGCAGTCAAGTGATTCACTAGAACGACAAGTTTAGTCCTCACTGGAATGACAAGTGCTTGTATGGCAAGCACTTGTACGACATTCACCCATTGGAATGGCACAATGCAATCCATTGGAACGACACAACCAACTTCACTTGTACGACAACTTCCATATGGCGTTCTGGACTGCAATTCCCTCATACTGTGATCTGACTACAACACTTCCACACCTACACACAAAACTCAATGCACACACAATCTACCAACAACAATATCACACACAAAACATACACATCACATGGATGAAGGATGAATCATCATTGTATTACTTGGTCAGTATGACAACAATGGTACAGAACATCTGCTTGGCAATACAAGGCAACAATGGATACACAGACCATCCAGAATGGATGCTCTCTCCAGAAATTTAGATCTTCTCACAAATGAAGTTCAGATCTTCTCACAACATAACTTCTGAGGTACTGCACAAATGAATGGGGGTCCTATTTAACTTTGGGCCCCAGCAGCTGCCCACAATTGTCGTCTAGGACACCTGACACAACTACTTCCCCATTCGTACTTGTACTACCTACATTAGCCACACTTACATTATATTTGCAATTAATCAATGATGATGTCATCACTCTTGATGTCTCATACCACAAAATTGCATTACATCTATCAAAATACCAAACTCTTTTGACTTGTACCTGTCAAAAATATCGTACATCTATAATCCTAAATATTATATTGAAGTCTAATATCTGTGTGATATGTCATGATGCTACAGGTTCTTCAGGCCAGAGATGTGCAGCTTCTTTTAGGATATTTTGTAAGCAATGTAAAAAAGTCTTGCAGCTCGAAAGATCCTGAACGACATGAAGCAGCTTCTGTCATGCATAGAGTGCCTTCTGAGGAAGCAGAAGACACATTTGTATTGGATCTTCAACCTGCCCAGCGAGGTTTGCAGAGTCAGACCCTGCGAGCTGATTTAGTCCTTTGGACAGTGGGAGCTAAACCTCAACTTCCTTCAATTGATTCCTCTGTCCCAGTCCAGTCATTTCCAGTAAATGGTAGGGGACAGGCAGATATTGATGAAACCCTTCGAGTGAAGGGCCATCCACGAATATTTGCAGTTGGGGATTCAGCAGGTTTAAGGGACCCGTCTGGTAGACTTCTTCCTATGACAGCACAGGTAGATTGTCTTTATAAAAGGCAAAAAACACAAAAATATTGTGTCATTCCAAGGAGTATAGCACTTGAATAATGTCAGTAGATGTGCAATTGAAATGTCTTTATAGTTATGGTCATCTCGTTTTACAGGTAGCATTTCAGCAGGCAGATTTTGCTGCTTGGAATCTCTGGGGAGCAATCAATAACAGGCCTCTTCTACCTTTTAGGTATGGGCTTAGGTCTTTAAGTAACATTATGCAGTTAGGACATGGTTGCATGTACTTTCATATTAAAGTTGTTAAGGAGTCTTTAACTGAAATGATTTTCTGTTGAGTTATTTAGGTAAGCATTTGTTTCCTTTTAAGAATGATTATCATGAAAGGCCATCTCCATGTCATGAAAGCAATTGTATCAAATATATGCGTGCGGAGAAAAAATAATGTTTTTAATAGCTCTCAAATAAAACTGCTTTTCAAACTTTTGTGTTGACCAGCGAATTCTTGGTGCCTAAAACCATTAGGATCATTCCAACATCAAGTTTAGCTTTCCAGAGAAAGATTTTTAAGGTTTTTGGAGGTGTTTTATGCAGAAAAACAAAAAGGCACGTTTTTCAAAACAGATCTTAATGGCTTTTGAGCTTGATCATAAGGTCGTTCTAATTAAGCAGAGCCAGATTTGCATCTTGGAGGAGTTGATGAACATATCCCAGAAAGAAGAATTTTTTATTTTTTTGGGTGAAAACCTCACAATTGTGTTAAGACGGATGCAGGTTGCAATAAGAACAATTGTATGTAGAGGAAGAAGAAAACCTGGATTGCACGTGAGCAGCTGCAGATCTGTCCATTGTGTATATGATTGTCTGCTAAAAATGAAGACCATTTTGTTCTCCTTGGAAGAAGTGAGCAAATGATCACTATGTTTTCATCTTCCATAAAAGAGGTTGTGGTGGCGGTAACCATAAGCAAGCAAAAAAACATAACAGATGAACCTTGTCATGCAATGACAGCAATGTGCACAAGTGGAAAGATCTGCACTATAATGACAAGGTCCTGGTGTTCATTGAAGAATGCAACAGAAGCAGGCTTTGCAGAGCTGGAGGAAGATGTGCAGAAATTACTTCAAAGTTCCCATAGGGGCTGACTTGATTGTGGCACGATGCATAAAGGAGTGCTCAAATATCATGCACGATGTTGGTCAAATCCATACTAGTGGAATACCATGTGTTCCAGGATGAAAAAAATCCGAAGGTTGTATTGCATGGAAAGGAAGACTATGTGTTTGTTCAGCTTGTGTTGTAGCTATCAGTTCAGTTGTGGTAGCATTAGCAAATGTCAACATATTGAAGGTAGTCATAGGATGCCAAATGCCCAAGCACATTGAAGGAACATAATATTCATGATGGTGTCACGAAGAACAAATGATACTCTCGTTGGAGACGGTTAAGTTTTTGTTCTCTTTTTTTTTTGGCTGTGCGAAGCTGTCTTGGCTGTTTTGCACATGAGAGGAGTTCAATTTGTTTTTTCTTCTGCAATTATATGTTATTTGTTGTTTCATGCAACTTGAACAACAGATTTACGTCCCGAAATTGCCCAAATAGGGTGTTCTCTGTTCCTCCAAGGCATCTCGAATGAGTTTTTTAACATCCTAGGGCTTGTCTCCATCAACGATGGCTTCTCCATATGAGACATTTCTTTACCGGTGTGGCATTCTTCAGGATGATCGTACACAAAACTTGGTGTAACACATTTCTTCTGACACCACCAGCGTGCATGAGCAGACATCCAGTGATGGAATGGAGTGGGGGCTCTACCGTTGGCAAGAACTACTGTAAACAAACGTCAACAAGATGCAAAAGGTTATTATCAAATCAAAACTAAGCTTTGGTACCAATTTATCTGCACTGCAGAGCCTAAGACATAGTGGAGCAGAGAACAACTCCCCGGAACACCTCCTTTGGGCTGGGACAACACACTCAAAATACTGCAAAACAATCTTGTGTTTCTGGAAACTGCCAGAGAACAACACAAATTGGCTCTGATACCAGATGTTAAGAATGCAGAAGAGGCTTTGATGATCTATCATTGATGTAATGATTGATCTATACATCAAAGTAAGGTGGTATCGGTTGAGAAACATACAACTAATCAAACTGAATTCCGTCCAAGAACTTATTCGTAACATTGGTGCCACACAAGTTTTCACCTAGCAGCATGGACATCTTAGGTATTCATGCCAAAGTAGAGATGATGCCATAGTAAGCATGATGCTGAAAGAACATCGGTGCGACAGGTGATATTGTTGCCATGAGTTGGCATAGCACCATATTCTGTTATGGCACCTGTTTGGTTAAAAGTCGACAGAGGTGCCAAAGTCTATTAGTTAGCTTGGATTTGGTATCATGATTCTTGAGGACTTGAGCAACCTCTGCTTTGCTCAAATCTCTTTTAGCCTTTGCATTCAAATTCAGCACATCCTCAGGATATATTTTTCTGTATCTATATCTTAAAGAACCAATGATTGGCAAAAGTGAAGCCTGTAATTAGCAGCATTGCCAAGTCAACTTAATGGTTGCAGCAGCTAGTTCCCTTTACTCTAGTGAGATGGAATGGTGACCATAGTGACACTTGCAGACAATTATTATGTCCACCAACTTTTTAAGATAACAAGGTACTTTGTACCACCATTTTTTGGTGATTGTACCATTGTGATGCATTTTGCAAGCATGTTTAGGCACTATGATCTGTGACATTTGACATGTTCGTTATGCACATTTGGGTTGAAACATACCCATTTTCATTGGTTGTGTTTTGGAGCTTGCACTAGTCTTCCATTGGAGTACTTTTGGGGAAATTCCATCTTCTGTTCTACTACAATGCTTCAACAACCATCATATGGATTTTGCCTCTTTATATTGTATTTTGTGCACTTTTAGCACCTTATTTGATGAAAGCAATTCATTAGTTAAATGTGTTTTTTCCCCTATCCAAGCAGCTTTGGAAATCACTTCAGCTTTGTCATGACCCTTTCTGGATGATAGCAGGCTATGGGGTCCACTCACCTATTTTTGTAAAACAGTTATGGTGAGTGGATGTTCGTGTGTAGGAGGCAGAAGCATGAGTGACTATATGCATTTGTTTTGTATTGTTTTCGGGTGAATAAAAGGGAAATTCCTATATTTTAGGGATCTTCCTAATTTTTAGGAGGTAGTACCGAGTTTTGGAGTGGCCTTGGTGATTCCTCTAGATGTGTTCTAGTCTACCCTGGCTTCCGTTTGGTGTAATTTGGAGTCGTAATGGAGATTTTAATGGATGCATTAGAATTAAAAAAAAATTCAATTATCCCACGAGTTAAAAAAATAAAAAATAAAAGGGGTGGCTTTATAAAAGGGGAGTTTTGGAAGTAACTGTTGCCACATATTGCACAGGGTGCCATGTCTTGAAAAGTTTGTAAGGATGTTGCTTTATCTTCCGTCTTTCTTCTTTCCCTTTCTTCTTCATGCCCCTTCTACTCTTCGGCCATCAGATTCCAGGTTCTCCATCTTCTTTTTCATGTTTCTGGTTGTTTCTGTGAGTGGGCGAATTTGCCCCAAAATATTGTAAGTATTGGAATCCGCCTGACTGTGCAACACAGTCGGGCTGCGCTTGTCCACATTTGCGCACCTGGGCAGTATTGCTAAAACTTTGCCCAGAAAATTGGCTAAGTCATGGAGCCGCCCGACTTCGCAGCGAAGTCGGGAACAGTTTCTCTAGCACGCCCGGTGGGACATGAAGGTTTCCCACCCCAAAGCAGAATCGAAGCATCGGTGTTTGCTTCATTGCTGTCAAATCAGAACACCTGGCGACTTTGCTGTACCTGAACATTCTCAGAGTCTGTAAGACTGGTCCAATATCAAAAACGCCTTCATGCACACAAGAAGGTGGAGAGCGAGGAATCCAGGAAAACAGCCTGATTTTTACGAAATTGACATCAATGCTGCTGGAGAGCGCGTAAGGCTGGCCGATTACCAAGCTCACCAAGACGATAGGTTCGAGCACGAATCTGGAGCTGAAATTGAAGCTGAAGTGGAAGAAATTGAAGAAGTTGAGGAGGCTGAAGTTGAAGAACTACCCACAACTTTAGACAGTACTGATACCGACTACACCACTGATCAGCTCAAAGAAGAGGAAGAAGACATGGCTGCCCAGAATTAGCAGAATGATAATGACCTCTTCCCCGCCGTTGATTCCACGAGGCCCCTTGCTCTAGTCGGACAAGAAGTTGTTCCGCCTACTGCCTTAAATCTATTCCTACATATGACGGAACGGGGAAGACAGCTTATGAGCATATTCAAGACATTATGGCCTTGGCTGCGTTGCACTCTATCACAAATGAGAGTGTTAAAACCTGACTGTTAACTCTCTCTCTGCGAGGAAAGCTTCTCTACTGGTGGAGATCCTTGCCGGAGGGGACTATCACGGGATGGCCCCAACTAGTGTAATGTCCCTTTTTAAGAAACAACAAACCCTTACTACGAAAATGCAGAAATTAAGTACAGCAAGGAAATAACTCAGAAATTGCTCATAAAATAACACAAGTATGAGGAGAAATCAGCCAGTATCATATATTAAATATTGCCAAACCAATACAACAGCTCCCCAAGGCTGAACGGATGCAAAAACTCCTCAAAAATGACCCCAAATACAAGCGTAGGGTTTGGGGCTGCCAACAGATCTGAAACACATGACACAAATGCTCCCAAAAATGCCACGAACTCCTCACGGATGCCTCTTTTTTGTATTTTTGATATTTTAGGGCAATAACACCTGCAATGATATTGCCAAGACCCCAACCATGCACCTCCAATGCACTATGGGAATGAGCAAGACCTGCAATCTCAACTCATGGAACCTCTAGGGTTTCAATATTCAATTTCGATATCAACATAACATGCCCAAAATGGGACGTCTCACTCCCTTATATAGGGTGAGGTTCTAATTTGGAGTTGACATCTCCCAACCCTAAAATCACTTAAAGTGCCTTATTACAACATAAAAACATAAAACATAAATAAACACAACTTAAGTTATGTCTCCTAGTCACATGAACCCCTTTTTCACTTTTATAATTAAGTGTAGGAGACATTTACAAAAATATTTATTTTTGGGACATTACAAGTCCACCCTCCTCAAATTGCTTGTCCTCAAGCAAAGTCAAAGCTGGAGCATCTAAAATTTCTGCACCTTCCCAAGTAGCATCCTCCATAGGCAAGTCCTTCCACTTCACAAGATATTCTTTGACAGTCCTACTCCTAAGCTTTCTCTCCCTTGTCTCAAGGATCAATTGAGGTTCAAGAATGAGCTTTCCTTCATCATCAAGGGGTGGCAAATCTGAAGATGGCTGAATATGTTGGCCCAAGGCCTTCTTCAAACAAGAAACATGGAAGACATTATGTATTTTACTTCCACTTGGAAGTTCCAAAGCATATGCAACCTGTCCAACCTTACTCAACACCTTGTAAGGTCCATAAAATTTGGGTTTGAGTTTTTCTGCTCCACTTCTTTTCAATGTAGACTGTTTGTAGGGCTGCAACCTAACATAAACCAAGTCTCCCACCTCAAATGAGCGCTCACTACGCTGCTGATCTGCATACTTCTTCTGCTGATTTTGTGCCGTAAGAATATTGTCCTTCAAAGCATTAAGAATATCTTGATTTTCTGCTGCAAAGTCTCTAGCTTTTTGGACCCTTGAATCACCAAAAATCAGATCTGAAAAGTGTGGGGCATCATAACCATAAAGTGCCTTGAATGGAGACATTTTTATGGACATATGATAAGTAGAATTGTAGCAATATTCACCAAGGTGCAGCCATTTAACCCATGCCTTTTGTTGACCTGAAACATAATTTCTCAAATATCCTTCAAGCCATTTGTTAACAATTTCAGTTTGCCCATCAGTTTGGGGATGGTAGCTAGTACTAGGAGTCAATTTAGTACCACATAGCTTAAACAATTCTTGCCAAAACATGCTCAAAAATCTGCTGTCCCTATCACTCACAATGGATTTAGGCAAACCATGCAATCTGAAAACTTCTTTAAAAAACAAATCAGCAACTTGTATGGCTGTACAAGTTGTTGAAATGGCATAGAAATGAGCAAATTTTGTCAATCTATCAACAACAACAAATATGCAATCCTTCATGTATACCTTGGGCAAACAAGTAATGAAGTCCATGGAGATACTTTCCCATTTCTGATTGGGAATAGGAAGTGGCTGAAGTAAACCAGCTGCAAATTCATGTTCCCCCTTGTTTTCTTGGCAAATAACACATTCCTGAACATGCAAGAAGACATCCCTTTTCAAACCCTTCCAATAGAATCTTTCTCTAACTCTGTTTGTAAGTCTTGTAGAAACCTGGATGGCCTACAAGTGGAGCATCATGCATGGCTGTAATTAAAGCTTGTTTCAGCTTTGATTCAGGTACTAAAAACACTCTTCCCTTGCAAAAAATCAGTCCTTCTTTATGGCTGAACCTGTCATCTTCAACTTGCCCATTTATTAGTTTAGAACAAAAATCATTCTTTGCATATTCAGCCATAATTTTCACCTTCCAATCAGCAGAAATAATGGAAAGAGAATGAAAAGTAGGGTGCCTAGAAAGTGCATCAGCAGCTGAATTCTTCTTACCCTTTACAAACTCAATTTCAAAATCATATGATTGCAACTTTGTTACCCATTTCTGCTGTCTTTCATTCAGTTCAACTTGCCCCAAGAAGTATTTCAAACTGTTATGATCAGTTTTGACCACAAACTTGCCACACACTAAGTATTGCTTGAATTTGGTCAAGGCATGCATGATAGCTAGCATCTCTTTATCATAGATGCTGAAAGTTTTCTCCACATTTGAGAGCTTTCTACTCTCATAAGCAATGGGGCGTCCTTGTTGCATAAGTACAACTCCAACTCCAACACTTGAAGCATCACAAGCAATAGTAAAAGCAACAGAAAAATCAGGAATAGCAAGTAAAGGAGTGGAAGTCATTACATCTTTCAGCTTTAGAAAAGCTAAAAGAGCCTCATTGGACCATGAAAAGGCCCCTTTCTTAGTTAATTCAGTAAGGGGGCAGCCAAAGAAGAAAACCCCTTAATGAACCTCCTGTAGTAACTGCATAAACCCACAAAACCCCTCAATTCCGTTAGGTTGGATGGTATAGGCCATCTTTGTACAGCTGAAACTTTAGTTTGATCAACCTTCACCCCATCTTTGCAAATAATGTGCCCCAAGTATAAAATTTCAGTCATAGCAAATTCACATTTAGATTCTTTTGCATAAAACTCTTGCTGTCCTAAAATGCTCAAAACTGAATCTAAATGTTGTAAATGATCATCCCAATTTTTGCTATACACCAAAATATCATCAAAAAATACCAAGACAAAGCGCCTCAAATGCTGATTGAAAATTTGATTCATGGCTGATTGAAAAGTGGCTGGTGCATTAGTCAAACCAAAGGGCATAACCATAAACTCATAATGCCCACAATGGCATCTAAAGGCTGTTTTGTACACATCCTCATCCCTCATACGAATTTGGTGATATCCGGACCTAAGATCAATCTTTGAAAAATACATGGCCCCATGCAACTCATCTATTAGTTCATCCACCCTAGGAATAGGATATCTATTCTTTATGGTCTTCTTGTTTAATGCCCTATAGTCAATGCACATTCTCATGGTTCCATCCTTCTTTTTTACTAACACAACAGGTGAAGCAAAAGGACTACAACTAGGTCTAATGTGCCCACTCTCAAGTAAATCAGCAATGGTCTTTTCAATCTCATCTTTGAAAACCTTAGGATGCCTATAAGGTTTAATTATGACAGGTTTACTATTTGCTTCCAATTCAATAACATGCTGAAAACCTCTACTAGGTGGCAAACCTTTAGGTAGGTCAGAAAATACCTTAAGATGTTTTTGTAGTAAACCTTGAATTTGAGGATGATAGGTGGCTGATTTTTTCCCTTCTGAACTGAAAATTACAGCTGCCCACTCAACGTCCTTATGCCTTATCATCTTCTCCATTCTTTTGTATGAAACCTCCAAAATTTTGCAAGAATCTTTTGACCCATTTTCCTTGATTCCTTGCAACACCACATCTTTCCCTTCAAGCACAAATTTCAGTTCTAATTTCTGATAATTAGTAACATAATCACCAAGTGAATACAACCATTGCACACCCAAAACCATATGTGGAATACCTCCTAAGGGAAAAACAAAGAATTGCTCATCTACTTCCATGTTGCCAAAATTAATTTTTATGTTTCTTACCACTTTGTTGCATGTGATAAGATCACCATTGCCAATAGCAACACTAAAACCAGGAATGATAGTTGTAGGAAGATTCTTTCTAGTGGCAAACTTCTCATCAACAAAATTGTAAGTAGCACCACCATCTATTAAAACAATAACCTTTTCATCAAAAGATCTACCCGGTACCTTAATAGTGCGAAACTGATTCAGCCCACTTAAAGTGGCTAGGGAACCTTCAGGAACTTCCTCATACTCCCTTTGTGCTTCCTCTTCCAAGGGTGTCTCATCTGCCTCATAAAAATCAGGATTATCAGAATCAGAATCAGAATGTAATTCAATGATTTTCATACCTCCTTCTCTGCATTTATGACCTCTTTGCCAAGGAGACTTGCAAATGAAACACTTGTTTTGTTTCCTTAGCTCATCTTTCTCTTCTTGTGTCAAGCGTGGGCCATTTGGGGGCTTATTAGGTGGCTGAAAACCAGATCTGAAACCTTCTCCATGCGTGGGATTCCTGCCATAAAAATTTCTCTCATTTCCACCTTGCTGCGTGAGGTTTCCTTGCTGCCCATACTGCTGTCCAAAAACTGTTTTTCTGGCTGCAAAAGGTGGTCTAGCAGGTGGATTATGTGCAAAATATTTCTGTCTAGGAGGTAAAACAGATTCTAAGCTTAAAGCTCTCTTAATGGCATCTTCAAGAGTGGCTGGTTCAAAAGCTTTAACTAATCCCTTCACGGGTTCCAACAAACCATCCATAAAAAGAAAAATTACCCTCTTGGGTGAAATATTTTGTACCTGAACTGAAAGTTGTTCAAACTCCTCCACATAGGCATGAATGGATGAAGTTTGCTTCAAAGTGGCAAGCTCCTTGAAATACTCTTCCACATTCCTCCTTTCAAACCTGTTCAAAACCCATGGTACAAAATTCATCAAATGTATCAATATCACCATGCCCTTGGGTTACTAACCCATGATGCCACCATGAGTAAGCACTACCCTCAAGGTGGAGTGTAGCAATCTGAACCGCATCAGCTTCAGAAATAGGCTCCAAGGTAAAATAAGTCTGCAATTTTTGAAGCCATGCCCTAGCTGTAAGACCATCTTGACCATTAAATGAGGGAATGGTCACCTTTTGATGCAAAAAGGGCTTCTTTTTCTCTTTTTTAGCCTCAACAACAGATTTACCCACAATCTTCAAATATTTATCAAAAGAAACTGCTGCCCTAAAACCCTCAGATTTATTACTATAAGCAGCAAACCATTCATCTAATTCATCAGTTACCTCATTTTCCTCCCGTGGAGGTGGTGGAACAAGGAACATAGGCTTGGACGGCCTAGGCAAGGGAGTGTGTGAGTTAGATGATGACTCATGCCCATTGTTGTTGCCTCCCCTTTCTCCTTCCCTCCTTGTGCCATTTGGGTTGCCCAAAGCTGCCCTCAATTCTTGCTGATTTGTCTCTTGTAAGGACACCATTCTTTGCAGCATGTCAAGTAGGGCATCGAATTTTTGCTCAGTCCTATCAACTGGCCTTTGGGGCTCCTCAACCTCTTCCCTGTTTGACATTTCCAAAGCGAGTCTGTTTCTCCTAGTAAAATACTGATGAACAGGAGGACGATGCATAAAACCCTATCAAACCCTAAAAAGATGGAAATCTGAAATTCTGAAAATTCTGACCACCAAAAAAATTTCTGAAACCACAGAACTGCAAATTGGTCAAAAGGGTATCCAAATCTGCAATTTTTATTTTCTGAAAAAAAATCCCTAAAAATCCGTGAATCCCCTAAAAATCCACGATTTTCACTAGGGCACAACTTTTCACCACAGAAACACACTTATCACCACGAATAACTAAAAACAAAAATGAAACTAACCACAGGCTGGCAAGATTCCAGCTCTGATACCACTTGTAATGTCCCTTTTTAAGAAACAACAAACCCTTACTACGAAAATGCAGAAATTAAGTACAACAAGGAAATAACTCAGAAATTGCTCATAAAATAACACAAGTATGAGGAGAAATCAGCCAGTATCATATATTAAATATTGCCAAACCAATACAACAGCTCCCCAAGGCTGAACAGATGCAAAAACTCCTCAAAAATGACCCCAAATACAAGCGTAGGGTTTGGGGCTGCCAACAGATCTGAAACACATGACACAAATGCTCCCAAAAATGCCACGAACTCCTCACGGATGCCTCTTTTTGTATTTTTGATATTTTAGGGCAATAACACCTGCAATGATATTGCCAAGACCCCAACCATGCACCTCCAATGCACTATGGGAATGAGCAAGACCTGCAATCTCAACTCATGGAACCTCTAGGGTTTCAATATTCAATTCTGATATCAACATAACATGCCCAAAATGGGACGTCTCACTCCCTTATATAGGGTGAGGTTCTAATTTGGAGTTGACATCTCCCAACCCTAAAATCACTTAAAGTGCCTTATTACAACATAAAAACATAAAACATAAATAAACACAACTTAAGTTATGTCTCCTAGTCACATGAACCCCTTTTTCACTTTTATAATTAAGTGTAGGAGACATTTACAAAAATATTTATTTTTGGGACATTACAACTAGTCGGAAGGCTAGTTAAGGAATTCAATGAGTCCGCTGATCCCTCCTCGTTGCTACACCAATTTCAAAGCATTCAGTGCCATCTGCAAGAAGAGATATCAGACTTTAACATGAGGTTCACGAGGTCTTGGAAAAGAGTACCCCCTGAGTTGTGTCCTTCCGCAGGACAGGCTGCTCATTATTACCTGAGAGCTTTCAACTCAGACATCTGTCTAGTTATCAAGTTAGCCCCGGTCAACACTTTTCCCGCATTATATGAGGCTGCTCAGCAGGCCGAACTGGACATGATTGCTATAGACAGGCTCCCTCATAAAATGCAGCCTCCGATCTACCCGGATTTCCCTCAGTCCCAATAGCCACCCACTTCGAGTGGGGTGTCGTCTTCATCCAATCAATACCCCCATCAGCCGTGGAATCCTGCGCCAGTCATTGACCCGTACGGTCCGCCTCAGATCCATTATCCTAATCCGCCACCTCCGCAACATCCAACACTCCCCGCTCCCCCTCAATATCCGGCGTTTCATGCTCCTCCACCATTAGCCACATTACCTTCGCCAGCCCGGCCTGCGCCTGCCGATAATGATATACAAAATAAGATCCTTCAGGAGGTGCGGGCTTTTGCCTCCAGTTACCATACAATCTCCAATAACATGACAATCATGAAGAAGAAGCAAGCTCAGATGGAGTTTGTTCCTAGAAGGTCATACCCTCCTGCGCTAACAAAAGATCAAGCAGCTCAAGCACAAAGGCCTCCAGCTAGAAATGTTTCCGGCAATGCTCAGCCTGACACTTCTGACTGCGTCAACTGGTGCTCTACTTGCAACGACCCCCATGGAGAAGAGAGTTGCATGCTGCATCAGCATTATATTTAGACCCTTGCGGGTAGCGCCATAGAGGATGAAGCATACATGATTCGTGATGATGAGGGTAACTTTGCAGTCCCTGAAGAAGATCTCGTATCCCTCTTAACCAAAGAGGGCAAAAAGCCGATTGAGGCCACTCCGGCCCAAATGAAGCCGTTAAAAGTGTATGCAAGAAGGGAGAAGATGCAGCCTGCTTTGGCAGCTCCGGATAAGCCGCCTTTACCTCCGACTACCAAAGAGGAGCGCCCGACGCTCAAGGCTCCCGTAGTCAAGGCTCCAACGACCCAACCTCCAGCTCAAACAAAAGAGCAAGCTCAGGAGAAGCCGAGTTACCCGTCGTTGACAAAGAGGCAGAGGGTCGAAGCCACGCAGCAGTACCGCACCAAGTACGAGCCAGCAAAGGAGGCGGAAGGGGCTGGTACTTCTAACTATAATATAGTCGATGAGCTCAAGAAAACTCCAGCAAAAATAAGCATGTATGATGCTCTTCAGCTCCCGGGACAGGTAGACCTGTTGCAGGAATCCTTGAAGAATGTAAAAGACGGGAAGCCGACACAGCCTATTGTGTTAGCTCAGCCCTTGACGACTTCTGCTACCGAGAAGAACAGACCTCCACCTTTTTATCTATCTTTGCAAATGGAAGGTCACATAGTGCATAACTGCATGATGGACTCTGGTGCTTCGACTACTGTCATGCCAAGGGCTGTCTCCGAGGAAATTGGTATGGAATACACAAGGAATAGCCAAGGTGTGCTACAATTGGACAACACTCCTGTGAAGACAGTTGGTGTCATCAAAGACATCCCCATCCGGCTGCATAAAGCACCCGACATCGTGGTCATCCAGGAGGAAGTAGTGGTTGACTTGGAACCCTACTTCGGCATGTGTCTCTCAAGGGAGTTCACTGCGAAGCTGGGTGGATACTTGTCGTTGGACTATTCACATATGGAGGTACCTTTCAAAGGAAGGAGGTTGAAAATTTATAATGAGAAACCTTCCACTTTTTTGGTCGAGAAGATACCTGGGGAGGAGCAACAAAATGACATGGTTCATCTGACGAACGAGGAGCTGGTAGAAGTAGAGTTGGCGGGAGAAACCCTGGAACTGCTGCAAGTGGAGGACGAGTTCTCCTTACTAAACTTCAATGCCATGATCAAAACCGAACTGGGCTGCTACTCTGTCACTCAGCCTGAGAGGCTTGACCAGACTGCTTAGAAGGATGTAGGACCTGCCCCAAACAAGCTGTGGAAGCTGTACTTCGATGGTGCCCGATGCAAGAATGGCACTGGGGTAGGTGTCCTTCTGGTCTCACCATCCGGCATTCAAAAGGACTATTGTTATAGGCTGGCTTGGAGTTGCACTAACAATGCGGCGGAGTATGAAGCCTTGTGCTTAGGCTTAAGAAAGGCAGAAAGGCTTGGGACTAAACACTTGTAGATCTTTAGCGACTCAGAGCTGGTGTGCAACCAGATCACTAACAAGTGCGCCTCCAAGAAGCACTACCTCAAGGCGTACCGTAACCGTGTCTGGGATCTGATGGAGTCATTTGACTCACTGAATGTCAAAGCCATCTCGTGAAAAGAATAAACATGCTGACATTCTGGCGTCTGTTGGAGCCAGGTACGTCCCGGTTGATGACACTGTCTAGAAGCCGAAGACGGTTCGTACTATTTATAGGCCTTCTGTGCCTAACAAGGACACCCAGTGGTAGGTGTTCGACTGTGACGAGGATATCGTCACCTTTTTGATACATGAAGCTAGTACAATCGAAGGTAGAGACCCTGATGACGAGCAGTATGAGGGGTTAATATAGTTAAAGAATAATCACGTCCCAAAAGGACTGATTACCCTGAAGGGCCTCTTTGATCAGAATGATAGAGCCATATCCCACAGGATCAAAGTGGACCCCAAGCAGTACATGGACTTGGAATTGGAACTTGGAAAGGTGATCAAGGTCGGGACAGATTGCATCGATGAAGAGTTAGAGCAGATCCGAGCTCTATGTAAAGAGTACCCAGATATTGTAGCCTGGTGCTACCAAGACCTGAAAGGGTACGACAGAGAGATGATCCAACACACCATAGAGCTTGAAGAGCGAGGCAAAGCCCTTCGAGCGAGAAGCAAAGGGCAATAAATCCGAAAATTGAAGCCATGATGAAATCCGAGCTCATGAAGATGCTTGGAAGCAAAAATCATCTATCCTATCAAGCATTCTTCTTGGGTCGCAAATCTGGTTCCCGTGAGGAAGAAGAATGGAGACATCCATCTCTGTGTAGATTTCAGGAATCTTAACCAGGCTTCATTGAAGGATCATTACCCACTCCCTCAGATTGATCAGATCCTCACGTAGTTGCAGGAGCCCAGAGATTTTCTATCCTAGATGGATTTTCAGGCTATAATCAGATTTGGGTGAAAGATGAAGACCAGCATAAGACGACATTCACTACCAAATGGGGAACGTTCGCATATCAGCGCATGCCCTTCGGTCTTTCCAATGTCGGGGCTACATTTCAAAGGGCTATGGACTTGGCGTTCCGCGAGCTGCTCAACAAAATCATTGTCATCTATTTGGACGACATGACTGTGTATTCACACAAGAGAGAGGACCATGCCTCCCACTTACGCCAAGTGTTTGAAAGATGTCGCGAATTCGGCATATCGATCAATCCAAAGAAGTCAGTCTTTGCGGTGAAAGAAGGCAAATTGTTGGGCCATGTCATTTCTAAAAAGGGCCTTGCAGTTGACCCCGATAGAGCGGAGGTTCTTCTTTGCTTGTCCATCCCAGTCGACAAAAAAGGGCTGCAGTCATTTTTTGGCCAAATCAACTTTGTAAGTAAGTTTGTGCCTAACTTTGCACAAGTAATCAAGCCCATGGCTGAGCTCCTGAAGAAAGATGCTGAATTTGTCTGGACTGAAGAGAGGAAGCAAGCCCTTGAAGAGATCAAGGCCAGGATTGCCCAGGCCCCAGTGCTGATAAATCCAGATTACTCCAAGGACTTCATCCTTTACGCGGTGGGAGAGCCCGAAAGCTACGCTGCGGTTCTGACTCAGAAGGGAGATGATGGCGAGGAGCGTCCAATAGCATTCCTAAGTCAGGTGATCCAGCTGCACGAGGAAAGGTATAATTTTATTGAGCGGCAAGTTCATGCAGTTATGAGATCCCTGAGAAAGTTCAAGCACTTTGTCTTCCAGAGCCGAATAACTGTCTTCGTGATACACCCAGATGTCAGAAATTTCATCATCCAAGAGGAGCCTGGTCACAAGAGGGCAGGCTGGGTTGCCAAAATCCAAGAGTTTGACATAGAGGTACGGCCAACAAAGTTAATCTGAGGTCGGGCTCTATGCCAGGAATTGGCCCGAAGTGCTGTAGCTGAAGTCTCTGCTTGCCAGTGGAAGAACCCAATGACAAAAATCAACCTTGCCAACTCCTTATCGGAGGAGAGTGATTGGAAAAATGACCTGGTGTGGTACTTTAACACAGGGAGATGTCCAAATCACCTCAGTGCCTCACAAAGGAGGTTTAGGCTTAATGCCTTAAAGTACATACTACGCCCCGAGGGGCTGTATTTCAAAAATATTGACGACATCCTGTTACGGTGCCTCAAGGAATCAGATCAACCAAAGGTCCTCGGAGAATTCCACTCTGGGATGCCCGGAGGACATCATTCAGGAAGGCCTACGACCTTAAAAATCATCAGAGCGGGCTATTATTGGCCCACCCTCTTCACAGACACGCATGCAGTCTGTCAAAAATGCGAGAAATGCCAGAGGTTCGTCGGCAGAAATCAGAAAGCACCTTTGCCCCTCCAGCCAATTCAAGCTGAGACTCCATTTCAGCAGTGGGGCCTGGACTTCATCGGGACGATAACGCCCAATTCTTCGGCGGGGCATAAGTTTATCCTAACCGCCACAGATTACTTTACCCAATGGGCCGAGGCAACGCCTACAAAGCATGCTGACCAAGAAACAGTCATTGTTTTCCTAGAGAGCCTCATCACCCGTTTCGGGATTCCAGAGGCAATTGTCAGAGACAATGGTCCAGGGTTTGCAGGGGCTGTACTCACTGAGTTTACCAGCAGATATGGCATTTACCACAAGATGTCTTCAAACTACTATCCGCAGCGGAACGGCCTGGCCGAGTCCAACAAAAATCTCTTGAAAATTATAAAGAAGACTGTGGAAAGGAACAAGAGGTCGTGGCACCTACTTCTGGAACGAGCGTTATGGGCGGACCGTATCTCTTTCAAGAAGTCCATCAAGACGTCCCCTTATGCACTCGTATGCGGCAAAGAGGCTATCTTGCCCACCCACATAGAGATGCCCGCTCTCTGGTTGTTAGAAGATGAGAAAGGTGACAGGGACCCCGTGGATGCCCGACTGGCTCAGCTGTTGCAACTGGAAGAGGAAAGGGAAAAGGCGTATCAGGCCTTTACCAAGCACGCCGAGAATACCCAGAACTGATTTTCGAAGGGAACCACCGCCCGAGTCTTCAAGATTGGAGACTTAGTGCTGAAATGGGACTCACTTAAGGCGAAACCGGGCAACCATGACAAGTTTGATGCCTTCTGGGAAGGCCCCTACCAAATCGCCTGGGTAAACCAGTTCAATGCATTCGTGTTAAGAGACATGGAGGGTCAGGTCCTCTCGATCCTCGTTAATGGCTTTCATCGGAAATCCTACTACCATTGAAGGTTACCAAAGGTTTTCCCCTCCTACATATTTTTATTTCCTGCAGTTCAGTTTTATTTCTGAATGTAAATATTGCTTTCAATTAGTTAGTTTCCTGCTTTTAAAAAAAAAAAAGAGCTGAACGTCCTCAAAAGGAAGGTGCATGGCAGTCCTTAAATAGCTAAGGCAGGAAAAGTCGCCTGACTTCGCGGCGAAGTCGAGCATCGCCCTTATGTTTGTGCGACGTCGGGAGGTTCCAAAGCATAAGCGAGAGGGAAAAGTTTCGAAAGTTTTTCTAAGTGTTGGGGAAGCCGCCCAACTTCACAGCGAAGTCGGACGACGCACCCTATCTTGAGCGCAGTCGGACGGGAACAAAGCAAGAAAATGGAAAAAATGGCTAAGTGTCCTGCCCGACTGCGCAATTTTTCCCTGCACCGCCCGACTGCGCACACAAAAATTTGCGCACTCCGACGGGCGCGTCCTAGAGGCATGGTGTATAACGGAAATATTTCTAAGTGTTGGCCTCCCAAGGGCGCATCTTCCATAATACGAAGTCGGACTACGCTCATTTTTTTAGCGCACTTGGTCGAGGAGTTTAAGAAAATTGCTAACTTGCCTAAGGTTTCACAACACGCTCCCCCAGTTAAATGCCTCGAAGCATGTGCCCAGTTGGCACCCTTGACGTCATGAAGAGCACGAGTTTTGAAGACTTTAAGGAATGATTGTGCAATTTTCGAAGCAGATGTCATAAATGAAAAAGCGCACAAGGGTCCAATGACGTACAAGTCGCGCTTTCCAACAGAAGATCCCACGCGTGGCCGCTGAGGAATAACGACGCTTCTCACCCACTTCGGGCAAAAAACTTTAAATTCCCCTCGCGCCATTAATGTTGCTTTCCCCATTTTTAGAAAAAGGCTTCTTACTTACTCAAAGCATCAAAATTACCAAAGTGAATTCGACCTGCGTTGTGAAAGAGGAGAGAGTGCGAAGTTTTACTCAGTTACGATTGTAATTTTCACTGATTCCCAGCACCATGAGTGAGAGGCCGAGTACAGACAAAGGGAAAGCACCCATGCAGGCGGACCCTAATGATTCAGAGCAAGAACCTGAGGAGCAAACTGACTCAAGCGCTCATGAAAGTGAAGCACCGAAGGAGAAAAGAGGAAAATCCAGGGCAAGAAGCTCCAAGAAGCAAGGTCCTCCCCCGCCGCCCATAAACCGCCTGGCCGAGTACAGAGACGGCGACTACTCCATTAGTAGCACAAAGCTACGCCCTAATGTCAAGGAATGGGCAGACAAGGTGTCGCCCTCACACCATCTCGAGGCTACCTACAGGTCGAACCTTTATTAGTTCTTGTGCCCTCCTGTTCACCACTGCCCAGAGCTGGTCGAGTCAATTGCAACATATTACAAACCAGCCACCCGGCAGGTCTGCGACTGCCAAGGGAGGGTGTTGTTTACCCTCTTTAAGGAGAGCGTACAACCAGCTTTCGCCCCAGGGCTCAAAGTCGATCCAAACGCCATTGTTAGGAGGATCAATTTAGAAGAGCAAGCGGGCAGGTTCAGCCAAGGCAAAAGGATGAGGGAATTTCTTAATTCAGAGCTGAAGTGTCCACTGCCGGCTACAAAATGGCGATCAAGTCCTATACCCCTGGCAAATTTCACCAGCAAGTATATATATACTATTCTTGCCTGGGTTTTGGGCTGCGGCACTGACGCATAAGTGCACCCATACCAGCTGATGCTCGCAGAGTGTATTTTACATGGGGAGTTGTATGACCCCAATGTCCTAAAAAGCGGAAGGCGCCCAATCTATTTCGATTGGGTAGACTGGGTGGCGTATGCCATTCATTCAAGTCTGGTGAAGATATAGCAGAAGCAGACAACGAAATTCAGGCACTGCTCATTTCTTGTATGGCTGTGCCTGTATCACATGCATTACCGGATGAATATCCCCGGGCTTAAGAAAGTGGACGAGCAAGGCGTGCCGCTGCCAGTATATGAATGGACGAAACTGTTGTACAGGAGGGGGTCGTATTATGACTTTAATTTTAAATTTTTGGGTATGACCCTGGCACTTATCAATGGCAAGGCGAGTCGCCCTCCCCATGTTATGACGAGGTACCTGTCAAAGAGCAAATTTGATGATACTTTCCAGTTCACCCAGGGCATCATTATCAAAATTTACGGGTTTAAAGGAAAGCCATTCTTGCTGCCTTATTTCTGTACTGAATATCACTTTGGCCTCGAGGCAACGCGGCAAATGGACTGCGTTGAAGAAGAATTCGGCTAGGGGAAGAAGAGGGGTCACATCTTCAAGTATCCTTTTACCTGGGGAGACATCGAGGTCCACGAAATTGGGCAGCATGTCTACCTAGAGCAGACCCTCCTCAACTTGGGCCTGGTACAGTTGCCGCAGCGCTGGAAATATGACCCTATTGGGGTAAGAGGAAAATTCGTGCACGTTTGCCAGCGGAAGGAAATCATGGAAGAAAGGTGTAATAAGACAGGGGCAAACCTAGAATGGCACATTGAGCAGATGCAGTCGTGGCCACCATGGCATGACTTTTATTGTGTAGAAGTGGACTATGATCCCGAGCACAATGATGATCACAAACCGGGATCAATTGGTTTTCGAAGATTGCTCGCAAAGGTGTTGCAGTTGGGCTGGACTAAAGACAAAATCATTGAATGTTGGAAGATGAGGTGTCGCACGCGGCACGATAAGTCAGAGAAAAAGATGCTGGCCATAGACGATGAGTTTTCCACCTTGTATGATAAATACGCTGGCAAATGGGAGTCGTTCGCATTCCGAGATTACGTTCCCCTAGGCGCCAGGAAAAGGTATAAAAGGAAGCCCCCTCCTCAGCATTTGCCCATTCGAAAGTCGTCCAGCAGCAAAGCGCCAAAAGGCAAGGAGGTGGGCCCAATGTTGTCCTCAGCACCTGAAAAGTTGCCTCAGACAGAGAAGGAGCCCGAAAAATCAGCCAGCGAGCAATAGAAGAGGGCACAGACCCGACAAGGCCTAGGTACAAATTCACCGTAGGTACCCCAGCCCCTAACGTATCAACTGCCTCTGCTTCCACCAAGCAAACAGCCGCTCCAAAAGAGAAGAAAAGAAAAAGGGGCAAAAAAACCTAAGTAAAGCGGCCCAAGAAGGAGGTTGCGCAACAGACAGTGGTGGCCCCACGAGCGAGTGCGGCTGCAAACGAAATAATCTCAGTCGAGGATAGTCCTCAGAGAGAGGCAGAGGCTTGGGCCGCGGGAGTCATTCAAGCACCAGCTCAGGCGGAGCACGCAGGTATGTCCTCTTCCCCTGTGCAACAAACCCCAGTAAGCCCTGTTGTCACACCCTCCTCTTCTGCATCTGGACACATTCTGGCTGCCTCGTCCTCTTCACCCATCACGCAGCCTCAGCACAACCCTCGCTCCTTTGGCCGCTTCGCCCAAGACCCCAATATTTTCCAAACCCTATGTCAAACCCTAGGTCTCTCTCCCACGACTAGCACTAAAGTAGCCTCCCCGTCCCCGCGTCGCTCACCCGCCGCCGATACCGCCTTCCAAACCCCATCTCCACCTCCTCAGCAACCGCTTACTTTCCCTAGGTCCCGGTCGCCCTCGAGGGCGGCCTTGTCTTCTGGCGTACCACCCGCCTCATTGTTTTCAGGGAGGATGCCGCGGCAGGATTTGGCCTCGACGTACCCCATGTTCGCAGAACTGGAGCTAATGGATAAACAGATGCAAGTCACGGATGATCAGCCCTTAGCTGCAAAGGCCGCAGGGAGTTCTGTTTCTTTCCTCCAGGGCATAAAGAAGAGAACAGCCGAGGAGATTGCCATACCAGTGAAGCGCACCAAGTATGACTTGGACAGAAGTGTGCTCCGAACAGAGAAGTTAGTCCCTAAAGTCAAGAAGCCCCCCCGGGAGATGACCGAGGCGGACTATGAGCACCGGATCAAGGAGAAAAGCTTTGATGATATAAGCGAGGAGTACGAAATAAACGGGATCCGCCGAAGAACTGACAATCTCCTCGTCAAGCGGCTCGAAGTCCAGGAGAAGCTTTATCAGCTTCATAATGACTCAAGACAGCTGGAGGAGAATCTGGCAAAGGCGACTACGCAGCTGGAGTCCGCTCAGGAGGAAGTTAAAAATTTAAAAGATCATGGAGCCGCCCGACTTCGCTCCATGATCGGACTCCAGCTGCGTAGTCGGGCGGCGCTCATAGTTCGGCGCACACCTGGGCGGCCTCAAGGAAAAAACAGCAAAATTTGACTAAGTGTTGGGCCCGCCTGACTTCGCAACGAAGTCGGGCGGCGCCCTGGAGACGGTGCACACTTGGGCGGCATTGTGAGGACCATCAGAAAAATATTCTAAGTGCTGAGCCGCCCGACTTCGCAGCGAAGTCGGGCTGCACTCATCTTCTCGTGCGCACTCGAGCGGAAAGATAAGAAATGCACCTAAAAGTTTCTAAGTGTCGGACCCCGTCCGACTGCGCTGCCCCACCCAACTGCGCTCCTGTTTTGCTGCGCCATCGGACGAGAAGGGAAGAGTTGCTGAAAAGATGCTAAGGCACGAAGGTCGCCCAACTGCGCTGTTTTCACCCTGCACTGTCCGGCTGCGCTCCAGTTTTGTGGGCAGTTGGGCAGGATAGAGAGTGCAAAGGATAAGCTGCAAAGGATGAGCTTCTAAGCTCGGTTTTCCTCCCCCCATCAGATGTTGACAGGTGTTAAGACTTGGGATCCGGGTCAAGATGTGACAGAAGGTGTGCCACCAGGGTACAGGACAGATGAGCGTGAACTGACAGATTGTACCGCATCTGCCCCCATTCAAACTGACCCGATTTCTTACCTACCGGATCGCCACGTGGCTGCCATATTTTCAGGTGAACCTTGCTGCAAGTACATTTCTTGTCCGCAGAGGTCAAACATCAGCCGCTTTTGCCGCTTTTGTCAGCTTTTCCAGCTTTTGTCAGGTTTGGGATTCTGTGCCCAAATTGTAATCGGGGGGAAAATTACGCTATAAATAGCAGCCTTATTTCATTGTATAAGGGTGGAAGGGGGATATACAGCTAAAGGACTTTTGTAGCTGTGCACTTGCTTTTGAATGCTGCCTTTATTAAGTATTTCTGCCTCATGTTGCTTATATTGCTGATTATTGCTATTCTGCTTTCTGGATATCGGTATTGGTGATTAAGTATATCTGGAATACTGACGTAGAGGATACATAGGATAGAATTGCTCTAATAGTTTCTGCTACATACTTTGTTTTGATTGTTGTTGGTAGTAGTGATTGGTTAGTTGCTGTGCTGCTTATCTTCCCCACCCAAAACAAGCATATTTATGTTTCTTTCTGTACTTTATAATTTCTTTCCTGCACTTTGAGCTAAACCCCCAATTGAGAAAATATAGGAAGCCGGCCTTTTCCGGAGATTGGCGCGGAAGGCATTCCTTCTTTCCGGCCTTTCAATCTGCTGGGCGAATCTAGGGCGCAAATAGATTAAAAGCCTATCCTAGTGGCATATTCGTAACCAACAGTAACATAGGAGCTTTTGAACATTTGAAAAAAAAAACTATTCTACAGTTTTGGGTGGCGGCTGTGCTTCAGCAGCTAATTGGCAGATTTGAGGACGAAAACCTTCGAATCTCAGTTGGCAGATTCGAGGATGAAAACCTTTGAATCTCAGGATCAGATCTTTGATTTCAGTTGGCAGATTTATTACCGGGTCTGCATTGTGCATTTAGAGGAATTTAATTAGCAACTGGTGGTTGTTTGGCTCTTCTATTGTAATATCTCTACATTATTCAGTGGATGCAATTACCAGGTGCATGCTTTTCAGTTTATTGTTCTATTTACATTTGTGTGAATCTCCATGTATTGTCTCCTATTGAAATAATAATAAAAAAGAGAGGGAAAAAAATAAAACAAAATATATAAATATATTTACTGTTCAAAAATTCTATGGCTGGAAATTCTGGGTGTTTTGTTTTGGAAATTGCATGTTAGTTTATATTTTCGGTAGGGTTTTTACAACGGTATCAAAGCTAAGTTCTTGCCAGCTTGAGGGGTTATAAGAGTGTTGATTCTTGAATGTCACTTAGTGAAAGGGAAATAAGATAGCAGCAAAGAGAACAAAGGAAACTTCAGCAAACCCTTATTCCACCACCGGACACAGATAGCCATGTGAAGATGTCGGGTGAGGATAAAGAAAAGGAATTCCTTGAAACTATTAAGTCCTTGAAGGATGGACAGTAGCAGCTTATTAACCTTTTCACCCAAGCATTTCAAAGTCTGGGTTCTATCCCCACTGTTATTCCTCTTAGTAATAGTGATAGAGGGGAATCCTCAGCTTAAGGAGCAAATTGGAAAACTCAACAGACATCTAGGACAATTAGTGGTCCTAGGCTACCTAGGGCTACCTTCTTATAGAGAGAGGCAACATAGCCAGAAGAGGTGGCAGAGTAGTAGGATGATTTGGCAGCTCTCCATGCAGAGTAGCACAAAGTAAGGAGTTTCGGGCTGACATCTCTTTCTTAAATTTCTGTACCTTGAAGACAAAAACCAAACCTAAGAATGAGAGAAGACCAAATCAGAACCATACTCATAGGGATCTGCAAAATAGATTAGGAAAACTCACAATTCCTTCATTTGATGGGTCCAACAAATCTTCAACTTGTGCTTCGATTCAAAATCTAAACACCTATTTTTCTTTGAGTCCGATGTATCAGGAGACGATTAAGTTTGCTACCCTTCACTTAAAAGGAGTTGCTCATGAGTGGTGGTATCACAGTCTGATTACCTAGGGACATAGCCTTATCACCACTTATGAGTTTTGTAGGATATTGATTGATAGATGCAAGAGGCAGGATTTTGAGGCCCATTTTCAAGAGTTGGCATAATTGAGGCATAGCAGTACAATAGATGCTTATGTGGTTGATCTTCAGAGGATTGCAGCAATGGTCCCCAATGTGTCAGAGAGGCGATTGACTTATTTGTTCATGGAGGGTTTGAGAGAGCCACTTAGAGGCCTAGTTAAGGCTTTTGATCTAGAATCCTTATAGGCTACCATTAAAAGGGCCTTAACCTTGGAGACTACTACACCAGGCAGGTCTTTCTAGGGTACATCTACTAGAGGTATTGGTACAGGAGCATCACAGCAGCAGCAGAGGATCCCTTATAGACCTTTCCCATAGAGATTGGGAGCTGCTCCATCTAGACCCCCGGGTCAACAGGGTATAGGGCAGACATCTACTAGGCAGCAGCAAGGTGACATGACTTGCAATGAGATGAGGAGGAAGCAATTCTTGCTTCAACCATAGAGAGCCATGGGATCCATCGCATAGGTGTTTGGGGAAAGGATAGGTGCACTTGATTGAGGTCCATTTAGATGATGAGGGTGAGCCAGAGCAGTTTGCAGAGGCACATGATGATGTTGGGAATGAGACAACACATGTAGGGGAGATTACAGAGGGACCTCCTTCATCAAAAGGGGAAGATCAACTACCCACTATAGCATCTTTGTCAAGAGCACCGAGGTTCCATTCTTTCCGAGTCAAGGGAAGGATTGGAGGACAACATATTGTAGCTCTTATTGATGGGGAAGCCACCCATAATTTGGTCCCACCCTCGTGATTTTAAGGATGAGATAAAGCATATTATATAGGAGTTGCTGGACTTAGGGCACATCAGACCTAGCACAAGTCCATTTGCTTCTTTAGTGGTGTTAGTGAAGAAGAAAGATGGGACCATGAGAATGTGCATTGATTATTGGGCCTTGAACAAGAAAACTATCAAGAACTGGTATCCAATACCTCGCATTGATGAGTTGTTAGATGAACTACATGGGGCAGTTTACTTCACAAAGATTGATTTGCGCTCTAAATACCATCATATTTGGGTTAAACCTGAAGATGCCCATAAGACTGCTTTTCGGTGTCATTGTGGGCACTTTGAGTTCTTAGTGATGCCTTTTGGGCTCACTAATGCATCGGCTACCATCCGGTCAGCGATGAATGAGAGCTTCAAGCCTCAATTGCACATAATTGTGTTAATCTTCTTCGAATGCATTCTCGTCTACAATAGGACTTGGGAGGAGCATTTAGGACATTTGGAAACATTGTTGGCCATTTTGCAGCAGCAGACCTTCTTTGTAAAGAAGACCAAGTGTGAGTTTGGGATGCGGGAAATCCTTTACCTTGGACATATTGTTGGTGCACAGATGGACCAGACCAAGGTACAAACTATTTAGGAGTGGCCTACTCCTAGGACATTGACACAGCTACGAGGATTCCTGGGCCTATGTAGTTATTATAGGAGATCTATTAGGATTTTTTCTCAGCTAGCAGCCCCTTTGATTGAATTGCCCAAGAAGGGTTCTTTCTCTTGGTCTACTACAGTAAAAAAGGCATTTGATCAACTGAAGCAGGAAATGTGCATTGGACCTATTCTTGCTACACCTGATTTTTCACTACCTTTTGTGGTTGAATGTGATGCTTCTAGAGAAGGCATCGGTGTTGTCCTTATGCAAAAAGGACAACCTATCTCTTTTGAGAGTCGCAAGTTAAGTGTAGTTGAGCGACAATTTTCCATTTATGATAAGGAGATGTTGGCAGTGATGCATGCACTAGCCAAATTCAAGCAGTAGTTGGTTTGTGGTGCTTACAGTTCACAACAGCCTGAGGTTCTTAATGATCAGCAGCAGAAATGGGTGAGTAAACTGCAAGCCTATGACTTTGACATTGAGTATGTCAAAGGGAAGAACAATCGGGTTGCAGACACCCTGTCCAGAAAACCCAAATTATTGACTATTTCTTCAGTAGGGGTTGATTGGAGAGAGGAGTTGATGGCTGAGTATGCTAAAGACACTTTTGCTACAAGATTGATAGAGGGTACTATTGCTGCCAAGGATAGAGACGAGAGGTATTAGGTCAGGCATGGCATTATCTTGTATAAGGGAAGAATCTTCTTGGTTCCAAGGTCAAAGCTTAGGAATAAGATCATTGCAGCTTTCCATAATTCTTTGTTTGCAAGGCATACCGGGTTTTTCAAGACCTATAGACAGGTGAGGAGCAAGTATTCTTGGAAGGGCTTGAAGGATGATGTTTTGCAGTATGTACGAGAGTGTGATGTTTGCCAAAGGATGAAACATGAGACTACACACCCAACAGGTTTGCTTCAGCCCCTTCCTATTCCTTAGCAAAAATGGGAAGCTGTGTCCATGGACTTCATCACAGGTTTACCTCGGGTTGGAGGGAAGAGTTGTATTTTTGTGGTTGTAGACCAATTGACGAAATATGCACACTTTTTCTCCATATCCAGTGATTTCAGGACGCCATAGGTATTAGATGTTTTCTTCAGAGAGGTCTTTTGCCTACATGGGTTACCCTCCACCATTGTTAGTGATTAGGATGCACGCTTTATGAGTGCTTTTTGGCAGGAGCTATTTAGGTTGACAACTTGACAAGGACAGAGTTGACTCCGAGTACTAATTATCACCCTCAGATTGATGGCCAGACCAAGAGAGTAAATACGTGGGTTGAGGGATACTTATGGAGTTTTGCTACCGGTCATCAGACAGCTTGGGTGATATGGCTCTATTTAAGGGAGTTTTGTTACAATACTACACGTCAATTGGGATGTCTCCATTCATGGCACTATGAGGGTATGATGCACCTACATTTGCTGAGTTAACTCTTCTAGAGACACGGGTACCTGCAGCTGGTGATTTCATAGAGCATAGTAGGCAGATCTTAACAAGTTTATGTGACCATTTGCGATGTGCTTAGAACCACCAGAAAATCATGATTCAGCAGCTAATTGGCATATTGGAGGACAAAAATCTTCGAATCTCAGTTGGCAGATTCGAGGACGAAAACCTTTGAATCTCAGGATCAGATTTTTGATTTTAGTTGGCAGATTTATTACTGGGTCTGAATTGTCCATTCAGAGAAATTTAATTAGCAATTGGTGTTGTTTGGCTCTTGATATCTCTACATTATTCAGTGGATGCAATTACCAGGTGCATGCTTTTTAGTTTATTGTTCTATTTACATTTGTGTGAATCTCCATGTATTGTCTCCTATTGAAATAATAATAAAAAAGAAGAAAAATAATATATATATATATATATATATATATATATATATTGTTCAAAAATTCTATGGCTGGAAATTTTGGGTGTTTTGTATTGGAAATGGCATGTCAGTTTATATTTTCGGTAGGGGTTTATACAATCTTTCTTTTAGATGCTTCCATTCTGAATATACAAGCTTTGCCATTTACTATACCTTGCTTCCATTCTGTGATTTCTTTTAGATGCTATTCCCAAGGGTTATTTATTCCACCATAGTTGCCAACAACTTACATTTGACTTCATCCCTTTGATTTATAGATTAGTTCAATGAATAGTTTATGTAGAAGCAGCCATAATGCAAAGTCACGTATTTTTTTTCTTTTTTTTAATTGGTTGTATGGGATTGAAATGGACCCCACCCTATTACATCTGACCACATGTTGTTATTACAACAATATGGCAATTATGCATGTATCGCTTGGCAAGATTCGAACCTGGGTCTCCTCCATGAAAGTTGAGGAATATAACCAGCTGAGCTAATGTCATTTGATGATGCATTATCTGTGTTGTGAGTGATGCCTCACTCTAGTTGTAGGACATTATCTACCACAATTTTGCAAAGCTTAGTAGGCTTTCTCTGAAAGAGTTTGTAATTTATATAGAAATTGTTTCTACTCCTCTTGTTATAGTTTCCACATATTTGATTTTACAAGTTAATGGAGATATTAGAGAAAAGGACATCCATTGAACTTTATTTGTGGCACTTGTTCTCTTGTTTAGAGTGTTTGTCATTTCAATTTTCTTTTTCTTCTCCCCAAAGAAAATTTATAAAACTTTTTTCTATAATGTGCCAATGGTATTGTTGATTTGTTTATAGATTTGGTTTACATTTAGCTTCATTATTTAACATTTGGATTGTATCAGGTTTCAAAACCTAGGAGAGATGATGACTCTTGGAAAGAATGATGCAGTGTGTGCTTTGAACTTCCCAGAGGGCCTGGTCTTAGATGATCGTGTAGGTTATGCAGGTATGGACTTTGGAATAATGTGCATTAGGGTGCACTGCATGCATGAATGATTGTTTGTGCAGTAATTGTAGCTACTAAACATATCTTAACCCATGTTATGGTTGTTGCAGTGAGGAAGTTGGCATATTTGTATCGAATGCCTACAAATGAACAAAGGATTAAAGTTGGTATTAGCTGGCTGGCAAAATCTGCAATTGATTCTATTGCATCCTTGCAAAGTACAATTGCACAAGTTTTGGGGAGCTAAAACATGTTTAGTTACACAATTTTTTCAAAGTCATAGTTGCACCTTATTGAAGGAATTTAGCCATTAGGATGTGTTGAGCTTTGAATAAAACTTTCAGTGGTACATATTATTGACCAATGATGAATTGCTTTGGAATCTTTTTCTCCGCCCTAAATTACTATTGCTTATATTGTCAATAAACAATGAGCATGGATTCTTCACATATTGTTGATCAATGACGGAAAAGGTGAAAGTGAGATAGGGATGCTCAGATTTAGTAAATGCAGTTTAGCAGTTTAAAAAAATCATTAGTATGTTGCATTCAATCCATAGAAGACTGAGGAGATGAACATGTTGAAGAAGTTGAGCGTTAGTCAGCCTTTTCATGCATGTTTCTCAGATGCCTTGTTTTAGCCACTTGCCTTGTAATCTTATTGTCTTTTTGTATGGATTACACCTTGTGGGTGATTTTACATCAGTGGTTCAAAGTTACAAACCATCCCGTTAGATACAGCTGCTTCTATCACAGGTTCAAAGGAAAATTATGGTTACCAAAGCAGCTATGAAACTTTCTCCAGTGTACCTTTCAATAATGACATTGTCCTTGAGCAGCCAAACATTTCCATCGTATTGTATCAATATCTTTCAATCTCTATGAAAACTGTATTTTCTTTATCATGTACTTGGATGGGTGTGATATTGAGGATATTATCAAATATTCCCTTCTGTTGGAATTGTCACATGTTTCAAAAAATGAATGGAAACAATTCATCCAATCAAATCTTGTACAAAAAGCGTAAAAAAGGTGGAAAAAAAGATATAGCGTGTGCCTATAGGTACCATAAATAATCACTATATTATCTGTAGATAAGAATCACAACACTACGATACAATGGGTGGAGTGGTGGGGGGTATTTATACCAATATCAAAAATCCCAATTACATAAAGTTAACCTACGCTAACATAACAATAGGGCATTAGGTTAATTACAAGTTGAAAGGTGGGTTTAACCATAACAAGGTTAACCGCAACCCATAGGGCTTACATAATAAAATAATACAATAAATTAAATATGTTTGTACAATTATTACACATAGGCCTATACAATATTATATTATACAATGTTGGCCTTGGCCATAAGTCAGATTACCCTCTCAACACCTCATAATTTGAACTGAGCAGCCAAGGAGAGAAGACATTAGTATTAATAATATCTTCTCTCCCATAATAAATGCTCTATTGGGGCCTCACACTTGAAGAAAACTCATCTAGATTTCCTTCATCATATGGAAATTTGTTGATGCAAAAATGCCTTTGAACAAGAATCTTCTTAGGTTGGACCAATCTTTGGATCCGCTTCTTCCACCTTTTATGTTGAAGGGTGTTTCCCTTGTGAGCTTTTGTTTGCGAGTGCTCTTTAAAAAAAATGGGTTGGTAGTTTTGGGTTGTTACAACAACCTAGCCAATGGAAATGTTGAATATATCTCATGGCGAAGGATGGGTTAGACAAAAAGTTAATGTCCACAAAACGATGCTTTTGGCTCTCTATCAGGCGGTTTGTCAGAGGAAGAATCAACTCCCCCATACACAAAATTGGTATAATTGGAGGAGGAGCCCATAGGAACAACAATGCCAATAGTCAGGCGAGGATCACAAGGGTGACCAAAATCCCTAAACAACTCTATAATGGGAGGTGTGAGTGTGACATTATGTATAAGGTATTCGTCGATGTTGGGATTTGTCATATGTATAACAACATGTAGGGGTTGGGACGAAGAAGGTTGAGACATGGATGGGGATAAAGACTCGATATTATTCTCCAAAGGGGATGGTGATGTGGATGAGGTGTGTATTGCATGGGTGGTGTCAAGGATAGAGGGGGATGCACTAGATGGATCTGGAGGGGGATGTAGACTGGGGGGAGTACCTTCCTGGGATGAGGGAATGATGATAATCTGGAAGGACTAACAGTTCAGCATATGTCATTCACTCTACAATGTGCTAAATTTAGACGTCATAAAGATCAAACGTCGGAGTGCACAGTTAGACGTCAAGGGCTAGACGTTTGGTTTACATGTCTAGGACTTAGACGTCAAGGACATTCGGAATAGATGTCTAGGGGTAGACGTCTAGGGGCAGTTTCATCTACACATCGGTCAGCTAGGTTAGATGTCAGGTCAGATGTCAAGCTCTAGAAGTTAGACATCTGGGGTGCAGACTTAGACGGTTTATGATTCAGACGTCTAGTCAAGGGATCTAGACGTTTGGACGATTGGATTGTCGGCTAGACGGGTAGACTTGTCGGTTGACGGGTAGGTCAGATGGCAAGGCTAGACGTCTAAGTGTTTCGTCCTTCAGTATTTTGCACTTGCAATCAGAAAAAATAACCTGTCTTGTCTTTGAAGATGAACACAACCTGCAACACAACCTGTCAAGGCAATCCTGCAACACAATCTGCAACACAACCTGAAAGCTTCACAACATTACACGCAGAACAAGTACTTCGCACAACAGATTTGCATTATGAACAAGTAGAAAAACAAATATCCATACAAAATGAATGGGGGTATATATAGGAGGGCAAAGTAGTTATTGCAACTACTTGCTCCAACCGTCCAACCGTTTCCCCTTAACTACTTGTTTTAGACGTCTAATTATAGCATGTTATACGTTTAACTAACCAGATGTCTAATCCAGACGTCTAACTAATCAGCCTCTTAACAACATGACAACTATTTTGTCTTCTAGTGCATTTTCTACGTAATCAAGCCATATTCATTGATTGGCCGATTTTACAACAACATAGCAAAATAACATTCCAAAATTGTTATATACAATCAAAAATTTTGGACATTATCATCAGTCAGTTCTTATGATCTGTCTTGCTTAGAACCACTGTCTACATCTATCCTCCCCTTTGAAGAAGTCGATGTCCTCAACGACTTTCTCCATTCAGTTTGAGGAGTTTCATCATCGGTGGGCATTGTAGTTTGTGGATTGGCAGCTTGAAACACTTTCTCGTACTCCTGTAGTTGAGCTTGCATGCTCTCGCATTCCTCCTTGAACCTCTTGGAATAATTAAAATATTTGGTCCATTCTGCTCCCAAGGCATTGGCATGGTCTTCAGTTTGCTTGAGACTGGATAACAGGCCAGCCTCCCTTCGTAGGAAAATCTCTTTCATGCGTTGTTATGACACTGATGAAGAAAGTGTAGCTTTTTGTGCTAACTGTTGTTGTAGAGCTGTTTAACGTTGTTGTGCCTATCGCAGTTCTTCCCTCAAGATTGCCTGTTCTTGTTGCCAACTCTCATTTTCTTGTTTCCAAGTGCACTCTTGTTGACTCCTTTGAGCTGCAATTGCTTATGTTTGTTTAATTAACAGTTCCTTAGCACTTTTAAGCTGTGAGACGTCAGCTTCCAACTAAGAAATTTGTTGGTTCTTTTCCTCTAGTTGGGTGGTCAGGTTGTGTAAATTCTGCGTTAGGCCCTGAATATGCTTCTTTACTTCATCCATTCGTGCCATTCCTTGCTCTAAGAGTTTATCCTTTTCCTCCAAGGCTACATAGACAGATTGCAATTCACGTGCCACTGTCTACTTTGCTGAATGCAAACATTTAATCCCTTCTCCAAGCCAACTCAGCAAATGTGCAAGGAAGTTCAACTGAGTATATATCAGCAGTAATTCTGGCACTAACTCCACTTGTGAGTCTCGCTCCACAGGATGTTGAGGAGGATTAATGCTATGGTCGTAGACATACACCTGCGCTGTCCCCAGATAGAGGTTGGGTGTCTTTTTAGACAAACGCTCAATACCCTCCATAGTTTTCAAATGGGTAGTGGGGAGTGACCAAGGCTGAGCCAGGGATATGCTGGAAATGTCTTTACGCCAAGGTCCTTGTGCAGTCCACTTGACGAATCGGTCCAGTTCTTCCTCTATCATTCCTTGCCACTTCTTCCATTGGCCCATACATGCAATGTCAAACTGCAAGCGTAAGCTATCCATGATTTCCCCCAATTGTAAAAAACAAGTTACTGCTTGCTAATCCATAGAGTCTGATGGATCCATAAAGTTGGGCACTTGTACAAGGAATTCTTTGGAGCATGAGTACTTGTGTTTCTCCTCTTGTTCTACTTCCTTCCCTTTTTCTGAGAGATCAACAGTCGGCTTTTTCGCCTTCCCTTCGGCGACTACAGATTGTATTGGAGCCTGGATGCTCTAGCCTTCCTGCTCCACCAATTGCTGAGAATATGTTCTTTGTGAAGGATGTTCCCTTCACCTATGTTGGTTTCAATTTCCCTTGAGACCTCTACCTCTTCTACAATGATGGGTTTTTCTACCTCAGGTGTCAGATTTCCGATATCCGGGGGTGGTATGCTTTCCTCTACCATGCGGTTGGTACTTACTCCTGGATTACCTATGTCAGCTGATCCTTGAACTCCGTTTGAACTCTTCAAGTGAAAATGTGCTCAATGTTGTTGCTTGTGTGGTTGGTCTCGCCAAATATTCCCCAATTGGTTCGGGTGAACCTGCACGAGCCCAAAATTCAGCCTCCACTAGATAATCATTGGGTCCAATCTGTACAGTCGTGCTGGATCCGGCTTTCGGGTTATGGAGAATTGAGGGGATACCAAAATCTACTTCCTCCCGGTGTACGGTCGATTGCTGCTCCCGAGTGCAAGCTGCCTCCAAGTTCTCTGCTATTTTTTGCAATGCTTCCTGGGAGAATGTTGGGGGTGGTTCATCAAATCGCCCTTTCTTTTTCTTTCGTTTGGGCTCTTCTGGTGATTGGGCAACCTTCTGTTTTTTGAACTTATTTTCCCCTACTTGTGTTAGCGTAGTATCCTCCCCTTTTAAAGGAACCACCGGTTCCTTTTGGTGCGGCTTATGTGATATTTGTTTCACCTGAACCTTCTTGACTAGTGTCAACTTCTTTACTGGTTGAGCATCCTTCCACCGACAGATGGATGGCGCTAAATCTGATAACTTCTTTGGATGATCGAAGTTTGGGATCTGTACTCCTGCCCTAGTGACTGAATCCAAAAGTAGATCGATGACGTGAAGTGCCATAGAGAAGTTCTTCGTTGTTCGCATCAAAAAAGTCTGAATACGAAGCGACAAGTGTGTTACCCAGTCTTAGGCTATTCCCTGCTCTATCCCCTGCAAGTATGGAATTAGCCAAATAGGGAGATCTGAACTGCGCTGCTCCCCTGACAATCTGGCCATGATAACGTTCATTATAACTTCCAGTCCGTTATTCCACAGCTACTGTTAGCATTAATCACCATATGCAATGTATTACATTATTTTAGCTTTGCATTAAGGGGGGAATATATCAAAAGATAGTGCACGTAGGCGCTCTCCAGGTTGGTTGAAATAACCATCAAATTGGTTTCCTAACCAATCCTTTGTAATCCTTATAAATCACATGAAATGCAATGAATGAAATGCTCCGCAGAAATTCTTCATGGTATCAGAGGAGGCGATGTTCGTTGGGCAAGGGAGTTGGTAACCAACTATTCCAACCGATTCATGTTTTCGAGGCACGAAGGAAGCGAGGCATGAAGGAAGACCAAGCACGCAGACCAGAGCCTGCAAAACGGGGCATGCGGACCAGAGATTGCAGAACGGAGCACGAGGCACGCAGAACGGAGCACGAGGCACGCAGAACGGAGTACGCGGACTAGAGACTGCAGAACGGAGCACGTGGGACAGAGCCCGCAGAGGACACGTGGGCGAGCAGACATGTGAGACACAAGACACATCAGCAGACACATCGGACAAAAGACACGTCAGCAAACACGTGGGTGAGCGAGCAAGGGCAAAAGGAGGGGAGTGGTTGCCCGAAGGCAACCGAAGAACATATTGTGTTCTTCACAATATAAAACCCCTTGCTGTCGCAGCACAGTGCATATGGGATTATTATTTTTTTTTCCCACTCGCACGCTGCCTGCGACATAAGGAGGGGGTCTTTCCTCCTTACACTCAAGGCGCTTGCTCGCCTGAGCGGTTAGTGTGCAGGCTGATGAGTACGGGGTACTCGGTTCAAATCCCCGCGGTTCCAAATTTGTTTTGTTGACGCCTTCAGCGCATTTGACGTCCTCCGCGCTCGATTGACGTCCTCCGCGCTCGATTGACGTCCTCCGCGCTCGATTGACGCCCTCAGCAGCAGTTGACGCCCTATTTTTTTGACGCTCGGGCAATTTTTTTTATGCCAAGCAACAAATGTTGACGCCCTTCAATTTTTAGCAACATTTTTGCATTTTTTTGGTCTCTAAGGAGCACTTTCGAAGCGATTTTTTGGGTCCACCAGGAGCACTTTGAGGTCCTCTACTCTCTCACAATACGAGGTATTCTTCCATACTTCATTTTTTTTTCTTTCCTTTCAAAGCATTTTTTTTTTAGGGATAAGTTGTTTTTAAAGGGACAACGAAAGGATTTTTTTTGCAAAACAAAAGGGGGGATATCATATATCTTTTTTTGTGCAAAATTATAAATAAAAAGGGGGGAATATGCTAGAATGAATTTGCATTTTTTTCCTCAAAAGCAAATTGATAGTGTAATAGGTGCATTTCGGTGGCAACCGACACCTTAGGTAGTTAAGAAATTTGTTGCCATTTGTACTTGTTTTTTGCATTCAAATTTCCTATTTTTATGCATTAACAATTACTTCAATATTAAAGCAAAATCAAGACCCCAAATTTTTACACCTATATGTGCAATTTATTGCACAACAGCGTTCAGTATTTGCGATACCTCTGGTCCACACTTATAGGTAATGTTGTCGTGCTTTGGACTACTGTATCTGCCGCCTAATATAGTTGCAACAATGACGTCTGAGCTTGTTCTCTGTCAATTGTCGGGGAGAAATAAGGAAAACCAGTTCTATTTTTTTACTCCATTCCACTACCCTAATCGTTGTTGTGTTTAGGCGTAAATCCTGACAAATGTTCTGAAATCCGAAGTGTTTAGGCGAAGTTACGCCCCACGCATGAGGATTGACGACTTTCTATGGTAGGTGCCATCAACGAGACAATTCCTTTTCAGTACCGCCTATGTTCCACTTATCGTCCTGATCTCTAAAATACCTATAGTCTCCCTCATGTAAGGACGGGTATTTTTTTGACACAGTTTGGTATAATGGCTTGGAAAAGGTATATAGAAAAGGGGACCATTTGGTGCAATAAGGAACCCTCACAATGGCTACTGTTCACAAGTATCTCTCAAATTCACAGTTGCTGAAAGGTCCTAACTTTGTTCAATGGAAGACAAATATGAGAGCTATTCTTTAGGTGGAAGATTTATGGGATGTAGTGAATGGCACTACAAAACGCTCTCAAATAGTAGGAAGAGATCAAGAAGCTTGGGATAAGAAGGACAAGAAAGGTCTCATGTTTCTCCTGCTTGCTACTACAGATGAGGTCCAACCTCATATCTGTGATGCCAAAACCAGTCATGAAGCTTGGGTTGCTTTGATTATTGTGTATGAAGGAAATAATCAGTCCATTGTTCTCCACCTTCAAACTCAACTACATACCCTCAGTATGAATTCAGGGGAGACAGTTGATCTATTCCTTCACAAAGTGGCAGGACTGAAAGCCAAATTGAATGCTATGGGAAAACCAGTGGTTGATGATATCTTGAACTCTGTCATCTTGAGAGCATTGCCAGATTCCTATAAAATGTTGGTCACTTCCCTCAACGTTTCCGGTAGACAAGTATCTTTTGTGGAGTTGGTAAATTTGCTTCAAACTGAGGAGGCAAACCAGGTTCAGAAGGATGAAGTGCCAAATAATGCCCTTTATACCCAACAAGGAGGTAAGAAACAAGGGCAGTTTCAAAAGGGAGGTTCTTCTAATGGAAAGGGGAAACAAAATCAACAAAAGGACAAGCAATATTGCAAGATTTGCGATATGAATAACCATGACACCAACCGATGTTGATTTAAGAATAAGCAACAGAATGACCAACCTCATAAGAAAAAGGGAAAAGGGAAACACAAATCCCAGAAAAAGAGTAAGCAACGAAAAGGGCATGTTGCTTACACTGAATCTAATTCAGATTTAGAATCCGCAGGGTCCGACTCAAACTCAGACTCTGAAAGAGCACACAAGGTGCTCATGACTCATACTTCATCTGCCCAGATAGATGTTGTATGGTATATAGATTCAATTGTCAGTAAGCACATGACTGGCGACAAATCATGGTTTGAGACATTTGAGGAGAAAGAAGGTAAGCTAGTAACCATTGCTGACAATCAAGTCTACCAAGTGAAGTGTGAAGGGAATGTTTCTATTACTCTTCCAGATGGCAAATGTCAAATTGAGAAGGTTCTCTATGTTCCTGGATTAGCTAACAATATTTTGTTCGTTCCTCAGATGTTGGATAGAAATATGGATGTTGTCTTCCGAGTTGCAAAAGGCAAGAAGAGATGTTTTATAACCAGCAATGGTAAACATATTGCAACCGGATCATACAAGCATGGACTATTCATTCTAGATGCTATTTCAATTTCTCATGTTGCCCTGGCAGCAACTACAAAGGAGGCTACATCTTTGTGGCATAAGAGATATGGGCATCTAAGTTCAGGCTATTTGCTCGAATTGAGCAAATATGGTATGGTGAAAGGACTTCCCCACCTTTCCTCCATTTTGCCCGTGTGCTCGGATTGCTTAGCAAGTAAGCAACACCGGGTCCCATTTCAAGCTAGCTCTTCCAGAGCTAAGAAACCTTTGGAGTTGGTACATGCTGATCTGTGCGGTCTTATGCCAACCAGTTATGATGGGAAGAAGTATTTCCACTTGTTTGTTGATGATTACTCATGGAAGATGTGGGTTTTCTTTCTTCAATTGAAATCAGAAGTTTTTTCTTACTTTAAACAATTCAAGAAACTTGTTGAGAAGGAATCAGGATGTTCCATCAAAGCCCTCCACTCATATCGAGAGGAGGGAATATACCTCCAAGGATTTTTCAACATTTCTGAAAGAACATGGGATCAAGAGACAATTGACTACAGCATATACGCCTCAACAAAATGGAGTTGCAGAAAGAAAAAATCGTTCAATTGTGGAAATGGTTCGATGTATGCTAAAGGGTGCACACCTTGAGGATCAGTATTGGGCAGAAGCAGTGAACACAACATCATACTTGCTGAATAGAGCACCCACAAGGGCTCTACAAGGAAAAAATCCACAAGAAACATGGAGTGGTAAGAAACCCTCCATCTCTCATCCAAGGGTTTTTGGATGTAAGGCATTCATGCACATACCAAAACAGAAAAGAAAGAAGTTAGATGAGAAGACCCTGTAATGTATCTTTCTTGGTTATGATGAACACTCAAAAGGATATCGATTGATAGATCCTGTAACCAAGAAGACAACATATAAGTAGAGATGTGGTATTTGATGAAACTTTCACATCAAATAACACAGGTGTATACCTCGAGGAAGATGAGCCAAAGAAAGAAACTTCACCTCCTCAGAATAAGATTCCCAAATGGTATACCAGTACATTGAGAGATTCCAAGTTAACTTCATTTCCAGATCTAACTCTAGATCGACCCTATACTCGCAGTATGACTCAAAAGAAGAGAGCAAAGACATCAATTTCAGAGGTGGATGAGCTTTGCCAACAGTTTGATGAACTATCTGTGGATGCAGCAGAAGGTAGGGATATGGATATGGAGGATGAAAGGGTTTATTTGACAGCATTAGATGAAAATGAACCCACAACAGTTCAGGATGCACTTAGTAAGCCTTAGTGGAAGGCTGCTATGGAAGCAGAACATACATCTCTCATGAAGAATCATACGTGGAAGTTAGTAAATCTGCCCTCAGGAAAGAAGCCCATTGGTTGCAAGTGGGTGTTCAAAGTAAAGTATAAAGCAGATGGAACTATTGATAAGCATAAAGCCCGTCTTGTTGCAAAGGGCTATGCACAGAAAGAAGGCATAGATTATGAAGATACTTTTGCCCCTACTACAAAAATGACCACCATTCGAGTACTCTGTGCCATGACAGCTCAGTTTGGGTGGAAGTTACATCAAATGGATGTAAAAAGTGCTTTCTTAAATGGTGACCTACAGGAAGAAGTGTATATGGTCCAACATGAAGGATTTGTTGTTGAAGGATAGGAATAGAAAGTCTGTAAGTTGATCAAATCCTTGTATGGACTAAAACAAGCTCCTCGAGCTTGGTACATCAAAATTGATAGTCACCTCATGCAACACGGTTTTCAAAGAAGTCCATCAGATGCAAATCTCTATATAAAGAACAATGGTTCTGATATAGTGATCTTGGTGCTATATGTAGATGATCTAATCATAACACGCAGTTCTGATAGTATGATAGATACAGTGAAACATGATCTAAATACATCCTTCGAAATGACAGATCTATGACTTCTACACTATTGTCTTGGTTTAGAAGTGACTCAAAAGAAACATCATATAAGAGTTACTCAAAGGAAATATGCCAAAGACATTGATCGACAAATATCGAATGACTGACTGCAAGCCTAAAGCTACACCAATGGAGGTAGGGCTTAAGTTATCTTGATCTGATCAATATCCACAGGTAGATGGCACTCTCTATCGTCAATTGATTGGGAGTCTCATATACCTCACAAACACAAGGCCAGATATCAGTCTTGTTGTGGATTATCTTTCACGATTCAAGCAGGATCTAAAAGTGAGCCATTGGAAAGCAACAAAAAGAGTTCTTCATTATGTCCGTGGTACAACAAATTTTGGCTTGGAATACAAAATGAATAACAAGTTCTATCTACAAGGGTACACGAACTCCGAATATGCCGGATCCATTGAGGACCGAAATTCAACTTCTAGATACATCTTTCATCTTGTATCTGGTCCTGTCTCCTGGCACAGTAAAAAGCAACAAGTTGTTGCCATCTCTTCTACAGAGGCAGAATATCGCGCAACTAGTGGAGCAGTCTGCGAGATGATATGGTTACATCGCATTCTTACAAATATGGGTCTTCCAAAGAATCTTCCTCTCCATTTGGTCTGCAAAAATCAAGGTGTTTTGAATCTTGTTAAGAATCTCATATTTCATGATCGCACCAAACACATTGACACTAGATGTCACTTCATTCGGGAGGAAGTTCCAAAACACCATATACAGCTCCACTACATTCCCACTTATGAGCAAATTGCAGATATATTCACCAAAGCACTAGCTCGTGTCAAATTTGAACTATTTCACAATGCTATTTGCAGTTGCCAATAATGTAATAAGGGGACATGTTAGCATTAATCACCATATGCAATGTATTACATTATTTTAGCTTTGCATTAAGGGGGAATATATCAAAAGATAGCGCACGTACGCGCCCTCTTCCGCCATGAGTATTTAACATAACATCCACCTCTTCCTTCTTCAGAGTAGTGACACTCATGATTAATTTTGGCGTTCTCTTTGGATCCACTCTTTCATTGACCAACCGTTTGCCTTTCCTGGGAAGTCCAAATGTGTGTTGAAAAACTGTGAGAGGAATCAACAACCAAAGTGTAATCCCCCATTTGCACTAGGCTGCTATTCTTTGCTTCATCATATGTTTCCAACATCTACAACAAACACTCTTTGAAAATTCCTTCTCAAAGTGCGGAACTTGTAAAATGAAATGCACTACTGCTTCTTTGATTTTTGCTCTTGTTGAATTGTCTGCTGGTGTCTCTTCCCACCATTGACGACAATAATCTCCTGTCGGGCATGTCTAGGTAACTTCGTCAACTGGAAATGGTGCTTTGCTACTGTGCTAGACTTCCATGTTTTTGCGAGTGGCAATCTCAGCTGCCTCTCATCGACTCCGAGCCTGTCCTTTCTCTGGACTTTCCATCTGTTCGCGCATCTCATGCTCCTATTTATGTCGTAGTCTCTTGGCTACTACTGACTCTGGTTCGGGTTCTGATTGGATTGGAGCTTTGTCAGATTTTTGGTGTCCCATTTTGCTTCACAAGTTCTTTGTTTCTCAACTTCAGACTTCACCCAATGCTCTTGGACGTTAGATGTCTCCTCCTAGACATCAACTGTCTGTTTCTCTCAACTAGACGTTAGCTTTGTCTGCGTCACCTAGTTGGACGTCAACTTTTTGGTAGACGGCTCCTCCGACTAGACGTCAGCTAGTTTTCGAAGGTTGTCTCCTCTTGGCTAGACGTTAACTAGTCGTCAGTCGTCGACTCCTCCTGGCTAGACATCAGCTAGCCGTCAGTCGTAGGCTCCTCTTGGCGAGACGTTAGCTAGCTTTCAGACATCGACTTCTCCCGGCTAGACGTCAACCAGTCGTCGGACGTCGACTTCTCCCAACTAGACATCAGCCAGTCGTCATACGTCGGCTTCTCCCAGCTAGACGTCAACCAACTGTCAGACATCGATGCCTTTCTCCTAGACGTCTTCTTCGAATGTCCTAATTGCTTGTAGTCGATTGGTTTGGAGATTTGTTCTACACTTGCACAAAAAAAATTATTTTTCTTCACGAAGTCGATGACAGCCAGGTCTTTCTTCGACGTATGGCATATTCTCTCCGTCTTGCCTAAAACTTTTTGGTACGCAACGAACTGTTCTCCGCTCCAACCTATGCGTCTGCGGTTTCCTTTGCTCCTCTTCGGCTCTTGCACAAATGAAAACATATTGCACAATGCTCTCTCATCCTCCTTTTATAGTTGCTCGGTTGCCCATGGAACTGTTTTCCAACTACCACCTAGCAACCGCTCGTTTGCATGTATGCCACGTCGTTCAAATGAGACGTCTAGGGTTTCTTTTGTCTTTTTCCTTTTTGTATTTTTCTACTTGTTGTCATATATATATATATATATATATATATATATAATTTATTTTCGCCTTGCGCCCTTTTTTTCAACGTCGGCGAGTAAAACCCATGGCCAAGTCAACACGTATTTCCAATGTATCCAATGTGTTATCATTCTGATGACAGCTGCTACTTCCAGGGTTGCTAAAGTCATCGTCATCACCGATTTTTGTTTCTTTTGTCTGCTGACGTCTTTGACGATTATTTCGTCTTTAGGGAGTTTATGGTCATGATTGCTATGGACGTCTTGTGGTGCTTCGTGGCACAATACGCCACTTTGGTCGTTCTTCTTCTTCCGGCTGATGTCGGGTTCCTGGTCCACAAGTCTGGTGGTCATGTGTTCGACGTCTGCTACTGTTAGCATCTTGTTGGTTTCTCTCAGCTGCCATACATGTTTGTTCCATCCATTCTTCTACCAGGTGGATTTTCCTTTCTTTCGGGCTATCATTATTTTGATCCAGACGTTCAACTATGTCCTCTAAGCATCTGTTGGCTAGGGTTGGGAGTGTATTTTCATCCTCTGGACGAGTAGGTTCTTCCTCCCATGGAATTCGTATCGTAATTTTGTCATATCGTCGGATGATTACGCAGTCATCTAAGTAGTGAAACATCTCTCCTTCGTGTTTTGGTTGATCAAGTACATTGTGATTGGGTTGTTGTCTTCGTTGTCCCTGATTCCGGTAGGGTCGTCTTGCTCTTTGGCCTCTTCCTTGGGCTCCATCATTTTGTGCAACTGCCCTTTCTTAATCCCTTTGTTTTGGATTAAAAATTTTGTTCCAAGTTCCTCTTCTCCCCCAAACCTGGTTACCGCGTCCTCGACCTCTTTTTGATCGAATCTCTCTAATGTTGGGTTGTCTTACTCCTTGCTGCCCGATATTCGGTCTGTCCCTCAGTCGTTCCTGACGACGTCTTCGGTTCCTACGAGCTCGTTGAGGCGGACCTATCGGTTTATCCTCCGGAGCACGTAGTGATGGGTTAACTGAGACTATATCCCCGGATGGGCCTTGCGGCTCAGCCAGTGGACTAGTCGACCTAGAGGTACCTAGAGATGAATTTTCCCTCTCTGGCTACCAGGATGGAGGTTAACCACCCTCCTCCCTTGGTGGTGTAAATCTTGGTCACCTAGTAGTTCTGACGAACCATCGAGATTCTGCTAAATACCTTTGTTTCGGCCTTCCTCTATGAGTTCTGCTTGAGAGCTCCATTCTGCTTGTCTCTGGTTTTCAGATGTCAGTTGATGTAGGATTCACAATCTTCTGTCAACTCTTATTATCCTTCGTTGCCATCTTGCCTCCTCATAGCATAGTTGAGGCACGCATTGGGTTAAGGCCAATTGGTACTGATCCGAGAAAGTTGAATCTATACTCGAATCGTTTCCTTCCCCTGCTGGGATCATGGGCTAGTTGGAGGTTTCGTGAACCCTTCGTTTTAGTCTTCTAACTTCTCTCCTATGTCGTCTAAGGTCTGCTGCGACCAACCGATACATGGTTGTTGCTTGGCATTCATTTGGACGTTGCATATCTGTCTCATATGGGGTTCTGTATTGACGTGGCATTGACAATCCTAATGTTTCATATGTACTTATCTCCAAATTATTCCCTCTCGGAATATCTTCTTCTAAGGAATCCTTGTTACCCATTATTTGGACTACTTCCTCGAATCGAACCCTTGGCTGCTGATCGCTAACCTGATTCAGTGGTTTTCTCCTAGGGCTTGCTTGAGGTATGTCAAGATTAAATGGTTGGTTTTCATCGCTGCTTGATTTGTCCAGCCAACCTCCGGTTTTTTATTTTTTGGTGTTGTCCGAACATCCCTCCATATGATTCCTGCCATTTCTTCTCTACTCATTCGGTGATTGGCAGTCAAACTTTGTCATGCTTCCCATACCCTAGGCCTTTCTGGTGATTCCCTTGTTTCCTGAATGTTCGCAATTGGTGTTGAAAATGAGCTTGAGGATTCTTCCGAATTAAGCATGATCCTTAATGTGGCTAATGAGGAACTCTTATAGTGTGCATCAATTGCTATTTCCTTTCCCCTCTTGTCTTCGGCTTGGCTTCCTGTTTCCAGGTCTCTCTGCCCGTCGCTTCCTAGAGAAAATAAACCACTTTTCGAAGAGTTACTTGTTGCACTCATTCGTAGTTCTCCTTGCTCTAGCTTACCCCATTCAGCTCGGTGTGCTTCGTGTCATTCATTCATTCGTTGCATTGTTGTGTCCAATTCCCGAATCACATGTTCTCGTAGTTGGTTATTATACCGGCTCAAGGTTTCATATTCCTGTTGCAACCTCTGTCTCCAACTACATTTGCTGTAGAATTCTAGCTCCTTGTCCTTCATGCTCTTCTTCTTTCGAGATTTCTTGTATAGCGACCTCTGTCAGAGCCAAGAGTCGGTCTTCTTCATTGCTATTTGGAAATTGAACCTATAATTGCAACCATCGCTACTTTCCCTGCTGAGGTTCTAATTCTCTTTGTCCAATTATTGGCTCTCCTTCGGTTCCAAATAACCAATCCAGGTTATGAGTTTCATCCTCTCGAACAACACTACTCTTCTCGTTATTCTCACGGGATTGTATACCTGGATCTGATTCTTCTATCCTTGTCCCAAAAGTTCCTCTTGATTGCTCTAAGTTGATCATGTTTACCTGAACATGTGGCTTGTATACTTTCAACTTAGAACCATTTATTACCTCGGGGCATAGTGTTCCGTTTAACTTCCTTAGTTTCACCACCCTGTTCTCCAATACTTCCACCTGAAAGTGTCCAAGCCATAGAGTTTTTAATTTCCCTGGCTTGAATACTCTCTTGCCATTGTACTTGAGAACTAATTCACCAGCTTTGAGATCCATCTTCCAAAGATGTGTCATGCCAGAATTTCCTTCTCTTCTGTGCGATCTTCGTTGCCCATTGTGCCATTATCCTTTTTTCATCCAATTGCACCAATGATGTCAATCGATCGTTGATGCTATCCTCATCATTCAACCAATTGTCGACTGCCACCCTTAAACTTGGTACAAGAAACTCAACTGGTACTACTGCCTCTTGTTCGTACATCAATTGAAAATGTGTATGGTTCATGGTGGGCTTGAAGGTGGTTCTATATACCCATAATATTGCTAGTAATTGTTCCTCCCAGTCGGCTCCTTCCACGCTGCATGTCTTGTACATGATTGAAACCAGGATTTTATTTGTTGCTTTTGCTTGCCCATTTGCTCTGGGAGGTGGTTCAAGCTGCGTGGAAGGAGAGAGAGATTGAATAGGTGTTATGGGGGCAACAACAATGGATGCAGAAACAATAGATATTGGAAGGGAAGTGGTGGTAATTTTTCCAACGGTTGAAGGAAAGGGTGTAGGAATGGGGGTTATCGACAAGGTCGAAAGGGGGGGTCGAAAGGGATGTAGGAGGAGGATTTTGTGAAGAAGGGGGAAACGATCAAGAAGAGGTAGGACAATAATGTGGAGCAACAAGAATAGAAGAGGGATGAGTGGGAGGATGAGGAGGTGAGGGTAAAAGTGGAGAGTTATAAGATGAAGGTCAGGGGAACGATGTAGCGAGGGAAGGAATGTGAGGATGAGGAATGGGTTGCAGGGGGGGGATGGTTGAATAGGATGGAGTGGAGGAGGTTGAGGGGAAGGGTGAACAGTTTGGATATTGGAAGAAAGGAGGAGAAGTTTGAGCAGGGTCAATAAGCTGAGTGATAGGGATATGAAGGGGAGGAGGCGCAACATGCGAGGAAAGTGAAGGGGAGAGATGAAGAGGGTGAGATGGTGCAAGGGGGACACGAGAAACCCAGGATGAATATGAGGGATGCAACAAAGTAGAATTAGAATAAGTATAATAAATAGGTGGGAGAGTGGTATGGGGATTAGGTAAGGGAAGTGGTGCAGATGAAGCTAGGGTAAGGTTAAAATGTGTGGAGGGCAAGGGAAACTCATGTTGGTGTGCGACCATTTGATAATATTTGAATGGTTCATCATCAGTTGGAATGCAGTGAACACGACCCTTGTGAACATATTTTAGGCAATGATGTAATATTGATGGTACACACCGCATGTCTCTTATCCATGATCTGTCGAGAAGCACATTATATCGCATATCTCCTTCAAGGACATGACATAATGTATGAATGGTTTTCACCTCGATTTGAATGGGGAGAACAATTGTTTCAAGCGTTGAGCATAGGGTGTCATTGAAGGCCCGTAGAGTGAAGGTGGTGGCAGTTAGATGAGAAGATGGGAGGTTAAGGTGTTTAAGGACAGAGGAGGTGATGATATTAATGGAAGAGCCTATGTCAACCAAAACTCCTGTGAACATATTGCCATCCACGCAAGCCACAATGTGCAATGGGGAATTTGGTCCTTTCCATCGGTATACTTGAACTCATGATCATAAAATGTGACAACCGATGACATGCAAGTTTGGACACTATCCACAAAATTGAAGGCATTAGGGTCATGGGTCTTGTTGTGGTTGTCGCACAACACACCCCAATTTGGGGACCCACTTGAAATTTTGTGATGCTAATATGACTTTTAGTTTGCATTGTTTGTTTTGGTTTATGATGTCATAAGTTTACCATTGTCAAGTATGTTCTTTCTCCTAGGATCATGTTCAAATATGGATAAAGTCCTCAAAATGCTCTGAATGAAATTGAAATAGTTGATTAAATCAAGCTATGGAGAGTTGAACATAATGTATTTATCATCCATTTGTACAATGCTTCAAGTGGTTTTGGTTAGCTTTATATAGAATTTTGAATCAATTTTCACATAATACATTTTGAGCTCAATCCATGATTACTTACATTTTAATAAAAAAATAAAAATAAATAAAAAATAATTTTAAACAAAAAATTAAATAAACTGGAATAAAAAAAAATAAAGCATAAGAAAGTGCACTTCATTGTGACTTTGTGGATTTATATAAACACCTCTTTTAATCTATGGTTTGACCTTATGGATTTATATAAATACTTATTTTAATTAATGTTTTAATGTTTATGTTTGCAAGTTACAAAAATGAGTGGCACAATTTTCAAGGGTAAACACGTAGCCTGGTTTTCAAGGAGGTGCACGATGTCCGAGGCGAAATGCAGGCTTGACTAGCGGACGTAGCGCGTGAGCGCGGTCAACACGATCAATGGTATCGGATTTCGAGACGTTACCAAGTGGTACTCTTGGTCAAATATTTGCCTAATCAACAAACACTGTGTTTGTGCGTCCTAGATACTACCAACATTGAAAGGCCAGAGGCAAGAAATGTCCCCCGTGCCAATCTCCAGAGAGGGTTGGTTCCCTACTAATCATAAAAATGGTTGAAGACTAGGGATGCAGGAAAGAAATTGGAAAAGTGCAGAAAGAAATGGGAAATATGGCCACAGGCCGAAGTACAGGATTTGGGGCAAACTATCAGCAGGAAATTCACCCAAGCATGAAATAGCATTTAATAGAAGAGAAAGCAGCTTATAAACTTGCAATAATAACCTTTAGAATAACACTCCAGCACTCACTCCCTCACTAGCAACATCTAAATCCAACTGCAGAATTTAAACTTCACAGCAAATGAGAAACATGAATGTAAAATAGAAGTGCATTTGAACAAAAGGAAACTACAAACAAGACCACTTGCAAATTCAAAAGCCTGGTGTCCTCTATTGATGCAGAGAACTTAGAGAGATTTCTCGCAAAGTGTCTAACCTCACTTACAATGGAAATTTGATTAGTATTTATAGAGGATTTCGCCTCTTTCATTAAATGCACAAGAGAACAAAATGATTGCAGATCAGAAACAAGGATGAGGAAATTCCTCCTTGGAATCATTGAAAATCTATTCCTTTGGAACAATGATCCATCTTTCAGGGAACAATTCCCAGGAAACCAGTAACTTGGGTGTCAGTGCACAGATAATTTGGAAATCATTGAATACCTTGGGAACACCTCAATGCCTTGGAAATCATGAAAATTCTCCTGTTCTTCTCATACGACTTCTTTTTTACTCGGGATCCATGATTGGAGTTACTTATCGCCACCATTATTTAATGTTCGTAAATCTAGCACCCTTGGAATTTTTGACTATAATCTATTTCGCCCAAAAATTATATTCGCCCTTTAACAAAAACTACTTCGCCTTAACATCTCTTATCTATCCTGCGCGCGAGATCCTTCTTCAAAACACGTTTGCCCATGTCGTTCGCCCCTCAACCAGGGCGAACGCGATAATGATCTCCTCTTCAAGGTATGTCCACCCAAAGGAGGTGCAAACGAGACGTTCACCCCTCAACTAGGGCGAACGCAATGGCACTTTGCTTTCAAGGCGAACGCAATCACGTTCGGGTGTTGGAACGCGTTCACCCATGGGAGGGACGAACGTGAATGTGTTTGTCATGCCTTTTCTTTGAATATCCTTTTTGTCTTCTTTTGACGTTTCGTTTGCCCCGAAATGGGGCGAACAGGTTGTTCGCCCTATCTTTGGGGCGAACGGGCTGATGTCTTCAAAAAATTTGAACTTCTTAAATTTTCAACTAAATCATTCATTGTTTTTTGTTTCTACAAGCCTAAAGATGCCTTCATTTTTGATACATTCATAGCAGGGCGAACTCTAATCCCGAATGAATTGTACAAGAACACTTATAACACCAATGCAAAGAGAATACATATGTAAACAAATAAGGAACATGTGAAATTATTTCTAAAATAAAATTCGCCATATACAATTGAAAACTTCATCAAAATATTGCATCAAAATACTCCAGAAAAATTCCCAATATGGCAAGGTGCCAAAATTACCAACAGGTATGAACCAAGGTGCCCTTGACCTGTAGCTGAGTCATTTGAATTAGATGTGTTATTGTAAATATATTGCTCACCGCATCATTCTGGGATACATGTGGGAGAAATTGTTGAATCTCGAAAAGAGCAAGAAAATTGACAACTTCATGGACGACATGGCATTGAGCACACGGAAGTAGAAAAGCAATGAGGTTTGTACCATGCTAAAGGCAGCTTGCAGAGCCCTCTAACCGAATACCTGCCACCTCACTAAGGTCATATGCATGCATATGGTGGCGAATAAGCACGCAAGCAACTGCTTCGACGTGGGGGACAATCTCGCGCTATGCATGATGAAAGATCGTGCGATTCTTGTTGCCTAGTTAAGTAATATGCTTTGACCCTTATCTATGGATATGTCACGAAAGAAATCGTATAAATACCGAAGGGTCATGTTGCACGTGCTTTCGTTTGATCGAAGAAGAAATTTGGTGGTCCGAAGCCATGAAACAAGAGCACATAATCACAGTGTATCGCAACGGTAGCTTGAATTCTCGGGAGGACTAGATATGTTTTAGTCACCCATTGAGATTGTACACGAACGATTGAAATGGTAAAATATGACTCGAAAAAGAAAAGACAAACCGAAGTCTTCCTAAAATCGAAGTCGTTGGAAATGGTGAAGGGACAATTTGACACAGATAAGAGGTCTGGCGATTTCTCTGTGGAAGCAATATGAAGTCAGGAGTGTGATTTACTATTAGTGGTCGGATAGAATGACGCGATGCAATGTCGTATGTCTCAAAGCTAGGCACTCTTATAAATATTTTCATTGCAAAGGCAACAAAGTGAGATTTGTCAAACCAAGCATTAGTGTCAAGCGTGTTTCTCAGAGAGCAATTCAAGAGGAATATCGGAGTTTGTCTTCGCGAAGATATGACGAAATAGAAGATTTATTCTTGTTTACCAGTGCAGCATCGGTCAGTGCTGCCAGTGTTACGTTTTGGTTCGTGATAGCTCCTCCCAGGGTATCCCCAGTGTACAAGTAAAAATATGTGACATTGTAATTTGAAGATGACGAGTTTGGATGGCCAATGTTCACTATCATGTTGGTAATAGACTACAAGACTATACTCTAGCAATGACAAATGTATGGTGGGCAGTTGGGGAAACGGTAATGTTACGTTGTTGAAGAGTTGTAATTGCCCTCACCACTTTTTATTATGGCATCGTCAAAAATTAATATTAAAATTCTCATTTTACACAAGCTCACATTTTTTAGGAAAATTTGAATTTTAAACTTTGCACATTTTTCAAGCAATCAAATTAATTTCATTTTATGAAAATTGAAATTTCAATAAATTCCAACCTTTCATTAAAATGAATAATTAATATGATATTCCAAAGTTCCTACATTGCAAAGTTAGATTTAGTCATTTCATTTTTATTTTCAAGCAAACCTTAAGAAAAGAAGATAAAATTTGATTAACAAAGAAGATAAAATTTGGTTAACAAAAGAAGATAAAATTCGGTTAACAAAATAAGATAAAAATTTAGTTAACTAAAGAAGATAAAATTTGGTTAACAAAAGAAGATAAAATTCGGTTAAAAAAAAAAAATTGGTTAACAAAAGAAGATAAAATTTGGTTAACAAACAAAGATAAAATTTGATTAACATTTTGAGATAAAATCAATTCAAATCAAATTTTCAAAGGTTCAAATCAAATATTTATCAAATTTTGAAGGTTGTTAGTTGATCAATAGTTTCACATTTTCATAAATTCCATGAACAACAAAAGCATTACAAATCACACATTAAACCATAGGCCCCTTGTTAACAGTTTCTTGCACCTCTGAGGTATTCAACACCATTTGCACATTTTGCATAGCATACCAATACATTTTTAAGCATAATTACTAAAGAGCATATTAAAGCATACAAAGATGCAATGATTAGATTGTAATTTGATCATGAGGATGTAGCTTGCAAAATGTTTCCTCTCACCTTAGATGAAATGACATATGATTGGTACATTAGTTTGCCAGCCAATTTCATTACGTCTTGGGCTCAATAGAAAACAGCTTTTGTGAATCAATTTAGGCTACCCATAGATCCTATTGTAATCTATCATTAGTTTGCATCAGCTAAGAGAGCCTAATGAACCTTTGAGATTGTTCAATACTCGTTTCCATAAGTTGTATAACAGGTTAGTTGCTCCTTATACTCTTCAGGCAGATGCTACCATACAGATGTACTTTAGGGTATTGGACCCTTTATCATCTATGTTTTTAAGAACTCAAATCACTATGCTTCCTTTGGCATACACTGAGGCTTTGACTGTAGAACAATAGTTGATGCCACAAGGTTTTGGGATAGGACAGTTGTCGTCCATAGGATATCCATGTGCTTATAATTAAGTGCCTATGATCAATCAAGATTTATCACAACAGATGCCTATGTTGAATGTCATGCCATTCAACAATTTCAATTTGCCATACAATCCACCTATCACGCCCACTTATCCTACCACTCCGCTATATTTAGAAAATCAATTCACCACTCATAAAATGCTGGAAAAAAATGCTCAAATCATGCCTACATTCTTCAATACAACACCCACTCCAAATGCGTCACCATTTCATCAAAATAACACGACTTTTCCATAGGTGGTCCAAAATCAAAGTTTGCCAAGTTTTTTGAATCCCACGACCACTACGAGTAACACAACCAATCAAGCTACTATACGACAAAACAATGAACCTAATTCTTAAGTAAACGATCTATAGAGGGTTGTCCAAAAACTCAGTAGTGACATGGTTCAAATGCAGAAACAATTGCCTCAAAATTCTCATCAAAATAGGAATTTCAATTTTCAAAGAAAACAATGGAATACTCGTCCGAACAATGGAGGAGTACCTAGTCCCATGGTTAATCAGAACAATGCTACCACTAGTTCTAATCAAACCAGCACCATTGTTAATCTTTCGGATTTGGCTTTAAACAATTGGTGTAGGGTGCATTCTACGATACAACATAGTGAGAATGAGTGCCTTGAATTCAAAACAGTGCTAGATATTCAAAAAAAAAGATGAATAGCATGGAAATTGTTGTAGATGAAGATCCTTTCCAATAGGCTAGCACTAGCAAAGGGAAATAATTAGTACTAGTTGTTGAAACATTTGAATTAGCTAAAGAAGATGAAGGGTATGATGGCTCTATAGAAGAGGAAGTTCAAGATTTCAGACAATTTAAAAGGGAGAATCATAATTACAATCTTAGGAGTAAGACTAACGCTCCTTTTACTTCTTCTACTCCCTCAAATGTCACCATCATCCCTCCTGACACTCAGGATACTAACAATCCCATGTCTCCATCTAAAGTTGATTTGCCTCAACCATCACATGACAAAATTGTATACAATATTGTGGAGGATTTAAAGAAAACAAAAGTGAATATATCTTTATTTTATGTTGCTAAGTTGACTAATCAGTAAGAACTTTTGATGCAGGCTTTTGGCAATCAAAGCAAGAATGAATCCCCAAAAACCATGGATATGCAATTTGTTTCACGAAGGGACAAAGGAGAAGCTCCTCACTTTCTTTTGATCATAAGAATTGCTGGAAGAAATTTGCACAATTGTCTTGTTGATTCAGGAGCATACGGTAATGTCATGCCCCACATTGTTTGTCAAAATTTGGGTTTGAAACCCATCCCTTCTGACAAAATAGTCATGCAACTAGATAAATATGAAGTTCATGTGGTTGGAATACTTAAGAACGTTCACATACAACTAGCCTCAGAACCTAGGATACAACAATATATTGATATACATGTTGTAGACATACCTGGTAAGTATGGAATGTTGTTGAGTAGAGATTGGTTGAGGAACTTAAACGGATATATGACCACTGATTTTCACATATGTGGCTACCATGGAAGGGTATTGCTAATCAAATCAGAATTGAAAGAGAACCTAGGCTCAAGGATTTGATTATTGAATATAAAAAGACCAATGAAATTATTTACAATGAATCTGAGTTAGGTGTCTACACTTTGGAGACAAAATTGGATGTAGGTGAATCTGAAAATGAAATATCATTTATTAATCCAATTAAGAATGAAAATCTAGTTTGGATGCTTAAATTTGATGGATCTAAATCCAAAAAATGTAGTGGAGTTGGTGTGGAATTGATTATTCCTAAAGGTAAGTCGTATTTTGCAGCTTATAGATTACAGTTTCCTTGCACTTGTAACACTGCAGAATATGAGGATTTCATATTCGGTTTGCAGTTAGCCTTAAAGAAAAACATTAAATGTTTGAAAGTGCTAGGAGATTCAAAATTGGTTGTCAAATAGGTGAAATGTCAATACACATGTCATGATAAAAGGCTAATTCATTACAAAAATAGAGTTAGAAATTTGATTGAGGAATTTCATGCTTTCAATATTTCATTGATATCTAGAAAGAACAATTGAATTGTTGATTCTTTAGCTATAGCATCGAGTACTCTTAAACCTATTGATAATAGGAGGCTAAAGAAGTTTTCAATTGAGTTGATACCTTGTCCTTCTATACCTCACAATGTGAAAAATTTACAGGTATTTGAAAGTGACGGGCACATTCTTGATTTTGTGACTAATTCAAGCGTTTTTGAAAATCATGTGGTTGATGAGGATGAGAGATTGCAAGAATATGATAACGAATATCATGAGGTAACAAATAAAATCAATGCTATTCCAAAAGGTATTGTTTCTCTTGAGAAGCTTTTTGACATTGACTATAAAAGCAAAATTTGTAATAAAACATCACTCCTGCAGGATGCTTATAATTCTATTGATCTTGACCCGCATAATGTACTCAAGAAATTCTTGCACTCATCATGAACAAGAAGGGATTGTACAGGCTCTTAAATATTACGTTGATGGAATAGCATGGAGTTATGAGAATTTAAATACATAATGAAAACATCATAACACATACTATTCCTTTAAATCCAGATTCAAAACCATTTAGATAAAATAAAAGACCAGTTAACCCATTACTAGAGCCTCTTATACAAAAGAAGGTTAAGAAATTGTTGGATGCTAAGATTATCTTTCCAATCAGACACTCTACATGGGTAGCAAACATTTTACCAGTTAGGAAGAAAACAAGTGAACTCCGTTTGTTTATTGATTTTAGGAATCTCAATAAGGCTTCATAAAAGGATAACTACCCTTTGCCTTCTATTGATCATATTTTGCAAATGGTAAATGGTTCTGAAATTATGTTTTTTCTTTATAGTTATTATGGATATAACCAAATTCTTATTGACCCAAAAGATATAATGAAAACTGCTTTCACCATGAAGTGGGGTACCTTCACTTATAGAAGAATACCTTTTGGATTGCTTAATGCAAGTGCCACATTTCAAAGAGCCATGGACTATGCATTTAGAGATTTTATAGGTAAATGCATATTTATTTACATTGATGGCATTCCTATTTTCTCAAAGAATAGATCTGACCACGTTAATGATTTGAGAAAAGTCCTTCAAAGGTGTAGAGAACATGGTATTTCACTAAACCCTAAAAAGTGTATTTTTGGAGTAACTGAGGGTAAAATTTTAGGTCATGTCATCTCAATTATGGAATTTCCATAGATCCTGAAAGAATTGAAGCCATCCAGAAAATCCCTTTTCTTAGTAGCAAAAAAGAATTACGATAATTTTTTGGAAAAATCAACTTTTTCAGGAAATTCATTTCAGGATTTGTTGAAATAGTCAAACCATTAAATGATATGTTGAAAAAGGATGCTAACATTAATTGGACTAGTGAAGCTAAAGCAGCTTTTTAGGATGTTAAAAATGCAATATCTTCTGCACATGTGCTTACGAGTCCTAATTACAACAAACCTTTCTATATTTATTCATTTGCCTCTGAGCATTCTTTTGCTAGTGTATTAACTCAAAAGAAAGAAGATAATTCAGAATATCCTATTGCTTTCTTGAGTTCACCACTAAAATATGCCCAATTGAAATACACTATTCTGGTAAACAGGTATATGCTCTTTTCAAACTGTAAAAAAGATTAGACATTACATTTTGCACAATAGAATTTTTGTAATAGTACCTGACCAAACTATCAAAACAATGTTGATGCAGAGCGAACTAGGAGAAAGGAAAATTAATTGGCTAGTTACTTTACAGGAGTATGATTTAGATATCCCTCCGATGAATATTGTTAGTGGGCAAGATTTGACAAAATCTCTAGCTGAAATTGATCCTCAAATCGTGTGTCATAAATACACTACAGAAAGCATCACCATGGATGAATGGTATTATTGGCAATTTGAGTTATTTTATGTTGTCATTGATGTCATATGAATCATTGATGTCATATGGATCACATTGAGTTTTGATGGACAAATCATATTTTGGAAAGCATGGATAAAATCAGGATTTTTGTGAAAACAAAGGCAGGAAAAAAAAAAGGTTTTATTTAAAACCATGGATGGCATATTTTAAATGAGTTTTTCTTAAAACCCAGGTTGGCCTTTTGTTTTGTCGAAAAAGGTGCCCCAGTGATGGAGATATTTAATTTTAAATATTTAGTTTAAATTTTAATTATTTAAAATTTTAATTTTAATTTTAAAATTAAAACTAAAGTTAGCGCTAACGTCTAAAGAAAGAGGGAAAATCAATAATGCATCGACGTCATCGAAAATGAGGAGAAGACTATATAAAGGAGGATCCTAAGGTTCATTTGAAATTTATCCTTGCTCGTGTTAATCGTTGGCTAGCATCCGAAGAGAGCTCGTGCGAAAATCGTTTTGAAAAGGGAGACAATGAATAAATCCAAGGTTGGTCGAAAGCCCAAGACATTGTGGGTAGAGTGGCGCATTGGCAATTGGTTTTTTGTTAAGGTGTGTGGCAACGCTTTACATCAAGGTTCGAATATCCTTGACTGCATTCGAAGGCATTGGAAGGAAAGCGCTCGAAGCACTTTTGGTTTGCGTGGAAGGGAGGAAGGATTTAAGGCATGTCATGCATTTTCCTTTCGAACGAGCGGCTAGATCATGTGGCAACCTTAGCCGCGGCTAAGGTGCTCGTGGTGTGTGCAAGTTAGGGGTTCGAATCCCCTTGAGGAGGTAATAATGTTTTGCTCTAATTAATTTTGTTGATGCCCTAGGATAGGAGTTATAAGGTAGTTAAGGAATAATTAAAGTTTTTTAATTAAACTTTATTTTTATAAGGGTTGTGATTATTACTTCAAAGGCGGAGTTGTTGATTTATTTTGATATTCATGAAATTGAAATTTAAGATTTAGGAGAAATAAGGAGTTGTTATAAAATATTTTTGAGAGCCTTATTGATTATTATTTTTTATAAGGGTTTTTATTAAAAAGGACTTTGGTGGATGTGTTTATTAAGTTGGAGTAAAAATGTGTAAATTGAGTTATGCTTATCTTGTGATTATTATTTGAAATCCAATAACACTTATTGAGATTGGAAAGGAAAGTTGTATTTAGTGTGGCATATTTTATGAACAACTTATTGGCATCAAAAAGGTATGGGAACATTCTCCTATTGATTGTTTATGGTGGTTGATTTCTGAAATATCATTGGAGTGAAAAGGATTGATTGTGGTTTCCTTTTTTAAAGTGGTTGGTTAAATGCTTCAAGGTTTTCTGGTTTGAGAGTTGTGTTTAAACCTTGTTTTATAAGCATAGTTTTTGAAGCCCATTTGTTGTGAAAGAACTTGAAAAGAACATGAGTATCATTGTTATGTGAGATTTGTGGTTGAGCATTATTGGAAACATTTGAGTTGGTTGATACATGCTTGGACTAGGGTTTTTGTGAGAAATAATAGTCCCTTGTGGTGATTGGTTGAGTTGAGTTGATTGAGCCTAGTCAAGTGATTGTGTGAGGTGATTGGTCGAGTTCCATAAAACCAACTATTCCATAATTCTGATTTGAGTTGAGATTGAGATTAGAACATATTGAGTCTAACAATTCTCTTTATGCTTCTATGAGTTGACTTGAGTTGAGTTGAGATTGATTTGAGTTGAGTTGAGTTGAGATTGAGCTTAGAACATATTGAGTCTCTAACAATTCTCTTTATGCTTCTATGAGTTGATTTGAGTGATTTGAGATCATTGTGGATCATTGTTGTCATCCATTGAAGAGTACATTGCCATTCATTTTTGAGTTCATATTTGAGCTTTGCCTTGATATATTTGTGCATGAGATTTGAGTGCTACTTGTGCATGATTGATTGAGCCTTAGAGAAGGCCTTTGTGGATAGTTTTGGGACAGCCTTTGTGGACAGTTTTGGGACAGCCTTTGTGGACAGTTTTGGGATAGCTTTGTGGATAATTTTGGGACAGCTTTGTTGGAGCAGATTTGAGCAAGTTCTTGGTGAGCTTGCTAGAGTATATTTGGGTAAGTTCTTGGTGAGATTGCTAGAGCATATTTGAGCAAGTTCTTGGTGAGCTTGCTAGAGCAGTTTTGGGCAAGTTCTTGGTGAGCTTGCTAGAGCAGATTTGGGCAAGTTCTTGGTGAGCTTGCTAGAGCAGTTTTGGACAAGTTTTGTGTGAGCTTGTTATTCAGTTTTGGACAAGTTTTGTGTGAGCTTGTTATTCAAATTTGGACAAGTTATGTGTGAACTTGTTATTGCCTAGCTTTGAGCAGATCAAAGAAATCATTATATTGGATAAAGATCTTTATTTTTGTGTGAAATATTATAAGGAGATTATCTGGTGGAGTACCCCACGTTGGGGGAACCACGTTAAATCATGTGTCTCAATTGTGTGTGGTGACTTATGCTCTTGCTTACTACTGTTATATGAGTTATTAATGCACACTGCTATATTTGGTTATTGCAATTAAGGACATTAATCGATATTGATTTGGAAAGAAAGTAAAAAGTGGTCTTATAATGTTCACCCCCCTCTCAGTATAAGCTTGTGTTCTTCAGGTATAATGACATTGTGTATTTTCTTTTGAATGGTAAGTACCCGAATCACTTTAATGCTACGCAAAAAAGGAGACTTCGATTAAAAATATTTAATTTCATGATAAAAGCTGATGTGTTATACAAAAGAAATCACGAAGGAATTTTCCTTATATGTTTTAGTAAGGATGAATCCATACAAATACTTAAGGATTTTCATGGTAAGTATGGGATTGGGCATGGTCAGCTAATGCCACATCACACCAGATTTTGATATTTTGTTACCATTGGCCCCATATTTTCAAAGATGCCAATGCCCATGTTCGTTCTTGCCATACATGTTATATTGCCACCAACAGAGAACAAAATGTCGCCATGCCTTTACAACCCGTATTTGAGGCTAGACCATTTGCACAATGGGGTTTAGACTTCGTAGGAGTTACAAACCCAAACTCTTCACCTGGCCACAAATACATTTTAACCGCCACAAATTATTGTACCAGGTGTACTGAGGTCATTCCCACTAAGAACTGTCCTTTTGAAGTAGTCATTCAATTTTTAAGACACATTGCCACTAGATTTGGTATGCCATATTCTATTGTTTGTGATAATGGTTTTGCTTTCACTTCACTTTAGTTTGTAGAATGGGCATACGACAACAAGGTGAGCATCAAATTTTCTTCCAATTATTATCCGTAAGGTAATGGTTTAGCAAAATCATCTAATAAGAACTTGTTGTCAATTATTAAGAAATTACTTGAACATAATCCTTGGGACTGGCATAATAAATTAAAATTTGCATTATGGGCAGATAGAACAAGAACTAAAGATTCCATAGGAACATTGCCCTATCATTTAGTTTATGGTCAGGATCCAATTTTTCCTTCAAATCTTAAATTACAAACTTTACAATTTATGAAGGAATACCTTGAAACAGATGATAAAATTGAAGCTCATCTTACTCACCTTATGCATTTAGATTAAAAATGAGAGGATGCTTTACTTCATTTTAGTAAATGTCAGGACATTGTTAAAAGGTGGTTCGATAAACGAGCTAAGATTAAGGTATTTAGGATCTCTGATTTGGTTTTATTATGGGATAAGGCACACGAGAAAAATGGTGATCACAATAAATTTGACAATCTTTGGCTTGGTCCTTATCAAATTTTAGAAATTCTTGGAGAAAACACTTTTCGATTGAAAACTTTGGGTGGGGAGGACATTCATTTGCCTATTAATGGACAATTCCTCAAGAATTATTTTCACCTATGAAACAATTGAATTCACCATCATTTGTACTTTTCTTGTATATTCTTGTATATAACTTTTCATTTTCGTGCTTTTGTGTTTAGTTTTTTCTTTTGCACTTTTGTACATAGTCTCTTGTTTCGCAAGATTTTGCTAGTTGTTTTCCTTTTTAGTGTTTTTAGGTTTAGGGAGCAAGTTCTCACTTGCTTATCAATTTTTTGCCATTTTGCTTCCATCTTGAATTTTTTACTTTTGGCATTTTCACACTCTTGGTTTGTTCCTCTAATTGAGTTGGTGCTTTGTGATAGCTACTAACTTCTGGTCTCTTTGGTGATAGTTGTTCCTTTGTCATGTAGGATGGATTGTCTAGTTTAGAATCAAGTGAAATTAAGGAAAAAGAAATGAAATTGTTTAGTAATCATTCTTAGATTTTGGATTAAGATAGTGGATTTTGGAACAATGAAATATTTCGTTGAAGCTCCACATGTAACTCACTATATTAAAGGGTATTCTTTGAAACCTTGAAGGATAAATTCATTATGGTTTGTAGATTAAGGCAAAAATCTAATACACTCCATATTTAGCCTTAAATGATCTCTAACCCAAGGGGCACATACGATATTTGTAAAGCAATCAAATGCTTATATAAAAAGAGGAATACAAATTAATCTTGTGCCAGGGTGATTCAGATAATCTCTATCGGGGCTATAGACGCCCGACTGGCAGTAGAGCAAGATCTAGAAGAGATCAAGGTCATATCCACCGGGGCTATGGACGTCTGACTGGTAGTGGAGCAATGCATAGGCACATCTTTATGAGTGACATTGTATAGCCTAACTGCAAAACAAATGATAGAATCTGAATTGTTTCAAGAATGCAAAATGAATCACAGTTCGCACACTGGGAAGAAGAAAATGGTTCATATGTTTTCATTTGAAGTTGTTTACCCCACTTTCTCTAGATATTGCTAGATGATGTTTATTTATCTAATCTTTGGTTTTCTTGGTTTCATATTGGGTTCTTCATTCGAAATGCTTAGGAGCATTTCCTAGTAGAGTTGCCATTTGTTGTGGCTGTCACACAACACACCCTAATTTGGGAACCCACTTGAAATTTTGTGACGCTAATTTGACTTTTAGTTTGCATTGTTTGTTTTTTTTTATGACGTCATAAGTTTACCATTGTCAATTATGTTCTTTCTCCTAGGATCATGTTCAAATATGGATAAAGTCCTAAAAATGCTCTGAATGAAATTGAAATAGTTGATTAAATCAAGCTATGGAGAGTTGAACATAATGTATTTATCATCCATTCATACAATGCTTCAAGGGGTTTTGGTTAGATTTATATAGAATTTTGAATCAATGTTTCACATAATACATTTTGAGCTCAATCCATGATTACTTACATTTTAATAAAACAAAAAAATAAAATAATAATAAATAAATAATTTTAAATAAAAAATTAAATAAAATGAAATAAAACATAATAAAGCATAAGAAAGTGCACTTCATTGTGACCTTGTGGATTTATATAAACACTTCTTTTAATCTATAGTTTGACCTTATGGATTTATATTTATACTTATTTTAATTAAAGTTTTAATGTTTATGTTTACAAATTACAAAAAGGAGTGGCACAATTTTCGAGGGTAAACATGAAGCCCAATTTTCAAGGATTTGGTACGATGTTCGAGGTAGAAGGTAGGTCAGACCAGCGGACACAGTGCGTGAGTGTGATCAACGTGGTCAATGGGATCAAATTTTGAGATGTTACCAAGTGGCACGAACCAAGGCACCTCTACAGCTTGTATCTGAGTCAATTGAATTAGGCGTGTTATCGTTAATATATTGCTCATCGCGTCATTCTAGGATACATGTGAGAGAAATTGTTAAATCTTGAAAAGAGCAAGAAAATTGACAACTTCATGGACGATATGGCAATGAGCACACAAAAGTAGAAAAGCAGCAAGGTCTACACCATGCTAAAGGTGGCTTGCAGAGCCCTCTGACCGAATACATGCCACCTCACTAAGGTTGTATGCACACGTACAGAGGCGAATACGCATGCAAGCAGTTGCTTCGATGTGGGGGACAATCTCGCACTGTGCATGATGAAAGATCATTCGATTCTTGTTGCCTAGTTAAGTTATATGCTTTGAGCCTTATTTGTGAAGATGTCACGAAAGAAATCGTATAAATACCAAAGGTTTGTGTTGCACGTGCTTTCGTTTGATCGAAGAAGAAATCTGGTGGTCCAAAGTCATGAAACAAGAGCACATAATCATAGTGTATTGCAGTGGTAGCCTAAATTCTCGGTAGGACTGCATATGTTTTAGTCACCCATTAAGATTATACGCAAAAGGTTGAAATGGTAAAATCCGACTCGAAAAAGAAAAGATAAACCAAAGTCTTCCTAAAATCGAAGTAGTTGGGAATAGTGAAGGGACAATTTGTCTAGTGATTTATCTCTATGGAAGCGATATGAAGGTAGGAGTGTGATTCACTATTAGTGGTTGGATAGAATGATGTGATGCGATGGCTTATGACCCAAAATTAGGCACTATTGGTCAAAAATCTGACTTAGGTATGAAATGTGCATTTATGTACCCTAGACCCGACCAACATTGAAAGGTCGAGAGGAAGAAATGCCTCCCGTGCCAATCTCCAGAGATGGGCTGGTTCCCTTGCTATTCTAATTGGGGGATTTAGATTAGAGAATAGGAAAGAAATTAACAAATGACTGAAAGGGATGGGAAATATGGCCACGGGCTAGATAGAACAAGGGTGATGAACTAACAACATGATAACTTAGTTATACGTCGAATCAAATAGCACTCAATATAGAAAACTAATAGAAATTAAAACTAGGTATCTAACATGTGCCATCTCCAAAATCATTCCAGGGTTCATGTTTTATCAGAAGCTAAATCCAGATATTAGAATTCAAGCCTACAGACAAAACAAAGAATTAATAGAAATGTAATATAGTAGACACACACAAATAGAATCCCATAGTTAGAGCCAAACATTCTCTGTATTGATAGCAGAATTTAAGTTACAACAAGATTCTAGGAAATGTCCATCATTTTACAATAAAATCACTGGCTTATATAGCAAATTCTATCGCTTGAAACATTAAATTCACACCCAAAACACATGGCGATGGCAAAGAAGCTAAGAGTGGGGAGAAATATTTATGAAATAGTAACCAATCATGGGCCAAAACTGATGACTCCTCAAAATGCAGCTGCACCCCTTCGATGCTTTGACAAGTTTAACTTGCTGGCACTGCCTCCTCAGTTGTTGGAACTGCCCTAGTGAAATATGGGATTCTGAAATCCTAGGAGCATCAAGTCTGAAAGCTTCTTAGACCAACTATATTTGAACAGATAAGGATGTGGCCTGTCTCGCTGATGAGGAGAGTTTATGAGGAGTTCTAAACAAAGTGGAGGAATTTGGGCTAAAATAGGCGCGCTAGATGTAAGCCCTACCCATGTTTTGCTATTTTCTAGCCCAAAACGGGCTTGCACTTAAATACTAAGGTAAAATTACCTTGATGCCTTGGAAGCAATGTAGGCATTGAAAGGTCAAAGGCCGAAGCACTACCAGTTACTCCCGCAACTACCTTACGCTTAGAAGATGGAGTGAAACCATTATGCTGCATTGTGAGATGCATCGACGTTGAAAATTTAAACGTCAAAGCACTGCTTATTAGGAGCAGAAGCGTATTGCCCTGAATAGGGGAGCAAAAACATCTTGCGGCCTAGGGAGTGGCGTAAGAGTTGAAAAGTCAATAGGTGCTACGCTCCACACTTGGTTCGAAGTTGCCTTGCGCGCCTTAGCTGGAGCGAAACACTTTTATGCTTTGGGAGCGGTGCCAGTGTGGAAGAGTCAAAGGGGGAAGCGCTCCTTCCTAGTTTGAATTTGCCTTGCGTGCCTCAACTAGAGTGAAACACCTTTAGCCATACTTTCCATTTTTTGGAAACTATCGCTGCTCTTAGAAAAGTCAACATGCGTTGCGCTCCTAGAAGATTCCAAAACGACTTTGTGCTCCTCAGGAAGGGTGCAAAAGTAATGGGACCCACACTTAAGCATTAAAAACTACATGAAAGTGCTTTCACCTAGTTTTGTCTCAAAAAGGCGTTGTGCTCCTCAATAAGGGTAGAAAGGCATTACGCTCCTTAGGAAACGTGCAAAGGCATTGAGATGGAGTATTTGAGCATAAAACTTCATGCTTACTTAACATTTTTTCTCGAAGCTAAGGCGTTGTTACCTTTTGGTCCCAAATGGGCCTTCACTCTTCTTCCTACTCAAAATTAACCTGCGCCTGGGGAAATGGTGCGGATTACCCTCGTCCTCCAAAATAGAAAGCTCTACATGATGAGAAAAATAGAAACAACTGCACACTACTTTAGGCACAACCAAAAATACCTTGATCGTAAAATATAGGAAAGAGAAAATACATCCTGAATAATAAGAACAGAGTTTCTAGGAAGCAAAAATTACTGGATAGCAAAATATAAACAGGGGAAACCAATATTGCAGGAATGCCAACATCTCTAGCGGCTCACAAGGAAATTGAGCTCGCCTCAATATTGAGATCCCAGGTCCTATAAGTTGGGCTCAGAGTCATCATCACTATCATTTTCAAAATGCTCGTTGGTAGCAGCAGACTCTTCCTCCAACTTCTCTCTTTCTATTTCTTTCTCCTCTTGGTGCTCATTGTGTTGCTCTTTATCATTATCAAGTACTTTGTCTTGGCACCCATCTCCCTCATTCAAGGCTCTTGGCCTTTGTCCTCCTGGGGCTCATGGATTTCGCCTTGGTCTTCTTCCTGAGCCTAATATTCTTCGCATTGCCCCTGATCATCATGCTATTGAGGGGGGTAGGATGGTGTGATATGCTCTTGAATACGATCATAAGTTGTTTGAACCAGGGCCCAGACGTTTAGGCCACGCTCTTGGAGCTCTCTGACCAGGTACCCAAAGGCTTCAAGCTGGTCGATGTTAGCATAATTAAACCTTTCACTGAGGTCCACCAAACATACCTCCATCTGTGTGAACCTGGCTAAAAAGTACATCACCTAAAGTTTTGAAAGAGGCTCTTTCCAACTGTCAATCTATGAGGTATCATTTTTAAACGTGTCCTAGATTGACTTCAGCTCATCTTTTGTCAAAATGCGGTCTCCTTCGTCAGTGAAGCCAGGGAAACCGATCTGCGCTAGGGTCTTGAAGTACATCAGAGAAACTCATATTTCCCTCTCGAACATATCCATTAGTCTTCACACTTCTTAGATTGCTTTCATCCTCTTGAAGAAATACTTGAAGGTTATCTTTGTAGTTTTCCATGATTGGGCAAGTAAGCACATTAGAGTTAGCTCAAGGTCCATCTTCTCTAGGATCTGTACCTTTATGGCTAGCTCCATCCATCGGTCAACATCCCTCTCGACATCCTCTACGATGGAAGCACCATGTATGACTGACTGCTTGGCCTCCCAAATGAATGATAAGACTGTCGTGGCCTTGTGTGCCCTAATCTAAGAGTAGGTTAGGAAACACCAGGCATCTCATTAACCCGATATTTTCATAAGATCTCTGCTTGCCCTATTTTTTTTGTCAACTAGACCTACAACTCTTGGAGCCGAGCATCCAAAGCCTGCAACTAGATTTGTGCTTCCTCCTAAACCTTGAGGCAGAGCTCATATTATTTCTTGTATATTTCCTTCTCTTGTTCTAAACTGATTACCCGATGCTGTAACTGCTCTGCTTTGGACTGTGCTTCCTCAAGATACGCCCTCGTGAGTACCAGGGTCTCTTTAAATTCTATATTCTTGGCCTCAACCACATAACAACGCATTTTGAAGTGCTTTGTGTGGAAGTAGAGGAATCCCACCTCAACATGGATATTTTTTACCTTCTCTACGGGATCGAGTATCCTCATATCTTCCACTGTATGGTGTTAGGAGTAGTCTGTTGTTGTTATCTCCTCAAATGGCTTTTGGACCTTGGGCAATTTTTCCATCCTATGGAGCTTCATATTTTGAGGGTCAAACATGGCCCTTTTTTCCACTTGGATCAGTTCCTGTGTATTATTTCTCTTATTGCCCTTAAGCCAGGTTAAGGATTTCTATTGTTCCCGACGTATACTCTCTACAATAGGGTCTTCTTCGCAAAACTTCATCTTTGTCTTCATTGACTCCTGCATTCTATAGAGCGGTGCAAAGGGGAACATAGCCCGTTGAGGGGTGGATTCAATAGATGAGTTTAGAATGGATAGGGCAACAACTATAGCAACCTTAGGAGATGCTAGGGTTTGCACGGCTACAACTAGGATGTTAGGATCACGGGGAAAAATCTCAAGGGAGGTCGTTGTTGCGATTGCTAAGGAGGGGGGAATGGGCGAAGACAATCTAGGACCCATTGCGGTAGTGGATGCTACAACTGAATGGACTAAATTTTTGGGGGTAGGTATGGATGTCACTGGGAAAGTGAATGCATTGGATACTAACACAAGCGTCGAACAACTGGGAAACAAAGGGTAGGGAAAAAAAGGGCGATGATTAAAACAAAGGGTTAGGTGTGACTACAACAGGAACATCGAATGCGATTTGGGTAGATAGTAGGTTTTCAGCATCAAAAGGGAAAGTCGCTAGAGGGGTGGAAGAGAGAGATAAAGGGATAGAGGATGCACCTATGGGCTCGAATGCTGCCAGAGTCGTAGTGGTGAACTACTGCGTTATTGGACTTGCTCCTTTGTCTGACATCTCTTTCTATAGATCAATGGACTAGACTTCGCGCTACGCCTACTGCATCTGTTGGACTTGCTACCTCTATTACGCTAAAGCGAGAACTTCTGAAGCGCCTCCTCCCATGACTGCTAATGCTACCAGAGGGTTTGTACCAAAGGGACGGGTCGAACCAGTTTGAGGCCTCTTCATAACATTTTGGGGTACAGGTGCATCAGCGACACTCCTCTTCTTTGGAGTGGCCTCCTCTTCTAGGAGAATTTGCTTGTCATTATACTTGACAAATGGTGCTTGACTAGCATGTTATTTTGGTATTATCATCGTGTCTTCAACCCTGCTTGGGCTTTGGGTACTCCTAGGCACAATGTTCATGAACAAGACAGGTCGGTAAGTTTCACAATGTGCATCATATATTTTGGAGAAATTAGCATCCAATACAAGCGTTGGGTCGAATGCCCATTTTCCATTATGGACCCTCATGATCCACCAGTTCGCGATTTTCTCATGCAACCAGTTTGGCACTTTATTTTTTATTGCCTTGAATACTTCATCGTCAAGTGCATGCGTTAGGTTTTGTACAGGGTTGTACTCGGCCTCCATTATATAGAACTCATGCCATGGAGGGAAGGACACCATCCTTTCCATGTGCCATTATAGATCAAGTTAGAAGGGATTATTGTATTGTGCCTTGATGTCCGAGCAAGGAAAATAGCGAAAGCTCTTTACGGTGATCTTGTCTTTGAAAATATTTAGCGGGTCGTACTTCCACGAGACGAAACTCGTACAGTGTTACCACCAAAAAGGGGTTCTGCTCGTTGATTGATACCTCAATATCATTTAGACAGAGTGACCAAGGGTAGGTGTGTTGCTTTCTTCATCTTTGGTCGTACATATCATTAGTGAAGTCATACTGATGGGCAAATTCAAGGATGAATAGGTATTCAGTTGTGTAGTACGACAACAATAAAGGCTTACTAGTAAACCCAAAGATTCGTACAACAAGCCCTTGTGTTAGTTGAAAAACATCATCGAGCAGCCCCTGTACCACATAGTATCTCATCCCTCTTGGCACTCGCTCGTAGATACCATATATGATTTCCAAGGTTTGGTCGAGGAATTCTCTATTGAATTTGTAGTATGACTCACATCTTGATATACTTTGAGTCCACTGGTAAACGGGGAGTGCTCTGGCTTGTTGGTGAGATTCTTGGTGATGAAGGTGAAATGACTGTGAATGTGGTAGAAGTACCATGCCATGAGCAAGCAGCTTTGGAACATCATGCCTTACCCGCTATGCACTCTGCACAGCTGGATATGCATCTACCATGAAATCCAATCTGCCTAGTTGAAAAATATAGGCTTCACTCCCTGCGCTAGGTCATCGAGATAATAGAACTCTCCATGAGATATACACTCAAAAATTTATACCTGCCACTTATACATTTGAGCATCCGTGGAGAGCTTGGTGATCCATGCTAGCATAGAGTAGAGGTCAAGATTTTTGAACTTCCTCAAATATTTGGGGAGTTTTGGTAAAATTTTGGGCGTAGGCTTCTCTATCAACTGAGCTTCCATAAACTACCTCATCTGCACTATGTTGGTGTATCTCTCATTTTGCTTAGTGTTATTGATTTTTTCTGATAGTAATATCAGTGGGAGGCCCTTGCTCGTAGGCGAAAACCTTGCAAATATTTTTGACAAATATGGATAACAACCTTCTCTATTTTGCATCTTGGATTGTCCTAGTCTTGGGATCATAAAATTTGGTGATTGCACAAATTAGCTTCGGGTAAGGGTGCATAGGAATGCACAGGTACCAGTATAGGTAAGAGTGGTAGGTGAATTTTTTATTGCTCCCGGTAGACACCTTAATAATCATGAGTTCAACATCCCCTCGAAGCTTCTCAATGCTTGTTCTGGTGAGGACACAATCCTAGATTTTACTCAAATCGTCCTAAGGCGAAGGTGGGGGTGGTTTTTCCTTCTTTTCCTTTTTTTTTCTTTTTCTTACCTTCCACCTTTTTCAGAACCTTTTCCTTCTTCTCAGTGTCTTTCTTGCCCATATTGACTGATCAATCGTTCAAACTCTCGATCTAAAAATAATAGTGCACCTGCTCAAAAAATTACAACACCCTGCTAACGTCAAACGCTCCACCTCTCACCAACAATAATCACTCTCTGAAATCTGGCAATGGAGAATAGCGCAACTACTTAAGAATTTATCTAGGTCAACTTGAGGCGTAGTGATGGCCTTCTTATAGGGTTGTGTCTTACCTACCGTATTAATGGAGTGCGGGGTTAATGCTCATAGTAATTAGGAACAAGGTGGACAATCTTCTGTGCAGTGGATGGTGGTGAAGTGTACATACCAATGCTAACTAAAAGTGTGGACTGCAATCCTCCTTGAGAGATGAGATGCATTGCCTTCCTTAAGATCTGCTTCATGATCCAACGACCCTTGGGATTGTCATATTTTACCTTGGACTGCGTGCCTGCAACATTGGAGAAAGTACCTGTTAGTCAAAAAATGACTAACTACAAAAAAATAGTTGATGCACCTTTTTGCATATTTTCCAAGAAGATCAAAGTGGCCCATATGCTAAAGATCAAAGAAAAAGCAAAACACCGCAAGGAGGAAAAAGTGTCGCGATATCGCGACATGTTGCATTTTTGCAGTCCAAAGCAAAGGGAAAGAGCAAGGAGGAAAAAGTGTCGCGATATCGCGACATGTTGCATTTTCGTGGTTCAAAGCGAAGAGAAAGAGCAAGGGGGAAAAAGTGTCGCGATATCGTGACATGTTGCATTTTCGTTGTCCAAAGCAAAGAGAAAGAGCAAGGAGGAAAAAGTGTCGCGATATCGCGACATGTTGTATTTTTGTGGCTAAGAGCAACAAAAGGGAGCAAGGGGGCAAAAGTGTCGCGATATCGCGACATGTTGCATTTTTGCGGCTAAGAGCAACAAAAAGGAGCAAGGAGGAAAAAGTGTCGTGATATCGCGACATGTATTTTCGCGGCTAAAGAGAAGAGAAAGAGCAAGAAGGAAAAAGTGTCACGATATCGCGACATGTTGTATTTTCGCGGCTAAAGAGAAGAGAAAGAGCAAGAAGGAAAAAGTGTCGCGATATCGCGACATGTTGTATTTTCATGACAAAAGAGAAGAGAAAGAACAAGAAAGAAAAAGTGTCGCGATATCGCGACATGTCGCATTTTTGTGGCCAAAAGAGAAGAGAAAGCACAAGGAGGCAAAAGTGTCGCGATATCGCGACATGTTGCATTTTCGCGGCTAAGAGCGACAAAAGGGAGCAAGGAGGCAAAAGTGTCGCGATATCGCGACATGTTGCATTTTCGCGGCTAAGAGCAACAAAGGAGAACAAAGAGGCAGAAGTGTCGCGATATCGCGACATGTTGCCTTTTCGCGGGCAGAAGAGCAAAGCAAGAGACGAACGTCGCGATTTCGCGACATGTCTCATTTTCGTGGCGGGAGGCAGCAAAAGAGCAAAGTAAGAGACGAATGTCGTGATTTCGCAACATGTCTCATTTTTGCGGCGGGAGGCAGCAAAAGAGCAAAGTAAGAGATGAATGTCGCGATTTCGCGACATGTCTCATTTTCGTGACGGGAGGTAGCAAAAGAGCAAAGTAAGAGACGAATGTCACGATTTCGCGACATGTCTCATTTTCGCAGCTGGAAGCGGCAGAAGAGCAAAGCAAGAGACGGACGTCGCGATTTCGTGACATGTCTCATTTTCACGGTGGGAGGCAGCAAAAGAGCAAAGTAAGAGACGAATGTCGTGATTTTGCGACATGTCTCATTTTTGCGACTGGAAGCGACATAAGAGCAAAATAAGAGACGAATGTCGCAATTTTGTGACATGTCTCATTTTTGCGGCTAGAGGCGGCAAAAGAGCAAAGCAAGGAAAGAATGTCGCGATTTCGCGACACGCCAGCTGTAAAGGAATAGAGTATATTTTTGGCAACTGGGGACATGCATTAACATCAGGTGATGATTTCTGAAGAATGGTCTGTTGATTATAACCTGACAGGTCCGCTGGATGATTGCAAAATAACAGGCTCATCTAAAATTAGCTAGAAGGAAATCTATCCAATCTGTGGGAAATCCGTAGTATATTATTAGAAACTGTAGACAATTACTTGTAATTGATTGAAGAAATTAAATGTACGTAGTAGAAGATACTCTTTTTAGGGTATAAATAGGAGTGAGTCAACCATGAAAAAAGGTCGGCTCTTGGACGTTTACAAGACTGAATACATGTACTTCGAATACAAGCAATAAAATCACATCTCCCATTGGCTTTTGGTTCATATCGTGCAAGTGTATGTATTAATGTTCTTTATTTCTGCTTACAATATTGAATTGCAAATTGAGTCTGTTATTATATCTGAACTTTCACAATACATAAATCATATTGCTGGAATAAGAATCTAATATATACGCATGTTAAACGAAATATTAGAAATCATATCTAAAATTATATAATTTATGCATGAAAATGTGTTTAAATGCTTTGGATAGAAGTAAGTAAATCTGTCTTTGTTGTTGTCTAATCCGCACCATATAAAAGTTCTAGCTTAGGCTATATTTCCCTTATCTCTTGTTCCCCTTTTCTCTAAAAAACTCAAAGGAACCAGCCTTCTGTGGAGACTAGACAGATGATCTCAAGCAAGATATGTCTATTCAATGTTGGCAAAGTCTAAGGCGCAACACTATTAACCGAAGGCAAATTTTTTTCCAACAATACCCGATGATTTGGAGGGATCAAAAGCCTTTTGCTTTAATGATGCCTTCATTTTTTTCTCAAGAACTACAAATAGCTTTCGTTCCAAAACCTAAGCGCAAAGCCCATTCGCCCTTGTAAAGCCCGAAATGGAGAAGCACTGATTTTGGATTTTACTTGTCAGGGAGGGCGCAAGGGCCATTCACCTAATTGGGTCACAAAATAGCTTTTGACTTTGAATTTTATGCCCATAGACAAAAAATAACATTCCAAGCGCCTCCCATCTCCTATTGACATGTGGCGCTCATAAATTGGAGCTCATGGGAGGGCAGAAGTGCCTTTCACTCGTTGGAACTGCAAAATGGAGTTGCGCTCCTATACTGGGGTGAAACAATATTTGAAACTTTGGGAGAAGCGCCAATGTTTATAAGTCAATAGGTAATGCGCTATTTTTTCTTCGTAACTGCCTTGCGCTCTAAAATCTAAGTGAAATGCTTTTAGGTTCATATGGCTTTTCTTCTCGAAGATGGCACTACAGGTTGAAAAGTCTCAAGGAGTTACACCCTTGGCAGGCTCCGAAAAGGTTTTGCACTGGTCCCTGTGGGTAAAACTAACTTGCACTGTGTAGTGGGGCACAATGTTCTTTGACTTGATTTTTGCCTCCTTAGAACTAAAATGGCACTGCTTTTCAAAAGATAAGGCATTTTTCCGATTCACCTCCTAAAGGCACTGTGTTCTTAGTTGGGGCAAAAGGGGGTTTCACCCCTGGGTAGGAGCGCAACATCCCCTCTCCAGGGTGTCGTCCTTAGCATTGAACTGCTCTGCCGACAATGACATGAATGATGAAACGAACATCCCATGCAATCTTGCTATACTTCTTTTCTTAGGTGCATTAAAAAACGTGTAGACTGAACTTAAAACAAAATGATCCAGGATCATCAGCACCATTTTTCCAGTTAGAGCTTTAACCAAAAAATTGCACTACTACTAGCATGAATGGGGCGAGGAGACTTATATTTTGGAAAAGCAAATATGCATAAGAAAAAAAAAAAAAAAAATATATATATATATATATATATATATATATATATATATATATATATATATATATAGCATGATAAAACCTTTCATACTACCTCTCATTGGTAGTACACATTCATATGAAGACCATTAACTGATAACGAAAGAGTAAACTCATTCAAATATTGTAGTATGAAAGATTTCACCGGATGGACCTGAGAAACCTGAAATGGACCCTCCCAGAATGCATCAAATTTGTCATGATTCTCGGGCTTGGACTTTTTCTCATACCATTTCAGCACTAAGTCGCCAACCTGGAAAGTTCGATCAGAGGTCCTTTTGCCAAACCAATTTTTCATGGTCTCGACATGCTTCATAAAATCATCATAAGCCTTTTCTCTTTCCTCCTCCAACTACAATAGTTGGGCTATTTAGACGTTTATGGGGTCAAACTCTTCGTCTCCACCATCCAATGATTGGAGAGACTTCAATGCAGACAATTTGATGTGCGTGGGAAGCACTGCTTCCTTCCCATATACCAAGGAATATGGGGACATCTTGATTGACTTCTTGATAGAAATGCGGTCAACCCATAACATGAAGTCCAAAAGTAGATGCCGGCTTCGTTTGTTGTCTTCCAATGTCCTTTTCAGGATCTCAAGTAAGTTCTTATTTGTGGACTTCACCAAACCATTGCCCTACGGGTAATAATTATACAAAGTTTTTAGATAAATACCATACTTACTTGCGAATGCACACATTTTAGCTCCTGTGAAATGAGTGACATTGTCAGTTACTATCGCATCTGGAATTCTAAAGTGAGTTATCAACCCTTCCAAGAAGGCGATTACAATGTCATGGTTAGCCTACTTGGTGGGCACTGCTTCTACCCACCGAGTAAAGTAGTCCATAGTCGTCAAGATATGCTTCTACCCTATGGAAGAATTGGGCTCTATTATCCCGATAAAGTCCAAAACCCATTGCTAAAATAGAGCTTCAACCTGAATTGAGTGTAGGGATAGAGAAACATTCCTGGTGCGACCGACATACCTTTGACATTTCTTGCATTTCTAGCTAACACTGAAGGTGTCAACAAAAATTGTAGGCCAATAATAGCCTACCTTTATTATTTTCAAGGTCATAGGCCTTCTTGAAAAATGGTCCTTGAACATTCTAGAATGGAATTCATCCAGGATTTTATCTTTTTATGTCCCCCTGACACATCTCAGGAGGACCCCGTTAATGTTTCAATGAAATAATCTGCTAGGTAACAACACATATCTGCAGGTTTGAAGCCTGGACCTTCTCCTCTATGAAGAGTTGAGGCTAGAAGGGCATCATCATGTGCTGAAGTACTCCATCATGTCCTTTGTCCACTATATATCGGATACAGGGTGATTTGCAAGATTACTCTCTTGCATCAGATCATCCCATTGGTAAGTTATCACCTCAGATGTGACACTCCTAGGTAACTTTTGGCATAAGGCTCGACTGCAAACTAGTTTAGTGGGCTGGAACTCTATGTCAAACTCTTGGATCTTGGAAATATAGCCTGCTCTCTTATTTTCGAGTTTGCCTTGGATGATAAAGTTTTTAACATCTGGGTGTCTCACGTACACTATCATCATACTCTAGGAGATGAAATTATAAAACTTCTTTAACGACTGCATGACCACATGGACTTGTCTCTCAATGAAATTGAACTTTTCCTCATGTGAGAGGATAACTTGACTCAAGAACGCAATTGTCCACTCATCCCCATCCTCATTTTTTTGGGTAAGGATAACTACGTAGCTCTCCGAATCTTCGACAGCGTAGAGGATAAAATCCTTGGAGTAGTTAGGGTTCACTAGAATAAGAGCCTGGGTGATTCTCTCTTTTATCTCTTTGAGTGTCTACCTTCTCTCCTTGATCCATTGGAACTCAATATCCTTCTTGAGGAGTTTTTTCATTGGCTTGACTACTTGGGCAAAGTTAAAAATGAATTTTCAAACAAAATTAATTTTCCCGAAGAAGTATTGGAGGCCCTTCTTGCTCATTGGCAGAGGTAGCTTGAGGAAGGCTTCCACCCTGGAAGGATCTATAGCTTGTCCTCTTTCTGAGATGACGTGGCCTAGGAGCTTACCTTCCTTAACCATGAAAATTGACTTCTTTGGGTTTATCAAGATCTTGAATTCTCGGCATTTCTCAAACACCTGTCATAAATGTAGACCATGTTCTTCCCTTTTGTGGGAAAAAACAATCATGTTATCAAGATAAATAACAATTATATGACTGAGCAACTCACTAAAGGCTAAGTCTATTGCTCTCTAGAAAGTTGCACCAATGTTTGAGAGGTCGAATGAGATGCGTTGGTAGGCGAAGATGCCCCAGTTGGTGGTGAAGGTAGTCTTGAACTAGTCTTCATCTTTGACCCAGATCTGATTATACCCTAAAAATTTGTCCAACAGAGAGAATCTCTGTGCTCCTGCCACTACATGAAGTATTTGGTCAATTTGAGGTAGTGGATAATGATCCTTCAGCAAAGCCTGATTAAGGTTCCGAAAGTATACACAGAGGTGAATGTCTCCATTCTTCTTCCAAACTGGGACAAGATTCACCACCCAAGAAGAGTGCTTGATGGGATATATAAATTTGCCTTGAGAATATTCAGGAGCTTGACTTTCATCAACATCTCTATATTTGGATTGACAGGCCTTTGCCTTTGCCTAATAGGTTTGACTCCTTCCTGGAGCTCGATTGTATGCTGGAAGACATCCTTGTCATACCCCTTCAGGTCATGGTAGCTCCAGGTGACAATGTTCAAATATTCTTTACAAAGGGTTCTGATTTACTCTATTTCTAGTGGTGTGCAATCAGTTCCTACTTTAATCATTTTTATAGACTCCAGTTTAAGCTCTTCATACTCTCTCATCCACATTAATCTTGTGGGGGAGAAACATGTCATCCTGGTCGAACAAACTTTCAAGGGTGATCAAACCCTTAGGGATGTGGTTGTTCTTCAACTGAATTAGGCCCTCATATTCTTCTCTATAAAGGGTTCAATATTCAATGTTACCTGCTTCATCTATCAAAAAATTGATGATTTGCTCATCACTATTAAAAACCTACCATCAGCCATCGAGGGCCTATAGATCACCCTCACTGCCTTTGGCTTTTGCATTATATTCTCTATTGGCGAGCACTTGGCTCCAATAGATGCTAAAACATTGGTATGCTTATTTCACTCTCATAAAATAGATTGAATGTTGAGAGTCGAGGACTCAAGCATATCTAATACCTTATTATGGTATGCTTTTAAATAGTGTTTCTTAGAAACACACTTATTTGTTACTTGGTTACAAATCATCTTTGAATCCTCGAAGATTTGTAACTACTTTATTTTGAGTTTCTCTGATTTTTGTAACCCCAAACATAGGGCTTCATACTCAGCAACATAATTTGTACAGCTCCACGTGAGCCTGTACGAGTAAGTCTTCTAATTTTTGGAAGGGGAGATGAGGACAACTCCTGTTCCAACATCGTTATTGCATTAGGTGCCATCAAATAAGAGCTTCCATAGTTGATCATCCATGGGGTCTTGATATGGATTTATCCACAGGAAGACTCACACCCAAAAATAAAGAATATTGCACTCCAAATAACTACATAATGCTTTTATTGAAGGTTTATTTATAACCAATTACATATCTTTTTGGATAAGCATGACAGCTATTCAAAAATCTTATCCAGTGCATAATATAGAAACTATGCTAGAAAGGAAACTATTTACAATGAAAACAATTACAGAAGGTTGATTACGTGTCATCCTTATCATTCCTCCCCACCGTAAGAGCATTGGGCTCCAATGCGGTCAAAAGGGAAGGAAATTCATGAACCATCTGACTATGAGAGATACATCGAGCCTGATATGGTAGTTGTCCTCGTTTGGCCACAAGGTAGGAAGTCAAAGATCCCTGGTGAGTGTGGTATGTCCTGGTATCAAAAAGTTGATCATTATACAAAGGAAACTAGAAGTCAGGTACAATATCAGCAGGATGACTAATGACAAGCTCTATCTCCAATGTAGACTCATGGTATGGTCGAATCAGGTCAACATTGATGACATCATGGATGCCCAAGTGTGTTGGAAGATCAAGCCAAAAAGTATTCTCGGACACCTGCTAGACAATAGTGTATGGCCCAAAGCGAATAGGTTTGATCTTGCTATGGGTTGTCCCCTGGAACCTGTGATGATCAAGGTGCAACCAAACTCTATCTCCCACCTAGAAATGATGTGGAACATGGTGTTTGTCCATGGTTTTCTTCTACTGCTGCTGGGTTTTCTGCAAAATAGAAACAATGAAGTTGTTGTAAATGGTGGACAAAGGAATGGGATTTGTCTTGCTCTTTTTTCATATGGGCTATGACAGGAGATGGAAGGGACAAGGGTAACTCATAAGGTGTTAAGGGTTGAAAACCTAGACACACTTCAAAGGGTGAGTGACCTGTGGAGGAATGGATAGCCCGATTATATGCATGCTCAATGTGGGTAAGACTCAAATCCCATTTATCTGGAGATGAATGGTGAAAAATGAGAAGAATTTAGACAAGAGTACGGTTGACTACTTCAATTTGACCATCGGATTAAGGATGAAAAGTTGTGGAAAATTTAAGAGACACCCCTAAAATTTTCCACAAGGAACACCAAAAATGACCAACAAAATGGGAATCACAGTAAAAAATAATACTAGTGGGTAGACAAAAGGAACGCCAAATAGTATCAAAGAAGAGTTGGGCTAAGTTGGTAGCGGAACTGGTTTTTCTACAAGGGATGAACTTATCCATTTTACTAATTCGATCAACTATGACAAAAACACAGTCATGCTAACGATCTGTCTTAGGAAAACCACTGACTAGATCCATTGAAATACTTTTCCATGGATGAGATGCAATGGGCAAAGGCATGTTGAGGCCGAGCTTCCTGTTGGATGGCTTGGATTTGCAACAAGAAGCACACTGCCTCAAATACCTCAAAACATCATGCTACATGTGGGGCCAATAGAAGAATCGCTGCAAGTGATGAAGAGTTTTATGCTTGCCAAAATGTCCACCATAAAGGGTAGAATGTGCCTCCTTAATAAGGGATTATCGAGACTCAGAGGGTACACAAAGTTTGTCCAGGTGGTAAAGCAAACCATCCTTAAGATGATAATCTTGAAAAGGGGTCAAATTTGAAGAGGAAGGATGGTGTAAATGCTTAAAAACTGTGGCAAAGTCATGGTCATGAGGATACAAATAAGGCCAAGACTGAAATTCCAAGTGTGAGGTAGTAATAATAGTCAAAGCATGAGAGGAAGAAGGACGACTTAGGCAATCAACCACATAATTTGTACTACCCTTTTTGTATTTTATGACAAGGTGGAATTGTTGAAGGTAAGAAGCCCATTTCATGTGGTGAGCTTCTTGGATTTTATTTTGGGATTGGAGAAACTGCAAAGGCAAATGATATGTATGAACAATGGTTTCTTTGCCTAAGAGGTAATGATGCCAATATTTGATAGCTTGGACTAAGGCATAAAGCTCTTTGTCATATGTATAATAATTTTGCTTGGCAATGGAAAAGGACTCGAAATGATAAGCAACAAGATGACCATTTTTTTGAGGACAACACTAAGGGCAAATTGAGAAGCATCAGTTTCAATCTCAAAAGGTTTTCTAAGGTCAGGAATAAAGAGAACAGGAGCAGAACAAAGCTTGTATTTCAAAGTGGAAAATGCATGGGAATGGACATGAGTGCAATGGAAAATAGATTTTTCCTTAGTCAAACTATGCAAAGGAGTAGCAATGGTGGAATAACTTGGAATAAACTTGCGGTAGAAGTTGGCTAGGCCAAGGAAACTCCGTAACTCAGTGGCAGTGGTAGGAGTAGGCCAATTAATGAGGACTTCTACTTTTCTAGGATCCACCTGAATACCTTGCTCATCAATGATAAAGCCATGGTAGGAAATAGAATTTTGCCCAAAAGAGCACTTAGGCAAATTGACGTACAATTGATTTTGTTGAAGGATGGAAAGAACATGATCCAGATGCTGCAAATGGGCCTCCCATGTAGGAGAAAATATGAGAATATCATCAAGATATATGATTACATATTTATCCAAACAGTCTCTAAAAAATTCATTCATGAGCCTCATAAAGGTAGCAGGAGCATTTGTGAGGCCAAAGGGCATAACAAGCCATTCAAAAAGACCTATTTTTGTTTTGAAATTTGTCTTCCATGTATCTTCAGCCTAGATGCGGACCTGATGATATCCACTTTTGAGATCAATATTAGTGAAAAACTTGGCTCCCTAAATTTGGTCTAAGAGATCATCAATACGAGGGAGTGGATATCTATTTTTTATTGTGATTTTATTAAGTGCCCAAAAATCAATGCAAAGATGCCAAGTGCCATCGTTTTTTAGAACAAGAAGAATAGGAGAGGCACAAGGAGAAAAACTTGGTTTAATGAAACCTTTATCTAGCAGGTCCTAAATTTGCTTCTTTATTTCATCATATTGTAAAAGTGATTTCCTGTACATGGGGGCATTAGGAAGAGGTGCAGTTGGAACTATATCAATAGTGTGGTTAATGGCCCTTTCTAGAGGTAAGCAAGTGGGCTCTTGAAAAACACTTTGATATTTGTGCAATATGTTATCAATTGCTTTGGGTCTATTGGATTTAGAAGTTATTGCTGAAAAGTGCTTATGTTGTGGACAAATGAAAATGAGAGCAAGTGCCTGTGCTTGATTGACTACTTTACATGCTTGTCTACAACTTAGAAATAGATTATTGGAGTGCTTGGTAGATTCTTGAATTGAGTGAATGAGATATTGCTTATTATCTTGTTGCAATGTATATGTATTTTTGTAAGCACCATATGTAGCACGCTTATCATATTGGTAGGGTTTACCAAGCAAAAGACCACAACAATCCATTGGGATCACATCACAAGTGACCTTATCTCTGAACTTTGTACCAGAGGCAAATGCAAGAGTGCATGTGTGTGTAATCTACGAAGAGGTTGCACTATCCTTCCATCCAAGGGAGTAAGGATGAGGATGTGGAGAAGTAGGGAGCTTGAGCTTATCAACAATGAACTGCGCAATCAAGTTCTTTGCAAGCCATTATCGATGATACAATCGACTGTAAAGTCATGGCATAAATGAGCACGCATGATGAACAAATTGTCATGGTCTCGAGCATCAGAATGGTTATTCATTACAAGATTGAGTTTACCTTTTAACTCCTCATAGAACTTATCTTCACCAGTAGTCTGGATGGGGTTATCATTGGTTCCCTCATCAGACTATACAAACAAGGTCTTCTTCTACAATTGTCTACATTCAGATTTAAGATACCCTTTTCGTTTACAATAATTACAAAAATTTTGAGACTTAGTATTAGAAGAAGAAGAAGCATGAAATATAATCTTAGAAGTAGAGTACTGAGGAGTGGGAGTAGGAGAAGAATGAGGAGAAAATTAGGAAGAGCTTCGTGGTGCCTGTTGTTGAGGACGAGGTGATGGCTTTGAACCTCCTGAAGAGTAGCGGTTCCCCTTGTGTTGTGTTGCAAACTTCTCCTCCGTAAGTTGTGCCTATTTGAAAACATCATCAAGAGTTGTACAAGAAGTGTACTTGATTTCTAGATAAAAGTGTGTGAGAAGACCACTTTTAAACTTGGCAATAAGGGAAGTAGTGGGATCTGAAACGCGAAGCAACACATGTAATCTGTTGAATTGATGGACATGGTCCTGAATGGATTGATTCTTACCCTGACGAAGGTGAAGCCAATGGTTAAGGAGATCATCATCATAGTTGGACGGATAAAAAGTGGCTTTCAAGGCCATAACCAAAGCATCCCAAGTGGATATGGGGTTTTGAGTTCCTTGGCATTTGGTAATGAGAACCTTAGCCATGCCAGAGAGTTTGAGCTTGGAAAAGGGAAATTTTTCATTGTCTAGGGTTTGAGTGAATTCAAACCAAGTCTCCATATCTAAGATCCAGGTATTGAGGACATCTAGATCTCTAGAGCCTTCGTAGATCTTGACTTCACATTTAGGAGAATGAGTATGAGAGGAGGAGGAAGAATGCGATCGGATATCTCTAATAGTGTCTGCCAAAGAAAGAACTAAGGCAGTAACCTCAACTAATGTTTTTGCTACATTGGCAGCCATAGGTCTAGGTGGAGCCATTGAAAGACTATGATACCCACGAAATGAAAGATAACAAGCATTTTTTTTTCAATGTATTATAAAAAAAACAATTTGGCTACTTTTTGCAAAAGGCCTAATGGCCTTAGGGAAGGTAATTAAATTATACCTTGCTCCCTGTATGAGAGCACAAAGGTGGATGTCAACATGCACAGAAGAGGAGCACAATGATCAAGAGGAGCAGAGGAGAACATTGTCAGAGGTAGCTTCAGAAATTGCGAACAAAAAAGAGCAACACAACATCACAACAACGATGATAGTAGCAACCGAAAGAGCAACAGAGCATCGAATTTGAAAAATGCCAGTGTTTTTGAAGAAGCACATTGATGCAAGTGAGGAGGACATAGATCAACTACAAATTGCAGGGATGTCAGAGGCAAGTCAGTGTGTGAACAAGGTGGAAAGGAATGAAGACAAAGGAAAGAAAGGTTGTAGTAGAGGGAATTCTCAACCAAAGGCAAATGGAACACAATCTCACCCTAAAAAAATTGGTTCTGAAACCAAATGATGTGGATTTATTCACAAGAAGGCTCACCCAAAAATAGAGAAGATTGCACTCGAAAGAACTGCATAATGCTTTGATTGAAGGTTTATTTATAACCAATTACACATCTTTTTGGATAAGCATCATAGTTGTTCAAAAATCTTATCCGGTGCATAATATAGAAAGTATGCTAGAAAGGAAACTATTTACAATGAAAACAATTATAGAAGGTTGATTACATGTCATCCTTATCAGGTCTGCGTCACTCGATACCTTAGCATTTTTAGGCTTAGTAATCGAGTAACACTCAATGTCTGATTCTATCATAGCATTGAAATCGTGCATAGATAACTCATCCTCTATGCAGAGTTCATCAAGATCTTCCTCCATCAGCTCTAACTTTTCTTCTACTTCCTCTATTTTATCAATGATATTGACAGAGTCCATGGGTTTTTTCACATCCTATATCCTTTCAATGTAAAATGTGGAGGGTTTTCATTAAAAATTATGATCCTCCTCCCTCTAAATGGGATCTCCAGGTGTGAATAATCGAGAGACAAATAGCCTCCATTATTGGCAGTGAATTCCCTTGATAAGCACATGCTAAAATAAGGCTCCAAGTCCACCACCACAACTTCTTGAATTACTATAATATGCGACATCTTGTGCAACATGATCAGGATGTCCCTGATGACCCCCATTGTTTTAATTGGAGTTTCATCCAACTGAAGCACTCAAGGACTGCTCCTGGTGTACTCAATGTCCATGATTTTGCACATTGCCTTAGGCATTACGGTAGTGGCAGTGCCAGAATCAACCATAAAATTATGCACGACCCACCCCTCCATGCTTAGGGATAGATAAAATGGCAATGACCTATTATTCCTAATGGCAGAGGTAGTCAGTGGTTGTGTCAAGATAGTCTGAGTTGACCTCCCCTTGCCCTTAACGAACTTGAGGGATTCTTGCAACAGGTCGACCTGACCAGGCAGCTGAAGCGCATCAAAGAGGCTTACCTTCGTCGGAGTCTTCCTTAATTTGTTGATGATGTTGTATGCTTCGGTACCAGACTTACCTCCCTCCTTGGCAGTTTTGTACCAAGTTCATTATTGTTGCGTCGCTTCCACTCTCTGGTGCTTGGTCAACGAGGGGTATCACAATTTTTCTCTCACCTAATATCTCACTTTGGTTTGGGGTTGAGAGGTTGAAGCTTGTGATTGAGGGATCCTCCCTTTTATTCTTGGAGGTATATAATCTCTTAATCAAGCAAAATCTGCCTACTTTGTAACCTGAATCGGATCCTTTTCTAGTGATGGGGGTACCTTCTCATTTGACAACTTAGGATTGGCATGTACTTTCAACGGTTCCATCTGAACCATATCAACTTCAATTGGATTCTTACCCATCCTCATCAGAATGGAGACCTGTGCAACAGGAGGAATCATGCAATTATGATCAGTTTCCCTTATCATATTTACCTATTTGTTAGGCGTGCTATCTGCAAGTATCTGCACATAGTTCAGATGAACCATGTAAGTTTATTTACAATGCAGGTCATTGCAGGTGGAGCACCAGTAAGTTCTTTTGAATGAACCAACTTCTTCACTTTCCATCATCGCAAAGTTTCTCTCAAGAACCCTACTGGTTGGGGTAGCTTGCTCCCTAGTGATCGGGGGAGGAAATATCCTTGGTTGATAGCCTTGATCATTTTGCCTCCTCCGCATGACGATAATATCGTTTGCAATTGTTTTTACATATGCACGCAGATCCTGTAACTCTTTGACCTGATCTGCATTTAAGGCTGCTTGAGGCACGAGTGATGGCAATGGTACCAAGGGCGCAGGCAATGCAAGAAATGGGAGCTGAGGAACAACGGGTGTTTGATACTATGATGTAGATATCACCTAATTTTGTGGATTGGGATTCCATAGATTATTAGGGTACATGGTAAATGTAGGTGGAGCAGATGCACTAGGATACATGTTTTGAAGGAAATCCAGGTAAATCGACATGGTCATATTTGGAGGCAACTTGTCGATCACCACTAGGTCAGCCTCAGCCTTCTAGGCTTGCTCATACAAGGTAAGGAATGTGTTGATGTTAGCATGTCGAATGCTCATGCTAATGTCAGAATGAAAATCTCTTAGGTAATAGAACATCGCTTACTTTGGAGTGGGTCGAAGGCCAACGGTGACTCTCTGCCAGGTTCGGGTGAACCTGATATTAAAGTCAGCTATTTCCTTTTGAGGGTGCATCTGTATGGTGGTGAACTGATGCAACAATGAGAATGGGTATGCTACTTCATTGAACCCTTTAATTAGTTTCTCTGCTAACTGATCCCAAGAATTGATGGTGTCGACCGAAAGTAACTGGTATCAATAAAGGAGCTTACCTGTGAGCGAAAGCACTAGCAGCTTCACCATGACATCTTCCATCATGATTTGGTGGATGGTCGCCAGTGCAACAATATCTTGGACGTGCTCGTAGGTGATCTTTCTTATGTTGTTGAATGTGGATAGAGCCTTCAATGTTGTAGGTGGTACTTGATTCTAAGCTCGTAGGGCAAGCGATCCTAAATGATTCTAGGTTGGAAACTACCTGGGCGGAGCTTGCACCATTGGAACGTTAGGATGAATGGTTGGCTGAACTGAAATGTTCGGTTGAACTAGTTGGACCAGAACACTCGAAGCGCTTAATTGATCTGGTGGATTCGAATGAACCAAAGAATTTTGTGGATTCGAGAGCAAGCTAGCATTGTGCTCTCAAGAGTTGGAGTCTACGAAGCAACAATGACTACCTGCGAAGATGTCCCATATAACAAGATATTCGGTTGGACCACTCTAGGACGTTCTCCTAGAGCGTTAATGTCAAGCTCAAAGAACTCGATTTCTTCTTTTGTGTTTTTAGATCTCCATATCGTGTGCATGAAGGCATGATCCTTTAAACTAGTCTTCGAGAATTAAAGGTGCTTGAGTTCAGCTGAGTCACTAGATGTTCGAATTCGATAGCAATAAGATGAATATAAACTTCTTAATATTGCTTTTGAAGTGGAATTTTTGCATCTCACCAGGCGTGCCAGAAATTGTTGGTCAAAAATATGCGTTAGGTATGAAATGTGCATTTATGCGCCCTAGACCCAACCAACATTAAAATATCGAGAGGAAGAAATGCCTTCCGTACCAATCTCCAAAAATGGGCTGGTTCCCTTGCTCTTCTAACTGGGAAATTTAGATTAGAGAACAAGAAAGAAATTAACAAATGACTTAAAGGGATGGGAATTATGGCCACAGACTAGATAGAACAGGGGTGATGAACTAACAACATGATAACTTAGCTATACATCGAATCAAATAGCACTCAATACAGAAAACTAACATAAATTAAAACCAAGCATCTAACATGTGTAATATCTAGAATTATTCCAGGGTTCATGTTTTATCAGAAGCTAAATACAGATATTAGAATTCAAGCCTACAGACAAAACAAAGAATTAATAAAAATGTAAGATAGAAGACATACACACAAATAGAAGCCCAGAGTTAGAGCCAAACATTCTTTGTATTGATAGCAAAACTCAAGTTACAACAAGCTTCTAGCAAACGCCCATCATTTTACAATAAAATCATCGGCTTATATAGCAAATTATACCGCTTGAAACATTAAATGCACACCCACAACACATGGCGGTGGCAAAGAAGATAAGAGTGAGCTGAGAAAAAATTATGAAATAGTAACTAGTCATGGGCCAAAACCGATGACTCATCGAAATGCAGTTGCACCCCTTCAATGCTCTAACAAGTTTAACTTGTTGGCACCTCCTCCTCACTTGCTGGAACCGCACTAGTGAAATATGGAATTCTGAAATCCTAGGAGTGTCAAGTTCGAAAGCTTCTTAGACTAACAATATTTGAACATATACGGATGCAGCCTGATGAGGAGCGTTTATGGGGAGTTCTGAATGAAGTGGAGGGAGTTGGGCTGAAATAGACATGCTAGATGTAAGCCCTACCCATGTTTTGTTGTTTTCTAGCCCGAAACGGTCTTACGCTTAAAGACTAAGGTAAAACTACCTTGTTGCCTTAGAAGCAATGTAGGCGTTGAAAGGTCAAAGGCAGAAGCACTGCAAATTACTCTCGCAACTACCTTGCGCTTGGAAGATAGAGTGAAACCATTATGCTGCATTGAGAGGCGCATCAACATTGAAAAGTCAAACACTAAAGCACTGCTTTCTGGGAGTGGAAGCACCTTGCGCTAAAGAGGGAAGTGAAAACATCTTGCAACCTAGGGAGTGGCATCAGAGTTGAAAATTCAATAGGCGTTGCGCTCCTCACTTGGTCCGAATTTGCCTTGCGTGCCTCAACTGGAGCGAAAAATTTTTATGCTTTGGAAGCGATGCCAAGGTGGAAAATTCAAAGGGGGAAGCACTCCTTCCTAGTCCAAATTTGCCTTGCGCGCCTCAACTGGAGCAAAACACCTTTATCCATACTTAACCATTTTTTTGGAAACTATCGCTGCTCTTAGAAAATTCAACATGCAATACGCTCTTAGCATATTTCTAAATGGCTTTGCACTCCTTAGGAATGGCACAAAAGCAGTGGGCCCCACACTTAAGCATTAAAAACTATGTGAAAGTGCTTTCACTCGGTTTTGTCCCAAAAAGGCGTCGCGCTCCTCAGTAAGGGTGCAAAGGCATTGCGCTCCTTAGATAGCACACAAAGGCATTGCGATGGAGAATTTGAGCGCAACACTTCGCGCTCTCTTAACATTTTTTCTCGAAGCTGGGGCGTTGTTGCCTTCCGATCCGAAATGGGCCTTCGCTCTTCTTCCTGCTCAAAACCAACCTGCACCTGGGGAAATGATGCAAATTACCCTCATCCTCCAAAAGAGAAAGCCTTGCATGATGAACAAAATAGAAACAATTACACACTGCTTTAGGCGCAGCCAAAAAGACCTTGACCATAAAATGCAGGAAAGAGAAAATACATCCTGAACAATAAGAACAAAGTTTCTAGGAAGCTGAAATTATTGGATAGCTAAATATAAACAGGGGAAACCAATGTTGCAAGAATGCCGACAGGCACTCCTACAAATATTTTTATTGCAAAGGTGACAAAGTGAGAGTTGTCAAACTAAGCACTAATACCAGGTGTGTTGCTCAGAGAGTGATTCAAGAGGAATACTGATATTATTTCTTTGTGGAAAACACCCAAAATGGGATACCACTTTTGGGTAAGTCCCAAGGAGGTAGAGGTATCTATTCCACCAAAATCACCCAGGGCTCGCACCTGGCCTGCCCTATTTGGCACACTCAACGAGCATGCCTAAAACAACAAAAACAATAACAAACAAACACAAAAAACACAACATAAAAAAAAAGACAATCAAACAAACAAACAAAGAAAGATATAAAAAACTACAAAACAAACAAAAACAACATAAAAGCATAAAAACAACAAAAAACTAAAAAAACAACAAATAAATAAAAAAATAAAAAATAACAACAAAACACATAAGAAAACCATAGAAAACAACAAAATAACACACAAACACTTAAAAAAATCCAAAAACACAAAACCTAAAAATCAAAAACATGAAAAAGAACAAAAACACACAAACAAAAAGAAAAACACAAAAACACAAACATAAAAAACAACAAAAAAACAACTAAAACAACACAAAAACAAAACAGTACAAAAAAACACACCCCTCAAAAAACTAAAAAAAATACACAACTACGACCTTTCTAGGCTAAAAGACTATTAAGACAAGATTCAATAGAAGAAACATAGGAAATATATGTCTAAGCTAGGGAACTAAAATACACTGACCGAACCAAAGAGAAGCAAAAACAAAGCAAAAAGGAACTAGGTACCTCTAGTACTGGAGCCATCTAAAGGAAGGATAAAAAGTAGAGCTTCCCTTATTTGTGAAGCCCACCATATTGGAGGGTGGTCGTAGCATGTAAGATCACCTTTGTCCAATGCCCAATTAGCTAAAACATCGACACTCCTATTTTGATCTCTGACCACATGATTGTAATCCACTTTCAAAAAGCCCATTTGGATTAGTTAAATCTTCTCAATAATTCTTTTTGTTCTCCAATCAACCTTATGATTCTTAGGAGTCTTTAGAAGATTAATTATTTAATTTTGTAAGAAAACTAGTTATGTGAGATTGGAACTAGTTATATGTATGTAATGTTGTCATCTAATCAATAAATTAATGCAACAAACCATGATGATGAGCAACAACATGGTAAATATAATGATGCATGGTTTTAGACCATAGGTGTGCCCATGTATCACTCTAATAAGTAAGTTTGCAATTTCTGAGAGGTGGTTTGCATCATTCCAACATCCAATCAACCATACATAATATTCATTTTCTTTTTTTCTATCATTGTTGTTGTAGAGGGATTACTACTCTATTACACTACATAACATTATATTACATAGTAATATAGTATCTTACATTGGATAAGATTCCATTGTTCTACTGCATAAGCCAAATGGACCCTATCTATTATCATAAGATGAGTATTCATCAATAGTTGCAATAGTGAAAAAATGTTAAACTTAACTTTTGATTACTTGGCAAAGAGGGATGCATAGTCTACATCCTTTAGAAGCATTTTATAGAGCCCAACTAGCCCTAAAACTAATTATCGAGGTAATTCTACATATGTGGTGTCTCTTTTTATTAAGTAATTTAACAAATTTTAATTATTTATTTTATTTGAATTTTAGAGATATTGTTAGACCCTCCAAATATAAGGAAGAATAAAGCAAATGAGAAAGTCAACCAAAGCAAATTTTAAGAGGAATTAGTGTAGCTAACTGCTCAATTGAATGGAGATTACACTTTGAAAAGTTATGCAAATGATATAGGAAAGAATGGAGATTACACTTTGAAAAGCTATGCAAATGATATAGGAAAGAAGATGAACATGAGGGAAGTGAGCATGTACATAGAGAATTTAGTGACACAATTTTTGAAGGTAGATCCTTTGGCCATAAAGTTTGGCGCTTACAATAATAAAATTGTGAACGTATAACTTGAATGTTTTGATAACAAGTCTTGGTCTTGTAGGATGGATGGGTGAAGCCCATCGTGGTCCCTTCGATTGATCTTTCATCTATACTTATCAAATGATAAACATATGGAAAGTTGTAAATATATTCAAGACTAAATAAATTTTCCTTATCAAGGGTCTCTTTATACCACTAGGGGTAAATGATAGTTACTTATTCTCTCGTACTATTTAAAGGACCTAAAGCACTTTTGAAAGGAAGTAGGAATCCAAGTAAATACTAGCAAAACTGAGATTTTGATCTTCTCCAACAAAAATAAAAAGAATCAATTAAATTTTCACTTTGAAGAGGGTCTCCTAGAAGAAGTAACAAAGTAAAAATATCTTGGAATAGACTATGATAAAAAACTCAAATGAAAAATATGTAGTAGTAAGAGATTTTGGAAGGATGTAGAGTACTTTTTGCATTACAAAATAAAAGTAGAGAAGTTGAATTATGGGATTGGAAGACTATATTGGTTTTATTTAGGCTATTAGTGGTATTAGAGGTGCTTTATAAATGTGAAGTATGGGCTAACAACACATTAAGCTTAAAATGGAGAAAAATAGAGAGGATTCAATAACGTCTAATTACAAACAAATTCAAAATAAAAGCTTCAGTCCAAATGAGATTCTTGTAGTAGAAATAGGTACCTTCCTTACAAAGACAATTACTATGGTTCATCTTCTAAGATATCTAAAAAGAATTGAACACTTGGATGCAAGTAAATGATCTAAAATTGTAATAGAAAAATATATGAACAAGAAAAATACAAGATGAAACAAAAGAACAAATGGATGAAAAAATAGAATATTAACTTGAATAAATTCTCAAACAATAATAAAAACATAAACATATTTATTAAAGAGTTTTTTTGAACAACCATGTAGATAAATAAGTTAGGAAGAAATAAATAACAATAACTTATTAAATTAACCCTACATACGATCAACATAAAAATTCTTATAGAAGAGCAAACATTAATGGAAAGTAAGGATGCTTATGGCTCAAGTGAATACTTGACTCACACCAACTTAGATCTAAAATAAATCGATGGAAAAAACCAAAAATAGAATGAAAGGAAAGGGTATATACCTTTTATATATTAAGAACAATTGAAATAGAGACATATTTTATATAAGAATGTAAGGAATATGCTAGCTCTGGATTTTTTTTACTGTGGACCTGATTCATTTGATTAGAGCTTTATGGTAGTTTCTAACTGTTATTTTTCTATTCTGTTGGTTTCTTTTTCATTAATTTTTATTCATTTTTTGGTTATGGAGGTTGTTTGAATGACTAAGTATTGATATATAAGGATATTTATATTTATTATCCCCATGCTATTTCAAGAATGGGCTTTTTTTCTCTCTGATCTGATTAGTTATAATTATATCATAAATCCTAGTAATATGCTTTTATCTGGGTTTCAATTTGTGTTAAGACACCTGAGAAGTATAATTTTCTTTCACTTTTGAAATCAAATTAATTGTAAAAAAGAATGTAAGGCATATAATGATATATGAGCTAATATTGTAATACCTTAAAAATAAAATTAAGACAAGGTTTGTTTTAAAGGAAAAAAAATCATCATCAAAATTAATAACAACAATCAACATTAAAGAATAATTAAACTATATCTTATTATTAGTAATCATAGTTTTTTATAAAATTGTTATCTTATATACTTTTTATTTTTATTAATTTTAAGATTTGGTTAATATAAGGAACCTCATCTCATCCCATCTCCATCCCACCATGACCTCTCGTAAGGGGAGAGCTTAAGAGCTTAGCTTATCAATAAGGAATTTAACAACAACCCCACACACACCCCTATTTGAACTTTGAATCTTCGAAAGAAGAACCAAAGCCCGAACTATTGAGCTGTTTCACGGAACATTTTATATACTATTTGCCATCATAGGTTAACAAAGTCTATTCTATTTTTTTTTTTAATGAACACACCCACCCCCTCATCTACGTCATGGTTTGAACTTCAGCTCTTCTTCAAAAGATCCAAGGTTTTATTTATTATTTATTTGTAAGATTTTATTTGTTAATTTTATGCAATTTTATTATATCATTGATTCTTTGACTTAATTTTAATGAACACGCCCACCCCCTCATCTACGTCATGGTTTGAACTTTAGTTCTTTTTCAAAAGATCCAAGGTTTTATTTATTATTTATTTGTAAGATTTTATTTGTTAATTTTATGCAATTTTATTATATCATTGATTCTTTGACTTAATTTTATGCTCTCACCAGCATATGGGATCGTCCAACTTGAGGAAAAAATAAATAGAGGTTGTGAGAGCATTTGAAGGGATCTTTTGTTATTGTATTCTCTTGGAGTCTTTGAAAGAGAGCTTGCATTGTGCATTCTCATTACTGCTTTATTGTGACGAAAACCACAACAAAGGACACCATTGCTGGGAGTGAAAGATCTCCTTACTTTGGTTAGTTGCATTCTCAATCCTTGGGAGTGACTTTGAGCAGAATTGGAGGCATATTTTAGTATCAAATTGATGTTTCTTGTGAGAGCTTGAAGATATTATCAGTTGTACATTATTTGTACTTCAACCCACAAGGAGGCCGTACCATTTTGAGGTGAAATCAGAGATCGATGCTTCGATACATATGAAAATCAGTAACACCTTTGCCTAATATAGAACCCTTGTCTTAGTTCGATGCTTTGATATATAAAGAAATTGGTATCACTTTTCTCGTTTGATACTTTGATACATAAGAAAATTAGTAACACCTTTGTTCAATACAAGAGCCTTGTTCATTGGGTGAGACAAAGTCAACAGTCCTAACGAATTGAAGCGAAGACCCTCTCCTTTGGGTAAGACGAAATCAACGAGGCCCCAACCCTTTAGGGAATTGAACCAAAACAACCAACTCACAACTACTACTAACCGTTTTAAAAGAAAAATATCTTTATTAATAAAAAAGAAATATGACGAAAGAGTACTCTAAAAACATTAGTTTTTTATTCACCAACTCTTAGACGCATACACGTAATGTTACAAGTTTTTTTTGGTTCACATGATCACATTACATGTAAGTGAAGAACATAATACCAATAACAAAAACGTATGCAAGTGAAAAATATAATACCGGTAACAAAAACACAACAGCGTATGCAAGTGAAGACTATAATACCGATAGCAAAAAGGAAAAAAAAACATTGAAATCCTTTGATTTGATGTGAGTTTGATTTAATATGCAAGTGAAGACTATAATACCGATAGCAAAAAGGAAAAAGAAACATTGAAATCCTTTGATTTGATGTGAGTTTGATTTAATCTTCTGATTAAAATCCTTTGATTTGATCTAGATTGTTGGTCTGATCTGAATTCTTTGAATATATGTCATATCGACGATAATGATATAAATCCTGAACGAGCGATGATGATTCTTTTCAGGCCAAGTGAACAATCTACCACATCTACATGGAATAAATTTGGTGAAAATAACCCATATAATTTGAAATAAAAGAAAATTCAAAACCTAATCACTATGCTCTCATTGCGAACCATATAACCTTAAAATTAATTGTACCCCCAATGAGTGACGAACTCTACGTCTCACGTAATCCTCGGCTGACAGAGAGGAAGATTCTGGTGACGTGAGATAACAGGGACGCCTCTTTAACTTCCTTCCCTAAGCGGAGGATAAGGTTCGGTCAGGAGGGTGGGTCCCGCATCACGTGACCAAATCCACTTCTTGTGTTTATCGTTTGGCCCGGCCACGAAGGCATATCGGCAAACGCTGTCTGACGGTGACAACTGAGGACGTGCGAACAAGAATTGCACTTATTGCCTACAATTTCTATTTGCTTCTGTCAATTCCTATGCCTCTTTCATCGTCTATGGCGATGGTTTTGGCTTTGGGGTTACTGTTGCGCTTTCCAGTTTCCACTTGCTGCGGTACAAGCACAACCGGATTTCGTAATAATTAGTGGAGGAGCATGAGGAAGGAAGAAATTTTCTTCCTTACTCATAATCGTAATGATGATGATTAATTTAACGAGAAATATAATTGGAAGGGCAGGGGCCAGAGCAAGGGGTCTGGCAACAACGCTATCATCTCATGGGGAGAGAGAGTGCGAGTGGTATGAGGATTACAGAAAATCTTTGTACGGCGGGGTCACATACAAAGCTCTCCTTGTGGATGCCGCTGGCACTCTTCTTGCTCCCTCCCAGCCAGCTGCTCAGGTAAGGTAATCCCAACACCAACGTTGGATTACTAAATATTTGAGTCAAGCAATTAATCTTCCTTCCACTAGGGATACAAAGTTTCGAGAAATGAAGACGTATTTCAATTGCAGGTATACAGGGACATAGGCCTAAAGTATGGGGTCAGTTACGCGGAGGATGAAATTTTGAGGCGGTACCGATGGGCTTACCAGCAGCCGTGGGTCAATTCCAGCTTAAGGTACAAACTCTTGAATGCTTTTTTTTTCTTTAAAACATGTTATGGAAAATTTAACTAATTTTGGTGAATGATATATTAGTGTATGTGCGACTTAAGACACAAATAAATTGAGTACTAAGTACCTAATGAAGGCTAATTTACCGGGTTCCAATTTGTGTTCGAGTTCAACAAGGATTCGTGATTGGAAAAATTTGTCATGATGAGAAAGTAAAGATTTTCATTAATCTAAATATGTAAGCTAAATATAAGATAAATATAAATACAGACAAGAACTTTGACATTTCATACCAAAAAGAATAGTGAGTTACAAACTAAACTGCTCAGTCAATGAAATGCCCTAAAATCATTTATCCTGGCTTTTAATTTTTTTTTTCTAGACGTTCTGTGCCAACCTTTACTTTTTTATAGACGTAGAACGGAAACAAATAGACGTGAAATGGAAGATAAAAATGGGATTTGTTTTTTAATTAACTATTATTTGTTCAAATATATTGGTAGAATTGGTTCACTTAACGTAGATAATCACCAAAATTTGAACATTTTAAAATAAATTTGGCCCGATCTTGTGTATGATTGCAGATTTGTGGACGATGGAAGACCTTTCTGGCAGTTTGTTGTACAGACTGCTACGGGTTGCGTAGATCCTCGCTATTTTGAGGAGCTTTACGAGTATTATGCTACAGAACGGGTAACCATTTTTTCATTTTATATTTTATTTTTTTGTATTTATAAAGATTTACTAATCTAGTTAAATAGTTAGAGAGGGAGGAATATTGGTTGCATTTTTATTTTTTAAAATAGTTTTGGTATGCAATTACTGGTTTCGTAGGCATGGCACCTGTGTGACCCGGGTGCAGGCAAGGTGTTCGAAGCTCTGAAGAGAGCAGGGGTAAAGTTGGCAGTAGTTTCAAACTTCGACACTCGCCTGAGGCCTTTACTGCAGTCACTCAAGTGTGACCACTGGTTTGATGCGTTGGCTATATCGGCTGAGGTACGCACAATTTTTTATTCTCCAAGAATGATTAGGTTTTGAAATGTTTAGCTAACAACAATGATATCTATATGTTGTGCTATCTCTGCCATGGGAGCTTTAGTAAATGTCACATTTGTCTGTTGTTTTCGGGGTTTTGAGAAGGTAGGAGCAGAGAAGCCCAACCCTACAATATTTTTGAAGGCATGTGAACTGCTTGGGGTAAATCCAGAAGATACGGTTCATGTTGGAGATGATCGTCGTAATGACATTTGGGGTGCCAGAGATGCTGGCTGTGATGCTTGGCTTTGGGGTGCAGATGTACACTCTTTTAAGGAGGTGAGTCAAATTATTTGTTACAATCTCATTCGCCTTTTTTAATTGGTTATATGGGATTGAAACAAGTTCCACTAGTGTTACATCATGACAATATAATGATGTTACAAAATATTTTGGCAATTATGCTTGTATCATTTGGCATGATTCAAACATGGGTCTCTTCCTTGAAAATCTCCTTGAAAATCAAAGTATTTATCTGGGCGAGCTCATGCCATTTGATCCAATCATATTCCCCCTTATTGAGTACTGTTGAATGCATTTGCCTGTGAGTCAATCTCAATCATAAATATAATGCCTGAAAGATTCAGGAACAATAAGCCTGAACTACGAATTTCGTTCTCTGCTCTCCATTAAGTATGCTTTTATTAGAAACAATACTTTTAATATGACTCAAAGGGATAAGTTTAATGCAACTCCAGAAAATGAGTGCAGGTTGCCCAAAGGATTGGTGTGGAACTCTAGCTGTAAGGAGACTATCATTACCTTCCAATGCAAATACAAACGGTATTATACTGGTTGACTATTGTTTAGTTCTGCAAATTGCTTTTTGCACCTTGCACGTATGAAACTTAAGAATATTTTCTTATGAAATTTCTATTATATTAGTAATGCTTGAGGAAATGTAATGGAAATTGAAAAGAATATGATTTCATCACGTGAGCATGGTTGTCTTTATTTTTATTTTTATTTAATCTTTTTCCCCATGTTTTCTCAGAATTCTGCTCCTTTCTGAGAACTTTATGCCTTAAGAATAAAAATTATATGATCTTGGAACATGTTAAAATTTTAGTAAATTGTATTTAAAAGACTACAATTTTAATTTTGAGCGATTATTGAAACTCAAGTAAAATCAATCATTATCTGTGCAATAAGAAGACTACAAAATAGAAAATACTTCAACTTTTTGATTTTTTTTGTTCAACTTGAATTTTTTCCTTTTCGTAAGGACCTTGAACTTCTTGAATGCATGTGTATTCTTTATGAATGACGTGGAACTGTTTCTTCTTCTTCTTCACCATTTTTTAAATGTGGATTTATGGTGTTCTTTTATTTTATATTTTGGCTCTCAATAAATTTATTAAGAAAATAGTCTTGTCAAAATAGGAACAACTATATTTGGCAAATACAATTGTGTTAGACATGGGCCTTTTTGCTTAGACATGACAACTCTCACTATCAACCTCCCTGTACCCTATCTCAGCTGTGTTGAATTGTGAGAAGAGTACACCAGAAAAGTAACCTTGCGTGTGGTGAAGGTTGACCTGAGGCCAACTTAACAATATATGTTGTTATCTATTGTAAGGATGACATGACAAGCTTTGTTATCATTATTGTTGTTGTTGTTTTTTTTTTTTTTCTCTTTTTAAATTTCTTTTGAAGATCCTGTTATCCAAGAGGAACTGGATTGTGGTAATTAATAAGATTGTAGTCTTTATTTTCTGTAAATCCTATGGCATTGAAGATAACGACTAGGACGTAGGGTTGTGTGGCCTACCTATGGTCCTGTTGGTCACGAATCCGCCACGAGGAAAGGATTTGCTGCTATTGCGCCCTGGACCCGCGAACCAACATTGAAAGGCCGGAAGGAAGAGATGCCTTCCGAGCCAATCTCCGGAGAAGGCCGGCTCCTTTTGGGGGGGGTTTCTGATTTAAGCTAAAGGGAACAGGAAAGAAATAAATGTACAGAAAGAGACAAATGTACAGAAAGAAATTACAAATATGTCCAAAGGTTGGTGGGGGGAACTAACGATGCGGAAACACACCAATCACCGCTACTTACTGCATACAAACACAAAGTATGGCAAGGAACCGCAAAACCTAGGCGTACTGCCGATACACAAGCAGTGTATGCACAGCTTCAATGGCTCCCTAGCAAACATTCCCTACAAGGAACTAACAGCAGGGGATCGCATCAATCACCAGATACGTACACTGACAGGGGTAGACGAGTAAACTTAGAGATATCCGAGCCGGTATATGTGTTAGGCGAGAGAATTTAACCGCACAGCTTCAATGGCTCCCTAGCAAACATTCCCTACAAGGAACTAACAGCAGGGGATCGCATCAATCACCAGATACGGGCCAGCAACGTCACACATAACTGATGGAACTGCTACCACATCTATTATATGAAATTTAAAAGTACAAAAATAATGCTAAAGGCGCCTGACCATCAAATGCCGAAGTGAATCAACAAGCCATGACACAGAATCGCGTAAAGCATAAGCATAAAGAAATAAAAGCGGCAGAACAGAACCAGGCATACAGATTGTATTTATAAGCAGAAGCACGGTTACAATGGGCACAGTGGTTCCCTAACAAACATTCCCCTTCCACCACTTACAATGAAAACGTGGTGGCTATTTATAGCCCAAAGTTCCCCCCGTTACATTAATGGGCACAACGTCCCAGTCAAACATTAGCTGACAAAAGCAGCCGCGGAACTGCTGATGCTTGACCTCTGTCAGTCGGATCGTACCCTCGGCATGGTCTCCCCGAAGGTTGAACGGCCACGTGACGGCGCGTTGGGAAGAACTTTAAATTGACGAGAATGCGGGTAGGCGAGGCGGTGGAAACTCACGTCGGTCTTAAATGAGGCACTGGCATAAGTAGTGCGGCCCATGCTTGTCCTTTTTCTCGGCATGTATTGGCTCGGATCCCAAAGCCGGACACTTGTCGGATGATCTTGCTTGACACGTGTCCGCCTTAAAAGGCGATCTGTCCAACTTCGCCGGGATTAGAGCGCAATCGGGTAGCACAGGTGAAAAACAGCGCAGTCCGGTTGGCCTATTTCCCTACTGCGCACCGGTCAAAGGCGCGATCCGACTTTGCTGCGAAGTCGGGTTGCACACCGGCACTTGCTGATTCTCACTGCTGTTCGGACTTCGCCTTGGAAAGGGGGAGCGGTCCGACTTCGCTGCGAAGTCGGACTTCGCCCCAGCACTTAGTCATTTTTCCTGCCAGCCTGCCAGTTACAAGGTGCGCCCAGAAAGAGGGGCGAAGTCGGACTTCGCACCCAGACTGGGCGAAGTACGCACTTCGCACCAAAACTGGGCGAAGTGCGAACTTCGCACCAGATCGGGCGAGTACGCACTCGCACCAAAGCTGGGCGAAGTGCGAACTTCGTACAAAAAACTGGGTTTCCTGGTTCAGCTTCCCGGGGCCATAACTTTTGATCCGCTGACCCGATCGCCTATTATAATATATCGTTGGAAAGCTTGCGAGAAGATCTGCAATAATAAAATATCCAGAGCTCATTTTGTCCATTTTATCGCCCCTGTTTATGGCCCGCAAAATCCCGAACACCTCAGCATGCCCTGACAAAAAATTGAAAACATTGCACCCCGTGCAAAATGTGACAACATTTCTGGCGGCTTGCGGGGTGTCGAGCTCGCCTCGGCGCAAAGAACCCATGCCTTCATCCATTGGGCAACAGAGTCACCCTCGCTGCAACTGCTCTTCAGATCCACCTCCTCGGAACACTTAAAAAGAAAACACTGCACAGACTGAAATAAGAAAAACAACTAAAACTTTAAATAATAGCCGGATTATTTACACAAAATTTTGCGGCATTATTGGCATGCCGCTGACACAAATCTAGCTTTGGTTGCCTATCCGGTAAACCTGCAGTGCCCGGACCAGATCTGATTGTACTTCAGATGATCTTTGAAGTCCGGCTGGCCTCCCAAAGCTTGCCAGGTCGCGAACATGGTGCAACGTGGCAGATTGTCGTTCATGCCGGTACCCGTACAATTGATGAACAATGTGGCAAGGAGATTTTTCAGACGGGAGCCCTCTTCGGGTACCGGTTGCGGTGATGATTGGAGCCAATACCACCACGGTGGAGACTGTAGGTGAACATTCATTTCTCCGCTTATGAGGCCAAGGCTGCTCACCAAACCTTGATTCCTCCGGGGTGTCTTCTATTAGCTTAAAAAAAGGGCGCCTGCGATCAAGAAATCTGGATCTTCAACTCAGTCAGAGTCGCCAGGTGATTTTGCCAGATGAAGGCAAGCCAAAGATTCACCAACTCGGGCTTCCTTAAAATATGGAGACTGTTCGTCTCACCTCACGGATTCGTCTATGCGAGCTTGGTAATCAACCGGCCTGACGCGCTCGCCTGGAGCGTTGGTATTAATTTCGTAAAGTCAGGCTGGTTTCCCGGGTTCCTCGCTCGCCACCTTCTTGCTTGAATGAAGGCGTCAGGACCGGTCTTTCGGACTCAGAGAATATGAACGTGCAGAGTCGCCAGGTGCTCTAATTTTGAACAGCAATGAAGCGGGCACCAGTGCTTCAATTCTGTTTGGGGGTGAGAAACCTCCTTGTCCCACCAAGCATTTGGAAAGAAACTGTCAGCCTGAGCGAGGACGAGCTTGAGATCTTCCAAATGCGAGACAAAGAGTCCCACCGGGCGTGCCAAAAACGTTGGTCACGAATCCGCCACGAGGAAAGGATTTGTTTGCTATTGCGCCCTGGACCCGCGAACCAACATTGAAAGGCCCGAAGGAAGAGATGCCTTCCGAGCCAATCTCCGGAGAAGGCCGGCTCCTTTTGGGGGGGGTTTCTGATTTAAGCTAAAGGGAACAGGAAAGAAATAAATGTACAGAAAGAGACAAATGTACAGAAAGAAATTACAAATATGTCCAAAGGTTGGTGGGGGGAACTAACAGTACGGGAACACACCAATCACCGCTACTTACTGCATACAAACACAAAGTATGGCAAGGAACCGCAAAACCTAGGCGTACTGTCGATACACAAGCAGTGTATGCACAGATTCAATGGCTCCCTAGCAAACATTCCCTACAAGGAACTAACAGCAGGGGATCGCATCAATCACCAGATACGTACACTGACAGGGGTAGACAGTAAACTTAGAGATATCGAGCCGGTATATGTGTTAGGCGAGAGAATTTAACCGCACAGCTTCAATGGCTCCCTAGCAAACATTCCCTACAAGGAACTAACAGCAGGGGATCGCATCAATCACCAGATACGGGCCAGCAACGTCACACATAACTGATGGAACTGCTACCACATCTATTATATGAAATTTAAAAGTACAGAAATAATGCTAAAGGCGCCTGACCATCAAATGCCGAAGTGAATCAACAAGCCATGACACAGAATCGCGTAAAGCATAAGCATAAAGAAATAAAAGCGGCAGAACAGAACCAGGCATACAGATTGTATTTATAAGCAGAAGCACGGTTACAATGGGCACAGTGGTTCCCTAACAAACATTCCCCTTCCACCACTTACAATGAAAACGTGGTGGCTATTTATAGCCCAAAGTTCCCCCCGTTACATTAATGGGCACAACGTCCCAGTCAAACATTAGCTGACAAAAGCGACCGCGGAACTACTGATGCTGACCTCTGTCAGGCTGGACCGTACCCTCGGCATGGTCTCCCTGAAGGTTGAACAGCCACGTGACAGCGCGTTGGGAAGAACTTTAAATTGACAGGAATGCGGGTAGCTGAGGCAGGTGGAAACTCACGTCAGTCTTAAATGAGGCAGCTGGCATAAGTAGTGCGGCCCATGCTTGTCCTTTTTCTCGGCATGTATTGGCTCAGATCCCAAAGCTGGACACTTGTCGGATGATGCTGCTTGACACGTGTCTGCCTTAAAAGGCAGTCTATCCAACTTCGCCCGGGATTAGAGCGCAATCGGGTAGCACAGGTGAAAAACAGCGCAGTCGGGTTGACCTATTTCCCTACTGCGCACCGGTCAAAGGGCGCAGTCCGACTTCGCTGCGAAGTCGGGTTGCGCACCGGCACTTGCTGATTCTCACTGCTGTTCGGACTTCACCTTGGAAAGGGGGAGCAGTCCGACTTTGCTGTGAAGTCGGACTTCGCCCCAGCACTTGGTCATTTTTCCTGCCAGCCTGCCAGCTACAAGGTGCGCCCAGAAAGAGGGGCGAAGTTGGGCTTCGCACCCAGACTGGGCGACGTACGCACTTCGCACCAAAACTGGGCGAAGTGCGAACTTCGCACCCAGACTGGGCGAAGTACGCACTTCGCACCAAAACTGGGCGAAGTGCGAACTTCGCACAAAAAACTGGGTTTCCTGGTTCAGCTTCCCGGGGCCATAACTTTTGATCCGCTGACCCGATCGCCTATTATAATATATCGTTGGAAAGCTTGCGAGAAGATCTGCAATAATAAAATATCCAGGGCTCATTTTGTCCATTTTATCGCCCCCGTTTATGGCCCGCAAAATCCCGAACACCTCAGCATGCCCTGACAAAAAATTGAAAACATTGCACCCCGTGCAAAATGTGACAACAGGTCCTAATGAACAATCTGTAAAGTTACCATAAACAAGTCACTCTTCCATATGATGTATGACTAAGAAGTAAACATCGATATTTTTTTTTATGCCAAGCATCAATGTAGCAATAAGAAATGAATTAGTAGACCACAGAACTTGAAGCAATGTTTAATGGATTTGATTAAACTTGATGAAAGATGAATAATGGCTTAATGTATATTAAAAGTGTTTAAAGAGAAGAAAAACTGGCACATCAAACATATGAATTACAAGGTGTTAGCTAGCAGAGATTTGGAGCTTGAAAATTGAGATGGCACATCTTGTAAGGATCTTTAATGATTCTCAGTTGCACAAAACTAGGAAATGGGTATGGATTCTCGAATAGAAACTTCTTAGAAAATGTTAATGTGCAAATTCTCTAGAAACAAAGAAACGACAAAGGAAACAACTAATAAAATACACAGACAAAAAATATGTTAGAAAAATACAAATGCATAAGAACCATTAAATTTTATTAAATTCCATTTGGAATTCCAATGCTTAATGTCAATACCTGGCCTTTAGGGATGAGCTTATGTGTGTTATACCAAAAAGAATTACATGGGAGCACATGGGATGCACGCAATCTTTGAAATTGTCAAAAACAATGACAACCAAAAGGGAATTGCAAATGTGCATGAAGAGGATATTCATCAACCTTGAGATCAAAGGCATCCAAGGAAATGAACTACTCAGGATTTTCAAGAACTCTATACCAATCTTTTGTTTGTCCTGTTTATAATCTTCTTTCTTTTGTGATACAAGGCAGGTTAGAATGCACAAAAACTAGATCCTTTGCCCCTTTTTAATTGGTTACATGGGATTGAAATGAACCCTATTTGTATTACATTATGACCATATGGTGGTATTACAACAAGTTGACAATTGTGCAAGTATCTCTTGGCAAGATTCGAACCTAGGTCTGTCCTTTCAAAGTGGAGAAATTTAACCATTTGAGCTCATACCATTTAATTATCCTTTGCCCTTCTTTGATCCATATGTATTTCATTTTAAGCTATGTTCCATTGGGACATGTCTCAGGTTTCAGGGCCTGGCTCAGAGATTTGCTCCGCCATCTTAGAGATACATCCTGCCATTAGAGAAATGCATATGATCGTCCAGGAAACATGTAACATTGTCTTGCAGCATCCCCATCCCAAAAACTTTTTGGAACATAGACATACTATCTTCCACTATCTTGGATCACTGATTTTAAGTAATCATTTGTTTTGGTTCTATTTTGTTTTGTATTAGAAAACCTTTTAAATCTTTATGTATTTATGATTTTTCCTTTAAAGGGGTCATGGGCCTCATCTGGACTACATGGACCCACAAGGTCTTTATGGATTAATTCAACCCCTTAAAAATAATATCTCTCGGCTGATTTCCATATAAAAGTTTGTGCTCAAAAACCCACCGAAAACATTCTGAAATGCAAGAAGCTTAGATGACTTGTTTTCGGGGAATTTTTAGTTGTTTTGGTCTTCTAAATGTTTGTGAAATGGGAAACAAGGGCCTTCTAGAAGTTTTGTATAACATATATCTAGGAAAAGGGAAGCACTTTGTGAATTCAAATATTTGGATGTCCTCTTTTCTTATTTGTCTAATTTAAAATCCCCCACTTGGAAAAATTGTAATCCTAGCAACTAGCAAGGGCAATTGGTGTGAAAAGCATGATACAAAATCTTGCAATGCTTATTATAGTGGTCATTAAAGTAAACAGGGGCCTAAGGCCAATGATGACAAAGTATAACAATAATGTGAAAATAATGTCTTCTTTATTGTTGAAATATTGCCAAGGAATATAAAGTTTGTTTGTAAATCCACCCCTCTTCATTTGCATCTTCATTGTTTCCCATGTGCCAAAATCTAAGAAAGCCCATAAGAGAATTACACCAAGTTTAAGACTAAGATTTGCTAGTTTTAGAGATTCGCAATGGAATTCAATTGTTTTCAAGCAAATTTTTTAATCTTTAAAGAAGGATAAATATGAAAGTGTTCAAACGTTTTAGATTTTGGGGTCAATCGTCTTATCTCCCTTCCAACTGCTCATTTGGTGTCTAAAGAATTCTCTGTCTTCAACTCTCTAGGGCATGATGTCAGTGGATGCAGCAAAGAAAGATTCCCAATACCAAAGTTTTGTCATGGAGTTTCCATAAGTTAGGATATGAAAAGCAAGAAATTTGTTGAGCCAAGTATTTGGAATTGTTTTTTCATTATTTGAACCAACCACTGTACAGCGTTTTTTTAAACCATTTCAACAAAATTTCTTCAAATTCTTAAATATTCATTTTAAAATGTTTTGAAAAAATAGAAATTGGTCTGGAAAACTAGGACTATGCAGGTTATGATGTCAGTAACCACCATATTTGTGTTACAATCTGCCTGTGACCTGAATCTGCATCACAAGGACTCATGTGCCTGCTGCTGACATAATTAGGTTGTCCATGCATGTGTGACATCACATTGAATTTTGACATGTTCAAAATTTTTAGCAGAAACATTGAGTTCAAAATTGTTGAAAACGAGTAAAAAAATCAAGAAAATTTACAATATTTGGTATAGAAGCAGGTGAAATTTTTTGATGAGGTCAAATCTGCCCTAGTAAGAGAAACGTTTGGTAGTGGTATAAGTAATCAGCTTGGTAGCCCTTGAGTTCCTATGTTGAAAATGACAAGCTCTCAAAGGAAAAGGGCCAAGCACCTCCCATTAGGAGAACGGAAGCAGGTGGACAGGGTACCTTCAAGATCTTTGTACAATAGTACTACTTCCCTCTGATGTAGTAGTAAATGGCCATGTGGAATTAGTGTGCTAGTCATTCTCTTCCCCCTAAATAGAAAGAAGATGAAATATCCTATCCACGAAGAACATGGCGGTCTAACTTAACTTGTAACCAATAGGAAGAAACCAGAGCAATTTTCAATATATCAGAGTTTTGATTTCAGAAGTCTGAGAGTCTTCCTTCTTTGCAAAGTACAAGACAGATCACATGTCTATAATTTTATTCCCCTTCCTCTTCATCAGTAGAAGATAATCTTTAATTTAAGGAGGTCAGCAGATGAACTTTTACTCTTTTGCATCAGAACATTGCAGTCTAAACATGGAATGAAGAAGTGTTAGAAATTGAAAAAGGAAAAACACAATGGAAGTGTAAGATGGAAGACCAATGACAAATTAAGAAGAACAGTTTTGTATTTCAAAGGTCAAGAATCGTCTTTATCTTCTGGTAGTCTGCCTTTTTATAGATGAGGCTGTAAATTTTCCAGCCCTAGATAACTGTTGTCCTATGTTATTTTAAAATAAATCAGATCTGAGAATAATTTATTCAAACATGCAACAGTCACACAGATGGCTGGAAAAATAAACAGCGTGAACAGCAGAAGTTAAATATATTTCTGAACCTGAAATATTACAAATAAAAGAGGCTACAGCTACAACAGAACACTTCTGCTCTCTTGCTGCTTTTCTAGCCAGCAATCACTGTTCTTCTCCTCCTAAGCTTGTAGTTTGCCTTCAGCAATCTGTTCTCCTCCCCTTCTTTTCTGTGTATCTAAAACACCCTTGATATTCTCCTTTTATCCTTGAAAAAGGTAACCCTAATCTCTCTAACCCTAAGATTAGATCTCATCTCATCATGAGATGTAAGGTTAAAAATAAAAAATCACTCAAGTGAATATCAAAATAGAATCACTTAAGTGAATTACAAAATAGAATTAAAAAACCACTCAAGTGAATATCAAAAGAGAATCACTTAAGTGAATTACAAAATAGAATCACTTAAGTGAACTTAAAAATAGAAAATCACTTAAGTGAATTTCAAAATAGAATTAGAAATGTCTCGAACCACTTCTAGCACGTTCATACTGAAGCCTGTGCAAGAAGTTCCTGTTCGAGCTACATTTCTCAGCAGAGGCAAATGTTGTAGAGGATAAGCTTTTGAAAATCATAAGTTGTAACAATTTGTGTAGAACTTAAATACAGTGTTTGGCTGAGCCTAGCCTATGGTTGGTCTTATCTGAACGTTTTTGGTGGTCTGAATTGGTCTGAGCCGATTTTTCTGTGGAAAAAGATGTATTGTATGATTTTTTTTGCAATTTCATTAATGAAAAATCTGGAAGATATAAAAACAATCTGAGCAGAACACTTCAATTATATTTCATTAATTATATCTCTCTATAACGAGATATGTATATTTTGGTAATTATATCTCTTTGTATGTTAGTAATTTTCCTCTTTTATTTTTATTTTTATGGATGTTAATCTGACAAAGGATGTTACATGCCTCTGAGATTGCCCTTTCACTATCAACATTTGAACAGGTAAGATTGATGGTCATCAACCCATCATTTCCTTGAACTTCGGCACCTTATAACAATCCAACAAGGCATCTTTTGGATGATTTTTTTTTAATTTCTTATTTCAAAACTTCGTAAATTTTTAATCTTGTCGTTGCTTGGACATGCTCGTGTATTTATAATTTCTTCTTTGGATACAAAAGGCATCAATTCATTATAAAAAGTGAATAAACATCCCTATCTTTTTGCATATGAGAAACACCAAAGAGATTCATTTGAGTCACGTGCAACATATAAGTTGCTTCAGTTCCTCTTCCCAATCAATATCTTCATGTACAGGCCACTAGATCGAGTTATCCATGCTGCTTTAGGTAGGAAATGATCCATGCTTTCCTGAGATGCATATATCAGTAAAATACACAATTTCATTTCTCTGATGTCTTCTACAACTTGGAAATAATCCATGCTTTCCTGAGATGCATATATCAGTAAAATACATAATTTCATTTCTCTGATGTCTTCTACAACTTGGATTAAGTTTTCTCCTCTTAAAGAGAACAATCTTAATGTTCTCCATTTAATCATCAGATTGAATTCGTGGCTTCTTAGTATTATTATATTGAATACTGTTGGTTCCACAAGAAGCATTGGAACATTGGAGACCTTTGGACAAGTGTTGTGTGGAAGTTGTTGATCAAAGTGCAAGGATGCATATCCAATCATTAAAGTATTTTTTCATCTTCTGGTTGTTATTTAATCATTTAGGATAGAGGTTTTCTATGCTATTTGTGTAGCCCAGAGGCATTTACTTACAATTTTAGTAGTGTTTATCTTCCACTTCATTTGGATTTCGATGTCAAGTGTGTCTAACTTTATCAAAGTACCTTGGATTATAAGCTTACATGCAAACTTTGGGCTAGACTTAAGACTACCGCACCTAGAATATAGCCTCTATTTTAAAATTACCAATAACATGTGCTTAGCAGGAGACTCTATTTCACCATTGGCAAGGAAAAGCTATTTTCCATTTTGTTTGGTCAAGCCCTAATCCCACCAATTGATTCAACCCCTAATCACAATTGTTTGAAAAAAACGGCAAAAATCGGCCAAGCTGTGAATTGGGAAAAATTGGCTCGAATTAGGATTTCTTACAGATTTTCTCAACTATGCATCTAACAATACGAAAATGAGAAATTGACGGCTTTACTCATGTTGATGCTTTTTCAGGAGTTACATGATAAGTGCGGAAGTGGGAGCATGGTTGAGAAATTTAACAATGGTAAGTATTGCTTTTGCCCAAAAGGAAGATGCAAGTTGAGAATATTTCAACATGTAATGAACCATTTCCATAATGGTCCTATTATGACGTTCAACAACAACAATTTGCTACTATGTGTAAGCTGCTGTCAATTGTCAACAAATGCCATGTTGCTTCAAGAAAACAAAAAATTCGTTGGTGGTGAATTCTCCCCCCTTGATCTGAGTGGAGTACATGGATCCAATGACCTGTGAATGTTTATACTTGACCCTTGAACTCTTTGAAGTAGTAAAAAGCTTCATCTTTGGTATGCAAGAAGTATACCCACATTTTGCGACTATGATCATCAACAAAAATTTGAATATAGTGGGAGCCATTATAGCTAGGAGCCATGGATCCACAAAGATTGGTATGCACCAAGATCGAGAGGTCCTTTGGCCTGAGATGCAGAAGAGCCAAATGGAGCACGATGTTACTTTCCAACTAAGCAACAAGGGCAAATTTGAGTAGACTTCTTCAATGAAGACCTCGTACCATGCATTGCTTTTGAAGTGCAATTAGATTGCCAAAGCTCAAATGACCATATTGTCGATGCCAAAATGATGTTGAAATATTAGATTTGACGATCAATACTTAATTGTCATGATGCACTATATGGAGCTCAAACATTTTTCCTACTACTTATCATCTGCAACAATCATAGATTTTCAAGCTTTGTCGCGAAGAAGGCATACCTTTGACTCATGTCGCTTGTCAAACTCAGCCTTCAAATTATAGTCGAGTAACTGATTGACGGAGAGTAGGTTCTTAGTGAGTCCGGGAACAAAAAGGACTTATGTTATCTTGCATGTGTGATCTAAGTCGCAAATTGACATCACCTATGCCTTTGATGTCATAGGATGTTTCATCACCAAGGGAGACCTGTCTTGTATAACTAGAATAGTCCAAAGTCAAACCATTCTCGACCAATCATATGTTTGGTTGCTCCAAAATCGACAAACCAAACTTCATTAGGATGACTTGGCTAATCATGTGCAGCAAAAACGTATTCTTCTTCTTCAGAGTGATTGTCTTCTGCAACATTACCGTGTTGTTAATGTAATGTCTTCCTTTTCCAATTTAAATTTCTTTTGTCAGTTGATGACTTCTTTTTTTGAGAATGCTTTTCTTGAGGGGAAGAGCCACTTGTGAAAGGATTGTGCCAATGTTCCTTTAATGTGTGACCATTTTTGCCACATAGCGCACACATTTTTTGCGATTGAGAATTGTTTCCTTGATGCTCGAAGTGCTTTGAAGGTCTTGTACCTCTTTTGACAAGCTTCTTCCCATTTTGATTTGAAAGGAGAACATGATCCTCATGTGATGTATGGGGAGGATTCCACTTTTTGAAGTAGATTCACCAATTTTTCAAAAGTCGGTGTTTGCTCAATGACATTCAAGGTTGTCACAAACACATTATACTTTGAAGGAAGAGATCTCAAAACAATGGGAACAAGTGTGTCATCAAACATTGTTTCTCCCAAGGCTTGTAGTGATGCACATAGCTTTGCAACTCATCTTAGAGATGACTTGAGCTTTGCACCATGCTTCATTTTTAGGCAATGAAGTTGGCCTTGAAGGAACAAGATTTGGTTCTTGTTCTTTGCCTCAAATATTGTCTGGAGCTTGTTCCATGCATCTTTGGATGTGGTCGAGTCATGAATGAATGGCCGGACTTCATTAGATACACTAAACATGATGATCAACTAAGCCTTCTTATTTGATTTGTCAATTTTTTGTTGTTGATCAGCATCTGTTCATGACAGATAGTGGACCCATCTACAACTCCCCACACTTAAACTCAAGTGGAGTTTTGAGTTTTGTTTTTCAAGTAGAGTAATTATATTTCTGCAATAGTTGGGAATCTGGTAATAGGAACTTTGGTGCACTGCTAGCCATGATATACAAAAAAAACTTGAAAGGAAGTAAAATTTACAACAAATGTAATTGAATACGAGAAGCAAAAATAAGCACTTCGTTACCATTTTGTCGTTGTCACTTGTGATCGCAGTTGGCTTCTATCAGCTTCATATCCTGCATTTATCTGCTTCAACTGGCATGCATGGTAGCGGGCTTACAAAATGAAATCTTCTAGATATCCTTGTGCCACTAGATAATCGAATGTCAAATGACCTGTTACTTGCATAATCTCTTGGAATGCAAAGAAAAAACCATATGTTTCCTCTAGATTGAATGCTGACATGATTCCACTCTAATAATTTTTTTTCTTTATTTTGAAAGAAGAGTGTACCGCCAATCTCTTCAATCGCAGTTTTTCCATGATCGCTGCCAAAAAAAAAAATACTAAGGAAGCTCTTTAGGTTAGCACCAGTCTTGTGGAAATCAACCCTGAAATTTACATGATCTGGAACTACTACAAGATCACTATCAAGAAAATGCTGAAATCTGAGTCGGATGCTGCCGTAATCAAGGAGATCCTTGACGAAGAACTTTGCGTGGTGGAGAGAGCTTTGAAAAAGATCTACAAGTCCTACGGTGCATGCCACCACTGCATATAGGTGATTAAAATGGGACGGTAGTGTATTTCTATATTCACCACAGTACTGATCAACAAGAATCTCTGGCAAAATCCCTGACTCCTTATTTCTGCCGTGATGAAGCGACAAAGAACAAGCCTGGCTTGGCGGAAAAATTCTGCTTTTTGCCCATTAAGAGAAGCCCCTTGGGTCCCGTCACAATTGCATTAACCGCGTCCTGGTGAGCACAGATCGATTCCAAGCATTTGAAATCTGACAATCGCCAAACCTTGACAGTCTTGTCCCACGATGCCGAATACAATAAATCCTGTTCTTGACTTATAGCTAGACAAAATGTGGCGCCAACATGATTAATCCACTATCCTTTACAATGGTGATGAACTTGGACATAACTTCGTGAGAATATGGAATTTTCAAGACAGTTCTCGTCTTCAGAAGTGTCACCACCAGTTTAAGATGAGAAGGGTGTCCATTAGACACCTGACGCCGCACTCTAATCTTTTGGTCTTGGTTTGTGCTGTAAATTTTATTTCCATTCTATTTGACTCATAGCCAGACAAGATGTGGCACCAACATGATTAATCCAGTCTTTTACAATGGTGATGAACTTGGACATAACTTCGCGAGAATATGGAATTTTCAAGACAGTTCTCGTCTTCAGAAGTGTCGCCAATAGTTTCAGATGAGAAGGGTGTCCGTTAGACACCTGATGCCACACTCTGATCTTTTGCTCTTGGTTTGTGCTGTAAATTCTATTTCCATCTATGATCGTGGATTTCACTGAACCTTTCTCAGATTTTTAGCGCCTACATTTGTGGAATTCTGGCAGCTTCCAGATTTTGCTTTTTGTGCTTGTTGGTCACAAATCTGCCACAGGAAAGGATTTTGGGAAGGATACGCGCCCTAGACCTGGACCAACATTGAAAGGTCGAGGGGAAGAGATGCCCCCCGTGCCAATCTCCGGAGAAAGGCCGGCTCCTGAACTAAACTACTTGATGTTTTAAGATAAGAGTGCAAGAAAGAAATAAAAGGGTAGGGTAAGAAGTGTCAACAATTCGGTGGGAAAGAACCAACAACACGATTATCAACTAATAACTTGGAAAAGCAGCAATAAATACCAAGAATAATGCAAAGTTCCCTATGTATCCTCTGGAAGAGTTCCAGAATTCAACTATTCTCCCATGCCTAAATCGAGATTTCAGAATTACAGCGACTATGAAAATATGTGAACGTAACAGAAACCACTAACCACAGGTGGCATAAAAGGAGTTTAACGCAATATTATCTCCCCTATGTATCCTTCAGGAAAATTCCAGGGTTCTGTCCCCGATTACACACCTAAATTCAGGATTCAGAATTACGGTATACAAACAAAGACAGAATAGCAGAAATAATCACAGAAGGCAGCATACAAGAGAGAATTAAGCCCAAAGTCTTTAATATCAATTGCAGGAACCAAGTTACAGCAATTTTATAGCAAGAGTTCCCCCCTTTTCCATTACAATTCATGGGTTTTTATAGAGGACCCGACCCTCTGAACCATCAATGCACAAAATCTGAGAGTACGCCCTCGAAAACCTGAGAAATCTACCTTCGCTCCTCCCGTGACCGAGCTCTCACATTTGTTTCTATATTTGGCAGTTACGGCCGCATTAGCCGGGGAAATATGCATTAATGAGCCGCCTGACTCGTCCTGAATCTCCGGGTGCGGTGCTCGAGTGGCTGCTAGGTCCGTCGGGTTCTCCCCCTGCCACTGATATTTCCTCTTCCATTGCCAAAAATGAGTCCCGGGTCTTTCGGGCAAGTAAAAATGCATTTATGAAATACTCGATTGCCTTGAAAAGATACCCGGCCTTGGTGTGTGTGCCCTGGAGAGCTTCGCTAAATTCTAGTTCGAGGACCTACTTCGCGACGGATGTGAGCCGAAGCGGGGCTGACCTCTCTGCATGGGTGCTTCGCGCGAAGGTCCTTCAAAAATAGCTTCGCAAGGACTTAGCGCTGAAGCAGATTTGCCTCTTCAAATCATGGTTCCCAATCTCTCTTCGCTTTGCTGGGAAAATAGGTTGAAGGTTGCTTCGCAAATGGATGCTTCGCTGATGGGCTGAAAGAGTGCTTCGCTGCAAAGCTTTTTCAAAATGGCCGTTCGGGGGTCTTTCGGCCGAAGTAGAATCTTGCCTTAGAATATTTCTCCGACTTCTTCAAGGCAACTAGGCTCCTAGTGAGGGAGCTTCGCACGAAAATTGGCCGAAGCGGGTGCTTCGCAGCGTCCCAGGGCGAAGCAAAATCTTACTGGAAAAACGGTTCGCCAAGGAAGGGGTCGAAGCGGGTGCTTTGCTGAGATTTCGGCGAAGCAGTTTTCATACTTTGCAATTTTTTATATCGCTGCTTTGCCGCTTCGCAAAAACGGGGCCCGAAGCTAGTCTCCTAGAAGCTTCGCTGGCGAAGCTCTTTTCATGCCTTAGAAAATTTTGGGTATGCATTTCATTTTCCTGTTTTCTCTTGGCGAAGCTATGGGCGAAGCTTCTATACATATAGTTTATTTACAAAAGGGGCAAAAAATGATAACCAAAATTGCTAGAGTGCTATTTACAACCAAAAGAAAGAAAACAAACCAAGAAATTATCACAGAATTTTGAATTTTGCCACCCCTCCAAGCAATTTGACAAAATTGTCAACATTCCTGGAGGCTCGCGGGGCAACAAGCTCGCCTCGGTGTGAGGACCCTTTAGCTTTCATCCATTGGGCCAGAGTCACCTCCAGACCCTTCTCGTTGTTTTTCTGATTCCGAGGGCACCTCATCAACTGCTTCTAATCTTTTCCCATCTCCTTCGCCAGGTATCTGCTCCAACGACAGCGGTGGAAGGCGGTCACGGATCCTCTCCATGGTTAGGCGAATGTGGGCCCACGCGCCTTTCTGGAAAGGCTCTCGGTCTTGCAATGCCTTAACTAGGACATAGAACCTGTCAATCTGCCCAATGTCAACAGATTTGGCCATTTAAGCACGCCGCGATCCTACAATATCTCAAAATAAAATCTGTGACCTGGCCTTTCGTAATTGGCTCTTTCTACTGATCAATCTCAGAGACATCGCCCTCAAAGCTGAGCCAGGCAGGTTTCAATTCTTCTTTTGTCAAAAGGTTCCCGTCATCATCAGTGAAACTCGGGAAACCCAGTTATGAAAGATTTTAAAAATACCCCAGAGAGGTACGCTGCTCCTGTTCAAATATATCCAGAAGTTGCTTCGCCTTCTGTGCCTTTCTCACCTTGGAGAAGAAGGCACGGACTGTGGCCTGGGCGGTGGACCAATCTTGGGCCATCCGACTCATAGCTGCGACTTGCAGGTCTTGGTACTTTATGCTCTGCACTTCAAAGGCTAAGTTGAGTCGGCTTCTAATCTCTTGGATGATTTTGTCCACTATTGGCCCCTTCTGAGAAGCAGCGTTTTGGGCTTCTGTAATATATGATAATATTGAGAGGGCATTAGAGGCCCGAGATCTGAAATTCCTAAGCAAATGAGAGCGGATATCCTTAATTCTGTTCCTGTCGAACAGTTCCAAGCTCTCCTTTTCGTACAACTACAGTTGCATCTGGAAGATCCGGTCCTCAAACTCCTTGGCCTTCAATTCAGCCTCGGCCTGGGTCTTGCTATGATCTCCTACTTTACTTTGTAGTTGTTCTATCTGTTGTTTTAAGGCATCCCTCTCCTCCTTCATCTGCTCACATTGCTTCAGAGCATCCTCCAACTGAGACCGGACTCTAGCCAAATCCTCCTCCAGCTTGACATTGGCATTCTCCGCCTCACAGCGGCGCTGGTTGGCGATTTGGGCATGTGCGTGGAAGGTCTCTATTCTCACATGCATTGATTCTGATTCATTATCAATGTCTATATGTTCTAGGTCCTTGACCTTTTCCTGATACTCATAATCTGCAGAGGTCATTTCGTCCAAGGGTTTCTGAACCTTGGGAATTTTCTTGACCTTGTGCAACTTCCCATTCTTCAAATCAATGACCGCGCCAATGAACACCCCCTCTTTCTCCTCGCCTCCTTGAGCATATTGTCAGTAGTTTGGTGGGCTCGGATCAACTTCTTCGCTAGAGGGATCTCCTTGATCATGGTTAACTCATTTTCTAATAAGGCTGGGTTGACAGCCGAAGGGGTAAGCAGGTATAAAGACTGAATTGGTGACGTGTTGCCGGTGGGTTCGGTGGCAGGCGTGGTAGGGGTTTTGGCTAGTGAAGCGATAGCTTGCGTGAGTGTGGGGTGGGAGTTGGGGTTTGGAGATGAAGTATCACCTTCGGTCTGACCAGGTACCAACGGAATGGTGGCATGGGTGAGTGAAGTGGCGGCTGCGGACACGTCCCGGCCTGACGACTCAAATGGGGTGGAAACACCTATGGGATTGGCGGAATCGCGAGACACATCTGCTACAGCAAAAGAAACTTCACGCTGGGGTGACTGTACCACTGGACAAGTAAATTTTTTACAAGGCTCCAGGAGACTTTCGGCCGGGACCACTGTTGACCCAACTTGGGAAACTAGAGTAGGAAAAGAGGGATGCGTACCTGCGTGCCCTACTGGCAGAGCAGAAGCGACAAATTCTTGCGTGTTCGGTTCGCTACTTCCAGCTTCTACATCCTCAACATTTTCAGCTTTTTCACCAACGTTTTCTTCATCTTGGAGGAATTCCTCCACATTAACGGCGTCTACCTCAACACTTTTCCCCGTCTTTTGAAGCACTGTTTTCTCAACATCAATCTCCACCGAGCCTGCTGTAGACTGTTCGTTGGAAGCACGGGAGGGTCTGGTGAGAGGCCGTTTCGGATGAGGAGGGGGCAGTTGAACCTGTTGGGGTCTTTTTCTTTTCCTCATATCCTCCTTTTCTTGCTGCTGTGACGACCTCCCGACATCAACTTCGGAACCTTCAACAGGCTCCTTAAGCGGCACTTGATGTGTCACTACAGCTTCGTCTTCATCTTCCTGTTCAGAATCATTAGCAATTCTTCTGGGGCTATCGCCCGAGCCTGGGGGACTAGGAGGGATGAATGACCAAAGGAGAGGGGTTGCCAAGATTCGGCATACGCTTCATAGTAGATAGCGAAGTCCTTATTTGTCTCCAAGAGTCCGTATGACTTCTGCTTCCGACGATGAACTCTCATAATCCACCATTCCTTCAATTGTGGTTCACGCCAATCCCTTATCTCTCCCTTCAAATCGTCTTTCATTTTTCTCCAGAATGCAGAGTCTGGGCTCGGGAAGGGGTGCTTAATGGAATCATACTCAGCTTCGATAGTGTAAAATTTGTGCCCCGGGGGCAACGTCTTCATCCTTTCTACGTGCCACTCTAAATCTCTGCCAGTGGGATTATTCCTCTGTTCTACAATCTCTGGTCGAGGGCAAACATGAAAATTTTTGAATCTCAGATGGTCCCTCATTCTCCCCAAGGGGTCATAGCACCACCGTTGCGGAAGCTGCAGCAACCCGAGGTCAGCAAGTTTATTTTCCAAATATACGTGTTGTTTTAAGGCAAAGACTTCTACGACTCCCATTCTGAAAGGGAAATCGCAAGTCGGAGCCCACTTTCGGCCATGGCCGTAGATAACATTTGTCGCGTCGCTCTGGCGAACGACCTCTAAAGCGAACTGGTATCCAGAAGGATACACAGGAAAGAGGAAGGGTTTCCCCGCGAATCCAAATAGACGGATGACAAGGCCCTGAGTCAGCTGAAAAACGTCCCCTTTCCGCTCGTTGACCACTAGTCCACGGGCACTCGAGGGCAAGTAACCTGCAATAACTGAAGAGCCGGTCCTAAAAATTGCTGATTGAACACATAATACGACCCCGTCCTAGCTAGGAGGGAGGTCCACTGGTACACTGGCAACGGGGCTCCTTATTTGCCACTCTGAGTAATGGCAATATGAGGAAAATTCCTGTGGGTGTGACAGAAAAAGAGCCAGATTAGGAATGAGCACGGCTCAAAATATTGGCCTGTCCCGGCATTCTTCAAACTCGCTAGCTGCATGTGCAAGGTCCGCGCTACCCATTCTGCCTAGTCAAAGAAAACTGGGTTCGTGTTTGGCCTTGAGGGGTCTGGTGCGTAGAACTCTCGTCGGGAAATGCATTCGGCCAGGGACACTTGCCAGGGATAAACGTCGGCGTCTGTAGACATACCTGCGACCCATGCAATAATGGAAAAGATATCTGTGCTTTTGAAGTCTTGCGAAGGCAAGGCATCCGTGGTAGCTTGCTCGAAGGTAACCCATCCTTGAGACTCTCCTTCAAAAATTTCACAATGTGGCCGGAGGCGTTAAATCTGTCCATTTGTTCATTCAACAGAACATTGCGCACCAAATACCCCTTGGGTGGCCCTTGCAAAGGAGCGAAAGCTACTTGTACATCTTCCTTAAAAATCGAAAATAATTTATTACCCGCAGCGTCCAGAACTTGTTTGATGGACAGCTGGTAATTCTGGGCTATCGCACAAATTAATTCAAGACAGTGGTGGGTTGGTGGAGTCAGATACCAGTATATCTGCGAGTAGTATGCGACAACCCTCTTATTTTTTGCAGATAATCGACTCTTCATGTAGTCGATAGTGTATCGCAGTTCTGCGATGCTTTTTGAAAGTTCGGTGTCTGTTATCTTCTCCCACCCGTCAATGGGAGGTTCTGGCAGTTGCTCATCCTCTGATTCCTCCCCTTCTTCTATGGGGTGCTTATCAGGGCGCAGGTTTAAATCAACCTTCTTGGGCCTATGTTTCTTTTCTTCCTTGCCCCTTTTTGCCTTTTCTGGAGTCACTACCTCGGGCTCTTTCCTATTTTCTTTAGAATTCTTCTTCCCCATTTCGTCCTCAAGGAGGAGAATTTTAATGCAGAAAATGGGAATATCGTAGAGCTCTGGCCAGGTTTCTTACAGTCTTGCTTGACAGCAGATAAACAACTTATTTACTGGTAAAGCTTGGGATTTATAGCCGAAGGTTATAGCCACCATCAATAATGGCAACTACCAAAATTAAATTCGAAAATCAGGCGGAAAGGATTGCTTCGCTTCTTCATTGGCTTTGCGGCGGGGTTGCACGCGGATCTGTGTACTTCAGTGACCTGGCCCGGATTCGAAAATCTAACTCCCCTGCCACCTCGTACCTGGGCACAACTTTTAATCATAATGACATTCTCTTGGGATGCGCCCTTGTAATGTCCCCCCCTGTTCTGATATTTTAATATTTGGGACACTATATTGTTTCTTAAAATCAGAAAATACAACTCCAAGAAACAGGAAATAACTAACAATTTTATTTTTCAAATTTCTTTCAAAATAGGGTTCAGATTACAATATTTTAAAAATATAATCTTTCCACAATATGTCCGCAAACCCTTGAAATATACTAAATCAGCAAATACCAAAGTACCTCTGAAATCGTTGAAGCACCAAAGCGTGAATCTGTGTGAATTCACCAACGAGAAGCGGGGTTTCCCGGTCTCGCAAAACCGAGGGTTTCGTCCTCGGCTCCACACACCGTTGGGGTTTCGTCCCTTCGGAGAAGAAGTCTCTCACCTTGGCCTCAAACTCTAGAGGAAATAACTAAAATCCGGAATATCTAAAATGAGACCAAGTCATTGAATAAATAGGCTCCTCCTTGGCAAACTCTCTTTTTCGCGCTCAATGTGGGATAAACATATTTCTTCCCCTTTAATTATAATATAAAGTTTTAACTTTATAAAATGAATTTAATAATTCACTTAATAAAGCCAAGCTTTGCGCTTTAAAAACTCTGCCTTATGAAACTCCGAATGACCAACTGAAACCTGTTCCGGATACCCATTTCGTTGTAGAACAACATCCCCCTGTCCGCTCGGCAAGAAACCCTAAAACCCGACATTGCTAAAAATAGCAATTCCAGCATCCTAGCTGCGTTTGACCCCGAACGACCACCAAAACTGAGCTCTAAGAATTCAAAAGTTGTCTCAAATATCTCCAAAGGCTCTCATCCATATGACATAGCCTACGAGAACCCGTGTATAGGCTAGTCTCTATGTGCTCCCACTAGCTGATTAGAAGGGGACATTACAGTCCGCCCTTCCCAAATATTGCTTGTCCTCAAGCAATATGATCTGTATGCCAGGATCCCAAATAAATCTGAAGAATGTCTCATGATGAAGACACTGCCTTGAACTGTCATCCCAAAAACTGAAAACACTGTCAAGCTCTGTCACCAAACCGATACAACCAGTCCCGGTAACTCTGTCGAGCTCTGCCACTCTATAAAACAATCCATCCCTCAGAGGAATTCCTGGATCCCATAGCCAAATAGGGATTTTGTCATTCCCGAAATTTAATAATTTCTGCTGTGCCACTCTGACTACAACTGAATTATTCTGCAGCTCAAAGGAGAACCCATTCTGGACTGACAAACGAGGAACCCAACAAGAAACTGATTCTACAACTATAGGGAAGAGCACCTCATGCCAAGGTGATACATATAACTCCTTATACCAACCCTTCTTCCCATTCATATATGACATGGTCAAATCATCAACATGTGGACTGAAAGAAAAACTATGAGCATACCTCACTATACAGTCCATCTGAACTTCACCAACTGGTTCCATGGAAGGGTCTATACAATCACCTGTGCTACAACTCTCAACATTCTGCACACAGAAGTCAGGAGATGTTTCGCCAATCATAACACAAGGAAATGAACCTGCATCAGCATCATACTCGGTTTGTTCCTTCTGAGTGGTTGTAACAGTTGACCAATTTTCTTCTTTGTGAACAAAACTTAACTCAAGGTTAAGTTTGTTAATTATCTTCTCCTTTTTGGTGAGTTCTTGGTACATCTTTTCTGCAGTTTGGATAGCCAAATCCCTATCAGATAACAATTGCAAGTAATCAGATTTTATTTTCTCCAAAGCATGCTTGATAGTTTCTACCTTAATAGTTTGCACGCTTTCAGCAGAGGAGACATCAATCAACTCTATCTGCCTATCTTTGAGCTGAGCTGTCCACAGAAGATATTCAACAAAGTTGTGTGTGCTATCCAAATGGGTTAATGTTTGGACAATCTTCTCTTCTGTAACCTGCAACTTATCCTTCCAACTTTGCATTGTATCAAGTTCTGGATTGTGATCAGCAGCACATAATAAAGTTTCTGATTTACCATCTTTGGCATAATGATCATAATCAGCATTCCTTTTGACACTACACTCTCCAACTTCGTGCACTGAAGTTAGGACTGACTCATGCTCAACCCAAGAATTATCAACTGCATGCACATCCTCACCAGCTGCTGATTTAACAATGTCAAAATCAGCTTGCTCTATGATCTCACCACTATCACGAAATTCATTATGCCCCTCACCAAAATGAGATCCACAAGATGAATTAACTTCATCTTCATCAATTTTGCCCTCCTGTACTTCCACACAAGTTTCTTGAAGAGGTGGCATGTTTATATTTTGAATTTCAGCAGTCTGAATGTTCAAGTCAGCACCCTGATCAAAAGGAAATTTGTCTCTATCAATCTTCTCATTTACTTCATCAGCATAACTCTCCAACTCATCAGGAAAGCCACCATCCAACCACTTGCTGGTCTGTTCTGTTTCTAACTTTAACCAGAAGACATCTTCATCGACATTGATCTCCTCATCAAATTTGGAGTCTTCACCATGAAAAAAAACACCATGCAACAATGAACTGTTGCCAGAAAAAATGCAAGGCTCATCATACCTTATGTCCAAGGTCTCACAAACCTCACTGGATTGCTCTGGAAGCAATTCCACAACTGTTGTCTTGTCATTACCCTCGGTACTATAGTTGTCCTGGGACTTGTGGGTTATAGGCCCACATATATGTCCAAGTGACCACTCTTCTTGGCAAGTGAAGCAACGCTGTTCTCTTCTCAACTGATTCTTGCTTTTGAGAGGTAGTCCTGGAATCCGTAAGTCACTTGGTCTCTTTTCCTTCTCCTGTTCCTCCTGTACCAAGAGAGGTTTCAGCTTCTTCTCACACTGCTTGGAAACATTGTCAACTAATTTACGTGCAGCTGAAGAGGTAATCTGTCCTTGCCTCAAAACAGCCATCAACTTGGGCAAGATGGGCTGGGTAAAGTCATCACTTTCCTCAATGATGCGTACCATGATGGTTTGCATGTAAGAGGATATAATGTCTTCATGATCTTCATTGATAGAAGCCATAAAATGTTGAAACATCTGGAGACTAAGATCAGCACAATCTAAATCAAGCAAAAAGACATATATTCTAATTTTTGCCATCACTTCCAAAATTCTAACCTTCTTACCATAGGATCGGTCCCTGATGTTATTCAAACCATGAAAACTGTCAACCATTAGCTGTAATCCCTCCTTCATGATGTCGTCATTGTAGGGTGCTTCCGGAGCTGTAATCCTTATGATCTCACTGAGACAAGAGGTGACTGCAAGTCTCACGTCCCTATCTGCATGTCTCATAATCCAATGCTGGCCTAATGCAATTATAGGTACTTTCGCTGCCCAATTCAAAACCTCACGATCAGATTGATCTAGTTCAACTAGACATGTATCCATTTCCTTTAGACTGTCAAGAAGAACATCTTTTGACAATTTCTGGGACTCAAGTTGTTTCGCCAAAGCGTAGAGCTTACAACTTACATCCATTCTTTTATTGAAATGTTCTGCAGATTGAATTTGTTTTCTGTTATTGGATGTGTGATGCTCAACCTTAGCCTTAGAGGGAACCATAGGTGCTGACTTAGGTGACATAGCTACTGTCAACTGCTTTTCCAACTTTTCCGGGACAACGAGCTCAACTTTATTAGCCGCAATATTAGCTGCAATTTTAGGATCTTGTAAAGTATTTTGTTCAACTCCAACTTTCTTCGGCAACTTTATGAATGAAAAATCAACCTTATCCTGAGGAAAAACTGAAGGTAGAGAAATTTGCATCATTGCAGTTAATTGACTGATGGATTTTTGTATCTCACTCCGAGTCCTATCCCAATCACGTTGTCTCCTAGAACAATCATTATAAGACTCCATGAATCTGAAATTTAATTAGGCTTCCACAAGTCGGCGAGAATAGACCGAGCTCTGAATTAACAATACCCGAACTCTTAAAGCCCAAATCAACCAAATGGGTATTCAAATCACCAATACCCAAAACTGGAAACCCTAGATTTGAAACGACAACCAAACCCTAACTTCCAAGTCTGAAAAATACTCACGGCTGCTACAATTTTTTTTTTTTCACACAATACTGAAATCATTTCTGAAATTTTCATCAAACCCTAAACAGGCTAGCAGGAAAAACCAGCTCTGATACCACTGTAATGTCCCCCCCTGTTCTGATATTTTAATATTTGGGACACTATCTTGTTTCTTAAAATCAAAAAATACAACTCCAAGAAACAGGAAATAACTAACAATTTTATTTTTCAAATTTCTTTCAAAATAGGGTTCAGATTACAATATTTTAAAAATATAATCTTTCCACAATATGTCTGCAAACCCTTGAAATATACTAAATCAGCAAATACCAAAGTACCTCTGAAATCGTTGAAGCACCAAAGCGTGAATCCTGTGTGAATTCACCAACAGAGAACTGGGGTTTCGTCCAGCTCCAAAAATCTGAGGGGTTTCGTCCTCAGCCACACCGTTGGGGTTTCCGTCCCTTCGGAGAAGAAGTCTCAGCCACTGGCCTCAAACTCTAGAGGAAATAACTAAAATCCAGAATATCTAAAATGAGACCAAGTCATCTGAATAAATAGGCTCCTCCTTGGCAAACTCTCTTTTTCGCGCTCAATGTGGGATAAACATATTTCTTCCCCTTTAATTATAATATAAAGTTTTAACTTTATAAAATGAATTTAATAATTCACTTAATAAAGCCAAGCTTTGCGCTTTAAAAACTCTGCCTTATGAAACTCCGAATGACCAATTGAAACCTGTTCCGGATACCCATTTCGTTGTAGAACAACATCCCCCTGTCCGCTCGGCAAGAAACCCTAAAACCCGACACTGCTAAAAATAGCAATTCCAGCATCCTAGCTGCGTTTGACCCCGAACGACCACCAAAACTGAGCTCTAAGAATTCAAAAGTTGTCTCAAATATCTCCAAAGGCTCTCATCCATATGACATAGCCTACGAGAACCCGTGTATAGGCTAGTCTCTATGTGCTCCCACTAGCTGATTAGAAGGGGACATTACAGCCCCACCACCTTTGCATTAAACCCTCACGTCCTGGGCACTTTCCTAGATTGTCGTTGGCACACACCTCAAGGCACATTTTAAATGCTTCTCATTTTGTGCTCTACGGCTTGGCGAAGCTAATTTTGGCGCAAAGTGCTTCGCGGCGAACCTCAAACTTTCCTTGGTCTTCTATGCTTCGGACCCGAAGCTGCCTTTTCGCGGGATCTAGGCTACATTGCTGTCTTACTGGGCGCATCGCGCAAGATTAGCCCCGAAGTGGTGCTTAGGATACCTTAGGAGTGAAGCGCGTTCTTTTGTCTCAAAGAAGTGGTTCGCAACATTTTCCTTTTGAAGTTGCTTCGCTCAGCTTCCTTTTGCGAAGCATTTTCCATGCCTGCATACTCCAGAGAAGTATTTCTTTTGCTTCTTCAGCGAAGCCTGCTGCCAAGCGGAGCAGGTAGCATCTGCTTTCTCCTTTAGGATTTGGGCGCTATGAGTCATTCATTGTTGATTTGAAAGTGCTTCGCAGCGAACCGTCCTACGCCGGCTACTTCGCGTAGAAGAATTCCGAAGTAGATTTTACTCTTGATTCGGCAGAGTTGAACCTTAGTCGCGAGGTAAAACTTCATTTTCACAATGACGTGAGGATGCAATCTATATCTAGCTACATGTTTAATTCTAGGTACTCTTAAAACAAAGTTTGTACAAGTATAAACAACAGTATATACAAGGATGAGAATTTTCAAGAAAACTTTTAATAATAGAATGTCTTCAAGTGAAGACCGTTTACGAGAATTGGTAGAGTCTGACCAGTCGCGTCCTTGAGGATAAAGGAGTTAGCTGAATTTACTTTGGCAATCTCGAACGACCCTTCCCAAACGCGTCTAGTTTATCATGATTGCCTGGCTTAACCTTCCATGAATTCTATTTCTAGACCAAGTCTCCCACTTTAAATGTTCGGACAGATGACTTCTTCTTGAACCAGTTTCGGGTGACCTAGGCATGCTTTGCGAAGTTCTGATATGCTTTATCCCGTTCTTCCTCTAATTGCAATAACTGGGCTAGCCTAACTTCCATGGGACCAGAATCTGCTTCTTCATCATTTAACATCTTCAACGCAGGAATTTCTACATGGGTTGGCAGGACAACCTCTTTACCATACACCAAAGCATACGGTGAGGTTTTGATCGACTTCTTGATAGATATTCGATCAGCCCATAAGGCTTGGTCTAAGAGAAGGTGCCAAGTCTTTTTGTTCTTGTCTATGAGCTTTCTCAGCAACCTCAGCAGGGTCTTATTTGTTGATTCTGCTAATCCGTTACCCTGGGGATAGTAGTTGGAAGTGACCTTGCGGTATATTCCATATTTGCAAGTGAACTCGTTAATTTTAGCGCCTCGTGAACCCGGGACCGTTATCCGTCACTATCGCTCTGGGATGCAAAACCGGGTGATCAAGCTTTCAAGGAAAGTAATCACCGTTTCTCGATCAGCGTGCTTTGTGGGCACCGCTTCAGCCCATCTGGTGAAGTAATCTGTTGCGGTCAGGATGAATTTATGCCCTGCGGAAGAGTTCGGAGAGATGACCCCTATGAAGTCCAATCCCCACTGTTGAAATGGTGCTTCCACCTGTATCGGCTGGAGGGGCATGGGAGCATTTTTGCTTCGCTCGCCAAACTTCTGACACTGTTCGCATTTTTGGCAAACCGAAAAGGCATCGGCGAAGAGTGTAGGCCAGTAGTAGCCTGCCCTGATTATTTTTAAAGCAGTTGTCCTCCCTGCGAAGTGGCCTCCTGATAACCCTGAGTGGAATTCACCAAGGACCCTTTTCTTATCGTCCTCCCTTATACATCTTAGAAGGATACCATCAATATTTCGGTAGAACAGGCCTTCGGGTCGTAGAACATAGCGAAGGGTCCGCAGCCTGAAGTGTCTTCGCTGCGAAGCATTCAAATGTGAAGGACACCTCCCAGTGTTGGAATATTCAACTATTTCACTGACCCAGTCTCCTCCATCCATTTCTTGGTTTATGAAGCTTTCTCCTGTTATCAAATCATCCCATTGGCAGGCTGTCACTTCGGCCGCTACACTCTTCGCAAGTTCTTGGCACAGCGCGCGACCGCGAACCAACTTTGTGGGTCGGATTTCAATATCAAATTCTTGTATTTTGTTGACCCAACCAGCCCTTTTGCTGCCCAATTCTCCTTGGATAATGAAGTTTCGTACGTCTGGGTGGATAACAAACACTGTAACCCGACTTTGGGAGACAAAATGTTTGAATTTTCTCAGGGATTTCATGACGGCGTGCACTTGTCGTTCTATGAAGTTGTATTTCTCCTCGTGTGGATGTATCACTTGACTTAAAAACGCAATAGGGCGCTCTTCACCGTCTCCTCCCTTTTGTGTCAAGACTGCGGCGTAACTCTCAGGTTCCCCCACAGCGTACAGGATGAAATCCTTACTATAGTCCGGATTAGTCAGAACGGGTGCCTGAGCGATTCGGGCCTTGATTTCTTCAAATGTCGTCCTCTGGTTGTCAGTCTAGATGAACTTAGCATCCTTTTTCAAAAGTTCGGACATCGGCTTGATGATTTGAGCGAAGTCCGGGACAAACTTCCTCACGAAGTTTATTTGGCCGAAGAAGGACTGCAGCCCTTTCTTATTCATCGGGAGTGGGAGTTTTAAGAGAGCCTCAACCCTATCGGGGTCTATTGCGAGACCTTTCTTTGATATAAGATGTCCTAGTAATTTCCCTTCATTTACTGCAAAGATGGACTTCTTCGGATTGATTGAAATGCCAAATTCTCGGCATTTTTCGAATATTTGCTGCAAGTCCGAATAATGATCCTCCCTTCTCCGGGAAAATACAGTCATGTCATCTAAATAGATTACGATAACCTTATTCAACAATTCGCCAAATGCTAGGTCCATAGCCCTTTGAAAAGTAGCTCCTGCGTTTGAAAGGCCGAATGGCATTCGTTGGTTAGCGAATGTTCCCCACTTAGTAGTAAATGCCGTTTTGTGTTGGTCTTCATTTCTAACCCAAATCTGGTTATATCCTGAAAAACCATCAAGTAGGGAGAAACACTGGGCTCCAGCTACTGAGTGCAAGATTTGATCAATCTGCGGGAGAGGGTAGTGGTCTTTCAACGAAGCCTGATTTAGATTGCGAAAGTCTACACATAGCTGAATGTCCCCATTTTCTTCCTAACGGGAACTAAGTTCGCTACCCAAGAAGAGTGCTTTATGGGATAAATGATCTTGGCTTCAAGCATTTTCAGAAGTTCGGCTTTCATCAGGGTTTCAATCTTTGGGTTGACCGGCCTTTGCCTTTGTTTGAAGGGTTTGACCCCTTCTTGCAGCTCAATTGTATGTTGAAGCAGTCTTCGGTCATAGCCCTTTAGGTCTTGGTAAGACCATGCCACTATATCTGGATACCTCCTGCACAGAGATCGGATTTGTTCTAACTCAACTGTAGTACAGTCTATTCCAACTTTTATCACCTTCCCGAATTCAAGCTCTAGATCTTGATATTGCCTAGCATCAACTTTGATTTTGTGGGAGACTGCTCTGTCATTCTGATCGAACAGGCTCTCCAGAGTGATCAATCCCCTTGGAACATGGTTATTTTTTAACTGGACCAGTCCTTCATACTCCTCGTCCTTCAGGTTTCTTCCCTCGACATTGGCTGCTTCTTGGACCAGGAAATTGATGATCTGTCGATCATTGTCGAAAACTTGCCAATGCATGTCCTTATCCAGCACAGAGGGCCTATAAATCATCCTTACGGCCTTCGGCTTGTGCACCATGTCGTCGGTTGGAGAATATCTAGCCACGATGGAGGCCAAGACATCAGCGTGCCTATTTTTCTTTCGTGGGATGGACTGCAGATTGAGTGATTCGAACTGTTCAAGCAGGTCCAATACTCTGTTGCGGTAGGCTTTAAGATAGTGCTTCTTGGAGATGCACTTGTTGGTGACTTGATTGCATACCAATTCTGAATCTCCGAAAATCTTGAGATGTTTTATGCCTAACTTTCCTGCTTTCTTCAATCCTAGGCATAGAGCTTCATATTCTGCTGCATTCTTGGTGCAGCTCCAAACTAGCCTGTAGCAATATTCCTTTTGCTCTCCAGACGGTGATACTAAGAGTATCCCTGCCCCGGATCCATTTTTGCATCGGGCTCCGTCAAAGAACAATTGCCATAATTCTTCTTGGGTAGGTATCTTATCTTTTGGCTTTATGTGTTTCTCTGGCTCTGTGATGGTGTAACATCCTATTTCTGTCTCTATCATGGCATTGAAATCTGTCAATGAAAATTCAACTTCAGAATTTAGCTGTGCAAAGGATTCCTCTACTAGGTCCACTTGTTCTACTCCCTCTGCTATCGCATGGACGGGATCATTGCATTCTTCTTCGGTCATCTTCTGTATGAGAAACGTAGAAGGTTTCTCGTTGTAAATTTTGACTTTCCCTCCCTTGAACGGAATCTCTAAATGCGAATAGTCCATGGATAGGTATCCCCCCAGCTTTTCTGTGAATTCCCTTGAAAGGCACATGCTAAAATAGGGCTCCAGATCTACAACTACCACCTCCTGTATTACCACAATTTGGGGTACCTTGTGCAGCTGAATAGGTATATCCTTGATTACACCGACCATTTTCACAGGAGTACCGTCCAGTTGGAGCACCCCGTGGCTACTTCGCGTGTACTCCATTCCTATTTCTTCGCAGACCGCCTTAGGCATGACTGTCGTTGCTGCCCCTGAATCAATCATACAATTGTGGACGATGTGCCCTTCCATTTGTAAGGACAGGTAGAATGGAGGAGGCCTGTTCTTTCCTGTTATGGATGTGGACAGGGTTTGCACTATGTGGGCGGTGCTGACTTCGCAGCTTTTGCAGACTTGAAGGACTCTTGCAGCAGGTCTACTTGTCTTGGCAGCTGCAAAGCGTCATATAGGCTAATTTTGGCGGGGATCCTTTTTAATTCATCCACGATGTTATACCCTATGAGGGCATGCGCTTCGGGCTCCCTTTTGGCTTCGTACTTTGTGCGATATTGCTCCGTGACTTCGACTCTTTGCCGCTTGGTTAGCGAAGCGAACTTAAGCTTTTCCCTTGCCTCGTTCTTTAGTTTCGGCTCGAGGCGGGGCTGTGGAGGCTTGTTGGTTCTTTTCTTTTGTTGGCGCGGGAAGCAAAACTTTGTCTGGGGCCTTAACAGGTTGTTGCTCTTTTGGGCGGCGAGTATACACCTTCAAGGGAGCCATTTGAGCTGCATCCACCTCCATTGGCCTTTTTCCTTCCTTAGTAAGAACTGAAATTTGTTCTTCTTCATCCACCACCAGGTTCTGATATGCTTGCCTTATCATATTGACTTGTCCAAGTAGGGTTGCTCCCCGACGGTGTACCGCACATAATGCTGATGCAGCATACATGTATTCTCCTCATGTGGGTCGTTGCATGTGGAGCACCAGTACACAGTGTCAGAAGTGCTTGTTCCTTCGTCGATCACAACATTCCTTGCCGAAGACTTCCCTGGTAGAACCACTTGATCTTTGGTGAGCGTTGATGGGGGTTAAGACCTTCTTGGAAGGAATTCCTGATGCGCTTGTTTCTTTTTCATGATAACCATATCATTGGACAAATTCTGCACCGTGGAGTTCAGAGATTGAACTTCCTGCAGTATTTTCGCCTGCATATCTTCAGCTTTGGGGGCCAGTGGCAATGGAGCCATCGTCGGTATCGGAGGCAAGGCAGGGTGTTGAGGTGGCGCCGGTAACGTGGGAAATGCCGAAGCGACAATAGGCTGTGGTGCTGAAAATGCAGGGAAATGCACTTGTGGAGTAACGATCTAGGTTACAACCGGGTTGGGGTTCCATGATGAGATGGGATATACAGGGGTTGTAGAGATTTGCGAAGTAGCTGCGCTCGGGTACTGTGTCTGCAGAAATTCCGGGAATATAGGCATCGGCATCCTTTGGGGAAGCTTCCCTACGACTATTAGATCCATTTCCGCTTTCTGGGCTAGCTCATATAGTTCGGGAAAAGTATTCACATTCGAATACCTTACCATTACACTGATATCTGGATTAAAGGCCTTAAGGTAGTAGTATGTCTGCAGCCTTCGCTGGTTGGCCGAAGTCCAGTGGGTACTCTTTGCCAAGTCCGAGCGAACCTCACATTGAAATCTGCAATCTCCTCCTCGTGGGTGCCTCCGAATTGTTGTGAATCGATGCAAGAGGGAGGAAGGATCGACAGACTCATTAAAACCTCTCATCAGTTGTCCAGCTAACTGGTCCCAACTCGTTATAGTGCCAGGCGGTAGTGATCTATACCAATAGAGGAGTTTTCCTCGGAGAGACAAAACCAGGACCTTCACCATGACTCTTTCTTCCGTAATGTCATGAATTGCTGCCAGAGAAACTATATCTTGAATGTGTTCCAAAGCTGTCTTCCCCGTGCCGTCAAAGGTAGGGATCTTCTTCATTGCAGCAGGCGGAACCTGCCCTTGTCCCGCTAAGTTTAATGGTCCGGAGGAGTTCCATGCTGGGAACAATCTGGGCGGTTGTTGCTGTGGCGGCAGCTGCTGTTGCTGTTGTTGTGCCATGCTGGTGCCTGGGTTTGGAAAAACAGGAGTTCCCGAAGTTCCTTGTTGATGGCTGACCGAAACGGAGACACTAGGATGATCAGGGGAGTTAGGAGGATTGGGAGGAAGACTAGCTGCCGTGCTGTCCGAGTTAGGCCTTCTTCGTCAAAAGCGGCCTCTTGCGAAGACGCTCCACGTAACAGCAGTTCGGGTGTTACTAACCTAGGGCGTTCCCCGAAGGCGTCAATATAAAGTTCAAAAAACTCAGTTTTTTCCCCACTATTCCTAACTCTATATCTTGTTTGCATGAAGGCACAAATTTTTTAGTATCGGTCTTAACGACTTTGAGATTTCTAGGTTGAACAGAGTCGCCAGATGCTAGAGTCCTTTTGGTAATGAGATGAGCATCTGCTCTCACTACCACTCACAAGGTGAGACTGACCGGGTCCCACCGGGCATGCCAGAAACTGTTGGTCACAAATCTGCCACAGGAAAGGATTTTGGGAAGGATACGCGCCCTAGACCTGGACCAACATTGAAAGGCCGAGGGGAAGAGATGCCCCCCGTGCCAATATCCGGAGAAAGGCCGGCTCTTGAACTAAACTACTTGATGTTTTAAGATAAGAGTGTAGGAAAGAAATAAAAGGGTAGGGTAAGAAGTGTCAACAATTCGGTGGGAAAGAACCAACAACACGATTATCAACTAATAACTTGAAAAAGCAGCAATAAATACCAAGAATAATGCAAAGTTCCCTATGTATCTTTTGGAAGAGTTCCAGAATTCAACTATTCTCCCACTCCTAAATCGAGATTTCAGAATTACAGTGACTAGGAAAATATGTGAACGTAACAGAAACCACTAACCACAGGCGGCATAAAAGGAGTTTAACACAATATTATCTCCCCTATGTATCCTTCGAGGAAAATTCCGTGGTTCTCGTCCCCGATTACACACCTAAATTCAGGATTCAGAATTACGGTATACAAACAAAGACGGAATAGCAGAAATAATCACAGAAGGCAGCATACAAGAGAGAAATAAGCCCAAAGTCTTTAATATCAATTGCAGGAACCAGTTACTTGTATATTTGGATCTTGGCTTCTCCAAGAAGCCAAGATCTAGATATGGATCTGAATCTGGGAGGTCTACATGGGCATTCTCCCAAGAAAAATAAAGGATCTAAAATATGAAAGTTTTTATGCAGTGAAGCCCTAGCAAATTGGAGAGCAATTTCATATCCCCTTATGGAATAGTGAAGTGCTATCAGATTGAGCAATGACAACGCACCATTCAATAATTCAGTTCCACATGAGCTTCACTATCAATCCATATCTGGACATGAAGGTGACCCTTGAACATCAATTCGGATGAGGGATTGAGTGCCGCTACCCCTGGTTCACGAGGAAGAAGATTTCAGTTTACAGCAATTTTCTAGCAAGAGTTCCCCCCTTTTGCATTACAATTCATGGGTTTTTATAGAGGACCCGACCCTCTGAACCATCAATGCACAAAATCTGAGAGTACGCCCTCGAAAACCTGAGAAATCTACCTTCGCTCCTCCCGTGAGCGAGCTCTCACATCTGTTTCTATATTTGGCAGTTAAGGCCGCATTAGCCGGGAAAATCTGCATTAATGAGCCGCTTGACTTGTCCTAAATCTTCGGGTGCGATGCTCAAGTGGCTGCTAGGTCCGTCGGGTTCTCCCCCTGCGACTGATATTTCCTCTTCCATTGCCAAAAATGAGTCCCGGGTCTTTCGGGCAAGTAAAAATGCATTTATGAAATACTCGATTGCCTTGAAAAGATACTCGGCCTTGGTGTGTGTGCCCTGGAGAGCTTCGCTAAATTCCAGTTCGGGGACCTACTTTGCGACGGATGTGAGTGGAAGCGGGGCTGACCTCTCTGCATGGGTGCTTCGCGCGAAGGGGCCTTCAAAAACAGCTTCGCAAAGACTTAGCGCCGAAGCAGATTTGCCTCTTCAAAACATGGTTCCCAATCTCTCATCGCTTTGCCGGGAAAACGGGTTGAAGGTTGCTTCGCAAATGGATGCTTCGTTGATGGGCTGAAAGAGTGCTTCGCTGCGAAGCTTTTTCAAAATGGCCGTTCGGGGGTCTTTCGGCTGAAGTAGAATCTTGCCTTAGAATATTTCTCCGACTTCTTCAAGGCAACTAGGCTCCTAGTGAGGGAGCTTCGCACGAAAATTGGCCGAAGCGGGTGCTTCGCAGCGTCCCAAGGCGAAGCAAAATCTTATTGGAAAAACGGTTCGCTAGGGAAAGGGGCCGAAGCGGGTGCTTTGCTGAAATTTCGGCGAAGCAGATTTCATACTTTGCAATTTTTTCTATCGCTGCTTTGCCGCTTCACAAAAACAGGGCCCGAAGCTAGTCTCCTAGAAGCTTCGCTGGCGAAGCTCTTTTCATGCCTTAGAAAATTTTGGGCATGCATTTCATTTTCCTGTTTTCTCTTGGCGAAGCTATGGGCGAAGCTTCTATACATATAGTTTATTTACAAAAGGGGCAAAAAATGATAGCCAAAATTGCTAGAGTGCTGTTTACAACCAAAAGAAAGAAAACAAACCAAGAAATTTATCACAGAATTTTGAATTTTGCCACCCCTCCAAGCAATGTGACAAAATTGTCAACAGTGCTCAGGGATCCAGAATAGATCACCTTGTTTGGATCTGCGAAAGCGGCGATCTGGCCGTTATTTGTAAACACAGTCACTACAGACCGGTATTTTGTTCTGCACTCGTTGTTGGCATAATTTTTCTCCAGTCTGTATTGTATCGATGGGATGCAAAATGCTCTGCTGTGAGAAGGGAATCAAAGCCATGCGGAATGCTAAAAACAATCCGACCTCTTGCTCTCTGTTTGCATTGCTTGTCAGTGTCTTAAACAAAACTTGGATGGAGTGCAATGGTGCCCCTCTGATCCTATAGACCTTAGGGAGGGAATGAATACAAAGGTATTTGAAGCTGAATAGTTCAGAGAAAAGGAGAGTTGGCTCTTCATTTTTATCTGCGAGTTCTGACACCACCGGTGATATGCTTTGATAGTTTAATTGTTCAGAATGGATATATTTATACATGTTGATCATAACTAATTTGGTTACAAATAACCAAACTATTCCCAGAATCTGAACTATATTTGTCACTACATACCAAAATTCCAAATAACATATGGTAGAAACAAATAGATAATTGACTAATTAATAGTCTAACATCCACATTAACAAACAAACTATGATGGAATATTTTCTAACATTTCTCAATGAAAAGGATCTATTTGATTTTGAACACCTAGTTGTATGACTTTGAGAGGGAATTGTCAAAAATGTCATCAATCCACTCACCCTCCAAATCTGATGAGGGAAAAACTATGAACCTTCATACTTATCTTTGCTTAACCTTATTTCAGTCTTTCTTCGTCTTGCTTGGAAGAAAGAAGACCCTTTTTCAAAAAAGTCACAAACTTTTACATTTTTCTTTTTCTAATTTTCAAACTAACTTCCATCTCTGCTTTTCCTTTTTTCTGGTTTGTTTGAACTATTTTCCCAAATTGTGCTCTCGCTGCTAAAGCTAAAGATCAGTGACTTTATCCTGCTTGCACCACTATGTCAAAGATGACATCTATGCTAACAAAAGCCTTTTATTCGGAAGATGATAATGTGAGCACCCTTTCTTTTGATCATATTATCCAAGATGTAAATTTTGTCTACTGTTTGCATTCAACTTAGTCTGATGTTCTTTTGGAGCTACTTATAACAAACATACCCAAATATGCATGTGTTTAATCCATGGTTAATATTGATACCAAGCTTTATAAGGAGTCAAACCATAAAATGCCAAAGTATGCTGCCCAATTTGGAGATACATTGTTATGTGTGCTGCATTTCTTCAGAATGTTTTTGCCAAACATCTATACTTGATCATTGATAGAATCGTTTGGCAAAGTAGTGAGTTCATTCTTTTACAGATTCTATGTTGCTATGGGCCAAAATCCATGTGCATTAGAAAAATAAAAAAAGCCATAATTAATCGAAGGCAACTCTCTCCTTCCATATCTGATTGCTAGGTTGTAATCATGTGACCTGTTTGTGATTTAATGGTAAGGCTTTGACTTTGTTGCATGTTTCAAAAGAATTGAATTTTTATTTGAGAAAGTACACCCTACACATATTAAAAGAATATCCGTAGAAAGAATGAAACAACTCACACAATCTATACAGTGAAACTGTTAGATGGACTCAAGACTCCTTGGAAACTAAAAATTGTATGGTATGCAACATGAACGAAGTAAAGGATGAAATCCATTCCCTCTTAACCTGCCCACTATACGATAATGACATACTTGATTACACAAACATTTGCAATCACGAACTAGTTTGTAAACCTGAGAATCAGTTCAGTCAAACAAAACTTGTAGTAGAGCTTAACACTCGCAATAATCATTTTCTATCCATCTAGTTCAACTTTGATGGTTTCTACAGACCAATTTACCCTGAAGGACGTTAAAGTCATCATCATGACCATATTCTCCTTGAAGGTAATGGTTCTTTTTGTTTTTGGTTTCTGCCAAAATTCATTTCTTGTTTTAGAAAAGATTTTGCTTTACTTGCTAATTTGTTTCCAATATAATGATACCATGGAGTTATTATAAACTTTCTACTTCTCATTTTTGCTTTACTTGCTTTAGAAAATATTTTAGAAGAGTTCTAAATTTAACAGCTTTGCTAAACTTGTCGCAATTCTGCCAAATTTGGCAACACCCTGGCAAATAGGAAAAACCCAGTCAAGTTATTTAGAAAACTTTAAATCAGGCTAGGCACAATTGTTAACTTTGTGTAGTATTATAATAGTTTTTGAAAGAATTACCTGTGTTGCAAATTGATGTAAAGTCGCAGAGCGTTATTCAAATGTCTATTTTGTGTGCCTTTGTGGGAGGCTTAAGACGTTCTTGATCCCTCCTCCATATTCAACATTGTCAAGGCGTGAGCAGACCATGCTATGCCATGTTAGGACCTGTCCATAGAGGACCCATATGATTTATTTTAACTAAACCAACTACACCCTAAAGTATCTTCAAACTAATAAGATGTTTATAACCTTTAACCTTTAGTTAAGACTTCACATGACCTAAGAGACATTGAACTTATCACTTTTACAGACTCAGAAAATTAAACTTATGACTGCTTTTCACTGTCCTTCCCATGGAGTGACCATTTGGTACTTAATGGAATACAATTAACCAAAAACAATGTTTTGGTACTTAATGGAATACAATTAACCAAAAACAATGTTTTATTAACTGAGCATGACCTTTGATATTGTTTATGGAAGTGAACTTTTCACAGGATGAATTTCAAATTGCAATGAACCAAATAGCATATTCTATTCTATGTTCTGACCAGTCACCAGTTTTGGCAGCCTTCCATGGGGAAAAACATCTCATCTTTGTGTGCAATGACAGAATGAGTAAATGCCAATTTTAGGAATATTAAATCTATTGAACTTTTCCACTTCTATCAAGCCTTATGTTAAGACTTCACATGACCTAAGAGACATTGAACTTATCACTTTTACAGACTCATAAAATTAAACTTATGACTGCTTTTCACTGTCCTTCCCATGGAGTGACCATTTGGTACTTAATGGAATACAATTAACCAAAAACAATGTTTTGGTACTTAATGGAATACAATTAACCAAAAACAATGTTTTATTAACTGAGCATGACCTTTGATATTGTTTATGGAAGTGAACTTTTCACAGGATGAATTTCAAATTGCAATGAACCAAATAGCATATTCTATTCTATGTTCTGACCAGTCACCAGTTTTGGCAGCCTTCCATGGGGAAAAACATCTCATCTTTGTGTGCAATGACAGAATGAGTAAATGCCAATTTTAGGAATATTAAATCTATTGAACTTTTCCACTTCTATCAAGCCTTAGATATCCCTAAGGAAAGATGCAGTCATCTTGTTTTGTAAATTACTTCATCTTGGCTTTTTGGTGATAGCGTACAATGTGGCTTCACTATGCTCATGTTATTGATTTGGTTGCTACTACCTGCCTTTTAATAAGCATATATTAATGTGCAAGGATTTATATTCTCTAAATGATGTGGTTCAAGAAGAATAAATGCATTTCTTCAAGTTTTACATATTCTTTGATTGGTAACCATTACAATTTTGTAAGCATAGATTACTTTAGTATACAGCACAACACGGATTTCTGTGTATGCTTTGTTTGATGCTATGTTATTTTTGGCAGATCCTGTTAATGGCTGGGGTTTTGCAAAAATGATTTTACATGTGATTAGTTGTTACCATATCCACAAGTAGAAGGTTAATTTGCTCGATTCAGAAGGAATGCTCTTGTCATTATTCCTGCCTTATCTTTCTTCCCAGCACGGTTGGATTTGTAAGAAGCAGAAATAATTGTCATGATCTGCAAAAGCTGTTGGACTTCAATAAATGTTGTGGCCAACTTTCAATGTTGCTCCCATTGTGAATAAAAGTGCAGCACAAAGGAAGATGATTTGGTCACAAGCTCAATGTTTTCTGTTTATTTCAATTTTCTGTACCATGATGCTGTTTGGTGTTCTCGCCTTGAGGAATCAATGAAACAGACAATGCATGTAGCATTGCCTCTTTACTCTTTCATTTCAGAAAATCTTATCACATAAAAAATAAAAAAGAAATATTCACGGTTATTTGTAGTCTGATTAAATACAAATGAACACAAATACAAATACTAAATGTTACAAGAATTAGAATGGGGCACTTGCACACCGAACAGATGGATCACATTGACCCTTGGAAGCCCCAAGTGAGAGAAATTGCTTTTTCTTCGAGATATACAACATGATGCGAATTATTAAAATTTGAAATAGCTAGCTAGATAGGGAAATTGATCCCTTGTATACATTCATATTCTAAACCTAAAACCATGGTGGTATTTTATCCTTAGTATTACATCGAAAATGGATCACCACTAACAAAGGCATTATAAGAGGTTGCTATATAAGCTATTAAACCATAACTAGATACTATGAAGATGAGCTTTATATCAACATATTTGTTACGTTGCATCATAGAATGTGTGTCTGTTCATGTAAACTACTCCAAATGGAGAAAAACTGGAATGAAGCCATCTGATTACATAATTCTATTTTGCACTTTAATTGGATCTTATCTAATAAAAACGGAAAGGTAACAATTTCTTAAGAATTGGTTCTCTACTTAACGAAATGCCCCATAACCAGGCTAACTGAGATATTGATTGGAGATAAATGATCTTTGCGTTAGCTTTATAACTAGTGATAATTAACCATAATTTCGTATTAGAGTCAAGATCTTTGACTGGTATATAAATGCTCTTGCATTATCTTTATTTTTTTCTAAAGGTTCTTCCATCCACTCAACGTTTTGTACCTTCATGTGTTTCAACTTTTTAAGTGTCTATTCCCTTAATATTGTATTTATTTTATTTAAATATGTCTATTCCCTATATTGTATTTATTTTATTTAAATATGAAATTTGAATTAATGTTCATAGATGGCCAAGGTATAATTTTTTTTATATTGAACATCGTTTACAAATATTTACAAATATTTACAAATATCAGCGCTCGTTTGAGCAAACACAAGAGGAATCGACCTCACAACCACATGGATGATAATAACCAGGCAAATTCCATTACACCAAATGCCATTCGGCAAGGTACAATTATAAGACGGCTTACTAAATATAATTTTGATAACAAAAAGTAAAATACTAAATTATTACAATTCTAAAACAAAAATAATATAAGAAGAGGAAAAGTGTTTTTGAGATTCCATGACCCTACAATTGTTGTATATTCATCATAAGAACTCATTAGTTATATAAGCATAGACAAGTAAACAAATACGATGATTTGTATGTCTTTTATATAAAGAATAATGTTTTTAGTTTATATATATATATATATATATATATATATATATATATATATATATATATATAACTTTGACATGCATGTTTGTTTATCAGAAATATTCCAAAACTTTATGTTGCAAATAAAACAATTAGTAAGGTATAAAACTTATATTTCATGGTTCTAATCAACTTTTCACCAAAACATGGAAAACATACTAAATGACAAAAATATAATATAGTTGTGAACCATTTTAACCTATTGCATGTTAGCAATCCAATACTTTCATAGGATCTCATAATATATTAAGGATCTCACAATATATTAATATAAAGTATTCACACAATGAAACAAACTTACATATAATATTATTGATAAATATGTCTACTTATGCAATGCACTACAATGTAATGCAAGGCTTATTCAATACTTTATTACAAAACTTTGTCTTCAAAATATACATACATGAGACTCTTTATATTCACAAAACTTGATCTTTATACTTACATAAACTCTTCATCTCTTCATACTCACAGGAGATCTAACTCTTTATATTTTTTAATACATAATAATAAATCTCACATATTTATATAAAGATAAAGTCTCTCATGATTGCACATAACTTATAACTCCTCACTTGTAAAAATGACACTTCGCTTACATTACTCACTTATTAGCATGATACCTCACCTACATAACTCTCACTTATTTACGTGACACATAACTCACATTTAATAACATGATGCCTATTATATACTCAAATACTAAATACATTCTAATTTAAATTATTTACACGATACAAGGTACCAAATAATGTAATACTTCAAACACCCCACATATTACATTATTTGGTATACTATCTTTGTTAGATTTCTCCTTCCCAACAATATGATTATTACTATGTTTTGGGCATTACATTTATCGTTATAATTGCTCTTTCCCATACAAAGTTAGCAAATGAATCCACAATACCCCCTATCTATATCCATACCATAAGACACACTCTCACCAAATGGGAGTGCATGCTTCTGTTTGAGTTTGTTTAGCACATTTGTTGCATCAAACTCAACATTATTGCAAAGCTGACGTGGGATAATCTCAAGGGATTTTGCATAGGAATTAATAAACAACTGTGACTTTCCTACTATTGTTCAAGTATGTTGCCTTAGAAATTTGCCAATATTAATAGCACCACCACCCACTAGAATAGTAGAGTTCTCTAATGCTCTTCAAACTATCATGATGGCATCGTGCAAGCTTCTTTTTGCTTTATCAATGATATGGTCTGCTCCACCATGTAATAGTATAGTTGTACTTTGCCTAGATGGACAACCATTGCATATATTGAATTGCTTATTGCCCACTTGTTTCTCTTCAAAATATTCACAAGTTCCAAGTACCTTGGGCACAATATTGCAACAACACTGTAGATACTCCTTTGTGACTCAAATGACAAAAAGCATCTTGATCGACAAAGTATTGAGTTGCCAAATTACCAATTGCCAATCAAAATAGTATAATTTTACCCCATTTTTGACACAAATCCAATTTATCATATATAATATTCCATTCTGCATCTACAATTGATTGATACTTTGTTGGATGTGACAACCTAACTTTCACGTTCTCTTTAAGCTTCCCATGTTGAGCAATTTTATGAAAGAGTTCTCTTCTCGTAACATACTCAAGAACAAAATATATTTCATCTTGCTTGCCATAACCTTATAAAGTTTTATGATATTAGGATGTTTTGCTAGTTTCATTGTCAAAATTTCTCTTTATCTTTTCAACTATTTTATCATTCAATATTCTTACCTTACTTAGCACTTCAATGACAAAATTTTGTCTCGTTCCCATGTTCTTCGCCAGCCTAACTTTCACAAACGAGCCTTCTTTGAGAGCTCTCCCAAACTCGTACTTTCTAACTCTCGTATGCATGACCAAGCCATGGCTGCTTAATTTTTAGTAAATAATTTCTCCAGGCTTCAATCTCGCATATCAGAAGGGTAAAAAAACCACCAAGTCATAATAATTTAATGCCAAATACATATTGCCAACTATTCCCCAAAGCCTCTAAAATGACAACAAATACACCTCCATGTCATTATCTTATTTCTTTATGATGTGGGTTTATTTCAACAATTTTTTTGAAACATGGTAGTAAATTCAAATCAAAGTCTCGTAACATTGCAAATCTCAACCACTCAAAACCTGCAACAACTCAAATTCCTCTTGTTAGTTGTTACTCTTGGACGTTATTCTTCATCCCTAGGTTCATGTGTTGGAATATATTACATTATTTGGTACATGCTAATGTACCACCTTGGGTACATCTTTAGATTAGGAGAGTGTCCTAGATTAGAGTGTGAGTATTTACTTTATGCAATGTAATAAATGCACAAGTATTATTAGAGTGTGCAAAGTATTTTGGTAATGTAAATGTGCATAATAGTCCATGTGCACATGAGTCCATAGAATAGGAAGATGAAGAGTCTCTAGAAGAGTGAAGGCCAAGAGTACTCCATATGAAGAGTCACATTCCATTATATATGTATCTATGTGTGTGAGTGTGAGATATACATTGTAGAATGAGAGTGTGTGGAAGTATGGTGTATTTGAGATCTTTATTCAATGGAGATACAATTTTCGTGAGCATTTGTTAATGGCAATTCTATGAGTTATTGTTGAAGTTATTTATGAGTTTTATATGTTTAGAATATTGCCATTATCTTATATTTCATATTGCAACTTTATTTTAGATCTTGTGGTTATTTTATCTTAAGTATTTAGCTTCAAAATCTAATAGTGGTATCAGAGCTACAACAAGGTTTTGTCTTGCACATGTTTTAAAGTTGCAAAGGAGATTTCCACTAGTTAAGGAGAAACCAATGAAGTTGAAGAAATTACCTCTGGAAAAGAAAACTAGGGAAGATAGTATTTTTCACTATGTTGAAGGAAAACCAGTGAAGTTTGAAGATTTACCTATTCCAAGAGCAAATTCGAAATAGAAGGAAATTTACAGGTCTTGAAGATAGACCTTGACATTGATGAGATTAAGAGACCCAAGAAGGAGGTCCTATTGAAAAGTTTGATATATTGAAGAAGATTCCAGATTGCTATTTGGCTAGAGTCTTTCCACAGGGTTGAAGGAAAACTCGTGAAGACTAGGATTCAACATAGATTTCTTTCCACTAGTTTTGAGAATAACTAGTGAAGTTTATTGATTTTAGAATTCTAGAAATTTGAATGTATTTGGTTGCTACTGTCTAAGTTTTTTGTTGCAAAAAATTAGTTCTCAGAAGTTGAGAAGCTTCCTACAATAGATAGAGAAGAATTTCACCTTTGATTGCCTAAAAGTCTATGTGCTTTCCTCGTGCAGGGATTAGTTTTGAGTTGCAGCAAAAGAGTAGACATTGCAGATTAAGGAGGTCCAAGAAAGAGGTCTCATTGAAGATTGAAGACTATAGATTGAATACTGTAGACATTGAAGATTGAGGAGACCCACGAAGGAGGTCCCCATAGAAGATTGAAGACTAAATATTGAGGAGACCCAAGAAGGAGGTCCCCATTGCAGATTTGAGAAAGAAGATTGAGAAGGCCTAAGAAAAAAGGTCCATTGAAAGTTTGAAGGAGAAAGAAGAGAATAGAGAAGAAAGAAGGAGATTTGAGAAGCTACAGAATTTTGGAAACCCAAGTGAAGAGGTTTCAAGCAAATTTGGAAGAAGAAAAAAGAAGGCTAAAGAAGCCCTATTGAAGGAGTTGAAGAAGTGGCCATTGGAGGAGATTTGAAGAAAGCTCGAGGTAGAAGATTGCAAGCAGGAGAAGCTCCTGAAAAGAAGAATTTGGGATAATTATCGCCATATGACAACAAGCCCAAAAGGAAGAAGGATTTGGCAAGAAGTTTGCCAAATTTTGGAAAGAGTTTTTGAAGACCTCAAGACATTCAGATTCTTGAGGAAGAGGCTAGCGGAAGAGGCCAAATTTGAAGTCAAAATTTGACAAGAATATTGGAGGAGAAAAATAATAGAAGAGGCCACCAGATTTGAGAATTTTGAGGACAACCATAAAATATTTTGAAGGCTGATTTGCAAAGGAGGTTGCTGATTTTCGAGGCAAAAGTTGAAGGATCACAAGACAAAAAATTGAAGAAGATATAGAGCTGCATATTGGAGAAGATTTGGGAAGATTTTGAAGAGCCCTTGAACAACCAATTGAAGGAAGGCTTGACAGCAAAAGAAGACAACAATTTGAAGGAGATAGAGGAGATTATTGGACAACAAGATGAGGAGACATTAGATTTTTAAAGCAATTGGGCAGCATTAGAAGGAGAAGAGAGAGCTACATTTTGGAGAACTTTAGGGCAGATTTGAGAGAGTTTTGGACAACGAGCAAGTTGATATTTGGGCAGCAATTAGAGCTACAAAATTGATAAGTTTAGAGAAGCAAAGTGAAAGGAAGTGAAGCTGCAAAATTTACAAATTTGAGACAGCAAAAGGGTGAATCAAATCACCAAGGAGATTAGCTACAAAAGGAGGCCAAAAAGGTATGTGATATTGGTGCTACAAAAGTTTATTATTCAAGCATTAAAACTAGTCTACGTTAAGTATTTGAGAGCACCATATTAGCTTTATTAAATTCAGAAAAAGGAAGTTGAAATAGAGAGTCTTCAAGCAAAAGAAGGTGGTAGCATTCTTGTCCTAAAATCTGCAAAAATAAAACAACAAAGATCAAAGTTAGAGTTTGCTTGAAAAGGAGAAATAAGGAGGAAACAATATTAGTATTAAATGTTGTTTTTACAAGCTTATAAAAGTGCAGATTTGTTGAAGTGAAAAGAAACCGAATAAGGGTAGATTTACTAAGCAAATAGAAGACCAAATAAGGGCTCAAAATAGAGCAAATTTTAGAGTGTCTAAAGACACCAAGGGAACCACCGAGCAAGAAAAGGAGGAGCCACTAGTTTGAAGAAGTAAAAGCACCACCGAGTTGGAAGAGCCACCACAACTCAAGGAAGAGCCACCAAAAAATGAAAGGAAGCCACCGAGTTGAAGTTCCAATGCCATAGCTCCACTCAAGGAGCTCAAACGAAGGCAACCAAGATGTTTTTGCAAAAGACATTGAAGGGACATGCATAGAGAAGACAAAGCATTGAAGAGGATGAGCTAGGGAAAACTCCAAGCGCCAATATTGAAGGAGACATTTGAATTTTTGTTGGAGGCAAGACACTTGTAAAGTGTAACATCCAATTTGTCATAATCTCACCAAACTAAGCAAAGTAACGTTGTAAGGGGAATAGAAATGCCTGAGGAGAACAAAGTGAGCAAAATTGAAGTAGAAGAGATTGAGTGCCATGTGGCACATGAGAAGTGAAACGTCAATAGGCTTGGAGTAATTCAAATGTTTGTAGCGAATATATTAATGCATGATTCGAGGTACCAAATATAGGAGAAGTTTGAGTTTGATTTTAGAGAATGCTTGAAAGAGGAGCGAAAGCAAGTAAGCACATTTATTGAAGTCTGAGTGCAAGCAAGGAGGAGACATTCCATTCGGCTCATGCAAGAGGGTCATCCAAGAGGCACCAACGAAGGGAGTTGAAGGGTCAAACCCAAGTCCAAAAATAAGTCTGCACCACTATCACTACCACTACCACTTCTACTACAACAACAAGGCTAACGTATTTGAGTTTTAATTTGAGCGCCTTGAAATCTTGGGAGTCAGTTGACTAGTCAAAGAGGAGAGAGTCATTTTTTCAAAGCAAGCTAGAGTACAACAAATAGGAGTAAGAGCTCCATACGTACAATAGAGAAGGAGCGCCGATCAAGAGAAGGTCAAACATTTTTGACCAAGATAATTTGCGCCTCAAGATTGGAGGTAATTTATTTTATTTGAAATTAATTATATGCCCAAGATAGGAGTTATAAGGTTGGATGAAATTATTATTTTCTAAGGTTAAAGTGAAATTATTTTATTTACTTGATTATTGGAGAGATAAGATATTGAAGTAATATTTGAAACCTTAGAAACTTGATTATTGCTATTTGAAAGTTTTATGAAGATTTGAAAATTGATTTGAAGAATTGAAGGAATTAATTTGAAGTTTTGTAATTTGATTATTTGAGTTTACAAAACAATTTGAAATATTTGCAATTTGATAAGTTTGGAGAAATAAGGTTTCCTACATCAAATTAGGAATACAAAACTTGCAAATATATTTTTATAGAATTTCTAAATTTCTAAATTTGGAGTTATAAGGAATTCAACACCAACATAGGATTGAGAAATTTAGAATTGAAGAAATTATATTTTTTGAGATTTGGGAGATAAAAGGAATTCAACATAAGTTTTTGGAAAACTGAAAATTGCATTGATATTAAGTCTCTTATTCAAAAATTAAAGAGATATAAAGATTAAAGTTTTGAAAAACTGAAATTACTTCAAAAAGTATTATTTGACAAGTCTAACTAGGGAGATAAAAGGTTGCCAACTTTAAGATTAACAATTGAAAAATTGTTCTTAGTCTATCACCCAAAACTAAGGAGAAATAAAGAGTAGAGAACTTGAAGAATTGAAAATAGTATTTGCTCATATACTCAAATTTCAACTCAAAATTTAGAAGTTGAAAATATTTTATCAAGAAAGACAATATATTCAAAACTAGGGAGTCATAAGGTAGTCAACCTCAAAGTTTTTTAAAAGGAAAATATTCTATCAAGAATTATTCTCAATACTCAATACTAAGGAGCTAAAAGGATGTCTACTCCAAATATTTCATTGAATAATGAAATGGAAAATGAAATTAGAAAAGGAAGAGTAAAGGTTATAAAATATGGAATAAAAAATTTGATTGAAAAGTCTAAAGGAAAATTAGACTTAGTCTCAAGTTTCATTTACAAAGAAGCATTAGAAGAAAATTTTGAAACATTAGAATACTATCTGCATGCAAGAATGTTTGAAGCAATTGACAATGACAAAGATAGTGTTATGATTCCTTTAAACATTACTAGTATAATATACATGGCATTGCTTACACTTAAACATCTCAAAGAGAAGAACTTGAAACAAAAGGAGTTGATTGAATCCCTTAAGAAGAAAGCAATTGTTGATGAATCATTTCGTTTTTCATGCAATATTGATGTTTCAAGTTCACTAATTTAGGGTCCTATCATGATGCCATAAGTGAATACTCAAAAGGTTCTATACAAAAGAAGATTTTTGATATGAAGAACAAAGGCAAAGAGAAAATATTTTTTCAAGATGTTAGAGTATATTACATCATTTGGGTCATGTAAATGTACCACCCTTGGTACATAACTAGAGTAGTAGATTACTTTAGGGGGTAGTTAGCTAGTTACTTCAAGTAATATAATAAATGCACAAGTGTCTATGTGCAAGTTGTAAATGTGCAAGGTGTCCCCTTGTACAACTAGGTAGAGTGTTGGCCAAGCAATCCATATTTCTATATAAAGGGCCTCATAGTGAGTGATTATATATCGTTGTAGGTAGTAGTAGGTATACTGGGTAGATCACCATATAGATTGGTGAGGGAGTACAATGTAGTTCTTTAGCATCAGTTCTGGAGTGTTCATTTCCTCCATACTGCATTGTATCATTTTTATCACTTTCCATTAATAACATATTTCAACATCTTACATTTTTGCATATTTTGCATCCTGTGATTGCATTCTCCCATAGCTCACATTATCAAAAGCTAACAGTGGTATCAGAGCCATGGTAGGTCGATAGGATTAGGGAGAGCCACAAGGGATCACTATTGCTATTATAAGCCTGAACTCTATTGCATATTTGCAAACCAGATCTGCCATTGTGCACCATTGCATGCAAACACCATCACAAGAGAGATAGAGGAAAAGCAAATCTCAGTTCCAAAATTTTTGAGATTGCATTTGGCTAGAGTCTTTCCACAGAGTTATAGAAAACTCGTGAAGACTAGGACTCAATATTCATTCCACTAGATTGACAAATCAACTAGTGAAGATTCATCATTGATAGATTTAGATTCATCATACTAATAGTTTGTTGTAGGAAAAGGAGATTCAAGAAAGTTGGGAAGCTTCCTACAAGAGAGCTAGGAAGAATATCTTCTTAGAATCAATCCAGCACTAGAAGCAACAAATGAAAGAAGAGGAGATTCTAAGAACCTGAGGGAGTCCTATTGCAGACCTACACATTGCTGAAAAGAAGGCCATAGAAGCCTTGTTGCAGAAGAAAAGGCCATAGAAGCCTTGATCCAGAAGAAAAGGCCACAGAAGCCTTGATCCAGAAGAAAAGGCCATAGAAGCCTTGAACCTGAAGAAGACTCTAGAGAAGAGTTCTTGAGCTAGAAGAAGACTCCAGAGAAGAGTCATTGAACCAAAAGAAGACTCTAGAGAAGAGTCCATGAGAGATAGGAGATTGGTGATCTCCTTTGTTGATAGAAGACTTCCTCTAGAAGAAGTTGAAGAGACCCATCAAAGGTCTCATTGAAGAACTTCCATCCTTGGAAGAGATAGAGAAGGACTATCAAAAGTCTTATTCTAGAGATCCATGAAGAAGATCTCATTGCCAACACTTTCGTAGTTGAAGGTTGAAGGAAAGGTCTCATCAAGAAGACCAGAGAAGCTACAAGACTAAAGACCTTGGAGAGGTCTCAAGGAGAAACAAGGAGAAGGCTTGGAGAGCCTCATTGCAAAAATTGGAGAAGCCATCAAAGAAGTTCCTAGGAGAACTCATTGGAGAAATTCACTACAAAATATAGTGAAAGAATTGGGACAATTATCGCCATCCGACAACAAGCCCAAAGGAGAAATATTTGGCAAACAGTTTGTCAAACTTCAGAGAGAAGATTCATGAAGACCTCAAGATTTTTAGATTCTTGAGAAGAAAGCCCTGTTTGAAGTTAGAACTCAGATAGAAGAAACCTACCAAATCCAAGAATATTTGGAGATTGTCCTTCATAGCTAAGAAGGCACATTTCAATGAATAGATTGACTGCTAAAGGACAACAATCAAGATAGCATTACTAGCTACAAAAATTTAGAGTTCTAGGCCAGATCCTGAAGGAGAAGTTGAAATCATCTACTACAATTTCAGAGTAGCAGACTAGAAGCATTCACAGCTGCGAGCAACCACCATTCTAGACAAGAAATTTGGTGAATCAACTCATCAAGATATTCATCATCAAAGGTAAGCAACTTAGGTGCAAAAGGTTCATTACTTGAACACTTAATTTGGATTACTACTTAACTTCATTAAGCACCTTATTAGAATTTGAAAGTTGTAAAATAGAAGGTTGCATTTTAAGTCCTCAAAGAAAGTGCAGAAGATAGTTTCTGTTAAGGTTCATTACCTGCACATTAATAGGAGTTAGATACATTCTTCCTATTATCTAATTATTGAGAAGAGGACTACATTAAGAAATTTGCAGTGATCATTAGTGCATTTGAAACTACTTTGAGAGCTTATTAATAGGAGCAATAAGGTGAGATTATTAAAGTGCATTAAGTTGGAAATATTATTGGTTCATTGCACTATACTAGTTGTTCATTAAACTAGTTACTCTCAAAGGGTTATTTTATGTATTGATTGTTAAGATCAAAGGCACAAAAATCTACAAATAATCAAAGTGTCTAAAGACACTATTCAGAACTCAATACCTGCAAGATATTATGGCCTATAGAAGCCACCAAGTAGATCAAAATTCCTCCAAGGAGTGGAGAAGAAGAAGGCAACCATTAAATCAGTGATAGAAGCTACAAATCGAGACTTGGTGAGTCTCAGATTCGAGGTGCACTAAGAGTTCTTTATAGGTAAAATATTAGTGCAAAAATTACTCTTTCAAAAGTATACTATCTACGTGATTATTAGCTTGGATTCATTACCAAATTAACCAAGCAAAGGAGAGAGTTGTCTAGCAAAGAAGACAATGTCAAATCAGCCCTTGCCTACAAGGATTAGTACAGAAAAGCCACCATCAAAACCAGCAGGAGAAGCTTGCAAAAGAAGGTGCAAAAGCAAGGTATTCTATTATAAGCATATTTACATTATTTTGCACCATAATATCCTATCCTACGTAGCAAAAAGGATAGAGTCTAAGTGTCATAAAGACACATCCTTCACAAGCAAGGATCATCTCATAAGCGACCATAGAGGAGCACTATCCAAGCAAGGTCAAAAGAGCCTTCAAGAAGCTCACATCACCCATGGTTTTGGATAGTCACAATGAGCAACCTGCAAGCATACATAGCATAGCACAAGGAAGGAGCTATCATCTACAAAGGTATAAAAATAACAGCTTGAAAGTAGGAGAAGATTAAAGCATAAGGATAAACAAAGGGAGCAATACCCAAGAGATAGATGTTCATCCAAAAGGAGCACTCAAAGCCACCATTGGAGTGTCTCAAAACCTCCACCAAAGCATTGCTCATCATCCTAGCTAAAGCCACCATTGGAGTGCAATAGAACCTCCATCATAGCATTGCTCATCATCTTAGCTGGAGCCACCTATACAGGAAATACGTTGGCTTGGAAGAAGGCGTTGGAGATAAGATATCAAAAGCATTGGCTAGCAAAAGAAGAGGTAAGAAATAATACGTTGGAGAAGGTTTACATGCAAAAACCCTAAGCGCCACTTGGCATATCCCTTCTTGGTGCCCTCATATTGCTCAACGTACGTTCAAAGAAGAATGTTTAAGAAAGGCATCTTCGGTTACAAACTGGGAGGTTACTTAAGCTTAGCCATCATTGGGAGGTTACGAATGCCCAACCATCATTGCATAGGAAAATGAGCGTTAAAAGAGCTCATATCTCAATGCTCACCTTTGGTGTAACTCCCAAGCACCACTTGTCATAAGGAGGAAGGCATATTCACTATTTAATAGCACCTATTCCTGGAGAACGACAACAGATTTCAAGGCACACAATCAAGTCTGTAAGGTGTGGAAGCACGTTCATAGCAAGCATTGTGTAAGAGTGCATTCAAGACATGAAGATTCAATGCTAGAATTAGACACCCAACAAGGTCAAAAGTCCACACAAGGAGGTGGAAGATTCAGATAAAGCATCCATTAATGAAGGAGCATTAAATGCTCAACGACATCAAGCAATAACAATGTCCATTCAAGGAGCATTGGACAACGAATACAACGCTGCAAAAGGTACATTGAAGGAAGCCTATACTAAGGTATATCATGCACCAATAAGGTTATTTACTTGCTTTTATTAAAGTCTAAAAGGAGCTATAAGGTGATTTTTATAAGGTTTACTATTGCATTGGATAATACAAATCAACCAAGCATTAGTAGATAATAAAGCAAGTTTATATTTCAGAAAATTAATTATTGAGGTGCATACACATAATATAATATTTGCAATAATCAAGTAGGAGATATAAGGTTGTCAACCTTGATTAAATCATTATTAAATTGCAAATACCATTATTTTCTAATATTCCAAAAAGTAGGGAGATATAAGGCATACTACTTCAAACTATATACATATAATTAGAATTTAGAAAATTAATCTATTGGAAAGAGAAGCAAATCAATTGCCTACATATAGAGTTGGAATTAATTGGTAAAAATTATCTCATACTCATTCTAAGGAGACAAAAAGAAATCCAACCATTAAAGCATACTTCATTGGGAAAGATAAGGTAAAATTAAAAGGTTGATTATTCTCAAAACATTACAAAATCAACTTAGAAGGTGAACTAAGCATATTCTAATTATTAGGGAGACATAAGGAAGCCTACAAAACCTAAATCTAAGAGAGGTTTTATCAAATTAGTTCACATCTCTTAACTAGGGAGATATAAGGAATTCAACAAAACCTAAAGCTCTATAAAGGTTTATCAAATTGGCTCACATGTCTTAACCTAGGGAGTTATAAGGTAGATTAATTAGAATATATACTCTCATAATACTAAAAGAGATACAAAATATACAAAGCACTTCATATAATCTTATCTAGGGAACCATAATAATGTCTACTAACATCTTGAATAATGCTATCAGAAAAGACTTAAGAAAAGTACCAATCTATATTAGAAGAATGATTGATGATTCAATGGCTAATAATAAGAAAGATACAAACATAAGGAAAGAATCAATACAGTTTAAAAGGATTTATGATACTAGAAAGATAGATCCATCCATTACATATTCAAATGAGATAACAAGAGAAATTAGTGATAACTGCACTAATGAAGATATATGAGAAGAAAAGAATACTGAACAAAAGGATATCATACAAATGTATGAATGAAGTAAGAATGAAATTTCTTCAATTATCTACATTTGGTTTATCTCATCAAGGAGATAGATAAACATGATATTCCTAAAATAGATAACAAAGCACATAGAATATCTTTACTATGCACTTACTGCAACCAATTTGACATGAAAAGGTGAACTGTTGGAGCCTCCATCCTTGTAAATATTATGGAAGAAAGAACCATTTATCTTTCTTCTGTTACTATAAATATAAGTAATATAGAAGTCATGAAGAAATATTACTACACATAATAGATTGCTTCTTTCAAGATCTCATTTCAGAGGCATCCACTAACAATAAGTTCAAGCTTAACATTTGTGAAGATCAAAGAAGCAGGTCATATAAAGAATCAAAGGAGAAAAAATGGAGCCGCCTTGATCCACTTGCAACATGCCATAATATGATATCTCTAGTTCATCAAAGACGCCTGACAACAAGGAAAAATGAATATAACATGAAGACTAATGAAAAAGCAGAATCGGTTAAAGCCAAGGAATATTCAATAGAAGAAGATCCATATTGAATACTAAAGTATTCAATACCCAAATAATGTAATACAAGGGGGTGTTAGAGTATATTACATCATTTGGATCATGTAAATGTACCACCCTTGGTACATAACTAGAGTAGTAGATTACTTTAGGGGGTAGTTAGCTAGTTACTTCAAGTAATATAATAAATGCACAAGTGTTTATGTGCAAGTTGTAAATGTGCAAGGTGTCCCCTTGTACAATTAGGTAGAGTGTTGGCCAAACAATCTATATTTCTATATAAAGGACCTCATAGCGAGGGTTATGCATAAGGGGTCGGACCCAAAACGTACTTGTAAAAAAATGGCAAATCTATTTCGAAACCCTGGCGAATCTTGGGCAACTTCATGTAGGAAGACATGGCGAAATACCTTATTTTTTCACCAAAACATAGAAAAAATTGGCGAACGGGGTTCCAAGGGGCAACCTAGGTAACTCGGGAAATTTAAATGTATTCGGATGCAACCCGGGTGCAAAACTGCATCCAGATGCAAACCGGGTGCAAACTAGATCCGGATGCAACTCGGGTGCAAAACTGGATTCAGATGCAACCCGGGTGCAAACATGGATCTCAATGCAACCTGGGTGCAAACCTGGATTAAAATGCAACTCGGGTGCAAAACTGGATCCGGATGCAACCCGGGTGCAAAACTGGATCCGGATGCACCCGGGTGCAAAACTGGATCCGAATGCAACCCGGGTGCAAACCTAGACTCGGATGCAACCCGGATGCAAAACTGCATCCGGATGCAACCCGGGTGCAAAATTGCATTCGATAAAAATGCACACGATCTACTATAGAAATGGTTTCGGTCGATTGCAGCATAGGTCCAGCTATAGTGTGGTTCCATCCGGTACTACCGGTTGTAGAATAGGGTTTTAGACGATTGTAGAATAGGGTTTTGGTCGATTGCAGAATTGTGGTGTCGGGCGGATATATAGCTGGTGTCGAACGGTTATAGAACTGGGTTGATATATTCGTTGGGTGTAGAACAAGGTTTGAAAATGAATCTGTATCCCTAGGGTGTTAATTATAAATAGAGGTATACTTGGCGAGTTTGGTGGGATAATTGAGAAATTTTAAAATTTTAGGGCAAAAAGGGTACTTTATTTAGGTGGGATTACTTGCGAATTTTTCAAAATATTCGTGATACTCTCATCAAAGGACGGCTAATCGACACCTAAAATTTATTTTTTTTCCAAAAATTCTGGCTAAATGGCCGACGTTCGGGTCCCAAAAATTTTGCAAATTTGAATTTTTGAAAATGCTTTTTTTTGCCCCAATGGCGAAGTTTCGCCGCTATGCATAACCCTGCCTCATAGTGAGTGATTATATATTGTTGTAGGTAGTAGTAGGTATACTAGGTAGATCACCATATAGATTGGTGAGGGAGTACAATGTAGTTCTTTAGCATCAGTTCTAGAGTGTTCATTTTCTCCATACTACATTGTATCATTTTCATCACTTTCCATTAATAGCATATTTTCAGCATCTTACATTTTTGCATATTTTGCATCCTATGTTGCATTCTCCCTTAGCTCATATTATCCAAAGCTAACACAATAATAAAATGACAATGTGATATCACCTGAAAGCATAAAGATTGACATCAATGGTGAAGATAAGAAAAAAGAGAAAGAACCTTATCAAGAAGGCATACAGTGCAAAGTGAGTTAAAAAATGAAGAACCATATTGAAGACTAAAGTCTTCAATAACTAAATAATGTAATACAAAGGGGTTGTTGAAATATATTACATTATTTGATACATGCTAATGTACCATCTTGGGTACATATTTAGATTAGGAGTGTCCTAGATTAGAGTGTAAGTATTTACTTTATGTAATGTAATAAATGCACAAGTATTTTTAGAGTGCGCAAAGTATTTTGGTAATTTAAATGTGCATAATTGTCCATGTGCACATGAGTCCATAGAATAGGAAGATGAAGTCTCTAGAATATTGAAGGCCAAGAGTGCTCCATATGAAGAGTCACATTACATTATATATGTATCTATGCATGTGAGTGTGAGATATATATTATAGAATGAAAGTGTGTGGAAGTATGGTGTATTTGAGATCTTTATTCAATGGAGATACAATTTTTGTGAGCATTTGTTAATGGCAATTGTATGTGTTATTGTCGAAATTATTATTTAGTTTTATATGTTTAGAATATTGCCATTATATTATATTTCATATTGCAACTTTATTTTAGATCTTGTGGTTAGTTTATCTTAAGTATTTAGCTTCAAAAGCTAACATCATGCACAATCTAAAAATTGTAATGTCTTCCTTGCTTAACATCTCTACTTGTACTTGCAATCTAACATCTCCACCGACACTCAAAAACTTCTAAACCTTGCTCTTTTGCTTTTCTTGGTCTGCACTAACATTTTACCTTTTTTGTTCTTGGTTCTTGTAGTTCTTGGTTATCTTTTTTGCACTTGAATTTGACAAATACTCCAACTTTAATTATTTTATTTTAGCAATTATCAATTTTGCAGGGTCTCTTCTCTTCAATAGCCTTCCTACACCTTCTCCTTCACTGTCTTTGGCTACATTTGCAAAGATTTCTCCAGCCTCGAACCTCAACTTCTTAATTCTTCAACAATTGTTCTAAATTGCAACTTCTTTGATTTCCTTCTCTACAATCTATGCTCGTATTTCTCTTTTAAAGTCTCCTTTCATTTTTTTCAAATAATTATTTTCTTCAACAATAAAGTCTCTTTCTTCAATATTGTTTTTCACTCAAATTATCTTCAATATTCAAATCAATATTCTTCTCGATAAACAATATTTTTTTATTCTTCCTTCAAACAATTCTTCTCTTTTTTGTTTTCCTTTCTTAAATTTTCTTTAATCATTCTTGATTTTTTTTATTCAATTCAAATAATTTCTCCGCATTTGAATATTTCAAATTCTTTCTTTCAAATTTTCCTTCATTTTTTTTTTCTAAATAATCTTCTTTTTAATCCTTCAAATATTTATTATTTTAATTAATTTCTTTCTAAATAATTTCTCCGCATTTGAATATTTCAAATTCTTTCTTTCAAATTTTCCTTCATTTTTTTTTTCTAAATAATCTTCTTTTTAATCCTTCAAATATTTATTATTTTAATTAATTTCTTCTTATAACTCGTTGGTCATCAAATCCGCCTAGGTAAGGATTTTGGGTAAATGTATGCGCCCTAGACCTAGACCAACATTGAAATGCCGAAGGGAAGAGATGCCCCTCGTGCCAATCTCCGGAGAAATGCCGGCTCCTATGCTAAACTACTTGGGTGTTTGAAGACAAGAGTGCAGGAAAGAGATAAAAGGGATGAGGGTTAGAGAAATAAATAAAAAAGGAGTAAGGGAAGAGATATTGTTGATTTAAGGTGGGAGAGAACAGGAAGCACGATCGCTAACAGATAACTTGAATAGCAGTAAGGAACACCAAGAGTAAAATGAAAGAAATGTAGTATCAACCTTCCTATGTATCCTTTCGAACGAGTTTCAGGACACTGTCCCCGATCGCACATCGGACGCAGAGTTCAGCATCCAGCATACAAACGAGGAGAGATAGAAGAATCAAGCAAGGCAGGTAGCATAAAAGAAAGCCAATACAACACTTTTCTACTCCTATGTATCCTTCAAAACGAGTTTTAGGACACTGTCCCCGATCGCACATCGGACGCAAAGTTCAGCATCCAGCATACAAACGAGGAGAGATAGAAGAATCAAGCACAGAAGGCAGCATAAAAGAGAAGAATTGAGCTCAAAGTCTCTTAGTATTAATCGTAGGACATCAAGTTACAACAACTTTCTAGCAGATAGTTCTCCTCACTTTTCCATTACAATGCCTGGGTTTTTATAGAGGACCCGAGCCTCTGAATCATAATTACATAGAATGGCGAAGTATGTTCTTGAGATCTGAGAAGTCGGCTCCTCATGGCCCTCAAGACTGAGATTTCAAATCCATTACCAAAACTGGTAATTGTGACCGAGTCAACCGCGGAAATATGCAATGATGAGCCATCTGAGTGTCCTTGGTTTCTGGGTGCAATGCTCGAGTGGCCGCCATGCTTGATTGATACTTCGTCAGAGACTGATACTTCGCTTCCAATTGCCAAAAATGAGCAACGAGCTTATCGAGAAAGTAAAGAAGCATTTACGAGGCACTTTGATGGTCTCGGGAAAATACCTGACTTAAAGTGTGTGCCCATCGCGAAAAAGCAACATGTCACGATATCACGACATTTCCTTGCCTTCAGCTTGGTTCTTCTTGTTGCATCGCAAAAATATGACATGTCGTGATATCGCGACATGTCTATGTCTTTGTCTTCTTTTGTTGCTTTTAGTCGCGAAAATGTGACATGTCACGATATCGCGACACCTCTCGTCCTTCTTGCCCTTTCTTCTTGCTTCGATCGTGAGAATGCGACATGTCACGATATCGCGATGTTTTTCTCTCTTAGCGCTTTCTCCTTGACTTTGGCCGTGAAAATGCAACATGTCGCGATATCGCGACACTTTCTCGTTCTGGCACTTTTCTTTGTTGTCGGTTGCAAAAATGCGACATGTCGCGATATCATGAAACTTTTCTCTTCATGTGCTTTTGCCTTGTTGTTAGTCGCAAAAATACGACATGTCGCGATATCGCGACGGTTTTTCCTTCTGGCACTTCTTTGTCGCTCTGAGCTACGAAAACGCGACAAGTCGAGATATCGTGACAACTTTTCTCTTTTGATCTTCCTTCATGCTTTCGATCACAAAAATGTGACATTTCACGATATCGCGACGATTTTTCCTTGCTGCACCTTCTCCTCTTTTTGCATCGTGAAAATGCAGCATGTCACGATATCGTGACACTTTTTCCTTGCTGCACTTTCTTCTCACTGTCGGTCGTGAAAATGCGACATGTCGCGATATCGCGACACTTTTTCATTCTTAGCCCTTTCCTTGCGACATGTCGCGATATCGTGATAGTTTTCCTCCTTTGGCTTTCTCCTCGCTTCCAGCCGTGATTTTGCGACATGTAGCGATATCGCGACACCTTTTCCTTTTGGCTTGACCTCCTTGCTGTCGGCCGCGATTTTGTGACATGTAGCGATATCGCGACACCTTTTCCTTTTGGCTCTGCCTCCTTGCTGTCGGCCGCGATTTTACGACATGTCGCGATATCGCGACACTTTTCTTCCCTTTTTGTGGAGCTATCTTCTTTGGCTTGTTTGGTAGCGAAGCTTTTTCTTCTTCATTCTGTATACAAGGGAGTGGCATGGAAAGCCAAAATTGCTGCAACACTTACAAATGCTTTCGAAGCAACAAAAAGAAACACTTTACAAAAGGAATTTTTTTGATTTTTTTCTACCCCTTGTGTAATGTGACAAAATTGTCAACATTCTTGGCAGCTCACGGGGCATTTAGCTTGTCTGAATGCAGATATCCCAGGCCTTTATCCATTGGGAAATAGAGTCATTCCCATTGTCTTCTTCTCTGACCATCCCCTGACAACATATATTTTCTTTTTTTTTGTGCCTAAGCTTCTAAGAAACCTTAGTGCTTTCAACTCTTATTTACTAATCGGGCTATGTAGAGTATTTACACAAAAATTTATGGCATGACATGCATACCGCCACCACAAACCCAGCTTTGGGTGCCTATCCAGTGAACCTGCAATGTCCAGACCAGATCAGATTGAACTTCAGTTGATCTTTGAAATCCGGCTGGCCTCTTCCCAAAGTTGTCCACGTTGCAAACAAGGAGCAACGCAGCAGGTTGTCACTCCTGCCAGTACCCATATTGCTGATGAAATATGTGGCGAAGAAGTTTGCAGCATGAGGGGCCTCTTGGGGTACTAGTTGTGGCGGGGGCTGGAACCAATACCAGCATACTGAAGAATCTACTAACTGCGAGCTAGGTACAGGTTCTTCCATCTTCCTGATGGAGTAACAGGGCTCCTCCGACAAAGAGTAATCTTCTAGGGTCTCCTCAGGTTCAGCTTCTTGATGAGGCATGCTTAATGGACTCTGGCTGAATGCTTGCGTGTCATCCATTGGGATACAAAAAGGGTGCAAAAATGTGCCCTCTTTGTTCTCAGGTTCTGCCACTTGAGTTTGTTCTTCTCCTCGGCCCACCTCCTGATGAGGCATGCTTGATAGTTGGAAGGGGTCCTGAGAGCCATCAAATGCTTCGAGTAGTGCTTCGGCTAAGTCATACCACGAGCAAATGCTTTTACGCCCGAGCAGTCTATACCACTGCAGTGCCCTTCCTTCCAGAGACAGGACTAGGAGCCTGACCATGACATCTTCATGGAATATGTCATATATGGGCCCTAAATCAACAAGATATTCAAGGTGCTCTAGGGCCATTCCCTTAGCGCCATCATATTTTAGCACATTTTTCAAGATGCCTTTGGGAATTTCATGGTAACTTTGAATATTTAGAGGGTTATAAACATCCCATCTGGGATAACATACCCTCTCCATTATAGCAGTGGCCTGTAGAGATCACGGTCTTCGCCACTATGTCGGTGTCGCTAGGTGAACATACTTTTCTTCGCTTGTGAGGTCAAGGCTGCTCACCGAACCTTGATTCCTTCGAGATATCTTCTTTCAGATTTTAAAGGTGCCTATGATCAAGAAATCTAGATCTTCAGCTCAGTCAGAGTCGCCAGGTGATTTTACCAGATGGAGGTAAGCTAGAGATTCACCAACTCAAGCTTCCTTAAAACATGGGGACTTTTGCCATGAAGGCACAGGTTTAGGTACTAGTATTTACGACTTAGAGATTTTTGGGTTGAACAAAGTCGCCAGATGCTATTAGTCTTTTGGTAATGAGAGCATCGGTTCTCACTACCACTAGTCAGGTGAGACTGACCAGGTCACACCGAGAACTGGTTAGAACTAGTGGCCCCGGTGAAATGGGATTGTGCGTTAAAATATGGGACCTTGACTAGTTAAGGATCTCTCTGAGATAGATACAGTTGGGTCCCATCGGGCGTGCCAAAACTATTGGTCATCAAATTTGCCTAGGTAAGGGTTTTGGGTAAATGTATGCGCCCTAGACCTGGACCAACATTGAAAGGCCGAAGGGAAGAGATGCCCCTCGTGCCAATATCTGGAGAAAGGTCAGCTCTTGTGCTAAACTACTTGGGTGTTTGAAGACAAGAGTGCAGGAAAGAGATAAAAGGGATGAGGGTTAGAGAAATAAATAAAAAAGGAGTAAGGGAAGAGAGATTGTTGATTTAAGGTAGGAGAGAATAGGAAGCACGATCACTAATAGATAACTTGAATAGCAGTAAGGAACACCAAGAGTAAAACAAAAGAAATGTAGTATCAACCTTCCTATGTATCCTTTCGAACGAGTTTCAGGACACTATCCCCGATCGCACACCGGACACAGAGTTCAACATCCAGCATACAAACGAGGAGAGATAGAAGAATCAAGCAAGGCAGGCAACATAAAATAAAGCCAATACAACACTTTTCTACTCCTATGTATCCTTCAGAATGAGTTTCAGGACACTATCCCCGATCGCACACCGGACGCAGAGTTCAGCATCCAACATACAAACGAGGAGAGATAGAAGAATCAAGCACAAAAGGCAGCATAAAAGAGAAGAATTGAGCTTAAAGTCTCTTAGTATTAATATTAGGACATCAAGTTATAGCAGCTTTCTAGCAGATAGTTCCCCCCCACTTTTCCACTACAATGCCTGGGTTTTTATAGAGGACTCGAGCCTTTGAATCATAATTACATAGAATGGCAAAGTATGTTCTTGAGATCTGAGAAGTCGGCTCCTCGCGGCCCTCGAGACTGAGCTTTCAAATCCATTACTAGAACTGGTAACTATGAACGAGTCAACCGTAGAAATATGTAATGATCAGCGGTCTGAGTGTCCTTGGTTTTTAGGTGCAATGCTCGAGTGGCCGCCATGCTTGACTGATACTTCGTCAGAGACTGATACTTCGCTTCCAATTTCCAAAAATGAGCAGCGAGCTTATCGGGCAAGTAAAGATGCATTTACGAGGCACTTTGATGGTCTCGGGAAAATACCTGGCTTAAAGTGTGTGCCCATCGGGAAAAAGCAACATGTCATGATATCATGACATTTCCTTGCCTTCAGCTTGGTTCTTCTTGTTGCATCGCGAAAATATGACATGTCGCGATATCGCGACATGTCTATGTCTTTGTCTTCTTTTGTTGCTTTTAGTCGCGAAAATGCGACATGTCGCGATATCATGACACCTCTCGTCCTTCTTGCCCTTTCTTCTTGCTTCGGTCGCGAGAATGCAACATGTCACGATATCGCAACGTTTTTCTCTCCTGGCGCTTTCTCCTTGACTTTGGCCATGAAAATGAGACATGTCGCGATATCGCGACACTTTCTCGTTCTAGCACTTTTCTTTGTTGTCGGTCGTGAAAATGCGACATGTCGTGATATCATGACAATTTTCTCTTCATGCGCTTTTTCCTTGTTGTTAGTCATGAAAATGCGACATGTCGCGATATCGCGACGATTTTTCCTTCTGGCACTTCTTTGTCGCTCTGAGCCGCGAAAACGCGACATGTCGCGATATCGTGACAACTTTTCTCTTTTGATCTTCCTTCATGCTTTCGGTCGTGAAAATGCGACATGTCGCGATATCGCGACGGTTTTTCCTTGCTGCACCTTCTCCTCTTTTTGCATCGTGAAAATGCAACATGTCGCGATATCGCGACACTTTTTCCTTGCTACGCTTTCTTCTCGCTGTCGATCGCAAAAATGCGACATGTCACGATATCGCGACACTTTTTCATTCTTAGCCCTTTCCTTGCGACATGTCGCGATATCGTGACAGTTTTCCTCCTTTGGCTTTCTCCTCGCTTTCGGCCACGATTTTGCGACATGTAGTGATATCGCGACACCTTTTCCTTTTGGCTCTGCCTCCTTACTGTCGGCCGCGATTTTGTGACATGTCGCGATATCGCGACACCTTTTCCTTTTGGCTCTGCCTCCTTGCTGTCGGCCACAATTTTGTGACATGTCACGATATCACGACACTTTTCTTCTCTTTTTGTGGAGCTATCTTCTTTGGCCTGTTTGGTAGTGAAGCTTTTTCTTCTTCATTCTGTATACAAGGGAGTGGCATGGAAAGCCAAAATTGTTGCAACACTTACAAATGCTTTTGAAGCAACAAAAAGAAACACTTTACAAAAGGAAATTTTTTGATTTTTTTCTACCCCTTGTGTAATGTGACAAAATTGTCAACAATAACTCCCTTCAAAGTAATTCTCCTCAATTAATAATAATCTCCCTCTCTTAAAAATAATTCTTCACTTCATATAATTCTAAATTAAATACTTCAAATAACTAACTCTGCTTTGAATTGATGTTTCTTCTCCAATTCTCTACTTCACTTGACTTGGGTGATCTCTTCAGCCCTTAACTTTATCTATAGGCGGTCTATTCAACCCTACTTCTTTCAATACTCAGGTGCCCTTATCAACCTGCTTTGATACCAATGTTAGCGATCCAATACTCTCCTAAAATATCTCAATAGATTAATATCAAATATTCACACAATGAAACAAACTCACAAAATATTATTGATAAATATATCGACTTAAGCAATGCAAGACTTGTTCGATAATCTATTACAAATATTTGTCTTCGATATACACATACATGCGACTCTTCATATTCACAAGACTCTTGACCTTTACACTTACATAAACTCTTCATCTCTGTCATAGTCATGGGAGATCTAATTCTTCATATTTATCGATACTTAATTATAAATCTCACATATTTACATAAAGATAAAGAATCTCATTATTGCACATCACTCATAACTCCTCACTTATAAACATAACACTTCACTTACATAACTTACACTTACTAGCATGACACCTCACCTACATAACTCCACACTTATTAATGATAAATAACTCAAACTTAAGAACATGCCACCTACTATATATAAAAATATTAAAAACACCCTAATATGAATTATTTACATGATACTCAAGGTGTCAAATAATGTAATACTTCCAATGTTACAATTGCTATAAATATTCACTTTACTCTTCAAATGTTTTTCCCTAGTCTCAGTTGCCAAAAAATCCTCTTTTTAATTTTAAAAGTACCACTATAGCATGTAGTGAAATTTATAAGTGTTCCCTATTATTATTTTTTTCTTCAAATAAAGATAAAATTCTAAGGGATGAGCAATTGATGGCATACTTGATTTTTCCTTTAGATATTTATCTTATAGGTAAACATTCCTGTTTATAAAAAATAAGTCTCATTTATTAACAAAATAGTTTGTTTAGAGGTAGATCATACATCCAAATGGAGGAATATATATATATATAAAGTCTTGAAATACAAAATAATTATGTAGCCATGTAGTATGAAATAATCATATAATCCTAAAAGGAGTATTCCATCCTCCCACTCAAATGAAAGAAACCATCTAAAGCTAATGTGTTAGAAAAAAGTTAAAAAAATTATATACACAAAATTCATGATAAAGAGTCAAAAGAAGAGGACTAGTGAAGAACAAGTTTTAGTCCCTATAGGCCAAGAAAAAATCAAAGAAATTAACATTTGAAATTCAACTTTTAAAATCCTAAAATTGGTCCTAAATAAACATACAACATAAAAGTGATAAAATCTAATTTATGTTGTAGAAGGTGTTGAAAAATCCACACCTTTTAGTAGTTACGTCGATGTATTTATTTTGATCTTTGTATATAAGTGATAAAATTATTTATTCATATCACTAAGGCAAAATCAAAGGAAACAATAATTAAACCTTAACCATTCAACTTAAATTGATCTTACATCATGTTGGTCACAAATCTGCCTAAGTACAAGATTTAATCACTTGTGCGCCCTAGACTCGGCCAACATTGAAATTCCGAGAGAAAGAGATGTCTCTCGGGCCAATCTCCAGAGAGGGCTGGCTCCCACACTAATCTAAACTGGTTTCAAGACTAGAGATGCAGGAAAGAAATGGGAAAATACGAAAAGAAACAGGAAATAATGCAGAAAGAAATGGGAAATAACTGAAAGGGATGTAAATATGGTCGAAGCCGATTGTTAATGGGGAGAACAACCTTGAACAACAATAATTTCAACTAGATCCTAAAGCTCAGCAGCAACTGACTCTTAGAATACGTATACAGAAATTGGATCACGCATTAGCCATGAGTTCGCTTCCAAATAAACTTCAAACATTCAAATGCCAATACAACCAAATTCAACACAACATAATTCAACTGATATTACACTGGACTACACAGAAGTAAATCACATAGAAAGCCAAACATACACAATAAATTAGATCACCAACTCCGGAAGACACTAGGAACAGAAGCAATTGCATCTAGGATTTCTATTTCAATTTTTGCAACAAGATCCTCCTCCTTTTTCTTGAGTTTTACATTGGTATTTATAGAGGTCCGTCCTCTTCCTTTCATATTACAACATTTAATACATGAAATAGATTTCGAAGAAACAATCCCCTTAATCTGCCTCGAAGAAATGATAGTCCCTGTTTTAATGGATTAAAACCAAAAATGAAACAAAAACAAGGGCCCATATTTCTTCACTAAATGACCGTTATCAAGGGAAGCTGGAAGTTGTTAAGAGATCACGAACAAGAGCTTTGAATATTGGAGGCATCTCTAATTATGGTGGCATCAAAAACTGCCTTTGGTTCTTCCATCTTGCGCACATCGGTAATCAGCAGCATTTAATCTTGGAACCGCTTCTTTGACCACGATCTCAAAAATAGTTGGAGAGCTTTTACTTGATCCTTATCTGCTCCGCACGTTCTCCTATGCAATTCTGAAGGAAAATGCAAACTGAACTGTATCGGGATTTTGTTGTTACTTCGATCATGAAAATGTGACAAGTCGCAAAAACATGACATGTCGCGATATCGTGACGTTTTTACCTTACTGCCTTCTCTTTCTGCAACAGTCATGAAAATGCGACATGTCACGAAATTGTGACACTCTCCTCTATCTAGCTTCGTTTGCTGCTCTAAATCATGAAAATGAAACATGTCGCAAAATCACGACATCTTTCTCCTTGCGCTGTCGTTTCCGCCTTCCTACTCGTGAAAACACGACATATCACGAAAATGTGACATGTCGCGATATCGCGACGTTTTTTCCATTTGGCTCTTTCATCCTCAACATGTCACGAAATCGTGACATTTTTTGTCTTCTTGCACTTTGATGCTTTTAGTTCGTGAAAATTTGACATGTGAAATTGTGACATTTTGTATAATCTGGCCACCTCCTTGCTTCCACCTCGCGAAAACGTGACATGTCGTGAAATCACGACAATTCTTCGCACTTTGTCCTTCTTGTCCAATATGTCACGAAATCATGACATTTTCTTGCTTTCTCTATTGTTGCCACTTCCTGTCGCGATATCGCGCCAAGTTTCTCTTACTTAGCTTCATTTCTAAAAATGTCGCGATATCACGTCTTTCATGCCTTGTGTTTTTCTTTCAGCCCTTTCTGCAATAACGCGACATGTCACGATATCACGCCAGTCCATACCATTTGCTCCCTTCTTGCTTTTCTGTCACGATATCGCGAAATTTTTTTTTGGCGTTCTTCCTTGCTACTTTATGTCACGATATCGTGACAATTTACACTTTGGTGCTCCTGTTGACTGTGTTGACCGCGAAACTACGACATGTCGCGATATCACGACAGTTTTCACTTTGGTGCTTCTGTTGACCACGTTGACCGCAAAAACGCGACATGTCACGATATCGCGACAGTTTTCACTTTGGTGCTCCTATTGATTTTTGTATTGGATTTGCTCTAACACAAAACTTGCAAAGATTTTTACATGGAGGGACAAACAGAAGCATTAATATCTCTACAATTTGTGCATTCTTTTACATTAACAGTAACAACAGAAACAATGTGGCAAAAATGCCAACATTATTGGCGGCTCGCGAGATATACAGTTCTGTTGTATGCACGAATCTCAGGCCTTTATCCATTGGGCAACAGAGTCAAGAAGCTGGAGGAGCAAGAAAAGTAAGTGCTATTTGATGCTGGACGTCTACGGGTTGCTGCAACAAGCTCTTGCTGGTTCTCAGCTCTAAAAACAAGACCTTCAACAGAACATAACTTCCTTTATTTCTTTAGAACTACTGCACTTTGCCTAGCTCGGATGAGCTAGGTAATCACTAGGTGCTGTGAAAGGATATCCATGGCAATAGTGAAAAGCACCTGAGATACAAAAATGGAAATGAATGGAGGGATGGCCCGCAGATGCGTAGGCCGTGGAACGGGAATGGTGAATGAAGAAATATGGAGGAATGGAAGCAATAGATACATCAACGGGGTGCTACTGTGCTACTAGCTACGGGGATTCTATGAAAACAGAGAATGAAATAGAAGTGGATGAAATGGAGAAGGTGGTATGAACTGTGGAGAAATGCTTAAAAGACAAAAAATTAGAAGAAAGGGGAAGTGAAGAAAATGGAACATCAGAGAGGGGAGTAGAAACAACAGTAGTGGCTTGAATATTTGTAGGAGTAGGAAAAGAAGGAAATGAAGTAAGGAAGTGGAAGAAAGAAGAGAAGAAAGCCACTATTTGCTGGGAAGGGAAAGAAAAAGAAAAAGAAATAAACGTACCTATGGGCTCGCATGCAAAAAGAGCCGAAGTTCACGAATATATATATATATATATATATATATTTTTTTTTTTTTCTATGTACAAGGTAACCCTGAGTTTTCCATCAAGAAATGTAGGCTTTCAAATGAAAGCCGTTCACTGAAATAGGAAGTGGATTACCCTCCAAGTCTTCAAGGTAAAACGAATTGGCTGAACCTACACTGACAATCTGGAATGGACCCTCCCACAGAGCATCAAATTTTTGGTGCATCCCTGGCTTGGCCTTCTTTTCGTTCCACTTTAAGACTAAGTCACCCACTTTGAGTATGCGATCCGTAGAACCTTTGTGAAACCATTTGGATATCGCCTGTGAATGCTTAGCAAAATCATCATAGGCCAAGGAACGTTGCTCTCCTAGCTGCAATAACTGAGCCAATTGTATGTTCATGGGATCCATATTTTCCTCATCATCTGGGAATTCTTTCAATTGCTGCAAGGCAGGTAGTTCTAGATGAATAGGCAATCTTGCCTCTTTCCCATATACCAGGGCATAGGGTGAAGTCTTGATAGACTTATTGATTGAAATTCTATTTGCCCATAATGCTTGATTCAGCAGAAGGTGCCAAGATCTCTTATTCTCCCCCAAGGATCTCTTTAAAATCCTCAACAAGTTATTGTTTGTGGACTCTGCCAAGCCATTACCCTGAGGGTAATAATTGGAAGATGTCTTTAGAACAATACCATACTTGTTTGCAAATTCACCCAGCTTGGCTCTGTAGACACCAAAACAGCACCATTCTGATTAAGTGACTACAAACATTGATCGAATTGACATACATAGCTTTCAGGGCAGCCCTCAGAGGTCAAACAGTGGTCCTGGCCACTTGCACAGCAGTTTAGAAGGTCGGAAAAAGAGCCTTGCTAAAACCTTCATCAAAGTCTTCAAGCCTTGCCAAAACCTTCATCGAAAGCAAAGTCTTTAAAAGCAAACAGGCCTCAACAAAAAGGGAACCTAGCCTTAGACGTCGTGAAATCGCGACGTCACGATTTCGCGACGTCGCGATTTCGCGCATCGCGAAATCGTGACACCTTTGGCCCCGAGGGGAGCCTCGACCAAAGGTGTCGCGATATCGCGACACCTTTGGCCCCGAGGCTACCCTCGGCCAAAGGTGTCACGAAATCGCGACACCTTTGGCCCCGAGGGGAGCCTCGGCCAAAGGTGTCGCGATATCGCGACACCTTTGGCCCCGAGGCTCCCCTCGGCCAAAGGTGTCGCGATATCGCGACACCTTTGGCCTCGAGGCTACCCTCGGCCAAAGGTGTCACGATATCGCGACACCTTTGGCCCCGAGGGGAGCCTCGGCCAAAGGTGTCGCGATATCGCGACACCTTTGGCCTCGAGGCTCCCCTCGGCCAAAGGTGTCGCGATATCGCGACGCGCGATATCGCGACACCTTTGGTCCCGAGGGGAGCCTCGGCCAAAGGTGTCGCGATATCGCGCGTCGCGATATCGCGACACCTTTGGCCCCAAGGGGAGGCTCTGTCGAAGTGACGTCGCGATATCGCGACACTTCGGCACTTTACGTCTAAAAAGCATATTTGCGATAATCAAAGGCGGACTTTGACGTGGCCGCCGCATCCAAAGAATGATTGCCACGTGGCACCCTTACGTGCCCCTCTCCAAAGAGACCCCGTGGATCTGCAGAACGACGGACTTTAATGAGACAAGCCGTTTCGAAACAAATCCGATCCAAAGCCACGCCTCATAACTACGATCTGTCAGTGCGAGCCATGTCTCATAATGGCCCGATAAGGATCAAATCTAAGCGGCCCTTGCGGATTTAGGGTTTTAACATTAATGCTCTCAGAGGCGAAAACCTCTATAAAAACTAGCTCGATACGAAGTAAGAAAAAGAGAGAAGATTTTTGGGTGAACACAACGAAGTGCTGTTCATTTGAAGACTCGATTATATCAGTTCCGACCTTCGAACCAGACATTCGACCACAGTGAATTACCAATTTGCCGACAACACATTATCCGGGATTTTGAGCCAATTCCTAGTGGGTTGGCGTCGAAGCTGGATTTTAACAGGGCGGCCCGCTTGGGCACCCTACGCATGTTCATAGTTTTACTTGAGTATATATATATATCGTTTTGAATATATCTTGTTAATGAACAGTATTTTAACCGTTTATGTTTCACATTTTCGAACACTTGCTATTTTCAAAGGTGACTAAAATAGTTTATGTTCTATAACATACGCTGTTTTCAAATACAGGTGCTATTGACAGTTGATTGTTTATTTGAATACAGGAAAGACAACAAGCTAGAACTCATTAAACACCAGCGGCGGCAATACAGTTTGGCCCGCCCATTTTCAAATGTGGGCATGCGGATAGAAGCAATATTGACTTCGATTGTAACCGAGGCAGACTAACACTCCTGGCCCCTAAAAAGGCAGGAGATGTATTGTAACCGAACGAAATTAATTTATATTCGGTTGATTTAAAGTTCTATTTTTATTACATCTTTAATACTGTTTTTCATTCCGAAATCTCATGCTTTCAGTGGCGATCACGGTGGGACCGTTCCCAGATTTTTAAAATCATAGAAGTTAATTAAACTTGTTGTGTCTTGTGCTTAACAGGTACTTCTTTTTAGCCGGAGGTCAGAAACAGAAAATCCGGGCAGAAAGGAGGTAACGGTTCTAGCCGTCCATATCATTTTCTGTTGCGAAGTTTCGGGTTATTTTATTTATTTAATCTTTTACTGTCATTTTAATTTCTTTTAATTATTACAGTAAGGTAGAGAAATTTTTCTTAAAAAATTTTCTTGCTTTATTTAATTATGTAGTTATCTCCGTAATTATTCATTTAATAATTAATATTTTTTAATTATTAAAGTAAGGTAGAGAAATTTTTCTTAAAGATTTTTCTTGCTTTATTTAATTATTTAGTTATCTGCGTAATTATTCATTTAATAATTAAAAATTTTTGTTAAAGAAAGGTAGGAAATTTCTTTTCAATTTTTCACTTGCTGTTTGCCGGTTTGTAGTGTCTGTCTGGCATAGGGAAAGCTTTCTTTTTCGGTTGCCCGTTTCAATTTTGCAAAGTAAAATGAACCTCACACACCACGTGGTATTTTAAACCAAGGCGTTGGTCGTAAAACCCCAACCCTTGAGCAAGACCAAAGGTGGATTCCATCATCACTTTGGCTTGAGATATTGCATCCATTACCTCGATCGCGACTGTTGCTAGACGTAAATCCTGACGAAAGCTGACCAAGTGTTGCTGGGGTGATTCCCATGCACGCGAGGATAAGTCTTCTATGGTAGGTGTCATAAACAGAGCGATTCCCCTTCCGTACCGCCTATGTTCCACGTACCATCTGCTCTCACGTACCTATAGTCTCCCTCACGTAAGGGCGGGTATATAGAGAGGTTGGTATATCGGTCCGACAATGGTATATTGAAGGGGCGACCATTTATGGGAGTCATATGAGCCAACATTATGCATTTAAACGTTCTTCCAAAATTGCAAAAACAAAACGAAACACCAAAATGCACTAAACCAGTTTAGGACACACTATTTAATCCTTAAAAGAGATAATCACAGTTTTGTGTATGTGTGTGTTTACTTCTGCTTAGTGTACACAAAAAGACAAATCATCATAAAACGAGATAAAATCTGCTTAGATAGTAGCGAAACATCACAATGGTGTACACTCGTAGCCAAGCCCAATCAAGGGCAGACGCTACGAAAGGTACACAAAGAGAGGGCGCTAGTCGCCTTCGCTTTAGCCCTGAGGACCTAGCCATACCGTCTTGGCAGTCTGGCCTACAACAAAGTCCACATCAGGCCACTTCAAGAAGGAACTATTGGGAACCTCCTCATTGGAATACACCCATTCAACACACCCCCTTTCGGGAAGATGGTTCACATGCAGATCTCAATATAAGTAGACAACCGCCTCTTGAGGCTAGATTTGAATGGCCACAACGCGATGAAGCGCTAGAGAGGCATACCGTCCATTTGGAGGGGCAACGTGGATATGGCGTCCCTTATTTACCTCCCATCAGAACATAAAAACAACATCCAGAGCGCAGGGCTCTTTACACAGGGCTAGCTAACTCCGCCCGCCCCTTTCACACCCATGAAAGGGAGTACGAGGAAGATCATCACATTCCTCGAGAACAACAAACAACGCGGGAACCTTGCGTTTCTGCACCCGCCGATATCATGATCACACATCGAGGCTAGAACCTCAAACAAATGTCGCCTACCCCGACAAAGGGAAGCAACCCATTGAAATTTTTGACCATCAAGATCGAGGCAAACACATAGGCAAAACATTCAAGCCTCCTCAACAAAAGAGGGCAGACCCAGTTGACCCGGCAGTCGCCAGACATGCCGCTCGCCAAGCTCGAATCACGCAGCTTGAGCAGGGTCATCAGGAGTTAGAGTACTTATACCGCCTGAATAAAGAGCGCATGCAGCGCGAGGCAGATGAGTTACGCTATAAACTACCTGAAAGGGTGCCAACCCCTCGCACCCAAAGAGCACAACAGTATGAGAGGCACAACCCGTTGGTGCAGGACAGGTCTCCGCGACCTCGTCAAGCTTTGCCTCCGAGACCTTATAGACCCGAAAGGGAGGCCACTCCCCGAAACAATGATGGGTACCCTCAGCGGGGACTCGATCAAGGTCATAGGGCTCGCCTAGAGACTCCTCAAGAGTTTTATGAGGAGTATGAACCAGAAATAGAACGGGCCGACACGCCCCATCAAGGCGGGAGGGCTGCCAATCGGCCACCTCCCCATAGGCCTCCAGCCTCCCTTGACCCACAACGAGAGCAAACCAAAGAAGAAGAAATAAAATCTTTCGATGCATACAAAGCGCTATTAGAGCGTTTGGAGTCTGTGGAGATAAAAGCTTCTGGGCATCAAAAGCCCACACTACGTCAACTCCGTAGTCATCCGGTGCATCCCTCAGTACCCATACCTCTTTACCCCGAACATTTCAAGTTGCCACAATTGGCGTCTTTAAAGGTGAGGAGGACGCACAAGAACATGTCACGAGGTTCCCAAGTCAATGCTTCGGCATCCAAGACAATGATGCATTGTTGCTTAGAACTTTCATAACCACATTCGCGGGCCCCGCCTCGGATTGGTTTACACAATTGCCCAAACACAAGTATCAACAACTTAGATCAACTAGTGGATGCATTTCTTGAACGCTTTGCTTTCAACACAAGGAAGAAGGCATCACTAAGTGATTTGGCCAGCCTCAGGCAAGATGAGGAGGAAACAATAGCAAAGATACGGGAACCGATGGAGGGCTTTGCTTTCCAGGCTACCCTACCGTCCCCCTATGTCTGATCTCACTCAGATGTTCGCACGGAGTTGCTTAAAATCAATCTCTCGGGCTATTGCCGCTGCAAGAATACGACAGACTTAGAAGAAGCCTTGGCGCAAGCCGGAGTCATAGAAGAGATTAAAATAGGCGAAGGCACAATTGCCAAGCCTAAAAAGAAAGAGTGGAATAAAACCACTAAGATCGGGAATACGCAATCACAACCCGCAGCGGTTAATCAAGTTGCAATCAATGTTCCCAAGCCGCGGTAAGACACGCAGCCTCAAAAGGCCAATTACTGTGCAAAGTGCTCTCCTAGTTATGAGAAAGATAATAAGAAACAGGAGCAGAATCAGCAGCGTCGCCCTAAGCGACAATTCACCCCCTACATGGAGTCTAGGGACTCCTTATTTGACCGCTTGTCGCTGGCAAATTTAGTAACCCTTCCAGAGATCCCGACTATAGACCCTAACGCTCCTAAACCTAAGGGATATAGAGAGGAACTATACCGTAGATTTCATAGGCGAAGGGGACACGATTTGAATGGATGTTGGAAGTTCAAAGGACTCATCCAAGATTTAATCAAAAATAAAACATTGGCCGTGGACAACCCCATAGCGCCAAACAACCAACAAATGGGGGTATTCAAGGACCCCTTGCCTGCCCACGAGGCACAGGCAAAACCTCTCCAAGTTAATGAGGTGCGCCAAAATCTTCCCATGCAAGGATTTGTGGGAATGATCAGCATAGTGACGAGGAATAAAAAATACTCAGCAGTTGCCCCTGGGGCAGCCACAAAGGAAGTTCCGACAACGTCACAGCCTCAACAACACCCTATACAGTCACCTCCGCCTAGACCAGAAATCACGATACGGAGCAAACTCACGCAGAGTTTGCGGACCACATCGGCTAGGCTGTCCATTTACGAGCTTATTCAACAATCAACACCTCATAGGGAAGCTCTTATGGACATTTTAAAAACCATCGAATTACAGCCCCAAGAAGCAAATTCTTTCAACAACTTCGTGGGACACGTAAAACGATGTACTGAGCCGGTCATCACCTTCAGAGAGGATGAAGTCAAAGCAATATCGAATGACGCGGCAGATCCACCCCTGCATGTTGTTGCACGGATCAACGGGATCCCGTATAAGAGAGTGTTGGTAGATACCGGCTCGTCCAAGGAATATTATTACCACCGCAGCCCTAAAACATTTGAAGCCGCCAACCTCTCATATCACAACCTCCACGTACACACCTGCGAGCTTTCAATGATGCAATATGCTCGACAATCGGCACGATTGTTCTACCCGTCCGGTAGGACAAAAGACAACACCAACATTGTGCCATGTGTTGGAAGGCGAGATGGCCTACAATATACTGCTAGGGCGGCCTTGGATTCGGGACATGAAGTGTGTCCCTTCCATCGCTCACCAGTGCTTAAAGTATGCTTTTGAAGGTGAAATACACGTAGTCCCAATGGACTTAGAACCCTTCAAGTATTGCAATGCGGTACAACTAATGCCTCACCGACCCTCCCTTCAACACATTTGGATTTCCAGCTAAATCCATCTAAAAAGGGTTCAACACCGCAGGCACCACTGGTAACCAAAAAAGCAATATCCCAGCCAGGTGAACCCTCATCATCTACTCCTTCATTACCAACGCCACATGTCATGGCTACACGTAAGGACAAGGGAAAACAAATCATGGAAGAGGCTCAGCCCTTAGAAGAGGGGTTGCCAACAATTTCAACGATATCAACAGAGGAAATATCCAAAGACAACAGAAGCTGAGACTCCAAACCTACCAAACATGGAATGGACTCAGGAAGGACTCCTGTTCCCTCCCTCCGAAGCATCAACAATCACTGTTGAAATGGCTAGTACAGGCCTGGGGGAGTACATAGTGCAGAATGTTGTGGCAACGCCCGCATTAGAGTCAGTCCAGGATATGGGGAGACCTCGCCTTCCCATAGGAACAGTTGTTCCCCTAGGTCACCCACCCAACCGGACAAATTTTGTGTATGGGGGCCTTGATCATGGTCTTGAACCATGTCAGCAAAAGGAAGCAGACGAAGAACCTTTTGTTAAAAACATCAATTATCTATCAAACCCGCAATTTGCCCTCAAATATCTCGGCCAATGCCATTGGCATGGATACGGGCTAGGCAGATATGAGCAAGGGATGCGTCTCCCTTGCCAACCAAGATATCATATGCCATATGACAAGTCAGGAGTAGGGTTCAACCACCCCCTTGCCCTTGGACATCTTGGTTGAAAATATGCAAGACCTAGAAATAGGCAACAAGGGGGGATTGGCACCAGATCTCTATGCCAACCCAAATACAGAATTTACATTGGGAGATTACCTCCCATGGTCACCAAACACCCTTGGTAACAACAGTAATCCCTCTCCTTTGCTAGAGAGAGGCGAAAGTTTGGATACTCATCCCCAAAGAGAATATCAATGGTGTCCGGACATCTTTTCGAAGTCGTTCCCCTTAGAGATTCCAGCTTGAGTCAAGCACAATGTCAAGAGAGTCGGGTCCCTCCACCAAAAGTGGAACAACCGCAATGGGACCAGATTAACGTACCGGAACAAGGAGAACCATCAACGTCGCAAGCAATAGTTGCTCGAAGAGAATGAACATTTTTGGATCTCCGAAAGTGACTCGTAAGATGAGACTGAGATGGACTATCTCAGACATGCGCGACGACATTATCGCGCTTTAACTCATGAAGATCTAATGGGACAGATGGGCATAAGATTAGGGCATGAATGGTGGGTCGACCCAAGCAGGTGGGACCCGATCTTGGATCCATGGCTCCACATTCACGATGAGCACCGTCCACCTCGAGACCCTATCATAACAACAATGCCGAGGGAAGACCCCGTCCTCCATTTAGCACAGAGGGCCGATCCGTTCGTGCCCGTTCCCCTAGAGCCAGATCCAGAGTATAGGGGGCATCTAGAAGAATCGTGTTATCATGCCCGCGGTAATGGAGACCAAATTCATTCCATCCACATGATCTCCATTGATTTGACCGCACCCATCCGCAATCCGGCCGATCCAAGCATGGTCATTGCATCTAGACATAGATGCCATCGACTGGGATCGCGTCAATTCACCTCTATCACCAGCAGAGTACTGGCCTTTCGGTGAAATGCCTCATTTTACCCCAAGGACAACTCAGGATATTTTTCAAGCTGAAGAGGAACCTGAGGTTCCAAGCATAGATCTAAATTCAGCTAATGATATCCATTTGATCCCGACTCCACATCGCTTGGAGGACGGATCCCACATGTCAGCCGAGGAGACGACCGACGTAGACATCGGCACGGATCCAATGAATCCACAGATTCTCAAGTCGGGGGTAAGTCTTTCCCCCGAAGAGCAAGCCGACTACATTGCCCTTCTCAAAGAGAAGAAGGAGGTTTTTGCATGGTCGTACAAGGATATGCCAGGACTAGACCCGCAGCTAGTCACGCATAATTTAACGCTTGATCCGACAATCAAGCCTCGTAAAGCAAAAACTACGTAAGATGCACCCACAAGTGGCCTTGATGGTCAAAGATGAATTGCAAAAGCTGTTGGATGCACAATTTGTCATCTACGTGGATTATCCGCCATGGTTGTCCAACATGGTTCCCGTCAAGAAGCCCGACGGGAGGATTCGCATATGCACCGATTTTTGTGATTTGAATAAAGCGAGTCCTAAGGATGATTTCCCCTTGCCGAGCATCGATGCGTTAGTAGACGCTACAGCAGGTCACGAAATGCTCTCCCTCATGGATGGTTTCTCAGGATACAATCAGATTCGTATCAATCCTGAAGACCAACTAAAAACGGCATTCACAACGCCTTGGGGGACATTTTGTTATAAGGTCATGCCTTTTGGCCTTAAAAATGCCGGTGCCACCTACCAACGTGCCATGACGTATATCTTCCATGATTACATGCACAAAACTTTGGAAGATTACATGGATGATTTGTTAGCCAAGTCTCTCTTGCGCTCAAATCATATCGCTGACTTAAGCAAGATCCTCGATCGCCTCATGGAGCATAAAGTCAGACTAAACCCCAAGAAGTGCGTCTTTGGCGTCACATCTGGAAAACTCTTGGGTTTCATAGTCTCAAAACGAGGAATCGAGGTGGACCCAAAGAAAGTCAAGGCAATCCTTGAAATGGTTCCCCCAACCACAATCAAGCAGCTCAGGAGTCTGCAGGGAAAGGTCGCGTCGATTAAACGCTTCATAGCGCAATTATCTGACAAGTGCCGACCCATGAACAAATTATTGCACAAGGGGGTTACATTTCATTGGGATGACGAGTGCCAGTCAACCTTTGACGAGATCAAACAATACCTGGTTTCGTCGCCGCATTGGCACCACCTGCACCAGGAGTGCCGTTCTACTTATACATCTCAACGATCGAGGTGGCACTAGGCGCCATGCTAGCCCGTAAGAATGAACTTCACAAAGAATAGGCTACATACTATCTTAGCCGCACCCGGTCGGTTATGAACTTAACTATGCATACGTTGAGAAACTCGCTTGGCAGTGGTGTTTGCTACCAAAAAGCTACGCCACTACATGCCGAGCAACACTACGTATGTTGTGTCTAAGGAGAATCCATTGCGATACATGATGAGTCGTACTTATCATAGTAGTCGCACGGCGAAATGGATCATGTTGTTGACGGAATTTGACATAGAGTTTATTGGACAAAAATCTATCAAAGGACAGAGTCATAGCCGATCAACTAGCAGAGGCTCCTCTTGAAGACGATCAGCCTCTGGTCATAGAACTACCTGATGATGGGGTCTTCCATGTCTCGTAATCGCCAGATGTTGATGAGCCTGAGTCACAGGCCGACATAACCCTATTCTTCGATGGTTCTAAGTGTGAGCAAGGTGGTGGTGCGAGAATTGTATTCTTCACACCGCAGGGTGCTCCAATGCCCCTGTCATTTAAATTAAACTTCCCGTGCACCAACAACAACGCAGAGTATGAAGCCTTGCTCCTAGGTCTTCAGACAACAATCGCCATGAACATCAAAAGACTGAACATCTTTGGTGATTCGCCGTTAATAGTCAATCAAGTCAAAGGGGTATATCAATGCAAATGCCCAGCCTCTCAAGGCTTATAAAGCCCTTGTGGACAAATTCTTGGCAAAACTTGAGTGGTATGACATCGAGGCACTCCCTCGATCATCGAACCGTTTTGCGGACACAATGGCCTCCTTGGGGTCACTAATTCCGTAGGACCTTTCTGGTGATATGACAACCATTCAAGTCAAAACCTTATCGCAATCCGCGATGGAGCGTGCAAGCTCAGACTTGACGCCAGGAATCCACATGATCCAAATTGAACCATCCTCGGATAGGTTCTCTCGAATCCGAGATCGTCTGAAACACGCCAACTGGGGGTCCTTGTTCTCCCCTACTCCCATTAGTAGCAACACAACACTATTCTTGCAGGTTCTATCCCATTCAAGCATTTGCTAGGGATGAACTTCAGGAGGGATTGGCTGTTCATACTGTCGAGGTTTCCGATCAACAGGATCGGTATTTACCCATCCGAGACTACCTCAAGTTAGGTAGTCTCCCACTTGATTTGACTCATGCCGCAAAACGAGCACTCAAGCAAAAAGCGGCTAAGTATGTCTTGATAGGAGACATCTTGTATCGTCGCAGCTATGAAGGAATCCTCCTTCGTTGCTTGGACCAACAAGAGTCCACTTGGGCAGTCGCCCAAGCGCACGATGGTACATGTGGTGGCCACTTCAATGGAATGGCCATCGCAAAGCGCATTCTTCGCATGGGCTATTATTGGCCATCTTTAGAGCGAGATTGTTGCACCTATGTCAAGAAGTGCGTGAAGTGTCAACATCATGCCAATCTAATGCACGTACCTTCTCAGGCCTTGCAGACAGTCCAGTCTGCTTGGCCGTTCTCGCAATGGGGCTTTGATCTAATTGGAAAGATCTCCCCGCGTCGTCATGCCGTCACACGTTTATCATAACGGCCACGTAGTACTTCACCAAGTGGGTGGAAGCAATTCCGCTTACCTCTACGACAGGACCCCGCATTGTGGAGTTCATTTTGCATAACATCATATGTCATTTTGGTATTCCATCCAAAATAGTCTCGGATAATGGGACACCTTTCAAGAACAAAGACGTGCGTGCTTTGACCACAAAGTACAAGATTCAAGACAGCATTTTCAACACCTTATTATCCGCAGGCGAATGGGCAAGCAGAGGCGTCAAACAAAACGCTAGTTGCCATCCTTAAAAAGACCGTCGCAGATAGTCATAAGGATTGGCACATTCAAATCCCACTTGCCCTATGGGCCTATCGCACTAGCATTCGGACGCCCACTGGGGCCACTCCGTTTTCACTCGTGTATGGCTCCGAGGTAGTCATGCCTCTAGAGTTGGAGATTCCTTCCCTGCGCATATCAATGCATGAGTTCATCGATGATGATTCTACGCGGCAGGCCCGGTTAGACCAGCTTACGTTGCTTGACGAACGACGCGTTAATGCTCTCGAGCATTTACGCATTTATCAAGAGCGACTTAAGAAAGCTTACAACATGAAAGTTCACCTCAGGGACTTTCGCGTTGGTGATTTGGTTTTGAAGGAAAATCAACAAAATTCCAGTTTGCCATCCCACCTAAGGGACAAGTTTGCGGCCAATTGGTTAGGTCCGTATGTCATTGATAGCAAAATCGGACCCGAGACATACCGGCTAGCTTCTCTTGATGGTATCAAGGAAACAGAACCCTTGAATATCAGTCATTTGTGACCATTTCATATCTAAAGAGAGCCATATCCCAAAAGGCTCCAAGGATTCTTGCAATCGCTTGGTCAAATCCCACAAAGGCTCCAAGGATTCTTGCAATCGCTTGGTCAAATCCCACAAATGCTCCAAGGATTCTTGCAATCGCTTGGTCAAATCCCACAAATGCTCCAAGGATTCTTGCAATCGCTTGGTCAATCCCAAAATGCTCCAAGGATTCTTGCAATCGCTTGGTCAATCCCAAAATGCTCCAAGGATTTCCACAATCACTTGGTCAAAAATCATGAAAATTCAAAAACAACAAAAATCATCAAAAACAACAAAAATTTGCATCTCATTTCTAGGCATATTCAAATTCATCAATAGAGAGTTCTTCTCGCAATTCATCTTCATATTCACCAAAATCAATCCATCAAAAATACAAAAATACATAGCTGCATTCAAGCATCGCACCCATACATTGCACATTCATGGTCGTATAGGTCAAAGGCACCATAGGCTGTCATGGTTCTACTAGTCCATCTTGTTCCACACTGTTCCATCTTACAAAAACAGCAAAAACACCATTCATTTTACCACACTAGAGTCAGTGGTCTTTTAATGTATCAAGAGTTTTTCGTGATTCAGTCATCATTTTGCTCTTTAGCAATGAAATGTATCAAGTCAAACAGATTTTACGAAGGTAGAGTTACACTTGCAATACACCTTGTTACGTAACATCCCAACACAAATTAAAACACATAAAAATTCCCGAGTTGTGTGAACGAAGGATGAAACCCGCACAGTAATCCAGGTTACCATAAGCGAAACGGTTATCTTGCTCATCCCCCCGTGCGAATGACCCCAAGAATGCCGAGAGTTGGCAAAAGGACAAGCATCCTCCCTACCCAATTCCCTAAGAATCCCAAAGTTGCAAAACATCAAAAATTTGCAAATGTCAAAGCTCCAAAATTTGACATCCTACAATGCACATATCAAAAGGCACAAAGAATAGTGATTCTCGTCACTCCATATCCATATCCCTTGCTCAAGAAAAAAAGAAAAACAAATTAAAATAAACAGTGATTATTATCACTATAAAGAGCAAGTATCCCAATACAATTGAAGAAAAGAAGGGAGTTGACCTTGAATCCCTGGAACTCTCAAAGATTCTCGACAGGTCATGAGGCAAGCCTCAGCATCGGTTTGGTTGATAGCCTATCGGTCACTGGCGGTAAACTTCTCGCATGACGATATATCTATCACATTAACTTGTGTACAGATCAATGTTTGCATGTGGATGAGCTAGCTTATGGTATCCTGGATGACACCGCAGATTAATCTAACTACATACAACAAAGGAGTTAGTGGAGCTAATTAGGTGATCCTCAGTACAGTTCGGTTGAAAGCCCATCTGGCACCGGCGGTATCCTGACAAATACCACATAAATGAACTCAATCGCACACACAGGGATGTGAAATAGCTTGGTCAAAAACAAGTCCGATTCATACCTTGTTCAAAAGTCTTGTAAGATAAAATACAATCATGGCTAGTAAGTTAAAACCGTCTGAGTCTCGGAAAACCTTTGCTACATTTCTAAACCAATTGCGCTACTTTTCATCCTTGCAATACCATCAAAAAATACAAAAAAAGAAACACCACATTTGTACATAGCAAAATAATGGAGATCTAAAACAGTCTATGGTGCCATAGCCAAACATCACAAAGTCCATCCATCCATCTTATTTCCGCATATCACATGCCAATCAAAAACATTTGCATCCATCATGCATCCATCAAAATAAATCAACATACAACATCGGTAATTATCATACCATATGCATCCATCAATATAAAGTAGCATGCATCCACCAACATCAACCATTGTGCATAAAATCATGACATATACGCAAAGAAAGAAAATCAAAACAACAAAAACATCACAAAAAGCAACACAAAAACATAAGCAATAAATTGCCGGACACAAGTGCTCTTGCACTTAACCTCTTGGCAAAGAAATTCGATGTCGGGGTTCAAATTATCACCCTCCTACTTCCCCAAGAAGGCTACCATAGCTGGACCGCTCCACGGGAAGATGGGTTCTTGATGATTTCACCCCATTATGGCATCACCAAAAGGGTTAACACCCACCAAAAATAGGTCCAAATGTCGGGAAATTGCACGTGCTCAAATGGTAAAACATCTAAAGGCACCCTAACCTAAGTCATCTTGGGTCAAGCGACTCGTCGCTTTTCTCACGAAGGTCATTCCCTCATCGATTCGTCGCTTGAGGGGGTAGTCACACTTAGTCACCAATCAACAACCACACACCCAATCAAGGCAATGACATGCATTCAAAGAATCATTGACAAAGACAATCACGCTCCTGCTTGGGGCAAGTAAACAAGCAATCATTAAGTTGATCAAATACTTGGCATTCCCGAAGCATGAACACAAGGTTTCCCCTATGGATAAAAGGTTGCGCCCTTTGCCTAATCATGACTGATCAATGTCCAAGCTCAAGTCACACCTCACCAAAACAGGTTAACACTTGAAATCAAATTCCTTAGCTCGTCAGAAGCAAGGATTCAAGAATGCATGCCCTTTCCATACTTGGGGCATCAAAAGTTGGTTAGGTTACCAAGAAACCCTAATCATTAGTGCTTTGGTTCTCTATTTTTGCTCAACGCTGTGCCATGCACAGCGCTTCCCAAAAAGGGGCATCTGTAGACACCAAAACAACACCATTCTGATTAAGTGACTACAAACATTGATCGCATTGACATACACAGCTTTCAGGGCAGCCCTTAGAGGTCAAACAGTGGTCTTGGCCACTTGCACAGCAGTTTAGAAGGTCGGAAAAAGAGCCTTGCTAAAACCTTCATCAAAGTCTTCAAGCCTTGCCAAAACCTTCATCGAAAGCAAAGTCTTTAAAAGCAAACAGGCCTCAACAAAAAGGGAACCTAGCCTTAGACGTCGCGAAATCATGATTTCGCAACGTCGTGAAATCGCGACGTCGCGATTTCGCGCGTCGCGAAATCGCGACACCTTTGGCCCCGAGGGGAGCCTCGACCAAAGGTGTCACGATATCGCGACACCTTTGGCCCCGAGGGGAGCCTCGGCCAAAGGTGTCACGATATCGCGACACCTTTGGCCCCGAGGCTCCCCTCGGCCAAAGGTGTCGCGATATCGCGACACCTTGGCCCCGAGGGGAGCCTCGACCAAAGGTGTCGCGATATCGCGACACCTTTGGCCTCGAGGCTCCCCTCGGCCAAAGGTGTCACGATATCGCGACGCGCGATATCGCGACACCTTTGGTCCCGAGGGAGCCTCGGCCAAAGGTGTCGCGATATCGCGCGTCGCGATATCACGACACCTTGGCCCCAAGGGGAGGCTCGGCCAAAGTGTCGCGATATCGCGACACTTCGACACTTTACGTTTAAAAGCATATTTGCGATAATCAAAGGCAGACTTTGACGTGGCCGCCGCATCCAAAGAATGACTGCCACGTGGCACCCTTACGTGCCCCTCTCCAAAGAGACCCCGTGGATCTACAGAACGGCGGACTTTAATGAGACAAGCCGTTTCGAAACAAATCCGATCCAGAGCCACGCATCATAACTGCGATCTGTCAGTGCGAGCCATGTCTCATAATGGCCCGATAAGGATCAAATCTAAGCGGCCCTTGCGGATTTAGGGTTTTAACATTAATGCTCTCGGAGGCGAAACCTTTATAAAACTAGCTCGATACGAAGTAAGAAAGGAGAGAAGATTTTGGGTGAACACACCGAAGTGCTGTTCATTTGAAGACTCGATTATATCAGTTTCGACCTTCGAACCAGACATTCGACCACAGTGAATTACCAATTTGCCGACAACACATTATCCGAGATTTTGAGCCAATTCCTAGTGGGTTGGCGTCGAAGCTGGATTTTAACAGGGCGGCCCGCTTGGGCACCCTACGCATGTTCATAGTTTTACTTGAGTATATATATATATCGTTTTGAATATATCTTGTTAATGAATAGTATTTTAACCGTTTATGTTTCACATTTTCGAACACTTGCTATTTTCAAAGGTGACTAAAATAGTTTATGTTCTATAACATACGCTGTTTTCAAATACAGGTGCTATTGACAGTTGATTGTTTATTTGAATATAGGAAAGACAGTAAGCTAGAACTCATTAAACACCAGTGGCGGCAATACAGTTTGGCCCGCCCATTTTCAAATGTGGGCATGCGGATAGAAGCAATATTGACTTCGATTGTAACCGAGGCAGACTAACACTCCTGGCCCCTAAAAAGGCAGGAGATGTATTGTAACCGAACGAAATTAATTTATATTTGGTTGATTTAAAGTTCTATTTTATTACATCTTTAATACTTTTTTTCATTCCGAAATCTCATGCTTTCAGGCTCTAATGAATGGAGTTTCGTTGTCTGTGATAATGGCATCAGGAATGCCAAAACGCGTGATCAGTCCTTCAATGAAAGTGATTACCACATCCTGATTTGCAGCCCTGGTTGGAATAGCCTCAGAACATCTTGTGAAGTAATCAGTAGCTGTCAAGATGTACCTGTGTCCATCTGAGGAATTTGGATCAATGATCCCAATAAAGTCCAACCCCCACTACTGAAAAGGTGCTTCTACTTGAATTGGATGTAGGGGTAATGGTGCATTTCTGATCCGTCCCATATACCTTTGGCATTTATCGTATGCTTGAGCAATCTTGAAAGTATCTGCAAACAAAGTTGGCCAATAGTAACCAACCCGAATAATCCTTAAGGCCATAGGCCTGCCAGCGTAATGTCCTCCCGACATGCCAGAATGAAACTCCTCCAAGAGTCTAGCCTTCTCAGGTTCCTTAACACACCTTAGGAGAACTCCATCTATATTTTTGAAGAACAACCCCTCGGGAAACAATACATACCTACGAGCTTGTAGGCGAAACCTTCTCCTTTGCGAAGCATTTAATTATGGGGGACATCTACCCATAGAAAAATAGTCAATAAGGTCATCTGCCCAACCTTGGCCCTATGCAAAGACATTCACTAAATTCCTTTCGTTAGCAAGATTGTTCACTTAATGATCAACTATCTGAGAGGCCGCAGTTTTTGCTAATTGCTGGCATAAGGCCTTACCCCACACCAGCTTGGTTGGATGAATCTCAACATCAAACTCTTGAATCTTTGTTATCCAACCAACACGCTTATCACCCATCTCGCCATGAATGATGAAATTCCTTACATCGGGGTGGATGACATAGATGATCGTCTTGCTCTAGGATACGAAGTGCCTAAACTTTTTTAGAGACTTCATAATGGCATAAACCTACTTCTCAATGAAATTATATCTCTCCTCATGGGGTAAGATAACCTGGCTAAGGAAAGTAATAGGTCTTTCATCCCCATCATCTCCCTTTTGGGTGAGCACTGCAGCATAGCTTTCATCCTCTCCAACTGCATACATAATGAAGTCTTTAGAATAATCTGGATTGATCAATATAGGGGCTTGGGCAATTTTACCTTTAATCTCCTGAAACGCATCTTTCCTCTGAATTGTCCACTTGAACTCTGCATCTTTCTTTAATAGCTCAGTCATGGGCTTGACTACTCGAGCAAAGATGAAAATAAATTTTTTGACAAAATTGATCTGCCCAAAGAAATATTGCAACTCTTTCTTATTGGTCGAGAGTGATAGTTTCTTCAAAGCTTCAGCTCTCGATGGATCAATTGCCAACCCATTCTCTGAGATGACATGTCCCAATAGCTTACCTTCCTTTACTACAAAAATGGACTTCTTTGGGTTGATGGAGATGCCAAACTCCCGACATTTCTCAAATATCTGTCTTAAGTGGGAACAGTGTTCCTCTCGTTTGTGTGAAAAGATAGTCATATCATCCAGATATATGACAATGATCTTATTTAGAAGCTCCCCAAATGCAATGTCCATGGCCCTTTGAAATGTAGCCCCAACATTGGACAATCCAAAAGGCATGCTCTGATAGGCAAAGGTGCCCCACTTGGTTGTGAATGCAGTTTTGTGCTGATCCTCATCCTTGACCCAAATTTGGTTATAACCAAAGAATCCATCTAGCAGTGAAAAGCGTTGAGCCCCAGCAACAACGTGCAAGATCTGATTAATGCGAGGCAACATGTAGTGGTCCTTCAAAGATGCTCGGTTCAAGTTTTGAAAATCCACACATAGCCGTATATCTCCATTTTTCTTCCGGACCGGAACCAAATTGGCAACCCAAGTCGAGTGCTTAATCGGATATATAATCTGAGCCTGCAACATTTTTGCAAGTTTCACCTTCATGAGGACTTCAATCTTTGGGTTCACCGGTCTCTGCTTCTGCCTAAAGGGTTTGACTCCTTCTTCCAGCTCAATGGTGTGCTAAATGATCTCTTTATCATATCCCCTCAGATCATCATAGCTCCAAGCCACGATGTTAGAAAAATATTGACACAATTGTCTGATTTCTTACAATTCAGCAGGAGTAGAATCAGTCCCAACTTTTATGACATTATCATCCTCCAACTGAAGCTCCATGTATTCTTTCTCATCGACCTCAATCCGGTGCTTCTTGGACCGATAATTCTGATCAAACAAACTCTCTAGAGTGATGAGGCCTTTAGGAATGTGGTTATTCCGCAACTGAATCAGGTATTCAGCTTCTTCATGCTCCAAGGTCCTTCCCTTGATGGTGGCAGCTTCTTGAACCAAAAAAATGACAATTTGTTCGTCGCCATTGAAGACTTGCCAAAAGGTGTCCTTATCTGGGACAGAGGGCCTATACACCATTCTCACTGTTTTCGACCTTCGGACTACCTGCTCAGTTGGTGAAAAATTTGCTCCCAAGGAAGCTAGAATATCAACGTGCTTATTCAGATCTCATGAAATAGATTGAATATTCAATGCTGTGAAAGCCTCAAACAGGTCCCAATTTTTTTTGTGATACGCCTTTAAATAATGCTTCTTGGAGATGCACTTGTTTGTTACTTGATTCACAATCAATTCAGAGTCACCAAAAATCTACAATTGTTCAATCCCCAATTTTTTTGCCTCTTCAAACCTAGGCACAACGCTTCGTATTCAACAGCATTGTTAGTACAACTCCAGGTTAGCCAATATGAATATGTTTTCTATAGGCTAGAGGGAGAAATAAGGATAATCCCTACTCTCGCACCATTTTTGCATCGTGCTCCATCAAAATACAACTTCCATAATTGATCGGGCATGGAGTCTTGACCAACTTGAGCAAGAGGCAGTTTTACTACACCCTCTGTAGGCTTTGTAATGGAGTAGCAACTAATCTCAGTTTCCACCATGGCATTAAAATCGAGCATTGAGAACTCATCCTCTAAGTGAAGCTCATTCAGGAATTCATCTATCAAATCAGGATCCTTCAATTCTTCAGTGATCATGTGAACAGAATGTGTGGGCTTCTCTTCCTCTTCCATCTTCTCTATATGAAAAGTAGAAGGCTTTTGATTATAGATTTGGACTCTTCTTCCTTTGAAAGGAATCTCCAAGTGGGAATAATCCAGAGAAAGGTAGCCTCCCAGCTTGGTAGTGAATTCTCTCGACAAACACATACTGAAATATGGTTCCAAATCAACCATAACAATCTCCTGAATTACTATAATCTGAGGCATACTATGCAGAGCAATAGGAACATCCTTAATTACACCCATTGTTTTTATGGGAGTCATGTCCAACTGCAAGACACCAGGGCTGCTTCTTGTATACTCCATGCCCATGACTTCACAAACTGCCTTTGGCATGACAGTTGTCGCAGCACCAGAATCAATCATGTAGTTGTGCACAATCCAACCCTCCATTCTGAGTGACAAGTAAAATGGGAGTGCTCTGTTTTTTCCAGTGGCTGAAGAAGTTAACGTTTGAGCAAAAAATGTCTGGGTAGGATTCTTCTCATTATCTTTCACAGACTTCAATGATTCTTGTAACAGATCAACTTGCCCAGGTAATTGTAATGCATCATAGAGACTTACCTTGGTCGGAACCTTCTTCAATTCTTCAACAATGTTGTATGTAGATGCACTAGACTCCCTCTTCTCACTAGTGTCCTCATATTTGCTCCGATATTGCTAGGTAGCTTCTACCCTCAGTATCTTAGTCAAAGATGGGTACTTGAGCTTTTCTTTGGCTCATTCCTCTGTTTCAGCTCTCGCCTGCGAAGCTGATGCATTTTCTTGCAACTTTTCCTTTGCTCGTGGTCGCAAAAGGTCTTTTAACAGAACAGGTGGATCTGGCTTTGGTATTGAAATAGGAGCTTTCACTTGTACTTGTTTTCTTTCATTCTGCATCTTTGAATCAACCGATACTCTTAATGGTTCCATTTATGCTGGATCTACGGTGACTGGCTTCTTCCCAGTTCTCATGAGAATTGAGACTTGTTCTTCAGATGGAACCATAAAATTATGATCCACCTCAGTAATCATATTAACTTGTCCTCCAGAAGAGCTTGTAGCCAATGTTTTTAGATAGTTCAAATGAACCATACAAGTCTCCTCATCGTGTGGATCATTACATGTAGAGCACCAATATGTTATTTCTATAAGGTTAGCTTCCTCATTCGTTAACACAGTCGGGTTCTTTTCTGGCACCTTGCTTGTTAAAGCCGCTTGTTCTCTAGTGATCGACGAAGGTTGAAATATCTTGGGTTGGAAATATTTCTCGGCCTGCTTTCTTTCAATGATTGTAATTTTATTTCCCATCGCTCTTATAGCTGAATTAGCAGATTATACCTCTTGTAACAGAATTATGAAGGGATCAAGATTTGAGGGCGCAGGAGGTGCCGGTAGAGGTAGAGGTGCTAGCGGTGCAGGTAATGCTGGGAATGAAGTGGGAGCTGGTAATTGCAAAATGCTTGGTGCAGGCAATTGTGGAATAGTTGGAGCAGGGAGCTGAGGAATCGAAACGGGTGCGGTCTGAGGCGCACTTGAGCTCCATGATGGAATATGATACATGGGAGGCATAGGCTGTGAAAATAAACCAGAATACAAATGTTTAGGAAGATCAGGTAAGATAGGCATTGTTACCTTTGGAGGAAGCCTACCTATGGCAATCAAGTCAGCTTCCACCTTTTGCGCTTGTTCAAATAGCTTTGGAAATGTAGTTACGTTGGACTATCGGACAGCCAAGCCGATGTCTGTGTTAAAAGCTTTGAGATAATAAAATGCATCTAGCTCATGAGTGGGCCGAAGACCATCAAGAATTCTCTGCCAGCTTTTGGTAAATCTAACATTGAAGTCGCCTATCTCCTCCTTTGGGTGCCTTTGAATTTCATGAAGTTGGTGCAACAAGGAGTATGGATCAGCTTCTTCATGAAAATTTTTAACTAACAGTTCTCCTAATTCATCCCATGATGTAATAGTACCTGGTTGCAATGATCGGTACCAATATAACAATTTCCCTCTTAATGACAACACCAACAATTTTATCATTACATCTTCATCTGTTATGTCATGAATGGCCGCAAAAGAGGCTACATCATTAATATGCTCATAAGCAGTCTTACCAGTACCATCATAGGTCGGCAAAGATTTCAAAGCAGCTTGAGTAACTAGATTTTGTGCTGGTAAATTCAAGGCTCCCGAACCATTCCATGTCAAAAAATTCCTTGGTGGAGGATGTTGGGCCATTTGGACTAATGGATCTGGATGTAGCAAGCTCGTAGCAGTACTAGGAGGATTCAGGGATGGCACAAACTGACCTACAGCCTGCGATGAGATAACAAATGATGGGTTCACAGGATTTACCAATATTGAGTGCTCCCTCTAGTTCTGAACATCAATATCGAAGAATTCAACTGGATCTTTTGAATCTTTGGCACTTGATCTCATGATCATGAAGCAAATATTTTCACCAGCTTCACAATTAGAAACTTACGGGTACTATACAGTCGCCTTCAACAGAGTCACCAGATGAACTTACAATCGCCGCTTTGAGGTCAAGACAGTTCATCAAAATCTTGATTCCTCTGGGTGTCAAAATATGGAACTTGTGAGAATAATGCTTATCCCATCGATTGTGGATCTTTCTGGATAGAAACAGTCCGTCCCACCGGGCGTGCCAAAATTGTTGGTCACAAATCTGCCTAAGTACAAGATTTAATCACTTGTGCGCCCTAGACTCGGCCAAAATTGAAAGGTCAAGAGAAAGAGATGTCTCTCGAGCCAATCTCTAGAGAGGGCTAGCTCCCACACTAATCTAAACTGGTTTCAAGACTAGAGATGCAGGAAAGAAATGGGAAAATGTGGAAAGAAACAGGAAATAATGCGAAAAGAAATGGGAAATAACTGAAAGGGATGTAAATATGGCCGAAGCCGATCGTTAATGGGGAGAACAACCTCGAACAACAATAACTTCAACTAGATCCTAAAGCTCAAGCAAAACTGATTCTTAGAATACGTATATAAAAATTGGATCACGCATTAGCCATGAGTTCGCTTCCAAATAAACTTCAAACATTCAAATGTCAATACAGCCAAATTCAACACAATAGAATTCAACTGATATTACACTGGACTACACAGAAGTAAATCACACAGAAAGCCAAACATACACAACAAATTAGATCACCAACTCCGGAAGACACTAGGAACGAAAGCAATTGCATCTAGGATTTCTATTTCAATTTCTGCAACAATATCCTCCTCCTTTTGCTTGAGTTTTACATTGGTATTTATAGAGGTCCGTCCTCTTCCTTTCGTATTATAGCATTTAATACATGAAACAGATTTCAAAGAAACAATCCCCTTAATATGCCTCGAAGAAATGACAGTCCCTATTTTAATGGATTAAAACCGAAAATGAAACAGAAACAAGGGCCCATATTTCTTCACTAAATGACCGTTATCAAGGGAAGCTAGAAGTTGTTAAGAGATCACGAACAAGAGCTTTGAATATTGGAGGCATATTTAATCCTGGCAGCATCGAAAACTGCCTCTGGTTCTTCCATCTTGCGCACATCGGTAATCAACAACATTTAATCTTGGAACCGCTTCTTTGACCACGATCTCAAAAATAGTTGGAGAGCTTTTACTTGATCCTTATCTGCTCTACATGTTCTCCTATGCAATTCTGAAGGAAAATGCAAACTGAACTGTATCAAGATTTTGTTGTTGCTTTGGTCACAAAAATGTGACAGGTCGCTTTACATGACATGTCGTGATATCGCGATGTTTTTACCTTACTGCCTTCTCTTTCTGCCACTAGTCACAAAAATGCGACATATCACGAAATCGTGACACTCTCCTCTATCTGGCTTCGTTTGTTGCTCCAAATCGCGAAAATGAAACATGTCGCGAAATCGTGACATCTTTCTCCTTGCGCTATTGTTTTCTCCTTATTACCCACAAAAACGTGACATGTCGCGAAAATGTGACATGTCGCGATATCGCGACGTTTTTTCCATTTGGCTCTTTCATCCTCAACATGTCGCGAAATCGCAATATTTTTTGTCTTCTTGCACTTTGATGCTTTTAGTCCATGAAAATTTGACATGTCGTGAAATCGCGACATTCTGTACAATCTGGCCGCCTCCTTGCTTCCACCTCACGAAAACACATGTCACGAAATCGCGACAATTCTTCGCACTTTGTGCTTCCTGTCCAATATGTCGCAAAATCGTGACATTTTCTTGCTTTCTCTATTGTTGCCGTTTCCTGTCGCGATATCGCGCCAAGTTTCTCTTACTTAGCTTCATTTCTAAAAATGTCGTGATATCGCAATGTCTTTCATGCCTTATGTTTTTCTTTTAGCCCTTTTCGCGATAACGCTTACCATTTTCTCCCTTCTTGCTTTTCTGTCGCAATATCGTGACATTTTTTTTGGCATTCTTCCTTGCTGCTTTATGTCGCGATATCACAACAATTTACACTTTGGTGCTCCTATTGACTGCATTGACCGCGAAACTGCGACATGTCACGATATTGCGACAGTTTTCACTTTGGTGCTCTTGTTGACTACGTTGACCGCGAAAACGCGACATGTTGCGATATCGTGACATTTTTCACTTTGGTGCTCCTGTTGATTTTTGTATTGGATTTGCTCTAACACAAAACTTGCAGAGATTTTTACATGGAGGGACAAACAGAAGCATTAATATCTCTACAATTTGTGCATTCTTTTACATTAACAGTAACAACAGAAACAATGTGGCAAAAATGCCAACACATCAACATGCTACAACAAAATGTACTAAAATTTAATTTTCATTATATATAGTTTTGACAAATCCATGTCTTTAATAGTCACATCAAGTATTTATTCTTATCCTTGTATATATGAATTGATGAATTATTTATTCAAATAATTATATTTGATGATAATTTCATCCACCAAATTGTCTACTAATGTGTGTTATAATTATTACCTATCTTTGTTAGCTTCAAGAATTAACTTGGGGTTTATCCACACCAAAAACCTCAACACGTAATGTTGCTTAGCTATATTTACTTATTTAAGTCAACATGTTAATAAAAGATAAATAAAGGCCATCTAAAATACTTGAAAAGGAACTAAACCTTTATATAGCTTTAGGTTTTCTAGAATTTCTTATATCTCCCTAATTAAGAGATGTGAACTAATTTGATAAAATATTTCTTAGAATTAGGTTTTGTAGGCTTCCTTATATCTCCCTAATAATTAGAATATGCTCCATTCACCTTCTAAGTTGATTTTGTAATATTTTGAGAATAGTCAACCTTTTAATTTTTGCCTTATATTTCCCAATGAAGTATGATTTAATGGTTGGATTTCTTTTTGTCTCCTTTGAATGAGTATGAGATAAATTTTACCAATTAATTCCAACTCTATATGTAGGTAATTGATTTGTTTCTCTTACCAATAGATTATTTTTTCTAAATTATAATTATATGTATATAGTTTGAAGGAGTATGTATTATATCTCCCTACTTTTTGGAATATTAGAAAATAATGGTATTTGCAATTTGTAGACACCTAAAACACATCATGTTGAGAAGGCTATCCATATGGAAACCTTTTAAGGCCATATGACTCATTTTAGGTTTTTTCAATATCTAACAGTGTTTCTAACCGCTTAAATAGGGCAAACTGACCCTTTACAGCTTGGGCCATTGTCCCCCCTAGACCCAATGATGGCCCTCAGAGTGGGCCATGCCTGTCAAGGATGGCCTCACCTGTAAAAAACTTGACCTTCTCGAGTTGAGTATAATCTATTACAGGGACACTAATCTTGAATGGTTATGATTGAGAAGCTTTCAGAAGTGACATTTCATCTCCCTGAACCTAACTGAATCTTGATCTTGGCTTCTCCAACAAGCCAAGATTACAATTGAGGAAAATCTATTAATTAGAGAATTATCTTCACCCAAAGGATACTGATTTGTATATGATGAAGTGCTGTCATTTTGTGATTAGAGAGCTCAATTACTCATAAGCGTCAAGGTGCTATCAAAATTTCATCATGAAGCTGGCATTCGCATCCATGGAGTACATTAGATCTTGAAGGATAAATCTCATCACTGTTTATTATCAACTCACCATAAATTCGAGCCAATTCCCATCGTAAGTCATTCCTCAAGAACACACCAAGAACATCAATCCATTTGATAGGAATTTTGGACGTCACCAAGCATCGAGCATAGAGAACAAGGTCTTTGTTTGACGATCGCTGTGCTCGATAGTGACCCACAAGTGAAGTCATCGGACCCGATGATGGCTAGTAGAGCCCACTATTCAGATCAATGATGACCTTGCTGTGATGTTTAATTTTCTCTGTTTTATCAAGTAGATTAGTTTTAACAGCTTTTAATTTTATTTGTAACATTGTTTAACACATTTTCATTTGGTATTTCATGTATTTATTTACTGCTTTACACAATTTCTCTTCATTTGCATTATCATGAAATAGGCCCTATATTGAGAGGCTTCACATTTGCTATTGATGCTCTATAGGTGCTTTTGTGTGTAGGTTATAGGCCTTATCAAAAGCTAATCATCATCAAGATCATCCTTCTTGGTATCATCAAGTGGAGGACGCTACAAAAATCCTCCATAATTAGTTCGAGAGATTGTAGAAGATCTTCTGAAGACATATTATTTGATTTTTGATGTAATTTGTATCAATTTGGTGAATCCCTAAGAGGGATATTTTGTAACCTTTTATAAAGATATTTCTTGAATATTAATGAGAAGGACACTTTCATTTTTTTATTTTCTTGTCATGATGGTTATATAGTTTATTTTATCAAGTTGATTTAATTTTACATTCTGTAGATGTTAGATATTTTGCAATATTATAGTGGCGATCACATGTGGGACTCTTCCCACAATCTCCTAATTTATTGTTAACTTGCCATTTTATTATTTTTTCAAATTTACAGGTACCGCTGTTATTGACATGACTCATAGTGGTTGTTTCTTGACCCTATGACGACCAACAAGACTATCACCCTGACCTTTGATGATCTTAATACAGAGTGCAAAAATCAAATTTGTAGCATCTTCATCAAATGATGGCTACACCTGTAAGTGCCTCTATGCTGGAATTTATTGCTTTTTACAGAAAATGGTAGATTTCAAGCTTTGGTAGAAAAATTTAAGCATAATTTTTAAAATTTAAATTCTTTGCCTATGACCGCTGCTAGGAACATGGAACTCTATTGCTAGCCACCACAGGGAATAACAATATTTTATCTGATTGTTACTGTGTATGACGACCTCTACTACAGACTATTTTACATAGTGCTAACCCTTGATTAAATTTCTTGTTAGGGTTTGCTTGCATGTGTCCTGCCTAAAGACTATTTTCATTTAGGGTTGCATTTCATTTTTTTGAAATAAAAATGTTGTTATTCATAATTTGATAATTTGAAACGTACTTTATGCATTAGAAAATGATCGTTGATTGCTTCATGTTATATTTTTATTTGCATTAAGTAAAAGGAACCACACACACTTCACGTATCAAAGTTAACATCAATGAATTGGAAGTGACATCCAACCACTGATCAAGACCAACAATGGTGGTCTTCATCACCACCTTGTTGTCTTGTATTGTGGATTTTCAAAAATTTTTTTTGGCCAAAGCTAGCTCTAAGAACTATTGTAGCCATGGAAAATAGTACGTGCTCTTCTTTGAAAGGTATATAACTAACCATGGTGAACTAGGTGAGGACTGGTAGGACCTATGCTCCCTCACCAAATATGGGCTTCATCTCCATATTTTGGTGGGTTTCACAACTTGGACTTCATCACCAGGTTAGTGTGTGAGAGCATACAGGTGAAAACCCTTTAACATTGAGTATTTCATCAACTATTTCAAACTAGAACAAGAGGAAAGCAAAAAAAATAAATCAAAATGCACAAGCCAACTTAGGAAACACAAAGAATTCTTAAACGAGATAATCATTTTGTCTAATTTTTTTGTTTCTTTACTATTTATGTAATCAAAATAAGATCCTACCATCTGATCTGGGACAAAAACCTAAAAAAAAAAAGTAAATTTCTAACTTTTGGATCTACAACCAATAAATAAAAAATCGTGCAAATTGGAGCTATAACGAAGAAGTTATGTTGGTTTTATTATTACTCTATTTTGAGTAATTTTTAAGCCAATAAAAGGGAAAAATGACACTGAAAAGGTCATAAAAATCTCTAGACAACCCCAAAAATCACCAAATTTGTTTTGTTGTCTTAATTATCCCCTTATGCACCTCTCACAAAATTTTTGAGTCCTAACTCTTTATTTTCTTGAATTTTCTCAAATTTATCATTTTTCCACTAGCCCCCATTGGCCAAATATTCCACAAATACAAAATTTGATCTGAAAAACACTTTTTTAAGTCCTAGCTCATTGTGATTGGATCATCCACAACTATGCATAATGTTTTTTTGGAAGTCAAAATTTTCTTCAATGTGGGTTCCCTTTAGTGTTTTCTTAATCAACACATCATGACAACTATGCATAGCCAAGCTCAATCACGAGATGACAAAGTGGAAAACTTACAAAGAGTCTCTGAATGCATCTACTATAAACCTAAAGATCTCATCATTCCTGTACGATGCCTTGATAGTCATCGCATCCACTATAGTCTTAAGGATATCATCATTCTTGCACGACACCCTAATAGTCATCGTGAAGCTAACACCTCATATAAGAGATCAGAACACGAAAGTACCTCCACCAAGAGAACACAAATGGGTTACTCATGTAATCAAGTGGATAATTTTATCAGTCAATGTCGATCCCAGACTACTACCAGTCATAACTAGTCTATCGAGAGGTCTAGCAAGGAATTCCATATTCCTTCTACGTTGTGACCCTCACCACCTTGAACTCATGTCCAAAGACCACCACCTCAATCGATGGTCATAATCAAAAGTGGACCTAGTATGGAAGTTCACATTCCCTCTACATCGTGGCATTCACCGTCCTAAAATTCCATTCAAAATCCACCAACTCAACCGGTGGTCACAATAAAAAGTGGGTCTACACAAAGTTTGCATGCACCATCAACCAATATGACCATGAGTGAGTTACTACAACAGTCCCCCAAGTATCGAGAAACTTTCATGAAGATTTTGGGTTCAATTGAATTACAACTCCATGACCTTAATGCTTTCACAAAATTCATGGAATATATACAAATGTACAAGGTCCCTATTATCACTTATTAGGAATACGAGATAAAACTTGTGTTCGTAAATGCACTAGACCCTCTTTTGCACATCATCACGTTTATCAACAGGATTCTTTATAAACAAGTTTTAATCGACATAGATTCCACAATAAATATTATTACCACAACTACATTGAAGCAACTCAACATCCCACATACAAACATTAGAGCATCTACGTTAACCTTTCAAGCATTTAATGATGTTGTATCTCCCACGATTGGCACAATAGTCCTCCCCATACAGGTTGGATAAAAGACTGTACCTACATTGTGCTACATTTTTGAGGGTTCAAGATAGTACAACATACTTCTTGGAAGGCCATGGATGAGAGCCATGGAGTGCATACCATCCATAGTGCATCAACACATTAAATACATTCATGAAGGTAATGTCCATGTGATGCATACGAACCCAAATCCCTTCAAGTATTACAAACAGGTGAATTACCTGTAGGAGCCTACTTTGTCACCTATGCATTTGAACACTAAGCCTAATTATTTTATCCAAAGTCTAGATGCAACCCCAAGGTTCATCGTGGAACCACCTCCACCAATGCCATTACCATCGGTTTCACCTGTTACTCCTTCTTCACCTTTGGTTTCTAGAAGCAAGGGTAAATCGACTAAGCCAACCGTGAAGATTCCCATAGCGATATCAAACATATCAGTAGAGGACATTCCAACTACTACCAAAAATGAAGAACCCACAGTGGTTATAGATGAGCTAGATCATATCATACCATCTTCGTCCACCACATCACAGGTTACAAATTACTCGAATGATATTGAATTTGAAGAGTACATAGTGGTACAAATTGTGTTTATGCCTATCATTGAGTCCATTAAGGATTTAGGTTGACCTCCTACAAAATCAACACCCATTGATCCCATCCTCGATTCTTTACCTATATATGGGGGTCAAGAAGATCACCCTAGATAAGTTGATGAGACATCCATGACTTGTCCAAGTACCAAAACATCTTCCCATGAGTTTGTGGGAGTGGTCAATGTCATGACAGAGAAACTGTAAGAATGTGAACTAGAAAATATTATTGCTAGGTGTGTTTAAATAACACAGGAGTACAAACTGCATTCTTGGATTAGCCCGGGTTGGGCGCATCTCAACAGGATGCAGGTATAACAATATACCAGCTGAACTTAATTAGACAAGACAGTCTAATAGAAGTTAAAGTACGCTAACATCCCCCTTTATTACATTATTTGGGTAATGTAATAACTAATAGCTATACTAACATCCCCTTACATCATTTTGCAATACAAAGTGAGCTACGAAACAATTCAAATTTGACACGTGCAAGTGCCTTAGTGAAAATGTCTGCAACTTGAGCATCGGTGGGAATGTGTTGAAGCTGAATTCGGTGCTTTGGAACTTCATCTCGAATGAAATGACATTGTGTGTCAATGTGCTTTGTTCTTTCATGATGGACTGGATTCTTGACGAGGTTCAGAACACCCTGATTGTCGCAAAACAAGTGTATTGGAGATTTTGATGGATGGCCCATACTTGTCAGAATGCGACGCAACCATATCACTTCGCACACAGCTTCACGTGCGGCGTGATACTCTGCCTCTGTTGATGAAATAGCAACCACCTGTTGCTTCTTGCTGTGCCAAGAGACAGGACCGGATCCCAGATGAAAAATGTATCCAGAAGTTGACTTGCGATCATCAAATGATCCGGCATAGTCGGAGTCCATGTATCCTTGCAAGAAGAATTTGTTGTTCCTCTTGTATTCTAGGCCATATTCCATAGTACCACGGACATAGTGAAGAACACATTTTTTTGCTTTCCAATGAGTGGTCTTAGGCTCCTGCATGAACCTCGAAAGATAGTTGACAGCAAATACGAGATCTGGCCTAGTATTGGTCAGATATATGAGACTCCCAATCAACTGTCGATAGAGAGTACCATCTACCTGAGGTGAATCATCATATCGTGATAACTGAAGTCCATTCTCCATCGGAGTTGCCATTGGCTTGCAATCAGTCATGCGATATTTTTCCAAGCAATGTCTTGGCATATTTTTTCTGAGACACTTTGATGGAGTGCTCCTTCTGGATGAATTCCAGACCAAGACAATAATGGAGAAGTCCGAGATCTGTCATCTCAAAATATTTACACAAGTTTCTTTTGACAGTAGAGATCATAGTTTTTGAACTCCCTGTAATGAGCAGATCATCCACATAGAGTACAAGCAACACTATCTCAAAACCCTGTTTCTTGAAATAGAGGTTTGCATCTGACGGACATCTCTTAAATCCATGCTGCATAAGGTGATTGTCCATTTTTATATACCAAGCTCGAGGAGCTTGTTTCAGACCATATAAGGATTTGACCAATTTGCAAACCTTCTGCTCTTGGCCTTCCACTTCAAATCCTTCTGGATGAGTCATGTAGACTTCTTCTTGGAGATCACCATTTAGAAAGGCACTTTTGACATCCATCTGGTGAACTTTCCACCCATATTGTGCTGCCATAGCACACATAACCCGAATTGTGGTCATCCGAGCAGTAGGTGCAAAAGTTTCCTCGTAGTCAATGCCTTCCTTTTGAGCATAGCCCTTTGCAACAAGACGGGCCTTATGCTTATCAATTGTTCCATCTGCCTTGTACTTGACTTTATATACCCATTTGCAGCCAATGGGTTTCTTTCCATGCGACAAATCAACAAGCTTCCAAGTTTTATTTTTCATCAAAGACTCATACTCTGTATCCATAGCGGCCTTCCACTGAGGCTCACTGAGAGCATCTTGCACTGATGCAGGTTCAAGATCATCTATGGTAGACATGAACGCCCTGTCATCATCAATATCCATATCCTCTACTTCTGTACTTGGAGTTACAGAAAGTTCCTCAAAATATTGACAAAGATCATCAACCTCACCAGTTTCTTTGGCTTCTTTTTCCTTTTGAGCCATACTGCATGTACGAGGTCTATCCAAGTTCAAATTGGGAGGAGTGGATAAATTTGCGTCTCTGATTGTATTTGTACACCATTTTGGGTTCTTCTTCGGTGGTGGTGAAGAAGATGTAGAAGGACCTCCTGTCTGTGTTGACGAAGGAATCTTCTCTTCCTTAGATTCCACAAGATCTAGGTGTACTTTAGATGTGCTCTGTGATGTGAAAGCTTCATCAAAGACAACATCTCTGCTGACATGAATTTTCTTGGTCAAAGGATCTATCAAATGATATCCTTTAGAGTGCTCATCATAACCAAGAAAAATACATCTCATTGTTTTCTCATCTAGCTTCTTCCTTTTCTCTTTTGGTATGTGCATGAAAGCGTGACATCCAAAAATACGTAGATGAGATATGGAGGGTTTTCGACCACTCCATGCTTCCTGTGGAGTCATTCCTTTTAGGGCCTTTGTGGGTGCCCTATTCAACAGATATACTGCAGTGGTGACAGCTTCTACCCAATATTGTTGCCCAAGAGTAGCTCCTATGAGCATACAACGAACCATTTCCATGATAGAATGGTTCCTTCTCTCAGCAACTCCATTTTGCTGAGGAGTATAGGCAGTTGTTAACTGTCTCTTGATTCCATGCTTATCTAAGAATGCAAAAAATTCATTAGAGGTAAACTCCCCCCCTCGATCTGAGTGGAGGGTTTTAATAGAAGCTCCTGACTCCTTCTCAACGGATTTCTTGAACTGCTGGAAGAATGCGAAAGCTTCAGATTTCAGTTGGAGAAAGAAAACCCACATCTTTCGTGAGTAGTCATCTACGAATAACTAAAAGTACCTCTTCCCTCCACAACTGTTGGGTGTGAAAGGACCGCACAGATCGGTGTGAATTAACTCCAGAGGTTTTCGTGCTCTTGTTGAGCTCTTCTCAAATGGTACTCTATGCTGCTTTCTTGCCAAGCAGTCAGAGCACACTAGCAATGTGGCAGAAAGGGAAGGAAGACCCTTTACCATCTCATACTTACTGAGCTCAAGTAAGTAGCCAGAACTAAGATGCCCATATCTCTTGTGCCATAGGGAAGTTGCCTCCTTGGTAGAGACAGTCATGGCAACATGTGGAGTAGAGATAGCATCTAGGGCAAATAAGCCATGCTTATATGAAGTTGTTGCAATCTGCTTACCCTTCCTGGTAATAGTACAACACTTCTTGCCATTCTCAACACGAAAGTTGACAACCATATTTCTATCCAGGATTTGTGTGACTGACAAAAAATTGTTAGCCAATCCCGGAACATAGAGGACTTTGTCAATCTGACACTTGCCATCAGGAAGAGTGACTGAAACTGTACCCTCTCCCTGAACCCTGTAGGTTTTATCATCAACAATGGTGACAGGTTTGCCCTCTTTGGCCACAAATGATTCAAACCACGATCTGTCGCCAGTCATATGTTTGCTAGCTCCAAAATCGACATACCAAATAGGATCCCTCTATGTGGAATCTGTGGTAGTCATGAGCACCTTGTGTGCCCATTCAGAATCTGAGTCAGATTCTTCAACAACAACATTCACCTGGGGTTGCTTGTTTTTATTTTGTGGTTTGTTTTGGCCTTTCTGCTTGTTCTTATGCCAACACCTGTTGGTGTCATGGTTGTCTTTCTCACAGATCTTGCACCACCTCTTCTTCTGTTGAGGTTGTTTTCCTTTTCCTTTCGTATCCTGTTGAGAATTTCCTCCTTTCTGAAAGTTGCCTCCTTTTTGCCCATTACCTTTCTTCCTAGAACCCTGCCTGTTGGTGTATAGGGCTGTATTGGAAGAATCATCCTTGTGAAGTTGGCGTGCCTCCTGTTGTTGAAGCAGATTGACCAACTCGATGTAGGTAATTTGTCGTTGAGACACCTGGATGGAGGTGATCAACATATCAAATGAAGAAGGCAAAGCTCTCATCACAAGTGAAATGAGAAGCTTTTCGTCCACAATATCTCCCAAAGAATTCAATTTCTCTTTCAATTCAGACACTCTGCACGTAAAGAGTTCAACTGTTTCACCCTGTCTCAAACTCGAGTTATGAAGTTGTTGTTGAAGATGAAGAATGGTGGAATCATTCTTTCCCTCATAGATGGTTCTAAGGGCATCCCATGCCTCTTTACCACTTGCTTTGTCAGCTATATGAGGTTGCACTTCATCTGAAATAGCAAACAAAATGAGCACCTTTGCTCGACTGTCTTTCTTGTCAAAAGCTATCTGATCTCAGAAGGACTTGTGGATCCTGATGTTGGTGAAGGCCTAGTTGTTACTCCAGTAACAATATCCCATAAATCTTCCATTTGGAGAATTGCCTTCATCTTATGTTTCCATGGTGTATAATTTGGACCTTTCAATAACTGATGAGGATCAGTCATCAACTTTGCAACAACGGCCATAGTGAAGGTTCCTTATATCACCAATTGGTCCCCCTTTCGATATACCTTTTGCTAGGCCGTTATACCGTACAAAATACCCGCCCTTACGTGAGGGAAACTATAGGTATTTAGAAAGATCAACAAAAATCACCCGCCCTTACGTGAGGGAGACTATAGGTGAGTTTTAGAGATCATACGATACGTGGAACATAAGCGATACTGAAAGGGAATCGCCTTGTTGATGGCACCTACCATAGAAGATTCTTCTCATGCGTGGGGCGTAACTTCCCCTAAACACTATGAAGAATACTTCGTCAGGATTTACGCCTAAACACAAGAGCGATTAAGGGTAGTGGATGGAGTAAAAAAATGCAAAAATGGCAAACTTATCTCTCCCCGACGATTTATAGAGAACAAGCTCAGACGTCGTTGTAGCAGCTATATTAGGCGGCGGATACAGTAGCCCAATCACGACAGCTTTACCTGTAAGTGCTGGCCAGAGGTATCACAAATACCGAACGCTGCAGTGCAATAAATTGCACGGATGGGTTTTAATTATTCCGGGGACTTAGGGAGTGTATTTGATTTTTTTTAACTTTTAATGAAGTAGTGCAAAAAATGAAATATGCAACATACAACATAAAAAGTGCCCACAAGAATTAACCCACAAGGTGTCGGGCACAGCCGAAAATGCACCTTTTACAATTCGCCAAATTGCTTTTTCAAAAAATTACTCACATTCCCCCTTTGATTTTTTTGAAAAAAATATCCCCCCCAAAAAAAATCTCTTTAACAAAGCATTTTAATAATTATTATGTATTTAAAAGTTAAAATAAATAATTTTAATTTATATAGTTTTAAAAACTTATGAAAAAATAAATTAAAATTAAATTTTAATTTATAAAGTTTTAAAAACTATTAAAAAATAAATTAAAATTAAAAATTTTAACTAAAAAATTAATAATTATAAAACCTTTGAAAAAAAAATTTATACCTTTGAAAGGGGGGAAGTCGACGGGATTTGAACCCCCGACCTGCAGGCTCCCAGAGCCTTACCGCACGGCTCACGACCACGTGAGCCAGCGGGCTGATCCGAAAGGATCAGTGGAGCTCCTCCTTTTTGCCTCTTCCTCTGCAGTGGCCTTCGACTGAACGCTGGCCTCGCTGCTGCTGTCGCACGTCGAGGATTTCCTTTTTTTCTTTTTTTAAAAACGCGCGCTCGCTGCGTCGATTGGGAGGGGGGGTGTTCCCTTTTTAATTTCCATGCTCAGCGGGGGGGGCGATTTCTTTCTTTTTTCTATTTCTACTGGTGGGGGGGGTGAGCTGTTGCGCGGACAGGTGTCTGCTCAATCGAGGGGGGGGGTCCCTCCTGTTCGTCTGCGCAGCGGTCCCGTGCGTCTACACGCGGGGGGGGGGTTTCCCTCCTGTTCGTCACGACGCGGATGCGTCTGCGTGAAGACGGGAGCGGACCTCCTGCCTCTGCGCGCGTCGCGATGCGGACAGACTCAGTTGCGTCTCCGCACGGAGACGTTCGCTCAATGGGCGTCCCTCCTATCCATGCTCTGTTGCGGATGCGCGCTGTGTCCAAAGCAGGGACGCCGCAGGCTGAGTCTTGCGTTTTTTTTTTTTTTTTTATTAGAAAAAAAAAATAATCACGCGATTGCGTGAATTAAAAAAAAATCATGCGATTGCGTGATTAAAAAAAATCACGTCATAGAAAACGCAACAACCTGCTCCCAGCAACCTTCAGGAAAAAAAACAGCACTCCCTGCAACCAGCTTCTACCTCCAGCCTCCTCTCACTGCTCCCTGCAATCTGGCTCTGATGCCATGTAAGAATGCAAACTAGAAAATATTATTGCTGGGTGTGTTTAAATAACACAGGAGTACAAACTGCATTCCTGGATTAGCCCGGGTTGGGCGCATCTCAACAGGATGCAGGTATAACAATATACCAGCTGAACTTAATTAGACAAGATAGTCTAATAGAAGTTAAAGTACGCTAACAGAAACAAGGTTCTCTAAATCAATCAACACACTGGTAACCCCATCAAACATTGCTTCTACATAAAAAATTCTACCACCAATGAAACTAGTCACACCTAGTTCATTTCACACAACACCTTTAGAAAAACAAGAACATGTATATCCTTTACACCAAAATGGGGATACTCAAGCTGCTACAATTGAACAATACAAAGTGGAACACAAGAAAAAATTAAGTAAAAAACAAGAGCATGTGGACACACCCACTAAATAGGATAATTGTGATGCATCTACATCTTCTATTAGAATGTGGACTTGTGATTCACATTTACCTAAGTGCCCTCTGGCACCCTCTCTCAATTCACTTACATCATCTATCACTAGTCATCTAGAGCCATAAAAAACTATATCATCATCCCCATTAGTCTTACAACACATCCTATATCATATAGCCAAAGTGGAGACACAAATAAATCAACAAAATGATCCTTTGTAACAAATCATGCATCAAATCACAAACATGGAGCTCCAACAACAAGGTGAATGCAAGGATAAACCACCTCAACCACAAATGCAAAATGAATCTTTGCAAAATTAGGTGTAAAAGCAACAACGTCATTCAACTCACATTTACAAATCATTATCTGCACCTTTGGCATCAATTTTTAATCGATTATGTGAGACAAAGACCATTACTTTGCATGAGGTTCTTCTATTAGACCCAAATCATTCGAAATCCAAAGGATAATAAGAGGAGTTATACTGCTTATAACATAGACAAAACGGTCATGATATTTAATCATGCTATGACTTCAAGAACAAAATACAAGACATGATCGATTAGAATCAACTTCAAATAGGCAAACCTCCCATTAATAAAGATCAATAAGGAGGCATAATTAATGAGTCACTACCTACTCTAGAAAAATAGGTAGAGCAACCTAAGCCAGTGACTAAGATGCATGTAGCACAACCATCTTATCAAACTGGTTTACCTAGTCTACCTCACTTAAAGCACCAACATCACACTCAGGATTTATTATTTGAGACCTTATCGATTGTTTTATAAAATTTACAAGAAGCTAAGGCAAATAATCTACCTAACACATGCCCTTCAGACCCAAATAGAACTAAACCTAAGGGTTATAGGGAGGATCACTTTTGTCTTTACCACAGACATAAGGGTCATGACATTAATGATTGCATCATATTCAAAAATACGGTCTATAATATTATCGATTGGGATGCCCCTCCCATATATAGCTCACCCAATTCACATTAATTGACCACAGTATAGGCCACATCATCTCATCTATGACTCCAAGATCAGCCACATCCGCATAATCCTAACATGCCACCTCATCAGTATGTAAGATTTTTAATTACTATTTTGATTCTATTTTAGAAATTGTATGAGGCACATGCAATCACATTACCGAAAGTTAAACCAAGAACACCTAAACCTAGGGCACATAATAAAAGTCTCTATTGTACTATCATCGTATAAATGGGTATGAAATTCACAATTGCAATTCATTCAAGAATGTGGTTGAAGAGATGATAGAACTTAATGAGCTCCGTACATATGGTTTGCTTGTTTTACCTCATCAAGACATTGGCATTGCACAAAATTTTGTGTCACAATAAGGAGGTCAGTTTCTATCACTTTTAGTGAAGCCAATCGTAGTGCATCAAACACAATGCACACTGGGAGTCTTCAAGGTGTCACACCTTCCCCACCATCCACATAACAAGTGATGAATCAAATTTGAGATTTTGAAGGTATCACACCTTATTCACTATCATCAATCACCACACATGCTGGGGGTACATAAGGTATCACAACTTCCCTCTAAAATCATAAAACAATCAAAAATCACAAAAATCATCAAAAAATCATCAAAAAATCCAAACAATCAGAAAACATAAAAACGCAAAAACAATAAAAAATATTAAAATACAAAAATATTTATGTTATTCTTTCATGCATTGCATTACATACACTGATTAGTTGCATTACATTAGGTATATTCATCCATTGCATTTGCACTAGGATAGGTTGTGTTTACATTCTTATGAATGACACCATGTTTGTATGCCAATCATGAATCCTCATCATTATCATTCACATTTCCATTGTGAGTAACTGCATTTTTTCAATAATCTAATGAGTTTCTATAGGGGGTATACTAGGGTTTTAGTTCATTCATCCATCCCTAGTTGTCTTTTTAGATTTTGTAGATAACTATCTTGGATTTTGGAGGTAAGGTCAAGTTTTGATAGTACCTTGCATATCTCAAAATCCTGACACAATTAAACACATTAACAATCCTAGTTTGAACATGGAAAGATGACTCTACGAAGTGATCCTTATTACCTTAAGCGAAAGGTTTTCCTTTATCATATTATTATATGCATGGTATAGAATGTTGATCATTAAAAAAGGGACAAGCTCCACCCATACCTAAAAATAATCCTTTCTCTTACACAAAACGAGTAAATTCTTAAAACAATGCAAAAATAAACAGTGATTTTCATCACTAAGCAAATACCATGCTAAAAAATAAAATAAAAATGCAAAATAAACAATGGTTTTCACCATTAAGCATGAGCAAGTATCCCAAATAATCAAAATAAAAGAAGGGGGTAATGAGCTTGAATCCCTAGAATCCTTAGTTTTTGAAAGCCATGGGGTGATCTCCATTACAGAAATGGGTTGAATGAAACCTGTCTAGCAATGAAGTAGCCTTACGCATGTCGATATGTCTGTCACATTAGCGAACTTATTGTATAGACCAATGTTAGCTTATGGACGAGCTAGCTTTAGGTGGCATGTATTGCCTAGTAGTCTAGTCTAACTGCATCTAATATCAAGATCATGATGACCATATGATGATCCTCATTACAAAAATGGGTTGAATTAAACTTGCCTAGCAATGAGGTAGTCTTATGCTTCATTTAATATATTCAATTTGCATACACAGGGATAGTGAATATTTGGGTCTTCTTAACAGGCTTGTATCTATCAAGAGTCTTGTGTAGTCAGTATACAACTTTTGATCAATCAACTAGGGTGGTTGAGTCTCATGGAAAAACTCAAAAAATCCCCTATAGCAACAAATTATCTCATCAAACAATCACAATTTTTCTTATGAAATTTTGTTTATTAACGAATGTTTATGAAATGGGATAGATATCAGATGGATATCAACAATGATATTTATATGGCCACTGACTATTTTATGCATATATTTTAGTTTGCAGAAGCTTATAGGAAAAACCCCTACATCTCACATCAGTTCATCTCACATGGATGTATACATGATTAATTATTATGATAAGGATTAAATTTTTAATTCATGATATTTATAGAATATGTGGTGTCTACCATTAGTTTGTTAAACACAAATTAGATTCATCCATTATGTTTTAAGTGATTAAAGCATACACGTTAATTTGCATTAGACCATCCACATAAAATTAATGCATTACATACATATCCACATCATATAACAAAAATTAAATGCATCATCAATGAATCAAATCAAAACATGCATTTAATATTCACTACTACATTCATAGAAGCATACATAATAGTGCATCCATACATCTATATTACAGAATCTAGTCATATATCAATCATATAACTATTGCATGTCATTAGTACATCACATAGGTAAAACATTACATCACCATATAAGTATTACATCCATCAATGCATCCATAAATCATAACACATAACACATCTAATGGTTCAAAATCACACAATTGCAAATCACACAAATATTTTCACACATCAACTAGGGCATTATCAGTATCATACTTCCCCTAAATCAGCAATTTAATAATCAAGCATCATAGAGCAAATTCATCCAAAACACCCTCCTAATCCAAGATCTAATTCAATCCAATCATTAATCCAAACATCTTAATTGCCAAATTTCAAAAGGTTACACCCTTTGCCTTGTATTCAATCAATAAAAATATCTTAACTACACATTTTCAAAAGGTTGCGCCCTTTACCTCGCATTCTCTCAATTCATCAATCAATTACCAGGTTTCCAAAAGGTTATGCCCTTTACCTTGAATTAAATCAATCATAACAAATCAACAGCCTATTTTTAAAGGTTACACCCTTTGCCTCGTTATCTCAATTCTAAAAGGCTCCAAAGATGCCTAGTTTCCTTTGGTCAAATTTCAAAAGGTTCCAAAGATGCCTAGTTTCCTTTGGTCAATCTAAAAAAGCTTCAAAGATGCATAGTTTCCTTTGGTCAAATTTCAAAAGGCTCTAAAGATGCCTAGTTTCCTTTGGTCAAATCTCAAAAGGCTCTAAATATGCCTAGTTTCCTTTGGTCAAATATCAAAATGTTCCAAAGATGCATAGTTCCCTTTGGTAAAATGCAAAAAGGCTCCAAATATGCCTAGTTAATTTGGTCAAAATTCTCAAAAACATTCCAAATATGCCCAATTTCCTTTGGTCAAATTTTAAAAAAGCTCCAAATATGCATAGTTTCCTTTGGTAAAATCTCAAAAAGCTCCAAATATGCCTCTTTTCCTTTGGTTAATTTCAAAAATCTCCAAAGAAACCTTTACCTTTGGTCAAATTTAATCAGGCCATCTTGGTCAAGCAACTCGTCACTTTTATCATTTTACATATCCTCATAGATGTATCACTTGAGGGGGTAGTCATAATAACAACAATCATAATCAAAATCAATAATAAAAATCTTAATCGTGCAAATTGTGTTCGTCCAAGAATAATTGCTAACAACTATAATAAAGCTTCCCTATTTGTCGAGGAAAAATAAAAAATGTTAAACCAAACCTTGGTATGCTTGAATCATGGTGTTGTAGACCCCAGTGTCTACTCCATGGATGAAAATTTTACCAAAATATTAAGCCTTCCATTTTTTTGGAGGTAATGATTCGAAGATGTATGCTCTTTCCATGATTGGGGCATCTAAAGTTGACCAAATCAATGAACATCAATAAACCTGCAATGTGACATTAGGTTGTTTATTTTTGATCAATATTGTGCTTTCACACAATGCATCTCAAAAAGGGATATCTATAGACACCTAAAACACGTCATGTTGAGAAGGCTATCCATATGGACACCTTTTTAGGCCATATGACTCATTTTGGGCCTTCCCAAGACCTAACAGTGGTTCTAACCACTCAAATAGGGCAAACTGACCCTTTATATCTTGGGTTATTGTCCCCCTAGTGGTGGCCTTGTGGCCGCTAGACCCAATGACGACCCTCAGAGTGGGCCATGCATATCAAGGACAACCTCACCTGCAACAAACTTGGGCTCCCTGAGCTAAGTAAAATCTGTTATAGGGTAACAGATCTTGGTTATGATCGAGAAGATTTTAGAAGCGATGTTTCATATTCCTGAACCTAACTGAATCTTGATCTTGGCTTCTCCAGCAAGCCAAGATTAAAATTGAGGGAAATCTATAAATTAGAGCATTTCCTTCACCCAAAGGATCCTGATTTGTATACGATGAAGTGCTATCATTTTGTGATTAGAGATCTCAATTGCTCATAAGCATCAAGATGTTATCGATATTTCATCATGAAGCTTACATTCACATCCATGGAGTGCATTGGAGCTTGAAGGATAAATCTCATCGCTGTTCATCATTAATTCACCATAAATTTGAGCTAATTCCCATCGTAAGTAATTCATCAAGAATGCACCAAGAACATCAATCTATTTGACAGGCATTTTGGACATCTCCAAGCATCGAGTACAGAGAACATAGTCTCTGTTTGGTGGTTGTTGTGCTCGACAGTGACCCACATGTGGAGCCGTCGGACCCAATGATGGCTAGTAGATCCCACTACTCTGATCAATGACGACCTTGCTATGATGTTCAATTTTCTATGTTTTATCAATTAGATCATTTTTAGTAGCTTTTAATTTTGTTTCTAACATTGTTAACGCATTTTCATTCAATATTTCATGTATTTATTTATTGTTTTATGCAATTTCTATTAATTTGCATCATCATGAAATAGGCCTCATCTTGAGAGGCTTCACATTTTCTATTGATGCTCTGTAGGTGATTTTGTGTGTAGGTTATAGGCCTTATTAGGAGCTAATCATCAACAAGATCATCATTCTTGGCATCATCAAGCGAAGGTCACTAGGAAAACCCTCCATAATCAGTTTGGGAGATTATAGAAGATATTTTGAATATATCTATTATTTGATTCTTGATGTAATTTTTATCAATTTTATGAATCCCTAAGAGAGATATTTTGTAACCTTTTGTAAAGATATTTTTTGATTATCAATGAGAATGACACTTTCATTTTTATATTTTATTGTCATGATGGTTACATAGTTTATTTTATCAAGTTGATTTCATTTTACATTCTGTAGATGTTAGATCTTTTGCTATCTTATACAATTTAATAATGATTTAATCAAGGTTGACAACCTTATATATCCTACTTTAAATATTGTAAATATTATATTATGTGTATGCACCTCAATAATTATCATTCTAAAATATAAACTTGATTTATTATCTACTAATGCTTGGCTAAATTTGTATTATCCAATGCAATAGTAAACCTTATAAAAATCACCTTATAGCTCATTTTAGATTTTAATAAAAGCAAGTAAATAAACTTAGTAATATGAGTGCACGCTATACTTTAGTAATCCTTGTGGATTATCTTTTCTTGATATGTTGAGCCAATAAATTTGGTGCCAGTGATGACTTCAAAAATGTAGTGCTAATGAGAATTCAATGCTCTTTTTGATCAGCAATGGTTTTCTCTTGAATGGTGCTTGTTTCCTTCTTGAATGATGCTTATTTCCATATTGAATGATACTTGTTTCCACCTTGAATGGTGCTTTACCAATGTAAGTAATATCCAATTGAAGAGCACTAGAGTTGTTGGTTTATGACAGGCCTTTAATGCAGGCTTACTCCTCTTGAATGATGCACAAGCTTGATTTAGCTCCTTCCTACAAATGTGCTTCCACACCTTTCAATGCTTTATCTTCATCCTTATTTATTCCTCTAAGTTGGGCACTTTAAATAGAATAGATTCCTTTCAACTTTGGATAAGTGTCACATGGGAGTTACAATGAAGATAGGTGTTGATATTCTTTCAATGTTTGTTCCCATGTGCAATGATGATTTAAGTAACCTCCTCAATGATTTTCGTAACTCCTCAAGGTAGGCACTTTATTATCCCTTGAGCATTGAGGAATGAGATGGTGCTTAGAGTGTTTGTGCCAAGTGGCACTTAGGGTATTTGCATGTAAATCCTTTCTTGAATATTATAACCTTCCTCTTGCTTGTTCCTTCACACTATTTGTTGGCTCACTTTATTTCTTTGATAGCAAGTTACCTTCTTCTTGCATGTTGTTTTGATGGTTGGCTCTAGTTGTGATACACCGAGGTTCTATGGAGCTCCGAATGATGGTCTTATGGATGATTTGAGTGCTTATTCTAGGTGGATGTTCTCTCCAAGCTATGGCCTTGGGTATAACACCTTTTCTCTTATTCTCTTATACTTTCAATGTGCTGATTGAGCACTATGTTTGTAGTGTAGATAATACCTTTGTAATAGCTCCTTGTACTTGGCTTAATAATGTTGTCCTATCCATGTTGGTAGATGTATATTTTGATGTAGATAAGCACCTTCTAATGTAGACCTTAATGTTTTCCTTTATCCATGTAGATATCGATTGATAATAGCCTTCTTGTGTTGATTTTAATATTGTAGGTGAATGCTTGCTACTGGGTGCTTGATTTGACGTGGAGCAATGGTGTCTTTAGGTACCTTGAATATTAAGAAATATGAGCTCTTCGATGGCTTTCTTATCTTGCTCAAACTCTACCCTTAAACCTGTTGAGATGATAGTTGTGCTTCTTCATGTAATATAATATCTTTTGTCCTTCTTGAAGGGACAAAAGTGGTGCCTGTAATAGTTAGATTTTTGCACCAATATGATGGACCGAATGTCTCCCTTTCTGAAATGCTCTTTATATTTTTGATGAGGTGATTCCTTGAGCAAAGTATTGATGCCTTCACTAATTCTTATTAGACAACTGATGTCTAATTTTTTCACTTGGATAATTTAGTAACAATGAATCCAAGCTAATGCACATAATATGCCCCTTTTTGAAGTAGTAATTTTTGCACTAACTTTTACCTTTAATGAAGTATTTAGTGCACCTCAAATTTGAGACTCACCAAGTCTCAATTTGTAGCTTCTATCACTAATTTAATGGCTACCTTCTTCTTCTCCACTCCTTGGAGGAATTTCAATTTGATTGGTGGCTTCTATAGGCCATAATACCTTATAGGTACTAAGTTTTGAATAGTATATTTAGACACTTTGATATTTGCAGATTTTTGTGTCCTTGATCTTAACAATCAATACACAAAATAACTCTATGAGAGTAACTAGTTAATGAACAAATAGTATTGTACAATGAATCAATAATACATTCAACTTAATGCACTTTATAGGTAACAATAGTCTCACATTATTGCTCCTATAAATAACCTCTCAAAGTAGTTTCAAATGCACTAATTGATCACTGCAAATTTTTTAATGTAGTCCTCTTCTCAATAATTAGATAATAGGAAGAATGTATCTAACTTCTATTAATGTGTAGGTAATGAACCTAAACATAAACTATCTTCTGCACTTTCTTTGTGGACTTAAAATGCAACCTTTTATTTTGCAACTTCCAAACTCTAATAAGGATATTAATGAAGTTAATTAGTAATCCAAATTAAGTGTTCAAGTAATTAACCTTTTGCACCTAAGTTGCTTACCTTTGATGAAGAATATCTTGATGAGTTTATTCACCAAATTTATTGTCTGGAATGGTGGTTGCTCGTAGCTGTGAATGCTCATAAATTGTAGTAGATGATTTTAAATTCTCCTTCAAGATATGGTTTGGAACTCCAAAGTTTTGTAGCTAGTAATGCTATCTTGATTGCTGCTCTTTATCACTCAATATATTCACTAAAATATTCCTTCTTAGCTATGAAGGATAATCGCCAAATATTTTTGGATCTGGTAGGTTTCTTCTATATGAGTTCTAACCTTAAATATGACTTTCTTCTCAAGAATATTGAGATCTTGAGGTCTTCATGAATATTCTCTCTGAAGTTTGATCAAATATTTGCCAAATCTTTCTCCTTTGGGTTTGTTATCGAATGACGATAATTGTCCCAATTATTTCACTATATTTCATAGTGAATTTTTCCAATGAGTTCTCCTAGGAACTTCTTTGATGGCTTCTCCAATTTATGCAATGAGGCTCACAAAGCCTTCTCATTGAAACCTCTCCAAGGTATTTAGTCTTGTAACTTATCTAGTCTTCTTGGAGCTCTTTTCTTCAACCTTCAACTACATAAGTGTTGGCAATTATATCTTCTTCATGGATCTCTATAACATGAATTTTGATAGTCCTTATCTATCTCTTATAGGGATGGGATTTCTTTAATGATAACTTTGATGGGTCTTCTTCAACTTCTTCTAGAGGAAGTCTTCTATAAACAAAGGATATCACAAATCTCCTATCTCTCACAAAATATTCTCTAGAATCTTCTTCTGGTTCAATGAATCTTCTCTAGAGTCTTCTTATGGCTCAAGAACTCTTCTCTAGAGTCTTCTTCAGTTTTAAGGCTTCTATAGCCTTTTCTTCTAGATCAAGGCTTTTGTGGCCTTTTATTCTACAATAAGGCTTTTATGGCTTTTTCTTATGCAATAAGACTTATGTGGCTTTTTTCTTCTGCAATAAGGCTTCTATGGCCTTTTATTCTGTAATTATGCTTTTGTGGATTTTTCTTCTACAATAAGGCTTCTGTGGCATTTTATTTTGCAATGTGCATGTTTGCAATAGGTTTCCTTAAGTTTCCTTTTCCTTCAACAAGATATTAGTAAGATGATTCTAAATATTGTTAATGATGAATCTTCACTAGTTGATTTATTAATCTAGTGGAACAAATGTTGAGTCCTAGTCTTCATGAGTTAATTTACAACTCTGTGGAAAGACTCTAGCCAAATGTAATCTCAAAATTTTTGGAACTGAGATTTGCTTTTCCTATCTATATCTCTTGTAGCTCTCCCTAAGCCTATCGATCTACCATGGCTTTGATACCATATTAGCTTTTGATGGTGTATGCCAAGGGAGAATGCAATTATAGGATATAAAATATGTTATTAATGAAAAGTGATAAAAATGATACAATGTCGTATGGAGAAAATCAACACTCCAAAACTGATGCTAAAGAACTACATTGTACTCCATCACCAATCTATATGGTTATGTACCTAGTATACCTACTACTACCTACAACGATGTGTAATCACTCACTATGAGACCCTTTATATAGAAATATGTATTGCTTGGCCAACACTCTACCTAGCTATATAAGGGGACACCTTGCACATTTACAACTTGCACATAGACATTTGCGCATTTGTTATATTACTTGAAGTAACTAGCTAACTACCCCCTAAAGTAGTCTAATACTCTAGTTATGTACCAAGGGTGGTACATTTACATGATCCAAATGATGTAATATATTCTAACAAAAATACACACTGATCTCAACTTCATCCAAGGAATAATTCTAATATATTAATTTCTCAAGAGAATGTGTTGGTTAATTTATACACTTAGAAAATAGTAACATCAATGTAGAACTAGTTGACACATTTGGATTGAGAAAGGTGAAGTGTTATGGGCTTATGCAAAAATTTATGGGGTACAAACCAATCACTATGTGGAAGCTAAAGCCCTGTACTCTAGAGTTTTGTTGTTAAGATAGAAGAGTGTAAGGAAGACCACCATAGAAGGGGACTCTATGAATATTATCAAGGATATTAAGAAAGGAGAAGTTGATAACTGGCAAGTATCGAGTTTAATTAAGGATATATCATCCCTATTAAAATAAAGGGTGGGGGTAAAGATATTACATATATATAGGGAAGGAAATACTACAGTTGATTGTTTGGAAAACATTGAAGTTCATTTTAGTAGAGGAAGATATGGAAAATATTTCTTCCCTTATCTCTTACAAGGATTACCTCATCAGAGGCAGAAGAAAAGTCTATTTCATAAGATGTTGTCTTTTGATGTTGTTGGTACTATTATTACTTCTAGTATTTTTTGGTGCTTCCAATGTAACTACATATTACTGCTCTTACAATAGTTGTAGTTCTAGCGAATGCTACTATAGTGTGCTTTTATTTTTTTGTTGTTACTTCTGTTACCTATTGTTGAAAATTGGAGTGACTGCTACTACTATTGGTATGGAAGGGAGGAATAAAAAATAGTCAGGTCAACCTTTGTTACTTTTCTAAAAATAGTTTTCGATATCTATTTTTTATCTGTTTTTGTTATGAGATTTTTGTAACAACTTTGTTTTTGTCTCATGCTACAACCTTACATCTCCTTTTGATGCTATCTAGGGAGGAGGTTGATGTTTATCTTGTAACCTTGGAAAGCTTAATTCTGTAATAGGCTTGGGGTCCCTTCAAAACCCTTTTTTTCACCATTACCAAAAAACAAATGTAGAACTAGTTGACAAGAATAAAAACCCATGCAACAAACCACATGGAGGTAGCTTTGTTGGATAATAAAGACATTTAAAATTTGGAAGTTATCTACAAAAAATTGTTTGTGGGAAAAAAGAGGATATCTCATACAATTACACAAATTTATACAAGATATACCAAAGTACTTGAATCAACACAATAAAGCAATAATTCAACAATCAGAGCTGAAACTATCCTAATACAAGCATAAATTGAAATGGAGTATTAAAGAGATACTACACTAAGATTTTCCATAAGGCTAATCCTAATACAACATAAATAAATTACTTGACTCATGGGGCATCAAGGATCAATCCATTCACAATCAAATACTCATTTCTACTCTAACTTGCTTGTATGATCACCATAGTAAGAAAGGATGGATCACACCTAGACTATATGTAGAGGGTATGTCATGTCTTGAAAACTAGTCCTTAAGGCATAATTTTAGAACTTGGTTGCAAATCCTAGTATAGCATCCCATCCTCGATGGAAGGTTGTGAATTGATAGTCTATAGCTTTGGTTGCACATGTAAGGGTAAAGGATAGAGGGAGTGAAAGGGAGTCACATATCATGAAATAAGCAAAGATATAAATCTTTGAGATCAATATTATTAATAATGAGGATCAAATGAATAAATAAGGAAATGAAATGCGTATTTATAATGGAAGAAAAAAGTAACTTTCTCTTTTGAAGTAAACAACTAAATTTCACTCTTTTTGGAGCCATAAAATTGTAATTATCAGTCCAAACAAAAATCCATTTGAATCATAGGTGTAAACAAAATGCTAGAACTATGATCGTACATCAAAACCCATAAAATTCAACTAAAGACCAAGATCCTCCTCTTAAAGTGGTGGTCTTGGCACCATCAATTTTATGATGCATGCTTTGGGGAAAACATGTAATCATGCTTCTTGATTGTGACATCTAAGAAATGTGGAAAAAATATAAGAACATGGTGAAGAAAAGCCATAACATAAAAGTGATTTATGAATGAATTTGATCTTTGATGATAAAAGTGATTTATGCATATATTTTATGCAAAAGTGTGCAAGTTCTGTGTGTTTTGGTAGGAGAACGTTGCAGGAGCATCACAGAGCAGGATGAGGCAAGGCACAGACCAGATAACAGATATGGATAGATCAACCGTGAGGATGACATGTCAAGGAGCCACGTGGATGGACGCTACAAAAAGATGCTACGGAATACAACTACAGAAAGTCGTTACAGAAAGCATCTACTAAAAGACGTTACAGAAAGGATGTTGACTAGGTCAAACTATCCAACGCATCAATATGCCACGTCCAATGACAACGTAGTAGTATTACAAGGCATATCCAGTCAGCATAGTTGACTATCATGTTGGCATTATGCATGAGAATTTTATATTTATTAAAGTTGTTATAAAGCTATTGTTGTAAAGTTGTAAAATTATTATATTGTTAAGTTGTTTTGATTCAAACGCAAGCTATTTTATCTCCTCCTGGAATAAAGGGGCATATAGTTGTATTGTTGCATCAATGAATTATTTAAATTAAGAACTTATGATTATGTTAGTTCGTTAGTTGCCACTTGGACCATAGGGATTGTGACAAAGTCCAAGTTGGTTACAAATTAGTATAAGTTTAGCTTTTTATTATTGGAAATATAATATCTGAATCATTAAGCCAACATAGCCACATGGAAAATACATGGAAGAATTTCATTAAGAATGTCCAAGCGACATTATAAATTACAAGAGAGACCTTTGAAATGGTCTAATGTGAGAATGAAGAAATGTTGAACTAATGTTAGAATGAAGAAATGCTGAAATGTATAATGTTTAAATATTATGTATACAATTTTTGAAGATTTGATGCTCGAGGATACTGTACATTTGAATTTCTAGCAATAAAGCAACAACACTTTTCGTCATGTCTTTGGTAACTATGTCATTTGCTTTATTATGATTTACTTGTGTATGTAGTCTTTACTGTATTTTCCTGCATTCATAAAATAGAATAATGTTAGTAGTATTAATGCACACTAGTTACTGAAGTAAAATAGTTTAGGGGAGAAATATTTACACTGTCCTCTAGGATGTAAGGCCCACTCCTACAACCAGTCCCTATTCTCTCACCCCTAAAATAGAATAGGAATAGTTAGTACGTAGATTAACTTTAATTTATCAATTAAAATAAATTGCATCATCATAGATTATAAAGTAAAAATAGATAGTTAATATCAATAGGTTGCACGTGGATCCACATCAACAAATATAAAAAGTATTTAATTAAATATAAAATCATACATTGCATTTTATTTCAATACTACACAATTTATTTTTCTATAATTGTTATTATTTTCTACAAACCTGAAACTAAGAGAAACAAAATTAAGTTTGATGATTAATCATTTGGTATAATCTATATTGGATTTCTGCCCTTTAAATAATTCTCCTTGGATTGATAAATAAGTGTTGAGTTTACAACTAGATATTTTGGCATCATTGTCGGGAGAGCAATGTCATAATTTTTAATCAAAGATTGCTGGTTGCGCAAGAAAAGAGGCTTACTTGTATGTGGGAAGAGGTACGAGTCCTTGGCATGCATACGAGTCAGAGTGGCACAAGAAGTCCCAACAAGCCCTTTGTTCGACGTTGCCAGGTTCTTTTTTTCTTAGGATCATTTTACTACTTTTGTAGTTAATATTTGATTTCAGCAATTTTCATTTCTAGCAATTTCTAAGCATTGGGTGGTTGTTATTGCTTGCTTTGGTCTGGGTTCTCTGACCTATGGAAATAGGAAGTAGGTATGATTGAGTGACACAATCATAGTGAAATGCTCCTAAATAATCAAATAAGTAACAACAATTTAACCTTTTATTTCAACAATTTTATTTCTAATAAAATTTACTTTTCAAGCAATATTTCATTTTACTCTTATTGTGCTAATATTAGTTGTATAGATTCATTGTCCATGAATCACACCTAATTTTAGTAATAGTAGGATTGCTTTAGAATTAAAAACTTTATTTTCCTCTTATTGTGCTAAGGTTAGTTGTATAGATTCATTGTCCATGAATCACACCTAATTTTAGTAACAATAGGATTGCTTTAGAATTAAAAACTTTATTTTCCTCCTATTGTGCTAAGATTAGTTGTATAGATTCATTGTTCGTGAATCACACCTAATTTTAGTAATAGTAGGATTGCTTTAGAATTAAAAACTTTATTTTCCTCCTATTGTGCTAAGGTTAGTTGTATAGATTCATTTTTCATGAATCACACCTAATTTTAGTAACAATAGGATTGCTTTAGAATTAAAAACTTTATTTTCCTCCTATTGTGCTAAGATTAGTTGTATAGATTCACTGTCCGTGAATCACACCTAGTGTTAGTAATAGTAGGATTGCTTTAGAAATCAAAAATTTTATTTTTCTCTTACTGTGTTAAGGGTTGACTGTATAAATTCATTGGTTGTGAATTGTAGATTAAGTCTTAACAATAGTAGGATTGCTTTGAATTTGCAAAAAAATAAAACAAAAACAAAATAAAAAAAATAAAGAGAAAAAAGAACAAAAGAGAAGTAAAAATGTTGCTAGATGATAGAAAATTGCATCAAACAGTCTGCATCCATTGACCTCATAAAATTACTATTAGAACAAGAAGTTAACCTTCTTTTCGAGAAAAGACATCAAACATCTAGGGAAGAGTGGGAACACCTGTGCAAACATCTTGATATCATAAAATATAGATCAGATGAATTGGGTAAAATTAAGAGAGTAAACATAGCTAAAATTCTAGGGCCAGATTTTCACTCACCCTACCTTGACCTTATAAGGAGTTGTGAACGGTGGCTTGGGGATAGGAGAGCAACAGTAAATTTGGTCACCTACCCATGGGACTAGTATTTTGAGGATTCCCTTACCATTCACAGTTTCCTAGAAAAAATAGAAGATAGGGAAGTGAACCTAGAATATAGCAAGAGATATCATAGGGCACCTAGAGTAGTTCACTTTAGAGAACTATGTCAAGACTTGCATTGTGAATTATAGTTTGAGAGCCCTAACCCAATTCCAAAATAGGCTTTTATTGTCCAATTAATTACTCTGGTAACAAAAGACTTTGGATTTAATGAGGAGCATTATATGACTCCTGAGCAACTCGATCCAATTAATGACATCCATAGGTTGTTCAAGGAAGATTAAAAAGGTAAAAATTTATTGCAAGAACCAAAGAACTTGAAAATTTCATGAACAGACCTAGAGATTCGAAGGGAAGATTTATTAAAATCAGTAAACTAGAAGCAGATTGCCAAAGAGACCTTAGTAAGAAATCTAAAACTTTTGAGTTGAAAGAAACTAAAACTGCAATCCAAACATCTACAGATTTTGCATCATCAAAGTAGATTGAATTTCTAGAACAAGATCCCAAAACATATCTACTACCCAAACCAGAATTTGATGATCATATAGATCCTTCATCTCTCTTTTTTGAACCTATACCTGGTCCAATTCTTGAAATCTTATATTCAATCATGGTTGATCAAGGTAGCAAATAAGGGAAAGTAAATAGAAACCAAAGGTAAAGGACTAATGATCAAGGAGAAGTAGAAAACCAAAGGGGGGTGGATAGAGAAAGACTTTTGCCTTTCCAATTCCTTCTTCCAAAGATAGGCTAACAAGAGAACCAAAATTGGTCTCTGTTGTTATTTTGCCTACCTTTCATGGGAAACCACATGAGGATCTCGATGCCTTTCTCTTTGAATTTGAAGTGGTGTGCCAAGCTTACTTTTACACCACTGATGAGAAAAAATTAAGACTATTCCCTTCTACGCTTAAGGACGTAGCCTTAATATGGTTCATGGGTCTAGGAGAAAGCATTTGCAATCGATGGGATGGAGAACATGGATTAAAAGACATATTCCTTGAGAGGTACCAAGATTATTGTAGAGTTTAGGATAAGAAATCTGAGTTGTTTCGCATGAATAAAAAATATGATGAATCCCTTGAAGATTATCTCGAGAGATTCCAGTTTGTGGGATCAAGGGTAAACATTGAGTTGGATGAGGAAGTTCAAAAAGAACTTTTTCTTAAAGGGCTAAAGGAAGATGTCCTAGACATACTAAACCTTATGGCAAAAGGGGATATCCATCAGATGGGATTGGGAGAAATCATAAATATTTGCAAAAATTACTCAAGAAATAAGCCATTAAGAAGTAATAAGCACCCATCATCAGGAGGGGGAGTAACATGAGCTGAGATTGGCAATATGCTAGAGAGTCTCAAAACTGATTTATTGAGTACGTTAACATCATCTCTCGACCTCATGGATAAGAAACCAAAGGAACAAAATATTGAAGAAATATATTTTCACAGATGTAGGAAGAAACACAACTTGAGGGAATGTCCTCTCAACATTACAAACATTTCCAACATCTCTACTTGTTGTAAGATCTGTGACAAGAACCATAATACCAAAAATTGTAAATATATTTTGGCTATTAAGACTGCTATAAAAGATCTTGAGGTCAAAGAAGCAGAAGATGTTTACTTTATAGCTCAAATAAGGAATGGTCCATTTAATGGACCACCCAATTGGTCAAACTCAAACTATTCCAACCAACAAAGACCTAATTATTGGTCAAATGCTCCAAGTTGGATGAATTGGAATCAATCTAATCAAGATTGGAACATGCCTCCTTGGGCACAATTCATGTCCAATTCATATGGAAATTCACCTCCATGGATGGCAGGCCAAAATCAAAATGCATCTAATTGGAATACGAGTGGCCAATACAATCAAACATGACCTAGTTGGTCTCAAGGGCAGCCCCAACAACAAAACTTTCAAAATCAATTTAGGGGGCAAGTACCTCAAAACTAGCCTTAAAATAGACTCCTTCCACCTTTGAATAATGTAAATAATCCTCCTAAGCATCCACCTTTACTATCTCAATCGATGCCTAACCCTAATAATAACAAAAATGTTCAATAGGTCTATGAAACAAATGAGACATGCTCAATATCTATGGTACCTTGCCAATAGATTCAATTAAGATCTAGAAAAATATTGGACAATACTAGAGCTACTCTCACAGAAATTGAAGAACCCCCAAAGAATCTATCTAAAAAAGTAAACGAAGATGAAAAGCCTGAAGAAGAGGTGGTAGCTTTACCAGAAAACATTCTAGAAAAACAAAAAGAGATCCAAATTCAAAGGAAAGAAGTGGAAATACCATTTCCTGAAAGGCTAGCAATACCAAAGGAACCATCTAAACCAGCTTTCAATTTCCTTCAAGAGCTAGAAAATATCACCATTAAAATTCCTTTGTTACAAGCCATCAAGGACATTCCTATCTATTCCAAGTTAATCAAGAACATATGTACAAATTTAGGAAGGAAAAATAAGAATGAAACTCAAACCATTCAAGTCATTGGATAGTTGTTTGAGATAATGATTGAAGGTAGGTTATTACCAAAATATATTGATCCTGGAATACCTATCCTTATAGTTCACATTGGTAAAATAGCCTTGCACAATGTTTTGGTCGATTTAGGAGCTTCTATTAATGTCATGACCAAAGAAATAGTAGAATCCTTAGGAGTACACAAATTACAACCTACTTCTATAGTACTCCAACTTGTAGATAGGTCTATTGTTAGACTAGAAGGAAAATTGGAGGATGTTATAGTTTCTGTAAGTTCATGGGAATACCCTATAGACTTTATAGTCTTACAACCCAAGAAAATGTTAGGGGGACATCCCTTAATTTTAGGATACCCATGGCTTGCAATAGCTGATGCCTACATCAGTTGCAGATCTAAAAATATGACTATTTTTAATGGTAAGAACACTAAATATCTTAGCCTATTTCTTGAATCAACATTAGATAGATATTTTTTGAAGCAACTATGGTATGATTTCCCTCATGATTTGGATGATATTCAAACCTTATCGATCAATGTTCTGAGTGAACACCTACAATAAGAAGTTGAGGGACCCTTATCATTGTTACTAGGAGATCAATAGGAAGATCAAGGTCAAGATAATAGTTGTTTATCTGAATCTACTATGTTCATTAATGAGGCTAGCACAAGTCAAACTCAACAATTGATACCTTATGACTATCACTTAAATGTGCTTAAACATGAAATTATGGGAATAGATGCGAATATAAAAAGTTGCAAATAGATAGATATTACATCAGGAAGAACTTTGAACATTAGTAATGAGCTTACAAGCATACAGGAATCACAACTGATTGATGTGCTTAAAAAGCATCAACTTGCATTTGCATGGAACTATGAGGACATGAAAGGAATACACCCAAAAATTTGTACCCATCATATATTTATTCAAGAAGGTTGCCACCCAGTAAGACAACCCCAAAGAAGGTTGAATCCAGCTATGAAAGATGTAGTTCAGGAAGAAATCATTAAACTCTTGAATGCAAGATTCATATATCCAATTTCTGATAGTCAATGGGTATCACCATTAGTGATAGTCCCTAAAAAGAATGGTAAATGGAGGATTTGTGTGGATTACAAGGAACTGAATAAAGTGATAAAGAAGGACTATTTCCCCTTACCATTCATTGATCAAGTTCTTGATACCTTGGCTAGGAAGAAATACTTTTGTTTTTTGGATGGTTTTAGTGGGTATAATCAAGTTTCCATAGCTGAAGAAGATCAAGAAAATATAACTTTCACATGTCCTATAGGCACCTATGCTTATAAAGTCTTACCTTTTGGATTATGCAATGCACCTACCACTTTTCAAAGGGTTGTCTTAGCTATTTTTTCTGATTTTATTAATGAATGTGTAGAAGTCTATATGGACGACTTCACAGTCTATGGTAACACCTTTGAAGAAACTTTATCAAGATTACAAAAGGTTTTGATTAGATGCCAAGAATAAAACCTCTCTCTGAGTCATGAGAAGTGTTTCATGATGATGAGAGGAGGTATTGTTTTAGGACATTACATATCAGAGGAAGGTGTTAAAGTAGACCTTGCAAAAATTCAAGTTATCCAATCCCTCCAACCTCTAAAAACACAAATAGAGGTAAGAAGTTTCTTAGGACATGTAGGATACTACCGTAGATTCATTAAATATTTCAGCAAAGTTGTTGCTCCTATGCTTAAGATCTTAACCAAATAAAGTGAATTTAGTTGGATTGAAGCATGTTAGGAAGCCTTCAAAATTATAAAGAATAAATTTATTACTACTCCAATCCTGAGGGGACCAAATTGGGAATTACCCTTCCACATACATTGTGATGCTTCAGGATATGCAATAGGGGTAGTATTACAACAAATAGAAAATAAAATACCTTATGCTATCTATTATGTAAGTAAAAATTTGCATGGGGCTGAACTGAATTACATGGTTACTAAAAAAGAGTTCTTAGTTGTAGTCCATGCTATTAATAAATTCAAACATTACATAATGGGGTATGAAGTATTTGTTCACATTGATCACTCTGCCATAAGATACTTAATGAACAAAGCCATAGTGGGAGGTAGAGTGGTTATATGGCTTCTCTTATTGCAAGAATTTAATGTCACAATTATAGACAAAGTAGGCAAGGATAATGTCATTGTAGATCATTTATCTCGTATGTAAATATTTGATGATGATGAGTTAATTCTTGATAATTTCTTGGATGAACATTTGTTTGCTCTCTCTATTTTCACTCCTTGGTATGTTGATATTGTAAATTATTTAGTAATAGGAAATATACCTCAAAATTTTACACCGCATGAGCATAGAAAACTAATATATCAAAGCACCCCTTACATGTGGATTAATGGAGTCTTGTTTAAATCTTGCTATGACCAAGTAATTAGGAGATGTGTGCAAGAAGAAGATGTGTATGACATCATTCGGGTAGCACATGAAGAACCCTATGGAGGACATTATGCCACCCAAATAATAGTCAATAAAATATATCAAACTGGTTACTTTTGGCCTACTATGAATAAATATGCCTATAAGTTTATTGATAGATGTGATGCTTGTCAAAGGGCTAGTAAACCTACACCTTCAATGGAGATGCCTTTGGTACCACAAATAATGTTTGAACCATTCAAGAAATGGGGAATTGATTTTGTTGGACCAATAGACCCTCCAAGTGTAGGTAATAAACATATACTTGTGTGTATAGATTATGTCACCAAGTGGGCTGAAGTAAAAGCCTTACCATGAGCACAAGTTGAACTTGTAGCTGATTTTCTTTATGAAAATATCATGCAACGCTTTGGAGCACCTAGAGAACTAGTTTTGGATCATGGATCTCAATTTATCTCCAAAGTAATCAAACATTTTGTCAAAATATATCAAATAAAACACAAAAATACCTCACCATATCACCCTCAAGCTAATGGACAAGTAGAAGTTACAAATAGAGAACTTGAAAAGATCATTACAAAAATTGTAACTGTGAATAGGGTTGATTGGGCAGAAAGGTTAAAAGAAGTTGTATGGGCATATAACACAACTTGGAAAACCACCATAGGATTGTCACCTTATGAAATGGTCTATGGCAAGCAAGCCATTATGCCTATTGAATTTGAGATAGAAACTCTTCGCACAATGGTACAACTTGACATGAACTTGGATCAAGCACAAAAAGCTAGATTGGAAAAGTTAAACATTCTGGATGAAAGAAGACTAGAGGCATTACACAAGACTGAATTAACTTAGCAACAAAGAAAGAAATGGCATGATAAACACATTGTACCATGAATATTTCAATCAGGAGATTGGGCCTTGTTATTTGATTCTCACTACCAAGATTTTCAAGGTAAGCTAAGAACAAGATGGCTAGGACCTTATGAGATTGAAGAAACATTTGGGAATGGTACAATCAAACTTAAGCCTATAGATGACTCAACAAGAAAATTACTAGTAAATGGGCATAGGCTTAAACTCTATAAGAAGCCATTATCTAAAGAAGAGTTCATACATTATCTTAAGCAACAAGTTGACTTGTAGTGCATTTCTGAACTACAATCAACTATTACTGAATGACAACTTCTCTTTCTTCTTCACATAAAATAATATATATATATATAATATACCTATATATACATAGGAATAATATTTAAGAATAAATAAATAAATAATATTATTGTTATATACCACTTGGCATATAAAAGAATATTATCATATACTTCCTTTGTTTCATGATGGAGTTCCAATATCTATAATGTTTTCATCTTATTTCTCATCAATTTTTAGTCTCAATATTTTTGGATAGATCAGTTTGAGAACTTGTAGGGAAACTACTACCACATTATGCATAACACTTTGGTTTCTAAACAAAATCTAGGTGTTTTCAATCACTCAACCACCCCTAGTGTTTTAAGCAAATCTCCATTGAAAATCAAACAATCCTTAAAGTGCCATAGATTGCTCCTGGTCAATCAAGTTTTCTCTTGGACTATGCACATTATAACAAATAAAAACATTGTGAAGTTGGGAAAGAATAAACCATGAAGTTACTATTGCTATAAAGTGAATGGTTTCCCCTGCTTATCCAATTATGTGCATGGCCTAGAAAGCTAAAGAATTGGCAAAAGGACAAGCTCTCCCTTCACCCTTGAAAAAAAATCCCTTGCTCTCTCTCAAAATGAGCAAGTATCCCAAAAAGCAATAAGAATTTCCTTGCTCCTCCTCAAAATGAGCAAGTACCCCAAAAAGCAATAAAAAAATCCCCTTGCTCTTCTTCAAAATGAGCAAGTATCCCAAATAAAATCCAATAAAATAAGGGAAAAGATCTTGAATCCCTGGAATTCTTAGTGTTTCAAAAACCATGGGGTGATCCTCATTACAACAATGGGTTGAATGAAACCCTCCTGGCAATAAGGTATCCTTACGCGGTAGCGACAAGTCTGTACAAGACCTATGGATGCTCACAAGATAAGCTAGCTTGTTGGCATAAGTGACCAATGGATTAGTCAATCCTTACTCATAATGAGAAATGAATATTCACTACACACATAGTTGGTCCTTCAGATGCTTGAAACCACTAGGACAACCTTAGCATCATATCGATTTGTGAGATGAATAGATGAATTTGTTTAAGATCACTAGGATGTTTGAGTCTTTGTAAAACAACTCTAGATCATTTATACCCAAGGCAAATAGAGTCATAAGCAAATACCATCATCACATTACCATACACATATCATAATCCATTTCATCCTACAAAAATGTGGCTCAAATTTCCAAAGCTTTATTGTTTTTGCCCAAGTCAAGTTTTGAGAAGCTCCTAAACCTATGTTGAAAATCTATGTTGCAAATATTGATGACTGATATCAGAATAAATCCATTATTCTTCTCTCATATGGAACTCCTTGATGAAATTAAAGGAAGAAAAATAAGAAATAATATCCCTAAGGCATTAGCAGGAGTTGTTAATAAAACCATGGGATCACTTATTTAGAAGCCAAGAAGGTAAGTCCATTTTGCAAAGAGATTATTATTCTATAAGCCTATTTATGACTTGGCATAAATAATATATAAATAAATCCCCCATATTCTTAAATAATTAAATAAAACAAATTACTATATATAATATTTGTCATAATATAAATTTTTACAAAATAAAATCCTCTCTATCATGTTTTGGCTATATAGCCAAAAATATAGTTTGGGGGAGGTAAGTAGAAGATTCATTCATAATTCATGATACAGTTTGGGGGGAAGAAAAAGAAAAAAATAAGAATGAAGAAATAGGTAAAGTATTCTTTCAACTCTACAATTATAGTTTATGTAGACAGTTTCTGTAGATAGTTTTTGTAGATAGTTTCTGTAGACATTTTCTGTAGATAGTTTCTATAGATATTTTATGTAGATAGTTTCTGTAGATATTTTGTAGATAATTTTGTAGATAGTTTCTATAGATATTTTTGTAAATTTGTAGCTTTTTTATAGCATATCTCTAAAAATATGTATTTTATAAAAATTTCTAAGTGTCAAAAATTCTAGATTTGCGACACGTGTCAAAAGCGGAATTATACAAGGCAAATATTAAAAATTAATTATGCAAGGGTTTTGAAGAAAAAAGGGTAAATTTACATAATATTTAAAAATTCTCGCAATGACACGAATGTTTTCAAGCTTGTGAATCATGGCATAAAAATTGAAACATGGACTAAGTATTGGAAGTAATGCATAGTAGAATGGATGATTAAAATTTGACCATTGGGAATCGTGCATGCAAGGGTTTAGTTTTTAACAAGCTCGACACTCTAAAATTTACATATTTAAAATTATAAATGAAGCATTAAGGATGATGTGGATAGTTATGATTGGTCGAAGGAAGAGCATCGTAAGCATATTTTAATAAATCATCTATGGAAAGAAGGTTAAAAATATGGATCAAATACCACCTATGGAAGCGATTACATGGACATAAGGCATCGTATGGAGTTTATAAGAGTTTAAAATTTAAAATGATGACAAGGCCAACCATACACGTGGAAGGCATGGCAACAAATGAGAGGATAAAATGATTTATATGCACGTGATTCACCGTGACAAGGAAATGTTAATAAAGTGGGTATGGGTGCATGAATCTGAAGGGAAGTTAGGATTAAAAGTTAAAATTTTATTATTTAAAAATAAATCCCCTTCGACAATAAAATTAAGGTATTAAAAATATTTTAATATTACCCCATGCAAGGTGGTGGGAAATGTCATGCCAAAACAAGAAATGTGACCACCTCACAACTCTAGCATTTTGATGACCGACACTTGGCCACATGGACCAGTAGGAGAAGACATCATGGATCATGAATCTCGATCATCGATTAAGAGGAAATAAAGGGCTATGATTTAATTTGGATTAAAACACATACCATCAAGGAAGCTTCACCCGCAAGATAACATCGACCACCATGTACAAAGAGGGACGATCTCTGACATGTGGTCATGAGAAGCAAATCAAGGAAAGTGCAACAGATCAGAACTATGGGTCATCGATTAAAGAAGATCAGAGGGTTGAGATTACCCATGAGTTGCGTTAGGTATTAAATTTAAAAATTAGGGTAAATTAGCCCTAATATTTCTGTAGCAAGCTTTGTAACCATGAGAGGAATCCATCGTGCAGTAGAAAATAAAATTGTTGTGGCTAAGGGGTAAAACCAGTAATCAACAGATAAAAATTACCATACGGTGATGAGGGACAAAGGAGAATTGTAGGTGAAAGGAGTTGAGGGAATGCATGGAGTAGATGACGGTGAAAATTCATGTAGGTAAGATGGTGAACAATCTCGAATTTCTTTTTACAAAGAGAATATCATAAAAAATAAGAAACCATAGAATACATCTTGGAAGAAGAAAACAATTCTTTTTTTAATAATTCTTATAATAAAATATAGGAAAATATGTAGAAATTAGGTAAATATGCATGATAATATTGACATTACATTTGCATGGTAAAATTTATTTTATTTTATAACTCGAAGGGTCGAGATATGGAGAAATCTGTTTGTTTATGCATGGATTGTTTATCAATATTTTTTGTAGGTTTTCCTTCCAACCAAACAACTTCATGATAACATTTTAAAATAGAGGTTGATGCATATTCTAAATTACCTATCCTTCACCTAAAACCCTACCCTATCTGTTAAAATTGTAACCATATCGAGAGCCACCTTCCATAAGTAGAGTGAACCTGCATCCATTCACACCTAGAACCCTAGTGATACCGTAAAGAAGATGTTCCAAGAGGTGCGCTGGTGGGATGCCCTAACTAAGTTCCAAGGGCATGACCAAGGTATGGCAAAGTAGTTCATTATGAACTATGATCCCATGACCATGGTGACCCACGTAGGAGAAATGCAAATTAAAATTACTACCAGTTTGATATCTGAAGTGTTGAGCCTTTCTGAAGTTGGCCAAAAATACTACAAATTGACCTATAAGGGAGTAAACCAGATGGTCGAGAGGTTTGAAGAGAGATGCATTATGACTAGAGATAGAGAGGGATGGATCAAAGGGGTAGCAACCTCCTCACTTCCCATAAAATGGTAAGAAGTTGCCACAATTCTCATGAAGTTTTTTACACTAGAGGGGAGACTATCTAATTGTGGGGGCTACCACCTTAAAATGATGTTGAATCTTAAGTACCCAAAGCATGAATATTGCATCATAAATCTCCCATATTTTCTTTACCGATCGATTAAAGCTATCATTACCCAAGTTCAACCTAAAATCTCCAAGGATAGTCCTAAGTTTCACCTAATTGCCCATCATGGGCTGATAAAACTTATAGTTCTATATAAAGCAAATGAAATTAGGATACCATGGGACACTGTAGTGGAAGAGGCTAACCTTTCCATCCATTCTGAGCCTGGTATGTCAAAGTCTATGAGAATATAGTGCATCTGAGGGTAATTCTAAATTTGAGAGTTTAGAGGAGGAAGAACTCCCTGTACGTAAATACCCTAGCCATTCCAAAAGCTCCAAGTCTTACCAACCTATCAAAAATACTAGACATGAGAAATATGTTCTAGGAATTCTAGAAACTCAGGAAGTAGGAGAAGCATCTAGTCCAAATATAGACCCACCTCCATCAAATCCTTCTATAGAAATCCTTGAGCACATCTGAACCTAGTAGACTATGTTGCATATCAAGTTGGATAGACTCAAAAATGAGTTTATCGAGCACACCACCCTAGTAAAACGTGCCCTCACTCTCTAGCTTGATCTTCTCAAACAACTCTTCATGGATAGGGTGGTGAGACCAGCTGACCCAATCATGCAATCGATAATTTTCGGTACCTCTCCCAACAAGAGCTCCACATCTGGTAGGAAATCGAAGAAATCGGTAAACTTTAGTAAAGTCATTGACTTCACCCAAGTACTTGAGGAGGATATCTCTATTCCCTTCATTGAAGTATTCCAATAGAACCACCCCCAAAGGTCGAAACCATCTATCAAAGTAGGGATACCTCCAACGAGATTAGTCCTTAACGTCAGGATGCCTAGCGATATAGACACAATTATCAACCACATCATTGAAATAACTAAACCTCCTCCTCTAGAAAAGTAGGATGCACAACTTGAGTTACAGGATGGAGGATCCATAGAAGTTGAGCACATCAAAACCATATCTGTCGAATTACCACTTGACTCCACGGTGGCCAAAGAATAGGTGTAGAAGGTGAAGAAGGAAAAGAATTTACTAGTAAAGTGACCACAACCTACATGGATTTCCTCTAGACTTAGATCTAGAGTTGAACAATCTATAATAGACATTTGATAAAATTTGCATAATTTTATAGAATTTATTTAATATTAATCATGTTGTTGATCTTAATTATTTGTAGAGGTTTTATTTTTATTATTTCATATTTATGTCTACAAATACTTTTCCATTGCATATCTGAAAATAGATATTTATAGTATGTTGTTTTATATATTTCAGCTAATTTATTTTCATAAACTGAATGCAAATAATTTATGAAAAATTATAGTTCCTTGTTAAAATGAATTCTAAAAATTATTGTAGTATTTTGCTCTATATCTGTGAATTTTTATGTAAACACTGCACTGTTCTATTTTATATCTGCAAAAATTGGTGAAATGATTGAACAACTATTGTAATGTTTTAGACATACTGTAATTTCAAAATTGTATGCATGAGGACATGCATCTCCTTCAGTTTGGGGGAATGATGAGTGCTAAAACAACACGTATTTTATGCAGTTTGATTCATTTTTTGTCTATAGATTCATGAAAATAAATGTAGTTTTATGATCATTCTTATCTTATTTATGTGATTTACGAATGAATTTGATCTTTGATGATAAAAGTGATTTATGCATATATTTTACGCAAAAGTGTGCAAGTTCTGTGTGTTTTGGTAGGAGAACGTTGCAGGAGCATCACAGAGCAGGATGAGGCAAGGCATGGACCAGATAACAGGCGTGGATAGATCAACCATGAGGATGACGTGTCAAGGAGCCACATGGATGGACGCTACAGAAAGATGCTACGGAATACAACTACAAAAAGTCGTTACAGAAAGCATCTACTGAAAGATGTTACAGAAAGGATGTTGACTAGGTCAAACTATCCAACGCATCAATATGCCACGTCCAGTGACAACATAGCAGTATTACAAGGCATATCCAGTCAACATAGTTGACTGTCATGTTGGCATTATGCACGAGAATTTTATATTTATTAAAGTTGTTATAAAGTTGTTATAAAGTTGTAAAATTATTATATTGTTAAGTTGTTTTGATTCGGACGCAAGCTATTTTGTCTCCTCCTAGAATAAAGGGGCATATAGTTGTATTGTTGCATCAATGAATTATTTAAATTAAGAACTTATGATTATGTTAGTTCGTTAGTTGCCACTTGGACCATAGGGATTGTGACAAAGTCCAAGTTGGTTACAAATTAGTATAAGTTTAGCTTTTTATTGTTGGAAAGATAATATCCGAATCATCGAGCCAACACAGCCACATGGAAAATACGTGGAAGAATTTCATTAAGAATGTCCAAGCGACATTATATATTACAAGGGAGACCTTTGAAAAGGTCTAATGTTGAACTAATGCTAGAATATCGAAGAAATGCTGAAATGTATAATGTTTAAATATTATGTATACAATTTTTGAAGATTTGATGCTCGAGGATACTGTACATTTGAATTTCCAGCAATAAAGCAGCAACACTTTTCGTCATGTCTTTGGTAACTGTGTCATTTGCTTTATTATGATTTACTTGTGTATGTAGTCTTTACTGTATTTTCCTGCATTCATAAAATAGAATAATGTTAGTAGTATTAATGCACACTAGTTACTGAAGTAAAATAGTTTAGGGGAGAAAGATTTACACTGTCCTCTAGGAGGCAGGGCCCACTCCTACAACCAGTCCCTATTCTCTCACCCCTAAAATAGAATAGGAATAGTTAGTACGTAGATTAACTTTAATTTATCAATTAAAATAAATTGCATCATCATAGATTATAAAGTAAAAATAGATAGTTAAATCAATAGGTTGCACATGGATCCACATCAGCAAATATAAAAAGCATTTAATTAAATATAAAATCATACATTGCATTTTATTTCAATTCAGCACAATTTATTTTTTTGTAACTGTTATTATTTTCTGCAAACCTGAAACTAAGAGAAACAAAATTAAGTCTGACGATTAATCATTCGGTATAATCTATATTGGATTTCTGCCCTTTAAATCGTTCTCCCAGGATTGATAATAAGTGTTGAGTTTACAGCTAGACAGTAGCCCTTTGATGAGCACCACATGTATGACCTCTAATTTGAGCATCAAAACAACCAATGGTGAGCATACATGGGGGTGGTGCTCGAGAGGTGGGTTGCCCAAACTTGTGTTTTCCTTAATATTTGGCTAAAAATAAACAAAAATTAAGAAAACAAAGCTAATGAAAAAACACTTAGACTAGCTGGAAAATAGCTAGGACAATATGAAAAGCACCATCAAGACCACCACATCATCCAAGTGGTGGGGTCCACACGAGGTAGCCAAAAATAGCCCAAAAGTGCCCAAAAAGGCCCAAAAACCGAGGATGACTAAGAGTGCCATTTTTGAATTTGTGGCAATCGTAAGCAATATTCAATCTCAACTAAAAGCACAAAATAACGATCATTACCTAAAGGGATAACCATAACAAAAGGAGGTAATTATGATAAAAAATGGTAATAAGAAAAAAGATAGTGATCATAATTGCATGTCAAAAGGAGCATTCATGGTCCTAGCCAAACACGAGTGATCTTGGGATTAATCAATGATCACGATCAAAGCCCATGACTATGGTCCAAAACTCTCTAGATTGAGCTTTCTTTGGGAATGACTTGGCAGAGTGAGGTTAGGTAAGGTAGAGGCTAGAGTCAAGGCTGACGTGACATCAAGGTTAGTACCAATGGAGTAGTCAACACAAGCCAAGCACAAGATGACCACTTATGGTGGAAAAATGAGCCTTCATGGATGTAGAGGTGCTCTAATAAGGAATAACATCACAAGTGTAGGTAAAGCTACACCAGGTCAAGTTGGACCAGGTAGAGGAGATGCCTTATATCTTAATTCCATCAATTGTTGTATTACGAGTTCATGCTATTCTAGAATACAATGACTAACATATTTTTGTGGAGACCAACACCCAATGAAGTCATGAATATGATAATGACCTTGGAGGATGCGTATTTCATTATAGGTTTGTTAATCATTGGGCAGACTCCCTTGATCACCATGATAGAGGATACACAACTAATGTTGGAAGATTGGACCATAAAGGAGAGATGTTTGGATCGACATTGAATGATTATGTTAGAGCCAATTTGGATAGTTATTGTTATACCATTTGCATGACATGCATGTATCCTCCTCCTATTTGTCTGTATATTTTATCATAAAGACACAAAGAGGACTTTGGTGTCATTAATCTACCCATTGTATCTAGTCACAGAGGGGGAGTTCACCTAGGGTAGGGTCTTGTTAGCTCTCTTGTACTATGACCTATATCACATCCAATATGGTCGAACACACACAATTAGCCTAGTCTTCTTATTTTAGGTATATATCTATAAGTATTTTACCTTGTATTGGTCCCCAAGCTTACCCTAGGATATAGGACTAGGGATATTCGAGCAAGGAAATGGGGGCACATTGTAGGGATATCATGACCACAAGTATCATTATTGACATAGGGGATATATTATTTAGAACCCCTATCACCACCTACAATGAACTAAGCATTGGGACTTACAGTAGCTCATAAGGGTGAGATAGGTGATCATGGTGCATGATCATTTACATGACGTTGTAGAGCCTCATAGGTTAGAGTAGGTCCTTAGACAATTTGGGTACCCACATTTAGATGGGGTATTTCCATACCCAAAGTGAATGGACCATTGCTAGCATAGGGCCACCATAAACTAAGAATAGGGTCATAAGAGGGAATTGCAACATATAAATCAAAGGGACCTAGAGAGGTCCTTGTCATGATTCTAATACAATGTCCCATACAATAGGACACCTATGGAGATAGGTGTACCACCTTGCATAGACATGGAAGGGGGATGAGTCATATAGAGTAGCATAAACAAATAGTAGTGAAAATGATTCTCCAAGGGAGGAGGAGGCTATGGAGGAGGCAAAAATAAAGGAGGGGAAACAAAGGAGACTACCCGATATAAGGGAGAGGTATCAAAGGAGGAGATAGATGTAGAAGATATTTATATCTATGAGGTCAGAGTGGTATTGTCAACATAGAGATATCTTACTTAGAGGAGGACAACCCCACTAGGTATCCAAGTGACCTAGATAAAAATCCTTCCCTTAGATAGCTCAATACTATTTTTTTGTTGAGTCATGCATAGTTAGAGTTAGCATATAATACATGAAAGATACAAGCTATATGCTAATTTGGATAAGTGCTCAGTTGGCATGATGAAGATTCAATATATTAGGTATATTGTGGAAAAATAAGGAGTTCTTGTTGATCATGAGAAGATTTAGGTAATTAGGATTGACCTACCTATTGTTGTTGTTGCACAACTCATCCAAATTAGGGACCCAATTGAGATTTTAAATTTTACACCAGTATTTTTTAATTTTCTTGCACCCATGCATTACATTGGCTTACATTAAATAAGTTTTTTAACTTACTAGCATTGAATATTTTAGACTGGATTAGTTATCAATTGCTCTTCAGAGTTTGGAAGATTTTATTTTTTGAAGTTGCTTTTAGGGTTTTTTTGAATTTTTGCCATTTTTGATAGTTGTAAACCTAAAATGACCACAACTTTGGATAGAAATATCCATTTGATGTGATTCAAAACCTGATAGGAAGGTTTTGAAATTATCTTCATAATTATACCAAATTCATCTGCACAACCCTAATACTTCAAGAGTTACAATGAAAATACCATTCAATCATATTAATTCTCCGTATGTAGTCTATGAATTTCAAAGTGCTATATCTTCTAATCCAAAATAGTTTTTCTAATTTTGTAAATATTTTTGGGTACCCAGTTGGCCTATTTAGAAATTAATAAAATTTCATGAAATTATGGGCAGTTTGAAATTTTGCCCTAATTTTTCACTACAAGACAATTTTGAGCTCCTAATAATGTTAAAAAAATATCACCTGAGAAATATTGAATGCTAAAAATATCACTCAAGAAATATTGAATGCTAAAAATCTCACTTGAGAAATATTTAATGTTAAAAAAAACCTTGCCAGAGAGTCTTTTTTAGTCATCAACCTCAATTCACCAGATTCATTTTTAGCCATTGTTCTCATTTATTTCAAATCCCATTGGTCAAAAAATGAGTTTCGGGGATGAATGGGGGTGACTTGAAGCCTTCAAATATCATTGGATGAGAAATATGTGGCGAGGATAAAAGGAAGAAACCTCAGGCACTCTAATTTCATTTGCTGAGAAATATGTGGCAAGGATGAAAGGGGGCGATCTTAGGTGCTCCAATCTCATTGGCTAGTTGAGTTCATGTGCCACAATTTAAATCATTTTCCTTAAAACTTTGAACCTTAGAGAAAGACCTTAGCATTTGATTTAATATTTTGGCATTAAAATTAAAATAGAACTTTAATATTAAACCTAATACTTTGGACCTAAAATTAAAGAGATTAAACCTTAGAAAATTAATTAATAAAATTTAATAATCACCAACCTTAGTAAGCAATAATAATAATGAGAAAAATAAATGAAAATAAAAGATGGTATAATGAAAGCGATCAAAATTTTTTTGAATATTTTCCCATAAAATTAAAATTAAAATTAATTATTGCTTTTATTCTGTGATTTACAGGTGATAGAACCAGAGAATGATGAAAGTTGAAGACACAGGGGATGAAAGAAACCAAAGAAAAAATTCACTAGAACCTAGACTAAATATCATTGTTGGTGCACAACTCAAACCACCTAGAGCATGACTATTCAACTACCTAAATCTTCATAGAGACGCTTCTAATCAGTTATATAATCCATGGTTGAAATTAAAGATATGAATCAAGAAAATCCCCAATCAAACACCTCATCCTCTCAGTTGAAGATAACTCAGACAACCAACTCATTTACCACTATAAAACTTTGAAATACAACTATAACCATTGAGAAATTCAAAATTTTAAGGCTGTAAATAGCCATCAAGACCCCATTCCAAAGGGTCGAATTCCACTTTTAGCAATAGGCCATTTATAATTTTCTTTCTTTTGTTGTGGGTGGATATTTGAACCCTATCATTGTACTTGGAGAATTACTCTCGTAATCACATGATGCTAGCAAGTCTGAGAATGTAATGATTGAACATATTTTATCAATACAATATACTAGAATTCTTGGTGTAATCTATGCATGCTGATGGTGGTTGCATTTGAGTCTATTGTTTCTTTTCCCTTTGAATATGTCACCACTTTGATTTCAGATTATGCAGAGGCTGGTCGAGTCAAAGCTAGTTAAATTCAGATTTTTTGCTTCAATAGATTCATAATAAACCTTCAAGAATGCAATGGCTTGTTTTATTTCTTTCTTTAACCCTTTTACATTTGATTTTTTTGGAATCTACTTAGAATAGGAATAGATTAGTCTAATATAATTTTTGAAGCTCATTTTATGTGATTTACGCTTTAAGTTTCAAAAGAACTATTGTTGTGTGCTATAATATGCAATGAATGATATATCAATGATAATTTTAAGGCAGTAAGCCTAGAATATTACTTTTCTATGTTTCTTGGAAGTAATATTTGATGTTAATGCTTATATTTTGATGATTACATGAACAATTGAATCAAAATTTTTGTTTCTTTAAGCTCTAATGACATGAATTAATCACTCACCCTTGTAATAGTTATGTGTGGCCCTAAACATTCCAATATTTTTATTTTATTTTCTTCTTTATACTTTGAAGTTATGAGTCAACCAGGTTAGACCAACCTTATCAAAACCTTGGGGGAGTCAATATTCCATTTCAAGAGAGGACATCTCATCCTGACCGTTGGTGTATGTTTGCAACTGGGCAAATGTATCACTCAACACTATCCCAAAGGCTCTAACATAACTTTATAGCTTTTTGGATCTTGGCAATTTCTATCAAATATTTATATTGGGGTTCTCACACATTGCTTGGCCACTATACCAAGTGATCAAAGGAGATTCAAAATCCAAGTTCCATTGGAGGATACACAATAGATGGCACTTGAGAGGTTGAAGGACCAATTGTGTTTAGCTCATGCACTATCCCTACTTGTTTTGCATCAACCTTTTGAGTTAATGACTGATGCATCATAGCATACATTAGGAGTTATTCTCATATAGCATGAGCATCCAATTAACTATCATAGTGAAATATTCAATGAAATAATTCAAAATTACCCCACTTATGAAAAAGAGATCCATGCCACTATCCAAGCATGTAAACAATGGAAGCAGTACATCTTGGTAAAGGAAATAATCATCCACATATATCATAGGCCTCTAGAGTTCATTCATACAGAGAATAAGCTAAGGAATGAAATATATTCAAAAGTGGACCACATATCTATAATAGTTTCATTTGATCATCTAACATAAGAAAATGAGTGCCAATTCAACAACATAATGTTTGAGCCAACCTCCAATCATAACACTCACCATAATTTTTGATTCATATGGGCATGATAATTCCAATTTGTCCATCTTACATGAAGTAGATTTTTATTTTGCAAATGCATATAGAGGTCTTTGTATGGGTAAGCATATTTTTATTTTTTATTTGCAAGATAAATTCATTTGCCACAAGAGACATATTTGTATACAAGCTAGTAAGTTCTCAAAAATGATTTGGGAAGCACACTTTAGCAAAGGAGCAGGTAACTTTGGGATGGAAAACACATTGGCAATACTTCAAAAGTACTTCTATTGGCCCAAAATGAGGAATGATGTTGAGAGTTACATCAAGTTATGTACCTTCTATACTATTGCTAAACCAACCAACAAAAATAGGAATTGTATACACCATTGCTAGTGCCATCCAAGCCTTGGGAGTCTATCTCCATGTTTTCCTCTCAATTTTTCCCATATCTAAGCATGGTAATTATTGTGTTTTTGTAGTAGTAGATCATTTTTAATAAATGGTTATCATGATTTCTTATAAGAAATCCATTTCAGCTAAGAATACTGCTAAGATTTATTTTAGTCATGTGTGGCTCAAATTTGGCTTGCCAAAGTCCATTATATTTGATAGGGATAGCAAAATTTTGAGCATTTTTTGGTCCATCCTATGGAGAATTATGGACACCAAGTTGACCATGTCAACAACCTTCCATCCTCAGATTGATGGTCATATAGAAGTTGTGAATCAATTGATTGTACATCTTATTCAAATAGTTGGGAAGATGTGAGAAGTGACAATCAAAAATATTTTCATTGTTCCCATTTTTTGAAGGCACATAAAAAATGTCATGTCCTAAAATAGATACCTATCCTAGGCAAGCAAGAGATTTATATATTGGGTCAAATATACATCTTGGAGCAAAGCCATAGATGCTTCAATTAGAATTTATAGTCATAGATCAAAAGCATCTATAAATATTTAGCTCAAGTATTGAATTCATGCCCTTCTATAAAAAAAAGTGTTGGATTATACCATTGTGCCACTCCCATTTGGTATAACATAGAGAAGAAGGTAAAGAATAACACCTAAAAAATGAATTGGAAATGACAACAAATATTATGGGTTTTGAACCCGATACCTCCCACTATCAAATATGTGAGCATGCCATCACATACATCATGCCATTAATACCACTTTCATCGAGGTCACATAGAACTTCATGAGAGGAATATATCAGACAACCCATGCATGGACAACATAGTCCATTTAGGCAAGAAAACATGGAGGAAAGAGAATTAGAATTCAAAAATTTAAAAATTCAAAGAATAACCTGAATTTGATGTCAAGAATTACCAAGGAAGTTATTTTCCATAGAAATAATTAAACAACTCCAAAGTATACTATGATACCATGTTTGAATCTTTAATATTTTTTAGAAACCTTCCAAAAAATGCATTCACCACAATAATATGCCAACAATAAGAAAGAAAGATGATTATGTTATGAAGCAACTCTAAGAATTATAACAATAGCAAATACAATCCAATAATACATACATATTACCCAAATAATAATAATAATTCAGATCTAATTTCCTAAAAATCAAATATGTAAAAATTGAACTCCAAATTCAAACTAATGCAATCCTTAGCCACTTATAGAGGATGATGTCTTATAGCTATTTGGAGAGGGAGAAGTCTCATATGCACAACAAACATGACTAAGATTTGAATATTAAAGATAATCTTAACTACCACCTAACTCTTCCTATTTATAGATTAAATTGATAATTAATTATAATCCTAATGCTCAAGGGTTGACTATATAAATCTAAGGCCTAAGGTAATAAAATAAAGATATCCAATGTGGCTATATTGGAGACGTTACATGCCTCCCCCCTTAAGTTTTTTGTTCTCAAAGATGGAAAAGACTAAAAAATGCTCTTAGGCTCCCGTATAGCATCTTCTTTTGGAAAGTATTACCACTTGATGAGGAACTCCTAAATTTGTTGAGACTAAAGATGAAAAATTTTGGACCACAACACTACTTCAAGTTGGAGAGGAACTCAACCTTCTTTATCAAGTACTAGAAGCTCCATATGCGATTGAACCTTTTGGATAATAACCTATCTAATACAACAAACATAATAGAAAACATAAATCACATAATACAAAATAAAAACAAGAAAATGAAATCTGGCAAGCAATCTATTAATTCTATTGCAACAAAATTATAGATTAAAACCTGCCATAAAATCCCTCCTTCTAGATCTGAAAGTGGGCCCATACTTCCTGATCTAGAAGGAGGTGAAAAGCACTCCTTAACTAATTAACACTCGAAACAAAAAATGATAAAATAGCTGCACTTTTATTGATGACAAAACATGCTGAAAATTGTTACAAAAAATTGCTGTACAGTCCTAATTGCTGCTATTGAAAACTCTCCTCTATTCTAATTCCTAACTGGCTCAACCAAGGAGGGAGCTGTGTTATTTATATAAATATTTACAACATATCCCATGCTCAAATCAACCTATGTGCTGCTCTACAATGATTTGCCAATAATTTTGGATCTAAAATAAATGCAAATCTGGACAGTTTGTGTTGCAGTAGTAGTCATTGGCCCTTAGAAAGCATCTTCAGTGGTGGGAGTACGTGGGAGAAGTCTAGAAATATCTCACACATATTTCTTCACTTCAGAATATGCCATTTCTATCTTGCAAACAACTTCCTATTATGCTGCAATTATTTCTGTGTTTATCCTAGAAGAGGATCAAAATTGATCTTTTCCATGAATGGTGGCTTTGGACGGCAAGGATGAAAAAATCAGATGGGAGATATTTTCCCTTAACCTTCTCAACCTTCTTTCCCTTTTTCCATCGTCAAAAATAGTCAAAAAGTCAAAAAGCACTTTTCTGTTCTCATTCCGAAGATAAGTGGCTCATTTCGAAGAGACTGTATTTCTCATTCCGAAGATGTCTTGTTCATTTCAAAGATCTTCGAAATGAACAACTATGTGCTCTTCAAATTATTTTAGCTACATTTCTCAAGTGGATTAGCCCTCAGGATCAGATTGCAATAGCCTTCATTCCTCTCCATGTGTGAATTCCATGCCTTGCCATTCATTGGTAGCTTGCTGGAATTTACATGGTAAATTACTGCATTTTCCAGTTCTGTTGCACAGTTGTAAAATATTGGCATTTCTTGCAAATTCAAACAAATTAGAACATGGAAAAATTATTCAAATATCAACATGAAGGAGTACATCAAGTTGCTACTGAATTTATACACTTCATTCACCAAGTAACCATGCTGAAATAGTGCAACAATGCTGCACAATTGTCCCTGCTCTGTTATACCTTGTTGTTGCCTATTTAGACCATGTGGGAATGCTTCTAAATAGGTCAGATGTCTTCTGTAGTCCTTCTGAACTCATTCCATCCATATCCTCATGCTTTGCTTGACAACTTCAAGGTGTTCCTATAAAGTGACAACTTGCTGATTTTTATATGGCTATTTTTTTCAGATTTTCAGATTTATGACAGTCCTAAACTTTTGGCTTCAATGTGGATTTGAAACAAGTTGAAGGGCAGGAAAACATTCAAAAACCATTGAGAAGTTAATGGATATCAGCATACCACATTTGGTTAATTGAAATGCATGTTCTTACTTGCTACTTAATCAAGCAAAATCAGTCACAAAATGCTAAAAATAGTCAAAAATAGAGATATAGTATTCCTAACATAAAATCATGCAAACACTTAACAAATAGTATATTTTAGTCAACTATTTGGCAATTAACTTATCATATGGTAGTCAAACATTGTGCAATAATGAGGCACTTTTGGGCCTCATCATCCCCCCCAACTTGAACTGATGCATGCCCTCATGCATCTTAGTAGGCCATAGTAATATGCAGGTTTTATTCTTGTGAACAACATCCTTTGCTACCTGCTAACCGAGAAATTCCTCCTTGCTGCACTATATCAAGTATTTTGCAATTAAGCACATGTATGACTCTTTTTCTATTTTTCTACAAGTTTTAGTGTTGCAAGGTACCTCTTAAAGGCTTGATATCATATGATTCATCTTGCAATAGTCTTATTGTGGAACCGTATTTGGCAGATGCACTACTACTGATGGAATTTTCTGTTCTTAACAACATTTCAGCCTAAATGCTTATTTTTGTTGTTTGCACCTTTTGAACAAAATTGATAATTTTTTTTTTATTTGAAATGCTTGAGGGATGTACTTACTTGTGGTAGAGCCTTATAAACCTCAATATTTGATGTACCCTACTCTTTTTGCTATTCTGTAGCATTTTCAACAATTCTGGTACAATTTCTGCTCATTTCAAAGATATCCTGCTCATTTCGAAGAGACTGTATTTCTCATTCCGAAGATGTCTGCTCATTCCAAAGAGACTGTATTTCTCATTTCGAAGATGTCTGCTCATTTTGAAGAGACTATATTTCTCATTTCGAAGATGTCTGCTCATTTCGAAGAGACTGTATTTCTCATTTCGAAGATGTCTGCTCATTTCGAAGATCTTCAAAAAAAATGCAGAAATGACCTCTTATGCAAAATTTAGCTACAGATTCTATTGTGGGCCCATCTCTAGAGTGTATAAGCCTTCCATAACATCAAAAATCCCTTCTTCATCCTTTTGTTTAGATGCTATTCTTTGTTTTGTATGTTGCTATTTTATTCCAGTAGTACTAAAATAGAACCTTCAGGTGCATTTTGTTGATTATCCTCCTTCAATTTATCAGACAATTGTGAGATATAAACTTGCAGTTCTCCTTCTAAAATTTGCCCTACAAATTGAAATAGAATTGCTGCCATGTCTGTCCCAAAATTAGGTTTTTGCATAGTTTTGGAATTTCCATGCAATTAAGGGCATAAGGGGGTGTTTCTTGACATCTTGAACATGTTCCTTTTTCAACTTGTCAATATTGTATGAATAGTTTATGCCAAATACCGAACTATCATACACTAAATGCTAAATGTTTACTATGAATTAAATGCAAGAAACACATACCTTATAGTCCTAAAAATTGGTCATGCACCTTACAAGCTGCTTTTGATGATTGTTAGCAGGCTATCTGAAAACATAAACAAACATAACACATGTGCAATGTGAGATTTGTACAATGGTGGAACAATGATGGGTAGATCAACAAGGCAATGCATGCCGAAAAATTGGTTTTCATGCAAGCCAACTCAGTAGCGCCTCCAAGAAGGTTTTCACTACTGAATTATTCATTTTTTTTTTTTCTTTATTTTTTTTTCATTTTTTTTTCATCTCTTTTTTCATTTTTTCATCAGAAGAGGCTGCCATTTCTGGTTTTCAACCAACTTCTGTCCTTTTTTTTTTTTCAAGTGCTTCAATGAGAGAGAACATCTCTCACTCTTATTTGGATAAGACCAATCCTTATTCTGCAAAAACATGTCAATTGTTGTATGAAAACACCATCTCTTTCTGTTGAAACCTGCAACATTGATGCAACCTTCCTTTCTAGATGAGTAGTAAGAATCTTCTTACATCATAATTGCCTCCTTATTGCTGGAAATGAAGTATTGGCTCCATTGTTCCTCTTCCTTGCTGAAATTGATGCTTGTCCTCATGTATCCCCATTTTGTGGGACATGCCTTTGCTGCAATTTTTTTTTCTCTTTTTTTTTCAATTTTTCTTGTCTTGCTTGTACCCAAAAAGGAAGTTCACAAACAAGACTATTCTTCTTTTGCTTTTCTTGTATTTTTTTTTCTTTTTGTCAAACTTTTTATCATCACTCTGAATCTGATATTGAAGAGAAATTCTCTTCCATTATGTGTACATCCAATGGAATCTCCTTCAAGAACTCCTCCTTAGTTAATGGTGCATGGTATACCCGAAGGCAATGTCCATTCACCACTAACATCCTCCATGAATTACCAATGGGAGAAAGAAGCACCGCTCCATATCTGAAAACTTCTTCAATCAAGTGTTGTCCATGCCTCCTAGTCTGCAAAATCTTGTCAATCTGTTCTTGAAACAATTAAATACCAATTCCCAAAAGATGTTAAGTGCTTACATCAAGATAAAATCTTGATATACCCTTGTAATGCCATGTAAAGGGATTGAAATATTGTTTCAAAATAGCAACAATTTTGCTTTTTGTTTATAAGTCAGCCAACTAATAATGTTCAAGAATTTTCTTGGCTGCACTTCAATTTGTTTCATTCCTAGGAGGACAAAATTTACCCCTTTGTAATTTCTACTAAGGAGTTCAATGGAAGTAAATTTTCTATGTGCAGTTTTCTAGTTTTTCTCCTTTATCCAAGGCTAATTTTTGTGTGTTTGGACTAAATGGTTTTCGTGTATCTCCATTGATTTTTGTCTCTTCAAGCTCAGGTAAGTTCTTGTTTGAGCACAGTTGGATGTTGCTGCAGTCAATAACATTTCCTACAGGTTTTTTTTTTATACCATATTCAGCTACATAGACAGGGGTTGCCTATCCTGTATTATTCAGACTGATCACAAGTTGGGCTAAAAAAGAAATATTTTTGGTTTGCACAATAAGACAAGAAGTGTACAACTTTAGCAGATCAACTACTTGTCAGGTAGGATCACCTCTAATGAGATCAACTATTGTCTGTGTAGGCTAAGAATTGCTAGGTTGCGGTTTAGCATGGTAAAATCCTAACAATATTTAAGTAATAATGGAAAACTCTAGGATCATCATTAAGTTGTAAACTCCTATTTTTATTGTGCAAAAGTTTTTGTGATTTTTTTTTTTAGCTTACATAGACAGGGGTTGCCTGTCCTGTATTATTCATATTGGCCACAGGTTGGGCTGAAGGTGGTGGTTGATTTACTTGCCCTGTTTGTTGTTGTTGGGATCTCTCTTTGAGAAGAATTCAGACTAGGCAACATATTTTGCATCTCTGAGTTATGGAAGTAAATGGCATTCATCAATGATATGTCCCTGTGAACAAATGCTATAGGTAGCTGATATGGCTATTTTGTTCAAGGGATAGTCTTGTATATCTACCATGATATCTTTCCAACACCTAGTACAAATTTGTTTATACTACCCTGATGATATGGATATAAAAATGGTAGTACTAGTAGATGGCTCCTCTAATTTTTTTAAGAGATCTTATGTTTCTTGATAATGAGGATGATGAATTCTTTCAATTTTTATCAAGAATTTCAAACATAAGCAATTTAACCCCCAAGTGTGAAGATCACCTCCCTGTGGTTGCTTGTTTTCTAAATGGACTGAAATGCAACTATCAATAATTATTATTTATACCAACTATTACATTCATATTTTACTCTAAACTTCATAAGTTAGCACAATAATAATTATTTGACTACTTTTACCCTCTAACAACACCATGATCCCCGAAAACGATGCCAAAATGATGAGTGTCATTGAGTCTCATCATTTAATCTCAATGATTTATCAATCCGGGGTGGTGTCCAAGGTTGTCTACGATAGAAGGCTAGGGCAGAGTACAATTTAGGCATTCAGATTTCAAGCATTTATTGGTGAAGCAGATTTTGGTTTAGCCTTTTGGTGTCACACTAAACCTAGTCTGAAGAATGGAAACTAAAATAAATTACAGGAATTGAAAACTAAATCTAAATTGCAAAATTTAACAATTAACTACAATTGCATGAATTGAAATTGCTAAATTGAAATCTAATCTACTTTTGTAGAATTGAAATCTAGTTACTCTTGCATAATTGAAATGATGCTTGTAAATGAAACTTATTCTAAAAACACCTGTCAATGCCCTGCCACAAAAGGTCATCAAGCTTCTGCTACAAGAATTGACAACAAAATGAAATATGCTGAAAATGGAAAGTTGCTAAAATAGAAAGCAGGGAAAACATGGAAAGCAAAGGAAAAATGCTTAATATAATTTTTCAGCTGACATACACACAAATGTTGTACACAAACATAATAGAAAACATAAATCACATAATACAAAATAAAAACAAGAAAATGAAATCTGGCAAGCAATCTATTAATTCTGCTACAACAAAATTATAGATTAAAACCTGCCATAAAATCCCTCCTTCTAGATCTGAAAGTGGGCCCATACTTCCTGATCTAGAAGGAGGTGAAAAGCACTCCTTAACTAATTAACACTCAGAACAGAAAATGATAAAATAGCTGCACTTTTATTGATGACAGAACATGCTGAAAATTGTTACAAAAAATTGTTGTACAGTCCTAATTGCTGCTATTGAAAACTCTCCTCTATTCTAATTCCTAACTGGCTCAACCAAGGAGGGAGCTGTGTTATTTATATAAATATTTACAACATATCCCATGCTCAAATCAGCCTATGTGCTGCTTTACAGTGATTTGCCAATAATTTTGGATCTGAAATAAATGCAAATCTGGACAATTTGTGTTGCAGTAGTAGTCATTGGCCCTTAGAAAGCATCTTCAGTGGTGGGAGTACGTGGGAGAAGTCTAGAAATATCTCACACATCTTTCTCCACTTCAGAATATGCCATTTCTATCTTGCAAACAACTTCCTATTATGCTGCAATTATTTCTGTGTTTATCCTAGAAGAGGATCAAAATTGATCTTTTCCATGAATGGTGGCTTTGGATGGCAAGGACGACAAAATCATATGGGAGATATTTTTCCTTAACCTTCTCAACCTTCTTTCCCTTTTTCCATCATCAAAAATAGTCAAAAATTCAAAAAGCACTTTTCTGTTCTCATTTCGAAGATAAGTGGCTCATTCCAAAGAGACTGTATTTCTCATTCCGAAGATGTCTTGTTCATTTCGAAGATCTTCGGAATGAACAACTGTGTGCTCTTCAAATTATTTTAGCTACATTTCTCAAGTGGATTAGCCCTCAGGATCAGATTGCAATAGCCTTCATTCCTCTCCATGTGTGAATTCCATGCCTTGCCATTCATTGGTAGCTTGCTGGAATTTACATGGTAAATTACTGCATTTTCAGCTCTATTGCATAGTTGTAAAATATTGGCATTTCTTGCAAATTCAAACAAATTAGAACATGGAAAAATTATTCAAATATCAACATGAAGGAGTACATCAAGTTGCTACTGAATTTATACACTTCATTCACCAAGTAACCATGCTTGAAATAGTGCAACAATGCTGCACAATTGTCCCTGCTCTGTTATACCCTGTTGCTGCCTATTTAGACCATGTGGGAATGCTTCTAAATAGGTCATATGTCTTCTGTAGTCCTTCTGAACTCATTCCATCCATATCCTCATGCTTTTCTTGACAACTTCAAGGTGTTCCTATAAAGTGACAACTTGCTGATTTTTATATGGCTATTTTTTTAGATTTTCAGATTTATGACAGTCCTAAACTTTTGGCTTCAATGTGGATTTGAAACAAGTTGAAGGGCAGGAAAACATTCAAAAACCATTGAGAAGTTAATGGATATCAGCATACCACATTTGGTTAATTGAAATGCATGTTCTTACTTGCTACTTAATCAAGCAAAATCAGTCACAAAATGCTGAAAATAGTCAAAAATAGAGATATAGTATTCCTAACATAAAATCATGTAAACACTTAACAAATAGTATATTTTAGTCAACTATTTGGCAATTAACTTATCATATGGTAGTCAAACATTGTGCAATAATGAGGCACTTTTGGGCCTCATCATCCCCCCCAACTTGAACTGATGCATGCCCTCATGCATCTTAGTAGGCCATAGTAATATGCAGGTTTTATTCTTGTGAACAACATCCTTTGCTACCTGCTAACTGAGAAATTCCTCCTTGCTGCACTATATCAAGTATTTTGCAATTAAGCACATGTATGATTCTTTTTCTATCTTTCTACAAGTTTTAGTGTTGCAAGGTACCTCTTAAAGGCTTGATATCATATGATTCATCTTGCAATAGTCTTATTGTGGAACCATATTTGGCAGATGCACTACTACTAATGGAATTTTCTGTTCTTAACAACATTTCAGCATGAATGCTTATTTTTGTTGTTTGCATCTTTTGAACAAAATTGATAAAAATTTTTTTGATTTGAAATGCTTGAGGGATGTACTTACTTGTGGTAGAGCCTTATAAACCTCAATATTTGATGTACCCTACTCTTTTTGCTATTCTGTAGCATTTTCAACAATTTTGGTATAGTTTCTACTCATTTCAAAGATATCCTGCTCATTTCGAAGAGACTGTATTTCTCATTCCGAAGATGTCTGCTCATTTCGAAGAGACTGTATTTCTCATTCCGAAGATGTCTGCTCATTTCGAAGAGACTGTATTTCTCATTTTGAAGATGTCTGCTCATTTCGAAGAGACTGTATTTCTCATTTTGAAGATGTCTGTTCATTCTAAAGATCTTCAAAAAAAATGCAGAAATGACCTCTTATGCAAAATTTAGCTACAGATTCTATTGTGGGCCCATCTCTAGAGTGTATAAGCCTTCCATAACATCAAAAATCCCTTCTTCATCCTTTTGTTTAGATGTTATTCTTTGTTTTGTATGTTGTTGTTTTATTCTAGTAGTACTAAAATAGAACCTTCAGGTGCATTTTGTTGATTATCCTCCTTCAATTTATCAGACAATTGTGAGATATAAACTTGCAGTTCTCCTTCTAAAATTTGCCCTACAAATTGAAATAGAATTGCTGCCATGTCTGTCCCAAAATCAGGTTTTTGCATAGTTTTGGAATTTCCATGCAATTAAGGGCATAAGGGGGTGTTTCTTGACATCTTGAACATGTTCCTTTTTCAACTTGTCAATATTGTATGAATAGTTTATGCCAAATACCGACTATCATACACTAAATGCTAAATGTTTACTATGAATTAAATGCAAGAAACACATACCTTACTATCCTAAAAATTGGTCATGCACCTTACAAGCTGCTTTTGATGATTGTTAGCGAGAGCTATCTGAAAACATAAACAAACATAACACATGTGCAGTGTGAGATTTGTACAATGGTGGAACAATGATGGGTAGATCAACAAGGCAATGCATGCCGAAAAATTGGTTTTCATGCAAGCCAACTCAGTAGCGCCTCCAAGAAGGTTTTCACTATTGAATTATTCATTTTTTTTTTTTCATCTCTTTTTTTTCATTTTTTTTCATCAAAAGAGGCTGCCATTTCTGGTTTTCAACCAACTTCTGTCCTCTTTTTTTTTTCAAGTGCTTCAATGAGAGAGAACATCTCTCACTCTTATTTGGATAAGACCAATCCTTATTCTGCAAAAACATGTCAATTGTTGTATGAAAACACCATCTCTTTCTGTTGAAACCTGCAACATTGATGCAACCTTCCTTTCTAGATGAGTAGTAAGAATCTTCTTACATCATAATTGCCTCCTTATTGCTAGAAATGAAGTATTGGCTCCATTGTTCCTCTTCCTTGCTGAAATTGATGCTTGTCCTCATGTATCCCCATTTTGTGGGACATGCCTTTGCTGCAATTTTTTTCCTCTTTTTTTTTTTCAATTTTTCTTGTCTTGCTTGTACCCAAGAAGGAAGTTCACAAACAAGACTATTCTTCTTTTTGCTTTTCTTGTATTTTTTTTTTTTTTTTTGTCAAACTTTTTATCATCACTCTGAATCTGATATTGAAGAGAAATTCTCTTCCATTATGTGTACATCCAATGGAATCTCCTTCAAGAACTCCTCCTTAGTTAATGGTGCATGGTATACCCGAAGGCAATATCCATTCACCACTAACATCCTCCATGAATTACCAATGGGAGAAAGAAGCACCGCTCCATATCTGAAAACTTCTTCAATCAAGTGTTGTCCATGCCTCCTAGTCTGCAAAATCTTGTCAATCTATTCTTGAAACAATTAAATACCAATTCCCAAAAGATGTTAAGTGCTTACATCAAGATAAAATCTTGATATACCCTTGTAATTCCATGTAAAGGGATTGAAATATTGTTTCAAAATAGCAACAATTTTGCTTTTTGTTTATAAGTCAGCCAACTAATAATGTTCAAGAATTTTCTTGGCTGCACTTCAATTTGTTTCATTCCTAGGAGGACAAAATTTACCCCTTTGTAATTTCTTACTAAGGAGTTCAATGGAAGTAAATTTTCTATGTGCAGTTTTTCTAGTTTTTCTCCTTTATCCAAGGCTAATTTCTGTGTGTTTGGACTAAAGGTTTTCTATGTATCTCCATTGATTTTTGTCTCTTCAAGCTCAGGTAAGTTCTTGTTTGAGCACAGTTGGATGTTGTTGCAGTCAATAACATTTCCTACAGTTTTTTTTTTATACCAGATTCAGCTACATAGACAGGGGTTGCCTATCCTGTATTATTCAGACTGATCATAGGTTGGGCTAAAAAAGAAATATTTTTGGTTTGCACAATAAGACAAGAAGTGTACAACTTTAGCAGATCAACTACTTGTCAGGTAGGATCACCTCTAATGAGATCAACTATTGTCTGTGTAGGCTAAGAATTGCTAGGTTGCGGTTTAGCACGGTAAAATCCTAACAATATTTAAGTAATAATGGAAAACTCTAGGATCATCATTAAGTTGTAAACTCCTATTTTGATTGTGCAAAAGTTTTTATGATTTTTTTTTTAGCTTACATAGACAGGGGTTGCCTGTCCTGTATTATTCATATTGGCCACAGGTTGGGCTAAAGGTGGTGGTTGATTTACTTGCCCTATTTGTTGTTGTTGGGATCTCTCTTTGAGAAGAATTCAGACTAGGCAACAAATTTTGTATCTCTGAGTTATGGAAGTAAATGGCATTCATCAATGATATGTCCCTATGAACAAATGCTACAGGTAGCTAATATGGCTATTTTGTTCAAGGGATAGTCTTGTATATCTACCATGATATCTTTCCAACACCTAGTACAAATTTGTTTATACTACCCTGATGATATGGATATAAAAATGGCAGTACTAGCAGATGGCTCCTCTAAATTTTTTAAGAGATCTTATGTTTCTTGATAATGAGGATGATGAATTCTTTCAATTTTTATCAAGAATTTCAAACATAAGCAATTTAACCCCCAAGTGTGAAGATCACCTCCCTGTGGTTGCTTGTTTTCTAAATGGACTGAAATGCAACTATCAATAATTATTATTTATACCAACTATTTCATTCAGATTTTACTCTAAACTTCATAAGTTAGCACAATAATAATTATTTGACTACTTTTACCCTCTAACAACACCATGATCCCCGACAACGATGCCAAAATGATGAGTGTCATTGAGTCTCATCATTTAATCTCAATGATTTATCAATCCGGGGTGGTGTCCAAGGTTGTCTACGATAGAAGGCTAGGATAGAGTACAATTCAAGCATTTATTGGTGAAGCAGATTTTGGTTTAGCCTTTTGGTGTCACACTAAACCTAGTCTGAAGAATGGAAACTAAAATAAATTACAGAAATTGAAAACTAAATCTAAATTGCAAGAATTTAACAATTAACTACAATTGCATGAATTGAAATTGCTAAATTGAAATCTAATCTACTTTTGTAGAATTGAAATCTAGTTACTCTTGCATAATTGAAATGATGCTTGTAAATGAAACTTATTCTAAAAACACCTGTCAATGCCCTGCCACAAAAGGTCGTCAAGCTTCTGCTACAGGAATTGACAACAAAATGAAATATGCTGAAAATGGAAAGTTGCTAAAATAGAAAGCAGGGAAAACATGGAAAGCAAAGGAAAAATGCTTAATATAATTTGTCAGTTGACATACACACAAATGTTGTACACAAACATAATAGAAAACATAAATCACATAATACAAAATAAAAACAAGAAAATGAAATCTGGCAAGCAATCTATTAATTCTACTGTAGCAAAATTATAGATTAAAACCTGCCATAAAATCCCTCCTTCTAGATCTGAAAGTGGGCCCATACTTCCTGATCTAGAAGGAGGTGAAAAGCACTCCTTAACTAATTAACACTCAGAACAAAAAATGATAAAATAGCTGCACTTTTATTGATGACAGAACATGCTGAAAATTGTTACAAAAAATTGTTGTACAGTCCTAATTGTTGCTATTGAAAACTCTCCTCTATTCTAATTCCTAACTGGCTCAACCAAGGAGGGAGCTATGTTATTTATATAAATATTTACAACATATCCCATGCTCAAATCAGCCTATGTGCTGCTTTACAGTGATTTGCCAATAATTCTGGATCTAAAATAAATGCAAATCTGGACAGTTTGTGTTGCAGTAGTAGTCATTGGCCCTTAGAAAGCATCTTCAGTGGTGGGAGTACGTGGGAGAAGTCTAGAAATATCTCACACATCTTTCTCCACTTCAGAATATGCCATTTCTATCTTGCAAACAACTTCCTATTATGCTGCAATTATTTCTGTGTTTATCCTAGAAGAGGATCAAAATTGATCTTTTCCATGAATGGTGGCTTTGGATGGCAAGGACGACAAAATCATATGGGAGATATTTTCCCTTAACCTTCTCAACCTTCTTTCCCTTTTTCCATCATCAAAAATAGTCAAAAAGTCAAAAAGCACTTTTCTGTTCTCATTTCGAAGATAAGTGGCTCATTTCGAAGAGATTGTATTTCTCATTCCGAAGATGTCTTGTTCATTTCGAAGATCTTCGGAATGAACAACTGTGTGCTCTTCAAATTATTTTAGCTACATTTCTCAAGTGGATTAGCCCTCAGGATCAGATTGCAATAGCCTTCATTCCTCTCCATGTGTGAATTCCATGCCTTGCCATTCATTGGTAGCTTGCTGGAATTTACATGGTAAATTACTTCATTTTCCAGCTCTATTGCACAGTTGTAAAATATTGGCATTTCTTGCAAATTCAAACAAATTAGAACATGGAAAAATTATTCAAATATCAACATGAAGGAGTACATCAAGTTGCTACTGAATTTATACACTTCATTCACCAAGTAACCATGCTGAAATAGTGCAACAATGCTACACAATTGTCCCTGCTCTGTTATACCCTGTTGCTGCCTATTTAGACCATGTGGGAATGCTTCTAAATAGGTCAGATGTCTTCTGTAGTCCTTCTGAACTCATTCCATCCATATCCTCATGCTTTGCTTGACAACTTCAAGGTGTTCCTATAAAGTGACAACTTGCTGATTTTTATATGGCTATTTTTTTCAGATTTTCAGATTTATGACAGTCCTAAACTTTTGGCTTCAATGTGGATTTGAAACAAGTTGAAGGGCAGGAAAACATTCAAAAACCATTGAGAAGTTAATGGATATCAGCATACCACATTTGGTTAATTGAAATGCATGTTCTTACTTGCTACTTAATCAAGCAAAATCAGTCACAAAATGCTGAAAATAGTCAAAAACAGAGATATAGTATTCCTAACATAAAATCATGTAAACACTTAACAAATAGTATATTTTAGTCAACTATTTGGCAATTAACTTATCATATGGTAGTCAAACATTGTGCAATAATGAGGCACTTTTGGGCCTCATCGGTACCCATGATTAATATTTTGTAATGTTCTAAGTTTTACCTTATATAGTGCCTATGACAAATGGTACCTTTTTATGTAACACATGGTAGATAGGTTATGTAAGGTGGCCTTGTGCATGTAATTCGAGTGGCATTGTGTATGTAATTTGAGTGGCACTATGCATGTAATTCAGGTGGCATTATGCATGTAATCCAAGTGGCATTTTGCATGTAAGCCAACCATGGAAGGGAACTCTTTAAATACCCAAGAAGGCACCAATGTATTCATATTTTTGCAAATTAATGAAGTGTTGAAGGAGGTTGCCCCCTCGAAGAGGCCTATGATTCTATCTTATTGTGAGATTGTTCCTTTATGCAAATTTATGTTATAATGTGTATTTTGTTCTAAATATTAATGTGATGTTTATGTGAGTTTATTTCCAAGCAATTGTGTGAGAGTGTGTTTATTTAAGTTTATTTTATAGTAGGATCCTAATAGTTTCTTTAAACCTCAAGGTTTTCAAGAACAGGGTAAAGAGAACTGTTGATAATTTTTGTCACATTGCACAATGGGGAAGGAAAAAATCAAAACTTTGTAAAGTGTTCTTTGTTGTAAAGTATTTCTTTTGGTTGTTGAAAATATTTGTAAGTTGTAGCAATTTTGGTTTTCTTTGCCCCCCTTTGTACATAAGAAGAAGAAGAAAGAACTTCGATACCGAACAAGCTAGGAAAAATAGCTTCGCCAAAGAAAGAAGAGAAGTATGAAAAGAACTTTGCACCCGAAGCATTTTCAGTGACTGCTTTGGGCAAAAGTTCGCGAGGCGGTGTTGCCGAAGAAGAATACGAGAAAGGCAAAAGGAACTTCGGGCCCGAAGTTCCTCAAAAGGCTACTTCGGGTGAAAACCTTGCGAAGCAGTGTTGTCGAAGCAAAAATTCTAGCAAGGCACAAAGGAGAGCTTCGCGGTCGAAGCATTTCGTAAAACTACTTCGGGCATAAGTTTTGCGAAGCATAATTCAAGCAACATTTCGAAAGAATAGCTTCATCGAAGAAAGACCGCGGACCGAATTAGCTAAGGCAAGAAAACTACTTTGGGCCCGAAGCATTTCAAAAGGCAACTTCGGGCAAGATTTTTGCGAAGCAGTTTTTCCAAAGAAAAATACGAAGGAAGAAGAATGAAAACTACTTCGCGCCCGAAGCATTTCAAAAGGTTACTTCGGGCAAAAGTTTTGCGAAGCAGAATTTGAAGGAGCGCAGCACTGAAAACACTTTGCCAAAAGGCCACCGAAGCACCCACTTTGGCCCCTGGTGCCAACGAACCATTTCTACTTCGCTGAAAGTCATTACGAAGCATCCGCTTCGGCCATATTTCATGCGAAGTACTTTCACCCAAAGTAGTGATAGCCATAAAGAATGCAACATCTTTTGAAGGCAATTGCTTCAGCCGAAACCTTCCCGAACCACAGTCTTGGAAGAGGATCGTAGCGAAGCATTTCTCCAAGGCATCAGCGAAGCAATTTTGTCAGCGAAGCGATGAGGAATGAAGAGGCCCATTTTGCGAAGGAAATATACTTCGGCACTCACGCCCTCGAAGCAGTTTTGCGAAGCTCCATTTTGCAAAGTACAAATCAAGGAGGAGTTATTGCTTCAACATGAGTCCATTGCGAAGCAAAGTTGCAAATGAACATCTTGCAAAGTGCTTCAAGGGCACACGTTCCAAGCTGGGTATTTTCTCGAGGTGATCAATTGCCTCATAAATGCATTTTTATGTGCCCGGTAAGACCGCTACTCATTTTTGGCAATTGGAAATGAAGTATCAGTTCCAGAAGGAGAGCCCGACAAGCATGGCGATCACTCGAGCACTGCACCCAGAAGCCAAGGACGCTCAGGTGGCCCATTAATGCGTATTTCCCTGTTTGACCCAATCGCAACTGTTAATTTTGGCAAAGGATATGAAAGCTCAGTCATGAGAGCTACGGAGGGCCAACTTCTTAGCTTTCGAGGATGTACTTCACCATTCTGTGTAATAATGACTCAGAGGGTCGGGTCCTCTATAAAAACCTAGGCATTGTAATGAAATAAGGGGGGAACTATCTGCTAGAAAGCTGTTGTAACTTGATGTCCTACGATTAATACTAAAGAGCTTTGGGCTCAATTTCTCTCTTTTATGCTGCCTTCTGTGTTTGATTCTTTTGTCTTTCTTCATTTGCATACTGAGACTCTGAATCCTGAATCCGATGTGCGATTGGGGACTGTACCCTAAAACTCGCCTGAAGGATACATAGGGGAGGAAAAACGCTGTATTGGTTTTCTTTTATGTCGCTTGGTGGGTTGTGGTTTCTGTTACATTCACTTGTCCTAATCATCTTTACTCTGAACCCTAAATTTTGATGAAAGGGAGAAGGAGAATCCTATGAGCTCGCCCAGAGGATACATAGGAAGGTTAATGTTGTGTTTCTTTCATTTATTCTTGGTATTCCTTGCTTCTATTCAAGTTGTCAGTTAGTGATCGTGCTTCCTGTTCTTTCCCACCTTAAATCACCGATCTCTCTTCCCTTACCCCTTTTTTATTTCTTTCTCTAACCCTAACTCCTTTTATCTCTTTCCTGCATCCCTTATCTCAAAACACCAAGGTAGTTTAGCATAGGAGCCGACCTTTCTCCGGAGATTTGCACGAGGGGCATCTCTTCCCTTCGGCCTTTCAATGTTGGTCCAGGTCTAGGGTGCATACATTTACCCAAAATCCTTTCCTAGGCAGATTTGATGACCAACAGTTTTTGGCACACCCGGTGGGACCAAGGTCCCATTTTTTAAGCACAAATCTCAAACCTGTCTTCACTTCGGGCCAATAGTTCTAATCAGTTCCTGGTGTGACCCGGTCAGTCTCACCTGACTAGTGGTAGTGAGAACCGATGCTCTCATTACCGAAAGACTCTTAGCATCTGGCGAATCTGTTTTACCCGAGAATATTTAAGTCGAAAATACCGGTACCGAAGTCTGTGTCTTCATGCAAACGAGATGGAGAGTTAAGAATAGAGGAGAGGAAACCGAGTTCTTTGAGCTAGATATTGATGCCTTTGGGGAGCGATCAAGGTTGGTCACCCCCGAATCACTGTTACGTGGAACATCCTCGTAAGAGGCCGCTGTTGATGAACAAGGCCTAACTTCTGATAGCACAACATCTAGTTTTCCTCCCAATCCTCCCAACTCACCGAAGCATCCTAGTGCCTCCATCCCTATTAGTCATCCTATTAGCAATCAAGGAGGAGCTTCGAGGATTCCCGTTTCTCAAAATCTAGGGGCAAGTATGGCACAACAACAACAACAACAACAACAACAACAAATGCAATAGCAACCACCGCCCAGGTGGTTCTCGGCATGGGATTCTTTGTCACCACTAAATCTAGTGGGACAAGGGCAAGTGCCGCCTGCTACTATAAAGAAGATCCCAACGTTCGATGGAACTAGGAAGACTGCTCTGGAGCACATCTAGGACATAATCTCTCTAGCGGTGATCCACGACATCACAGAGGAGCAAGTTATGGTAAAACTTCTGGTTCTTTCCCTTAGAGGAAAACTCCTCTACTGGTATAGATCTTTACCACCCGATACTATTATGGGATGGGACCGATTAGTCGGGCGGTTGATGGGAAACTTCAATGAGTCCTCCGATCCTACCTCTCTCCTGCATCAGTTCACTTCAATCCAGAGACATCCACAAGAAGAGATCGTAGACTTCAATGTTAGGTTCGCTCGAACCTAGCAGAGAGTACTAGTTGGACTTCGGCCAACCGATGAAGCTGCAACATATTATTTCCTTCGGGCTTTCAACCCTGATATCAGTATCATGGTAAGATATTCTAACATCAATACTTTTCCCGAATTATATGGGTTAGCCAAGAAGGCAGAAATGGATTTGATAGTTGTGGGAAAGCTTCCCCAAAGAATGTCGATGCCCATACTTCTCGAATTCCCTCAATCCCAGTATGCGAGTGCAGCCGCTTCGTAGATCTCTACACCCCATGCACTCCCGATCTCATCTTGGAACCTGAATCCTATTGTGTCTCAAATCACCGCTCCACAAATTCATTTTCCCACATTTTCAACTTTGCAACCTACTGTCACTTCGGCATTCCCTGTACTACCAACACCATTTCAACCCCCTGCCCTGCCCCCAATACCGACGATGGCTTCATTGCCACTCGTTTCAAAAGTCGATGATATGCAAGCTAAAATCCTGCAAGAGATGCAGTCTCTAAACTCCATAGTTAAGACGTTGTCCAATGACATGACCATTGTGAAGAAGAAGCAAGCGCAACAAGAATTTCTACCAAGAAGGTCTTATCCTACACCTGCGCTTACCAAAGACCAAGCAGTCCAGCAAGGGAAGGCTTCGACGAGAAACACTATGATTGATGAAGCTCCGAGCACTTTCGATTATGTATATTGGTGCTCTACGTGCAATGATCCGCATGAAGAGAATACCTGCATGCTGCACCAACACTATGTACAAATGCTAATGAGCAGTAGTCATGGCGGTCAAGTCAACGTCATCAGGCAAATGAGTCAGAACCTGGCGATTGGCGAAGAAGAGCCGATTGCAGTGCTTACCAGAGGAGGAAAGAAGGCGATAGAAGTGGATGCTACTCAGATGGCTCCCTTGAAAGTGCACGCTCGACCCAAGAAGGGACAATCATCTTCTTTGGCCCCGAACGAAGCTCCTCCGCCTGCACCAAACAAAGAAAAAGCTCAAAAGGCCCCTGTCGAACCACCTCAGGTAGAAACTAAAGAGCAAGGCTAGGGAAAAGCTCAAGTTTCCTTCACTGACTAAGCGACAAAGAGTTGAAGCTATAGAATAGTATCACACCAAATATGAGCCGAGGAAGGAACCCGAGGTGCTCAGTTCCCTGACGTACAACATTGTAGAGGAGTTAAAGAGGATTCCAGCCAAGATCAGCTTGTACGATGCACTGCAACTACCTGGACAAGTGGACTTGTTGCAAGAATCATTGAAGATGACTAAAGCAAAAAAGGCAGCACCGCTTGCTCTTGTGCAGGCCCTATCCACATCCATTACAGGGAAGAACAGACCACCTCCATTCTACCTGTCTCTATAGATGGAAGGGTATATCGTACATAATTGTATGATCGACTCTAGGGCCACGACAACAGTCATGCTAAAAGCAGTCTACGAAGAAATAGGGATGGAATATACGTGAAGCAGCCAAGGCATACTCCAGTTAGATGGTACCCCAGTGAAGACTATAGGAGTGATCAAAGACATTCCTATCCGACTACATAAGATGCCTCAGATCACGGTCATACAAGAGGTAGTGGTCGTCGACTTGGAGCCATACTTCAGTATGTGCCTGTCAAGGGAATTCATAGCAAAGTTGGGTGGATATCTATCTATGGATTACTCTCATATGGAGATTCCATTCAAAGGAAAGAAGGTGAAAATCTACAATGAAAAGCCTTCTTCCTTCCTTGTACAGAAAATGTCCGAAGAAGAGAGCAGCGATCCAGTGAATACAATAGTGGAGGAAGTAGAGCAGGTGGACTTGGTCGGGGAAGCTCTTGCGCAACTAAGTTATGAAGATGAGTTCTCATTGGCAGACTTTAATGCCATGGTGGAGACCGAGATGGGATGTTATGCTATCGCCAAGCCTGAGAAACACACCCAACTAGAGAATAGAACAAGTGCCCAAGAAGGACTATGGAAGTTGTTCTTCGACGATGCCCGATGTAAAAACGGTGCTGGGGCAAGGATTCTTCTAGTTTCACCATCCGGAGAGCAAAAGGAGTATTGCTACTAGTTGATATGGAGCTGCACCAACAATGCAGCAAAATATGAAGCATTATGCCTAGGACTCAAGAAAGCTGACAAGTTAGGCATAAAGCACCTCCAAATATTTGAAGATTCTGAACTGGTGTGCAACCAGGTCACAAATAGGTGCACTTCAAAGAAGCATTATCTAAAGTCATACCGCAATAGGGTATGGGACCTATGTGACCAGTTCGAGTCTCTCAATCTGTAGTTTATCCCATGAGAAAAGAATCGACATGCTGATGTTTTGGCATCCATCGCAGCCAAGTACTCTCCCGTAGAAGACATGGTGCACAAGCCCAAAGCTGTGAGGATGATCTACAGACCCTCTATCCCGGACAGAGACCTACATTGGCAAGTCTTTGACAATGATGAGCAGATTGTAAATTTCATGATTCAAGAAGCCACCACAATCGAAGATAGAAGCCCTGATGAAGAAGAATATGAAGGGCTGGTTCAATTGAAGAATAACCATGTTCCCAAGGGACTGATCACTCTTGAAAGCCTCTTTGATCAGAATGATCGAGCACTCTCTCACATGATTAAATTCAATGAAAAGCAGTATCAAGATTTAGAGCTTGAACCTAGAAAAGCAATAAAAGTTGGAACCGATTGCACTTCGGAAGAGATAGAACAGATCCAGACTCTGTGCAGGAAGTATCCCGACATAATTGCTTGGTCTTATCAAGACCTCATGGGATACAATCGATAGCTGATCCAGCATACAATTGAATTACAGGAGGGGGTCAAACCCTTCCGACAAAAGCAAAGGCCGGTTAACCCAAAGATCGAGGTCCTGATGAAGGCCGAACTCCTAAAGATGCTCGAGGCAAAGATCATTTATCCCATCAAGCATTCTTCTTGGGTAGCGAACCTAGTCCCTATCAAAAAAAGAATGGAGATATACGGTTATGCGTGGACTTTCGCAACCTAAACTAGGCTTCTCTCAAAGACCACTATCCTCTTTCGCAAATCGATCAGATCTTGCACTCGGTGGCTGGGGCTCAATGCTTCTCCCTGCTCGATGGTTTCTTAGGGTACAATCAGATCTAGGTCAGGAATGAAGACCAACATAAAACAACGTTCACCACCAAGTGGGGGACATTTGCTTACCAACGAATGCCATTTGGCCTTTCGAATGCTGGTGCCACTTTCCAAAGGGCTATGGATCTAGCTTTTGGTGAGCTTCTGAATAAGGTAATCGTCATCTATCTAGATGACATGACCATTTTCTCCCGAAGAAGGGAGGATCACCCTATACACCTGCAACAAATTTTTGAAAAATATCGAGAATTTGGCATCTCAATCAATCCGAAGAAGTCCATATTCACAGTCAGCGAAGGAAAGTTGTTGGGACATGCGATATCAGAAAAGGGCCTCATTGTAGATCCCGACAGAGCCGAGGCTCTAATGAATCTCCCACTCCCAGCAGACAAGAAAGGACTCCAATCCTTCTTCGCCAGATCAACTTCGTGAGGAAGTTTGTCCCCAATTTTGCCCAAGTCATCAAGCCGATGTCCAAAATTTTGAATAAGGGCACCGAATTCATCTGGATGGAAGAAAGGAAGGAGGCATTCGAAGATATTAAGGCCTGAATCGCTCAAGCACCGATCTTGATCAACCCTGACTACAGTCGAGATTTTATCCTGTATGCCATAGGGGAGCCCGAGAGCTATGTTGCGGTCTTGACACAAAAGGGAGAAGACGGTGAAGAGCATCCCATCACGTTTCTGAGCCAGGTGATCAATCCCCATGAAGAGAAATACAATTTCATAGAACGTCAGGTGCATGCAGTAATGAAGTCTCTCAGGAAGTTCAAGCAGTTCATCTCCCAAAGTCGGGTTACGATCTTTGTCATTCACCTCGATGTGCATAATTTCATCATCCAAGGAGAATTGGGAAGCAAGAGAGCCGGTTGGGTGAACAAGATACAGGAATTTGACATTGAGATCAAGCCCACAAAACTGGTTCATGGTCGCATATTGTGTCAAGAGCTGGCGAAGAGCATAGCGGTCGAAGCGACAAAATCTAAATGGGATGACTCGCCAGCCGAAGGATGCCTCGTAAACCAAGAAGAGGATGAGCAGGACTGGGTCAGTGAGATAATCAAGTACTTCAACACCGATAGATGTCCTTCACATCTGAACGCTTCACAGCGAAGGCATTTTAGGATGCGGTCCTCCCGATATACTTTGCACCCTGAAGGTCTATTTTTTAGAAACATTGATGGCGTCCTTCTCAAGTGCATAAAATATGATGATAAAAGAAGGGTCTTGGGAGAATTCCATTCAGGATTATCTGGAGGTCACTTCGTGGGAAGAACAATGACACTAAAGATAATCAAGGCGGGTTATTATTGGCCCACACTCTTCGCTGATGCCTTCGCGGTCTATCGTCGATGTGAGCAGTGTCAGAAGTTCATCGGCCGAAGCAAAAATGCTTCGATGCCTCTCCGACCGATACAAGTTGAATCGCCCTTTCAACAATGGGGGTTGGATTTCGTAGGGGTCATATCGCTGAACTCCTCCATGGGACATAAGTTCATCCTGATCGCAACTGACTACTTCACCAGGTGGGCCGAAGTGATCCCTACGAAGCATGCAGACCAAGAGACTGTAATCGCCTTCCTAGAGGGTTTGATCACCAGGTTCGGCATTCTCGAAGCAATTATTACGGACAATGGCCCCAATTTTTTAGGTGCCAAAATCAATGATTTCTTCTACAAACATGGGATATATCATAAAGTCTCCTCCAACTACTATCCACAGGGCAATGGATTGGCAGAATCCACCAACAAGACCTTGTTGAGGGTGTTGAGAAAGCTTATAGAGACAAACAAAAGGACTTGGCATCTTCTGCTAGATCGGGCCTTGTGGGCCGATCGAATTTCAATCAAGAAGTCAATCAAGACTTCACCCTATGCCCTGGTCTATGGTAAGGAGGCCATCTTACCTACCCATATAGAGATCCCTGCATTGCAGCTGCTAGAAGAAGATGGAGTTAGCCCAATGGAAAATAGGTTAGCTCAGCTATTGCAGCTAGAGGAAGATCGCGAGGAAGCCTACCAGAGCTTCGCTAGGCATGCTCAGATCACCCGAGACTGGTTCAAAAGGAAATCATCCGATCGCACGTTCAAAGTAGGAGATCTGGTATGGAAGTGGGACTCCTGGAAGGCCAAGCCTGGGAATCACGACAAGTTGGATGCCTTCTGGGATGGGTCGTTCGAAATCGTAAAGGTAAATTCGGCCAACTCTTTCATCCTCAAAGATGCAGATGGCCAGGTTTTGCCGATCTCTGTCAATGGTCTTCATCTGAAGACTTTTCACCGCTGAGGTAAAACACTATTTCTCTTGTAAAAAAAAAAAAAATGTATATATACTTTTGTATATAATTTTCATTTGTATATACATCCTGTTTCGAGATTGCAAAAGGCCAAGTACTACACTTCAAAATCCCCTTCGGGGACTTTTGATGTGAAGTAGCAGTTGCAAGGAGGTTCGCTGTGAAGCACTTTACCCTCAAAAGTGCCAAACCAAAGTTCAAACAAAGGCACGAAAAGTACTTCGCACCCGAAGCATTTCCAGCAGCTACTTTGGGCAAGAATTTTACGAAGTAGATTTTAAAAGGGGCCTTTGCGAAGCAGTTTTCAAGAGCACAAGCTTCGGTAGGTGGTCCTCACAAAGCACGATGAAGGAGAAGTACTTCGGGCCCGAAGTGTCAAAAAGTAGCTCGCACCAAAGGTTCACCGCGAAGCATTTTCATTGCTGATTTTGACTTCGTCGAACCCATAACGCGTGAGATGGGGGAATTTAAAATGTGTCTCGAAGAATGTGCAGATAGTAACCATGAAAAGAGTTCAAAGCAGGTGAATTTAAGGCAAAAAGTGGTGGAGCACATCCCGAGGTGATTCGGTTAGAAGAAAAGCTCGTGCCCAGGTACGAGGTGGCAGCAGGTTGCTTCTCCAATACAAGGTATAATCATCAAAGCATGTGGCCCTGCGTACCACGTCGTTGTAGAACCAATCAAAGGACACGTTGACTTCCTCCGTCCGAGGTGTAAATTTAATTTTAGTAGGTGCCATAAATTCAGGTGGTTGCCTTTTAAGGCTATAAAACGCGAAGCTCTAGCGAAAGGGAGGTTAGTTATCCATCAGTTCGTGCTAGACTAAGAGCCTTCGGTTACTCTGCAATTCTCCTACCCTTTGCATCTAAGCCCTTCACATCAAAACCCTTTGTATTAAGGACCCTGCCGCCATCATTTTCAACATGGGGAAGAAAAATTCCAAGGAGAAGGGGAAAGAGCCCGAAGTTGCAGGCCTTGAAAAAACAAAGAAGGGCAAGGAAGAGAAAAAGCATACTCCAAAGAAGATAAATCTCACCCCTCGCCCCGAAAAGCAGCCGATAGAAGAAGGAGATGACTCTGAGGAGGAGCAGCTTGTAGAACCACCAATCGATGGGTGGGAGAAAATTAGAGACATGAAACTCTCTAAGGGTGTGTCCGACCTCCGACGCACTATTGAGTTTATGGTGAGCAGACTCACCCCAGAGAATAAGAGGGCTGCTGCCTATTATTCCCAAATTTACTGGTATTTGACCCCACCTGCCCACCACTGCCCAGAGTTAATCTGTGCTATCGCGTAGAACTACCAGCCTGCATCCAGGCAAGTGTTGGACGCTTCAGGGCATAAATTGTTTTCCATTCTAAAGGAAGATGTACAAGCAGCCTTTGCACCACTGTAGGGTCCGCCCAAGGGCTATTCCGTTCGCAACGTCATTCTGAGCGAACAGATGGAGAGGTTCACATCCAACAGCCACATATTGAAATTCCTACGTGAGAACCTCAAAAGTGGGCTCCCTTCAAACAAGCTGCCCCAGATGCCTCTACCTTTGGCGGCCTTCAAGAACACCGATATTTTCTCCATCATTGCATGGGTGGCGGGCCTGTCGACAGATGCTTCGGTGCAGCCCTGGCAGGTGTCTTTGGCCGAATGTATTTCAAGAGGGGAATTCTATGCCCCTGATGCTTCAAGACCAAGTACAAACCTAGTTTTCTTCGATTGGGCAGAATGGGTGGCCCGAACCTTGCATACTCGGCTCACCAGTATGAAGAATTATGTGACAGGCCAGTACTTCGCACCCTGTTCTTTCCTTGTCTGGTTGTTTTTCTACCAAGTACATAAGCGATTCCCCCATATCACCATTTCTCCAAGCGACGAAGATGGAAATCCTCTGTCGGTGTACCAGTGGACTCTCCTCCTATTGAGGACGGAGTCCTATTATTCTTTTAATCAACAATTTTTGGGACCCGCTATGCATTTGTTGAAGGGTTCTTGCCCTCGGGTGCCCCTCAGTTTGAGAGATAGAGTGGTGTAGGAGAAGAAGGGAGATGTTTTCCAATTGACACAGGGACTGGTGATTCACCTTTTCGGTTTCACAGGGAAGCCCTTCCTGCTACCAGTCTACCCCTCTGAATATCAGTTTGCATTGGAAGTCACTCGACAGAGCGACGCTACAAATTTAGTGTACGACCACGACCGAAAATGGGCACATACCTGTGACTTCCCCTTCAGGATGGGAGTAATCAAAGTCTTCACCTTAAAGCAGAACGTCTCCCTGGAGGAGAAGCTTGCCAATTTTGGCCTGCTCTAGATTCCTCAGCAATGGCTCTATGATCCCTTGGGAGTAATGAGGGATCACTTAAAATTTAAGAATTTCCACATCTGCCCTCACCCTGAAATTGTGGAACAAAGGAATAATCCCAATGGGAAAGATCTGGAGTGGCATTTGGAGAGAATGAGGACATTGCCTCCCTGGCATGAGTTCTATCCCATGGAGGTCGAGTTTGATCCTGACCAGTACCCCCTCCCAACTCCAAGCTCCACATTTTGGAGAAAAGCAAAAGATGATTTAAAGGAGGAATTAAAGAATTGGAGCGAGGAAAAACTTTGGGAGTGGTGGATAATGAGAGTCCATCGCCAAAATATGAACTCTTATGGACTCTTGGCAGTAGATAAAGACTTCGCAATTCTTTATGAAGCCAATGCTGAAACTTGGAAGTCTATATCCTTTGCTGACTTTGTTCCTCCAGCCACCCCAGGATCGGGCGAAAGCCCGAAGGGAGCTAAAGATACCTCGAAAGAGGAGGAAGAAGCCGAAGCTTCACCAGCGGCACTACCACAGGGACCATCAGAAAGCCATGACACAAGCACCGAAGAGGCAGAGCAACCATTGGAAAGGAAGAAAAGAAAAAGGTAGGAGCAAATTCAAGTGCCTCCTAGCCACCCAAAGCGACCTCGCACAAAGCTCGCAAGTGCTCCTACCGAACCACCTGCATCAGGCCCGATCAAAGCAAATGTCGAGGATACGGGGCCACCAAGTGCTGAGACGGTCCCAGACATAGACGTCATTGATGTGGAGGAACTCCTCCAACAAGAAGGAGACCCCGAAATAGAAGTTGTGGAGGTCGGGAGCATCAAAACCCAAGAAGTCACCACGATCGCTTTGCCAGAAGGGCACGCAGGTACGCATTCTCCACCCTTTGCCTCGGTCTCTCACATGTCCGTTGCAGTCCTGGCCAAATATTCTCACCAGTCTCCCCTTCCCTCACAAAGTCAGTCACCTCCTCATGCGTTGCCTCTTGCCACTGATCCCATCAGCCCCATTCCACTCGAGTCACCAGGCCAGGACAAGTCTGTTGCCACCACTTCACCTAACCCCGTCCTTCACTCCCCCGCATCACAGGGCATTGTCCCACTGGCCGAAGCTTCCGTCACACCATCCGCCGAACCTTCTGGTGAGGCTTCCCCCATCAATTATTTGTATTTGTTTACTCCTTCGACTGGAGATCCAGCCTCATTTGAGTCAGAACTCTCCATGATAAAGGAATGCCCTCTTGCCGAGAAGCTACTCCTAGCTCGACAAAATACAGAAAAAATGCTGAAAGAGGCAAGGAAGAAAAGAGGGCGCTCTCTGGCTCAGACTGAAAAATGCGCTGTCTTCGATTTGAAGGCTGGAAAGCTGCATAAGGTGAAGAAGGTCCCTAAGGTCCAGAAACCTCTGGATGAAATGACTCCAGCAGATTACGACTATCAGGAGAAGACCAAGGACCTAGAACACTTAAACATAGACAATGAGTCCATGTCTATGCATGTCGGGATTGAGACTTTTTGAGCACATGCAAACATCGCTAATCAGTGAAGGTTTGAAGCAGAAAGCGCCAACATCAAACTAGAAGAGGAGCTAGCTAGAATCCGCTCCAAGCTGGAGGATTCAGAGGAGCAGTGTAATCTGATGAAAAAGGAAATGCATGCCCTCAAACAACAAATACTACAACTGCAGTGTTCAGCTGAGCACCAAGCGTAGAAACAGGCCAAAAATGAGCTGAAGGCCAAGGAACTTGAAGGCAAAATCCTGCAGACACAGCAGCAGTTGTTTGAAAAGGCAAACCTAGAGCTGTTTGATAGAGGCAGAATCAAGGAGATTCGCTCGCACCTGCTCAAAAATTTTAGGTCTCGGGCCTCCAGTGCCCTATCAATTTTGATCTACACCACCGAGGCATAGGAGGCCACTGCTAAAGGAAGGCTAATCATCGATGAAGTCACTCAGAAAGCTAGAGGCCGACTCAAATTGGCTTTCGATGTCCAAAATGCTAAACATCAGGACTTGCAGGTCCCTGCAATGAGTCGGATAGCTAGAGATTGGTCTACAGCTAAGGCCACAGTTCATGCCTTCTTCTCCAAGGTGAGGAAAGTGCAGAAAGCGAAGGACCTCCTGGATGCGTTCGAGGACGAGCAACGTGCATCAATGGGCTATTTCCAAGATCTCTCTTCCTTGGGTTTCTCGAGCTTCATGGATGATGATGGGAACCTTCTCACCAAAGAAGAGATTAAGCCGACATGGCTTCAGTTTGAGGGTGACGTCTCGGAAATAGATGAATGGGCAGAGCCTATAACAGAAAAATAGGTCACAGATTTCATTCTGAGATACTGCAAGATCACGGCCTGCCTGAATGATCTGTATACCAGGGCCCAACATGCTGATATCGGGCAGATCGATCGGTTCCATGTTTTGGTCAAGGCACTGCAGGATCAAGAGCCTTTTTTGAAGGGTTCCTGGGCTCATGTCCGCCGAACCATGAGAAAAATCCGTGATCACCTTGCCCCATCGCCGCAACATGAAGCCACACCAGAGGAAGTCGTGCCAACAGAAGAAGCTGAAGAAGAAGGCGAAGGAGAAGAAGAGGGGGAACAAGCTATGGAAGCAACCCCGGAGGCGAAAAAGGGAGAAGGGTCTAGAGGTGACTCTGGCCCAATGGATCAAAGCTGAGGGTTCTTCCACCGAGACGAGCTCGTTGCCCCACGAGCCGCCAAGAATGTTGACAATTTTTGTCACATTGCACAATGGGGAAGGAAAAAATCAAAACTTTGTAAAGTGTTCTTTGTTGTAAAGTATTTCTTTTGGTTGTTGAAAATATTTGTAAGTTGTAGCAATTTTGGTTTTCTTTGCCCCCCCTTTGTACATAAGAAGAAGAAGAAAGAACTTCACTGCCGAACAAGCTAGGAAAAATAGCTTCGCCAAAGAAAGAAGAGAAGTATGAAAAGAACTTTGCACCCGAAGCATTTTTAGCGACTGCTTCGAGCAAAAGTTCGCGAGGCGGTGTTGCCGAAGAAGAATACGAGAAAGGCAAAAGGAACTTCGGGCCCGAAGTTCCTCAAAAGGCTACTTCGGGCGAAAACCTTGCGAAGCAGTGTTGCCGAAGCAAAAATTCTAGCAAGGCGCAAAGGAGAGCTTCGCAGCCGAAGCATTTCGTAAAACTACTTCGGGCAGAAGTTTTGCGAAGCAAAATTCAAGCAACATTTCAAAAGAACAGCTTCGTCGAAGAAAGACCATGGACCGAATTAGCTAAGGCAAGAAAACTACTTTGGGCCCGAAGCATTTCAAAAGGCAGCTTCGGGCGAGATTTTTGCGAAGCAGTTTTGCCGAAAGAAAAATACGAAGGAAGAAGAATGAAAACTACTTCGCACTCGAAGCATTTCAAAAGGTTACTTCGGGCAAAAGTTTTGCGAAGCAAAATTTGAAGGAGCGCAGCACTGAAAACACTTCGCCAAAAGGCCGCCGAAGCATCCACTTCGGCCCCTGGCGCCAGCGAACCATTTCTACTTCGTCGAAAGTCATTGCGAAGCATCTGCTTCGGCCATATTTCATGCGAAGTACTTTCACCCAAAGTAGTGATAGCCATAAAGAATGCAACATCTTTTGAAGGCAATTGCTTCGGCCGAAACCTTCCCGAACCACAGTCTTGGAAGAGGATCACAGTGAAGCATTTCTCCAAGGCATCAGTGAAGCAATTTTGTCAGCGAAGCGACAAGGAATGAAGAGGCCCATTTTGCGAAGGAAATATACTTCGGCACTCATGCCCCCGAAGCAGTTTTGCGAAGCTCCATTTTGCGAAGTACAAATCAAGGAGGAGTTATTGCTTCGACACGAGTCCATTGCGAAGCAAAGTTGCAAACGAACATCTTGCGAAGCGCTTCAAGGGCACGCGTTCCAAGCTAGGTATTTTCTCGAGGTGATCAATTGCCTCATAAATGCATTTTTACGTGCCCGATAAGACCGCTGCTCATTTTTGGCAATTGGAAATGAAGTATCAGTTCTAGAAGGAGAGCCCGACAAGCATGGCGATCACTCGAGCACCGCACCCAGAAGCCGAGGATGCTCAGGCGGCCCATTAATGCGTATTTCCCCGTTTGACCCGGTCGCAGCTGTTAATTTTGGCAAAGGATATGAAAGCTCAGTCACGAGAGCTACGGAGGGCCAACTTCTCAGCTTTCGAGGATGTACTTCACCATTCTATGTAATAATGACTCAGAGGGTCGGGTCCTCTATAAAAACCCAGGCATTGTAATGAAATAAGGGGGGGAACTTTCTGCTAGAAAGCTGTTGTAACTTGATGTCCTGCGATTAATACTAAAGAGCTTTGGGCTCAATTTCTCTCTTTTATGCTGCCTTCTGTGTTTGATTCTTTTGTCTTTCTTCATTTGCATACTGAGACTCTGAATCCTGAATCCGGTGTGCGATTGGGGATTGTACCCTGAAACTTGCCTGAAGGATACATAGGGGAGGAAAAATGCAATATTGGTTTTCTTTTATGTTGCCTGGTGGGTTGTGGTTTCTGTTACATTCACTTGTCCTAATCGTCTTTACTCTAAACCCTGAATTTTGATGAAAGGGAGAAGGAGAATCCTGTGAGCTCGCCCAGAGGATACATAGGAAGGTTAATGTTGTGTTTCTTTCATTTATTCTTGGTGTTCCTTGTTGCTATTCAAGTTGTTAGTTAGTGATCGTGCTTCCTATTCTTTCCCACCTTAAATCACCGATCTCTCTTCCCTTACCCCTTTTTTATTTCTTTCTCTAACCCTAACTCCTTTTATCTCTTTCCTGCATCCCTTATCTCAAAACACCAAGGTAGTTTAGCATAGGAGCCGGCCTTTCTCCGGATATTGGCACGAGGGGCATCTCTTCCCTTCGGCCTTTCAATGTTGGTCCAGGTCTAGGGTGCATACATTTACCCAAAATCCTTTCCTAGGCAGATTTTATGACCAACAAGAACCTTGTTTACAAATTAAAGAAAGCACTTTATGGCCTCAAGGAAGCACCAAGAGCCTGGTACTCATGTATTGATGGCTATTTTAGTGAGTATGGATTCACAAGAAGCAAAAGTGAACCAACTATGTACTACCTAAAGCATGGAGTAGACATTCTCATAGTTTATTTGTATGTGGGTGATCTAATATTTATGGGTAGTAATAATAAAATGAAAATGGAGTTCAAAAACTCCATGATGAAATAGTTCAAGATGAAATATCTTGGTTTAATGCGATACTTCCTAGGCATGGAAGTGAATCAATCAAATAAAGGGATCTTCATATGTCAACACAAGTATGCTCGAGACATGATAAAGAAATTTGCCATGGAGCAGTGCAAATCAGTTGCAACTCCAACTAGACATGGGATCTAATTGAGCAAGGAAGATGGAGCATCAAAGGTTGATATGACCACTTACAGAAGCATGGTTGGGAGTCTGATGTTTCTCACCAACACTAGGCCAGATATTCAATATGTTGTTTCTCTAGTTTCAAGATTTATGGCTAGTCCTTCTGAACTGCATCTACAAGCAACTAAAAGGATATTAAGATATGTAAAAGGTACATTGGATTTTGGAATCCATTACCAAAAATGTAATTCTATGAATTTAGTTGGCTTCAGTGACAGTGATTGGGGCAGAAACATAGATGACATGAAATCTACATCAAAAAATTATTTTAGTCTAGGATCAGGACTAACTACATGGAGTTCCAAGAAACAAACTGTTGTAGCATTGTCATAAATTGAGGTTGAGTATATAGCCATCACTCATGCTAGTACTCAGGCCCTATGGTTAAGAAAAGTTCTTGAAGAGATTGGAGAAAGTCAAAGTTGTCCAACACGACTATATTGTGATAACATAAGTGCCATTCAGTTGGCATATAATCCAGTCCACCATAGTAGATCAAAAATTTTTGATATGAAGTATCACTTCATTCGAGATATGGTGGAACAACAGATAATTGAGCTTCAATATTGTAATACTTTAGATAATATTGTTGACATCTTCACCAAAGGTATAGCTAAAGCTCAATATATAAAGCTGAGAGACTGTATAGTCAGGCCTCTCAAATTTAAGGGGGAGAATGTTGGAAAATGACACAATGAAAAGGGGTAAAAATTTGTTTACAACGGTAAGCTTTGGACCTTACCCTTTTACTTCCTTGGATGACAGCTGACTGGGTAGGAAGATTGACTTGGACGACAGCTGACTGGATAGATTGGATGGCATGGGCGACGAGGCAGTTGACACCAAATTCCCTTCTATCTTTCCTCCCTATTTTCTTTCATTTCCTAACTTCCCTTAATTTCTTCTAAGGTTGTTAAGCCTATAGTATTTAGGCAATGTAACCGATGATTTTCTAAGCGCATTTCAATATATTTTCTTAAGTTTATTTTCTCCTATTCCCATGTGCAATATACATTGGTTTCAGTGGTTATGTAATTCCAACCCAAGTCTCTCTTGGGAGGACTTTGAGTCCCAACTATTGACCCGATTTGGGCCTAGTGAGTATGAGGACTTCACAGGGGCCTTGAAAAAACTGCAACAAACATCCTCAGTCCGTGACTACCAAACTCAATTTGAAAACTTGGCCAATAAGACAAGAGGATTTATGAAAGGGTTCTTCATGAGTTGTTTTATCAGTGGGTTAAAATGGGATCTCCAAGCTGAAGTAAAGATGTTGAAACCACATTCCATGATGGAAGCTATCATTCTGGCCCGTCTGGCCAAATCTAAACTCTCAAACCAAAGGTGACCCCACGGTTTCCTCAAAATCGACCTTCATTTCCTTTTCAAACCCAAAATTCAGTGGATAGTAAATCTACTAAACCAAAGCGACTGACTACAGAGGAGATGGATGCACGTCATGCCCAAGGATTATGTTATAATTGTGATGAATTTTTTTTAAAGGACATAAGTGTGCAAACAAAATACTGTTCTTGATAGAAGTTGAGGAACCTGCTAACATTGCCCAGAGTGATGAGGATGAGGACCCCCTTGAAACACCTTCTCCATAGGAAGAATATACACAGGGGTATGAGGCAGAGATTTTAGTCCATTCTCTTGCAGGCATTACCACTCCACAAACCATGAAAGTTGTGGGATTTTTCAAAGGGCCAATGTCTTATGATCCTTATTTATTCAGGTAGCACACACAACTTCATTGATCCTTGAGTTGCTAAGCGGGAAAATTGCTATATCCACACTTGTAATTCATTTGAGGTCATGGTAGCCAATGGGGGAACATTACCTTGTAAAGGAAAATACTGCAATGTCAAGATAAGGATAGGGGACTATGAACTCAAGAAAGACATGTTTACCCTCTAGTTGGGAGGATGTGATATGGTTTTGGGATCTCAATGGTTGAGTACGTTGGGCACTATCAGTTGGAACTTTGCAGAACTCTGGATGCAATTCTTCCAAAATGGACAAACACACTTACTCAAGGGATCCCCTGTAGGAACACCTCACCTCATTAGTTCTAATCATATGGAGAAGGTGCTAAAGAAATAAAAATGTGGGGTCATTGCACAACTCTTCTCCATCCAACCAACCACTTCACTAATGGTTGAAATTCCATCATACCTACAACTAGTTCTACACAAACATGATGCTGTCTTTGCAAAACCAACTACACTACCACCACGTCGCTCTCACGACCACACTATCCCATTGCTCTTGGGTAGTGCACCACCAAATATTAGGCCATACAGGTACGCCCATGCCATGAAATAAGAACTAAAAAAATTGGTACAGGAATTACTCAAGGCTGGTGTCGTCCGATCTAGTACTAGCCCCTACTCCTCGCTTGTCCTACTTGTTCCCAAGAAATATGGCTCATGGCACCTATGTATTGACTACTGGGAACTCAAAAAGACTATGGTCAAGGATAAATTTCCTATTCCAGTGGTTGATGAATTACTCGATGAACTACACGGGACCATGTATTTCACCAAGCTTGATCTCCACTCTGGGTACCATCAGATCCGACTCAAGGATGAGGACATCCCCAAAAATGCCTTTCACACTCATGAAGGTCATTATGAATTCTTGGTAATGCCATTTGGTCTCACAAATGCTCCTTCTACATTCCAAAGTCTTATGAACAACATCTTCCGGCCCTTTCTATGAAAGTTCATCCTTGTGTTCTTCGATGACATCTTGATTTATAGCCACACATGGAAAGAGCACCTCAATCATGTGGATCAAACTTTACAGTTGTTGGTCACCCATCACCTTTTTTCCAAAATGTCCAAGTGTTCCTTTGGTCTGATTGAAGTAGAGTATCTAGGACACATTTTCTCACAGGATGGCATCAAGGTTGACCCTAAGAAGATTCAATCAGTTCAAGAGTGGCCGAAACCTCACACCCTCAAGGGACTTCAAGGATTTTTAGGGCTTACAGGCTATTATCACAAATTTATCTACAATTATGGGAAGATAGTTGCCCCCTCACCTCCATGTTGAAAAAATATTCCTTCACTTGGACAGGGCCTGTTGACCAAAACTTCATTGAAATCAAGCATGCTATGACCATCACTCCCGTCTTAGCCATGCCAAATTTCTCTAAACCATTTGTCATTGAAAGTGATACTTCTGGTCGTGGTATTTGGGAAGTATTGATGCAAGAAGGATGACCTGTGGATTTTACTAGAAAGGCACTCTCTGATCGTAATCTGGGGAAATCCACATATGCTATGGAAATGTTATCCATATTGCATGCAGTCACACATTGGTGACCTTACCTCATTGGGCACCACTTCTCCATCAAAACCGACCATCAAAGTCTCAAATATTTTTTGGAACAAAGAGTTGCCATGCCTGACCAACAAAAGTGGGTGTCTAAACTCATGGGCTATGATTATGATATCACTTACAAAAAGAGAAAGGAGAATATTATGGCTGATGCTCTTTCTCATCAAATGGATATCGTAAGTATGTTGTGTGCCATATCAGCACCACTTTCCCAATGGATTGATTCCTTGCATCAAGAAGCACGTCACAATGCAGATTTGCAAGCTTTGATAGCCTCACTAATGGATGATCCAGATTCTGCACCAGGGTATAATTGAAATGGCCATGATCTATGCTACCATCAATGCCTGGTTCTACCTCATAAGTCCCTACTTCGAGAGCTCCTCATGAAGGAATTGCATGCCACTCACTCTGCAGACCATTCAGGGTTCCTTAAAACATATGAGCGACTCAAGCGCACATTCTTTTGGAAAGATATGAAACATGACATTAGCTCTTTTGTTGCTGCCTGTGACACATGTCAAATTATGAAAGGCGAAACAATGTGCTCTCCGAGAACTCTTTAGCCATTGCCTATCCTGGATTAGGTTTGTACTAAAATTTCCATGGACTTTATAGAAGGGCTCCCTAAATCTGGAGGCAAGTCAGTTATTTTTGTGGTAGTGGATTGCCTTTCAAAGTATGCTCACTTTTGTGCCCTTGCCCATCCTTATACAACATCCATTGTTGCACAAATTTTTCTTGACTCCATATTTCACCTTCATGGCATGCCCACCTCCATTGTATCTGATCATGATCCCACCTTCACTAGTTATTTTTGTCAAGAGTTGTTTAAGTTACAGGGGACTCAACTCAAAATGAGTTAAGCCTACCTAATAATGGTCAAACAGAAGTTGTTAATAAATGCTTGGAAACCTACCTTTGCTGCTTTGTTTCAGATCATCCCACTCAATGGGCCAAACGGCTATCCTTGGCCGAATGGTTGTACAACACTTCCTATCATACTGCAACCAAACTCACACTATTTGAAGCAGTCTACGAGCACCTTCCACCTACGCCTTCCTATTACATTCCTAGTAGCTCCAAGGTCTAGGCTGTTGGCAACACTTTGAGTCAACACATCGAGGTCCTTCGCCAACTTAAGCAAAATTTGAACATGGTACGAAATAAGATACACCAAAAAGCTGATCAACATCATTCTGAGCATAGTTTTGATGTAGGTGATATGGTATTACTTCGCTTGAATCCATACAAATAATCATCCCTACAACTTCATAGGTGCCAAAAGCTTGCTGCAAAATTTTATGGTCCTTACTAGGTTCTACAAAAGATTTGCCCCATAGCTTATGTTACATCCCAAACCTAGCCGTCGGCTAGGTATTCCAAGAGTTCATTTATTCATATATATATCATAGTTAGACTTTGGATAAGAATCATCTTGTTTTTTATTTTATTCTTTGCATTTCCGATTTTGCCTTCACGGCGGGGACGAGCCCTCCCTGAGTGGCGAACGATCTTCATTTGTTTTAATATCATTCGGCTGGTGTAAATTTATTATTGTCTTATCACTGCTTTGAATATATGGTTATTGATTTATTAAACGCATGAAGGAAGATTGTCTCAAGTGGTATCAGTTGTCACATCACGATTCTCCGCTCCCATCCGCTAGCGTCGTTCGCAGATCGCTCCATCCTGTAAGCCGCTCAGTTTTTTTGTCTTTCGTTCGCAGTCGTAACCAAACGCCATTCCGATCGTCTTTTCCAATCGTCACGCCTTTCGTTCGCAGCCTAATAAATCTATGCAAATCCTTCGCAAATCTGAGAAATTCCCTGTAAAACCTTTCGCAAACCGTCGTCCAATCAGATTGCGTAAATAAGTTCAATTAATCACGCAAGCCTAAAGTGGCATGTTTTATTTTTTTGGCTGACGTCAGATATATTGGCCGCTGTGTTGGGGGTTATTAGCTTTATCCCACATCGGGCCTGCGATTTTCCAAACACGGTTTACAATTATTCCATCACGCTTTCTACAGTGTGACTTGGGTCACACTCTCAGAGCCTCCTGTCCGTGTCCTTCTGTCGTCGTCTTTCGCTATCCGTTCGCTGTCCTGTCTTTCGTCCATTTCGTCGTCTTTCACTGTCTGCTCGTTGTCTTGTCCTCCGTCCGTTTTGTCGTCTTTCACTATCCACTCGCTGTCCTGCCCTCCATGTCGTTTGCATCCGATCCCATCCTCCGTGTTGCTTCGTCATCCGTGTCTCGCTGTCCGCTTTCCGTCCATTCGCATCGTGTAAACTTGTTATCAGTTCGTGTCACTTCAACATCTCGTGTCTTGCTGTCCACTTTTCGTCCATTCGCAACATGTAAGTTGTCATAAATCGGTTCCATACTCGGCAGGTCGAGGTCAAAAAGTATTAAAAAGTTGTCATAACCTGTCGCAAGTCATTAAAAGTTGTCATAAACTATCCAAATTGCTGTCCCGAAGGAGCCATCGAGCACATTAAATTCCACGTCGCAGTTGGAGCGAAACTTCAAGCGGAATCCCAAATTTTTTTGCTAAATTCAACCAAAATTTGCGGCAGTTGAAGTGGAATCCTAAGCGGGCTATGTTAACAAGTGCATGAGCAAAAAGTGGTTCAAAGGTACTGACGGTCGATTATCAAGCTCGGAGACGACCAATAACAACGCAAGAAGACCTAATCGCAGCCCAGGTACTAAAAATTCTCTTTCTCCTTTTAAAATTGGTAGTTATAATCCACATCATCCACTAGTAGATACTATGGCTACTAACCCTTCTCCAACTCACGAAAACATCACACAAGGAAACTCAAGTATCTCAGCCATGTCTGATAGGGAGTCTCTTCGATGCTTACTAGAGGGTATGAACGAAATGGGTATCCTCCTAAAAGACCTTGTGAAAGCACAAAAACAACCTAATCCTAATACTAATCCCCAAAATCACTCCCATGCCCAACGGAATGAAGAAAGCTGTCGATCCTAATGATGATTGGGAACAAAAACGAGGGTGATTCGGATAATTACAGGGATCCCTATCAAAAACAGCGGTATAACCAAAATCAAGAAAGGGACACGGGTTATCACCAACCAAGAGGCCCTAATATTAATTTTCCATGAATTGATATGCCCACTTTTGAAGGTCATGATCCTCGTGGTTGGTTAGCCAAAATGGAAGGCATCCTTGAATTATATCAAATTAAGGAAATTGATAGAGTTCCTTTCGCTGCATCAAAATTAGGCACTGAGGCTTACCAATGGTTTGTATGGCTTAAACGAGAGAATGCAACTATTATTACTTGGAGAAAATTCACTACCTCTTTTTTAGAAAGATTTGACGATGGAGCTACATCATCCTACACAGTAAGATTGTTATCTCTTAAACAAAAAGGGTCGATTAGTGAATTCATTTCGGAGTTTACCGGTTTACTACCATACACTTCGAGACCTTAGTCCCGACACAGTGGTAGGTGCCTTTCGCAATGGTTTGAAAGAAAGTATTCGAGTGGAGGTAGACATGCACGATCCAACCTTGTTGAAAAGTTGTATAAGAATAGCCAAGTTGGCCGAGAAGAGACATCAGTTGTCTGCACAGCGGGAAACATATAGTCATCCCTCATATCACAACAATTCCTTTCGTAGAAATGATCAACCATCAAGATATTTTTGCTATAAATGTCGCACTCATCACCCCAGGGAACAAGCTTGTGCCCAAAAACAAAACTTTCATATTGAAGGTGATCATTGTGAAGGAGAAGAAGATGAACCTTACCAATCAGAAGAACCTATGCCAGAAGACCTACCATGTACTATAGACGAAAAAGAAGAGGATACAATGGCAATTTCGAGTGCATGCTCTCATGGGTTTAACCGCCCACCATACCATCAAGGTACCGGGCTTTCTCCGCCGAGAAAAAGGTGAATGTACTAATCGATTACGGTAGCACCCACAATTTTATCGACATCAAAACAGCAAAAGCTTTGAATTTATTCATTAACTCTTCCAACAAAGACAAATTCCAGGTTCTAGTGGCCAACGGGGTGAACGCACAATGTGTTGGTCGCACATCTCAAGTTTCCATAAAGATGGGAACTTATACCAGAGTAGGATCCCTTTTTGTCATGAATTTAGGGAACTACGATGTCATTTTGGGAGTTGAATGGTTGGAAACATTAGACACGGTTAGCTTCAATTTCAAAAAATTATTTGTGGAATGGAAGGAAAATGGACGAGTCATTCGCTTACAAGGCATTACTACTCCTCCATCACAAATGGTGAGCTCTCATAGTATGGAGAAGATGTTAAAAAATGGTGGATATGGGTTTATAGCTCAAATTAATTGTTTGGAAAAACAATCTTCAGCAACTTCGGATATTATTGCACCTGAGTTACAAGATATCATAACACATTACGAAGAGGTTTTCCAAGAACCTCAAGGATTACCACCTAAACGATCTCATGATCATGCCATCCATTTGATGCCAGGGAGTGTCCCACCTAACAGTCGTCCTTATCGCTACCCTCAACCACAAAAGACAGAAATCGAACAAATCGTTCAGGATTTGTTGGATCATGGAGTCATTCGTCACAGCACTAGTCCTTATTCCTCACCTGTGGTCCTGGCTAGACGAAAAGATAACTCTTGGCGTATGTGTCCTGACTTTCATTCTCTCAATAAACTCACTATCAAGGACAAATTTCCTATCCCTGTCATAGATGACCTATTAGATGAGTTGCATGGTGCAAAATTTTTTACAAAATTAGACCTTCGCTCTGGCTTTCACCAAATCCGTGTTAGAGAAGAAGATATTCCCAAAACAACCTTTCGTACTCATGAAGGTCATTACGAATTTTTGGTCATGCCTTTTGGTCTCACTAATGCACCATCCACATTCCAAAGCCTCATGAACCAAGTGTTTCGTCCACTCCTCCGCAAGTTTGTGTTAGTCTTTTTTGATGATATTCTCATATACAGCAAAACATGGACGGACCATTTACATCATGTGGATCAAGCCCTTCACATTTTACACAAAGAAAAATTATTTGTTAAACGTTCCAAATGTTCATTTGGCGTTCAAGAAGTCGAGTATCTTGGTCATATAGTTTCACACGAAGGCGTCAAAGTGGATCCCAATAAGATTAAGGCAATTCAAGAGTGGCCTTTACCTAAAACCATCAAGAAACTTCGTGGTTTTTTGGGTCTCACGGGCTACTATCGCAAGTTTGTACAGAATTATGGTAAGATTGCAGCACCTCTCACGACACTCACAAAAAAGGATGCTTTTCGTTGGTCGGAAGAGTCTACTCTAGCTTTTGAAGCTCTTAAGGAGGCCATGTGTACAACTCCAGTATTAGAAACCCCCAATTTTCACAAACCATTTATTATCGAATGTGATGCATCAGGAACAGGAATTGGGGCTATATTAATGTAAGAAGGTCATCCTTTGGCATTTGAAAGTAAACATCTTTCTGGAAAATTTTTGGGAAGATCGACATATGAAAAAGAAATGTTGGCCATTCTTCATGCAGTAGAAAAATGGAGACACTACCTAATCAGTAGCCGCTTCATTATCAAAACAGATCATAGTAGTCTCAAACATTTTCTTGAGCAGAGGTTTTCCTATCCGGAACAAAATAAGTGGTTAACCAAATTGTTGGGGTATGATTTTGTTATCGAATACAAGAAAGGGAAGGAAAATATAGCCGCCGATGCACTATCCAGGAAATATGAAGACGAAGTAGTCATTAACGCTATTTCAGGTCCTTGCTCCCAATGGGTGAATCAATTACAAGAGGAATGGTTGTCCAATAGCGAAATTGCTCAGATACTTCAAGAATTATCTGTAGGGTCCTCTAAACACCCTTTGTTCTCTTATGAAGATAAAATCCTCAGGAAGAAGAACCGCATTTACATTCCACCCAATTCGGAACTCAAATCGAAGATCCTCGATGAATCACATGCTTCTCCATCAGCAGGACATTCAGGATTTCTGAAAACATATTTAAGGGTCAAACAATCATTTTGTTGGAAAGGATTAAAAGCAGATGTCAAACAATGGGTAGCAGAATGTGAAGTTTGCCAGCGCAATAAAGGAGAAACAGTCAAATCACCTAGATTGTTACAACCATTACCCATCCTGGAACGCCAGTGGGAACATATATCCATGGATTTTATTGAAGGTCTTCCAAAATCAGAAGGCAGAACAATTATATTCGTCGTCGTAGACCGATTATCCAAATACGCTCATTTTCAGGCTTTACAACACCCATTTTCCGCAAACAAGGTGGCAAAGGTATTTATGGATTCAATTTTCAAATTACATGGTATGCCCAAAAATATTGTAAGTGATAGAGACCCCATATTCACTAGTAACTTTTGGCGAGAAGTATTTTGACTTAGTGGTACCAAATTGAGCATGTCTTCAGCTTACCATCCCCAGACAGATGGTCAAACAAAAGTGGTTAACAAATGTTTGGGTACATACTTAAGATGTTTCGCTCAAGATAAACAACATCAATGGAGCCAGTGGTTAGCATTGGCAGAATGGTGGTATAACACTTCTTACCATTACTCAATTAAGATGTCTCCATTTGAAGCATTGTATGGCACCAAGCCTCCTACCGTCGTAGATTATGTGCAAGGATCATCCAAAGTAGCCAAAGTGGATGATTGGTTCGACCAAAGGCAGTCTACACTCACCATCCTCAAAGAAAATTTAGTCCAAGCACAAAATCGTATGAAACAACAGCAAGACTTGCACCGATCAGAAAGAACTTTTACTATAGGTGATTGGGTTTTCCTAAGGTTGCAACCTTACAAACAATCATCATTAAAGATAAAGTCCAGCCAAAAGTTGGCTCCACGATTCTATGGTCCTTACAAAATTGTGCGCCGCATTGGAGAAGTCGCCTATCAGCTAGAGCTACCTTCATCATCACGAATACACCCGGTATTTCATGTTTCATGTCTCAAAAAAGTAATTGGCCAGAAAGTGCAAAGTCAATCAGAATTACCAGTGCTCGATGAGGAAGGACGCATACATCTCCAATCTGAAGATATACTACAACATAGAATACGAAGACTGAGATCACGCCAGATTCAAGAATTTCTCATCAAATGGCAAGACTTACCAGAAGAGGATGCCACATGGGAACCTGACAGTATTCTCCAGACATTTCCAGCTTTGAGGACAAAGCTTTCCGAGGAGGGGAGTCATGTTACACCCCAAACCTAGCCGTCGGCTAGGTATTCCAAGAGTTCATTTATTCATATATATATCATAGTTAGACTTTGGATAAGAATCATCTTGTTTTTTATTTTATTCTTTGCATTTTCGATTCTGCCTTCACGGCGGGGACGAGCCCTCCCTGAGTGGCGAACGATCTTCATTTGTTTTAATATCATTCGGCTGGTGTAAATTTATTATTGTCTTATCACTGCTTTGAATATATGGTTATTAATTTATTAAATGCACGAAGGAAGATTGTCTTAGCTTACAAAGTGGCGCTCCCACATACTTCCAAGCTTCATCCTATTTTTCATGTTTTTGCTCTCAAGAAAGTTGTGGGCACATAGGTACAGGTTCAATCCACACTTCCTGAATTGGATGAAGAAGTCTCCATATTACTTGAACCTGAGCAGTTGTTGGATCGTCAAAATCGCACTCTTCGAAACTGTACAATTACAGAGATCCTGGTTCAGTGGTGTGGACTTCAACCTAAAGATGCTACATGGGAATCTCTCCACCAACTCCAACAATAGTTTTCTCAATTAAGCTTTGAGGACAAAGCTTCTTCAAGGGGAAGGACATGTTAAGATCCTATCCTAACCCTTAATGTAATAACTTACATGATGTAATAATTTTTAAATAACGTGGGTACTACCCATGATTAATATTTTGTAATATTTTAAGTTTTAGATTATATAGTGCCTATGACAAATGGCACCCTTTTTATGTAACACATGGTAGATAGGTTATGTAAGGTGGCCTTGTGCATATAATTTGAGTGGCATTGTGCATGTAATTCGAGTGGCACTATGCATGTAATTCGGGTGGCATTATGCATGTAATCCAGATGGCATTTTGCATGTAAGCCAACCATGGAAGGGAACTCTTTAAATACCTGAGAAGGCATAAATGTATTCATATTTTTGCAAATTAATGAAGTGTTGAAGGAGGTTGCCCCCTCGAAGAGGCCTGCGATTCCATCTTATTGTGAGTTTGTTCTTTTATGCAAATTTCTGTTATAATGTGTATTTTATTCTGAGTATTTCTTTTTTTGTTTTGAATTTACATGGTGGAATCGGTAGCCGCCACGAATCCAAGTAGGCTGTCTAGATTTTATGGCCGACACAGTATTTTGCGCTGTCTGCCCCAGAAGCCGCCACACAGATCTTCATGCAGTCAGCCCCTATAACCACCATGCCATAATTATTTTAAACCTTTTACATCACTAAAAGCAATAGGAAAGGTTGTTCTAAATATTAATGTGATGTTTATGTGAGTTTATTTCCAAGCAATTGTGTGAGAGTGTGTTTATTTGAGTTTATTTTATCTTAGGATCCTAACAATTTCCTTCAAAGAATATTACTTTACGAAATAATTAATTTACCAGTTCCTACTTTTTTTTTCAATTATTCTATTGTCATTCCAAGAGCATCATAAACATATTACATTGTTGGGGTCTCCCTTGCATGTAGGATATGCCCTTCAACTATGTGATTACTAAAATTCTTATTTGACCTACCCATTTACTTCATATTTTCTATTGGACAAGAAGTTCTTCAATGCACTTTATCTTGGATGATAGCTCCTCTTCCATTTGCTTGTCTTCAAAGTGTAAGATATAACACTTATTAAAATATGTGGGGTGCACCTTAGCATGCATGGTCCTAAAGAGACTCAACTTGTCCCATAATTGAGATATTGAATTTCATGTTCTATATTAGAAGTGCCTTGATGACTAATGGTTTCTCTCTTCCTTTCATTATCCAAAATTTATGGATCATGGGTGTAGAAGATATTGAAGCTCTTTTCACTAGTGTTGTCCTAATCAACCTACTTTTGTGTTCCTTACATGATGTTTGATACTTACTCTATCATTCTTTTCAAAGGCTCCTTTTCACCAAGTGAGAGAATGATTGATGGATGCCAATGTTGAGATGTTCCTCCATGATGTAAATTACCTTGAAAATATTTGATGCTATAGGGGGAAGAATATCATTGTACTTATGATAACCAGTGGACCAATGAAGACAAGGATACCAATTTGACATAGTGACATGGATGATGATGTGGACCTAGTGGTGATGAATGATGAGAGGGATTGGAATGATGATACATGGTATGCGATAATGAAACTTATGATATGGGGGACCAAAGGATGGATGTTGGGTAGATGGAATAATGGGTGATGACATGAATGATGATAGGGTGAATTGGAGTGGAGATAACATATGAAACAACCCTATATTTTAAATGGGTAAACTTGTTATTGACCCTAAGACTAGGGATATGCTTACTTGAGGTGGGATGGACAAATAAGAAGAAATTATGATGATTTAAAGAAATGAGGGTATAAATAAAGAGGGAAAGAGAAAATAGAGAGGGAAGTAGAAGAAATAGGGATGAAAGTGAAATGAATATGGTTGTGGGAAATATAGTAAGAGAAATTTATAAGTCTAGACTAGCAGTTTTCATTCTTGCCACTCTTTTACTTATTTATTTGTAAATATTCTTTTACGAAGCTTATTCTATTTAGGATAATCTATCATTTTATTTTATCCTTTGATGTGTGTCATTAATAGCATCATTTAATCTTATGATTTATCAATCCAGGGTGGTGTCCAAGGCTGTCTAAGATAGAAGGTTAGGGCAGAGTACAATTCAGGCATTCAGATTTCAAGCATTTATTGGGTGAAACAGATTTTGGTTTAGCCTTTTGGTGTCACACTAAACCTAGTCTGCAGAATGGAAACTGAATTAAATTATAGGAATTGAAAACTAAATCTAAGTTGAAAAAATTGATAATTAACTATAATTACTGAATTGAAATCTAATTTACTTTTGCAAAATTGAAATAACAAAATTAAAATGTTGATAAATTGAAATCCTAAATTACACTTGTAGAATTGAAACCTAGTTTACTTTTACAACATTGAAATAATTCTTGGAAATAAAACTTCTGCTAAAAACTCCTGTCAATGTCTTGCCACAAAAGGTCATCAAGCTTCTGCTACAAGAATTGACAACAAAATGAAATTTGCTAAAAATTGAAATTTGCTAAAAAATAAAAAAATAGGGGAACATGGAAAGCAGAGGAAACAAGGGAAACACATGTCTAATCTAAACTATCAGTTGAAACACACACAAATGCTGCATATAAAAATAATGGAAAATATAAATAATATCACACAAACTTAAAACAAGAAAATGAAATATGACAAGCAATCTGAATTCTGCTACAGCAAAATTACATAAAAACCTATCATGAAGATCCTCCTTCTAGGCTTGAAAGTGGGCCCAAGCTTCCTGATCTAGAAGAATGTGAGAAAAAACTTCTTAACTAATTAACAATCACACTTTCTCATGAACAAAAATTGATAAAAGAACTACACTTTTATTGCTGTCAAAACATGTTAAAACTGTTATAGAGAATTGTTGTACTGTCCTATTTGCTGCTACTAACTACTCTCCTCTATTCTACTTTATACTTAGCTCAAAAAATAAGGGAGATGTGTTATTTATAATAAAATATTACAATATATCTCATGCTCAAATCATCCTATTTGCTATTTTACAGTGATTTGCCAATAATTTTGAATTTGAAATAAATGTAATTTTGGACATTTTGTGCTACATCAACACTCATTGGCCCTTAGAAGGCATCTTTAGTTGTAGGAGTACATTGGAGGAGTATTAGAATATATTTTACACCTGTCTTCACTTTAAAATATCATTTTCCTATCTTACAACTTATTTGCCTATTATTTTGAAACTAATATAGGTCTATTTCAAGACAAGATCAGCTGCATCAGTTGATATTTTCTCATGAGCTGTGTCTTCTGGTCGGCAAGGAATGGTGGATATAGCTATAGAAAGATTTTATTATATCCCCTAAACCTTAGTTTACCTTTTCAACAGTGTAGAAACCACATATATTCAAAAGGAAGAGTGTTCCCCTGTTATTCCGAAGATCTTTAGAATAACTGGTTGTAGGTGCACTTGATGCTCAAAACTGCATTTAGAATGTTCGTTTTGGCTGTTTCTTTTAGGTAAGTCATTTAGTCTAGCTTCCATGAGGTGATTCCAACTGATTTCATCCTTCTCCATTGGTAAATTCTAGGCCTTGCCATTGATTGACAGCTGGATGGAATTTACATGGTGATTTATGCATTTTCCTATTTCTGCCTATTATTGCCTATTTAGACCATGTGGAAATGCTTCTAAATAGGTCAGATGTCTTATTTAGTCCTTATGAACTTATTCCATCTATTTCCTAATTATTTTATTGACAAGTTCAAGGTGTTCCTATAAAGTGACAACTTGCTGATTTTTATATGGCTGTTTTCTATAGATTTTCAGATTTATGACTGTCCTAAAAATTTGGATCTAATGTGGATTTCAAACACGTTGAAGGGAAGGAAAACATTCAAAAACCATTGTGAAGTTAATGGATATCAGTATACCACATTTTGCTAATTGAAATGCATGTTTTTATTTGCTACTTAATCAAACAAAAATAGTCACAAAATGCTGAAAATAGTCAAAAACAAAGATATAGTGATCCTAACATAAAATCATGCAAACACTTAACAAATAATGTATTCTAATAAACTATTTGGTAATTAAATTTGTCGTTTTTGGTAATATGATAGTTTTTTATATGTCAAACATTGTGCAATAATGAGGCATTTTTGGAACTCATCATCCGCCCAGCTTTAACTGATGCATGCCCTATGCATCCTAGTAGGCCATAGTAATATGCAGGTTTTATCCTTGTGAAAAAAATCCTTTGCCACTTACTACCCATAAAATTTCTCCTTGCTGCACTACACCAAACATTTTGTAATTTAAGCACATGTATTTCACTTTTCTACAACCTTGCAGTTTTTTTTTAATTTTGTAGTTCCTGCAATTTTTCTTTTCTTCCCATTTTTTATTCTGCTTTTTGTTTTTTGCATATATATTTTTTTATTTTCAACTTGCAACTCTTTTACTTCTGCACTTACATCCTTTAATATTGCAATTTATGCATTTCCCTGCAGTTTTGACTCTTTTTCTGTCCTTCTACAAGTTTTAGTGCTGTAAGGTACCTCTTAAAGGCTTAGTATCATGTGATTCATCTTGCAATAGCATTATTGTATTTTTCTAATGGAACCATATTTGGCATATGCACTATTGCTGGTGGAATTTTCTATCTTGACAACATTTTAGCCTGGATGCCTATTTTTGTTGTTTTGCACCTCTAAAATAAAATTGAAAAAATTTAATTTTGAACCTTTTTTAGGGATGTACTACTTGTGGTGGGCTGATTTTGAGATTTAGGAACCTCAGTATTTGATGCGTCCTACTCTTTTTGCTATTCTACAACATTTTCAGGAATTTTTGGCATAATTTGTCTTATTCCGAAGATCTTCAGAATAAGACTATTATTACAAAGATGTCTTTGCTAATTCCAAAGATGCATCTAAAAATGCAAAAATGACCTCATATGCAAAAGTTAGCTGTAGATTATGTTCTAGACCCATTTCTAGGGTATGTAAGCCTTCTATAACATCAAAAATCCCTTCTCTATCCTTTTGTTTAGATGTTATTCTTCATTTTGTATATTGCTATTTTATTGTAGTAGTAGTAAAACATCATATTTTAGGTGCATTTTCTACATTATATTCTTCAAATTTATGAGACAATTGTGAGATATAAACTTGTAGTTCTCCTTCTAAAACCTGCCCTACTAATTCAAATAGAATTGCTACCATGTCTATCCCAATATCAGGGTTTTGCATAGTTTTGAAGTTCCCATGCAACTAAGGGCAGAAGGAGGTGTTTCTTGACATTTTGAACATGTTCCATTTTCAACTTGCCAATATTGTATGAATAGTTTATGCCAAATACCTATTATCATAAACTAAATGCTAAATGCTTACTATGAGTTAAATACAAGAAACACATACCTTACTGTCATGAAAATTGATCATGCACCTTACAAGATGCTTTTGATGATTGTTAGTAAGTTATCTGAAAGCATAAAAATAACACATGTGCAGTGTGATATTTGTATAATGGTGGAACGATGATGGGTGGATCAATAAGGCAATGCATATCGAAAAACCTGTTTTCATGCAAGCCAACTCAACAACGCCTCAAGGAGGTTTTCACTACTGAGTTATTCAAAAAAAATTTCCTTTTTTTCATTTTTATTTTCCCCCTTTTTTTTTATTCTTTTTTTTCATCAAAAGAGGTTGCCATTTCTGGTTTTCAACCAACTTTTGTTTTTTTTCAAGTGCTTCAATGAGAGAGAATGTCTCTCACTCTTATTTGGATAAGAACAATCCTTATTCTACAAAAAAAATGTCAATTTCTATATGAAACAACCATATTTTTCTGTCGAATCCTACAACAATGATGCAACCATAATTTTCATATGAGTAATAAGAGCCTTCTCATGTCATCATTAACTCCTTATTGCTGGAAATGAAGTATTGACTCCATTGTTCCTTATCCATGTTGAAATTGATTCTTGTACTCATGTATCCCCTTTTTGTGGGACATGTCTTTTTTCTGCAATTTTTTCTCTCTCCCTCTTTTTTTTTTTTTTTTTTCTTTTATCTCTCTTTTTCTTTTTCAACTTTTTTTTTCTCTTGTCTTGCTTGTGCCCATGAAGGAATTTCACAAACAAGATTATTCTCTTTTTGCTTTTCTTGTATTTTTTATTTTTTTTGTCAAACTTTTTAGCATCACTTTGAATCTGTTATGGAAGAAAAATTCTCTTCCATCATATGTACATCCAATTGTGTAATCTCCCTCAAGAACTCCTCCTTAGTTAATGGTGCATGGTATACCTAAAATTAATATCCATTCACCACTAACTTCCTTCATGAATCACCAATGGGAGAAAGAAACACTGCTCCATATCTAAAAATTTTAATTAATTGTGGTCCATGCCTCCTAGTCTTCAAAATCTCGTTAATCTATACTTGAAACAAATAAATACCAATTCCCAAAGATGTTAAAAGCATTAGTAACTGTTAATAAAAAAGTGACTAACTACAGAAAACAGTTGATGCACCTTTTTGCATATTTTCCAAGAAGACCGTAGTGGCCCATATGCTAAAGATCAAAGAAAAAGCAAAACACCGCAAGAACAAAGAGAAAGAGCAAGGAGGAAAAAGTGTCGCGATATCACGACATGTTGCATTTTCGCGGTCAAAAGCAAAGAGAAAGAGCAAGGAGGAAAAAGTGTCGCGATATCGTGACATGTTGCATTGTCACGGCCAAAAGGGAAAAAGTGTCACGATATCGTGACATGTTGCTTTGTCACGGCCAAAAGGGAAAAAGTGTCACGATATCACGACATGTTGCATTGTCACGGCCAAAAGAGAAAAAGTGTCACGATATCGCGACATGTTGCATTATCACGGCCAAAAGAGAAAAAGTGTCACGATATCGCGACATGTTGCTTTATCATGGCCAAAAGGGAAAAAGTGTCACGATATCGCGACATGTTGCATTGTTGCGGCCAAAAGAGAAAAAGTGTCATGATATCGCGACATGTTGCATTATCACGACCAAAAGAGAAAAAGTGTCGCGATATCGCAACATGTTGCTTTGTCACGGCCAAAAGGGAAAAAGTGTCGTGATATCACGACATGTTGTATTTTCGTGGCTAAGAGCAACAAAAAGGAGCAAGGAGGCAAAAGTGTCGTGATATCGCGACATGTTGTATTTTCGTGGCTAAGAGCAAAAAAAGGGAGCAAAGAGGCAAAAGTGTCGTGATATCGTGACATGTTGCATTTTCGTGGCCAAAAGCGACAAAAGAGAACAAAGAGGCAGAAGTGTCGCGATTTCGCGACATGTCACATTTTCGCGATGCAAGAAGAAGAATCAAGCTGAAGACATAGAAATGTCACAATTTCGTGACATGTCTCATTTTTGCAGCGGGAGGCAGCAAAAGAACAAAGTAAGAGACGAATGTCGTGATTTCGCGACATGTCTCATTTTTGCGACGGGAGGCAGCAAAAGAGCAAAGTAAGAGATGAATGTCACGATTTCGCGACATGTCTCATTTTCATGGCTGGAAGCGACAAAAGAGCAAAGCAAGAGACGAATGTTGTGATTTCGCAACATGTCTCATTTTTGCGACTGGAAGCGACAAAAAAGCAAAGCAAGGAAAGAATGTCACAATTTCGTGACATGTCTCATTTTTGCGGTTGGAAGCAATAGAAAAGCAAAGCAAGGAAAGAATGTCACGATTTCGCGACATGTCTCATTTTCATGGTTGGAAGCGACAGAAGAACAAAACAAGGAAAGAATGTCACGATTTTGCGACACGCCAGCTGTAAAGGAATAAAATGTATTTTTGGCAATCAAAGGCATGCACTGACACCAAGAAGTGATTTCTAACATGATTATCAGAAGTCTAGGATAGAGTAGGCTTGCCAGATGATTGAAAATGTGACAGGCTCATCTAGAATCTAATCTACAGAGAAGATATCTAATTCATAGAAGACTTGTGTATTATTAGAAACTGCAGATGAATGCTTGTAAAATAGTAAGATGTACTTAGAAAAATATACTCTTTTAGGGTATATATAGGGGTGAGCGACTCCAGAAAAAAGGTTGACTCTTGGATGTTTACAAGACTGAATACATGTACTTCGAATACAAGCAATAAAATCACATCTCCCATTGGCTTTTGGTTCATATCGTGCAAGTGTATGTATTAATGTTCTTTATTTCTGCTTACAATATTGAATTGTAAATTGAGTCTGTTCTTATATCTGAACTTTTGCAATACATAAATCATATTGCTAGAATAAGAATCTAATATATACGTATATTAAACGAAATATTAGAAATCATATCTGAAATTATATAATTTTTGCATGGAAATGTGTTTAAATGCTTTGGATAGAAGTAAGTAAATCTGTCTTTGTTTTTGTCTAATCTGCACCATGTAAAAGTTCTAGCTTAGGCTATATTTTCCTTATCTCTTGTTCCCATTTTCTCTAAAAAACTCAAAGGAACCATCCTTCTTTGGAGACTATACAAATGATCTCAAGCAAGATCTATCTATTCAATGTTGGCAAAGTCTAAGGCGCAACACTATTAACCGAAGGCAGATTTTGTTCCAACAATTTTTGGCATGCCCGATAGGACCAAAAATCTCATAGTATTGTATAAGTTTTGGTGTTTTACCTTAAGAGCCTTTTTGTTTAAAAATATCAAGAAAAACCACCTGGCGACTCCGTTGAAATTTAGACCATAAAAGAAAGACCTTGTCTAAAAAACTTCTGGTTATATAGCCATATGATAACCAGATCCTGAGCTAGAAACTCTGAAGAACTTATCGAGTTCTTTGAACTACATCTCAGAAGCCTAAAAGCACACCCTGTGCTAGCTGCACGATCAAATCCACCCGACACCATTAGCACCTCTTCAAAACCTATTATAGAAGCATCTACAAGCAATCCCATAGTGGTTGTAACTCCTTTAGCAATCATGGCAGTCGCTCCTACCCCAGTGCATCTTGTGTGGAATCAAATTGGCCCTTTGAACTTGGGAACACACCACCAAATTCCACAAGCTGCACTAAAAGCATTACCGACCTTTGATGGAACAGGAAAAATAGCAGATGAGCACTGTTTAGATGTATCAACACTAGCATCTATTTACAACATCACTCAGGAAGATGTAATGGTCATATTTTTGATTATATCTTTGAAAGGAAAGATGCTCTATTGGTACAGAGCACTTCCCACTAGATCCATTACTTCTTGGGCAGTACTGGCCGATCGTATAGTCGATGAATTTAATATACATACAGATCCTTTCACATTCCTGAATCAATTCACTGTCATTGAGAGGTATCCACAATAAGAAATCCAAGATTTCAACATCAGATTTACTAGAACTCGTGATAGAGTACCGCAAGGCCTAAAGCCCAGAGAAGAACAAGCTATATGCTATTATTTAAGGGCTTTTGATTCAGATCTCAGTATGATAATAAGGCAATCCTGTGTAACCACTTTTCTTGGGATCTATGTAGAGGCGACAAAGGGCGAAGCTGATCTCATTGCTACAAAAAGATATCCATCAAAAAGTCTATTGCCAATTTTACCAGAGCTTTCCCAAGAATCAATTTCTAAACTGCCTGTACTCCCATCAACATAGGCCCTCCCAGCTATAGCCGCACATCCTACATTCCTTGCATTACCAACTACACCCCTTGCATCAGCTCCCCCTAGTGAACAATACACGACCATTATTGATACAATGAAGACATTGTCAAATGAAATGGCATCCATGAAAAATAGAGAGGCTGAAAGGAATTTTCTGCCAAGGAGGTTCCCTCAGGTAACGACAGATGCAACACAATCAAGCAATAGGGTACATGAGAGACCGAGCACAGTATATACAAATGAGGCAATAGAGGCCGAGGAGCCTCCCACTGATTCTAACTTTTGGTGTACTACATGTAACGATCCACATGGGGAAAGTTCATGTATGATACACCAGCATTATGTACAAAGTATAGCAGTTGAAAAGAGTAAAGAAAAATGAAAGGCCATGTAAATATAATTAGAGAGAAGGACCACAACTTCATGAAGCCTACAATAGAACAAGTTTTAGTTTTGACAAGATTAGCTAAGAAACCACTGCAAGTAGACCCTAAAGAGCTTCAGCCATTGAATGTTTCCCTTGCTCCCAAGGAAGTTCCCAAAGAAACTCCTAAGGGAAGTCTCCCTCAGGAAAGAAAATATCAGTTTCCAACCAAAAGTAAAGGGCAAGAAACACACAAAGAATTTATTCCTCGGGGGGAAAATGAAACCCAAGAACAGGCTAGGGAAAGGTTGAGATTCCCCTCGTTGACAAAAAAGCAAAGAACTGAAGCTACCCAGGGATACAAAAATAAATATGAAACTTTTGCCAAAGAAAGAGAAAGAATAGTTGATTCACCTACATTCAGTATAGTAGAGGAAATGAAAAAGACTCCTTCTAAGGCAAGTATGCATTATGCTCTTCAAATCCCAGGTCAAATCGATCTCCTATAGGAATCCCTAAGAACAATGAAAAATGGAGGTGGGACTGCATCATCTTCAAAAACGGTTCTAACAAACTTGACATCTGCAACTGGTAAGAACAGACCACCACCCTTTTATTTGTCCCTTCAAATGGAAGGATGGGTTGTCCACAATTGCATGATAGATTCAGGCGCTGCTACCACTGTGATACCCAAAGCAGTATGTGATATTATGGGAATAGAGTACACTAAGAGTAGCGCAGGCATCCTATAGTTAGATGGTACTCCAGTAAAAATTGTAGGAGTGATAAAGGATATTCCCATATGACTACATAAAATGCCTCAGATGACAGTCATACAAGAGGTAGTAGTCGTAGACTTGGAGCCCTATTTTGGTATGTGTCTATCCAGAGAGTTCATAGCAAAGATAGGAGGATACTTATCCTTAGATTATTCTCATTTGGAGATACCTTTCAAAGGTAGAAGGGTTAATATTTTTAACGAGAAACCATCTATGTTTCATGTATAAAATATTGGTGAAACTGACCGTGTAAATATGATGACTGAAGAAACAATAGAAGAAGATCTAATGGAAGAGACATTAGAAGAGCTCCAAGCTGAGGATAATTTTTCTCTATAGAATTTTAATGCCATGATAGAAACAAAAATAGGAAACTATTCTATTTAGAAACAAAATAAAATTGATACCCTCCCTAGAAAAGGATGGTTCTGTGAATCAATTATGGAAGCTTTTCTTTGATGGGGCTAGGTGCAAGAATAGAGCTGGTGCTGGAATAGTTTTGATTTCTCCCACCGGAGAGGAAAAGGTTTTCTCTTATAGGTTGACTTGGAGTTGCTCCAATAACGCATCAGAATATGAGGCCCTGTGCTTAGGGCTAAGAAAGGCTGAGAAATTGGGAATCAAACAGTTACTCATCTATGGAGATTCAGAACTTATTGTGAATCAAGTCACCAAAAAAGTTATAAGTAAACAAAATTATTTGAAGGCTTACAAAAACAAAGTGTGGGATCTCTTAGAGGCCTTTGAGGCCCTAAATATAAAGTTTATCCCTAGAGAACATAATACCCACGTAGATTTGTTAGCTTCAGTAGGAGCTAATTTTTGTCCTGTAAGTAATGTTATTCAAAAGTCTAAAAGTGTTAGACTTATATACAGGCCTTCAATGCCTGATAAAAATATTTTCTGGCAAGTTTTTGAAAATGATGAACAAATACTGGATTTCTTAATCCATGAAATGAATTGCTCAGCCAACCGAGATCTGTAGGATGAAGAGGAAGAGGATATTATTCAGTTAAAAAACAATAATATTCCTAAGGGTCTCATCACCCTTGAAAGCCTGTTTGATAACAATGATAGAGCAGTTGGCCAGAAAATCAAGGTCGATAAACGAAGATACAAAGATGTAGAGTTGGAGCCATGCAAAATGATTAAGGTTGGAATCAGTTGTACAGAAGAGGAAGTGAACCAGATCAAAGGATTGTGTAAAAAATTCTCTGACATCATAGCTTGGGTGTATAGTGATCTAAAAGTGTACAATAAAGATGTTATTCAACATACCATAGAATCCGAAGAAAGAGCTAAGCCTTTTAGGCAAAAGCAAAGATCAGTGAATCCAAAGATAGAATCTTTGATGAAATAAAAACTGCTAAAACTTCTTCAAACTAAAATAGTATGCCCTGTTAAACACTCCACCTGGGTGGCAAACTTGATACCAGTCAGGAAGAAAAATGGAGATATCAGATTGTGTGTAGATTTCAGAAATCTAAACAGAGCATCACTCAAAGATCATTACCCGCTACCTCAGATTGACCAAATTCTACACACGATTGCGGGAGTAATACAACTCTTACGAGTTAGAAGAACAAAGAGAGCAATCATACAATCACAATCGAAGCATATGGCGGATCCTGAAGGATGGTTCAACAAAAAGACAACTGCCAAAAAATTTAGAGTGGGAGACTTGGTTTTGAAATGGAATGTAAAGAAAGCTAAGCCAGGTGACCATGATAAATTCGATGCTTTCTGGGAGGGACCATTTGAAATTATTTCAGAGAAGTAGTTCAATGCTTTCGAATTGAAAGATCAAGATGGATTGGTTCTTCCCATCATGGTGAATGCATTTCACCTAAAGTTATATTTCTGTTAAGAAAGTAGAAAATGAGTTATATGTACAGTATAATATAAGTATATTCAGACAATATTTGTAAATATTATCGTTTTTTGGCCTTAACAAAAAATTTTAGTCGCAGCCAATCAAAAGTCGACATTTTTTTTTGATAAAGATACTAAGGTATAAAGGGAGTTTTGACGAGGTAATCTTCACTTTTAATCTAAGTGCATTTTCCTATGATCTTTGTCTTTCTCTGAAAGATTCTTTTTACAACTGCGTTGTTGACTCCGTTTCCCAATGGATGAAGGCTTGGTTCAAAAATTTTGCAAGCAAAAAATCCCCCGAAAGGCACCAAGAATGTTAGTCAAAAAGTGACTAACTACAGAAAACAGCTGATGCACCTTTTTGCATATTTTCCAAGAAGACCGAAGTGGCCCATATGCTAAAGATCAAAGAAAAAGCAAAACACCGCAAGAAGAAAAAAGTGTCGCGATATCGCGACATGTTGCATTTTTGCGGTCCAAAGCAAAGAGAAAGAGCAAGGAGGAAATTTTTTCGCGATATCACGACATGTTGCATTTTCGCTGTCAAAAGCAAAGAGAAAGAGCAAGGAGGAAAAAGTGTCGTGATATCGCGACATGTATTTTCGTAGCTAAGAGCAACAAAAGGGAGTAAGGAGGCAAAAGTGTCGCGATATCGTGACATGTTGCATTTTCGTGGCCAAAAGTGACAAAAGAGAACAAAGAGGTAAAGTGTCGCGATTTCGCGACATGTCGCATTTTCGCGATGCAAGAAGAAGAATCAAGCTGAAGACATAGAAATGTCACGATTGCGCGACATGTCTCATTTTCGTGGCGGGAGGTAGCAAAAGAAAAAGTAAGAGACGAATGTCGCAATTTCGTGACATGTCTCATTTTCATGGTGGGAGGTAGCAAAAGAGCAAAGTAAGAGACGAATGTCGCGATTTCGTGACATGTCTCATTTTCGTGGTTGGAAGCGGTAAAAGAGCAAAGCAAGAGACGAATGTCGCGATTTCGTGACATGTCTCATTTTCACGGTTGGGAGCAGCAAAAAAGCAAAGCAAGGAAAGAATGTCGTGATTTCGTGACATGTCTCATTTTCACGGCTAGAAGCAGCAAAAGAACAAAACAAGGAAAGAATATCGCGATTTTGCGACACGCAAGCTATAAAGGAATAAAATCTATTTTTGGCAATCAAAGGCATGCACTAACACCAAGAAGTGATTTCTGACATGATTATCAGAAGTCTAGGATAGAGCAGGCTTTCCAGATGATTGAAAATGTGATAGGCTCGTCTAGAATCTAATCTGTAGAGAAGATATCTAATTCATAGAAGACTTGTTGTGTATTATTAGAAATTGCAGATGATTGCTTGTAAAATAGTAAGATGTACTTAGAAAAAGATACTCTTTTAGGGTATATATAGGGGTGAGCAACTCCAAAAAAAAGGTCGGCTCTTGGATGTTTACAAGACTGAATACATGTACTTCGAATACAAGCAATAAAATCGCATCTCCCATTGGCTTCTGGTTCATATCGTGCAAGTGTATGTATTAATGTTCTTTATTTTTGCTTACAATATTGAATTGTAAATTCAGTCTGTTCTTATATCTGAACTTTCGCAATACATAAATCATATTGCTAGAATAAGAATCTAATATATATGCATATTAAACGAAATATTCGAAATCATATCTAAAATTATATAATTTTTGCATGGAAATGTGTTTAAATGCTTTGGATAGAAGTAAGTAAATCTGTCTTTGTTGTTGTCTAATCTGCACCATATAAAAGTTCTAGCTTAGGCTATTTTTCCCTTATCTCTTGTTCCCATTTTCTCTAAAAAACTCAAAGGAACCAGCCTTCTCTGGAGACTAGATAGATGATCTCAAGCAAGATCTGTCTATTCAATGTTGGCAAAGTCTAAGGCGTAACACTATTAACCGAAGGCAGATTTTGTTCCAACAGTAACTCAATTTCAATAGGAAAATATGGTTTTTTTATCATAAATCAATTCATACAGTGTGTTGAGTGTATATTTTGTCCAATTGCAAAATACCACCACATGCAAAGTATTGAATAGAAAACTCTTTTTTTTTTTTAGCGAAAAACCCCTTGCGGGGCTGCCTTGGTCTAAGAGACCACGAAAAGGGGGTTCTACACCGTCAAAGTCACCCGGGGGTCTCACCCGACCTTGCCCGCACCAACATTATCAATTGGATTTTTGGGTACCCAATTCAACTTTTTGGTAGGGTGGAGATTCGAACCTGGGACCTCCCTTGGAGGATTGCCCTCTCCTCTCCAACTCACCTACAACACCTAGGTAAAAAACTAATTTATAGTGGAAAACACCCCTTTCGGGGTGCCACTTTCAATAGGTTGGGCATAGGAGAAATGGAGCCTTATCGGCCTCTACCAACACATAGGACATTCCTAACTATACCATATATCTGCAGGATGGAGATAAGGAGAATGGAACCTAGGTCGGCCTCTACCAGCACTCAGGGCATTTACCACTGTGTTAGGATCCTATATTAATATTAATAATAATAATATATTTTATCCTAAGGTTATAATAATAAAATAATATAATAATTATATTAATTATTATAAGATTAGGGTTAGGAAGCATTGCAACCTTTCACCTATAACCCTAGAGTGGGTATAAAATACTATACAATTATATCATTCGGGAATATCAATGAAATATATAATATATGATTTATTAAATCATTGAAGGGACTTCCCGACAATTCAAAAGAGATTCTTTTAGATTTAGGTTATTTATTATTTATTTATCATTTTATGTGCTAGGAACCCTAGGTTCCTACCATCTGGTATCAAAGCTTATGGATCCAACCATATGGGACATAAATATCAAAGGAATAAAAAATGACATTGCAAAAAATTAGAAGAATGATTGAACAAAAACAAAATAAACAAATGGAATGTTCTGATCGTAATATACAATATTTAATGGAAATGCAAGAGGAGGAGACCCTAGCCATAGAATCTCAGGTAGAGGAGGAAGAAACCATAGCCATGGAATCCAAGGTAAAGGAGGAGCCCATAGCCATGGAATCCCAGGTGGAGGAAGATCCCACAGATAGGAAATCTCGAGTGATACCCATCGCACCCCCTAAGAAAGAAAAAAATATTTCAAACCCTAATTTTTTTAAATTAAAGTTTAGTGAATGCACAAGTTCCATATCGCATAATGCACTTCCCCCAAAAAATGAAAACCCTAAAAATATATTTTTTTTTATGAAAGAAGATGCAACCAGAGATAAACCCTCTCAATCATCCCGAAAAGTGAAACAATTATTACAAAAATCCTTTAATGAAAAAGATGTGTATAAGAGCTATTTTCCCAAAACCATAGGCTCATTTAGATTCCAAACTCCAGTATATGGGAACCAATGTCTGCCAATGTTGAGTGCCTTCATAGTTTTCCTAGGTTTTGATGTTACACATGGTTTCCACAATCTGCAATACCTAAAAAGTTTTGTACAGCCTCCTCCATGGCCACCTCCTATCCTCCAATAACAACTGATGTCCAACTATCATCGGATAAGTCTTTGAAGTTCGATCACCACTATTTTATAAAACCAAAAATATTCCAACAAACAGACAAACAGACAACAAACATCATCGTCAAGTACACGACACTACATTGAGTTTTTTTTTTTAAATTGATAAGATTCTTCAAACCAAACGTCAAAGAAACCATGCTATAATATGCAACTCTTTTAAAAAGCGAAGGTGTCCAACTTCACTTGGAGAATCAACAAAAATAGTTGCACGAAACTTCCTTAAAGAGAATTCTGGGATATGCAGCTGTGTTAAAAGTAAAGGTATCTCAAAAACGTCCACCTTCACGGGTAAAATCAGCAAAATATCCAAACATAGTATCACGAATATCAAGGTTTTCACAACAAACTATTTTAATAGCAGGCACATCATTTAAAATTCCTCCGCAGGTTTCCGCAACAAACTGCGACGAGATTCCAATTTAAATAGGACCCATCGTCATCCTCACAAGCAGCAAGCCCACCAAATTCAATTGGGCTATAATGCATTGGGAGTATATCATAGTGTGTTAAAAAAAAAAAAATTAACCTGGGCTGTAATTCATTAGCATGCGGCAACATCTCCAAGCAAGAAATTAACATCCAGACAAGGAAAATTAATCAGTGATAAAATCAAATTTTGGGTGAACTTAAACACTTGTGACTTTTGCTTAACAAAGAGAACCCACAATGGCCCCATTACAAACAGTTGATTTACAGACAACAAGAATGGGATACGTATTCCACCTGGAAAATTATTTTGATTTTGGCTCAGACTTCGTCTCCAGCTACAAATTATTCTACCTGCAATGGAGACATTCTCAAATAATCCACAAGAACTATCACTTGCTGGATCAGTGTGCAAACGCAATCAATATGAGAAAACAAACTGAATCGTGAAACTACACAAAATTGTTCTTTGTAATCAGTTCCATCGATCTCTTCTGTCAAATAGTTTACCTATGTGACCATTGATATACCAGCCAACAACATTGTGATCAATTAAACATCGCAAGGATATCAACGATCGGAGAAACACCAATGTTGGATTAGGTAAACGTTCGGTTACGAAGAGATATTTAGATCAGATGGTGAGTTCCCTTTGTCGTGACAACAACAGTGACATAACTTATCATAGTAGAGTAAGGGCCAGACCGCTGACATTTTCACAGTCCATCACTAAAATTCTACAGCAAGGAATAGAGTATATTCGTGTGCATAGATGTTACATTATTTATTTTCATAGTATATTTTCGATCCGTAATGGAATTTGATTCCAGGATAAGAGCAGGTAAGTTTTCTGCCACAGGGCACCCATGATATCGTTGAAGCTTTGTCAAAAATATAAGTGGAATCAAAATTTTCTAAACCTTCTTTCATCATGATGAGTATGCAAAGAACATTGGCTTCTCTATTATCTGGAATCAAATGCGCGAGAAGAACTTGGATGGTCACATTGGCATACTTCTGTGGGTCTGCAACACTCAATAACATAACTAATACCCAAATTAATAACCATTATAATGCGGTATAGAACTGGGTATTAAAGTGGAACGAAATTCCATTGTAAGAGTATAGACAAACCCACATAAGCATTGAAATTTGGCTTTCTAGATGCTATTCTTGCCGAAGTGTACCCTTCCAAAAGTTTTCATGGTAGTAATTTTTTGGTTGACCACATTCCTATTTAAGAGGAAAAAAAAAAAAAAAAAACCTAGTGGCTAGAAATTTTCAATCGAATGCTTTACTTCAATGCACATTTTCTCCTCTATCAACATGAATCCATGTGTATAAATTAGACTACTTTCTTTGCACGCTGTACACCAAGGTTTGCATGAGGTGGTTAATTTAACAGTACCTACATGATTGTGATGGCCAGTAATAACACAACTTCAACCACAGGACAAGTTTGTGGCATTTCAGGTGAGGCTTGTGATAGTGGGCAATGACCTGTTGAGCATAGAGCATCTCATGCTTGGGATGGCAAGCTTATCTCTATTCTCTCTGCTGTGAAGATAGAAAACTGACGTTTCTAGGCATGCAAGATATTCTTTTCTATTTAAACTGATAAGTGAATGCCCTATGAACAAGTTGTGAAGTTGAGACCACTGTAGATTAGATAAGGCTTACGTACAGTGCAGTTTTCATGATCACATTTAGACCTGTAAAATTGATAGCAACATAGTTTATAAGACCAGATAAGACTTGGATACAGTGCAGTTTCTATAATCACGTTGGGACCCATAAAAGTATGACAGTAGATTGGAATTATGCATGGCTATATAACTACAGTTTTAATGAAATGGAAGCACTTTCTCTGCATTCCACTGTTGTTGGGACAAGAATCCATTTTGTGGCAGTAGTGCTTTTATGTTTTTTTACTTACTGTGTAACTAATATTCTTGATTTATCCTTCAATCCAATTCATTTATAGAATATTGCAATAATGTTGGTCCTCAAATGAGAGATTCACGTCAAGTGTTGCATGCTTACATTCTCAGCTGTAATCCCAAAGACATAAGTCGCCGCTGCTATTGTATAACAAGAACACCAAAAATAAATTCAAAAAATATGCAGTACTTTCTTGACTATAATTTCGATCGTTAGAAGGCCCTGGTGATCACTTTGAATCAGTCACAAGTTGTGGATTATCATAGTTGCCCATATAAAATACTTCTTGTGTAGTTCCATGATATTAAATATATATATTATAAGTGATTGAATCTCTTATTAATGGAAGCAACACAGAATTTCGGCTAGACAGTCTGTGACACGTTGTTCATCCGCACAAAGACATGCAAGAAGGACGAGGATTATAAATGACCTAAAATCCACAAATACATACAAATCAACAAAATGCATAAAATACATTGTGCTGATGATTAAAGAGGACGAAGAGGAGGTATTCAAGTGGAATAAAATTTTCATATAGAATATGTTACATGGTAAGTGGGCGTCATAAAAAAATCCTAATTATTGTCAAGATATATCAATTCCACACAATTAACCATACTATTATTACAACATATGACAAGGTGCTTACATGTCAATATAAATACATTATTAAGGATGACAAATCAATTAATTACTTGCTCTCGAGCTTACAAGGACTATGGATCTTACAAGGACAAACGTCTCCAAAGTTACAAACTTAAGTTCTAAGCTTTGAGGACAAATCTTGTTTTAAGGAGGGTGGAATGTTAGGATCCTATATTAATATTAATAATAATAATATATTTTATCTTAAGGTTATAATAATAAAATAATATAATAATTATATTAATTATTATAAGATTAGGGTTAGGAAGCATTGCAACCTTTCACCTATAACCCTAGAGTGGGTATAAAACACTATACAACTCTATCATTCGAAATATCCATGAAATATATAATATATGATTTATTAAATCATTGAAGGGACTTCCCGACAATTCAAAAGCAATTCTTTTAGATTTAGGTTATTTATTATTTATTTATCATTTTATGTGCTAGGAACCCTAGGTTCCTACCACACTGCACCACAACAAGCAGATAGAAAACTCTCTCTTTAAAAGAAACCAAATGACAAACATTCAACTTCTCCAAGGTTCTGGTAAAATATCTAAAAGATTACAATAGTGCCAAAAATAATTCAATAATGCATGTGACCATAAACAAGGGGCCTTTATTGGTTCTAAACAATGCTTAGTGATTTAAAAGATCTAACTAAAAAGAAAAGCAGTTCTTTTTAGGTTTTTTTTAAATTGGTGCTACCCTGAATCCCTGTTAGTAGAGTATTTTATCTTCATTTAAAAAGTTTCAAATGACAAAATATGGAATTATCCACCTCATTTTAATGCCCGTGTCTTTAAGATGAAGTAAATTTTAGATAGTTGGGTTCATTTTATCTTCCTTATGTTGATGCCACTACCCTAATAGTAGTTAGTATAAGTTAGCTTGTTAGCAAAGTTAGCAAAGTTAGCTTTCATTTCTCATCTTAGTTTAATGTGAAATAGTAGGTTAGTATCCCTCCTAAACCATGTGTTTTATCTGAAAGATTTAGATTAATGAAACTTGGAGGTGCAAAAATTTTGGAAAATGACGAGAATGGAAATAACTTGAAATCTTAACAATTCTAGAAATGGACCAAAAAAAATAAAACTAACAGGAAATTAGCAAAAATTCTGGAAAAGGACCAAAATGGAAATGAAAGAAACTAAAATTTTGGATGGACCAGAATGGAATGCTTGAAATAAAATAAACTTTGAGAACAGTAAATGAAATAAACAAGTAAATTTGGTTAGCTAAAAAAGTCAAATTTTGAATTAGTTTAGCAAACTCCTCCCTGCAAATTTCCAAGTTATGAGGTAATCATAAAACAACTTGAATCAATGGACCTGCAACATAAGCACAATACCATTAAATCAAGTGCGAGACTCAAATAAAACATAAAAAAACTGCATAATCTTGACCTTCGCCTATTGCAACCCATTTCATGGCATAATATAATGGCTAGAAGTCACTAAAATGGAAAAATGATAAGACACTAAAAACGTTAGTTTTATGATAAAACCCTCCTTTTGATTTTGCTCATAGAAGTTTGCTACCCTATCAAAATCTGAAAAATGGTCTTTCTTTATTGCTTTCTCGAAATGTTACATCATTTCCAGCCCCCCTTGAAAAAGGTAGTATAGCAAGGTATAAATAATGCTTAGAAGTCCTTTCACTTCATCTTCTCTCACAACCAAAATAATGAATGGATATAAGAAAATAATCCATCATCATTTTCTGTGATTTAATAAACATAACACTTCTAAACGTTATTTATTTTTAAAAAACTAACAAAAACATAACCCTGCATGACTCCTATATCTCCCCTTTCTCTTATAAGCATTCTAACCAAGAATATACCTTTACATCCATCAAACGAATGATAAAAGCATTAAATATACCTTATAACACCTACGATTTTAGACCTCCTTTAAAACATTGAACGTGATCAAACCACATTCACATTAACTAAAATAATACAGGCAAATCTTATTCAGTGAAACTTTCATTGTCACTTTTTGAGGTCAAGACTCGATGGTATTTCTCCTAAGCCATACCAATGTGCCCAAGGACTAGGATGACATTCCCCCATCCTGGGCACTTTGGTTTCCATGTAACCAAATGAAACCATCACACTGCCTATGCAGCCATGGCACTATCCAACTTACACAGCCATAATGCTGCCAATGATGCAGCCATGGCCTTGCCAAGACTACATAGCCATAGAGCTACCATCGATGTTGTGGTGCTACCAAACCTATGCAACCATCGATGCTACCATCGACGTGGTGTTGCCAAACCTACGTAGCCATCAATGCTGCCATCGACGTCATGGTGATGCCAAACCTACATAGCCATTGTGCTATTCAACTCCCTACTCTCACACTCATGCTACCATAGCGTAATAAAATAGATGCAACACTAAAACTTTTTATGATTTTCGATGCCGGACTTTAACTCCGTCAATTGGCATCACAAGTTACCCTAATAATGCTTCTTCCTTCCTTGTTCTATGGCATGCCTCTACCTATCAGTCATTTCACTGACAACTTCGGTGCCTTTCATGTTGTTCTTCTAAAACCCTAATGCCATCTTGGACCGCCTCTTCTTTGCCGGTGTTGCTCCGTGAAGCTTCACTTCCATAGCGCTAAATGTTCTTGGACTAGCCACTCGTGTCTTCGAATATTTTCAAATAGCTACCATCACCTTATCTGCAATAAAACGAAACACCGTTAAACTTTACCTTATCGTAAATATTATTATCACATCTTTTATAAAGTACATTATAATAATATTATTATATACAATATAATAATATTATTATAATAACATTATAATATAATCATAATAATATTATTATAATGATAACATTTTAGAACCTTATAACATAATCTTAAAAATATTACTATTATGTACATAATATAGTTAATTCAATTATATTAAGTAGATTATAGCATATTGGCTTCTATCTCAATTTCTTTGTACCTTTTGTATTCTCTTTTTGTTTTAGGTTAGGCCTTGATTTGTTAAACACATTCCATCACCTTAGATAGTATGAAGAACATTAAACTCCTATTCATCAAAATGGATTTTAATTAATCTAAGCATTAATGCCTAGATTAATTAATCATTAAATATAAAATAACCAAAGCAATTAAAATAATTAAAACAAAACGGTCAAACATCCCTATTCTTACAAACCAAAGAAAACCAAAAACCTTTCATATCAAAATATGACAAGTGGGTCCCCAAGAATTTTGGGGTGGTTGTGGAAACTCCACAACACAATGTGAAATTTTGTATGTCTAATATATGATCAATAAATGAAAAATGGTCTTTATGTGTGAATGTATTCAATTTTTGATAATATTCACACACTCCTAGTTTTCCATTTTTCTTTGGAATAATAATTAATGGAGGAATCCATCGATTATCAAAAATTGGATAAATGAATCTAACCTTCAAGAGTTTCTTTACTACAGTTTGGACAATATCTCTTAAGATAGACTTTAATTGCATTTGTAGTAGTTTCATATGTTTAACATTTTCAATATATATCCTATGAGTGTATACATCAAGATGAAATCTTGACATACCCTTGTATTTCCATGCAAAAGGATTGAAATATTGTTTCAAAATAGCAAACAATTTTGTTTTTTGTTCATAAGCTAGCCAGCTAATAATGTTCAAGAATTTTTTTGGCTATACTTCAATTTGTTTCATTCCTAGGAGGATAGAATTTACCCTTTTGTAATTGATTACTAAGGATTTCAATGGAAGTAAACTTTCTATGTGTAGATTTTATAGTTTTTCTCCTTTATCCAAGGCTGATTTCTGTGTGTCTGGACTAAAGTATTTTTGTGTATCTCCATTGAATTTTATCTTTTCAAGCTCAGGTAAGGTCTTGTTTGAGCACATTTGGATGTTACTGCAGTCAATAATATTTTCTGCAGTATTTTTATCAGATTCAACTACATAGACAGGGGCTGCTTGTCCTGTATTATTTAGATTGGCCATAGGTGATGGGTACAAAAGCATTAAAGCTTTATTAAAAATAAACTAGTGCTTAAATACACATTACAAAGGCTAGAAATAGCCTTAGGATATTATAAAAATAATATCCTTAATCATAGCTAATGACAACGCATAATAGGTAGCTTACTAATTAGCAAATAACGCTAACTTACTAACAACTAACTACGTAGTCAATTTGACTATGATGACTAACCTACTAACCAAGATAACATCAAGGTTAATAGTAAGAAGTAAATACTAGTGGTAAAAAGTAACAAACTACTTTTTACCATGCGGTAAATAAAATCTACCTAATGTAGGAAAAGGGTAAATATTCAAATGATGGAATATTACTCTAACATCCCCCCTTATTACGTTATTTGGGTAATGTATATAACTGCCACAGTACAGTGAAAAATATGTTGATATGTTGGTTCTTGCTCTGTTATAGTGCTCTGGCTGCTCCTAAGCAAAAAAGTGGGTCATTCCTCACTTTGTATTCACATCAACGAATGTCCTTATTGTAATCTTTTCATCCAACCAAATTACATGGGTAACCATCCACTGCAACCACTAGGTGTAGTAGAGTAGATCACTTCATACAAGGTTCATTCTATTTACAATATGTTTTTGCAAAAAATGTGTTGATAAGATAGCTAAGGTGTCGGTCGCTGCTGAAAATTCACCCTTATAAGTTTCCCCCTTTGTTGCAAAACATATTGTAATCAAATTTTTGAAAGAAGTGTGACAAAGGTGTCGGTCATTGCTGAAAGTGCACCCTTATAAGTTTTCTTCCCTTTTGATAAAAAATTGAGTGAAGTAAGAAAATAAATGTTTATCCCCCTTTAATTACAAAAGATGTACAACTTAAGAAGCTCTATGAAGGTTTTTACAAAGATTGCCTCCTAGGAAAATTTTAGACCAGAAAATTCCCTCTTTTTGTTACAAGTACTTCAAACAATGAGAGTTTGATTTTTATGAAGCCTAAAAAGAGGTACAATCATCCCTTTATTGCTAGTAGTTCAAACAAAAACTTATGCTATTTATGAAGTCTAAAAAAGAGAGAGGAAATGGTGTTTGCTTAAGGTGAAAAATTTATTTCCATTTTACAATATTGTCTTAGCTAGGAGCACTTTGTGTGCCCTTTCTGAACCAGAATCATAATCATAACTACACACTTCACTAGAAATATTGCCTTTGTTTTGCTTTTGTGATGTGCCTTTGCCTTTCTTGTTTTCTTTATTTTTAAAACAACATTGATTTGTGTCATGTTTATCCTTTTTACAATGCAAGCAAAACATATTTTGAGTTTTCTTTCCCTTACATTTTGAAGATGATCATCCCTTTTGAAAGTTTTCTTTCTTCTTGTCACCCTGATTGTTTGAGTAAAGTGTATTGTTTGACACTTCATCGCTTTGAAGTTGATTTGCTTCCTCTGTTTGAAGCAAATTGATTAAATCCATAAAGGTGACGGATCTTTGTGATACATTAAGGGATGTAATCAAAATTTTATAGGATTCCGTAAGAACCCTCAATATTACTTAAGTCAAAATGGTGTCTTCTACTTTAGCTCCTAGAGCATTGAGCTTAGACTTCAGTTCTGACACTCTATAGAGGAAGAGTTCTACTAATTCACCTGACTTCATATGGAGTGTATGAAGTTGTGTTTGAAGGTTTAGAACAGTTGATTGATTCTTACCTTCAAAAATGGTATAAAGTGCATCCCATGCATCTTTACCAATTTTAGCTTCACTTATGTGAGGCTGGATCTCATCAGTAGTAGGTAGGAGTATCAACATGAGAATATGATTATTATTTTTATCCCATGCTTTTTGATCTACTCCTGTTGATGCAGGTCTTGATTCAGTGCCATAAACTAAATTCCATATTTCCTCTACAGTCAGGATGGTTTTCATCTTATTTTTCCATGCTGAATAGTTAGGACCTTTAAGCAATTGTGTATCATTTAAGTATTTGTTGATAGATGCCATGATGAAGGTCCTAGAATTTGCACTAAGATGGATCTTTCTTTCACTCTTAAGTGGTATTTAATAGCACCTGCTTGAAAATCCTCTTGAAGATGAATAATCAGTTTGAGGAAATTAAGCCAACCAAATTTGAGATGAAATATAATTCACTCAAAAAGATATTTAATGGCACCTACCTAAAAATACTCCTGAAGAGGGATTATCAGTTTGAGGAAATTAAGCCAAACAATTAGAGTGAATTAGGGGTTTTTGTTTTTAGGAGAGAATATCAAAGTGTAATTGGCTTTAAATCTATGCAATGGTTGACACAAATTTATTTTGAAATTTTGGGGTTTGAGTGTTCTTGATTTTATGACTTATAATTGCAAAAAAAAATAATGCAATAATCAAACAAGAATGCCCACAAAATTCTTATCACTTAGGTGTTTGATGCAACCAAAAATGCACCTAATTTGTTAATGAAGGTGTCGAGTAAAATACAAAATGCACCTTTTAATTTTTGCAACAAAATTTGAATTTGTGTTGTGCAAAAAAATGATATATTTTTGTCTCCTCTTGTTTTTCAAATTTTGCAAAGAATGTGGTATAAAACAATTGCCTTTTCTTTTTGTTTTACAAATTTAACAAGTTTGATTTTGTTTTTAAAGTGCTCCTCACTTTTGTGTTACAAATTTGCAAAAGAAATACAATTTCTTGTCTTCCCCCCTTTGTTTTGCAAATTTAACAAATAACACTCCTTTCAAGACAAGTCGACACACGACCCACGTTTGAAAGGCTTCCAAAACTAGTCGACACACGACATAGTTTTTATGGACCCAATATCACAATTTCTTCTCAAGTTTTGCAAAAATTAATAAAATGTGCAATACATGTATTATATCCTCCCTTAGAGAAAACAAATGCACACTTTTACCTTTGATTTTTACAAAATTGTGTCTCCTTGTTTTCTAATTTTGCAAGAAAGAATCAAATTTCTTTGATGTTGTCCCTCTTGGATTTTGCAAAACTAACAAGGTTGAGAAGGTTTTCTAATTTGCAAAATAATATGGTGCTATTAAATGTCTTATATCCCTCTTTGAGGAGAAAACAAAAGCCCTATTTTCATTGGAAATTGCAAAAAATATAGGTTTCCTCCTTTCAAAAAAATTTCTTTAGATTATCAATTTTATTCTAATTAATTTAAGTATAATTTCCTTAATATTAAAAATTATTTAATTAAAAATCACTTTATTATGAAAATAAAAATGATTTTATAGAAAATAACATTAAATTATTAAAAAAAATACTAAAAACTAATTAAAAAATAATAATTACCTTAGAGAAGTCTTATTTTGCTCCTTTTGAGAAAAATAATATAGTTATGGACCCCGATGGGGATCGATCCCTCGACCTCCTGTCGGGGGACTTAATTGTGAGCAAAACCACCAGTCGGGCTATCTAGCCCAACGGGTTCTTAAGCCCGTACCTTCTTATTGAAGGTAATCTCCGAAATAAGTCAAAAATAATAATTAAAGCCTTTCAAAAAAGGCTTGGGATTAATAATCCCATATGCACCATGCGGGCGAAATGAACTGGTTTAAAATGATGAACACATCATTTTATTAATGATTACCTTCGGGAAATCAAACCTATCCATTTTACCACTTGAGGAGAACCTTTAATTCCACCACGTGTCCTCACATCACACGTTGGATGAAAAGCCATGTGTTCACCTCGACAATCATGCACCACCAACTCATCTCCACGTCATCTGTCTAGTCACCCTTAATTTTCGTACCCATCCACCACATGTGTTGTTAGGAACTACAAAAATTTGTAGGTACAGAATTTCATGCATGGATTTCCACATCGTTAGTTGCTCTGATAAGAATCTAGTCTGGTTTAGGTTAGCATGTTGTTAGTCCTTAGGAGGTCTGCATCTAGGTTGTCGGTTCTCCAAGAATATCTAGTAGATGATAGGGCGCTCCTACCCTATTAGAGTTTGTCAGATTTCCATGGAGAGCATCCTACCCTCACATGGTGGTCGTTTACCTAGGAGGGTGTACCTGCCATCCTATCGATGATGTTGATCACTGATGTCGAGGAGGGCATGCTTGCCCTCCTATCGACAGTGTCGGTTACTAGTGCTGAGGAGGGTGCACCTGCTCAGGACGGTCATAGAAGGCTTTGGTCTTTGATCGTCGACTTGAGGCCACTATAGGCCGATTGTGCGTCCTTGCTGTGTAGTCGGTCACCGAGCTTGGTCATTGGATTCTAGTAGGCAGTCTGAAGAACATGTGCTTATACTAAGAGAGGGGTGAAAAATATAACATAAAATTTTTCCCCAAATAGTAGCATCATCATTAATAAAATAGTGTTCATCACACAAAGCATCCCACACATGAGAGACATCATTTTAAACATGGTTCACCCAATGTGGGCTACCTCCACAAAAAAAATATTTCTTCTAAATATTTCTCAAATAATCTCTTGGGAATCCTTCTCAATTACAATGTTTATAGACCTCTGTCCAAAGGAGATACTGAACCCCTAAATCTCAAGTTTGTGGATCTCTTCCATAGGAGAACTCTTTATCCTTCTGCTCTGGCTAGTGATCTTCCAGAAGACTCTGCTCTTTGCTGCACTGACTGGTGGATCTCTTTCCACTTGAAGACTTTTCACTCAGATCTATCTTCAATTGTCTTGGATGCTAGATCTCTATCCACTAAGACTTTGTCCTCTATACTCTATCACCTCCAAAGCTCTATCTCAATACTATACTAAACATAGTCCAATTGGTCTAGCACAACTCTGCTCAATATATTACACTAAACATAGTATATTCGGTCTAGTACAATTTTGCTCAATAGGTCCACTCAAAACCTTCTCAAATATGCTCAATAGGTCCACATAGAACCTGCTCAAATATGCTCAATAGGTTCACACAAAACCTACTCAAATATGCTCAATAGGTCCACACAGAACCTGCTCAAATCTTCTCAATAAGTCCTCTTTAGGACTTGCTCAAATCTGCATAGCAAGCTTTCACAAAAGCTTACACAAAATAGTCCACAAGCCTTCTCAAAGACTTGTCTCAAATCTGCTTAACAAGCTCACATAGAACTTGTCCAATCTCATAGAATCATAAAGAGAATTGTTAGAGACTCAATATGTTCTATACTCAATGCTTAATCAATATCTCAATTCAATCTCATATAAGCATAAAGAGAATTGTTAGAGACTTAATATATTCTATACTCAAATCTCAATCTCAACTCAAATCAATCTCATAGAAGCATAAAGAGAATTTTTAGAGACTCAATATGTTATATACTCAAATCTCATTCTCATCTCAATTCAGATATAGAATAGTTTGTTTCGTGGAACTTGAATAACCACATGCATCCACTTGACTAGGCTCAATCAACTCAACTCAACCAATCACCTCAACGAACAACCCTTTCTCACAAACCCTAGTCCAAGCATATATCAACCAACTAAAAATGTTTCCAACAATGCTCAAACACAAATCTCACATAACAATGATACTCATGTTCTTTTCTAACTCAAGTTCAAGTTCTTTGCATAACCAATTAGCTTCAACAAAAATGCTTATAAAATAAGGTTTAATCACAACTCTCAATTCAGAAATCCTTGAAGCATTAAACCAATCACTTTTGAAAAGGAAACCACAATCAATCCTTTTCACTCCAAAGGTACTTTATAATCAACCACCATAATCAATCAATAGGAGAATGTGCACATACTTTTTATGAATATGAAGAAGCCTCCTTGGAAATTTGCCACAATCACAATATTCTTTTGCCAATCCTCACAAGGGTTAGAAGATCACAAAATAATCAACATTACTCCACTTCACAATAATATTCACCAAGGCTTTTAGTTAAAAAACCTTCTTAAGAATTGATGCACAACCTCCTTATCACTGCTAAAACCACTTGTATCATTAAATAAAATAAATCAAAACATTGCATAACCTTGTCACTCCAAAAACCACTTATACCATATAATAACTCAAATATTTTATATCCTTCCTTTCAACACTTTTGCACTTAAAAAAATAATCACAAAGCCTTCTTAGGCAATATCCCACATTAATAAAATATCAAACCTTAGCCATATGCAAAAATTAAATCCCCTATAATCTCCATGAAAATCGACACTTAACACAACCTTAAAAAATTCAAAATATTTCATGCACCCAAAACTTTTGGCGATCGAATTATGGCATACCTTGCAAAATGGCTTCGGGTGGTTTCGACCCTGTGTTCCTCCTCGTCGTGCGCCTTAGCGCACTCTCTACCCACCATGTGGGCTAGGCCTCCCACGTGGAGGCTTTAAGCCTTTAAGAATTATATTTTTGTCATCTCCACCTATGCCTTGAAACTTTCTTCCTTGTTCCACGTGTAGTGTGCAAACGAAATTGGAAGGGGGGAATCGACGATTGCGAAGGAGGGGATAATAAAATACAGATAATATTTCTTGTCAACTCATTGGTTGATAAAATCAAACCCTTTAAATATTTGAACCTTTTCATGATAAAATATATGACGTTGGCGGACATGGCGGGAAAACTCTTTTATTTAATTTTAAAATTTTAATTTTAATTTTAAATAAATTAAAATTTAAACTAAACCTTTAAAATTAAATTTTTCCATCACCGGGGCACCTTTTTTGATGAAACGAAAAGTCAACTTGGGTTTTAAGGAAAACCCATTTCAAATCTGCCATCCATGGTTTTAAATAAAATCTTTCCTTGCCTTCCTTGGTTTTCATAAAACCTTTCGCTAAGCTTCCCTTGAAGCTCCTTTTGGAAGCAAAAACCTTTACTTCTCATGAAGCTCTTTGTGGAGCAAAATCATAGTGCTTACTTACATAGGTCCTTTTGATATCAATGACAAATTTTAACTTAGGGACTCAAAATGTCCAAAAATCTCCCCCTTTGTCATTGATGAGAACCCATATATATTTTATTGAAACCCGACCTTCTTTTCTACCCCCCCTGGATCTTTGCTCCCCTTGGCTCAATGCTCTCTCAAATATCAAATCTCTCCTCATATCAAATATCTCCCCAATACACAAATCTCTCCCCCTTTGACATCAATGGCAAAGGGTCACCTTTGGGACTTGGGGTTAAGAATGAGCCTCTTAGCTTAGCCCCTCCCCCACCTCCACATGAGGTGGTTAATTCTGGGGTGAGAGTCTCACTCCCAATTTTCCTCGAAGATATTAAAAAGTATCCTTTGAGAGTGGCTTAGTGAAAATATATGTTATCTTTTCCTTTGCAGTGACATACTCCAATATGACCTGTTTATCTAACACCTGCTCTCTCAAAAAATGATACTTAATTGGAATGTGCTTCGTCCTGTAGTGCATTACCAAATTTTTTGAGATACATATGGCACTGGTATTATCACATAGTATAGGAATTGGTTGATCATGATTTATCTTGAAGTCTTCTAAAGTTCTCTTCATCCATAACACTTGTGTACAACTAGCTACTACTGCAATATATTCTACCTCTGTTGTAGATAGTGATATTGAAACCTACTTCTTACTTAACCAGGAGACTAGACTTTCTCCAAGAAAGAAAGCTCCTCCACTTGTGATTTTTCTATCATCAATGCTACCAGTCCAATCTGTATTTGTATATGCTATGAGTGTGAAACTGTCACTTTTAGGATACCAAAGTACAAAGTCCATAGTCCCTTTTAGATACCTAAAAATTATTTTTACTGCTGCCACATGTGTTTCCTTAGGTGCTGCTTGAAATCTTACCACTAATCCCACTGATTGTACTATGTCTGGTCTTGTATTTGTGACATATAATAAGATGCCAATCATGGATATGTATATTTTTTGATCTACTTTTAAATATTCATCATACTTACTCAACTTCCACCTTGTGACCATAGGAGTACTTACTAGTTTGCAATCTTCTAATATGAATTTCTTTAACATATCCTTGATGTACTTGGCTTGAGAAAGAAATACTCCCTTTCCAGACTGTGAAATCTGAAGACCAAGAAAGAAGGATAATTCACCAAGCATAGACATCTCAAATTCACTATGCATACTCTTAGAAAACTCTTTGCACATCTTGTCATTGTTTCCCCTAAAAATTATGTCATCAACATAAATAACCACAATTAGAAGATCATTTACTTCATTTATAATATAAAAATTACTATCTGCTATTCCTTTCCTGAATCCCTATTCTTGTAGATACTTATCTAATCTTGAGTACCATGCTATGGGAGTCTGCTTTAAACCATACAATGCATTTTTTAATTTGCATACCTGATCTGGTGTATCTGCTAGTATGAATCCCTTTGGTTGTTCAATGTAGACCTCTTCTTCTAGAATCCCATTTAGAAAAGCTGACTTAACATCCATTTGATATACCTTGAAGTTCTTGAAACTTGAAAAAGCTAAAAATATCCTTATAGCTTCAAGTCGTGCAATTGGAGCAAAGGTTTCAACAAAATAAATTCCTTCTACTTGTGCATAACCTTTGCATACTAACCTTGCTTTATTTTTGACAACTTGTCCATATTCATTCAACTTATTTCTGAAGACCCATTTTGTGCCAATCACATTTTTGTCCTTTGGTCATGGAACAAGTTCCCAAGTTTTTCTTTTCTCAATCTAATCTATTTCTTCATTCATTGCTTTAACCCAAAATTCATCTTCACTAGCCTGAGATAAATATTTTGGCTCAATCTTAGATAACAAAGAAAAATTAGCTTGTTGAGATGGTTTTATTATTCTTCTTCTTGTCTGTCTTTCATCTGAATTCCCAATGATATGATCTTTTGGGTGATGATTCTGTACATACCTGGAAGGAGTCTTAGGAAGAAGCCTTTGTGTTTCTTCTTCATCATTATCTGATTCCTCACAAAATTCTTCTTGACAACCTCCATATTCTTGGCATACCATTTTTTGAATTCGCTCTCTGGAATCTATCTTCTCATCAACTATTACATTCATAATTTCCACCATTGTACATGTTCTTTTGTTATAACTTTTGTAAGCCTTTATTTTTGTGGAATAACCAAGAAAAAATCCCTCATCACATCTTGGATAAAATTTGCCCAAATTATGATCTTCCTATCTTATGTAACATTTAATTCCAAGATATTGAAACATTTTATAGTAGTAGGTCTTCCTTTCCAAAGCTCATAAGGATTCTTGTTATGATTTACCCTTAATTGATCCGTAGTAATTATGTACATAGTTGTAGATACCGCTTCTTTCCAAAAACCATCTGACAACTTAGATTCATTTAACATAGATCTAGCCATGTTTTCAATAGTCTTGTTCTTCCTTTCAACTACTCCATTTTGTTGGGGAGTTGTTGCTGCTGAGTATTCTCTCTTGATTCCATGTTGTTCATAAAATTCTACAAACTCATCTGAAGTAAAATATACTCCTCTATCAAATTGTAGACACTTAATCCTTTTTCTTTTTTCATTTTCAACCAACTTCTTGAATGCTTTAAATTTTTTGAAGGCCTCTGACTTCTCTTTTAGAAAAGTTACCCAAACCATTCTAGAATAATCATCTACAAACAACATGAAGTAACTCTCACCCTGAATACTTTATGTTTTGGTAGGACCACACAAATCAGTATGTATTAAAATCAAGGGCTCAGATGACATATAGCCTTTTGGTTTGTAAGTTGTCCTAGTTTGCTTTCCATGTTGACAAGGTGCACAAATTGTGTTTTGAGGTCTTATTTTGGGTAAATATCTGACTGCTTATTTATTGCTTATGCTGACTATGTTGTCAAAATTCAAATGACCCAATCTTCTATGCCACAACCAAATCTCATCTTCTTGTGATAGAAAATATTTTCCCCCTTTGATATCATTGAGCATGTATAAGTTGTTTGGGGTTCTTATTGCATTTGTAATGATTCTTCTTGTTTCTATTTTCCTTATCTCACATCTATCTGGATGGAAGGTAACCATATATCCTTGATCGTAAAGTTGACTTATACTCAGTAGATTGTGTTTTAACCCTTTGACATACATAACATTTGATGTTTTTATTTTTCCATTGTCTAGACTTAGAGTGCCTCTCCCAACAATCCTGGCTGATCCATTATTACCAAAACTTACTAATCCTCTAGTTGTTTCCTTTAGAATAATGAATTTGTCTTTGTCTCCTGTCATGTGACTAGAGCAACCACTATCCATATACCATTGTTCTTATTTATTTTGAGCATGTAGGGAATTTTGGACTAACATAGATCTAGCCTTGACATTATTTCTTTCATCCTTCCCAGTTGTTGGAACTATTTTTCTAAACTAAAAAAAAAATCATTTTACACCACCTAGCCTTGTGCCTAAAATTATTACATTTGTAACATATAACATCATCATCCATGAGAGGTGCAAAGGGATTGAAATTTCTATTGTATCTTACATGATGAATACAATGTGCAACTATATGACCATATTTATTGCAAGAAAAGCAATGACCATAAAAGAAATTATGTAACTTGTTTGGAGATCTTGGATATTATGAATAAGTCATCATCTTCTTGTAATTAAATCTTATCCAGGGTTCTTCTTTGCTTTCCTTCTTTTTGATGTCCTTTGCTTGCTTTTCCTTTTTTGAAGTTTTTTCCCTTTGGAAGCTTGATTCCTCTCTTTGTTTCTCATATTCTGTATCTTGTATTATCTTGATCCCTTCCAGTTTATTCCTTAGGAGAACAATTTTTGCTTCCAATATTCACATTCTGTTTCCTTGGCTCTCAATAGATTTGTCATATCTTGCTCAATATTCTTTTCTTCTTCTACCTTAATCTTGAATTCTATAAGGTTCTGTATAAGTTCCACTCTTGCTTCTTCATCTTCCTGAATTTGTTCTTTCAAGTTTGAATTTTTCTAAGTCCTTCAATTTTCTGAGAGTAGCAAAAAATTCTTCTTTTATATGAAACCTACTATTTTCTTCACTTTTTGAAGTCATGTGTGCTACCGAAGGATCATATTCCAAGCTGTTAGACTCTTTATGGAGAGACTAACTCTGATACCAATTGAAGAACATGTGCTTATACTAAGAGGGGGGATGAACAATATAACATAAAAATTTTCCCCAAAGAGTAGCATCATCATTAATAAAAGAGTAAAAATCACACAAAGCATCACACACATGAGAGACATCATTTTTAACGTGGTTCACCCAATGTAGGCTACCTCCACAGAAAAATATTTCTTCTAAATATTTCTCAAATAATCTCTTGGGAATCCTTCCCAATTACAATGTTTATTAAACTTTTTCTAAAGGATATGTCGATCCCCTAAATCTCAAGTTTGTGGAGCTCTTCCACAGGAGAACTCTTTCCCCTTCTACTCTGGCTAGTGATCTTCTAGAAGACTCTGTCTCTCTACTACACTGACTGGTGGATCTCTTTCCACTTGAAGACTCCTCACTCAGATCTATCTTCAATTATCTTGGCTGTTGGATCTCTATCCACTAAGACTCTATCCTCTATACTCTGTCACCTCCAAAGCTCTGTATTAATATTGTACTAAACACAGTCCAATCATTCTAGCATAACTCTACTCAATATCTTACACTAAACATAGTACATTCAGTCTAGTACAATTTTGCTTAATAGGTCCACTCAGAACCTTCTTAAATATGCTCAACAGGTCCACACAGAACCTACTCAAATCTACTCAATAGGTTCACATAGAACCTGCTCAAATATGCTCAATAGGTCCACACAGATTTTGCTCAAATGTTCTCAATAAGTCCTCTCTAGGAATTGCTCAAATTTTCATAGCAAGCTTTCACAAAAGCTTATACAAAACAATCCATAAGCTTTCTCAAAGACTTGTCTTAAATCTGCTTAACAAGCTCACACAAAACTTGTCCAATCTTAGAGAATCATAAAGAGAATTGTTAGAGACTCAATATGTTCTATACTAAATGCTTAATCAATATCTCAATTCAATATCATAGAAGCATAAAGAGAATTGTTAGAGACTCAATATGTTCTATACTCAAATCCCAATCTCAATTTAAATCAATATCATAGAAGCGTAAAGAGAATTGTTAGAGACTCAATATGTTCTATACTTAAATCTCATTCTCAACTCAATTCAGATATAGAATAGTTAGTTTCATGGAACTTGAACAACCACATGCATCCACTTGACTAGGCTCAATCAACTCAACTCAACCAATCACCTCAATGAACAACCCTTTCTCACAAATCCTAGTCCAAGCATGTATCAACCAACTCAAAATATTTCCAACAATGCTCAAACAAAAATCTCACATAACAATGATACTCATGTTCTTTTCTAACTCAAGTTCAAGACCTTTGCATAACCAATTGGCTTCAACAACAATGCTTATAAAACTGTTAGCATACTATTGTTTTGTCTTTATTTATTTATTTAGGCATGCTGTTACACTGTTGTAACAGTTCAGTTCAGTTCAGTTCAGCCGTGTCTATTCCCGGCAATTCGTTCATTGTAACCCTTATTTAATCTGTGCAATACAATAAACATATGTTCCGCGTTTTACATGGTACCAGAGCCGGATTACTGGGAAGCTGGAGGCGGACGGAAAACTTGCAGAGCGTTTATTTTTTTTTGAATTCGAGCAGTGCGTTTTTTTTTCGCGACGTGATTTCCCTGATCCCGTCGCGTGATAGCAGCTGCGGAAGAATTTTTTAAAGAAAAAAAAGGGCGGAGGCCCCAGCGCGTTCGCAGACCGTCCCCGCGCAGGAATTTTTTTTAACGAAAAAAAAAAAAAAAAAAAATTTCGGCCCCCGCTGAGCAGAGCCCCACAGAGCAGAGGAGGGACGCGCAGGGGAAGTCCGTGCACGATGACGCAATCGCGTCGCGACGCGCGAGGGACCCCATCCCCCCCCACGCGTCCACGCCGGGACCCGCGCGCAGACGCACGGGCCCGGACGTGACGTCACGCGCCAGGAGGGAGCGGGGGACCCCATCCCCCCCGGCGTCCACGTCGGGACCCGCGCGCAGACGCACGGGCCCGGACGTGACGTCTCGCGCAAGGCCCTGCGTGGGAGGAGGGGAGAGCCCCACCCCGCGCGGGAGTTTTTAAAATTCCCGACCGCGTGGGAATTGAAGGGGGTATAAACCCCCCCCCCACGCGTAGCGTGAATTGCGCTGCGCGCGCGTCACCCCCCCCCAAACGAAAAAAAAAAAAAAAAACCCGTCGCGAATTGCGCGCGACTCCCCCCCCAACTGGTTCAAAAAAAAAAATTCGACAGAGACGGAAATTTGTTTTGGAAGAGACGAATTTTTTTGTTGAAAAAAAATTCGAACGTCTGCGTCGAAGGCAGACGCAGCGTGGGAGGACGGAAAAGAGCGGAGGAAGCGATTTTTTTTGACGCGACGAGGCGGACGAAGCTCTGCAGAGGAGGAAGCCGCGAAGCAGCGGAGGCTGCGGCAGAGGGTGTTGAAAAGGGAGGTGGCTTACTGATCATTCCGGATCAGCCCGCTGGCTCACGTGGTCGTGAGCCGTGCGGTAAGGCTCAGGGAGCCTGCAGGTCGGGGGTTCAAATCCCGCCGACTCCCCCCAAGGTATAATTTTTTTTCAAAGTTGTTTTTTAATTATTATTATTTTTAATTAAAATTTTTAATTTTAATTTTTTTTATATAGTTTTTAAACTTTATAAATTAAAATTTAATTTTAATTTATTTTTTTAAAGTTTTAAAACTATATAAATTAAAATTATTTATTTTAATTTTAAATAAATAATAATTATTAAAATGCTTTGTTAAAGAAAGCCTTTTAAGGGGGGATATTTTTTCAAAAAATCAAAGGGGGATAGTGAGTAATTTTTCGAAAAATAGCAATTTGGCAAATTGTAAAAGGTGCATTTTCGGCCGTGGACCGACACCTTGTGGGTTATTCTTGTGGGCAATTTTTTTTGTTGTATGTTGCATATTTCATTTTTGCACTATAACATTAAAAATTAAAATCAAAACACTCCCTAAGTCCCCGGAATAATTAAAACCCATCCGTGCAATTTTATTGCACTGCAGACGTTCGGTATTTGTGATACCTCTGCCAGCACTTACAGTGTAAAGCCGTCGTGATTTGGCTACCGTATCCGCCGCCTAATATAGCCGCTATAACGACGTCTGAGCTTGTTCTCTATAAATCGTCGGGGAGGAATAAGTACGCCATTTTTGCATTTTTTTACTCCATCCACTACCCTTTATCGCACTTGTGTTTAGGCGTAAATCCTGACGAAGTATTCTTCATAGTGTTTAGGGGAAGTTACGCCCCACGCATGAGAAGAATCTTCTATGGTAGGTGCCATCAACAAGGCGATTCCCTTTCAGCACCGCTTATGTTCCACGTATCGTATGATCTCTAAAACTCACCTATAGTCTCCCTCACGTAAGGGCGGGTGATTTTTGTTGATCTTTCTAAATACCTATAGTTTCCCTCACGTAAGGGCGGGTATTTTGTACGGTATATTGGCCTAGCAAAAGGTATATCGAAAGGGGGACCAATTGGTGATATAAGGAACCTTCACTATGGCCGCTGTTGCAAAATTGATGACTGATCCGCATCAGTTATTGAAAGGTCCAAATTATACACCATGGAAACATAAGATGAAGGCTATTCTCCAAATGGAAGATTTGTGGGATATTGTTACCGGAGTAGCAACTAGGCCTTCACCAAAAGCAGGATCCACAGGTCCTTAAGCAGATCAGATAGCTTTTGACAAGAAAGACAGGAGAGCAAAGGTGCTCATTTTGTTTGCTCGTTTCGGATGAAGTGCAACCTCATATAGCCGACAAAGCAAGTGGTAAAGAGGCATGGGATGCCCTTAGAACCATCTATGAGGGGAAGAATGAATCCACCATTCTTCATCTTCAACAACAACTTCATAACCCGAGTTTGAGGCAGTGGTGAAACAGCTTGAACTCTTTCTCGTGCAGAGTGTCTGAGTTGAAAGAGAAATTGAGTTCTCTGGGAGATACAGTGGACGAAAAGCTTCTCATTTCACTTGTGATGAGAGCTTTACCTTCTTCATTTGATATGTTGATAACCTCCATCCAGGTGTCTCAACGACAAATTACCTACATCGAGTTGGTCAATCTGCTTCAACAACAGGAGGCACGCCAACTTCACAAGGATGATTCTTCCAATACAGCCCTATACACCAACAGCAGTGGTTCTAGGAAGAAAGGTAATGGGCAAAAAGGAGGCAAATTTTGGAAAGGAGGAAATTCTCAACAAGATACGAAAGGAAAAGGCAAACAACCTCAACAGAAGAAGAGGTGGTGCAAGATCCGTGAGAAAGACAACCATGACACCAACAGGTGTTGGCATAAGAACAAGCAAAAAGGCCAAAACAAACCACAAAATAAAAACAAGCAACCCCAGGTGAATGTTGTTGTTGAAGAATCTGACTCAGATTCTGAATGGGCACACAAGGTGCTCATGACTACCACAGATTCCACACAGAGGGATCCTATTTGGTATGTCGATTCTGGAGCTAGCAAACATATGATTGGCGACAGATCGTGGTTTGAATCATTTGTGGCCAAAGAGGGCAAACCCGTCACCATTGCTGATGATAAAACCTACAGTGGTTCAGTGGAGAGGGTACAGCTTCAGCCACTCTTCCTGATGGCAAGTGTCAGATTGACAAAGTCCTCTATGTTTCGGGATTGGCCAACAATTTGTTGTCAATGACACAAATCCTGGATAGAAATATGGTTGTCAACTTTCGTGTTGAGAATGGAAAGAAGTGTTGTACCATTACCAGGAAGGGTAAGCAGATTGCAACATCTTCATATAAGCACGGCTTATTTGCACTAGATGCTATCTCTACTCCACATGTTGCCATGACTGCCTCTACCAAGGAGGCAACTTCCCTATGGCACAAGAGATATGGGCATCTTAGTTCTTGCTACTTACTTGAGCTCAGCAAGTATGAGATGGTAAAGGGTCTTCCTTCCCTTTCTCGCCACATTGCCGTTGTGCTCCGACCGCTTAGCGTGAAAGCAAGATAGAGTACCATTTGAGAAGAGCTCTACAAGAGCACGAAAACCTCTGGAGTTAATTCACACCGATCTATGCGGTCCTTTCACACCCAACATTGTTGGAGGGAAGAGGTACTTTCAGTTATTCGTAGATGACTACTCACGAAAGATGTGGGTTTTCTTTCTCCAACTGAAATCTGAAGCTTTCGCATTCTTCCAGCAGTTCAAGAAATCCGTTGAGAAGGAGTCAGGAGCTTCTATTAAAACCCTCCGCTCATATCGAGGGGGAGAGTTTACCTCTAATGAATTTTCTGCATTCCTAGATAAGCATGGGATCAAGAGACAGCTTAACAACTGCCTATACTCCTCAAAGAAATGGAGTTGCCGAGAGAAGGAACCGTTCTATCATGGAAATGGTTCGTTGTATGCTCACAGGAGCTACTCTTGGGCAACAATATTGGGCAGTAAGCCGTCACCACCGCAGTGTATCTGTTGAATAGGGCACCCACAAAGGCCCTAAAAGGAATGACTCCACAGGAAGCATGGAGTGGTCGAAAACCCTCCATATCTCATCTACGTATTTTCGGGTGTCAAGCTTTCATGCACATACCGAAAGAGAAAAGGAAGAAGCTAGATGAGAAAACACTGAGATGTATTTTTCTTGGTTATTCTCGAGCACTCTAAAGGATATCGGTTGATAGATCCTTTGACCAAGAAAATTCATATCAGCAGAGATGTTGTCTTTGATGAAGCTTTCACATCACAGAGCACATCTAAAGTACACCAAGATATTGTGGAAACTAAGGAAGAGAAGATTCCTTCGTCAACACAGACAGGAGGTCCTTCTACATCTTCTTCACCACCACCGAAGAAGAATCCTAAATGGTGTACAAATACAATCAGAGATGCAAATTTATCCACTCCTCCCAATTTGAATTTGGATAGACCTCGTACACGCAGTATGGCTCAAAAGGAAAGAGAAGCCAGAGAAACTGGTGAGGTTGATGATCTTTGTCAATCTTTTGAGGAACTTTCTGTGACTCCAAGTACAGAAGTTGAGGATATGGATATTGATGATGACAGGGCATTCATGTCTACCATAGATAGTCTTGAACCTGCATCAATGCAAGATGCTCTCAGTGAGCCTCAGTGGAAGGCCGCTATGGATACAGAGTATGAGTCTCTCGATGAAGAATAAAACTTGGAAGCTTGTTGATCTGCCGCATGGAAAGAAACCCATTGGCTGCAAATGGGTATATAAAGTCAAGTACAAGGCAGATGGAACAATTGATAAGCATAAGGCCCGTCTTGTTGCAAAGGGCTATGCTCAAAAGGAAGGCATCGACTATGAGGAAACTTTTGCACCTACTGCTCGGATGACCACAATTCGGGTTATGTGTGCTATGGCAAGCACAATATGGGTGGAAAGTTCACCGGATGGATGTCAAAAGTGCCTTTCTAAATGGTGATCTCCAAGAAGAAGTCTATATGACTCACCTCGAAGGATTTGAAGTGGAAGGCCAACAAGCAGAAAGTTTGCAAATTGGTCAAATCCTTGTATGGTCCGAAACAAGCTCCTCGAGCTTGGTATATAAAAATGGACAATCACCTTATGCAAGCATGGATTTAAGAGATGTCCGTCAGATGCAAACCTCTATTTCAAGAAACAGGGTTCTGAGATAGTGTTGCTTGTACTCTATGTGGATGATCTGCTCATTACAGGGAGTTCAAAAACTATGATCTCTACTGTCAAAAGAAACTTGTGCAAATATTTTGAGATGACAGATCTCGGACTTCTCCATTACTGTCTTGGTCTGGAATTCAGCCATAAGGAGCACTCCATCAAAGTGTCTCAGAAAAAGTATGCCAAGACATTGCTGGATAAATATCGCATGACTGATTGCAAGCCAATGGCAACTCCAATGGAGAATGGACTTCAGTTATCGCGATATGATGACTCACCTCAGGTAGATGGTACTCTCTATCGACAGTTGATTGGGAGTCTCATATATCTGACCAATACTAGGCCGGATCTCGTATTTGCTGTCAACTATCTTTCGAGGTTCATGCAGGAGCCTAAGACCACTCATTGGAAAGCAAAAAAACGTGTTCTTCACTATGTCCGTGGTACTATGGAATATGGCCTAGAATACAAGAGGAACAACAAATTCTTCTTGCAAGGATACACGGACTCCGACTATGCCGGATCATTTGATGATCGCAAGTCAACTTCTGGATACATTTTTCATCTGGGATCCGGTCCTGTCTCTTGGCACAGCAAGAAGCAACAGGTGGTTGCTATTTCATCAACAGAGGCAGAATATCGCGCCGCACGTGAAGCTGTGTGTGAAGTGATATGGTTACGTCGCATTCTGATAAGTATGGGCCATCCATCAAAATCTCCAATACACTTGTTTTGCGACAATCAGTGGTGTTCTAACCTCGTAAAGAATCCAATCCATCATGAAAGAACAAAGCACATTGACACACAATGTCATTTCATTCGAGATGAAGTTCCAAAGCACCGAATTCAGCTTCAGACATTCCCACCGATGCTCAAGTTGCAGACATTTTCACTAAGGCACTTGGACGTGTCAAATTTGAATTGTTTCGTAGCTCACTTTGTATTGCAAAATGATGTAAGGGGATGTTAGTAGTCTAGTATAGCTATTAGTTATTACATTACCCAAATAATGTAATAAAGGGGGATGTTAGCGTACTATTGTTTTGTCTTTATTTATTTATTTAGGCATGCTGTTACACTGTTGTAACAGTTCAGTTCAGTTCAGTTCAGCCGTGTCTATTCCCGGCAATTCGTTCATTGTAACCCTTATTTAATCTGTGCAATACAATAAACATATGTTTCGCGTTTTACAAAAACAAGGTTTAATCACAACTCTCAATCAAAAAATCCTTGAAGCATTAAACCAATCACTTTTGAAAAGGAAACCACAATCAATCCTTTTCACTCCAAAGATATTTTATCAAAAACCATAATCAATAAATAGGAGAATGTGCCCATACCTTTTATGAAGATGAAGAAGCCTCTTTGGAAATCTGCCACAGTCACAATATTCTTTTGCCAATCCTCACAAGGGTTAGAAGATCATAAAATAATCAACATTACTCCACTTCACAATAATATTCACCAAGGCTTTTAATTAAAAAACCTTCTTAAGAATTGATGCACAACTTCCTTATCAATCCTAAAACCACTTGTACCATACAATAAAATAAATCAAAACATTGCATAACCTTGTCACTACAAAAACCACTTATACCATAAAATAACTCAAATATTTTATATCTTTCCTTTCAACACCTTTGCACTTTAAAAAATAATCACAAAGCCTTCTTAGGCAATATCCCACATTAATAAAATATCAAACCTTAGCCATATGCAAAAATTAAATCCACTATAATCTCCGTGAAAATCGACGCTTAACACAACCTTAGCAAATTCAAAATATTTCATGCACCCAAAAATTTTGGCGATCGAATTATGGCATACCTTGCAAAATGGCTTCGAGTGGTTTCGACCCCACGTTCCTCCTTTGCGTAAGCCTTAGTGCACTCTCTGCCCACCGTGTGGGTTAGGCCTCCCACGTGGAGGCTTTTAGCCTTTGAGACTTATATTTTCATCCTCTACACCTATGCCTTGAAACTTGCTCCCTTGTTCCACGTGTAGTGCACAAACGAAATTGGAAGGGGGGAATCAATGATTGCGAAGGAGGGGATAATTGAATGCGGATAATATTTCTTGTCACCTTCTTGGTTGATAAAATCAACCCCTTTAAATATTTGAACCTTTTCATGATAAAATATATGACGTCGGTGGACATGGTGGGAAAACTCTTTTATTTAATTTTAAAATTTTAATTTTAATTTTAAATAAATTAAAATTTAAACTAAACCTTTAAAATTAAATTTCTCCATCACTAGGGCACATTTTTCAATGAAACGAAAAGCCAAATTGGGTTTTAAGAAAAACCCATTTCAAATCTGCCATCCATGGTTTTAAATAAAACCTTTCATTGCCTTCCTTGGTTTTCATAAAAATCTTTTGCTAAGCTTTCCTTGAAGCTCCTTTTGGAACCAAAAATCTTTGCTTCTCATGAAGCTCTTTGTGGAGCAAAATCATAGTGGTTACTTACATAGGTCATTTTGACATCAATGAAAACTTATAGCTTAGGGACTCAAAATGTCCAACATAGTTGGTGGGCTACTGGGGCTGGTCATTGGATTTCGATGGGTTGTTGGGGCCGATTTGGGAATCATACTACAAAGTAGTTGCGAGCCTCCTCGGGATGCATGCAAGTTCTAGATGTTACCTCCTTGGGATGTGCACCATAAAGTAGCTAGGCCTCCTTAGGATACGTGCACTACCTCCAGCTCTGATACCAATGATGGGTACGAAAATATTAGAGCTTTATTAAAAATCAACTAGTACTTAAATACACATTACAAAGGCTAGAAATAGCCTTAGGATATTATAAAAATAATATCCTTAATCATAGCTAATGACAACACGTAATAGGTAGCTTACTAATTAACAAATAATGCTAACTTACTAACAACTAACTACATAGTCAATTTGACTACGATGACTAACCTACTAACCAAGATAACATCAAGGTTAATAGTAAGAAGTAAATACTAGTGGTAAAAAGTAACAAACTACTTTTTACCATGCGATAAATAAAATCTACCTAATGTAGGGAAAGGGTAAATATACAAATGATGGAATATTACTCTAACAATAGGTTGGTCTAGAGGTAGTGGTTGATTTACTTGCTATGTTTGTTGTTGTTGGGATCTCTCTTGAGAAGAATTCAGACTAGGCAACAAATTTTGCATCTCTAGGATATTTTTGAGTTGTGGAAGTAAATGGCATTTATCAGTGATATGTCCTTGTGAACAAATGCTACAAGTAGCTGATATGGTTATTTTGTTCAAGGGATAGTCTTGTATATCTACCATGATGTCTTCCCAACACCTAGTACAAATTTATTTATACTACCCTAATGATATGGATATAAAAAGGGCAATACTAGCAGATGGCTCCTCTAAATTTTTCAAGAGATCTTATGTTTCCTGATAATGAGGATGATGAATTTCTTTCAATTTTTATCAAGAATTTCAAACATAGGTAATTTAACCCCTAAGTGTGAATATCACCTCCCTATGGTTTCTTGCTTGTTTTCTAAATGTTATGAAATGCAACTATCAATAATTATTATTTATACCAGTTATTATATTCATATTTTACTCTAAACTTCACAACTTAGCACAATAATAACTATTTGACTGCTTTTACCCTCTAACAACATCGTGTTCCCTAGAAACGATGCCAAAATGATGTGTGTCATTAATAGCATCATTTAATCTTATGATTTATCAATCCGGGGTGGTGTCCAAGGCTATCTACGATAGAAGGTTAGGGTAGAGTACAATTCAGGCATTCAGATTTCAAGCATTTATTGGGTGAAACAGATTTTGGTTTAGCCTTTTGGTGTCACACTAAACCTAGTCTGTAGAATGGAAACTGAATTAAATTGCAGGAATTGAAAACTAAATCTAAGTTGCAGAAATTGACAATTAACTACAATTGCAAGAATTGGAAATTGTTGAATTGAAATCTAATTTACTTTTGCAAAATTGAAATAACAGAATTAAAATGTTGCTGAATTGAAATCCTAAATTACACTTGCAGAATTGAAACCTAGTTTACTCTTGCAGAATTGAAATGATGCTTGGAAATAAAACTTATGCTAAAAACACCTGTCAATGTCCTACCACAAAAGGTCGTCAAGCTTCTGCTACAGGAATTGACAACAAAATGAAATCTACTGAAAATTGAAAGTTGTTGAAACATAAAAAAATAGGGGAACATGGAAAGTAGAGGAAACAAGGGAAACAAATGTCTAATCTAATTTTTCAGCTGACACACACACAAATGTTGCATATAAACATAATGGAAAATATAAATAACATCACACAAACTTAAAACAAGAAAATGAAATCTGACAAGCAATCTGTTAATTCTGTTGCAACAAAATTACAGAAAAACCTGTCATGAAAATCCTCCTTCTAGGCCTGAAAGTGGGCCCAAGATTCCTGATCTAGAAGAAGGTGGGAAAAACACTCCTTAACTAATTAACAATCACACTTTCTCATGAACAAAAATTGACAAAAGAACTACACTTTTATTGTTATCAAAACATGCTAAAACTATTACAGAGAATTGTTGTATTGTCCTATTTGCTACTACTAACTACTCTCCTCTATTCTACTTCCTACTTAGCTCAACCAATAAGGGAGTTATGTTATTTATAATAAAATATTACAATATATCTCATGCTCAAATCAGCCTATTTGCTATTTTACAATGATTTGCCAATAATTTTGAATCTGAAATAAGTGTAATTTTGGATAGTTTATGCTACAACAACACTCATTGGCCCTTAGAAGGCATCTTCAATGGTAGGAGTACATTGGAGGAGTCTTATAATATCTTGTACACCTGTATCCACTTTAAAATATCATTTTCCTATCTTACAACTTATTTGCCTATTATTCTGCAACTAATCTGGGTCTATTTCAGGATAGGATCAGCTGCATCAATTGATATTTCCTCATGAGTTGTGTCTTCTGGTCGGAAAGGAATGGTGGAGATAGCTGTAGAAATATTTTCCTATATCCCCTCAACCTTATTTTACCTTTTCAACCACTTAGAAATTATAGATATTAAAAAAGAAGTGTGTTCCCTTGTTATTTTGAAGATCTTCGAAATAATTGGTTGTAGGTGCACTTGATGCTCAAAAACGCATTCAAAATGTCTATTTTGGCTATTTATTTTAGGTAGGTCATTTAATCTAGCTTCTAGGAGGTGATTCCAACTGATTTCATCCTTCTCCATTGGTAAATTCTAGGCCTTGCCATTCATTGGCAGTTGGCTGGAATTTACATGGTGATTTCTGCATTTTCTTGTTTTTGCCTATTGTTGCCTATTTAGACCATGTGGGAATGCTTCTAAATAGGTCATATGTCTTATTTAGTCCTTCTGAACTTATTCCATCCATTTCCTCATGCTTTTCTTGACAACTTCAAGGTGTTCCTATAAAGTGACAACTTGTTGATTTTTATATGGTTGTTTTCTGCAGATTTTCAGATTTATGATAGTCCTAAAAATTTGGCTCCAATGTGGATTTCAAACAAGTTGAAGGGTAGGAAAACATTCAAAAACCATTGTGAAGTTAATGGATATCAGCATACCACATTTGGCTAATTGAAATGCATGTTTTTATTTGCTACTTAATCAAGCAAAAACAGTCACAAAATGCTGAAAATAGTCAAAAATAGAGATATAGTGTTCCTAACATAAAATCATGCAAACACTTAACAAATAATATATTCTAATCAACTATTTGGCAATTAAATTTTTCATGTTTGGTAATATGGCAGTTTTTATATGTCAAACATTATGCAATAATGAGGTATTTTTGGGCCTCATCATCCCCCCCAACTTGAACTGATGCATGCCCTCATGCATCCTAGTAGGCCATAGTAATATGCAGGTTTTATCCTTGTGAACAACATCCTTTGCCACTTGCTACCCATGAAATTTCTCCTTGCTGCACTACACCAAGCATTTTGCAATTTAAGCACATGTATTTCACTTTTCTACAACCTTGCAATTTTTTTTCAATTTTGTAGTTCCTACAATTTTTCTTTTCTTCCCTTTTTTTTATTCTACTTTTTGTTTCTTGCATATATTTTTTCATTTTCAACTTGCAACTCTTTGACTTCTGCACTTACATCCTTCAATATTGCAATTTCTGCAATTCCTATAGTTTTGACTCTTTTTCTGCCCTTCTACAAGTTTTAGTGTTGCAAGGTACCTCTTAAAGGCTTGGTATCATGTGATTCATCTTGCAATAGCCTTATTGTATTTTTCTAATGGAACCATATTTGGCATATGCACTACTACTGGTGGAATTTTCTATCTTGACAACATTTCAACCTGGATGCCTATTTCTGTTGTTTTGCACCTCTAAAACAAAATTGACAAAAATTCAATTTTGAACCTTTTTGAGGGATGTACTACTTGTGGTGGGATGATTTTGAGCTTTAGGAACCTCAATATTTGATGTGTCCTACTCTTTTTGCTATTCTACAACATTTTTAAGAATTTTTGGCACAATTTATGTCTTATTTCGAAGATCTTCGAAATAAGACTGTTATTCCGAAGATGTCTCTGCTTATTTCGAAGATGCATCTAAAAATGCAAAAATGACCTCATATGCAAAATTTAGTTGTAGATTCTATTCTGGACCCATATCTAGGGTATGTAAGCCTTCTATAACATCAAAAATCCCTTCTCTATCCTTTTGTTTAGATGTTATTCTTCATTTTGTATATTGTTATTTTATTGCAGCAGTAGTAAAATAGAATCTTTTAGGTGCATTTTCTAGATTATCCTCCTCAAATTTATGAGACAATTGTGAGATATAAACTTGCAGTTCTCCTTCTAAAACCTGCCCTACTAATTCAAATAGAATTGTTGCCATGTCTGTCCCAAAATCAGGTTTTTGCATAGTTTTGAAGTTCCCATGCAACTAAGGGTAGAAGGGGGTGTTTCTTGACATTTTGAACATGTTCCATTTTCAACTTGCCAATATTGTATGAATAGTTTATGCCAAATACCAATTATCATACACTAAATGCTAAATGCTTACTATGAGTTAAATGCAAGAAACACATACCTTACTATCCTAAAAATTGATCATGCACCTTACAAGTTGCTTCTGATGATTGTTAGCAAGCTATCTGAAAGCATAAACATAACACATGTGTAGTGTGAGATTTGTACAATGGTGGAACAATGATGGGTGGATCAACAAGGCAATGCATACTGAAAAACTGGTTTTCATGCAAGCCAACTCAACAGCGCCTCAAGGAGGTTTTCACTACTGAATTATTCATTTTTTCTTTTTTCCTTTTTTTTTTATTCTTTTTTTTCATCAGAAGAGGCTGCCATTTCTGGTTTTCAACCAACTTCTATCTTTTTTTCAAGTGCTTCAATGAGAGAGAATGTCTCTCACTCTTATTTGGATAAGAACAATCCTTATTCTACAAAAACATGTCAATATTTGTATGAAAACACCATCTTTTTCTGCTGAAACCTGCAACAATGATGCAACCATCCTTTCCATATGAGTAATAAGAGCCTTCTTATGTCATCATTAACTCCTTATTTCTAGAAATGAAGTATTGACTCCATTGTTCCTTCTCCATGCTGAAATTGATGCTTGTCCTCATGTATCCCCATTTTGTGGGACATGCCTTTTGCTGCAATTTTTTTTCTATCTCTTTTTTTTCAACTTTTTCTCTTGTCTTGCTTGTGCCCATGAAGGAAGTTCACAAACAAGATTATTCTCTTTTTGCTTTTCTTGTATTTTCTTTTTTTTTTTTCAAACTTTTTATCATCACTCTGAATCTGATATGGAAGAGAAATTCTCTTCCATCTTATGTACATCCAATTGTTCAATCTCCCTCAAGAACTCCTCCTTAGTTAATGGTGCATGGTATACCTGAAGGTAATATCCATTCACCACTAACTTCCTCCATGAATCACCAATGGGAGAAAGAAGCACTACTCCATATCTGAAAACTTCTTCAATTAATTGTGGTCCATGCCTCCTAGTCTACAAAATCTTGTCAATCTGTACTTGAAACAATTCAATACCAATTCCCAAAGATGTTAAAAGCATTAGTAACTCAATTTCAATAGGAAAATATGGTTTCTTATCATAAACCAATTCATACAGTGTGAAATTGAGTATGTCTAATATATGATCAATAAATAGAAAATGGTCCTTATGTGTGAATGTATTTAGTTTTTGATAATATTCACACACTCTCAGTTTCCCATTTTTCTTTGGAATAATAACTAATGGAGGAATCCATCGGTTATCAAAAATTGGATAAATGAATCTAACCTCCAAGAGTTTCTTTATTACAGTTTGGACAATATCTCTTAAGGTAGACTTTAATTGCATTTGCAGTTGTTTCACAGGTTTAACATTTTCAATATATATCCTATGAGTGCATACATCAAGATGAAATCTTGACATACCCTTGTATTTCCATGCAAAAGGATTGAAATATTGTTTCAAAATAACAAACAATTTTGCTTTTTGTTCATAAGTCAGCCAACTAATAATGTTCAAGAATTTTCTTGGTTGTACTTCAATTTGTTTCATTCCTAGGAGGATAAAATTTACCCCTTTGTAATTGCTTACTAAGGAGTTCAATGGAAGTAAATTTTCTATGTGCAGATTTTCTAGTTTTTCTCCTTTATCCAAGGTTGATTTCTGTGTGTCTGGACTAAAGGGTTTTTGTGTATCTCCATTGAATTTTATCTCTTCAAGCTCAGGTAAGGTCTTGTTTGAGCATAGTTGGATGTTACTGCAGTCAATAACATTTCTTGTAGTATTTTTACCAGATTCAGCTACATAGACAGGGGCTACCTATCCTGTATTATTCAGATTGGCCATAGGTTGGGCTGGAGGTAGTGGTTGATTTACTTGCTCTATTTGTTGTTGTTGGGATCTCTCTTGAGAAGAATTTAGACTAGGCAACAAATTTTGCATCTCTAGGATATTTTTGAGTTGTGGAAGTAAATGGCATTTATCAGTGATATGTCCTTATGAACAAATGCTACAAGTAGTTGATATGGTTGTTTTGTTCAAGGGATAGTCTTGTATATCTGCCATGATGTCTTCCCAACACCTAGTACAAATTTGTTTATACTACCCTGATGATATGGATATAAAAAGGGTAGTACTAGCAGATGGCTCCTCTAAATTTTTCAAGAGATCTTATGTTTCCTGATAATGAGGATGATGAATTTCTTTCAATTTTTATCAAGAATTTCAAACATAGGCAATTTAACCCCTAAGTGTGAAGATCACCTCCTTGTGGTTTCTTGCTTGTTTTCTAAATGGACTGAAATGCAACTATCAATAATTATTATTTATACCAGTTATTATATTCATATTTTACTCTGAAGTTCACAACTTAGCACAATAATAATTATTTGACTACTTTTACCCTCTAACAACATCGTGTTCCCCGAAAATGATGCCAAAATGATGTGTGTCATTAATAGCATCATTTAATCTTATGATTTATCAATCCGGGGTGGTGTCCAAGGCTATCTACGATAGAAGGTTAGGGTAGAGTACAATTCAAGCATTCATATTTCAAGCATTTATTAGGTGAAATAGATTTTGGTTTAGCCTTTTGGTGTCACACTAAACCTAGTCTACAGAATGGAAACTGAATTAAATTACAGAAATTGAAAACTAAATCTAAGTTGCAAAAATTGACAATTAACTACAATTGCAAGAATTGGAAATTGTTGAATTGAAATCTAATTTACTTTTGCAAAATTGAAATAACAGAATTAAAATGTTGCTGAATTGAAATCCTAAATTACACTTGCAGAATTGAAACCTAGTTTACTCTTGTAGAATTGAAATGATGCTTGGAAATAAAACTTATGCTAAAAACACCTATCAATGTCCTGCCACAAAAGGTCATCAAGCTTCTGCTACAGGAATTGATAGCAAAATGAAATCTGCTGAAAATTGAAAGTTGTTGAAACATAAAAAAATAGGGGAACATGGAAAGTAGAGGAAACAAGGGAAACAAATGTCTAATATAATTTTTCATCTGACACACACACAAATGCTGCATATAAACATAATGGAAAATATAAATAACATCACACAAACTTAAAACAAGAAAATGAAATCTGACAAGCAATCTGTTAATTCTGCTACAACAAAATTATAGAAAAACCTGTCATGAAAATCCTCCTTCTAGGCCTGAAAGTGGGCCCAAGATTCCTGATCTAGAAGAAGGTGGGAAAAAACTCCTTAACTAATTAACAATCACACTTTCTCATGAATATAAATTGACAAAAGAACTGCACTTTTATTGTTGTCAAAACATGCTAAAACTATTACAGAGAATTGTTGTATTGTCCTATTTGTTGCTACTAACTACTCTCCTCTATTCTACTTCCTACTTAGCTCAACCAAGAAGGGAGCTATGTTATTTATAATAAAATATTACAATATATCTCATGCTCAAATCAGCCTATTTGCTATTTTACAGTGATTTGCCAATAATTCTGAATCTAAAATAAGTGTAATTTTGGATAGTTTGTGCTACAACAACACTCATTGGCCCTTAGAAGGCATATTCAGTGGTAGGAGTACATTGGAGGAGTCTTATAATATCTTGTACACCTATATCCACTTTAAAATATCATTTTCCTATCTTACAACTTATTTACCTATTATTCTGCAACTAATCTGGGTCTATTTCAGGATAGGATCAGTTGCATCAGTTGATATTTCCTCATGAGTTATGTCTTCTGGTCAGCAAGGAATGGTGGAGATAGTTGTAGAAATATTTTCCTATATCCCCTCAACCTTAGTTTACCTTTTCAACCACTTAGAAATCATAGATATTCAAAAAGAAGCGTGTTCCCCTATTATTCCGAAGATCTTCGAAATAACTGGTTGTAGGTGCACTTGATGCTCAAAAATACATTCAGAATGTCTATTTTGGCTGTTTATTTTAGGTAGGTCATTTAATACAGCTTCCAAGAGGTGATTCCAACTGATTTCATCCTTCTCCATTGGTAAATTCTAGGCCTTGCCATTCATTGGTAGTTGGCTGGAATTTACATGGTGATTTCTGCATTTTCTTGTTTTTCTTGTTGTTGCCTATTTAGACCATGTGGGAATGCTTCTAAATAGGTCAGATGTCTTATTTAGTCCTTCTGAACTTATTCCATCCATTTCCTCATGCTTTTCTTGACAACTTCAAGGTGTTCCTATAAAGTGACAACTTGCTGATTTTTATATGGTTGTTTTCTGCAGATTTTCAGATTTATGACAGTCCTAAAAATTTGGCTCCAATGTGGATTTCAAACAAGTTGAAGGGCAGGAAAACATTCAAAAACCATTGTGAAGTTAATGGATATCAGCATACCACATTTGGCTAATTGAAATGCATGTTTTTATTTGCTACTTAATCAAGCAAAAACAGTCACAAAATGCTGAAAATAGTCAAAAATAGAGATATAGTGTTCCTAACATAAAATCATGCAAACACTTAACAAATAATATATTCTAATCAACTATTTGGCAATTAAATTTGTCATGTTTGGTAATATGGCAGTTTTTATATGTCAAACATTGTGCAATAATGAGGTATTTTTGGGCCTTATCATCTTTTTATCCTTTATTTTTCTTAGTCATCAAAGGTATCAAGTACTAAGCTATTTTTACCAATCCTTATTTCAACAATAATTTCTATTACTATACTATAAACAAGGTCTATCTTAGGCCCTACCCTATCCATGGGGTTGTGGGATATTAAGGAAGAAAACTCCTACTTATCTAAAATTATCTACATCTTGGAATTTTCTTTGTTATTATCGTATTTCTAGGTTGGCATCTCATCTTATCAACTTAGTGGAGGAAACCATTGATCTTAGAAATATCCTCAATCAATCTGAGAGTAAATGGATGTAAAGAAACTGGGATCTAAGTATATCTTGAGATATTTTTCACAAGTGAGATTTGATTTTCTCTTTTCTTTTTTATATTATATTTTATATCATTGTGGGAAGAGGGAGTTTATAGAAACAAACTACCTCTTTGAGTGAGATAGTCCCATTCATTAACTCAAGAAAATAGTTGTATGTATTTTTTATGTCAATGTTCTAGCTTAGGATTTTTCAACACCTATATAAATGTAGTAAGTGTAATAGCATTAATGATGCATATGGAGGGAATTTGCCAAGGTAAATTTCCCAATTTAAAGCCTCATGGGGAAATTCTAGGAGATAGTATGTTTCTTCACAAAAAATATTTAAACCTTAACTTGGTATCATTATTTGGTAAGTTAGAATAACTTTTTTTCTTATTATGCTCTCTTGATCTTCCTTTTGATGTCAACCATATTGTAACTGGCATCTATTTTTACTTTTGAAGTGGTAGGGAGTATGGGTAGAAATTGGAATTTCTATAGTTGTGATAGCCTCTCTACCTTTTTCTCATTCCATGATCATATTTGATGGAAATTATTAGTTTAGATAATCAAATTTATGCAACCTAGCAACACAACAACACTTAACAACAATGGTTTATTTTGTTGTTTCTCAAACAAATTGAATTTTATCCTTCAAAGCATCAAACTAGTGGAGTACAATTTTTACCTTAGTTATACTTCCCATGATTGTAAGAAAATGTGCTATTTTTAGAATTATATCTTCTCTAGTTCGCAATGTAGCCTACTTATCTAGAACTACTTAATCAATGTCAAAAGTTATGTGTGAATTCTTCTCCATTCATTACATAGGATTTTCTAGGCTTTTATCCTCAACTTCTACTACCAATGCTCACTTTGATAAATGTGCTCCATGTTTTGGTTGAGCTAACATTTCATATTATTTTGATGATTTATAAGGACCACACATAAGAATATATTAGAAAGGAAGAGTATATTTGGAAACCTCAAGTGCTTCAAGCATCTTAGTGATTTATATCTCGCATGGAGTCCTAGGAATTTGGTGTTTCTCTTTTGAAATTTTGTCTTCTAATATTTGGGCCATCACCTTTATACAATCAGTTAACATAGCATCATGCAACAAAAATAAATCCTTTTGTTGTTATTCGTCAACCATCCTAACATCATCCTTCAAAGCATAAAATTGTTAGGATATATACTTTACTTGATAGGTTGAGCAAGGAAAGGAGTTAATTACATTTAAACTTCAAATATTGTACATATATACAATCAAATGTCTTATAGTTGTAGCAAGAGACTCTTGGTATTTCATGTTCTCTTTGATGTTTCATTTTCTCTTTTAGAATCTCTTGTGAGCAAATAATGTAACAATTATCTAACATTACCTTGGTTGTACTCCTAAAGATTGTAGGAAAATGCCTCATTTCTAGAATCTTGGCTTCTTTATCACTCAATGTAGCTCAATTATATGGAATTACTGGAATAATATTAGGAGTCTTAAGTGAATCCTTCTGCATTTTTTGAAGAGAGTCTATTTCAAGGATTTCATCCCCAAAAAGGGATGCTTATTTATAAAAGGGCCCTATAAATTTTCTCTAAACCCTAAGAGCTTGGTTTTTTCAAGATGAAATTGTATGTTTTGTATTATGGTTTAGTTTATTCTTCTATTTTATCTTATCCTCTGGTAAAAATATCTCATACTCTAGTTGTAGGGTCCCCTCTACTTCCACTACATGATTATCTCTACGTAAAGAGAAATCAAAAGTCTCATTATGGAAGAGCAAACATTTCACCAACCTTTGATGATTTATGAGGATCTCACACGATGACATCTTAGATAGGAAAATGAACTTCAAAAAACTTAGGTGCCTCAAGTGTCACAACGAATTAAATCTCAAATGGAATCTCAAGAACTTGATAATATTCTTTTGAAATTTTCTCATCAAGAAAGTAAAATTTTTTGCTAATTCTTTAAACTTTTTATTTCCCCTTCTTCATATTCTAGTTCAATTCCCCTTTTTATTGTTCTTGCATGTTCAAATTTATCATTTTAGAGAGGCACTAATGCTTGATGATCTGATGATATATTTACCTTTTTTATCCCCATAGGTAGAGCATCCTAAAAAATGGGCCCAAATCCCTTGTATTTCAGCTTGATTTTTGCTTCCATCATGGACTCTTATCCTTCTAGGAAAAGTCAAAATTCACATTCTTCTATGAACTCTAATTCTTTATATGAGTAAGGATCAATTGATTCACAATCTTTTTCATCCTTTGCTTCCTTTTGTGTTCTCTTGTTTTTGCTTCTCTTGTTGTGCTATGATAGGTCCTTTATCCTTAAAATGTAAAGATGACCTTCCTATTGTAAGGCCTATTATACCCTTCCCAAAATTTGCTTATTTATTAATAAATTTCTCTTTAGAATATTTTCTCTTACCTCTAGTTTCAACCCCTTGTTTATTAGTGCATATTGCATCATCTTCAAACATTGACTTCTCATATATATTTATAACACTAAAAATGGTTAGAATTGCATTGTTGGGATTGGGAATGCTAGGCATTGATGGTGGAGCCCAGAGTTGTTGGTACATTTTTGTATTATCTATGGGGATAATTTGATATATGATGGTGGCTTGTTGAGCCTAACATTACTGATTATACTGAATAGTTTGAGAATGCTTGATGGTTCCATTGTACTATGTGGGATCATTCCTATAATTACAAAGAAGACACTATGTTGATTCTATCTCTATATTAGTGTTAATAATATTATCATGAGTCTACTTTACTCCTTTATTAATACCTTGTTGAGGCACTTGATCTTTTATCAAGTACAAAGTCTTTTGGGGATGCCAATTCTATGGTTGTTGCCAATATCACTTTACAATATTATTCTAATCTACTAAAGTTTTGATCACCTCCATTATTTCACTCATTGTAAGATTGTTGTTGGATTCATTGCTTGAGTTGGATGGATTAGGTAGGGCTAGAAGAAATGTATAAAAGGCTACAATAGATGATGAGTTTTGTCTAGGGTGAGTAATTATGTAAGACAATGCAGAAGGATGAGTTGAAGTGTTTGGTTGGGAATTAGGAATAGGGAAAATGTTGGGTGTGGAACTAGGTATAGGCATACTCTAAGAAATTTGGACTACAGAGGCCACTGGTGGAGTAGGAGGTATTTTTCCCACTCATATGACAACATCATCTCCTCTAGATGCTTCACACGTATCTAGTGTATGCTGATTAGCATTAAAAACCATTAAAACTAAATTAGATAGTAAACCTTTGATATAATATGGTAATGCTTGTTCTTCATTTGGCCTAATATTTTTTCGTATTCAGTTCAAGGTCCACAAGAATATATTGAATCATATATATTTTCTTAAATATGATTTTATATTGCATTTAATTGAAACAAAACTAACCATATTTTGTGGAACCAAATCTACACATAAATGGTTCCACTATTGATACCCAACTAGTAATTAAATTATTTGGTAATCTCCTATACCACAAGGTAGCTCTATCATAAATATATTAAATCAATAAGCATACCATTATGTCCTCCTCTTGGATGTAGTGAATTTATTTGAGCATAGACACTTTACTGAGGTGGTTTAGTGTCATCTTGTTTCCATTTCATCAAAGGTAGGTAGTGCTTTCCTAGTTGTTGATTGAATAATAGAATAGCCCACCAAATTTAGTGTCCCTTGGTAGGTCTACTTAGAGAATTGTTTTTGTGGCCTAGGAAGCGCTCCTAGATTATTTTTTTGAGAAGGAGGTTGACCATACTCTTGTTGAGGAGGGGGTACATTGCATACAAATGAGGCAAGTATAAATTGTATGGAGTATATGGATATGGAGGATAATAAGACAAAAGGTAATGGGGTAGTGAATTCTTGTAAACCCACTATTGATTCATATGTTATTGAATATTTGGTTGCATATTTTGTAGAAATTGTTATTGAACTTGGGGAATCTATAGGTATTGAGGTATTTGAGGACTTTGAACCCATAACATATTTTTTTGGGAAACAAATTGAAAACTAGATTTTATTGAAGTTCATAATAGTCATCAAAATGCAAAGCATCATCCTAGATCCTCTAGTGTATATACCTACATATATAGATTTTCAAGGTCAAAATTTGTAAAAATTCAAAATTCCGCCTATGGAGCAGTTTACTTAAAAATAAAGTGATTTGCTTACAATTTCAAAGCGATTTGCTAACATAAAGTGATTTGATCTTTGGGTGATCTGCTCACTAATTATGGAGTTAGAAAAAAATAGTACGAAGGGATCCAAGCAAATTGCTCAGAGAAATTTGTTCTCCAATGCCTTCCTATGAGGGAGGGAGGAAGAAACTTATCTTTCCTAGAGAATAACTTCTTAGATTTAGAGTGAATTGCTCATCAAATTTATCTTGGAGAGATTTTATTTTTGGAGCAAATCGCTCACTTATTTTGAGTGAATTTCTTGTTTTGATCTTTGACATGGCTTAGAATATACCATAAGTGATTTCTACTAGTGATAGATGCACATATGAGGTCATATTCTAGTTTTCATAATGCTTAAATGTTGGTGAAGTTGGTGACTTTGCAAAAAAATTTAAAATTTTGGAGTTCATGTTGGAGTCACATTTGCAAAGTACTTATAAAATTTAAGCAAAAATAATAGAAAATTGATCCTTTTTCATTTCAAATTGAGACTAGAATTATAAAATCTAGTCCTTAGTATTAGCAAATCACTCCAAATTTTAGATCAAATTGCTTCCTAATGTTGAATTAGTGAAAATCTCAAGTCTTGTCGGACTGAACGCTTGTCCCTTTCCTGGTGCTTTTAGCAACATAAAAGGTTTAAAATGATTGTGGCATGGTGGTTATAGGGGTGGACCGCATGAAGATCTATGTGGTGGCTTCCAAGGTGAATAGTACAAAATACTATGGTGGCCATAAAGTCAGACAACCTGCCCAGATTCGTGGTGGCTACCGATTCCACCATGTAAATTCAAAAAAGAAAATATTGACTTAGTGAAAGAATTTTTTTATTTCATTAGTGATAAATGTAATTCTAGCATAAGAATTGAGAATTTTATTTCAAATTTGGGAAAAATGAGGGTTTATCCCATTTGCCATGCCAAAAACTATGTTGAATGGAACGTGATGGGCAATTCTTGTGAGCAAATTACTCTGGACTTAGACTATGTAAATATAGATAATTTAGAATAAACAACTTGTGAAACATGGGCGAATCACTCGCATGAACATACTTTGAATATTTTCATATAATAGGATCAAAACAAAGTGAATTGCTCCAACCTTTGAAGTTAATATCCACCTATGGCTAGAGTTAGAAAACAATTATCAAATCCAAGAAAATCGCTTCATCCATGATGAATGTAATTTTGGTGTAAAAATCAAGGAATTTTGCCAAATCTAAGCAATAATATTAGAAAGTGAGTGTTTGGATCACACTAGGCATGCTAGAAACTATGTGGAATAGAGGAATTGTCCTAACTTCTAATTAAATTTTTGCACTCCCAATTCGAGTTTCAACAAGGTCGGAAGAGAGTGCCAACGACTTCTCTCAACCTCTAGGTTTAGGTTGGCTCCCCACTATCCTCATAGAAAACTCCTACACTAATATAAACTAACTTGCATGAAAGTAAAATGAGAAAATAAAAATACAAAAATAAAATAAAATGCAAAAATGAATCTGTTTGAAAGTTTAAGAATGTGAAATATTTAAAGCAAATATAACTTTTACACTATAACAAGAAAGTTTGTGATCAATCAACAATGAGAGGTTGAATAACATCAATGTCCAACCATTCTTTTTATTATGAAATGGATAAACAAATGACAAGATGGTCTAGAAGGGCCATGTCACAACCACCATGCATATGCCAAACCATGAGGGCCATGCCTCTATTGGAATACCTAAGGACTTACCAATTTCTTACAACCTCATGAGTACAAAGCACAATGTGGGTTTCATAGAGTGTAGCTTTGAATTTTTATGGCTAAAAGATAAATATAATGAAGGCCAAAGCCCTATTGGTCAAATATCTGCCTAATCAACAAACACTGTGTTTGTGCGCCCTAGATACGACCAACATTGAAAGGCCGGAGGAAAGAAATGTCCCTCGTGCCAATCTCCAGAGAGGGCTAGTTCCCGAACTAAATCCTACACTAGTTAAAGACTAGAGATGCAAGAAAGAAATAAAAAAATGCAGAAAGAAATGGAAGATATGGCCATAGGCCGAAAGCGTAGGATTTGGGACAGACTAGCAACAAGAATTCTACCAAGTTTTATGACAACATATAACAGAGGGAAAGCAACATAATTTCACTCACACCTTAGCAAAAACAACCTCCAGATTGCATTCCAAAACTAACTCATTTACCAGCAATGTTTTAAATCCAGGAATAGAATTTTAAACTTAATAGCAAGAACATGAGCATAAACAGAAATTCTAGAAATAGAAAGAAATCACACACATAAGGGTGCTTGCAAATTTCAGAAGCCAAGTCTCTTCTATTAATGTAGAAGGCTTAGAAAGTTTTCTTGCAGAATGTCCAACCTCCCTTTACAATTGAATTTTTCTTAGTATTTATAGAGGATTTTGCCTCTTTCATTAAATACATAAGAGAACAAAATGATCACAGATCGGAAATAAAAATGAGGAAATTCCTCCTTGGAATCATTGAAAATCTATTCCTCTGGGACAGTGATCCATATTTCAGGGAACAATTTTTAGGAAACCAGAAACTCGGGCGTTAGTGCACAGATAATTTGGAAAAAATTGAACACCTTGGGAACCTCTCTACGCTTTGAAAATCATGAAAATTCTCCTATTCTTCTCATTCAACTTCTTCTATGCTTGGGATCCATGATATGAGTTACTTATTGCCACCATTATTAAATGTTTCAAATATGGCACTTTGAAATGTTGACTATAATCCTTTTCGACCCCAAAACCGTGTTCGTTTTTAGATAAAAATTACTTCGCCCAATCTCTCTTATTTGGCCCACATGCGTGATCCTTCTTAAAAACACATTCACCCATGGGATGGGCGAACGGGATGTTCACCCCTCAACCAGGGCGAACGCAAAAATATGCTCTTCAAAGTACGTTCACCCAAATGAGGGGTGAACGAGATGTTCGCCCCTCAACTGAGGCGAATGCACTATCATTTTTCTTTCGAGTGAACGTAATTGCATTTGGGTGTTGGAACACGTTCGCCCAGAGGAGGGACGAATGGGACGTTCACCCCTCAACTGGGTCGAATGTGAATACGTTTGTTGTACCTTTTATTTGAACCTTTGAATATCCTTTTTCTTCCTTTGATGTTTCATTCGCCCCAACATGGGACGAATGGGGCGTTTGCTCTGTCTTTGGGGCGAACATGCCATCATCTTCAAAAATTTTAGACTTCTTATATTTTCAACTTAATCATTCAATACTTTCATTTTTTGTACATTCATTAGTGAGGCAAACTTAAACCCTAAATAAAGTTTACAAAAATTCTTATAACACCAATGCAACAAGAGCGCATGTGTAAGCATATAAGGAAATGTGAAATTATTTCTAAAATAAAAGCCGCCATATACAATCAAAACTTCATCACAATATTACCTCAAAATACTCCAACAAAATTCCCAATGTGGCAAGGTGCCAAAATTGCCAATATTTTTGGTAACTCACGGGGTATCCAGCTCGCATGGATGCAAGCAATCCCAAGCCTTTATTCGTTGGGCTACAATGTCCTTCTTTCCAGCTTCCTTGGCTGGCGCCTTTGTTGATGTTGTAGATGTCTTTTGACGCTCTTCTTCCTTAGTGCACTCCTTCTCCTTTGCTTTAGCCACTACTTTGAGGATTTTTGCTCATTCTGCATCCTTTGTTGCCTTCATAACCACTACGGGATCAGTCGTTGCCTGCTCCTCCTACTCTTGAATAGTTTTAGAAATGAATTCGTAGGTACGGACCACCTCATCCCAAGCATGAGTAGTGAATAGGAAGGGGATACTAAGGGACTCATAAACAAAGCAAAGATTTTGAACATCTGTTAAATTGAGGTGCTTCGCTCATTGAGCCAACTCATACAAGGATAGCTCTAGGTGTATGTATTTTTGCATTAGGGACAATACCTGTGCTTCCATGAGGGGCTCATCCTAGGCATCAATTTCAGAGGTATCTTCAACAAAAATTTTCCAGAGTGCTTCCAACTGTTCACTCGATAATGGTTCACCCCACTCATCTATGAAAGTCAAAAATCCCAACTCATCAATAGTCTCAAAATGAGATATGGAAATGGTATGCTCACATTCAATAGTATTTAGGATTGACCGTCCTTCCCTCACCAGGTCCATGCACTGAAAATAACTGTGTAAAGTGACTTTGGCTTTAGACCAGGCGTGATCCATTTCATTGAGAGGGCGAATGTATAAATTGGTATTAGCTAATGCCTGGATCTTCATGGCCATATCCATGTATGTCGTGAGCCTTTCCTCCATGTTTTCAATTAATTGTTGTCCTAACTGTATCTGTATATGTGCCTCCCACAAATAGTGAAACACTTTTACTGCTTGCATTGCCAATTTCTCATAGTTTTGTGTAGAGCGAAGACGTGTCCCTTTGATATTTTTTGGTGAGAAACCAACAGCCTATGTTGATTTCTTAGCTAACTGCTTCTTCATCTCCTCAAGCTACTACTGGAGCTTATGCATTTCAATCCTAGTGGTATCGCGCTCCTTTAAGTGCACTTTGACCTATTGGCGCAAATATTCATTTTTGGTGGTCATCTTCTCCTCCTACGCTCTACTTTTTGCCAAGGCAGTCTCAACTCAATAATCTTGTTTTAATTTTCAAAATATTTCTCTTCATAATGCTCATTGTGCAAATATACTGAGCTCATATCCACTTGTATGTTACCCATATTTTCTATTGGATTTATCCTGGTGAGGTCCTCTGTGACAGTCTCGCTGACATAGTCACTTGGAAACATTTCTCCCTGTGGCTTCTGAACCAAGGGTGTGAGTTTAGTGTGATGAGCTTCCATGGTAACAAGATCAAAGGTGACCTTCTTGATTGGTCGAGCTGGAGCCAGGGCCTCTTTTCTTCGTATGCTCTTAAACCATTGCGAAGGGCTCATATGTTCTTGGTTGATCTTTTCTACATAGGGCTACTTATGGGCCACCTGTACATCAGGAACTATCTGCAACTCCAAAAATGGGGTAAACGAGGCCAAAACATATGAGTGTCTGGGCTTATTAGAGGCGGATGATATAGTCAAAAGGGGTGGAATGGAAACAATGGGCGGTATGGAAATGGCATACTTAATGGAGGAGGCGGGCTCAGTTGTAGTTATGCTTACTCTGGGAGGAGCTTGCATAATTACAGCCTCAATGGTAGTGGAGGTGGCAATGGAAGGAGAAGGGCATGAAAAGGGATTCGGTCCTAACATGTACAAACTAAAAGAAATGGAAGATGAAGGAATGAGAATAGAGGAAGGAGCAGCAGTGATTTCGGGAGCAGAAGAAGATGGAAGGGAAAAGGATGTAGATGGAATACTAAAATGTGAATAAATGGAGATCGATGATGATGGAAGTGGAACAAATGAAAGTGAAACAAAAATCACTACATGCTCCAAAGGAGATGGAAGAGGGAACGTACCTTCGGGTGCAGGCATCGTGTGACATGGGGATGCGGGCGGTTGTAAAATTATATCTTCCTGTTGCGTGACCACCCTCTCTTCAATGTTCGGGTTTTCTTCACCATCCATAATTTCCATGTGGGAGCTCTCTGACTGATAATATTCCTCCTATCCTTGCACCATTGGAAATATCTGCATAAATTTGGTTGGGAGCTCTACCGCGGGAGAAGGAGTTACAACTGCTATCGACACGTCAAAAACTATGGGAACCACTACAACTATCACTGTGGAAACTATGGCAATCAAAATTGAAGTAATGGGAGCAACTGAGGCCGCAAAAATGGAAGTCACAACTGCACTGGTCCTGGTCCTGTCTGTGTTGACAAAGGAATCTTCTCTTCCTTAGTTTTCACCACCTTTGGAAATGGGGGCGCCAGCGACGGAAATTTGCTGCAGGGAGGCGTGAGAAGGAATTCTGGAGGCGGAAGCGAATTTTTTTTTTTTTAATTATTTCCGCGACGTGATTTTATTTATCACTGCATCGCGTGATTAATTTATTAAAAAAAAAAACAGGCAGGACTCAACCTGCTTTGAACGCAGACGCAGCGCAGGACTCAGCCTGCGGCGTCCCTGTTTTGGACGCAGCGCAATCGCTGCGTGCTGCAAGCGGACTGACGTCCGTGCACCCCCCCCCTGCGCAGCGAAAACACTGTGTGCGGCAGCCTCCTCGCCCTCCCCGGTTGGAGGCTGTGCGTTGCCCCCCACCGTCCAGCGCTGACGTAATATTTACGTCCAGCGCGCGGACGCGAAGGTGGGAAGGAGGGCCACCCCCCCGGACGCCCGCTCCACGTGGACTACGTGCGTCGGGACCCGCGCGCAGACGCACGGGCCCAGACGGACGCGTGTCGCGAGGGAGCCCCCCCCAACCCGCGCGGGAATTTCAAATTTCCCACGCGGGTATAAACCCCCCCTCTAGTCGGATTGAACAGAGGAGGGGAGGAGCGCTGCGGACAAGGAGGTCCGCGCAGAAGGGGAAATAAAAAAAAAAAAAAAAGAGCAGCCCTTCCCGCCCCCCCTTCCCGAAAATTAAAAAAAAAACGAAATGCACCCCACCCCCCCCGTTGAGCGGATAGCACGGGGGACGAAGCTGATTTGCAGCGGGAAGCAATTTTTTTTTAAAATCCACAGTGAGCGGCCGCCAGCGTGCGCGGAAGCAGCAACCGAGCAACCGGAGGCCGCAGCAGAGGAGGAGGAGCATTCGGGTGAAAGACGAGGGTCTCCACAGATCCTTCCGGATCAGCCCGCAAGCTCACTTGGTAGTGAGCTGTGCGGTAAGGCTCAGGGAGCCTCGGTGCCGGGGGTTCAAATCCCGCCGACTCCCCCTAAGGTATAAATTTTTTTTTTTCAAAGTTTTTTTTTAATTATTATTTTTTAAATTAAAATTTTTAATTTTAATTTATTTTTTATATAGTTTTTAAACTTTATAAATTAAAATTTAATTTTAATTTATTTTTTATAAGTTTTAAAACTATATAAATTAAAATTATTTATTTTAATTTTAAATATATAATAATTATTAAAAATGCTTTGTTAAAGAAATTTTTTTAAGGGGGGATATTTTTTCAAAAAATCAAAGGGGGATTGTGAGTAATTTTTCGAAAAAAGCAATTTGGCGAATTGTAAAAGGTGCATTTTCGGCTGCGACCGACACCTTGTGGGTTATTCTTGTGGGCATTTTTTTTGTTGTATGTTGCATATTTCATTTTTGCACTATAACATTAAAAATTAAAATCAAAACACTCCCTAAGTCCCCGGAATAATTAAAACCCATCCGTGCAATTTATTGCACTGCAGCGTTCGGTATTTGTGATACCTCTGGCCAGCACTTACAGGTAAAGCTGTCGTGATTTGGCTACTGTATCCGCCGCCTAATATAGCCGCTACAACGACGTCTGAGCTTGTTCTCTATAAATCGTCGGGGAGAGATAAGTTAGCCATTTTTGCATTTTTTTACTCCATCCACTACCCTTTATCGCACTTGTGTTTAGGCGTAAATCCTGACGAAGTATTCTTCATAGTGTTTAGGGGAAGTTACGCCCCACGCATGAGAAGAATCTTCTATGGTAGGTGCCATCAACAAGGCGATTCCCTTTCAGCACCGCTTATGTTCCACGTATCGTATGATCTCTAAAACTCACCTATAGTCTCCCTCACGTAAGGGCGGGTGATTTTTGTTGATCTTTCTAAATACCTATAGTTTCCCTCACGTAAGGGCGGGTATTTTGTACGGTATATTGGCCTAGCAAAAGGTATATCGAAAGGGGGACCAATTGGTGATATAAGGAACCTTCACTATGGCCGCTGTTGCAAAGTTGATGACTGATCCGCATCAGTTATTGAAAGGTCCAAATTATACACCATGGAAACATAAGATGAAGGCAATTCTCCAAATGGAAGATTTGTGGGATATTGTTACTGGAGTAGCAACTAGGCCTTCACCAACAGCAGGATCCACAGGTCCTTCCGCAGATCAGATAGCTTTTGACAAGAAAGACAGTAGAGCAAAGGTGCTCATTTTGTTTGTTGTTTCAGATGAAGTGCAACCTCATATAGCTGACAAAGCAAGTGGTAAAGAGGCATGGGATGCCCTTAGAACCATCTATGAGGGAAAGAATGAATCCACCATTCTTCATCTTCAACAACAACTTCATAACCTGAGTTTGAGACAGGGTGAAACAGTTGAACTCTTTCTATGCAGAGTGTCTGAGTTGAAAGAGAAATTGAGTTCTTTGGGAGATACTGTGGACGAAAAGCTTCTCATTTCACTTGTGATGAGAGCTTTACCTTCTTCATTTGATATGTTGATAACCTCCATCCAGGTGTCTCAACGACAAATTACCTACATCGAGTTGGTCAATCTGGCTTCAACAACAGGAGGCACGCCAACTTCACAAGGATGATTCTTCCAATACAACCCTATACACCAACAGCAGTGGTTCTAGGAAGAAAGGTAATGGGCAAAAAGGAGGCAACTTTCGTAAAGGAGGAAATTCTCAACAAGATACGAAAGGAAAGGGCAAACAACCTCAATAGAAGAAGAGGTGGTGCAAGATCTGTGAGAAAGACAACCATGACACCAACAGTGTTGGCATAAGAACAAGCAGAAAGGCCAAAAAAAACCACAAAATAAGAACAAGCAACCCTAGGTGAATGTTGTCGTTGAAGAATCCGACTCGTATTCCGAATGGGCACACAAGGTGCTCATGACTACCACGGATTCCACACAGAGGGATCCTATTTGGTATGTCGATTCTGGAGCTAGCAAACATATGATCGGCGACGGATCGTGGTTTGAATCATTTGTGGCCAAAGAGGGCAAACCCGTCACCATTGCCGATGATAAAACCTACAGGGTTCAGTGGAGAGGGTACAGTTTCAGTCACTCTTCCTGATGGCAAGTGTCAGATTGACAAAGTCCTCTATGTTCCGGGATTGGCCAACAATTTGTTGTCAGTGACACAAATCCTGGATAGAAATATGGTTGTCAACTTTCGTGTTGAGAATGGAAAGAAGTGTTGTACCATTACCAGGAAGGGTAAGCAGATTGCAACAGCTTCATATAAGCACGGCTTATTTGCACTAGATGCTATCTCTACTCCACATGTTGCCATGACTGTCTCTACCAAGGAGGCAACTTCCCTATGGCACAAGAGATATGGGCATCTTAGTTCTTGCTACTTACTTGAGCTCAGCAAGTATGAGATGGTAAAGGGTCTTCCTTCCCTTTCTCGCCACATTGCCGCTGTGCTCCGACCGCTTGGCAGAAAGCAAAGATAGAGTACCATTTGAGAAGAGCTCTACAAGAGCACGAAAACCTCTCGGAGTTAATTCACACCGATCTATGCGGTCCTTTCACACCCAACACTTGTGGAGGGAAGAGGTACTTTCAGTTATTCGTAGATGACTACTCACGAAAGATGTGGGTTTTCTTTCTCCAACCGAAATCTGAAGCTTTCGCATTCTTCCAGCAGCTCAAGAAATCCGTTGAGAAGGAGTCGGAGCTTCTATTAAAACCCTCCGCTCGTATCGAGGGGGAGAGTTTACCTCTAATGAATTTTTTGCATTCCTAGATAAGCATGGAATCAAGAGACAGCTTAACAATCGCCTATACTCCTCAAAGAAATGGAGTTGCCGAGAGAAGGAACCGTTCTATCATGGAAATGGTTCGTTGTATGCTCACAGGAGCTACTCTTGGGCAACAATATTGGGCAGAAGCTGTCACCACTGCAGAGTGTATCTATTGAATAGGGCACCCACAAAGGCCCTAAAAGGAATGACTCCACAGGAAGCATGGAGTGGTCGAAAACCCTCCATATCTCATCTACGTATTTTTGGATGTCACGCTTTCATGCACATACCGAAAGAGAAAAGGAAGAAGCTAGATGAGAAAACACTGAGATGTATTTTTCTTGGTTATTCTGAGCACTCTAAAGGATATCGGTTGATAGATCCTTTGACCAAGAAAATTCATATCAGCAGAGATGTTGTCTTTGATGAAGCTTTCACATCACAGAGCACATCTAAAGTACACCAAGATATTGTGGAATCTAAGGAAGAGAAGATTCCTTCGTCAACACAGACATGGAGGTCCTTCTACATCTTCTTCAACTCCACCGAAGAAGAATCCTAAATGGTGTACAAATACAATCGGAGATGCAAATTTATCCACTCCTCCCAATTTGAATTTGGATAGACCTCGTACACGCATTATGGCTCAAAAGGAAAGAGAAGCCAAAGAAACTGGTGAGGTTGATGATCTTTGTCAATCTTTTGAGGAACTTTCTGTGACTCCAAGTACAGAAGTAGAGGATATGGATATTGATGATGACAGGGCGTTCATGTCTACCATAGATGATCTTGAACCTGCATCAGTGCAAGATGCTCTCAGTGAGCCTCAATGGAAGGCCGCTATGGATACAGAGTATGAGTCTTTGATGAAGAATAAAACTTGGAAGCTTGTTGATCTGCCGCATGGAAAGAAACCCATTGGCTGCAAATGGGTATATAAAGTCAAGTACAAGGCAGATGGAACAATTGATAAGCATAAGGCCCGTCTTGTTGCAAAGGGCTATGCTCAAAAGGAAGGCATTGACTACGAGGAAACTTTTGCACCTACCGCTCGGATGACCACAATTCGGGTTATGTGTGCTATGCCAGCACAATATGGGTGGAAAGTTCACCAGATGGATGTCAAAAGTGCCTTTCTAAATGGTGATCTCCAAGAAGAAGTCTATATGAATCACCTCGAAGGATTTGAAGTGGAAGGCCAAGAGCAGAAGGTTTGCAAATTGGTCAAATCCTTATATGGTCCGAAACAAGCTCCTCGAGCTTGGTATATAAAAATGGACAATCACCTTATGCAAGCATGGATTTAAGAGATGTCCGTCGGATGCAAACCTCTATTTCAAGAAACAGGGTTCCGAGATAGTGTTGCTTGTACTCTATGTGGATGATCTCGCTCATTACAGGGAGTTCGTAAACTATGATCTCTACTCGTCAAAAGAAACTTGTGCAAATATTTTGAGATGACAGATCTCGGACTTCTCCATTACTTGTCTTGGTCCTGGAATTCAGCCGTAAGGAGCACTCCATCAAAGTGTCTCGTAAAAAATATGCCAAGACATTGCTGGAAAAATATCGCATGATTGATTGCAAGCCAATGGCAACTCCGATGGAGAATGGACTTCAGTTATCGCGATATGATGATTCACCTCAGGTAGATGGTACTCTCTATCGACAGTTGATTGGGAGTCTCATATATCTGACCAATACTAGGCCGGATCTCGTATTTGCTGTCAACTATCTTTCGAGGTTCATGCAGGAGCCTAAGACCACTCATTGGAAAGCAAAGAAAACGTGTTCTTCACTATGTCCGTGGTACTATGGAATATGGCCTAGAATACAAGAGGAACAACAAATTCTTCTTGCAAGGATACACGGACTCCGACTATGCCGGATCATTTGATGATCGCAAGTCAACTTCTGGATACATTTTTCATCTGGGATCCGGTCCTGTCTCTTGGCACAACAAGAAGCAACAGGTGGTTGCTATTTCATCAACAGAGGCAGAATATCGCGCCGCACGTGAAGCTGTGTGCGAAGTGATATGGTTACGTCGCATTCTGACAAGTATGGGCCATCCATCAAAATCTCCAATACACTTGTTTTGCGACAATCGTGGTGTTCTGAACCTCGTCAAGAATCCACTCCATCATGAAAGAACAAAGCACATTGACACACAATGTCATTTCATTCGAGATGAAGTTCCAAAGCACCGAATTCAGCTTCAAAGACATTCCCACCGATGCTCAAGTTGCGTACATTTTCACTAAGGCACTTGGACGTGTCAAATTTGAATTGTTTCTGCAGCTCACTTTGTATTGCAAAATGATGTAAGGGGATGTTAGTAGTCTAGTATAGCTATTAGTTATTACATTACCCAAATAATGTAATAAAGGGGGATGTTAGCGTACTTACTTCTTTGTCTATTTCATTATTTAGCTCACTGTTACAACCATGTAACAGTTCTCTGTTTACGCTGTTCAGCTCAGTGCTATTCACGGCATTGTAATCGTTATTTAAACGTCTGCTCAATAATATGATTTTGTTCCTGATTTTTACATCATCGCCCTTCTGGATGCGTTCTCCCGTAACAGGGGTGAACAACTTGTTCACCCATCATTCAGGGTGAACGCGATGTCAATCTGATGCTCGTTGTCACTGAACCTAATGTTTGATCGGTGAATTAATTTCACCCCTTTCACAAGGTGAACGACTGAGTTAAATTCATCTAGGGTGAACACATACCCAAATATATTCCTTTATATCCATTTTGCTCCTTAATTTTCCTCATGCGAAGTTACTGTGCTAAGGAATTTAGTTCTTCTTTTTGCCATATTGCTCAGTTGCTTCATCCTTAAGGTGAATAGTCCTCTCACCTCTACTTGGGGCAAATGTATTTTGCACATAATGTATTTCCATAGCCGATGAACCTGTCACTTGGGCGAAGGTGCCCATTGGATAAATGTTTTGCCTTTCTTTCTCTTTTTTATTTTCTTTTTTATTTTTTATTTTTAGTTTTTATATTTATACATAGCATCAATGATCAAATAACAATAACATATTAAAAACAATATTTACATATATACAAAGTGGTGCCTTACCAAAAATCATGATTGAATATAGGCATTCAAATGAAGGCCATTTACTGGAATAGGGAGATCGTATCCTTCCAGATCACAAAGGTGGTAAGAATTTGCTGAATTCATGTAGAAATTTGGAAAGGACCCTCCCATATAGTATCGAATTTGTGGTGATTCCCAGGCTTGGACTTCTTCTCATTCCATTTCAAAACAAAGTCTCCCACTTGGAAACTGTGCTTGGTTGTTTTCTTTCCAAACCACTTCCTCGTTTCTCTAGTGTACTCGATGAATACTTGATAATACCACTCCCTATCCTCTTCTAACTACATCAACTGTGCTAACCTTGCACTCATAGGATCATATTCTTCATTTTTATTTTGGAACAACTACAATGTTTGAAGTATCGACAACTCAATATGAGTGGGAAGAACAACTTCTTTCCCATAAACTAAGGCATACGAGAAAGTCTTGATAGATTTATTTACTGAGATACGATCTGCCCAAAGCACTTGATTCAACATGTGCCAACTCCTTTTGTTGCTGCCCATTGTCCATTTTAATATTCGTAGCAAATTTTTATTGGTAGACTCAACCAACCCATTCCCTTGTGGATAACAATTGGATGATATCTTCTGATAAATACCATATTTGCTAGTGAACTCTGTAATTTTGGCACCAATGAAATGAGTGCCATTATCAATTACAATCGAATTCGGGATGCCGAAACGAATAACGATCCCTTCAAGAAAGTATATAACAATAGCTTGATTGGCCTTCTTAGAGAGAATAGCTTTTGCCCATCTGGTGAAATAATCAATCATCATTAAGATGTACTTATGCTCCATGAAATAATGTGGATCAATAACCCCATTGAAGTTAATGCCCACTGTTGAAAAGGTTTTTCCACTTGGATCAAATGTAGGGGCAAAGCCCCTTTCCTAGTTCTACCAATGTATCACTGACAACTATCATAATTTTGGCTTACTTTATGAGCATCAATGAACAGAGTGGGCCAGAAGTAACTTGCTCAGATAATCTTCAAATCCATGGGCTTGCCTACGTAGTGACCTCTAGACAGTCCAGAATGAAATTCCTCCAATGTCTTCTTCCTTTCGGACCCTTTCACACAGCTAAGAAGAATTCCATTGATTTTTTTATGATACAATCCATTGGGTAACGATACATACTTGAGTGCTTGCAGTCTAAACCTCCGACATTGTGAAGAATCAAGGTGAGATGGACATATTCTAGAAGTAAATTAGTTGATCAATTCTTCTATCCAATCATGATCGCTCATAGTATGATTTGTGCAAATTCTTTCACCAGTGTCCTCTTCACATACTGCATCAAATGTCTTAGAGGCATCACTCTTAGATAGCTCCTGACATAAATCTCACCCAGGAACCAAATTTATTGGTAGGATCTCCCATATCGTGTTCTTGAATTTTTGAGACCCAACCTGCCCTTTTATCGTCTAGTTCTCCTTGGAGTATAAAATTTTGAACATCAGGATGAATAACATAAGCTACAGTATTGCTCTGAGAAACTAAGTGTTGGAACTTCTTCAATGATTTCACCACTAAATATACTTTCTTCTCAATAAAATTGTACTTCTCCTAATGCGGTACAATAACTTGGCTTAGGAAGGCAATTGACTTCTCTTCTCCATCTTCCTATTTCTGTGTCAACATTGCAGCATAGATTTCTTGCTCCCCCACTACATAGAGAATGAAGTCTTTCGAATAGTCAAGATTAATTAAAACTGGAGCTTGCATGATTCTTTCTTTGATTTCCTGAAAAGCTCTTCTCCTAAATTTCGTCCACTTAAATTCAGTATTATTTTTCAAAAGCTCAGTCATGGGTTTCACAACTTGAGCAAAATCGACAATAAATTTGTGAATGAAATTTATTTGACTGAAGAAATATTGTAGGTCTTTCTTATTAGCAAGCAATGACAATTTCATGAGTGCTTCAACCCTTGCAGGATCAATCGCTAATACTTCCTATGATATTACATGACCCAACAATTTTCCTTCTTTAACAGCAAAGATTGACTTCTTTGGATTAATGGAAATCCTGAACTCGTGACACTTCTCGAAAACCTATCTTAAATGAACAATATGGTCTTCTCTATGGTGCAAAAACACAGTCATATCATCAAGATATATCACAATAATTATATTTAGTAACTCATCAAAGGCGATGCCTATGGCTCTCTGGAAGGTAGCACCGGCGTTTGAAAGCCCAAAGGGCATCCGCTGGTAGGCAAAGGTGCCCCAATTGGTGGTTAATGTAGTTTTATATTGGTCCTCGTCCTTCACCCATATTTGATTATATCTGGAGAAACCATATAACAATGAGAATATTTGTGCACCAGCAACCACATGAATAATTTGATCAATCTGGGGTAGGAGATTACGATCTTTAAGCGATGTATGATTCAGGTTGCAACAATCAACACACAACCGAATATCTATGTTCTTCTTTCTTACTGGGACTAGGTTTGTCACCCATGTCGAGTGCTTGATCGGATATATTATCTTTGCTTCCAACATCTTCAACAATTTCGCCTTCATGAGCACTTCAATTTTAGGATTGACAGGGCGCTACTTTTTTTGAAAAGGCTTTACCCCCTCCTGTAGCTCTATGGTATGCTGGATCACATTCTTGTCATATCCCTTTAAATATTGGTAGCTCCATGCCACAATGTCGGGGTATTCATAGCAAAAGTTTTTAATTCCTTCAAGTTCATCCGGTACATAATCGATCTTGATTTTGATAACCTTTTCTAGTTCCAACTGCAATTCTTTGTACTCCTTAGCGTCAACCTTAATTCTGTGCTTGTCAGCTCTATCATTCTGATAAAATAAACTCTCCAATGAAATTAATTCTCTGGGGATATGGTTATTCTTTAATTGAATCATCCATTCTTTCTCTTCCTCGGTAAGCACTCTGTCATCTACGCTAGCAACTTCTCTAAGCAGAAAATTGACTATTTGTTCATCATTGTCGAATACTTGCCAGTAAAGGTTCTTATTCGGGACTGAAGGTCTATAGATCACCCTGACAATATTGGGCTTCCAAACCACTTGCTTCGTAGGATAATAATTTGCACCAAGAGAGGCTAAAATATCTGCATGTTTATTCTACTCCCAAGAGATCGCCTAAATGTTCAAAGCCGTGAAAGCTTAAAATAATTCCAAGACCTTATTGCGATAGGATTTAAGGTTTTTGTTGCTTTGATATACATCTATTAATGGTCTGGTTGAAAATAATCTCAAAGTCACCAAAAATTTGTAGCTGCTTAATGCCTAACTTTTCAACATTTTTCAACCTAAGGCATAATGCTTCATATTCAGCTACGTTATTCGTACAACTCCAAGTCAACCTATAAGAATAAGTTTTTGTAACACTTTTGGAGATATCAATACGAAACTAGCTCTTATGCCATTCTTACATCTAGTGCCATCAAAATACAATTCCCATAACTGATCCGTGTCGAAATCCTGAGAATTAGAGACCTCTTCTTTAGTTTGTTCAAGCTTGGTTATTGAGTAATAACCAATATATGTCCCGATCATGGCATTAAAATCTGAGTAAAAACTCATCTTCTAGGTGAAGCTCACCCAATGCCTCTCCCACCAATTCAACCTCTTCTAGCTCTTCAGTCATCATGTTTACTGCACCTGGAGATTGTTCTTCCTATTACAGCTTCTCAATGTGAAAATGTGAAGGATTTTCATTATGGATATGAATGCTTTTTCCCTTGGATGGTATCTCCAAATGTGAATAGTCTAAGGAAAGGTATCCTACCAGCTTAGCCATGAACTCTCTTAAGAGGCACATGCTAAAATAGGGCTCCAAGTCAACTACTACCACTTCTTGAATGACTGTGATTTGCGACATACTATGGAGGACAATAGGGATGTCTTTGATCACTCCCATTGTCTTGACCGGAGTCCTATCTAGCTGTAACACTCCTGGACTGCTTCTTGTATATTCCATCCCCATCACTTCACATACTGCCTTTGGCATGACAATATTTGCAGCTCCAAAGTTGATCATACAGTTGTGTACAATCCACCCTTCCATTCTGAATGAAAAATAAAATGGGGGAGGCCTATTTTTTCCTATCGTAGAAGTGGGCAGTGCTTGCGCTAGGACTATTTGAGAAGAAAATTTCTTTTGATATTTAGCAGTCTTCAAGGATTCTTGCAACAAATCAATTTGTCCTGGCAATTGTAGCGCATCATACAGGCTAACTTTAGCTGGAATCCTCTTCATTTCCTCTACAATGTTATAACTTGAGATAGTAGAAACCTTCTCTTATGGAGCTCATTCATATTTGTCTCGGTATTGTTGAGTAGCTTCTACTCTTCGTCTTTTCATCAAGGATGGGTACTTAAGTCGCTCCCTAGCCTGCTCTTTTGTTTCGCTCTATGTTTGAGCAGCTGCTATAGGTTGCAAAGTTGATGTCTTAGTTTACACTTTCTCTTGAGCTTGCTTAGGCAATAAGTCTCTTAACTTGATAGAATCTTACTCCTTAGTCCTCACACCAGACACTTTTGCTAGAGGTGACCACTTGTCATTTTGTACTTTTGGTTCTGTAGGCACCCTTAAAGGTTTGAGCTCAACTGGATCCATAGTTACTGGCTTCTTTTTGGACCTCATGAGGACTGAAACTTGTTCCAAATATGGCATCATAAAATTGTGTTCAAATTCTCTAATAATATTAACTTGTCCTCCAATCGAACTCTTTGCTAGCGTTTGCACATAATTCTTATGCACCATGCAATTTTCTTCTCCATGAGGATCATTGCATGTCGAGCACCAATATGCCTTTTTTGTTGTGTTAGTCTCCTCATTTGCCATCATTGTTGGGCTCTTTTCAGGGCCCCTACTAGTAGAAGCTTGTTCTCTTGTAATTTGCAGGGTTTGAAATCTCCTAGACCAGAACTCAACCTCTGCTTGCTTCTTCCTTACTATGGTAAGCTCATTGGATATTGTCCTTAAGGCTGTGTTGTTAGACTTTACTTCTTGCAACAATGTCATGAGAGGGTCTGGATTAGAAGATATGGTCAGTGTTGGCAAGGGTAAAGACGCTTGCAGTGTAGGTAGCAACAATGGGATCGGAGGTGCTAGCAATACTGGGAAAGGGATAGGTGTCAGAAATTGGGGAACTAATTGAGTCAGCACTTGAGAAAATCATGAGGTCGAACATTGCGGGATAGGGATCGGAGCAACATGAGGTGGGCTAGAACTCCATGAGGGAACCGGGTACATGGAATACATGGGTTGCAAAAATGTGCTTGAATATAAATATTGTGGGAGGTCAGGGATAATGGGCATAGTCATCTTCGAGGGAAGCCTACCTACAACAATCAATTCAGATTCAACTTTTTGAGCTTGCGTATACAAGTTTGGAAATGTAGTCACATTGGCCTATCGTACAACCATACCAATTTTAGTGCTAAACACCCTGAGATAATAGAACACAGATTGCTCGTGTGGGCCATAAACCATTAGGGACTCTTTGCCAGCTTCACACAAACCTGACGTTAAATTCAACTATATCTTCTTGCGGATGCCTTTAAATTGTTGTAAATTGGTGCAAAAAGGAATATGGATCAACTTGTTCATGAAAATTTTTAATTAGCAATTCTTCCAACTGGTCCCATGAGGTAATAGTTCCTGGTTGCAGTGATCGGTACTAATACAACAATTTCCCTCTCAGTGACAATATCGACAACATTCTCATTACATCCTTGTTTGTTATGTCATGGATTGTCACCAAAGAAGCCACATCTTGGATATGCTCATATGTAGTTTTACCGGTACCGTCATAGGTCGACAAAGCTTTCAAAGCAGCTTGCGGGACCAAATTCTGTGCTTACAAGTTCAAAGCCCCCGAGCTATTCCAAGTTGGGAACTGCCTTAGTGGATGATTTTGAGCCATATGGACTGGTATATGGGGTGTATGGATAAGGCTCGTGGTCGTATGAGGTGGAGGTGGAGGAAAACTTATGGTGGCACGTACTAGGCTTACAAGAATAGAAAATACACTAGCTAATCGTGAGGACGTAACATATGGTATATGGGATATATGGGGTAATGAGGGCGTACACCGAAAAGTGGTATGTTACCCCAAACTTTGAATATCAAGTTTGTAGAACTCAATTTGATGATCTAGATTATTGGCCTTCGATCTTGTATTCATGAGACAACTATCATTGCTCATGTTCGGAAATGTTTGGGTGTAATCGAGTCGCTAGATGTTCTAATGTCACAACACGAAAGCAAACATCAAACCTTAATACCGTTAGAAATGGAAAATTTGAAGTCCCACTAGGCATGTCAAAAACTATTGGTCAAATATCTGCCTAATCAACAAGCACTGCATTTGTGTGCCCTAGATACGACCAAAATTGAAAGGCCAAAGGAAAGAAATATCCCCCGTGCCAATCTCTAGATAGGTCTGGTTCTCGAACTAAATCCTACACTAGTTGAAGACTAGAGATGCAGGAAAGAAATTAGAAAATGTAGAAAGAAATGGGAAATATGGCCACAAGCCAAAAGTGTAGGATTTGGGGTAGACTAGCAGCAATAATTCTACCAAGTTTTATGACAACATATAACAAAGGGAAAGCAAAAGAACTCCACTCACACCTTAGCAGAAACAACCTCCGGATTGCATTCCAAAACTAACTCATTTACCAACAATGTTTTAAATCTAGGAATAGAATTTTAAACTTAACAACAGGAACATGAGCATAAACATAAATGCTAAAAACAGAAAGAAATCACATACATAAGGGTTCTTGCAAATTTCAAAAGCCAAGTCTCTTCTATCAATGTAGAAGGCTTAGAAAGTTTTCTCGTAGAATTTCCAACCTCCCTTTACAATAGAAATTTGCTTAGTATTTTTAGAGGATTTTACCTCTTTCATTAAATACACAAGAGAACAAAATGATCACAGATCAGAAAAAAATGAGAAAATTCCTCCTTGGAATAATTGAAATCTATTCTTCTGGTACAGTGATCCATATTTTAGGGAACAATTTCCAGGAAACCAGTAACTCGGGCGTCGGTGCACAGATAATTTGGAAAACATTGAATGCCTTGGGAACCTCTCTACGCTTTGAAAATCATGAAAATTCTCTTGCTCTTCTCATTCAACTTCTTCTATGCTTGGGATCCATGATATGAGTTACTTATTGCCACCATTAATAAATGTTTCAAATCTGGCATTTTAAAATGTTGACTATAATCCTTTTCGACCTCAAAACTGCGTTTGCATTTAGATAAAAACCGCTTCACCCAATTGTTTTTTATTTGGCCCGTGCATGCGATCCTTCTTCAAAACATGTTCACCCATGGGAGGGGCAAACAGGACGTTCACCCCTCAACTGGGGCAAACGCAACAATATGCTCTTCAAAGTACATTCGCCCAAAGGAGGGGTGAACGGGACGGTCGCCCCTCAACTGGGGTGAACGCACTGTCATTTTGCTTTCAGGTGAACGTAATTGCATTCATATATTGGAACACGTTCACCCAGAGGAGGGACTAATGGGACGTTTTCCCCTCAACTGGGGCGAATGCGAATACGTTTGCTGCACCTTTTATTTGAACCTTTGAATATCCTTTTTCTTCCTTTGATGTTTCATTCACCCCGACATGGGACGAACGCGTCGTCGCATTCAAAACTTTTAGACTTCTTATATTTTCAACTTAATCATTCAATACTTTCATTTTTGGTACATTCATTAGTGAGGTAAACTTAAACCTTGAATGAAGTTTACAAAAATTCTTATAAAACCAATGCAAAAAGAGTGCATGCATAAGCATATAAGAAACATGTGAAATTATTCCTAATATAAGGGTCGCCATATACAATCAAAACTTCATCACAATATTGCCTCAAAATACTCCAACAAAATTTCCAATGTGGCAAGGTGCCAAAATTGCCAACAAGCCCCCAATTTATAGTAAGAGACCCTTTGAGTTACCTAGGGTAAGACTAAATATTTAGGGGCTTATTCAGCAAAATGATACACCACCAAATCAATTATGCCTCTTACAAGCTTAAAAGCTTCCAAAATGACTTAGTACGCCACTACATGTCAAAATATTGCTTTTTAAAAGATTTGCCTTGTGATCCGCACCTTTAATTTACCTTTATGATTACCCAAGTGGTTTGCTCTGGTTTGATGAGTGAATCGCTCATATTTATGAACAGATTGGCATCTTTTACTGAGCAAATCACTTCCTTAAGCCAATTAGTCAATTTTTGCGAGCAAATCAATATGAGTGAATCGCTCTTACAAGACAAAATTCTCATTTTGAAGACAACCAAATTTTGTCAATTTTATAAACTTTGTTGTTTTACAATATTGTTCCTAGGTTTGCAAAATATATATTTGATGGCTAATTTCTTACAATTAGAGGGTAGTAGTTGAGATACTATTAGCATCAAAGTGTCATCACTATCGAATGATAGTGCTTTAGGATAGTAGAGGTATCTCCTCCTACCTCTATTTCCTTAATCAATGCTAAACAATGCACATAGATGCCAACTAAAATAAAAAAAAATCCTTTTGTTGATGATCAAGGCACAAAGTAGGAGGATCATTGCTACATCAATTGCAAGTCTTGCATAATAGAAATAAATATACATAATTGTAGAATATGATGACTTGCTCAAGTTACCAATTCGGGTTCCATCTCATTGTGAGTTAAAGAATTCTGTTGATTTAGTTTCCAATTCTCCTTTGCCTAATATCCCTATTTATTGCAGATCAGTCCTTGAAAATGATAAAAATCATGAGGTAAATCTAAGAATCAATTCAAAAGGGGTACATCAAACCAAGTGCTTCACCATGTGGTAGTCCAATTGTCTTGGCTTCAAAGAAAATATGGATTGTGGAGACTTTGTATTAACTATAGAGATTTGAACAAAATAACTATGAAGAACTACTATCCACTCCCTCAAATAGATGACTTGTTGAACCAAATTTTTGGTACAAAGTTCTTCACCAAAATTGGACTCAAATTCAACATCATCAAATATCCATAGATCCCATTGATGTATGAAATACTATATTCAAACCCAAGGAGGGTTTATTTGAGTATCTAGTCATGCCTTTTGGCTTGACCAATACACCTTTCACATTCTTGAGGATGTTGGATGACATCCTACATCTCTACATCATATCATTTATGGTAGTCTACTTAGATGATATTATCATTTATAGTAAGACATGTGAAGAAAATTTACAACATGTTCAATAAGTGATTCATACTCTTCAAAGGCACGAGCTATATGATAATTTGGAGTAGTGTTCATTTGGCATAATATAAATTCAATACCTCAAGTATATTATTGAGAAAGAAGGATTCCATATTGATCCTAAGATAATTCAGATAATTAAGGATTGGGTTACCCCAAAGACCAATACTTCCAATTGATCCACATTATATAAAGTAGATTATGATATTGTAAATGTATACCAAGCTCTTCATGTGGGTAAGCATATTTGTAATTTTTATTTGCAATATAGACTCCTTTGTCACATGGGATATTTGTGTGCCAACTAGTGAGTGCTCAAAGATGATTTAGGAAGCACACTTTAGGAAAGTAGGAAGTCAGATTAGGATGTAAAACAATTATGTCAATACTTCTATTGGCCCAATATGAGGAACGATGCCAAGAGATACATCAAGTCATGTATCCCTAGCATTGTTGTCAAACCAACCAACAAGAAGTAGGGACTATATACACCATTGCTAGTGCCATCCAAGCCTTGGTAATTTGTCTCCATGGATTTACTCCTAGATTTACCCACATTTAAGCAGGATGTTAGTTGTATTTTTGTGGTAAATCATTTTTTAAAAATGACTATCATGATTCCTTGTAGTGTTGGTTGTATTTTTGTGGTAAATCATTTTTCAAAAATGACTATCATGATTCCTTGTAAGGAATCCATTTCATCCCATGAGACTACTAAGTTTAATTTTAGTCATGTGTGGCTCAACTTCGGATTACCAAATTCCATTGTATTTGACAAGGATAGCAAATTTCTAAGCATTTTTGGGTCCACCTTATGGAGCATGATTAACACCAAATTGATTATGTCTATAGCCTTCCATCCTTAGACTAATGGCCATATGAAAGTTATGAATTGATTGATTGTGCATATTTGAATGTACAATTCCAAGCATCTACACACATGGGATGAAAGCCTACCCTACATTTAGCTTGGGTACAATCGAGATCTACATAGATCTACCAAACACAACTCATTTCATATATGTTTCGGGTTTCAACCCTTGGCAACCCATGGAGTACTAACTTCATGGACAAAAAAAGTAGAAAAGGCAACATGGTTTATGGAATAGATTTAACACATCTAGCAACAGGTCCATGACCTCTTGGAAAAGATAAATTAGAAATATAAGCAAATGATCTAGGCATTGCTTTTCAAGGGGGAACAAATGATCTAGGCATTGCTTTTCAAGGGGGAACAAATGATCTAGGCATTGCTTTTCAAGGAGGAACAAATGATCTAGGCATGTGAACTTTTTGGGGCATGGCTTTATGGCCAAAAATGCCCAAAATTCTATTTTTTTCAAACCATGTTGTTAAGGTCATAACTTTGTGTTTGGAATTCTATCTTGATATGTTCAAAATGTGTTGTAAAGTTTAGAGGAAGATCTAAAACTTTCAATAGGAAATCCATGCAATTTCTAGACCAACTACATGGAAAAAATGCTTTAGAAGCCCTAAAAAATGCAAAACAAAATAGTTACTAGTTTTTTTTTTTTAAAGATTTGTGTAGCTAAAATGCATCTTCAGCCATGTTGACATATTAGTAGAAGGCCAAACACAAAATGACAAATCATATATATGTAATTTTTAACTGAATGACTTTGTAACTCATGGAAGGTGAATCACCACATTTCTATATGAGTGACCTTCTAACTCATAGAAGGTGAACCACCACATTTCCATATGGGTGACCTTCCATATTCAATATGATGAATTTCTACACCAATTCTTGTATAAAGAGAAATACACCCCTAACTATAAAAAAACATGAAAAATTGATGCAATGTTTTAACAGCCTCACGTCTCTTCTTCTCCTAGTTTACTTCTTCTCCTAATTTACTTATATTGGACTCTATTTTATAAGCAATATATCACTATGTTATTTTGCTTATATAGTAGTATTCTAATTTGTTATTTAGAATCATTCAATCTTTTTGTATATATATATATATATAATAATTTTACATAAATTTTTTTGAATCCAATCAACTAAATTACATTCAAAAAAAAAAAAAACATTTTATAATCAGCTTAATTCTAACGCAAAAATAGTAATGGGTCACAATCACCGAGTAACGTATCTCTTATCAAACAACTTTACTAAAAAAAAATGTTATAAAATATGGAAATCTGAAAGTACTTAAAATTAAATGGTTTATTAAATAAGGTTGGAATATGTTCCTTACTCCGCAGTAGCGGTCTACGTTGGATTATTATTGCAGCAATTACTTTTACAATGATAAGTTAAAAATCATTGCCTGTCCAATCCAAAGAGTTCACGGCTTAAGCGTGGTGAAATTATCTTTATACTCATACATTGGATTAGTATCCTTGGTTAATTAAAGGGTAACAGAAGTTTTAACCAGGTGCATACCTATCTCAAAGCTCACGGAATCTCTGGCTTCTGACATTCACAGTATGCGAGGAATCACGTCTCTTGGGCATACACTGACAAGAGAGCGGACACCTAACACGCGTGAAGCGATCGTCGTGCCTCTTATACTTGCTTTTCTCATTCCCAACTCCGAGAGCCCATATACTTACACATCGGTATAACATTGTAATCCGTTATCATATTCTTTCACGATGACGAACAAGCATGGGGACAGCAGAGGGCAGTAAAGTTAAAGCCACTGTGTATTTTATTTGGAAGCCTTCCACCAATTGAAATCTGAAGAAACGAAGCAGGAGCGCGGCGGCCATTTTCATTTGCAAGTAGGCTGAATCTTTCCCCAGACAAATCCTCGGCCCGGCCTGCACACCACGCCGTATCACTCCTAGATTATTCATTTCAGTTTACACCATTTCTTTCAGGTTGGGGAATTCGTTGATTTAACACAAAACGAAGACATACCTGAAACGCGGTGAATTTAAAAGGAGATTGAGGTTGAAAGATGCCATCCTTGTCGAGCCATCTCTGAGGCTTGAAATCCAAGGCATCCTCTCCCCAAAGCCTGGGCATGCGACCCATGGCATACGGGACATAGTTTATCACATTCCCTTCTTCAATTCTCATTCCATCAGGCAGAACATCATCACCCACCGCAGTCTTCCCATCCTACACACATTGGATCAAAACCGCTAAAGCTAAACTTTACAGTTTTTTCATATGTTTTTATCACATTACAAGAGCCAGAGAGCCAAATTTTCAGCAAGATGTGAGAAATTAATGCTTCAATGCTTACCAGGGGAACAGCAGGATATAAGCGCAAGGTTTCAGTGATTGCGGCGTGCAAATAATGCAGACTATTAGTCAGGACATCGAATGTTAGGAGCTCTGAAAATTTCTGAAAGCTGAAATTCTCTGTGCGGCTGTTAAAACCCTGTTGCGCTTCTATCTCCTCTAACTCTTTCACTATTTTGTGTTCTGCTTCGGGATTTTTTGACAGCAGCCAAAACAACCACGAAAGAGTGACGGCCGTCGTATCCCGTCCTGCTATAACAAAATTTAAGATCGCATCTCTCAACTTTTTGTCATTGTATATTTCCGGATTCTCCTTCGCCATGAACAGGAACCTCGAGAGCAGATCGGACTTCACCTGCAAATTTAACTCAGAGCCTTAAAGCTTCAACTGAAACTTAACGATCCCACCACAATGTAGGGTTCCGATTCGGTACCTCTTTATACGCGTTCTGCTGGATGAAGTTTCGCCTCTTCCGTATCAAATCGTAGGTAAAATCGTCCAAAACCCTAACGTCTTGCACAAGCTTGGCCTCGGAACCGAGATTCAAGCGTTTCTTGAGCTTCCACAGAGGATCGAAGTATCTAGAGGCGCAGAGAGCATTCGACCTGTCGAAAGCAGAGGCGAAGGGCACATTTGGAAGAGAACAAGAAAGCGAAGCAATTTCTACTCCGAAGCTAAGCTCGCATATGGAGTCGAATGTCATTCGCATAAACATGTCCTGCACAAATCGTCCAACCTTTACAACCCAGATCTATCCTCACACAACCAAACAAATCACCAAAGCTCTAATTTACCTGCATATTTACAACCACGCTATCCTTTTGTCCTAATTGTTCCTGCAAAACAGTGGCCAATTTCACAGCGTATTTCCTGAAGGTCTCCGTACTGTGAATTCGCAGCATTTTGGAGGAAAACTCAAGACTTGCAGATTTGCGTTGGAGTCTCCACATTTCTCCATCAGAATTAAAGATCCCGTCGCCGAGAAGGTCATACTGTACCTCGTGAGCTGCAGGGCCCTGCCAGTTGAACAAACGGATCTCACTACGGCATTATAGTAAAAAAAATTTGCAGTGAAAAAGAAAAACAAACTATTAGGCTTACCTTCACATAATTAGAGAAGTTAGTCTTGAGTATATACTCGACGTTTGCAGGATCGACAGTGAAGAGAACTCTGAAACCCATGAGGTATGTGTCGAACGTAGCCACAACCATTGCATAGTCTGTAAGCCAGTCATAAAGACGGCCGAAATTGGCAGAAAGTTCTAGAATAGAACCAAGCAAGGGCCAGGACCGAGGTCCCTGTGTGATTTGAACACTCGATCTCTTGCCCTTCACGATCCATATCCAAATGCCCAATGTTCCGAACGTGGCTGCTATCGCCCATGCCCACGGGCCCAAAACAGACATGATTGTACGAAACCCAACACTTATTGCTGCACAATAGCAGGTGATCTGCAAGATATGAATCCTTGAGTGGCTAGGGTTAGAAAGAAAGACGAACATATACACAAGCAAAAAATAAGATCAGGCTGGCATTCCGTTCTTTGAAGACGGAAGCATACACGCTACCTACCTGTACAATGTATAGATTCTCTCCACAAATAATTTTTTAATAATTGAGTTGAGGAATTTTATATGCAATGAACTGAACACGTGTTTAGGCAAAGACAGCGGAGCACTCCGTGTGGGTCAGAATTTTTGTTGGGACGTTTTGTTTTTATTATTGGAAGCAATAATTATATTAATTAAAAAAATAAGAGAGGTTACAATTGGAAAAATCACAACTCGAGGTGTAAGGCCACCCAAACAATCAATATCATAGAGATCTGAGGTCAAAAACAAAAACAGCTCTTAAAAGGATGAATAAACATAATAACTAAACAAAGGGAGCCACTCCAAGAGGAGATCAAGTCCTATTGTGGGTACTAACAGAACAACCTGATGCTAGAAAATGCCACCCTGCTACGCCGAGGCCTTAAAAAAATAGAGGGACCTTAAGGTGGAAGGAGGTTAGGTGAAGCTATGTTGAAAATGCACACACCAGAACCTGACAAGATTTATCAAATGTGCCAACTTATGAGTCAACTTAGAAGCATGCGAATGGAGTTGAACAGTAACAACAAAAAATACTGTAATCTTTTCATGCATGGAAAACTGACTAGAAATTGAATCTCCATAATAGACAACAACATTCCTAGCTTTCCAAAGTTGAAACAAAATAATAGCACAAAAGAAATTCCATAGAGCATCAATATAGGCAAGCCAACAACTGTTATCTCCAAAAAATATCATCTGCCATCTGAAAAACTCAAGATGAAAGGGCTTGAAAATGAGTGAATCCAGGACCAAGCAGATTGAGCACGAGGGCAGAACCAAAAAAGATGTTTGAAAGTTTCAAAACAACTACAAGCTAGACACTGAGGATTGTAAGTCTCTCTCCCATAGGAAGCCCTTGATAAATAAGAGACCGAAGAAAAACGGTAATCTTGGGTTCAAGTTTAGACTGCCAGATATGGTTCAGACGAGCAATCCAAGTATAAGAGGTAGAATGAGTCAACCATCTTTCATTAAGTTTATCAACACCAGGGGAAACATGACTAAGAAGCTGATAAATCAAGAAAGAAGAGTAGTTCTTGAAAGGAGTATCTACATTCTAGCGCCAATCCCTCCACCAGGCACTTGGGGGTTGAAGGTCGAGCTTATGAAGCATGACATCAAATATGAGCTCTTGAATCTTCAGAATAGAAGGAAGATTTGAATTCTGAAGATTAAATTTTTATTTGAAATCAGACCAAGGAATCCAGTCTCGAGAGTGCACTAAATTATTAATATAGCAGATGCCCTTGCGAAACAACCTCAAAGCTTTAATCCCTGGCATATCAACAAGAAGAATTGAAGAGTTAAACAAAATAAGAGACCACCAGATATTCTGAGAATTGAATGAAAAACCATTACGAAAACCATCACCAATCCAATGAAGATGAGGTTTCACTGCCTCAAAAGCTCGCCAAATACTTTTAACAACAAAGGAACCCTAAATCTTAACTGGAGTAAAAGTAATGATGAGAGTATGGAGGCCAATATTAGCCCAAGATTTGCGCCCATAAGGTAGCCTTGAAGAAATACAATGACGAATCAAAACCTTCCAGGCTTCAGGTCCTTCAATAGCTTTAACCACCCACTTAGCACACATAGAAATGCTTTGCCTGTAAATGTCAATGATGCCCATTCCACCCTTATCAGTAGGTGTGCAATTTTATATGCAATGAACTGCACACGTGTTTAGGCAAAGATAGCGGAGCACTTCGTGTGGGTCAAAATTTTTGTTGGGACATTTGAATTGATATATGATTGAGTTTTATTTAAAAATTTAAATAAAGTATTCAACAAAATTTAAATATAGTATTCAACAGAAAAAAATTAAACTTAAATTATATTTAAATTATAGGAAAAATCTTCTGTTGTAGTGTTTAGGGGTTTGCTTTTTTTTAAAGAGACTTAGATTCAAATTAGGTATGATCTTTGGTTTTTATAATAGGGAATCAATTAGAATGTGTATGATAAATAAAATAAATAAATAAATTATTATGTAAGGCATCTTTGTAGACATTGTTTGCATGTGTTTTAAAAAAATTAGAGGAAAAGTAGTTTTATTATATTTTAGTTGTATTTTCTTAGATAAGGATTGATGTATAGCCTTGATAAGATTTGAATGTGTGTGGCGAGAGGGGTGTGAAGGTAGAAGAGAAGATTATGGGCAAGAAGAGATTTATAGAAGAGAAGATTTGTGGAAAAGAAGATTATTGACAAGATTATTAGCAAAGAGAAGTGATTTGAATTTCAATTGCATATCTTATTATTAGTAAAATAATTTTCCTATATTATCATCACTGCCATCAAGAAGAACCTCGTTGCCATTGAATTTGTCCATGCTTCTTCACAACAACACAATATGAGCAACAATGTTAAACCCTTTGAAGGAGAAGCTTGGTAATAAATGAATACAAAGTCGTAATGGACGACTGCATTCCTTTTTATGTCTATTATTTTGCATTTAAATTGATCGATAGCAAAGGATTAAAGGAGTTTAAAGAAAAAGATTAAAAAATGGAAAAACCTTAGTTTTTTCCTTTCCAAAAACCTAGTTGTTTTTGGGATTTTTTGGGCTGAGATCATGGAGTTACCAATGATGGTATTGAGAGCAAATTAATTAATCAACCATAAGCAATAATATTGATCATCGGACTATATAGTACAACTTAGGCTAATAATAGCCTAGATAGAATTTATGTGATTATATTGCCCCAATCCACACTAACAATAAACAAATAGCACTAACCACTAACTAAAAGATATTTGCGAACAATGTGAATATCTCCTACGTCTAACAATAAAATATTGTTAGATTTACAATGGTAATAAATAATGTAAAAACATATATCTACCCTAACATAGGAATATGGGTAATATCCCAAGTAATGGAATATTTACCCTAACACCCCCCTTATTACATTATTTGGGATAATGTATATAACTCCCCCAGTACAGTGAAGGAGAGAAATGAAATATGCTACCTCTTGCTCTAGCTCGGACTCTGGCTCATGGCTCTGGCTCTAGTGCTAAGTGTACCTCTGGATGATTGCATTTGGGTCTATCTCTGGATCTGCTTGTAAATCTGCCTCTCGATCTACCTGTAGTTCTGCCTCTGGATATTTGTCACTGGGTTTGCCTTTAGGTCTATCTCTAGGTCACTACCACTTGGTCTGTCACTAGATCTACCGCTTGATCTACTACTTGATTTACCACTTGATCTACCATAAGTTTTACCTTTCTTGTAGAATCCATACAACATTTCTTTCATCTTGGTCCATTGTGTGAGATCTATCCATCCATAATTGATATGAACCTTGTTGGCCATTTTCACTTTGTACCAACAATTTGAAGATGAGTGATTTGTACATCCACATGATTTACAAGGATGTAGTTTCCAACACCTAGCTGCTACATGTCCTATTCTTCCACAATGACTGCAACAATGCTTTGTAGGAGTTGTAGGAGATTTAGGTTTTACAAACATGGTTTTACTGGTACTTGCTTGTCCATCATAGCCAAGGCCTTATTTATTTGGCCTAACATTTGGCATTATAGGAGTTTTAATGCCTTTCCCATGTTTACCTAATCTTTCACCATTGAATCCCATTTTGTTCATGAGTTTAGATCCAATGCCTTTGGTGTGTTTTTCAAAACACCTAAGTTCTTCATTTTCATAAATGCTTTTAAAAATATGGTATTTGTCACTATTGATGATATTATGGAGCTCTTTTTGAGTATTTTTAGCTTTTAAGTCATTGGTGTCACAAGCAAAATTTACTCTTGTAATGAGATCACCTGTGCTACAACTAATATCTACCATTAAAGGTAAGAGGTCACTTGTATCACAACAAGCATTGGCCACAATGGGCTTAAGGTCACTTGTATCACAATAAGCATTCACCACCATAGGTTGAATATCACTTGTGTCATAACAAGCATTCATCACCATAGGCTTAAAGTCACTTGTGTCACAAAAAATATTCACCACCATGAGTTGAAGGTTATTTGTTGAAAAACACAAGCTTATACTAAGGGGCGGTGAACAATATAAGACCAAAATTTACTTTTTTTTTCTCAAACAATATTATCCAATATATCAATGACAATATAAACAATAGTAATCAAAGCAATGCACAAATCATCACACACAATAGAGACACCAATTTAACGTGGTTCACCCAATGTGGGCTACTCCACGGAGAAAATATTTCACTAAAATTTTCTCAACAAATCTCTTGGAAATCCTTTCCTATTACAATATTTATGGACCTCTGTCCAAAGGAGACACCAATCCTCTAATCAAGTTCATGGATCTCTATGCACATGAGAACTCCTTCTCCTCTGCTGGTTTATGGATCTCTATCCACAAGAGAACTCCTCCTCTGCTCTGGCTGGTGATCCTCTAGAAGACTATTGTATCCACTACTCTGGCTTGTGGATCTCTCTCCACTGAAGACCTCTATCCTCACTCATAAGACCTTTGTCTTCAATGCCCTAGCTAATGGATCTCTATCCACTGAAGACTACTATCCTCTTCTCTGTCACCTCCAAAGCTTGCTCTAAGCTGTACTCAATCTCTGTCTCAAATCTACACTAAACACTATCCTTCGGTCTAACACAAATATGCTCATAAATTTGTCTCTAGTCTAGCATAAATCTACCCTTAAATCTACACCAAACTTTGTCTTTGCTATGACACAAATCTATCCTCAAATTTGCACCATACTCTGTCCTCAAATCTATCCTCAAGCCTTAACACAAAGCTTGATCCAATCACAAATCAACTCTGCTTAGATTTGCCTCAAGCCTTACCACAAATATTGAACAAATCAATCAATCAATTATGCTCTCAAGTCTTCTCAAAGACTTACCTCAAATCTGTCCACAAGTCCTCTCAAGAACTTGCTCAATATGCTCTCAAGTCTTCTCAAAGATTTACCTCAAATCTGCTCAAGTCCTCACTAGAACTTGTCCAATCTACCCAAAATGTTTTCACTAAGACTTGCCTCAAATATTCTCAACAAGTCCTCACTAGAACTTGTCCAATCTACTCTACAAGTCTTCACCAAGACTTATCTTAAATCTACTCTACAAGTCTTCACCAAGACTTGTCTCAAATCTGCTTGCAAGCTTTCACAAAAGCTTACACAAATTTGTCCTTAAGATTTTACAAAAGCTTACTCAATTTTGTCCTTACGTCCCCTCTAAGACTTACTAAAATCTACTCACAATCTTTCACAAAAGCTTACTCAAACAACTGCAATACTTGCATACAAAACTCAATTTAATCTCTTTCAGAAAACCTCTTCAATCACACAAACAAGTTTCACTCAGAATCTTGTTTAACCAGAGAAACATATAGAGAATGGTAAGAGACTCAATATGTTTCACATTCACAAATCACTCTATCACTTTCAAAATCTCTTTCAAATCAATTCAGAAATAAAGAATGATTTGTTTCACAAATCTTGAATTAACACTCCAATAATTTCAATCAATAATTATCAATCAACTTCACTCAATCATCCACTTAATGAAACACAACTTGCTTACAAACCTTAACCAAGTATTTCACTATCCTTACAGCAACTCACACTATAGAGCTCAAACCTTGACTCAAGCTAATTTCAAATTCACATAATAATGATACTCATGTTCTTTCACAAACCCTAGCTCAAGATAGTTCTCAACTTCACATAACAATGATACTCATGATCTTTCACAAACCCTAGCTCAAGATAGTTCTCAACTTCACATAACAATTATACTCATGATATTTCACAAACCCTAGCTCAAGATAGTTCTCAACTTCACATAACAATGATACTCATGATCTTTCACAAACCCTAGTTCAAGATAGTTCTCATCTTCACATAACAATGATACTCATGGTCTTTCAACATCCATAATCATGCACACTCAAATACTTCTAACAATGCTTATCAAATAATCCTTTTCACTCCAACTTTGTATTTCACAACATTCAATCCAACAATATATCACTCTTAAGGAAGATGTTACCATACCTTTTGTTTGATGGAGATATGTTTTCAAAACCTATCTTAATCATAATAAAATCATCTTTGCCAAATTCAAGGTTATATAGAAACAACCTATCTCAAAATATCCACAAATATCCTCTTCAAGATTAATTCACCATTACAAAAATTAACAAGTCTCAAGTACACCTTATTATCTCCAAACTTCTTAAAATATCACTCAACACATAAAAATTAATTTCCTTTATTAACTTCAAACTATTCAATGCATAGAAGACCAAGTTCCTTTATAACACCTTATAAAATCCTAAAATAATATTCAACCTATAAAAATTAAACTCTTATTCAATCCTTATTACTCCAAACTTTAATTATTTTTCTAAGCACAAAATAATATAAAATATCCAAATACCCTTGACTCCCTATCTTTCACCAAGGCGCTATCTAAAATATCACGAGGTCTAAACGTATGCGTTTCCCATCCTTGGCGTAGTTTAAAACTTAAATAAAAAATATAATGCTTACCTTATACACCTTGGTCCATGTTGTAAAATAAATAGTGCACACCTTGGCTGCACTTTGAACCCACAACCAACTGCCACCGCGACGCTCTAGCCAAAGCTAAGCAGTCGTTGGGCCACATGCCCACACAAGCACTAAAGAAAGCATGCTCCTCCTTATTCCCTTCGTAGGTTTCGATGGACGAAAACAAAACCTCTTGCCTTCTCAAAATGATTGCGCGGGGTTTTGAAACCCCAACCTCTGCCTTGCGAACATATTAACACTCCCTTGGCCACCAACTGTGCTAACCAACGTTATGAAACACTTGGATTGTGTCGCATGCATTTAACCAATCGCCTACCCTTCAAATCCTTTAAAAACACAAAAAATTCTTCTTCCTCACAACAAAGTAGCACATAATTTTTAGCATAAACTTTGGGATTCAAATGCATGGATGGGGTTATTAAAAAATTAATTCCCCTTTATATACCTTGCCTTTTGCACTCAACGTCGGTCCAAATTCAAATTTAGAAATTCGAATTATAAATTTAATTTTTAACCTTTAACTTTGGCGCCCAAATTTATTTAAATTAAAATTTTAACCTTTAGGTTAAAATATTTTAATTTAAATACATTAAATTAAATCCTTTGCAAATTGCTCAATGGGTCTTTTGAAGATAAATTATTTTTAATAATTCCTTGGACCTCGTTTTCTTCACCTCATCATTTTTTTCTGAAATATTATAATATTATTATTGCCTTTTAAACCTGCTTCTCCTTCCTTGGGTCTTCAACCTTTTAGGCCTCTTTAGGCATATAATATTAAAAATAAGTATTATATCCTATTCCTTTTAAAACCTTCCTTGCCTTTTGGAAAAACTACCTGATGACATTAATGATGACGAAACTGAAACACCAATCTCTTGACATCAATGACAACAAAACTTGCTCAAATTTCTAATATTTGTGTCACAACAAGCATTCACCATCATGGACTAAAGGTCACTTGTGTCACAACAAGCATCAACCATTAGGAGCATGACCTCTGATTCCTCATTGATCTTCATTTCTTTTTTTGTTGGGCAATGTCAAGTGAAACAAATGACATGTATATTGCCCATACAATGCTAATAGGGATTAGGGCACCATTGTTATGAAGGTCTTCACAAGATTCAAAATATATGAGAATAGATTTTACACCACTGCGTAGTGTGAGAAATTGTCCATCCTCAAAAAAATCCATTCCTTCAAACCATGTTGGAAAGTAAGGACCTTTAACTAATTTGGTTTTTTCATTAGTTTGTTTTGGGGTATTTTTCTTCTTTGATATGCCCATTTTAAGGTGTCAATCTCTGCTAAAAATGCACCTTTTACAATAGAATTGTGTAAGAAGTTTGACTAAGGTATCGGTCACTGCTGAAAATGAACCCTTACCAATCTTCCCCCCTTTGTGCAAAATATTCTTTGATAGAATTGTGTAAGAAGTTTGACTAAGGTGTCGGTCACTGCCGAAAAATGCACCCTTACTAGTCTTCCCCCTTGTTGCAAAATATTCTAAGATGAAATTTTGTAAGTTTGACTAAGGTGTTGGTCTCTATCGAAAGTGCACCCTTACAAGTCTTCCCCCTTTGTTGCAAAATATTTTGTGAGGTAGGAAAGAAATTTTTATCCCCCCTTAAGTGCAAAAAATTGCAACTTATGAAACCTTTAAAGGTTTTTACAAATATTGCCTCCTAGGCAAATTTAAAAAATTTCACCAAAAAAATCCCTCCTTTATTACAAGTACTTCAAGCAAAAGATATGCTCTTATGAAGCCTAAAACAAGGTTTACAATGGTGTTGTTGAGGTTTACAAATTTGTCCCCCTTAGGTAATTTCTGAAATTTTCACCCTTTAGTGCAAAAGATTCTTGTTCAAAACTTTGTCTCCTAGGCAAATTATCAAAAAGTTCACCAAAAAATCCCCCCTTATTGCAAGTACTTCAAGCAAAAAATTTGTTATTATGAAGCCTAAAAGTGATGCAGGAGCATCCAACGAAAAGCAAAATACCACAAAGTAGAAAAAGTGTCGCAATATCACGACATGTCGGCAAAGAAGGAAAAAGTGTCGTGATATCGCAACATGTCGTATTTTCGCGACGTAAATACGAGAGAAGGCGAGAGAGAGAAAAGTGTCGCGATATCGTGACATGTCGCATTTTTGCGACCAAAAAATGAGACAAGGCACAAGAGAGAAAAGTGTTGCAATATCGTGACATGTCGCATTTTTGTGACCAGAAGACGAGAGAAGGCGCAAGAGAGAAAAGTGTCGCGATATCGCTACATGTCGCATTTTTGCGACCAAAGGACGAGAGAAGGCGCAAAGGAGAAAAAGTGTCGCAATATCGCGACATGTCGCATTTTTGTGACCAAAAGCCGAGAGAAGGCTCAAGAGAGGAAAAGTGTCACGATATCATGACATGTCGCATTATCGCGACCAAAAGACGAGAGAAGGCGCAAGAGAGAAAAGTGTCACGATATCGCGACATGTCACATTTTCATGACCAAAGGACGAGAAAAGGTGCAAGGGGGAAAAAGTGTCGCGATATCGCGACATGTCGCATTTTCGCGACCAAAAGGCGAGAGAAGGCACAAGAGAGAAAAATGTCGCGATATCGCGACATGTCGCATTTTTGCGACCAAAAGGCGAGAGAAGGCACAAGAGAGAAAGTGTTGCGATATCGTGACATGTCGCATTTTCGTGACCAAAAGGCGAGAGAGGCGCAGGAGAGAAAAAGTGTCGCGATATCGCGACATGTCGCATTTTCGCGACCAAAATGGGAGAGAAGGCGTAGGAGAGAAAAAGTGTCGCGATATCGCGACATGTCACATTATCACGACGAAAAGAGAAGAGAAAGAGAGAGAAAGAAAAAGTGTCGCGATATTGCGACATGTTGTATTTTCGCGGGCCAAAGCAAGGAGAAAAAGAGAGAAAGAAAAAGTGTCGCGATATCGCGACATGTCGCATTTGCGCGACCAAAAGAGACAAAAGGGCAGGCGGTTACAGGGGCCGTTATAGAGGAAATTATCGAGCGGTGGGTATACCGAACGTCATCATTGGTTGACAGGCGGACAAAGTCTACAGTGGCAGCACTGGACAAGCACGTGGCACCAAGGTGCAATGAAAGCAGACGAAGATCAAGAGTTAGAAAGAAAGACGTTTCGAAAGCCAAAACAACAAAGAGGCACGGGAAATGAAACGAAGAGTCAGAAAAGGGAAATAGAGTCACGCCAAAGATTTTAAAAGGGGAAGCAAAGGCATTCACAAGGGGTCGGAAAACTATGGAGACAGAGTTGCAGACGTGAAGGCAAGAGGGCCATTCTGGACCTGTTTAGGTTGTTTTTCTTCCAGGGTGAAAGATGTTGTAATAGAAAAAAAAAAAAACTATCTTTCAGGATAAAAGAGTTTATTTGGCAGATTGCTGCCATTATTGTAATATTTTTCAAAATTGTTGAATGAGAATTGAGAATTTTGCGTGAGCGATTGTGGCTCCCCATCAAGTGGTATCAGAGTGGGAGTTCCTGAGTGTGTAAATAGATCACCGAAAGTGAGGCAGTTTGCACTAGGATCTGTGGAAGAGTGGGAGTTCCTGAGTGTGTAAATAGATCGCCGAAAGTGAGGCAGTTTGCACCAGGATCTATGGAAGAGCGAGAGTTCTTGAGTGTGTAAATAGATCATCAAAAGTGAGGCAGTTTACACCAAGATTTGTGGAAGAGCGAGAGTTCCTGAGTGTGTAAATAGATCACCGAAAGTGAGGTAGTTTGCACCAGGATCTATGGAAGAGTGGGAGTTCCTGAGTGTGTAAACAGATCACCAAAAGTGAGGTAGTTTACACCAAGATCTATGGAAGAACGGGAGTTCCTAAGTGTGTAAATAGATCGCCGAAAGTGAGGCAGTTTACACCAGGATCTGTGGAAGAGCTTGGGAGTTCCTAAGTGTGTAAGTAGATCACCAAAAGTGAGGCAATTTGCACCAGGATCTGTGGAAGAGCATAGGGTTCCTGAGTGTGTGAGCAGATTGTCGAAAGTGAGGCAATTTGCACCAGGATCTATGGTTAAGGGTTGTGAGAAGAGAGTGAGGAAGAATGCCTCCATGAAGAAACCATGGTGGTGGAAGAAATGTGGTACCTGAAGAAGATTTCAGAGCTTTGCAGAGGCAAGTGCAAGCCCTACAAGAGGAGTTGTGAAGAGGGGTTGAACCAAGGAGAGAAGACCGTAGTGAAGATGAAGCTTGGGATGTTGATGATCCATCGGTTGAAGAAGAAGCAATGGATCCTGCAGAAGCTAGATTAGTTAAGGCCATATGTCGGATCGATAAGAAGACAAAGTTTGATGTCTCCACGTATTCTGGGAATCTCAATCCAGAGGAGTTGATTGATTGGATCAATGATATGGAGGAGTATTTTGAGTATAAGGAGGTTGTAGATCCAGATCGGATCAAGTTTGCAAAAATTAAGTTGAAAGGCCATGCTTGCATATGGTGGAAAGAAGTGCAGTTAAAAAGAAATAGAAGCAAAAAGAAAAAGATAACCAGATAGGATCGAATGGTAGAGAAGTTGAAGAGACAGTTTATTCTTGTAGATTACGAATTGGACCTGTTGAGAAAAATATAGAGTTTGAGACAGTCAAAAAAATCTATCAAAGAATATACAGAGGAGTTTTACCAGATCTCAATCAGAACTGGCCATTCAGAGGCTAACAAGGAGAAGGTGGCTCGTTACATCAATGGGTTGAGAACCAGTATTCAAGAAGAGTTGAGTCTGGTTAGGGTGAGCACCATTGAGGATGCTTACCAGTTTGCTCTAAAAGTTGAGGAGAAGCTAAACAGAAGGTTTGAGGGTAAGCAGAAAGGAAGAAGTCATGGAGAAATAACTTGTGGAAGAATAGATGGAGTACAATATGAGAAGAAAGAAGAAACTAGCAGCAACTAGGATCAGAAAGAGGAGAATACCTACCGCCCCCGTAATCAGAACAATGGTTACCAAAGAGGAAGAGGTAGATATGGAAGAGGAGGATTTCGTGGAACCTGTTTCCATTATGGAGAAGAGGGACATCGGGCATATGAGTGTCCCCAACACCTAGAGAGGACGAATAGGAGACTTGAGGGTCATGCCAGAGCTGTTGTAGCAGATGAAGGTGCTGAATCAGAACATTCTGAGGAGGCAGAGAGGAGAATTTATGGTCACAAGAAGAATCTTGTTGAATGAGGAGGAAGGACCAGACCAGAGGAGAAGCCTGTTCCACACAAGGTGCAAATGTTCAGGTAAGGTCTATAATGTTATTATAGATAATGGTAGTAATGATAACTTGGTCTCTGAAGAAATGGTTACTAAGTTACAGCTAGATAGGAGGAGACACCCGCATCCATACCAAATTGCATGGTTGTAGAAGGACCATAGGGCATTGGTCAGTGAACAGTCCTTAGTCAAGTTCAATATTGGGAGATACCAGGATGAGGTCCTGTGTGATGTTTTGCCTATGGATGCTTGCCATGTTTTGTTTGGGAGACCATGGCAATTTGACAGACGTGCGGTGTATGATGGGCGTGCGAATACTTACTCTCTGACGAAAGGTGGAGCACGCCACAAGTTGAAGCCATTGAAGGAGATGGATGAAAATAGCTTGTTGACAACAATGAGAGTGGAAGTTGTGGGGTTTGAAGAACTTAAGGGTTTGTACCCTGTAGACCCAGATTTTGCTGAAGCTTGGAGAGCTTGTACAATCCCAATTAAAAAGAAGGTGACATAACAGTACAAAAGTGAAGGTCACTTCTCAATCCACCCCGATTGTCTGATGCAGGAGCATTCAACGAAAGGCAAAATACCGCAAAGTAGAAAAAGTGTTGCAATATCGCGACATGTCGACAAAGAAGGAAAAAGTGTCGCGATATCACAACAAGTCGCATTTTTGCGACGTAAAGACTAGAGAAGGCGAGAGAGAGAAAAGTATCGCGATATCGTGACATGTCGCATTTTTGTGACCAAAAATGATAGAAGGCAAAAGAGAGAAAAGTGTCGCGATATCGTGACATGTCACATTTTCATGACCAGAAGACGAGAGAAGGCGCAAGAGAGAAAAGTTTCACAATATCGCAACATGTCGCATTTTCGCGACCAAAGGACGAGAGAAGGCGCAAAGGAGAAAAAGTGTCGTGATATCGCGACATGTCGCATTTTCGTGACTAAAAGTTGAGAAAAGGCTCAAGAGAGGAAAAGTGTCGCGACATGTCGCATTATCACGACCAAAAGACGAGAGAAGGCGCAAGAGAGAAAAGTGTCACGATATCACGACATGTCGCATTTTTGCGACCAAAGGATGAGAAAAGGCACAAGGGGGAAAAAGTGTCACGATATCGCGACATGTCGCATTTTCGCGACCAAAAGGCGAGAGAAGGCACAAGAGAGAAAAGTGTCGTGATATCACGACATGTCGCATTCTTGCGACCAAAAGGCGAGAGAAGGCACAAGAGACAAAATGGCAGGCGGTTACAAGGGCAATTATAGAGGAAATTATCAAGCGATGGGGATACCGAATGTCATCATTGGTTGACAGGCGGACAGAGTCTACAATGGCAGCATTGGACAAGCATGTGGCACCAAGGTGCAATGAAAGCAGACGAAGATCAAGAGTCGAAAAGAAAGATGTTTCGAAAGCCAAGACAACGAAGATGCACGGAAAATGAAATGAAGGGTCAAAAAAGGGAAACGGAGAGTCACGCCAGATATTTTAAAAGGGGAAGCAAAGGCATGCACAAGGGTTCGGAAAACTGTGGAGACAAAGTTGCAGACGTGAGGGCAAGAGGGCCATTCTGGACTTGTTTAGGCTGTTTTTCTTCCAGGGCGAAAGATGTTGTAATAGAAAAAAAAATAAACTATCTTTCGGGATAAAGGAGTTTATTTGGCATGTTGCCATTATTGTAATCTTTTTCAAAATTGTTGAATGAGAATTGAGAATTTGGCGTGAGCGATTGTGGCTCCCCATAAAAAAGAAAAGGTACAATTTGATGACTTCTTCCTTTCTGATTTGCCTTTTAACAATATTTTGTTTTTCACTTTGAAGGCATAAGATTATGAACAAACCTTTGCCTCTTAGGCAATTTATCAATAAGTTTTACCAAAGAATCCCCTCCTTATTATAAGTACTTCAAGCAAAAATGTTTGTTGTTATGAAGACTAAAATAATAGGTACAATTTGATGACTTCTTATTTTCTGATTGCCTTTACAAGTTTTATCTCCCTTTTTGCAAAATATGTTTTGAAGGAAGCAAGGAATTATCCCCCCCTTAGTGCAAACAATTGCTACTTTGAAGGTTCCTTATTTCACCAAAATAATGGTCTATTTTCTCTTTAATTTAATTTGGAAAAAAATAAAGTTTAATTAATATTAAAATAAAATATTGTTAAAAAAAATCAATTTAGATAGTTAAAATAAATTTATTTTAAAACAAAATTTATATTAAATTATTTAAAAAAATGAAAACATTTAATTAAAATGCAAAACTAATTTATTTTTACCTTAACTTTACCTGTGCAGTAAAATATATATAGTTGTGCATGGGGGGTTTGAACCTTCGACCCCGCGCATGAGTGCCTTAGCATCAGACACTCAACCATGCTGGCTACATCGTCGAACAGGAATAGAGGGGAGGACCATGATATTCGAAATCATGGCCTTCCCAAATACCCTTAAAAAAGAAACTTTGTGGGATTTATCCCACATCCAGCATGAAGCTGCACTTCGAATAGAAGAAAAATCTTTGCACCCCCTTATCTTTCGATTGCATGCGGCCAATCAAAAAGCACTCATTTTTTCTCTTCGATGAACGAATGAAGACTTGACACGTCAATGCCCTTTCGTCCAATCGTGCAACGCTACCTCATATCAACATGCCACGTCACCGAGTCAAAGAGTACCACATGTTTGCACCATGTCAATTGCCTTGGAGTTCACATCCACCTTAACAGCCAATCGAAGGTCACCAAGTCATCACCTCGGGGTGCATGCCTTCCAGGTCAGCTATTCGCCCGTCTCAGATCACCATGTCAGCTTAATCTCAAATTCTATGTCGCCTCAGATGCTGGGATCGGTGCCGCATCATTGACGTGCTGTTAGTTCACATGTGGTGATGTCAGCCTATCAGGCTGTCAGGTTATGCAGTTGGAGCTTTAGTGTATGGTCTGCAATGCTATCATATTTTTCTAGAAGATCGCATGATATTTTGTTCTTAGAGTTCTGTGTCAAAATGTCTACTTTAAAATTCTACGTACTAGAAAACTAGGGATATCGTGCATCAAATTCTAAGAAATTTCAAAGGAATTATTACCTTGAAAAATGTGCAAAAGTGATGTTGAGGGATTCTACCTCGGGAAGTGTATTCCATCCGTGGGGTCCTGTATCAGGATTTGTGCCCTCGTGGTCCAGTCTAGGAGCAATAAAAATGTTACCTTCTCCCAATTCCGCCCTTCTTCTAGCTCCATAAGTCCCGCTCACAAAGGCTTTGATACCAATGATGGTATTGAGAGCAAATTAATTAATCAACCATAAGCAATAATATTGATCATAGGACTATATAGTACAACTTAGGCTAATAATAGCCTAGATAGAATTTGTGTAACTATCTAGCCCCAATCCATGCTAACAATAAAAAAATAGCGCTAACCACTAACTAAAAGATATTCACGAACAATGCAAATATCTCCTACGTCTAACAATAAAAGATTTTTATATTTACAATGGTAATAAACAATGTAAAAACATATATCTACCTTAACATAGGAATATGGGTAATATCCCAAGTAATGGAATATTTACCTTAACAACCAATTGTCACCGGAAAAGATGACATTAATATTCAAGAATAATGGATGAAGTTTAGATCTCTATATTCTAGTGACCATTTTTGGAATTGTAAACTTTTCTATTTTTTAAAAGAGGAAGCTCATGATTGGTGGAAAATTCTTACTAAGGAAAGGATTGCTAAGAAAATAATTTTGACTTGGGATGAAATGGAGCATGCATTCTTGAGTCAATGGAACCCATATAAGAAGATAGCTAGTTTGAAGGTCACCATCAAAGGATATGAAGAAGAAATAAAAAAGGCTTTAGAGGGAACTAAAATAAATGAATAAAGATTATATAATTAAAGAAAGAATACAGATGACAATGTGCAAGTTCATGATCATATTCAAAAGAAAAATCTTAAGAAGCAAGAATTCAACAAGAAGCAAGAAGTAGTTATGGTAAGGGAACAAATTGAAGAACTATTAGAAAACTCAACAGTTTAATTTACTCTAGAAACAACAATAGATTCCATGGAAGAAGCAACAACAAAGTCCAAAGAAGTCTTGTCAGAAGTGCATAAGGATGCACCAAAAGAAAGATATAAGAGAGAAAATTGTGAAGAAAAATTTAAAATAAAAAAACAATTTGTTGAAGAATCAAATGAAACAAAATGCAAGTTTAAGGTTGTAACATATATACACCCACACCACCTTGAGCGACAACAATCTTGGAGGTATGGCTTTGGGCATCGATAGATCTACATGGAGTTAGAAAGATATAAAGTATGGTAGTGTTTGGTAGAAAAAACATAATGTTTTTGGATTTCAAAGGGGTGCCGCAACATATAGGATTAACTGTTTGAAATATCAAAGCAAAGCAACAAAAGCATGAAGCCAACAGAGCAGTTATGGATATTCAAGTGGCACAATGACAACTTGGCATCATCAAAGACCATCACTAATCAAGATTTCACTTGGATGGATGAATAAACAAGATTAAAAATTCTCAAGAAAATGAATGCTGAATATTTGTATTTAAAATAAAAGTTGAAAAAGATCCATAAACTAAATATAAAAAATTTAAAAAATTTAGACTTTTGTGAAAGAAAATGTAAATATCTAATTATAGAATTCAATTGGGATGAGAATTGAATATATTTATAAAATTTTTAAATTTCATACGAGAGTTATGCTTTATCAAGGATGCAAAATCTAATTAGAGAAATTAGTCTTGAGAATATATGCAAGATCGACAATGTAGAAGAGAACTCTGAAACCCATGAGGTATGTGTCGAATGTAGCCACATCCATTGCATAGTCTATAAGCCAGTCATAAAGACCGTCGAAATTAGAATAAAGTTTCCAAATAGAACCAAGAAAGGGCCAGGATCGAGGTCCCTGTGTGATTCGAACACTCGATCTCCTGCTCTTCATGATCCATATCCAAATGCCCAATGTTCTGAACGTGGGTGCTATCGCCCATGCCCACGGGTCCAAAACATACATGATTGTACGAAACCCAACACTTGTTGCTGCACACTAGCAAGTGATTTGCAAGATTTGAATCCTTGAGTAGCTAGCATTAGAAAGAAATATGAACACATACACAAGCGAAATAACATAAGGCTGGCATTCCGTTCTTTGAAGACGGAAGCATACACTACCTACCTGTACTATTTATACATAGATAAATTCTCTCCGCAAATAATTTTTAATAATTGATTTGAGGAATTTTATATGAAATGAACTGCACACGTGTTTAGGAAAAAGGCAGCATACACACTACCTACCTCTACCATGTATAGATTATCTCCACAAATGATTTTTTAATGATTGAGTTGAGGAATTTTATATGCAATGAACTGCACAGTTGTTTAGGACAAAGGCAGTGGCACTCCGTGTTTATTTTATTTAAAAAACATTAAGAGAATACATTTTTACAAACAAATAAAAAAATACTTATAAAAGAAAAAATCATCTTGTCATAATAGAGCAGAAACTTAAGTAAATAATTTGCAACTTATTATAGTTTTTTTATAGAATTGATAGACAACAAAACTAATTGATTACATAACAATGAGGTTCTATTATATTTGTTTAGCCGCCCTTGGGACTAATTCCCACCCAATAGTAGCATTAAGAGACTTTTGCACAGAGTCCCTGGTTTAGCCACCCTTGGGACTAATTCAAGACTTTTGCACCGAGTCCCTCCTCTATCCATAAGAGTTGGGAACATCCTCCCAGCCATAAACAAATGACTTTTGGATGATAACAATCATGGAAGCTCCTAAATTGTCCCAGGCATTAAGTTGAGAAGTTGGAGGAGAGAGAAATAGTCAAGTAGCCACAACCATCTCTATAAGGACCTTGAGCTGAGATAAGAGTGTAGCTTGGGAGTTGTTATAATCACAATGACACTGAGAGGGGGGGTGAATCAGTGTGTTCTTTAAAAACTTAAAAGCAATTTAGACTTTTAAATAAACAACAACAGATTAAAATAGAAATAATAAAAGTACTAAGAGCATCACACATAACACGACATTTTAACGAGGTTCACCGATGTGGCTACTCCTCAAAAAGGACTGCTTGGACTACCATCCAAATCCAGTCAAATGCAAAGCTCCAAATTTACATAATCATTCACCAAAGACCATCCTGGTAAGAGGCACCAACCCCTAAGTTTTATCTGCTACAAAAGAATGGAGCACCAACTCCAATTTTTCCAGCACCAACTGGAAAGAGGCACCAACCCCTTTTTCAAGCTACAACTTGAAGATAATAATAAAAATTGCAGAATGTAAACTTTCACCTCAATTATCACGATCTGCTATTTTTTTGCGATCTGCTGCTTGTCGGCATTCGACTGCTGCTGTGAAAAATGATTCACACTTTTTCAACCACTCCTCTATATCTCTCCGCGTTCTCTACTGCAACTTCACAGAAATATCACTTCTACAGCCAGCACACTGTCATTTCACACTCGGAACACGACTTTTGCATACCACGTTCTTATCTTCTCTTCGCACCACTCACACTGCTGCACCCGAACTTCATACACATATATCACATCACGCTGCGCTTTTAAACTCGAAGAACCCTTGCTTTTATAGAAGAAATTTTAGAGGCAAACCCTAGAAGAACGTTGACCGAGAAACCCTAGAATTTGTCAGCTGCCAAACCCTAAAATTCGTCGACCGCATTTAACTTTGTCGGCCTCAAACTCTTCTCCACCTTCGTTACCTTCCTGTAGCTTATTGCCGCGAAATAGTAACATGTCGGCCCTTTTTAATTTAATTTAATATTCTAATTTAAATTTTTAATAAAATAAAAATTTAAACTAAATATTTAAAATTAAATATCTTCAACTCCGGGGCATCTTTTTCAACAAAACGAAGAGCCAACTTGGGTTTTAAGAAAAACCCATTTCAAGTCTGTTATCCACTGCATCCTTGGATCTGATCGCTCGTGTTGACAACAATGACAATCCTTCTTGCTCAACAATCTCCCCCTTTGGAATTGTTGGCAACACCTGTATACATTTTTGTAACTCTTCTCCCCCTTTGTCAATAATACCAAAGGGCCGCTGCAGACTCTCCCTGTGTCCATCCTCAATCTTCTCAAGCACAGTTTGACTCCCCCTGAGTCCATCCTCACACTTCTCAAGCACAATTTGACTTCCCCTGAGTCCATCCTCAAACACTCAAGTGCTCCCCCCGAGAAGGTGATCCCTGTAGCTAGTCACTTCTTAGGAAGTGTGACTACTCCTAATTTGCTTCGAAGATACTCAAATACTTCTTTGGGCAAAGGTTTTGTAAAAATGTCTGCTACTTGTTCTGTAGTTGGGACATAGTCCAATATGACTTCTCCTTCTGCAACTTTGTCTTTCAAGAAATGATACCTTATAGCAATATGCTTTGTCCGTGAGTGCATTCATCGGATTCTTAGAAATGTTGATTGCACCGGTGTTGTCACACTTTACTGATATTGGTTCACTAAAATTAATACCAAGATCTTTCAAGGTCTGTTTCATCCACAAAACTTGTGTGCAACATGTTGCTGCTGCAATATACTCTGCCTCGACTGTAGATAAAGACACTGACTCTTGCTTCTTACTGTGCCATGCAACCAATCTGTCCCCCAAATAGAATGCTCCTCCACTGGTACTCTTCCTGTCATCAACACATCCAGCCCAATCTGCATCTGAATATGATATAAGAGTGAAATCTTTGCCTCTTGGATACCACAATCCATACTCCATGGTGCCTTTGAGATACCGAAAAATCCTTTTAACTGTTGTTACATGAGTCTCTTTGGGATTGGCCTAAAATCTGGCTACCATGCACATTGCCTGCAAAATATCAGGTCTGGTTGCAGTTAAATATAGTAAGCTTCCTATCATTGATCTATACATGGTTTGATCTACAGGTGGAGATTTGTCTTCTTTACTTAACTTACAGCCTGTTGTCATGGGAGTACTAACTGGCTTACTATCATCCATAGTGAACTTATTTAACATCTCTTTCACATATTTGATTTGGAAAATGAATATACCTTTCTCATTCTGATTAACCTGTAGTCCCAAAAAATAAGACAGTTCACCAATAATTGACATTTCAAATTCATTCTGCATCTTGTTTGCTAGGTCTTTACAAGATTCATCTTTGTTGCTACCAAATATGATGTCATCCACATAGACAACAAGAACAATGAGATGCCCATCTTCTGTTTTCACATACATATTGTTGTCCACTAAACCTTTCTTGAATCCCTGTTGAGAGAGATAATTATCTAGCCTAGCATACCATGCCCGTGGTGCTTGTTTTAATCCATACAATGCCTTCTTTAATCTGCAGACAAGGTTAGGATCTTCACTGATTTGAAATCCATATGGTTGTTCAATATAGAATTCTTCAAGTTTCCCATTTAAAAATGCAAATTTAACATCCATCTGATAAACTCTGAAGTTCTTGTAAACTGCTAGTGCCAAAAACATCCTAATAGCTTCTAATCTAGCTACTGGTGCGAAAGTCTCTTCAAAGTCAATCCCTTCGACCTGTGCATAGCCTTTGCAAACCAGTCTTGCTTTATTTCTAATGACCTGACCGTTTTCATTTAACTTGTTGCGAAATATCCATTTAGTGCCGATTACATTCTTGTTTGCAGGTCTAGGTACTAACTCCCAAGTTCTGTTCTTTTCAATCTGATCTAACTCTTCATTTATTGCCTTCATCCAACTTGTCATCTTTGCTTGCTTCATCTATGTTTTTGGGCTCAATACTTGGATAAAAGAGAGTAATTACTTATTACTTTCTTTCTTGTCCGAATGCCACTGTGGGATCTCCAATTATTTGGTTTCTAGGATGATTTTTCTGCCAATTGCCCATTCTGAATTTTCTCGTTTTCTTGTACCTCCGAGCCATCCGATAAGTTATCCTGCATCAGTCCGTATCCGTATTTTCTGTGTCATGTACTTCATCTCCTTCAATGACTTCTTCGTAGATTGGATAGTTTTCTTGAAAATTAACTATTTGTTTCCTCCCTTCATCGAATTTAACGTCCTGCACCGGTCCACAATTTTCTTGAGTCTCTTGTTGTAGCATTTGTAAGCTTTCTTGTGTGGAGAATAACCAAAAAACACACCTTCATCTGCTCTATCTTCAAACTTTCCAAGATTGTCATCTGCTTTTTCCGATGTAGCACTTGCGGCCAAATACTTTGAGATGTTTTGTTGTTGCTTTCCTACCAAACCACAACTCATACGGAGTTTTGCATTCATGAGTTCTTAACATATACCTGTTCTGAATGTATACTGCTGTGTGAACTGCTTCTTTCCAGAATCTATCTGCTATTTTGCTTTTTGCCAGCATGGTGCGTGCCATTTCTTGAATTGTTCTATTTTTCCTCTCTCGCTACACCATTCTCGTTGAGGAGTTCGGCTCGTTGAATATTGTCTCCCGATGCCATATTTTTCACAGTATTCTAAAAATTCATTCGAAATAAATTCTCCTCCTCTGTCCGACCGCAAGCATTTAATCCTTTTCCCTGTTTCATTCTCTACCACTCGTCTGAAAGTTCTGAACATTTCAAAGGCTTCTGATTTATCTTTTAAGAAGAATATCCAAGTCATTCTAGAAAAATCATCAATGCACAGCATAAAGTACTTGTCCCCGTTTATGCTTTGAGTCCTCATGGGTCCGCATAAGTCTGTGTGAATAAGTTCCAAAGGCCTGCTAGTGTGATGTTCTTTTGTTTTAAACGAAACTCTGGTCTGTTTACCCTTCTGACATGAAGCACACATACTATTTGTAGGTTTTTTAATGATTGGAATATCTCTCACTGCTTGTTTAGCGCTAAATCTTACCAGATTATCAAAACTTATGTGTCCAAGCCTCTTATGCCACAACCAGTTCTCTTCTTCTTGTCCCATGAAACACATACCTTCTAAAAATTCTGATAGTGTGTACAGATTTCCAGACGTCCTTGAGCCGGTTGCTATTAATTTCCCATTCTTTGTTTTTTTGACTTCACAACCCTGCTTCTTGAACACCACTTCATGTCCTTTGTCACAGATCTGACTCACACTTAACAGGTTATGTTTCAGACCATCCACATATAGAACTTCTTCTGACTTGATTTTCCCTTCACTTATTTTGACCGATCCTTTACCTATTATTTTGGCTCCATCATTATTGCCGAACTTCACAGAACCACCCTCATATTTTTGAAGATTTTCAAATTTCTGTCTATCACTTGTCATATGACTTGAGCAACCACTATCAAGAATCCACGGTACATATTTATTCTGAGCTCTAAAAGCAGTCTGCACTATTAAGGATTCTTGTTCTTTCCTGAGCTGTTTCTTTTGTTTCCATTCTGTCTTAACTATGTTGTTGGGTTCTAGCTGAGATTTTCCCTTTTTAGAATTTTGCATATATCCTTCAGAAGAACTACTATTGTGTTTTGCCTTATATGGTTGAGTTCTTCTTTTCTGAGGTTGAAATGAAACAGACATACTACGACAATTTTTGGCAATATGCCCAAAGTTGTGACACTTAAAGCACTCTACTGCATAATTCATTAAAGGAGCAAACACATTTCTACTAGTGAAACTTCTTGGACCTATATTGTATTTGCAGTCAGCAATTTTATGCCCATAATTATTACATTTAAAACAAAAACCATAGAAATAATGAGTAAACCTGAAAGATGGTCTTGGCCAGGTTGTTGCTTGGAGCCTTGGATCTTCTATTCTTTTGATGTGTGACCTTAGTAAAGCCATCATTGTCAGCTATCATTTCAGGTCTGGCATTATATCTTTCTTTTTCCTGATTCGTTTTACTTTCCACACTCGTTTCTTGTCTTTGTTCTTTTCACTTTCAACATTTCTTGTTTTTGGTTCAGTTGATGATTCTCCTTTAGTAAATCCAAGACCAAATTTGATGCTCGTGGATCTTTGATCGCTCGAATTTTGTCCGATTTCATCGAGCTTTCTTCACGTTTTAGATGAAAGTTGATTTTTCGATCCAGCTCTTGTATTTGTATTCGGAGACTCACATTTTCTTCTTCCAATTTGCAGCAGTGGTCTATCTTCATAGAAACCTGTATTTCCAGATCTTCAGACATTTTTTTGTATTCTTCAGTCTGTGTTTTTAAACTGGCAATAATGTCATTTGCATCCTTAAGTTTCCTTGTCAGCTTTTTCATTCTTCTTTTTCTTCGATTCCCATTCCGTAAGAGCAGACACTAGCTCACCCTCTAAATCAACTTCAGCCTCAACTTCTTCAACTTCAGAGTTTATCCCCTCTATGTTCTCTGATTCATCTATTTCAAACGCCATAAAAAGAGCCTCACTGTTCCTTCTTCGTAGTCTTCACTGGAACTGTCCTCTGAAGATTCTACATTTTGGGAGATAAAGCTTTTCTTATTAAACTTACCTTTTTTGAAATTTGATTTCTTCCTCCATTCTCCTCTTTCTTGATGTTGAGTTTCTTCACCTTTGTTTTTGTCATTGAAAGGACATTTGGTAGCAAAGTGTCCAATGCCTCCACATCTCGAAACATTTAAGAGGTAGCATTCCTTTGTATTTTCCTTTTCCTTTCTTCAACTTTCTTACAAAATTTGCTTCCATTATATCTCGAATCATTTTCTTCTTCGATTCATGTTTTGTGCTTTTGCCTTTTTGAGATTTGAAGGTCGCTTCTCTATCTGTGGGATTAGACTTTCCTATTCTCATTTCAAAAGCAGTCAAGGACCCATGCATCTCATCCATACTAAAATGATTTAAGTCTTTGGCTTCTTCTATGGCAGAGACTTTAGAATCAAATCTAGGAGGAAGTGATCTCAATACATTTTTCACAATAGCAGAGATCGGTTAATTCTTCGCCAAGACCTCCGATTGAATTTGTGATCCCATTGACTCTTTGCATGAAAGTCTCTATGTTATCATCATTGTCCATCTTTAAAGATTCGTATTGAGCTCGGTGTGCTTGAAGTTTAGCCTCCTTGATCCTGTCATCTTCTGTAGTGTCTGTTGGAGCGGTGGCAGGAGCTTTGTAACCATTGACTACCGCACCCCAGATGTCAAAGCCCAACGCACTGAGATAAGTCTGCATTCTAATTTTTAAGAACGCATAGTTTGTCCCATCAAACATTGGCGCTTTATTCGAAGAGAATCCTTCACCACTTGCCATTGTGTAAATTCCAAGATCACCTTAGCTGTTTAAGCCTCTTCAGGAACCTTGCTCTGATACCAATTGTTATAATCACAATGACACTGAGAGGGGGGGTGAATCAGTGTGTTCTTTAAAAACTTAAAAGCAATTTAGACTTTTAAATAAACAGCAGCAGATTAAAATAGAAATAATAAAAGTACTAAGAGCATCACACATAACACGACATTTTAACGAGGTTCACCGATGTGGCTACTCCTCAAAAAGGACTGCTTGGACTACCATCCAAATCCAGTCAAATGCAAAGCTCCAACTTTACATAATCATTCACCAAGCACCAACCGGTAAGAGGCACCAACCCTTAAGTTTTATCTGCTACAACAAAATGGAGCACCAACTCCAATTTTTCTAGCACCAACTGGAAAGAGGCACCAACCCCTTTTTCAAGCTACAACTTGAAGATAATAATAAAAATTGCAGAATGTAAACTTTCACCTCAATTATCACGATCTGCTATTTTTCTCGCGATCCGTCGCTTGTCGGCATTCGACTGCTGTTGTGAAAAATGATTCGCACTTTTTCAACCACTCCTCTATATCTCTCCGCGTTCTCTACTGCAACTTCATAGAAATATCACTTCTACAACCAGCACACTGTCATTTCACACTCGGAACACGACTTCTACATACCGCGTTCTTATCTTCTCTTCGCACCACTCACACTGCTGTACCCGAACTTCATACACATATATCACATCACGCTGCGCTTTTAAACTCGAAGAACCCTTGCTTTTATAGAAGAAATTTTAGAGGCAAACCCTAGAAGAACGTTGACTGAGAAACCCTAGAATTTGTCAGCTTCCAAACCCTAAAATCCATCGACCCAGATTTAATTTTGTCGGCCTCAAACTCTTCTCCACCTTTGTTACCTTCCTGTAGCTTATTGCCGCGAAATAGTAACACGTCGACCCTTTTTAATTTAATTTAATATTCTAATTTAAATTTTTAATAAAATAAAAATTTAAACTAAATATTTAAAATTAAATATCTTCAACTCCGGGGCATCTTTTTCAACAAAACGAAGAGCCAAATTGGGTTTTAAGAAAAACCCATTTCAAGTCTGTTATCCACTTCATCCTTGGATCTGACTGCCTGTGTTGACAAAAATGACAATCCTTCTTGCTCAACACGAGCGACACTACTTTTTGGACTTGGATCGACTTCGAAGAGTATCCTACTTAGAAGGAATCCGATTGACTATGCACGGCGTGTTCCCCCACTGATCAATAAACTCCTAAAGATGAGTGAGCTCCATGGCCACCTTATTGACCTGAACTGTAAAATCTAAAAATACATTGATGAAATAATATTTTGAATTGATAGATGATTGAGTTTTATTTTAAAATTCAAATTTAAATTATATTTATATTATAGGAATATTCTTCCTATTGCAGTGTTTAGGGTTCTTTTTTAAAAGACCTAGATTCAAACCATGGTATGGTATTTGGTTCTTATAACGGGGAATCAACTAGAATGCGTGTGCATTAAATAAAATAAATTAATTAAAAAATATTATATAAGGCATCTTTGTAGACATTGATTGCATGTGTTAAAAAAAATAAAGGAAAAAATAATTTTATTATGTTTTAGTTGTATTTCCTTAGCTAAGGATCCATGTATTGCTTGATAAGATTTGAATGTGTGTGGCGAGAGGGGTGTGAAGGTAGAAGAGAAGATTATGGGTAAGAAGTTTGTAGAAGAGAAGATTTGTGAAAAAGGAGATTATCCAAGGAGAATATTACCGAAAAGATTACTAGCAAAGAGAAGTGATTTGAGTTTCAACTGTATATCTTGTTTATCGATAAAATAATTTTCCAACATTATCGTCGCTATCATCGAGAAGAACCTCGTTGCCATTGAAGTTGTCCATGCTGCTTTACAACAAAAACACAATATGTGCAATAGTGTTGAACCCTTTGAAGGAGAAGCTTGGTAATAAATTAATGCAAGTTTAAAGAAAAAAGAGAGAAAAAATAGAAAACCCTAGTTTTTTCTTTCCAAAACCCTAGTTGTTTTTGGGATTTTTTGGATTGAGATCATGGAGTTACCAATTGTCATCGGAAAGGATTACATTGATGTTCAAGAATAATTATTGAAGTTTAGATCTCTACATTCTAGTGACCATTTTTGGAATTGCAAACTTTTATATTTTTTAAAAGAGGAAGCTCATGATTGGTGGGAAATTCTTACTAAGGAAAGAATTTTGACCTAGGATGAAATGAAGCATGCATTCTTGAGTCAATGGAACCCATATAAAAAGAGATCTAGGTTGAAGGTCACCATCAAAGGATATGAAGAAAAAATAAAAAGGCTTTACAGGGAACTCAAAGAAATGAACAAAGAAGATATAATTAAAGAAATAAATACAAATGACAATATGCAAGTTCATGGTCACATTCAAAAGAAAAATCTTAAGAAGCAAGAAGTAGTTATGTTAAGGGAACAAATTGAAGAACTATTAAAAAACTCAAAAGTTGGATTTACTGTAGCAGCAACAGTAGAGTCCATGGAAGAAACAACAACAAAGTCTAAGGAAGCCTTGTTAGAAGTGCATAAGGATGCACCAAAAGAAAGGTATAAGAGATAAGATTGTGAATAAGAATTTAAAATAAATAAACAATTTATTGAAGAATAAAAGGAAAGAAAATGTAAGCTTAAGGTTGTAGCATATCGACACCCACACCACCCTCAACACATCAATTTTGGAGGCCTGGCTTGGGGCATCGATATTTTAGATCTACATGGAGTTAGAAAGACATAAAGCATGCCAATGTTTGGTAGAAAAAACATAATATTTTTGGATTTCAAAGGAGTGTAGTAGTAGGTTCGAGGTGTAGACCAATTGGTTCGACCAAATCCCGTAAGGGGGGTGGAGGTCCAAGGTTTAAATATTTGGGCCTCGCTAGACTAAATGCTTGTCCCTTTCCCAGCTCTTTCAGTAGCGTAAAAGGTTTAAAATGATTGTGGAATGGTGGTTATAGGGGTGGACTACACAAAGAACTGTGTGGCAACTTTCAACGTAGACAATGCAAAATACTATGGCAACCATAAAAGTCGGACAGTATACCTGGATTGATGGCGGCTACCGATTCCACCATGTAAATTAAAAAAAAGGAAAAAGGAGTGCAAAAAAATCAAGGAACAATAGGACCAGTTGTTCAAAATATTAGAGCAGAGCAACAAAATCATAGAGCCAACATAGCAGTTATGGATATTCAAGTAGCACAATGACAAATTGGCATCATCATGTTAGGTTATATAACATATTACATTATTTACACTAACCATATATTGTTAGCCAACGTTGTTAGGTTTGTTAAGCTTCTAGGGGGATACTATATTTTAGGTTATTCTTAGCCTTAGCAATGTATATATATTTCATTATTTTCAATGATATTGGTAATATTCACCCTACATTGGTATGAGAGCAGGTGGAGGTGCTAGGCTAGACTCGACTCCCTTGACATGATTTTTGAGGTGAACAACCACTAGATCAGACCAAACAAACTTTGGATTGGACAGACTAATGCAAACTCCCACTGGACTAAACAAACACTGGATTGGACATATCCTCTAAAGGGACTGGATGATAGCCATGATAAAACCCTATGGACTCGACCCAAGTAGTGACCTTACACATATGACTTGGACCTATCGATCATATTGATCGATTTGACAAATAGTGATCCTTACAGATACGATTCTTGAGGCTTTGATGAGGTGACCCTCGAGCACAATTCCCTAGGTGGATTACAATTGCTGATGTGGCAACCTAGAAGGCTTACATGGCAGGTGGACCATAGCTACTGACATTGCGGATGACTTTTGACGTGGATGGATGACATTTGACGTGGCAGATGACTGTTGAAAAGGATGGTACACTACTAATCTAGAGAAAACAATTCTCAAGGCTGATGTGGTGAACAATCTAACCTACTAACATGGTGGATGCATAAGTGGTGATGTGATGGACACATGACAATCGTGAGGTGTGACGTGATGATAACTCATTCAATTTGACATGGCGATGTTTCATTCATCTACGATGGAAAAAAAATGACAATCGCACGAGTAGCGATTACCCAAAGGTAATCAACAAATAAGGTGCAAGTTATTTTTTAAATCACTACAATACCCCCATCCCACTACATGTGGGATTAAGATCCTATTTTTTTTTAAATTTTGTTGTCGATCTTACCGCGGGCTTCAAATAGCATATGCTTCCCTGCTATTACCGTTTACTGTTGTATCCTAGATGGTATCTTGGATGGGCACTAAGGCGCAGAGATAGAGGTCACGGGTTCAAGCCTTGTGTAGGTCGTGATAGTTATATTTTTTCACTTAATTTTTTTTTCAAAGTTCATAGCGGGGACAAAAATTTGCTAGAATTTTTGCTCAAAAGCATTTTTTTTGCAAATAAAAAGGGAACGCAACTTTGCATTCCATATATATATATTTTTTGCAAATAGAAAAATAGAGAAAGCACCATTTTTTTGCAGTCGAAAAAAAAACAAGGGAGGAAATTTTTTTTGAAAAAGGTTGATTAATTTTTTCAATTTTTTGGTAAACTCAAAACAAATTGGAGCATCAAAACTTGTTTATTTTACAAACAATAGGGGGGCAATTATTTTGTCAATTTATTTTGCACAATTGTAAAATAAGAGGGGACATTGTGATTATCAATTTTTTGCATTCTAAAAATAAACTTTCATGCAAAAATTATTGTAAAAAGGTGCATTTTCGATTGCATTCGACACCTTCAAATTGGCATTGTAAAATAGGTGTATTTTTGGTGGAATCTGACACCTAAGTCTCAAATTTGTGGGCACTTTTGATTGTATGTTGCATTTACATTTCATTTCCTATTTTTGCACTTACATCATAAAGTTAAAATTCAAAAGCACTTAAGACCCCAAATTTGAAATCCTTTCGTGCAATTTATTGCACAACAATGTTCGGTATTTATGGTACCTTTGGCCCACACTTATAGGTAAAGTTGTCATGCTTTGGGCTACTATATCTAATGCCTAATATAGCTGCAACAAAGATGTCTGAGTTATTATTCTCTATAAATTATCGAGGAGAAATAAGGAAAGCCAATTTTATTTTGATATTCACTCCATCATTACCCTAATTCACTCTTGTTGCTTGGCTTAATTTCCTCAAACTTCTAATCCTTCTTTAGGAGGGTTTTTAGGCAGGTACCAACAATTTTGAGTGAATTCCCTTTCACGTACTCTTTGTAGTATATCAAAAGGGGGACCATTTTGGTGATATAAGGAACCTTCACAATGGCCACTATACACAAATATCTTTTAGATACACAATTGCTTAAAGGTTCCAATTTTGCTCCATGGAAAACCAAAATGAGAGCCATTCTACAAGTTGAATATTTGTGGGATGTAGTGACTAGCACTACAAAATGACCCATTGCAGTAGGTACCAATCAAGAAGCATATGATAAAAAGGATAGAAGGTCCCTCATGCTTATCTTGCTTGCTACTACTGATGAAGTACAACCTCACATTTGTGATACTAAACATGGTAAATATGCTTGGGATGCATTAAATACCATATATGAAGGGAAGAATCAATCCACCATTCTTAACATTCAATCCCAACTTCATAATCTTAGTATGAAGTATGGTGAAGCAATAGAATTGTTTCTATGCAGAGTGGCATAATTGAAGTCCAAATTGAATTCTTTGGGAGAAACAATAGAGGATAAGCTCTTGAATTCGATCATTTTGAGAGCTTTACCAGATTCCTACAAGGTGTTGATCACATCCATTCAAGTGTCCATGAGACAAGTTACTTTTGTGGAGTTGGTAAATTTACTTCAAACTAAGGAGGCAAATCAACTTCAAAGAGATGAAGTGTCAGATAATGCACTTTACTCAAAACAAGGGTCAATGAAACAGGGTAAATTTTAGAAGGGGGATCTTCTTTCAAAGGTTCCAAAGGCAAGCAATCTCAACAAGGATAAAATAAGTGTTGCAAAATTTGTGATATGGACAACCATGACACCAACCGGTGTTGGTTCAAAAATAAACAACCACATGACAAAGATAAAAAAAAGGGTAAGAACAAACCACAAAAGAAGCATAGGCAACCAAAGGTACATGTTGTTGTTAAGAAATTAGAATTAGATTCTGAGAGGATACATAAGGTGCTCATGACTCATATAGATTCTAAGCAAAAATATCCTGTGTGGTATATTGATTTTGGGGCTAGTAAACACATGACTGGTGATAAATCATGGTTTGAGATATTTGAGGCTAAGGAAAACCAGTTACCATAGCTGATGATAAGACCTACAAAGTCTAGGGTGAAGGAAATATTTTAGTCACTCTTCCAGATGGAAAATGTCATATTGAGAAAGTCCTTTATGTTCCAGGATTAGCTAATAAATTATTGCCAATGTCTCAAATCTTGGATAAAAACATGGTGGTTGATTTTAGAGTTGAGAATGGAAATAAGCACTGCTTCATCACATAGAAAGGCAAACATGTAGCAACAAATTCCTACAATCTTGGCTTGTTTTATTTAGATTCCATTTCTACCTCTCATGTTGCCATGGTGGTAAACACAAAAGAGACCACTTCTCTTTGGCACAAGAGATATGGGCATCTAAGTTCGGGATATTTACTTGAGTTGAGTAAATATGAAATGGTGAAAGGTATTCCCAACCTTTCATCCACTTTACCAGTTTGCTCGAATTGCTTAGTGGGGAAGCAAACACCAAGTACCATTTGAGTTCAGCTCCTCACAAGCCAAAAGACCATTGGAGTTGGTACACACTAATATGTGCAATTCTATGCCAAACAGTTATGGGAGAAAGAGGTATTTTCAGTTTTTCATTAATGACTAATTACGAAATATGTGGGTTTTCTTTTTACATCTGAAGTTTGAGGTCTTCATGTTTTTTTAGCAGTTCAATATGTTGAGAAGGAATCAGGAAGTTCTATTAAGACCCTCCGCTCAGATCGAGGGGGGAATTTACCTCAAATTAGTTTTCCTCATTTCTTACTACACATGGGATTAAGAGGCATATTACTACAACCTATACTCCGTAGTAAAATGAAGTTACTAAGAGGAGGAATCATTCCATCATGGAAATGGTTTGTTGTATGCTTACAGGGGCACATCTAGAGCAATAATATTGGGTGGAAGTTGTCACAATAGCAGTGTATCTCCTGAATAGAGCACCCACAAAATATCTTAAGGGAATGACTCCACAAGAACATTGGAGTGGTAGAAATCCCTCCATTTCTCATCTCAAGATATTTGGGTGTAAGGCATTCATGCACATTCCAAAAGCAAAGAGAAAGAAGTTAGATGAGAAATCCCTGTAGTGTATTTTTCTTGGTTATGATGAGAATTCCAAGGGATATTGTTTGATAGATCCTAAAACCAAGAATATTTACATCAGTTGAGATGTGGTATTTGATGAAGCTTTCACACTAGATAACACATATTCTACTGTATACCTGGATTATGAGGAGCCTAAGAAAGAGACTCCTCCCCCATAGAAGAAAATTTCCAAATGGTATACTAGCACAACGAGAGACTCAAAAGTGACTACACCTTCAAATATAACTTTATATCGACCTTATACACATAGTATGACTCTTCAAAAGAGAGCATACGGAAAGACTACAAAGATTAATGAGCATTACCAGCACTTTGAAGAACTTTCTATAGATGTAGAAGGAGATAAATAAGTAGAAGATATGAATGTGGATGATGATAGGATTTTTATGTCTTCGGATGAGTATGAACCCACCATGGTACAAGATGCACTTAGTGAGCCTTAGTGGAAGGTAGCTATGGATGCAGATTACTTGTCTCTCATCAAAAACAACACTTGGAAGCTAGTTCATCTGTCTCCTGGAAAGAAGCCCATTGGCTGCAAATGGGTATACAAAGTGAAGTATAAGGTAGATGGCACTATTGATAAGCATAAGGTCCACCTTGTTACAAAGTACTATGCATAAAAAGAAGGCATTGACTATGAAGAGACTTTTACACCCACTACTAGGATGACTACCATTCGAGTCCTTTGTGCTATGGTAGCACAATTTGGATGGAAGCTACATAAAATGGATGTAAAAAGTACCTTCTTAAATGGTGATCTCAAGGAAGAAGTGTATATGAATCAGCCAGAAGGATTTGTGGTTGAAGGTCAAGAAAAAAAGGTTTACAAATTGGTTAAATCCTTATATGGGTTAAAATAAGATCCATGAGTTTGGTACATAAAAATTGACAATCACCTATTGCAACATGGTTTCAAGAGAATTCCTTCAGATGCTAATTCAAGAAAATTGGTTATGAAATAGTGATTCTAGTACTCTATGTTGATGATCTAATTATCACTGGTAGTTTAAAGAAATTGATAGATGTAGTGAAGGGTGAAGTGAAAAAATAATTTGAGATGATAAATCTAGGACTTCTTCATTATTGTATTGGATTAGAAGTGGAACAAAAGAAGAATCACATTAGAGTCACACAGAAGAAATATGTCAAGATATTAATTGAGAAATATCGTATTACTGATAGTAAGCCTAAAGCAACTCCAATGGAAACAGGTCTACAGTTATTACGATATGATACTTCTCCTTAGGTAGATGGAACTCTTTATTGCCAGTTGATTGGGAGTCTCATATATCTGATCAACACTAGGCCAAATATTAGTTTTATTGTGAATTATCTTTCGAGGTTCATGCAAGAACCTAAGGTTAGTCATTGTAAAGCAATGAAATGAGTTCTTCATTATGTCCATGGTAGTATAGAATATGGCCTGGAATACAATAAGAATGACAACTTATTGTAAGGTTACACGAACTCTGATTATGCCGGGTCAATTGATGGTAGGAAATAAACTTCTGGATACATTTTTCATCTTGGATTCGATCCTATCTCTTGGAAAAATAAGAAGTAGCAGGTGGTTGCTTTATCATCTACAAAGGTAGAATATTGCACAACATGAGGAGCAGTGTGTGAGGTGATATGGTTACGTTTCATTATTTCAAGTATGGGTCTTCCAAAGAAACTACCAATTTACTTGAATTGTGATAACCAAAGTGTTTTGAAACTTGTCAAGAATCCAGTGTTCCATGAATGCACCAAGCATATTGACACTCAATGTCACATTATTCAATATGAAGTTCCAAAGCACAAGATTCAACTCCAGTACATTCCCATCGATGAACAGGTTGCAAATATTTTCACTAAGGAACTTGCACATGTCAAATTTGAGTTTTTTCACAATTCTCTCTATACATCAAATAATGTAATAAGGGGGGATGTTAGGGTAGATAACATATTACATTATTTATGCTAACCATATATTGTTACCATATTTTATTGTTAGTCTACGTTGTTAGGTTTGTTAAGCTTTATGAGGATATTATATTTTAGGCTATTCTTATCCTTAGAAATGTATATATATTTCATTATTTTCAATGAGATCGGTAATATTCGCCCTACACATCAAATACCATCACTAATAAAGATTTTACTTGGATGGATGGATGAACAAGATTGAAAATTCTCAAGAAAATGGATGCTGAATATTTATATATAATTTTTTTTTTGAAGATCCAAAAAATATATATAAAAAGTTTAAAATTTTGTGAAAAAAAATAAATATCTAGTTACAACATCTCAATTAAAATGAAAATTGAATATATTTGTAAAATTTTAAAATTACATAAAATGTTATAATTTATCAAGAGTGGAAGAGCTAAGTACAATCCCTTTTTCTCAAACAAAAATATATATTTCCTTACCTAAGACATCTTTGTAGGCATCTTAAAGTGTTAAAATCACATCTCTCAACTTTTTATCATTGTATAGTTATGGAATCTCCTTCGCCATGAACAAGAACCTCGAGAGCAGATCGGACTTCACTTGCAAATTTAACTTAGAGCCTTAATGCTTCAAGTGAAACTTAAAAATCCCACTACAATGTAGGGTTTCAATTCGATACCTCTTTATACGCATTTTTGTGGATGAAGTTTATGTGCTTTCGTAACAAATCATAGGTAAAATCATCCAAAGCCCTAACATCTTGCATAATATTGGCCTCAAAATTGAGATTCAAGTATTTCTTGAGCTTCCAAATGGGATCGAAGTATCTTGAGGCGCAAAGAGCATTCAACCTATCGAAAGCAGAGGCGAAAGACACATTTGGAAGAGAAAAAGAAAGCAAAGCAATTTCTACTCCGAAGCTAAGCTCGCATATGGAGTCGAATGATATTCACATAAACATATCCTACACAAATATTTCAACCTTTACAAACCAGATCTATCCTCACACAATCAAACAAATCACCAATGCTCTAATTTACCTACATATTTACAACCACACTATCCTTTTGTCCTATTTGTTCCTACAAAATATTGGCCAATTTCATAGTGTATTTCTTGAAGGTTTTTGTACTATAAATTCGTAGCATTTTGGAGGAAAAATCAAGACTTGTAGATTTGTGTTGGAGTCTCCACATTTCACCACCAAAATTAAAAATTATGTCGCTTAGAAGTTCATACTATACCTCATGAGTTGTAGGGCTCTATCAATTGAACTAACATATCTCACTACGACATTAAATTCAAATTATTTTGTAGTGAAAAGAGAAACAAATTGTTAGGTTAACCTTCATATAATTAGAGAAGTTAATATTTCAAGATCGAACCAAATTCCCATTTGTAGGATTGACACTGAAGAGAACTCTGAAACCCATGAGGTATGTGTTGAACGTAGGTACATCCATTGCATAGCCTATAAGCCAATCACAAAGACAGTCGAAATTGATAAAAATTTTCCAAATAGAACCAAGCAAGGGCCAAGATTGAGGTCCTTGTGTGATTCAAACACTCGATATTCTAATCTTCATGATCCATATCCAAATTCCCAATGTTCCAAATGTGGCTACTATCGCCCATGCCCACGGGACCAAAACATACATGATTGTATGAAACCAACACTTGTTTTTACACAATAGCTGGTGATTTACAAGATTTAAATCCTTAAGTGGCTAGGGTTAGAAAGAAAGACGAACACATACACATGTAAAATAATATAAGGTTGGCATTCCACCCTTTGAAAACCAAAGCATACATACTACCTACCTTTACTATGTATAGATTCTCTCCACAAATAATTTTTTTAATTGAGTTGATATTTTTTTTAGATACATAGGGGATTGGTTACATATATACTATTTTTAGTAACTGTTGTAGGTAAGAAATATGTTGGCAATTTTGTACTTTGCCACATTGGGATTTTTATTTTATTTTTATGGAGCAATTTTGATTGTGATGCGACAGTATTTATCTTGAAAAATTATTGTGGATCGATTTCATATGTTACTTTTATGTTTGCATATGTATTATTTTAGCATCAAAGTGATGAATGTTTAAAAGGAGAATTAAATTTAGAACTTCATTTGGGATTCAAGTTTGCTACATTCAAAAGTCACTGTGAATTGGAAATACCTTCGGTTTTGTACACTTTGCAAAAAGAAGAAAGAAAAGGTGAAGTATTGAAGTATTCGAAAGTGCCCAAAAGATGGAGCATGAAAGGTGCATTCACCCCAAAAAGGGGGTGAAAGCTCCGTTCGCCCTGCCTTGGGGTGAACGTGATGTGAAAATGTGATGAAAGGGAGGCATAGAAATAAAAGGCATGCAAAAAAATGACAGTGCGTTTACCCTGGTCGAGCGGTGAACATACTGTTCACCTCTCCCATGGGTGATGCACAAAAAAAACAAATAAAATCATGATCGCCCTGGTCTAGGGACGAACATCCTGTTCGCCTCTCCCATGGGTGATGTGCCCCAAAAAACCAAATGAAATCGTGATCGTCCTGATCAAGGGACAAACATCATGTTTGCCTCTCCCATGGGTGAACGCATTCCTAAAATGACATTGCACAAGCGCACCCAGTAAAATGAAATTGGGTGAACGCACCTACAATGGGGTTGTGTTGACAAGTTGATTATATTATCCTTAATGGGAAGGCGATTGTCTTTGTCGACTGTTTTAAGGGTAAACATGATTATTAAAAAGACAGGGTGAATGTGATCAGAATGTTCAAATATTAACCATGTTTGCCTTAAAAAAAAAGGATGGTTTTGTCATGATCAACAGGAGATGTAATTAATCAAAGGTGTATTCCCCAGTGATGGTCAAGTTTCAAAGGTGCCTAGAGTAGGTTGTGACAAACATTAAATAATGGTGGCAATGAGTAACTCAAATGATGAACCCCAGGTGAAGAAGAAGGTCGTGTTAAAAGTACAAGAAGGTTTTCATGATTTCCAAAGTGGGAGTGCATTTTCAAGGTATTGAACATCTCTTAATTTTTTGTGCACCGACGCCTAAAATGTTGATTTCTTGGGAATGTTTCCTTGAAAGATTGATTGTTGTTCCAAAAGGATGAATTTTCAATGTTTTTGAGGAGGAATTTCCTCACTCTAGTTTTTGATCTATGATCATTTTGTCTTCATGTACATTTAATGAAATAGGTGAAATCCTCTATAAATACTAACCAAATTTCCATTGTAAAGGGAGGTTAGACACTTTACGAGAAAACTCTCCAAGTTCTCTGCATCAATAGAAGATACTAGGTTTATAAATTTGTAAGTGATCTTGTGTGTAATTTCCTTATGTATTAATGCACTTCTATTTTACATTCATATTCCTTATTTGTTGTGAAGTTCAAAATTTTTCTTTTGAATTTAAATATTGCTAGTGAGGGAGTGAGTGTTGGAGTGCTATTTTAAAGGTTGTTCCTACAATTTTATAAGTAAATTATATTGCTTTTATTTTATTACAAGCTATTTCATGCTTGGGTGCATTTCCTACTGTTAGTCTACCCCAAATCCTACACTCCGGCCTGTGGCCATATTTTCCATTTCTTTCTGTAATTTCTAATCTCTTTCCTGTAACTCTAGTCTTCAACCAATGTAGGATTTAGCTTGGGAGCCAACCCTCTCTGGAGATTGACACGAAGGACATTCATTTCCTTCGATCATTCAATGTTGGCCATGTCTAGGGTGCACAAACACAATTTTGTTGATTAGGCAGATATTTGACCAATAGTTTTTGGCACGCCGGTGGGACCTCAAAAGTTCCACTTCCAAAAGTATTAAGGTTTGATGTTCACCTTCATGTTGTATAGTTAGAACATATGGTGACTTGATTATATCCAAAAATATCTGAATGTGAGAACATCAAAAGCTGTGTCTCATGAATACAAGATCAAAGGCCAAAAATCTAGATCATCGAATTGAGTTCTACAAACTTGATATTCAAAGGCTAGGAGAACATCCTCAATTACCCACTATACATCATACATATTTATTACCTCATACATCCCATATATCATCCACCATATCATCGTGACTAGCTGGTGTATTTTTTTCTCCCACAGGTCCAATTAGCACTACTACTAGTATTCCTCAAGCTCCACCCCACACACCAGCCCACATGGCTCAAAACCCACCACCATAGAAACCACAACCACCAAGGTAATTCCTAGCATGGAATAGATCAAGGGCCTTGAATTTACAAGCATAAAATTTGATGTTCCAAGAAGCTTTGAAGGCTTTGCTGACCTATGATGGTACTGGTAAAACAACCTATGAGCATATTCACTATGTAGCTTCTTTGGCTACGATCCATGGAATAACAAATGAAGATGTGATGGTAAAGTTTTTGGTGTTGTCACTGAGAGGAAAGTTGTTGTATTGGTACCGATCATTGCAACTTGATACTATTACCTCGTGGGATCAATTAGTGGAATTGTTGATAAGAAATTTTCACAAATAAGCTGACCCATACTCCTTGCTGCACTAGTTCACAATGATTCAAAGACATCCGTAGGATGAGATAGTTTATTTCAATGTCAGGTTCGCTCAAAGCTGGCAAAGAGTTCCCGACGGTTTATGGCCCATGCATGAACAAGCTACTTTTTATTACATCAGGGTATTTAGCACTAAAATTGATATGGCCGTGCGACAAGCCAATGTAACTATGTTCTTAGACATGTACACACAGGCGCAAAAATTTGAATCTAACTTGATCACCATAGGTAGGCTTCCCCCAAAAATGACTATGCCCATTCTTCCTGATTTTGTATTCCAGTGCATTTTGCAGTCCATGCCTTCTATGTTTCTAGTTCCCTCATGGAGTACAAGCCCGCCTCAAATCACTCCTATCCCTGTACTGCAACACCCTACTCTGAGCTTTGCATAGTTACCCATTCAATCAGTAACACAACTACCTTCATCTATTCCTTTTCCAACATTTCCAGCACCATCGGTACCATTTCCATTACCTGCACTGCCAACACCTTTGCCTCTGGCAGCATCCTTCATACCTTCTAATCTTGATCCTTTCACGAAATTGTTACAAGAAGTGAAATCTAATAACTCAGCATTAAGGATTATATCAAATGAGCTTACAACGGTGAGGAAGAAGTAAGCCAATGCTGAATTTAGGTTGAGGAGATTCCAAACTCCACCAATTACTCGAGAGTAAGCATCTACCAATAGAGGCCCTGAAAAGAGCATGAAAATGCTAGCAAACGAAGAGACCAGTACAACTAAAAAGACATATTGATGTTCAACATGCAACAATCCTCACGGAGAAGAAACCTACATGGTGCATATGAACTATGTGCAGATACTTGCAAAAATCTCATCTGGTGGGCAAGTCAATATGATCAAGGAAGTTGATCGCAATTTTATGATGCCATATTTGGAGCAAGTTTCAATTCTTACGAGATCTAGGAAAAAGCCAGTAATTGTAGATCCAGCTGAGCTTGAACCTTTGAAGGTGCCTATAGAACCAAAGGTGCTAGATGAAAAAGGGCAACCTCCAGTGAAGGTGCCTAGTGCAAGGGTTAGGAAGCAAGATTATATCAAGCTAAAAGATTTATTGCCTAAGCAAACTCAAAAAAAGGTACAAACGAAAGCATCATATTCACAACCTGTAGTAGCTATCCAAACACAAAATGAAATGAAAGAACAAGCCAAAGAGCACCTCAAGTACCCATCATTGACCAAGCGACAAAGGGTAGAAGCTACCCAGAAAAAATGAGACAAGTACGAATGAGTCATGGAGAAAAATGCTCCAAATATTTCAATTATAATATAGTGGAGGAAATGAATAAGGTATTTACGAAAGTGAGCTTGTATGATGCATTACAGTTGCCTGGACAAGTTGACCTACTGTAAGAGTCTTTGAATACTGCTAAGGAACAAAAAAAACCTTTCCAAATAGTGTTGGCACAAGCACTACCAACCTCGACCATTGGAAAGAATAGTCTACCACATTTTATTTATCCCTTAGAATGGAAGGGTGGATTGTACACAATTGTATGATTGATTCTAGTGCTACGGCTACTGTCATGCCAAATGCAGTATGTGAGGTGATGGGGATGGAATATACAATAAGTATTCCATGAGTGTTGCAGCTAGATAGGACTTCGATCAAGACAATGGGAGTAATCAAAGACATTCCTATTGTCCTTCATAGTATGCCACAAATCACTATCATCCAAGAAGTAGTAGTGGTTGATCTGGAGCCATAATTTAGTATGTGTCTTTCAAGGGATTTCATAGTGAAATTGGGAGGATACCTTTCCTTGGATTACTCGTATTTGGATATCCAATTTAAAGGAAAGAGAATTCACATATATAATGAAAAGCCATCAACTTTTCATAGTTGGACGAGGAAGAAGAATCTCCAAGTGCAGTTAACATGATGACTAAAGAGTTATAAGAGGTTGATTTGATGGAATAAGCACTTGGTGAACTTTATCTTGAATAAGAATTCTCGCTTACAGATTTTAATGCAATGATTGGAATGAATATTGGTTGTTATACAGTAACCAAACTCGAGAAAATTGAAGAATAAGTCCCTGATTCCCCGGATCCTGGCATAGATCAATTTTGGAAGCTTTATTTTGATGGTGACCAATGTAAGAATGGTACAGGAGTTGGTATCATTTTTATCTCTCCCATGGGGTTGCAAAAGACTTATTTTTACATATTGACTTGGAGTTGCACAAATAATGTAGTTGAATATGAAGAATTGTGCCTTGGATTGAAGAAGGCTGAAAAGTTGGGCATCAAGCAGTTGCAAATTTTTGGTGACTCCAAACTCATTGTCAACCAAACCACTAATAAATGTGTGTCTAAGTAGCATTACCTAAAGGCTTACCACAACAGAGTGTGGGATTTGTTTGAATCTTTTACTACCTTGATCTTTTTCAATTGGGCTAATTTTTTTTCCCGAAGGTTGAATTTTTAGTTGGAGAAGTTGTAGATTGGAGAGGCAAAGTCATTCAGGCACTCTTAATTTTTGATATGGTTTTTCTTTTTCCAGCTTCAGCGGCACTTTACTTTTATTACAGTGACATAGATGGGTGAGAACAATGAACCTCTACCAATGTATATGTGGACTCCCATTTTTATGAAAATGGAGTCATATTATAGTTTTAATAGTTGGTTTTTGGGGTTTGCAGTAGTGTTGCTTTGTGGTACGTGTAAGACGGTACCATGGGAATTAAGAGACGTAGTGGTTACCCAAGAAAAATGAGATATTTTTTTGCTTACCTAGGGCATAGTTGTGAGAATTTTTGGTTTCATGGCTAAGCCATTTTTGTTATCCTATTTTACTACTGAGCATTTTTTTGCTATGGAAGTAGTACACCAGTCAGATTACATGAATGATGTGTATGGGACTGGACACGGGAATAAAACTACATGCAATATGCCATTTAAGTTCGACAGTATAGAGGTAAGCCAAGTTGGACAAAATCAGCTCCTTACGGTTGTGTTGCAGGATTTGGGACTCATAGAGCTACCATAGCATTGGAGGTATAACCCATTGGGTAAATTTTTAGCTATAATAAAATGTAAATCATTCCATTGTTGCTCTCGATCGGATATTCAGAAGAGCTAAAATAATTTTTATGGGTCGGATATGAATTGGCATATTGAAAAGATGACATCACTTCCACCTTGGCATGACTGTTATGAGCAAGAGGTAGAGTATAACCCGGCCAGGTATAAATCCCAAATCCCTCCGCCAAGTTTATTTAGCCAAGTTAAAGAAAGTGAGCCCGAATAGACTAAGGAAAAAATTATGAATTGGTGGATAATGTGGGTTCATCGAGGAAAGTCGACAACTCCTTATAGGTTTAAGGTAGAGGAAGCATTTTTGGAGCATTACTATGAATATGTTGATTCATATCAATCCGTTGCCTTTGTCAACATTCTACCACAAAGTTTTCAAAATTCTGATAGTGGTGAAGAAAACACAGAGGGAAAGCGTCTACTGGTTGAGAAAGAGACTCCAGAGGAAAAAGAGCAAAAATATGTGTCTAAACAGAGATCGTAGTGGAAGTTTCAGTTGTGACGGTTCCTACAGTTCCTATTGTTTCAACAACAATTATTAATCACTGGCAACGAAGGTCCCAACTATGGTTGCACAACTATTTTTGATGGCTCAGTAGTAGGTGGAAGATCACCAGTCAGAGAGCTCCCAAGTAGAGGTCATAGACGATGAAGATAATATAAATATTGAGGAGAGGTAAAAGTGCAGCAAGAAGAGGTGATTTCATAGCCACCCCCATCACCATGTCACACGGTACTCACACCCAAAGGTACGTCTTCTTTTTCCTCTTCTTCTTCTTCGAAGAATGGGGTGACTTTAGTTTCACTTCCATCATCTTCTGTTTCTATTTCTATGCCCTTTGGTATGACCTCCATATCTCTTCTACTTCCTTCATCTTCCCTTTCTGAAGTTACTACTGCTCCTACTTCTATTCCCATTTATTCAGCCTCCCTTTCTTTTAGTTTGTATGTGTCAGGGTCGAATCCCTTTTTGCACCCCTCCCCTTCTGCCATCGCCACCACTACCATTGAGGCTATAAGCATGCAAGATCCTCCTAGAGTAAGCATACAAACAACCAAACCTGGTTCTTCCATTAAAACCATCGTTTTAGTTCCCTCTCTTCTAACCATCTCATCCGCTTCTATTGAGCCTAGCCATTTAGAGGTTGTAATTTCATTCACTCCATTTTTGGAAATACAAGCATTACCTAATGTGCAGGTAGCACGAAAACAACCCGATGTTGAGAAGATTAATTGAGCGTACTTGAGTTATTCATAGTGGTTGAAGAGCAAGAGGTGAAAGGATACCTTGGCTTTAGCTTGACAAATTAAGAAAGTTGCTTTCGATCCAGTCGCCTTGGAGGCTCACATGACTAAAATCACTCCTTTGGTTCAAAAGCTGTAAGGAGAAATGTTGCTGAGTGATTACGTCTGTGAGACTATAACTGAAGACCTCACCAAGATAGATCTGACTGAAAATATGAGAAATATATAGGTTGATATGAGCTCAGTGTAATTGCATGGCGAGAATTATAAGAAGTATTTTGAAAATAAAAATAAAATTATTGAGCTCAAAAATACCTTGGCAAAAAGTAGAGAACAAGAGGAGAAGACCGTAACTAAAAATGAACACTTGCATTGATAGGTTGAAGTAGACCTGAAAGAGAGAGATGCTGCCCGAATAGAGATGCATAAGCTCCAATATTAGCTTGAAGACATGAAATATTAGCTAGCAGAGAAGGTTGCACAGGTTGCTGGGTTTTCGCCAAAAAGTTTCAAGAAATCCCGTCTTTGCTTAGCCCAAAACTATGAGAAGTTGGCCATACAGGCAGTCCAAGTGTTGCATTATTTGTGGGAAGCACAAATACAGATCCAGTTGGGGCAGCAGTTGATTGATAACACAGAGGAAATGCTAGAGCCATATATGGAGATGACAGTAAAATTTTAAGCCCTAGCCAATGCTAACATACGTATTCGCCCTCTAAGCGAAATGGATCACGCCTGGTCAACTACCAAGGTCATGCTACGTAGTTATTTTCAAAGGATGGACCTAGTAAGAGAAGATCAGAAAATCCTCAAAACCATCGAGCGAGAGCATACCATTTCTATGACTCACTTTAATACTCTTGTTGAGTTGGAATTTCCATACTTTACAAATGAGTGGGGTGAACCCATGCCACTGGAGCAATTGGAGGCGATATGGAGGAAGTTCATGGAAGATACCTCCAAGATCAATGTATGGGAGGAGTTTCTCATGGAAGCATAGGTATTGTCCCTAATGCATAGATACACGCGCTTGGAGCTATCGTTGTATGAGTTGGCTCAACGAGTGAAGCGCATCAGTTTGATGGATATTCAAAATATTTTCTTTATTTACGAGTCACTAAGTGTCCCATGCATATTCACTACTTATGCTTGGAAGGAGGTAGTCACAGCCTATGAAGTAATTTATGAGAGCCTAAAAGAATAGGAGGAGTAGGCAGCAGTAGAATGCACAACGACGAAGAAGGCAACAGAAGAAGCGGAGCGAGTCGAGGTGCTCAAGGTGGCAGCCGAAGTTAAGGAAAAGGAGAAATATGAAGGGGAGTCATGTCGGAAGGCATCTGTAGCAAAGGCACCAGCCAAGGCGGCTGGTAAGAAGACTCCATGACAACCCAATGGATAAAGGCCTGGTATTGCTTACATCCATACGAGCTGGATACCCCATGAGTCACCAAAAATGTTGGTAGTTTTGTACTTTTCCACATTGGGATTTTTGTTTTATTTTTATGGAGCAATTTTGGTTGTAATGCGGAAGTATTTATCTTGAAATATTATTGTGTATCGAATTCATATGTTACTTTTCTATTTGCATATGTATTCTTTTAGCATCTAAGAGATGAATGTTTAAAAGGAGAAATAAATTTAGAACTACATTTGGGATTCAAGTTTGCTACATTCAAAAGTCACTGTGAATTGGAAACACCTTCGGTTCTGTACACTCTACAAAAATAAGAAAGGAAAGGCGAAGGATTGAAGATTTGAAAGTGCCTAAAATATGGAGCGTGAAAGGTGCGTTCACCCAAAAAAGGGGGTAAAAGCTCTGTTTGCATTGCCTTGGGGTGACCATGATGTGAAAAGGTGACAAAAGGGAGGTATAGCAATAAAAGGTGCACAACAAAATGACATACCATTCACCCTGGTCGAGGGAAAAACATCCTATTCACCTCTCCCATGGGTAAAACACCCCAAAAAAGAACAAATGAAATCACGATCACCCTGGTCGAGGGATGAACATCTTGTTCACCTCTCCCATGGGCGACGTGTCCCAAAAAAACAAATGAAATTGCGATTACCCTGGTCGAGGGGCAAACATACCGTTCACCTCTCCCATGGACGAACGCGTTCTTGAAATGATATTGCACGAGCACGCCAAGTAAAACAAAATTGGGTGAATGCGCCTACGATGGGGTCATGTTGATAAGTTTATTATAGTCGCCTTAATGGGAAGGCGATTGTCTTTGTGAAGAGAACCACATAAAACTTATTCCAAAAATAAAGCAGAAATAAACAACCTAGAAGAAATGACACCACAAAATGCACATATGACACATGAGATTTACCCTTGGAACGCATGACCACACAGTTGAAGTGTTTATTGGCTTTTTTTTGTTTGTAAAAATATTATTACATGAAAAAATTATTGTTAAAACAATAAAAATAAAAAATTATATATTTATAAAATTTTAATAATAATAATTTAAAAAGTTAATAATTAAATATTTTAATATACTATAATTATTAAATTTATATAATATGCCGAGGATCTAGGAATTATCATAAATATCTAAGTTGAAGCTAGGTCAATGATTACAGGTCTTTGAATTGCAGTGAATTTGGGTTTTAGGAGAATTGTTTTTGAGGGAGATTCCAAGAATATTATAACTTCTCTTCAAAAAAGGGAGTTAAATAATTCTAGTATTTTATAAATAATTACAGATATGAGGATTATTTTAGGAAACCTAGAATAAAGTCAAGTTAAACATATTTGTAGAGAGGGAAACAAAGCTGCCAATAAAATGGTGAATATGGCAGTTAAATCTAAGAATTTCAAAATTTGGTCATATGCCCCCATGGAGTTGGAAGAGATTATAAGAATTGATAATGAAGCTAGCAAATAAATAGGGCAGAGCAAAGTAGAATACTTATTGGGATCATGCGATGAAGGATTTGAGTACACTAAATTACATTATTGTCAGCAGTTTTTTTATCAGTTATGTAAAGCATTGAGTACTGTATCAACTACATTAAATAGAAGGATAGCGGGAAGAATATTATTTCAGCTTCTCCATCAACAAGTTTAGCCCAGGTTTGTTTGTTTTATTAAGATAGGGCTATCTTGCATTTGTATGATCTTCTCTTATTTTTTCTTGTATATCTTTCGAGCTCTGTGTAAAGGGTCAAGGCCCTTCAACCCCCTTTTTTATCAATACCAAAAAAAAAAATTCTTATAATACTATTATAATAAATCAATAGATAACATAAATTAAAATACCTAGCATAACTCCACATGGCAACACGATCTTAAATCTTCAATACATCTTGTGACAACACAATATTCAAAACATCTTGTCCACAACATAATCTTCAAATATGAGTCCTCTGCAATACAGGGTTGAGGTCAAAAAATGTACCTACATATATACTTGACAACATCTACAATGTATTAGGAGTACCATATTATATGCATGAAAACACTAAAATCATTTTATGACATAGATATCAAGAAAGAATCTATGCCATTAATCATATAGTTCATTGTTCATAAAAAGTTTTGCTAAGGGTGTTATAGAATTGGATGATTTAATTATGATTTACATGGGTAGAGCTCAAAATAAAGTAGTAGACTTCCTAGCTAAGATGGGTACCAAGAAGGAGGTAGGGTTTCAATGTCATAGTGGCATGTCTATTGAGGATGAGAGCATTAGGCAGGTTGGTGAGCAAATCTAGTGTTTGGCTAATTTGGACAACCATTGTAAACATATGGTTTAAGAGATTTGACTATAATATAGTTCTCCTTTTAGTGTTGTAATAAAAAATAGTTAGTTTTTAGGATCTTGGATTTTAGAGTTATAGAAATTTGTTGAAATGTTAAATGAAGGAAACAGGTGCTCTTGTTGGCTAAGGTCAAGAGGAGTCTAATCCCAACTTGTAAATAATCATGTTTTCATATAAGTTTTTTCAAATTATTATTAATTTTTTTTTTTTAAATCAAATTAAAATAATAAAAAACAAATAATTAAACTATATAGCCTTAGATACCTTATATTTTTGCTATTTTTAGTCTATGATGGATTTAGAGTAATTTGATTTGTTTGTAAAGTTTTTTTTTTTTACAAAATTTACTTGTTAATATAAACTTCTTTTTCAAAAAATATAAAAAAACAAATTATATTCAAACATTATCATTATTTTTCTGTTATTTTTTTATTTTCTTAAAAAAATATAAATATGACCTTTAATTGCAGTTATTTTTAACCTTAATAAAACTATTTCTTTTATGTATTCTTTAGTTTTTAATAAATAATTTAAATAACTGCTATAAACCTCATGCTTTCCAATTTATAATTTAAACATATAAAATATTTATAAAAAAAAATTAAAATTTTAAATTAGAAATATTTTTACAACTTGCTTGGCATATTGGTCTCTCCTGCATCTTCTGGCAAATCTGGCTTGAAATGAATCAAAGAATTTTTAAGGGAGAAAGCTCTTTGTTTTTCAAGTCTGGCAAAGAATTTTGAGAATGATCCAGGAAACTGTGTCTACTAAATGTCAGATTAATCTTCCTGTGAACATAGTGGAGGTCCAGAGTATGCATGGTTTGGGTTTGACAGTGTCTGGTCCATGTGCTACTATTTATTTTAGCATGAGGGGATTCAATAACAAAGTGCAGAGAGATGACAGAAGACAACCCCCTCCTAGCGTTCTTAAGATTAATACCGATGGGTCTTCAAGAGGTAATACTGGAAATGCTGGTATTGGTGGAGTGGGACGTGATTGCAGTGGTGTGGTATATTTATTTTTCTTATGTTTTAAAGGAAGGCATACCAATAATTATATGAAAGCCCTTGCTATTATTTATGCATTAGAGCAATGATATGCTTTGGGTTGGCGTAGGATAATTTGTGAATTAGATTCTCAAATTATCATTAATTTGTTGAATACTTGTAATCTTACCAATATTAATTGGAGGTTGGCAGGGGTGGTTAGGCAGATTCTTTGTTTTCGTTGTCATATGGAGTTCATTGCTTTTACTCATATTCCAAGGGAGTGGAATGGTGTTGCTAACTGTTTGGCTAAATGGGCCTCTAAATTTCAAGAAGGTTGGAGTGTTAGGGAGTGGCATCAACTTCCTTCAGCGTGCTCTCAAACTCTTACTAGTTTATTGAAAGCTGATATGCCTAGATGAGGCAGTTTTGTTGTAATATGATTCTTGACTCTTGTATGTTTTTCTGATTTCAATAAAATTTTTACCCCTCTTTTTATCAAAAAAAAAAAAAAGGTAAGAAAAATTCAACAACCTCTGAAATGAATTATTGAATGCAAATGTTTAATTTTTTTTAGTGCATTTAATTAAAAAGGATCCTAATCCTTATGTTTCAATTTTTATAATGTTGTATTGGTTTACAGTTTTTTTGATAGCTTGTTGTAGGATCTTATTTTTTTTTTTAAATTATTTTTATTATTAAAATAATAAAAACTAAGAATTATTGAAATTATGTAATATAAATTATTTATTGTATGATTTATTTTATTTTTTAAAATTAATTTTATTATTAAAATAATAAAATAAAAAATTATTGAAATTATATATTAACAATAATAATTGAAAAGGTTAATAATTAAATAATTTAAGAAATCAATTAGCAACATAAATTAAAATACCTAGCACAACTCCACATGGTCCATTTAACAATACAATATTTAATCTTCAAGACATCTTATCCACAACACAATCTTCAAACATGCCATGTATGCAGTGCAGGATAGAGTACAAAGATAATATTTTTGACCAATGGGATTAGCATTTGATCACGCTCTTGATTTATATATTCTCCCATCTACTTGAAAAATCCTCACGATAGACATATGCCAAATAGGGGAGGGACTTCTACCACCTCTATGTCTTGGATGATCACCAAATTAGGATAGCTGCATATCAAAATTGGGACCTTGTGTAGTGTTCCCACCCTTTTCAATTATTCTTCCCTCAAGATTAACTTTTTTCCTCTTATACGATCGAGTTTAAGCCTATTTTTTTGTAGATTTCTACTGGCATGATTGAGATCAAAGCTTTAGGGTCTATCACAGAGTTATGCAATATGTGCTTCTCCAAAGCTAGTGATAAGTAGAAGAAAGGAGCACAATTTTCTGGAGGGTAAAAAACAAAAGAGCTATTAGTGTTCACATGAGTACCATTGGTTGCTGATGTCATTTTGAGGGAAATCTTGAGCAGATTGACCTTTTTAAATGCTAATAAGTCCTCCCTCCATCACGTGGGTGTGGAGTCTTTGCATGAGTCATGCAATTGTTTCACCACTTCTGCTTTTTTATTAGCATTAATATCTGGAAATTATAGATTCCTATATACCTTTAGCCTATGTTGGTTCAGTGGCAAGCTTTGAGAGAAAGGAATTTGTGAGGGCATACACCTTCTTGCTCTAATGCTCTATGTTGGTGGGGATAAATGACTATCCTCTGCATGCTATACAGAATGAGGGGTCACCAGGCCTATATCTTATGAATATTCATACCTTCATATTGTACTACATGTAATCATGTTATTCATTACAAAATATCTCATCTATTTTTCATGATGACTACCATTTTCTTCAATTAGGAGATTATTATGGAACAAAGGCACATTTGATTTTGAGTTTTGATCATCGTTGTGTGCCTTAGCGTCATCCTATTGCATCTCCGATGCTAGATGTGGTAACTAAATATGAGTGGGATCTTGGGATGGCCATGTAGCTAGAAATTATCTATCTAGATCTTACCTCTTATTTTTAATGAGTTGTTGTTCCATACTGTCATCTTCCTCAGCTGGTCATGGTACCTTGAATCCTAGTGCTCACCCTATTTTTTGCCTCCATGATAATTAGTGGGAAGACTAATATTTGCTTTTTGATATAATTAGGGCCTGGTTTCCTTAGGGGATGAAGCTATGAAGGGTAGGAGAGGTAATGCAACCTCTCGAAATGGCACTTTTATTACTTGGATCAACATATTTTTAGCATGAATAACCATCCTAAAAATCTATGGGAATCTCTTCTCTCTTGATTGCTGGATAAGAATACTTATATTAGGGTTGAAAGCTTGGATAAAATATATGTACTCTTGAGTTGGTGATGGTCGAAATTCATGAGGTATCCTTCTCCACATTCTCATGAAACATATGTTGAAGTAAACCATATTTTCATAATGGTCTTGTTTGGTGAATGAGAGTCGAGTGAGCAACAAGAAGGGGTCTATGAAGTCATCAAATGTATCAATGAGTGCTTCCACCAGATCATTCCATGAGTAGATGCTTCCATATTCCAAGTATTTGTACCATAGAAGCAACTTCCCTTTAAGATAAATAATGTGTAACCTAACCATTACATCCTCCACTATAATATTATGAAGAACAACCAGGAAAGCCACATATTGACAGTGTTTTAATGTAGTTTCTCTATGCCACTAAAAACTGGTAAGGTCTTCAGAGATACATTGGGCACATCATACCGATCCAATATATTTACGATACCTATATCGTCCCACTAGGGATAATATTATTGAGTCGTGAGTCCCCTTTTGATATTGATTCAACACTTTTGGGCCCTTCCTTCAAGTTAGATTTGTGAGATGAGCATAATTTATCCGCTAATGAGGTCAAGACTACTCATCAAACCTTGAGTCCTCAAAGAAAGTAAGATTTAAAATAATTTCAAAGGCAACAAGTCATTGATATAAACTGACTAAATATTCACCAAGTGATTTTAGAAAGAATATTCGAGTGAACCAGGGTATCACCAAAATCTGATTTAACCAAAATGGTGGGACCTTTGGGTTCCACTAGGCATACCAAAAATTGTTGATATTAACATTTATCTAAGGAAAGGTTTGTGTACCCATAGACCTTGATCAAATTTGAATGGCCTAATTATGGACATGCTCTCAGATCAATCTACATAGAAGGCTAGATCCTTATGAAGTCCTAGGTAACTACTTCCTATGGAATAAGGGAATCTGAAAGAAATGACATATAGTCAAAGCTAGAAATTATGGTGGTGTGGATTAGGCTGCATCAAAATACACATAAGATACCATACCATAAAATAAAGCAAGGTTCCTAATAGACCAAATTATTTTTCATCAACCGTAGAATGTTTCCCTTATACGTAGGTGTATCTTATCAGACTATGAATTCTAGAACAAGCAAATGCGTCATGAGCGAGAATCAAGAAATTAGAATTAATGTCATTAACACTTAGTAAGCTAAAATTAGAAATAAGCAATCACATATACATTCACATTCCACAACTAAATTAAACTAGAGGTTAAACAACAACTCATTTCTATTAATGTACAAAGTCGTAACTTACATGTAGATAGTAAAAGCCTAAGAGCCAACCCTTTAAATGCCTCACATTCTAGTATATATAGTCTTTACAATAAATTACGTTACAAATAATCATGATGCCAAGTCAGGGAATACAGTTATGCTAGCAGCTTGGGTAAGCTATACATCCCCTTTGTTATCCTATGTTTTGTGACTGGAGGCTGCTGTTAGGAGGCTATGGTCTTTGCTAGATCTATCTAAGCCCTTGATGCATATAAGTCATATGACAATGTCATTGGGTTCTTATATATGCTAGTGCACACTTGTAAGTAAAGGATCATCAATTTGTGTAAGCCAACTTTTGATGTTGAACAATCCCATGGGCTAAATTTACATCTATTTTCTATTAGACAAGTGTTGATCTTCCTTTTATTAGCCAATTAATGTACATACTTATGGTTAAATTTATGTCTCCCTACTTCTTGTTGATGGACGAGGATCCTAGCATCAACAGAATTTTAGGAATTTCTCCATAACAACCTGTGATCCAAGTCTACCTACGACCCAAAGCTCTACCCATTACCCAAAGTTTTTCCCATGATACTTCTAATCCTTATGGATAGAAATTTGAAATTTGTGATAAACCTCTGGTATTGAAAAATGTTTGGGACTCCTTCGGGGGTTTTTCAATATTTTATCCTTCTAATAGGTGCTACATTTAGTTATTTTACACTGATCCTCACACTGGGCTATTGGAACTCACCTGGAGCCCATTAGTGACCCATTTCCCTGCTAGATACTTCTATGGTAGACTTTTGGGATCCACACAAAATCAATAAAGTGGCCCAAAACTTTCCAACAACCCAAAATTTTTCCAAGCATTAGTGGAGGTCGTGGTAACTCATTTTTCCACCAGCCATAATACTTAATTATATTTTGAATATCCTCGATATTTCTTTGACCACACTCCTATAATTGTTTGTCATGGTAGGATTTCGAAACATACCCTGAGTCTGGTAACAACTCGTTTCTTTGCCCAAGCTAGTACTTAGCCAAATTTTACATCTTGTTATTGTTGATACTTTGAAAATTACTTAGAGACTTGCAACACCTCATTCTTTCAATGATCATCTAACACTCAATGATCCTTATGCAATGTTCAATCCTTCAAGCACCGAGATAGATAAGGGTGAACCATGCTACCCTTATTGCCATCCTCCATTGGATCATATTCTATTCATTAAAGCATCTTACAAAATCCTTCAAAAAGGCTATTCCAAGTACCAATGTTCTCTTTTCATCGATTGACATCCACTGCTTGCTAGGCATGGCTCCAAAACTATATTTCTCCAATATGCATCATATTGCTTATCAACAAAAAATATGTGTGGGTGAATGCACATAAAATTTCACCCAAAAGTAAAGGTTGGATCAAGATTGAAAGTTATTTTAACCCTAGATAACTGGGCATTATAGGTTTAAGAAATTTAAGAAGTTGGATGAGTGGTCAATTCTAATCCCTTCAAAATTGACATCCACCATGACTAAAATATTAACAAAAATATTTCTCATAGGTAGATATGAGGAGGATGAGTTAGCTTGGGGCTATGGGAGCCTTGGATTCTACATAGTTATGGATGGATATGATAAGATCCTTCTAGAACCTCCTTCTAATGCACATTAGGGTGAGAATTGGAGAAATATTTGGCAGTATTGGTAGTTTTGCCACACTAAATTTTGATTGTAAAATTCAAATAATATAAGATGAATGATGTGGTTGTTTAGATATTTTATTTTTATTGTTTTAATGTAATGTTTTTGTTTTTCTCCTTTTATTGTTTTTTATAAATAAATAATGGTGATTTTGTCCCTAGAAATACACAAGTTTTTATTGGTAAAAATTAATGTAAATTGTGGGTAAAATATAAAGGAGAAAATTTATGGTAAAAGAACGTCTCAAGATCAAAGGAGTGATGAATATGGTCTAAGGCTTCAGTAATTATTTTTAAAAAGAAAATCACCAGTGAAGACAAAGGGGCAAAAATCATTTTCACCCTTCTTTTAGGCGAAAATACCATGATAAGAATATTTTGCCCAAGGGGTAGTAAAAACAATGGAAAGCACTTGGTTTAAAATGAAGGCAATATTTTACAAAATGGAGAAGTCCTTTCACTCGAAAATTACGCATTTAAGGTGTTTCACCCTTATTTGGAGCAAATTACTGTTTTAAATAATTTTGGGGTGAAAGTAAAGGACGGGGACTGATCAAAGTCAAAGTTACCTCGGGGGGGCAAAAATCATTTTCGCCCTTCTTAAGGGTGAATTTCTAAATGAAGAAGTTTAGGGTCGAAAATCAAGCAAAACATGTGCCTTGTGAAGTCAAAGTCAAAATCACCTCAAGTAAGAGGTAAAAATCACTTTTGCCCTTCTTTTGGGTGAAATCCAAGTTGAGGACATTTTTCGGAGTGCAAATGATGAAGTGACATCATTCGGGTGAAGGTTGCACCAGTCAAAGTCAAAGTAAATTTAAAGAAGACGCCTACCAATGTAATTTTACCCTATTTTGAGTAGAAATATTGATTTCACCCAGCTCAGAGTGAAAGAATAAAAAAGTAACTTCATACACTGGTCAAAATCAAAGTCACCCCAAGTAGGAGGCAAAAATAATTTTTGCCCAGAGTCTTATAGAAGTCATTTCCATTCCATTTTCTGGTAAAATTCTTTATTTTTTGGGTAAAATTAATCAGGTGAAGAGCGAAAGCATATTGATGGGTGAAAACACCAAATTTCCTAGGCGAAATCAATTCTTGCCCCTTAATTTTAGCAAAGTTTTCTATCTAAGGCGCTACTGATGTTGATATTTTTTGGGAAATATCGGAGACTAATGGAATTTAATTCTTAGAGCAATGAAATTGATATTTCTAGAATTCTTGTTGAAGAGATGCCAAGATTAAATGCTACATCCTAGATTCTGGTGCAATCCTATTCATTTTTGAGGTGCCCTCCACTGATTTCAGTCTCTTCAAAACAAATTTGATTTTAGTTGGATCTCCCCTTGCAAAGATAAAGTTTCAAGGTGCAAAATAATGAGGTGATGACCAGAATTTAATATCCAACCTCCTAATTATCATGTGATATTTCTGAGTTTTGATGCACCGACGTCTAAAATTTTTTTCCTACCGCTCATATCTATTGATTTCCCAGGTGCACTCCATGAAAAAGGGATCACTGCTTCCTGAAGAATGTTCTGATTTGATCACCATTGTTGTCGAGAGAATCGCTCTTACTAGTCTTTGATTAGCCAACATTTTTTTTTAATTCACATTTAATTTTAGAGGCAAAATCTTCTATAAATACTAAGCATTTTTATGTAATGAAGGATAATGAACACTCTATAAAAAAATACTTTAAGTTTTCTACATCGATTGAAGGATTCGTGGCTTCTGGTTCCTGAAGTAGTGTTGTATGCAATTATTTTTTGCCTTTCATTTTTGTTAAGTTTATGATCTTTGTTAGGTAAATTTAAATTCTACTTTTCTAAATTTAATTCTTGATAAAGAATTGAATGCTGAAATGATCATTGGAAATTATCCCTACAATCTATGAATGGTTCATATGATTTTCTTTCCATAACATGTTGATTGAAACTTGATTTAATTTTTAGCCATTAGTTTATCCCCATCCAGTATTTTCTGGATCATAACCATATTTCCTGTTTATTTCTATCATTTCCCATCTCTTTCCTACTACCCTAAGCTTTAAACTGAATTAGATTAGTAAAGGAACCAACCCTCTCTGGAGATTGGCCCGAAGGACATCTCTCTCCTTTAGCCTTTCAATATTAGCCCAGTCTAGGGCGCATATATTTTATGATTAGGCAGATTCGTGATCACCAATTTTTGGCATGCCTAGTGGGACATTAAAATGTTCCACTTTGAATAGTATCGAGGTTTGATGTTTTTCTCTTTATTTTCTGATTAGAACATCTGGCAACTCATTTTTACCCAAAAACCTCCGAACGTGAAGTAAAATATTTCTTTATGATCACAAGATCGAAGGCCAAAATTTTTGAATACTCCATGGAGTTTTATGAACTTGAAACCCAAATGTTAGGAGAACATCCTAGGTTAGTCACTTTGAATATCGCATCAGTCATAATTATTTCACAGGTAGCTAGTGTGTTTTTTGTTCCTTCGAGTCCAACTAGCACAACCACTAGCTTTCCTCTTATAGAAAAAACTCCAGTCAAAATGGACCAAAATATACCACCTCAACCACCAAGATAGTTTCTAGCCTATAATCACTTCAGAGCTTTGAATCTGCAAGTTCAGAATCTGATTCTTCAAGCAGTTTTGAAGGCTTTGGCTACTTACGATGGTATGGGTAAGATGGCTTACGAGTATGTTTAAGATGTGGCTTCTTTGGCAACCATTCATAGTATCACAGACAAGGATATCATGGTAATATTGCTCATGCTATCTTATAGGTAAGTTACTTTACTGTTACCGGTATTTACAATCTACTACTATTACCACCTGGGACCAGTTGGCTAAATTATTGATCAAAGAGTTCAATAAACAAGTGGATCCGTTCTCTTTGTTGCATAAATTTACCACCATTTGGAGGTATCCGTAGGAGGAAATCATGGACTTAAATGTTAGGTTCATCCAAACCTGACAAAGAGTTATTGATGGTCTCTGACCAACTCCTAAATAAGGTACATTTTATTACCTCTGTACCTTCAATTCTGATATTAGCATGGCCATCTGAAAGTCCAATTTTAATACATTTCTTGATTTGTATTCTATTGTGTAAAATGCTGAGGCTGATATGATTGCTCTCGGTAAGCTTCTACCAAATATGATGATGCTTATCTTTCTTGATATTCCATAGTATTTGTATGCCAATGCATCTTCTTAGCCATTACCGATGTCTCCCATGTATCTGGTTCCTTCATAGAATCCGAGTTTATCTCAAACCACGATGACAGTTTCTGTCCCACAACTACCTTCCCCAATAATTCTATAGTTACCTACTCTGGTTCCATTCTCAGCACTTCCATATGCACCTATACCACTTCCATTACCAGCTTCTCTAGCACCCTCAAATATTGATCCAAAAGAGAAGTTGCTGAAAGAGATGTAATAAATGAACTCAACCATAAGATTAATGGGCAATGAGATCATAGTTATTTAGAGGAAGTAGGCTGAAAGATATTTCTAACCTAGGAGATTTCAACCTCTGCCAATCACTAGAGAGCAAGCAATTTCAAATAGCAAGGTGTCTAAGATAAATTTGATTGTATTGGTGAACAAAGAAGCTGGCACATAAAACAAAGCATACTAGTGCCCTATCTACAATGATCCACATGGTGAGGGAACTTGCATGGTTCATCTGAACTACGTATAGTATGTTGGTAGATAGTTCTTCTAGAGGTCAAATTAACATGATTACAAAAGTTGATCATAATTTCATGGTCCCTTTTGAAGAGCAAGTTTTAGTTCTCACAAGAGCTAGAAGAAAACTCATCATTGTGGGCCCAAATGAGATGGAACCCCTGAAGGTGCTTATTGATATAAAGGTACAAAATAAGAAAAAATAGGCACAAGTGAAAGAACCTATTATAACACCCAAGTCAAATACGCCAGTCATATTAAAAGATATTTTACCCCTGCGAGTGAAAGAAAGATTGCAAGAAAAGACTTTGACCACATAGGTGAAAGCTGAAATGGAGGAACAGGCCAAGGAAAATCTCAAATATCTATCCTTGACTAAGAGTTAGAATGTAGAGGCTAAATAGTAGTATCAAATCAAATATGAGGTTTCTCATGAAGGAAAAGAGTCCAGTGCATCCATATACAACATTGTTAAAGAGCTAAATATGATTCCAGCCAAGGTGAGTCTCTATGATGCATTGTAATTGCATGGACAAGTTGACTTATTGCACGAATCACTAAAATTTGTGAAAGATCAGAGGAATAACCTAATGCAGGTAGTGTTAGCTACCACTAGAAATAATAGACCACCCATTTTCTACTTGTCTCTCAATATGGAAGGCTAGATTGTACACAATTGCATGATCGACTCCAACACTGCGATGACTATCATGCCAAAGGCAGTCTATGATGTTATGGATATGGAATATATAAGCATCCCTAGAATTTTAAAATTAGATGGAACCATTATGAGGATAATGGGGGTCATAAAATACATCCCCATTGTGTTGCATAAAATACCTCAAACTACTATGATCTAAACAGTGATTTTGGTTCATTTGGAGTCTTATTTCAGCATGTGCCTATCATGAGAGTTCACTGCCAACTTGGGAGGCTACCTTTATCTAGATTATTCTTATTTGGATATTACTGTAAAAGGGAGGAGAATACAAATTTATAATGAGAAGCCTTCAACTTATCACATAGAGAATATTGAAGAAGAAGATAAACCCATGAATTCTATCAACTTGATGATCGAAGAATTGGAAGAATTAGATTTGATGGAAGAAGTCTAAATGAGCTCCGACCAGAATATGATTTTTCAATGCTCGATTTTAATATCATGATGGAGATTAAAATTGGTTGTTACACCATTACTATGCCTAAAAAATCTAAAGTAAATATTTCTCATGATCAAGATCCCATTCTTGATCACTTATGGAAGCTGTACTTTGGTGGTGCTAGATGCAAGAATGATGTAGGGGTAGAAATCGTTCTCATTTCTACCTCTAGCATAGAGAAGAATTATTTATATTGACTGACCTAGAGTTGTACCAACAATACCACTGAGTATGAAGCACTCTGCCTAGGCTTGAAAAAAGTAGAGAAGCTCACGATCAAACAATTGCAAATTTTTGGAGATTTTGAGCTAATCGTCAACCAGGTAACTAGTAAGTGTATTTCCAAACAACACTACCTAAAGGTTTTACGTAATAAATTTTGGTACCTATTTGAGGCCTATACAACATTGAACATCCAAGCGATCTCATAGGAGAAAAACAAGAATACCAATCTCTTGGCATCACTTAGCGCTAATTTTTATCTAGTTGATCATGTTGTGAGAAGGCCCAAGATTATGAGGTTACTTTATAGACCTTCAGTCTCTGATAAAATTATCTACTGGCAAGTGTTTTACAGTGATGAAGAAATTATAAATTTCTTGATAAGAGAATCTAGTAATGTGGAAGAAAGAACACTTGATAAGGACTAAGTTGAGGGATTGATCTAGCCGTGGAATAATAATATCCTAAAAGGATTGATTACACTTGAGTCTCTTTGATTAGAACAACAGAGCAGATAAACATAATATCAAAGTGGATGAAAAGGAGTACACTGAAATACATTTGAGACCCAATATGTCGATCAAGTTGGAATTGATTGCACTCAAGAAGAGCTGGAGTAGATAAAGGAACTGTACCATGAGTACCCAAACATTGTTACTTGGAGCTACTAGAATTTGAAATACTACAATAAATATTGATACAATATACCATTGAGTTATAGAAAGGGGTGAAACCCTTCAAGTAAAAGTAGAGGCCAGTTAACCCTAATATTGAAGCCCTAATGAAAGTAGAGATGCTAAAAATAGTGGAAGCCAAAATCATCTACCCAATTAAGCAATCTACCTGGGTAGAAAATATGGTCCCTATGAGGAAGAAGAATGGAGATATTCATCTATGCATGGATTTTTGAAATTGAAACCAAATTTTTTTGAAGGATCACTATCCGCTATCACAAATTGATCAGATTCTTCATGTAGTTGTTGGTGCTCAGCGATTCTCTTTGTTACATGGATTCTTTGGCTATAACCAAATTTAGGTCAAGGATGAAGACCAATATAAAACAACATTCACCATGAAATGGGGAACATTTACTTATTAGCATATACCATTTGGTCGCTCGAACACTGGAGCAACCTTTCAAAGAGTGATGGACATAGCTTTCGATGAGTTTTAAAACCATGTTATTGTGATCTATTTGGAAGATATGACTGTCTTATCTCAAAATAGGTAAGAGCATAGTATACATTTAAGACAAGTGTTCGAGAAGTACCAGGAGTTTGAAATATCAATCAACCCAAATAAGTCCATCTTCGTAGTAAAAGTAGGAAAGGTCCTGGATCACATTATTTAGGAGAAAGGTTTGGCTATTGATCTAGCTAGAGTTAAGGCTCTCTTGAAGCTTCCATTGTCAGCTAATAAGAAGAATTTATAGTAATTTTTCAGGCAAATAAAATTTATTCGAAAGTTTATTGTGGATTTAACTCAAGTGGTAAAGCCGATGACTGAGTTGTTAAAGAAAAATGTTGAGTTCAAATGGACTGAGTAGATGAAGTGAGCATTCAGATAAATCAAAGAAAGAATTACTCAAGCCCCAATTCTGGTGAAACCTGATTACTCAAAGGATTTTTTTTTGTATGTTGTTAGTGAACAAGAGAGCTACACAACAGTTCTTACGCAAAAGGGAGATGATGGAGATGAGTGGCTGATTTATTTCTTGAGTGAGGTCATCCAATTGCACAAAGAAAAATACAATTTCATTAAGAAGTAGGTATATGCGGTGATGAAATCCATGAAGAAGTTCCAAAATTTTGTTTCCTAGAGAAAAATGATAGTTTATGTTGTTCATCTAGATGTTTGGAGTTTCATAATTCAAGGTGAACTTGGAGACAAGAGAGTTGGTTGGGTTTTCAAAATCTAGGAGTATGATGTTGAAATCTAACCAACCAAGCTAGTTTGAGATTGAGCACTATATCAGGAGCTTGCAAAAAGTACTACATCCGAGTCCATGGTTTGCCAACTTGAGGATTCAATAAGTGAAAATAATTTTTTATTTGATAAATTATGAGATTGGGTAGTATGGGAGGAGCGAATAATGGACCCTAGAATTAACTTGGGGCCCATGAGGAAAAATAGCCAATGGAAACCACACATGGAAAAAATTCCACACTCACCACCATTGAGCGATGCTCCCATGGGAGAGGATGGAGCATATTTTTGGGCCATGATTCACTCGTTTGAGGGGCTGGGTCATGGTTCACGTGCATCCACTTGGGCATTTAACCCAAAATCCTACTTCCCAATTTTCAAAGCTCTATGTGGGTTTTGTGCTTTATATACCACCATGAGGGCCATTGTGGAATAAATGTGGGATAATGGCTCAAGACTCTCGCAATGTTGCTCAAGTTAATTTTTTTTTTAATAATATTTTATTTGATAAATTATGAGACTGGGTAGTATGGGAGGAGCAAATAATGGACCCTAGAATTAACTTGGGGCCCATGAGGGAAAATAGCCAATGGAAAGCCACTTAGGATGACGTTTTAGAAAATACTCCTTTGATTCAGGTAAGATAGCTTGGTCAATATATAGAAATTATAGATCTAAATAAGAAATCGGAGGAGGAACAAGACAAAGGAGAGCCAGTATCACATCCACCCTCATCATTGGTTCAAATGGTATAAGATCCCAAATGTACGTTTTCTCTACCCTCTTCCCTTTCTCTTGAGCATTCGATGACTGTTGCACTTTATTTCGTAGTTATCGCTACCATATCACCCCCATTTGGTATACCTTCCACTTCCATTTCACTTCATGTTTCCCAGTACCCAATCACTAAAGCTCTTTCTTCTTCTATTCTCGTTTCTTCTATTTCCATTTCTTTCAGTTATTTTACATCTAGATCCAATCCGTTTTTGTTCCCTTCATCATCCATTTCGGTAACTTATACCATGGCTATAAGTACACAAGCTCCTCCTCAGGTGAGTGTAACTATAGTGGAACCCCTTATTTTCATTTCCTCAACCACTTCCATTTCACCAATCGTTCTCATTTCTACTTCCCTTCCTAAGCCAAACCCTTCGCAAGATCATTTTATCTCAGCTCTATTTTTTGAGTTGTAGGTGCTACTAGAGCTAGATATGAATATTGTGTCAGATTATACTATCACAATAAAAATCATTCAATCCCTCTATATTTCATCCCAGTGGCTAAAAATCCGTAAGCAAAAAGAAGCTCAAGCTCTAGAAAATACATTGAAGAAGGTCACTTTTGATCCTAAAACTATGGAGTTACACATTATAAAAATGATCCCCCAGGTCTAGAATTCCTAAGGATAGATGGCTTCAAGTGATTACACTTATGAAGTCATTACAGAGGATATGACGAATATTGATACTATAGAGAAGATGAGGAACATACAAGCAGATATGATCTCTTTTTACCTTCATGGCGAGCATTACAAGAAAAGCTTTTTTGAGGCTGAGGTGAATATTGTTGAGTTATAAGAAGCTTTGGCCAAAAATAGGGTACAGTTGGAGACATCGAAATCAAAGGTAGAGCATTGGCAACAGATAGCGAAAGAGTTGGAAAATATAGCCAAAGGATACCAAACAGCTTGGGTAGGAGTACAGTAGCAAGTGCAAGCACTGGCCACCCAACATGAAGCTTTACAAAAATACCTGCCTAAGAAAGCATCATAGTTAGTGGGCTTCTCCAAGGAGAAAATCAAAGGATCTCGCTGCCATTTAATGAAAGATTGTGTAACATTGGCAGTAGAAGCACTCAAAGTACTGTTGTATATTCATGAGGCTCGGATAGGAGTAGCTAAAACCAAAACTAGAGATAACACTAAATATTCAGGCGTTGACCCAATCTGACTTCCAAGTTAAATTGATGAGAAGGATGGACCGATGTTGGTCCAAGACTAGGATTATATTGCGCAACTATTTTTCCCGTTTAGAGCTAGCATGAGAATGCCGAAAGCTGATGACTATGTTTAAACAAGAGCATTGTATTTCATTTATTTATTTTGAAGCTCTAGCTGATGTTGGAGGTGAGACAAAGATAGTTAGAAAACACCCTTCGAAGGCTAGATTGAAATTAAAATTGATGGAGATGCAAAAGGTAATCTGAGTAGAGTTGGAATTGGAGTGGTATATGGGAATCATGTTGGTACAATGCTCTATTAGTAACTACAGAGACTAGGTAAGACCGCAAACAATGAAACAAAAGCCTTAGTTATCAAATTTGCTTCCCTTTAGGCAATAACACAAGGTTATAGGAGTATAATCATAGAATCTGATTCTCAAATCTTTGTAGGAGCTTTGGATTACATGATGAACTTTACTTTTGATACATGGAGGTTGAGGATTCTCATCACCCAAATGAAGGAGTTGTAGAGGAAATTAGATGATGTAATTCTAATTTATGTGGGTAGAGGTCAAAATAAAGTGGTAGAATTCATGGCTAAGATGGGCACCAAGAAGGAGGTAAGGGTTTAGTGGCATAGTGGTATGACTATTGAGGATGAGAGGATTAGGAAGGTTGGTGAGCAAATACATTGTTTGACTAATTTGGAAAACCATTGCAGACATATGGTTTTAGGATATTTGATTTTAATATAGTTCTTTTAGTGTTGTAATCAAAAGTGATTAGTTCTTAGGATCTTGGGGTTTCAAATTATGGAAATTTGTTGGAAAGTTAAAAAGAGGAAATGAGTTCTCTTGTTGACTAATTATGGGAGGAGTCTCATCCCAACTTGTAAATAATCATGTTGTAATATAATTTTTTCAAGTTCTTAAAAAAAAATCAAATTAAAAGAATAAAAAACAAATAATTAAATTATATAATGTTAGATACTTTATGTTTTTGTTATTTTTAGTTTGTAGTGGATTAAGAGTAATTTGATTTGTAAAGTTTTTTTTTTTTACATAATTTACTTGTTAATATAAACTAATTTTTTTGATAAAAATAATAAAAAATAAATTATATTCAAACAATATTAATATTATTATTATTATTATTATTATATTTTCTTAAAAGAAAATATAAATATCTCCCTTAAATGCGGTGATTTTTAACCTTAATAAAATTGCCTATTTTATATCTTCTTTAGTTTTTAATAAAAAAATAAAAAAACTATTATAAACCTCATGCTTTTCATTTTATAATTATAACATATAAAATATAAGGAAAAATCAACAACTAGTGAAATGAATTATTAAATGCAAATGTTTAATATTAAATGCATTTAATTAAAAAATATCTTTTCACTCAAGCTTCAACCTTTACAATATCATTCTAGTTCATAGTTTATTTGACCTTCATAGTTTGTTGTAGGATCCTACATTATTGTATGTTTTAAATTATTTTTATTATTAAAATAATAAAAATTAAGAATTATTAAAATTATATAATATAGATTATTTTTTATTTTTATTTTTATTTTTTATTTGGTTATTGTGAGAAACCTCTATGACGGCCGAGGAGTCTCCTCCCAACCATGACCCCTCTTAAAGCCGAGAGCTATACTTATCAATAGAGAATTTAACATACAACCACCACACACCCACCTCCTCACACACTCGCCCATGCCACGTATATAATATAGATTATTACTATATGGTTTTATTTATTTTTTAAATTATTTTTATTGTTAAAACAATAAAAACAAAAAATTATTGAAATGATATATATATATATATATATATATATATATATATATAAAACATTTTACGTCGTTGAAAGCATCAGGAAAGGGACAAGCATTCAGTCCGACTATGCCCAAGATTTGAACCTTGGACCGGGTTTGAACGAACCAATTGATCTACCGACCTAAATTATTTTTATTATTAAAATAATAAAAATTAAAAAAAAAATTGGATGAAAAAAATCTTATATTAAAATGACTTAATCATACCAAAAATGGTGGGTGGAATTAGCACACAACCAACACACTAACTGTGTGCTAAACAGCTAGTAGAGCTACCAAAATAACTTACAAAAGTTCACAAGAAAACCAAACATAGAACTGCCCTGTAGGGGCTGGAGGAACAGGATTCACTGCTCAAGGAGCATTACCCCAATGATCAATACTGTCCCGTAAGTGATGAAGCTCTATATTCACTTTTTATGTTTGCACTGAAATCTGCAGCCAACAATCATAGAAAACCTGATACTTATCAGCAAGAGAAAAAGTAGAAGAAGGCTCCTGTGTAGCATATTCTTTTTCATTTATGAAAAATTAAAAATTATTGAAATTATATAATATAGATTATTTTTTGTATGGTATTAGTATTTTTTAAATTAATTATATTATTAAAACAATAAAAATAAAAAATTATTAAAATTATATAATAATAATATTTTTATAATTAAATATTATAATATACTTATATAATAATTAAATTCTTATAATACTATTATAATAAATCAAGAGACAACATAAATTAAAACACCTAGCATAACTCCATATAGCCATTTCAGAGCACAATCTTAAATATTTAAGACATCTTGTGACAAAACAATATGCATGGGGATCTCACATCGTTATACATCTTTCCAATCTGTATACCTCTGCATTGCACTGAGGTAATAATGTTATTCATTACAAAAGATCTCACCTCTTTCTTGTGTTGACTATCCTTTTCTTCAACTGGGAGATTATTATGGAATAGAGGCACATTTGATTTTGAGCTTTGATCATCGTTGTGTGCCTTAGCATTGTCATGTTGCATCTCTGCTGTTACATGTCGTGACTAAATATGGGTACGATCTTGAGATGGTCATGTAGTGACTAAATATGGGTACGATCTTGAGATGGTCATGTAGCTGGAAAATATCTATCTAGATCTTACCTCTTGTTTTTATGAGTTGTTGTTCCATACCGACATCTCCCTCAGCTGTCTATGGTATCTTTGACTCATAGTGCTCACCCTGTTTACTACTTCCTTTTATGAGAATTAGTGGGAAGACTAATATTTACTATTTGATACAAGTAAGGCCAAGTTTTCTTAGGGGATGAAGCTATGAAGGGTAGAAAAGGTAATGCAACCTCTCGAGATGACATTTTTCCTACTTAGATCAATATATTTTCAGCATGAATGACCATCCTAAATATTTATGGAAATCTCTTCTCTTTGAATTGTTGGATAAGAATGCTTATATCAGGGTGGAAAGCTTGGATATAATATATGTACTCTTGAGTTGATGATGGTCGAACTTTATGAGGTATCATTCACCACATTCTCATGAAACATATGTTGAAGTCAACTATATTTTTATAATGGGTTCGTTTGATAATAAGAGTTAAGTGAGCAATACGAAGGGGTATGTGGAGTCATCAAATGTATCAATGAATGCTTCCACCAAATCAGTCCATAAGTAAATGCTTCCATCTTCCAAGTATTTGTACCATAGTAGCGACTTCCTTTTGAGAAAAAAAACGCATAACCTAACCATTACATCCTCCACTATAATATTATAAAAAACACCCTTAATTACATTGATTTTTAACCTTAATAAAATAATTAATTTTATATCTTCTTTAGTTTTTAATGAAGAATTCAAAAAACTATTACAAACCTCATGCTTTCCATTTTACAGTTATAACATATAAAATATGTGTAAAAAACTATTGATTTTTTAAACTGAAGATATTATATAGACTTTTAATTTTGAAGAAAGTAAAAAAAACCAACAACGAGTGAAATGAATTGTTAAATACAAATATTTAATATTAAATGTTTATATTTTTATTTATTTATTTAATGAATACATAGTTAAGGTGATTTACTCCTAAAAAACCAAAACCCAAACTTCACCAATGTTAGTTGATCCGGCATGTTCAGTCCAGGCAGCTTATCTTTCCAAGATATTGCTGACTCGTCTCCATCTCCCCTGCTAAATGCCTGCAAAATGGAATGTAATCAGACGTCACTTCGCTTGCATCATAACATCACTTGGTCCATAACGATCAGATATCATTCATTACAGTGAAAATGAATTTGAAATGCACTTTGTCGGCAATAAAGAAACAGCAACAAATTCAAAATCAACTCAAACTTGAGATTGATAAATTTTGAAGCATAGCTTCTTACCATCATAAGATGCATCGTAACCCACAAGATGCTTATCGACGGCAGCTTAGGCTTGTAAATGGAAAAGCCATTTTGAACGAAATTACCACGTTCTGCTTGAGACTGTTATGGGAGAGCAAACTGGATTCAGCCCTTTAACAGACAGAGACACAGGATATTAACCTGGGAAGGCCACGGAATCTCTTATGAGATTAAGAGATTGGATTATGTAGGTGTTACAGCTAGCACTAAACAACAGAAATTATAATGTTTTTAACGTTTCTTTGAACAATGCACGCATAGGTTTTATCTATATCAATAGTTTAATATGGTGCCATATCCATATCTATAGGTTGTATATACATCAAGTCAGTAGTTTAATACTAGGAGAAACAATAACTTTTTTTAATGGTTGTGGACACATTATTATGTATTATAGAATTATTTAGTTTGATTATAAACAGAAGTGGTCCTTTGAATTTGAAACAAGATGTAGAAAGAAGCATTTTTCAGGACTTTAACATTTTTTATTGAATTTGAGGTAAGTGATGTCAAGCAAGAATTTTAATCTAAGGTTTTAATCTTATGGGTTTAGTATTAAAAGATAAAGGTTAAAACACAAAGTAGTTTTTAACGTTGATGAGACCATAGGTCATACAAGACAACACTATTTACCTAATATATGTTTTTCAACCAAGTTGGGATCACCAAAGTATGGTCTCCATTGGATTCAAACCTTGAGTTACAAAATCTTACCATTAGGTCCACTCTAGTTGTACATATTATTTTGGGATAATTCTTCCATAAAATAAGGTTCTACTCCTATGGGTAAACCTTAATTTTTGTACTTCAATCTAAGCATGAGTGATTGAATGAGGTTTCCTTCTATTTATTGCTAGAGTATATTACATTATTTAGGTATGTCAATGTACAATCTTAGATACATTGCTATATTACGAAATTATTTAAGGTTACTTGAGGAAGAAGTAATAAATGCACAAGTGTCAATGTGCAATGATGTAAATGTACAAGGATTCCACTTGTACATGAGTCATAGGAAATGTAGTTAGGAAGAATAAGAGCCAAGTAACTTATATCCTTATATAAATTCCCCATAGTGAATAGAAAGAGCATTAAGTAGAAGTGAAAATTACTATAAAGTAGTAAGTAGGTGCAATGTAGTTTCCATTAGAGTTTTGGAGTGTTCATTTCTTCCATTACTGTGCACTGTACTATTTTTGTATCTTTCCATTAACACCATATTTTAGTGTTATTGTAGAATTCCACTATCTTACTTTTCTACATATTTTATATCGTGTGATTAATTTCTTCCATATCATACATTATCAAAAGCTAACAGTGGTATCAGATCCACGGTAGATTAGATAGTAATAGGGAGAGCCACAAGAGAGATTGAGAGGAGAGAAGCAAATCACAATTTTAAACTTTTTGAGATTGCATTTGGCTAGAGTATTTTCACTGAGTTGCAAAAAAACTCGTGAAGACTAGGACTCAGTATTCATTCCACTAGATTGATAAATCAACTAGTGAAGATTCATCATTTCCAGATTCAAAATTTTTATCCTAATAGTTTATTGTAAGAAGAGGAGATTCCAAGAACTTGAGGAAAGTCCTGTTGCAAACCTACATATTATAGAAGAAGAAAGGGCCATAGTAGCCTTATTATTGATTCAAGAGACTCCAAAGAATAGTCTAGAAGAAGATAGGATATTGGTGATCTCCATCAAATATTGTAGATAGCATATTGAAGAAATCATCCTAAAGAAGCTAAAGAGACCCATAGAAGGTCCCATTAAAGAACTTCCATTTTTGGAAGATTGGAGGTTGGTGATCTTCATTGAAGCCTACAAATTGCAAAAATGAAGAAGGACTAACAATATCCCATTCCAAATACCAAAATTTCTAGATTTCAGAGATCTAAGAGGAAGATATCATTGTCAACACTTACATATTAGAAGGTTGAAGGAAGGGTCTCATTGGGAGGACCATAGAAGATGCAAGATTGAAGATCTTGGAGAGGTCTCAAGGAGAAATAAGAAGAAGGTTTGGAGAGCCTTATTATAGAGATCAGAGAAGCCATTAAAGTAGTTCTCCAAAGAACTCATTAGATAAATTCACTACCAAGGAGAAGCTCTTGATAGTGAAAAAATTAGGATAATTATCACCATCCGGTAACAAGCCCAAAGGAGAAGGATTTCACAAGTAGTTTTTCAAATTTCAAAGGAGACTATTGAAAACCTCAAGAATTTCAAATTCTTGACAAGAAGACATTTTTTGAAGTCAAATTTTAACAAGGATATTGAAGGAGAACACAGATAGAAGAAGCCTACCAAATCCAAGAGATTTAGAGATTACTTTTCATAGCTAAGAAGACACATTTTGGAGATAAAATTTTGCTAAATATACAAAAAAATACTGAAGGGGTTCTTGAAATAAATCTCAACTACGATTTAGGGATATTCCCTACCATATTTTTTAGATTCAAGGACAAAATTTCAATGGATAAATTGGCTACTTAAGAGCCAATCAGGACATAATTACTAGCTGCAAAACTTCAGATTTCAAGGATACATCCTGAAGGAGAAGTTGAAATAATCTACTATAGTTTCAAGGCAGCAAGCTACATTGTTTGATAGCTATCATTAGTGCATATTACAAGTTACTTTTAAGGAGTAATAAAGATATTGTAGTTGCACTATATTAGTTTCTCTTAAAGCTTATTAGAGGTGCACTAAGTATCTCAGTAAAATTGAAAGTTAGTGTAAATATTAATCTCTCAAGAACATATAATTTACATGATTATTAGGTTGGATTTATTATTACTAAATTATCCAAGTGAAGGAGTTAGATACTAATGTTGTCTAACAAGAAAGGCAAAAATACATTGATCTCATGCATTAGAGTAAGTAGCGGCCATATCTAAGAAGCAAAGAAAAAGCTTTAGATCAATCTACATTAGTCCTCAAGCTATACAACAAGGAGCCATCATATCAAAGGAGGAAATAGCATCAAAAGGAGACAAGGAACTCTCTAAACTTCGATGCAAAATAAAATTTCTTATTTATATTACATTGGTGCACCATATCCCTCCTAAAGAGGACAAAATATAAAGTGTCTCAAGACACTAAGATAATAGGTACATCCACTATTGGTGAATCATCAAAGGTAGAAGGTGCAAACTTTAGGTAGAGAAGGTGAGCCAATCTAGGGCTCATAAGTGTAAGTTCCATGTATCTAGAAACACCAACTTAGTCACTAAAGTAAGCACCCACGAACAACATCAAGTTGTGGTAACATAAGATAGCTTTACACCCATTCCATACTTGTTGCAAAGTAAGGAGAATAGCAAGCAAGAAAAATTGTGTAAAAGTAAGTTGAAAGCTACAAAATATCACCTCAATCAAGCATCGAACTTCCAGCTAGAAAGTAAACGATGAAAGCAACCAAGAGCATCAATCGAGTGAAGACATATCATCTATCAAAAGGGTAATTTTGAATTCACAGTTGGAGCAACCTTGAAATATTCATTGGAAAATGCAAACTTGCACTCACTCACTCGTAAGGAGGAGAGTATTGAAGAAAATATTGAACAACTTGTATTAGATGGATAATATATGAAAAAATATTAAGGACATCTCATGCAAGTACCACTTGGCACAATGAATAAGAAGCATTGAATAGAATAACACTCATCTTGGATCCCAACATAGGTGAAATCATTCAAAAGGAGGAGTAATGGTCATCTTTAAGTATTGAAAGAAGTATCCCAACAAATATTAATGCTCATTATAAAAAAACAATCGTATTTTAATATAATTTTTTCAAGTTCTTCAAAAAAAAATCAAAATAAAAGAAAAAAAACCAAATAATTAAATTATATAGTCTTAGATACTTTATATTTTTACTATTTTTAGCTTGTGGTGGATTGAGATTAATTTTATTTGTAAAACTTTTTTACTCTATTTACTTAATTTACTTGTTAATATAAACTAATTTTTCGATAAAAATAATAAAAAAATAAATTATATTCAAACGATATCATTATTATTATTATTTTAATATTTTCTTAAAAGAAAATATAAATATCACCCTTAATTGTAGTGATTTTTAACCTTAATAAAATTATTTATTTTATATCTTGTTTAGTTTTTAATAAAAAATTCAAAAAACTATTATAAACCTCATGCTTTCTATTTTATACTTATAACATGTAAAATATTTATTAAAAAATATTAATTTTTTAAATTAAAGATATTATATAGGAAAATAAAAATATTATATATACACCAAAGGTAAGGAAAAATCAACAATTAGTGAAATGAATTATTAAATGTATTTAATTAAAAAGGATATTTTCCCTCATGTTTCACCCTTTACAATATCATTCTGGTTCATAATATTAAATGTATTTAATTAAAAAGATCTTTTCCCTCATCTTTCACCCTTTACAATATCATTCTAGTTCATAATTTTTCTTTGTAAGATCCTACTTTGTTTTTTTTTTAATTATTTTTATTATTAAAATAATAAAAATAAGAATTATTGAAATTATATAATATATATTATTTGTTGTGTGGTTTTATTTATTTTTAAAAATTATTAAAATTATATATTAACAAAATAACAATAATAATTTCAAAAATTAATAATTAAATATTTTAATATACTAATTAAATTCCTATGAACATAAATTAAAACACCTAGCATAACTCCACATGGCCATTTCACAGCACAATCTTAAATATTCAAGACATCGTGTGACAATACAATGTTCAAGACATCTTGTCCACAACACAATATTCAAACATACGACGTCTGCAGTGCAGGGTTGAAGCCAATAGACGTACGTACTTACATATATATACTTGACAACATCTGCAGTGCAGGTTGAAGCCAAAACACACAACTACATCTATTTGGCTTCATGGCATGACCTCGGCTGAAGTTTTTATTAAACACCAGACATCTTCTCACAACACAATCTTCAGACATGGAACATCTGCAGTGCAGGGTTGAAGCCAAAACACGTACCTAAATCTATTTGGTTTCATGACCTCGGCTGAAATTGTTATTCAAACATTAAATGATGAAACTACATTTAAGCAGACTCTTGGCACGAACGAGCACACACAGTTGAAAATGTTCTACAGCTTCTGGGTAAAAAGAAGAGTATCACTAGGCACCCAGTGACAAAATTCACCCTCGCCGGGTTTCATGTTGAGCTCAAGTAACGCTGCGCTCTCAGGAGGATAAGGTTTGGTGTCCATATGGCATTCCGCCACCACGCTCTGCATAACTCCACTTTTTTCGTCCTTCAAGTTTACCAAATACATTCGAGTATCCTTCACGTAGTGACAGTAATAAACTTTGAAAGGGAATTCCATAGTATGGCAGGCAACATGTTTGGTAGTGGAGGGAGCAACTAGTTTTGCGCCAATCACTGTGACCACCCGATTGGAAAGACGGTTTGTTGAAGTAATGCCTCCAACAAGGGAGGGAGAAGGGCCAAGAAGAGTGGACACAAACTCTGCAAGGGAGTCTATAGAAGTGACACATCCTTTGGTCTCTATGCTGGAAGGAGGTGCTTCACATACTTCCAGCGTAGTCGCCATTTTTTGTATTAGAAGCTGGGATCCACTAGATGTGGAAGGGATGTGGAAGGCCTGAGCCAAGTCCATTAATTGTTGGCTATTAAAAGGGATCAGCTTCGCAATTTTATGTGGAAGAAACGATACATTCTGAAAAGCGCTATTCTCAGGAAAGTAAGGAAATAGCAACTTTTGTCCAACCGTGACAATCTCTTTTACTAGAAAGAAATTACTGTGTAATTGCAATTCCCTCGCAGATTTGTCGGGGTCATCAGATGGAGCGCATCCGCAACAACGCGGAGCAACTCCGTCTTGTACAAGGTCCAGTAACTTTCTTCTTCTTTTGTATGGTGTTGGAGTGCCGCAATCCATCGGAGAGAAAGATGCCTCGCATAACAATCTTGCTGATGTACAGAAACCATTTTTCTCGGCAATCGCGTGCAGGCCTTTTGTCGCCACATCATCTGCAATTAGCGAAACTTCGTCTTGACTTAAAGGAGATATTAGTCGATCCAGTTGATCCGGCATGTTTAGTCCAGGCAGCTTATCATTCCAACTTGATATTGCTGACTCGTCTCCATCTCCCCTGCTAAATGCCTGCAAAATGCAATGTAATCAGCATCATAACATCGCTTGGTCCATAATGATCAGATATCATTCAGTGCAGTGAAAATGAATTTCAAATGCACTTTGTCGGCAATAAAGTAACAGCAACAAATTCAAAATCAACTCAAACTTGAGATTGATAAATTTTGAAGCATAGCTTCTTACCATCATAAGATGCATCGTAACCCACAAGATGCTTATCGACGGCAGCTTAGGCTTGTGAACGGAAATAGCACTGGCAGCCATTTTGAACGAAATTACCACGTTCTGCTTGAGACTGTTATGGGAGAGCAAACTGAATTCAACCCTTTAAATAGACACGCAGGATATTAACCTGGGACGGCCACGGAATCTCTTGTGAGATTAAGAGACTGGATTATGTAGGTGTTACAGCTAGCACTAAACAACAGAAACTATATTGTTTGTAACGTTTCTTTGAACAATGCACGCATAGGTGGTGGTGTGAAATGTCCCACTTCTAACTCAATATTTCTATCTATATCAATAGTTTAATATGGTGCCATATCCATATATATATATCGATAGTTTAATAATAGAAGAAACAATTAATTCTTATATGGTTGTGAATATTATTATTTATCATAACAGTATTTAATTTGATTATAAACAGAAATAAGTGGTCCTTTGAATTTGAAATAAGAGTATTCCCCACATAGTGACAAAAATAAAATTTCAAAGGGAATTCCATAGTGTGGTGGGCAACAAGAGGAGGCAACAAATTATGAGCCAATCACTATGACCACCTTATTTGGAAAGATGCTTTGTTAAAGTAATACCTCCAACAACGAATGGAGAAAGGCTAACAAGAGTTCACACAAACTCTACAAGGGATTCTATAGGAGTGACACATTCTTTGGTCTCTATGCTATAAGAAGGTGCTTCACATACCTCCAACATAGTAATTGTATAAGAAGTTGGGATCCACTAGATGTGGATGGGATGTGGAAGGCCTAAGCTATATCCATTAACAAGCTATGAGGATGATGCTCCAAGATCAAGGTTCCCCTTCTAACTACATGAACAAGATATAATTAAACATATTCATCATAGTCTAATAGCTAGAATTTGAACACACTTCACTATGCATAACCTATAATTGAAAACACACTTAGAGAAGTAGGACAAAGTGAAATTAATCACAAGTTCCATTTATATGCCGAAATAATTACAAGGTATGTTGTCTGAAGAGGCTCGATGCTCCTTAGATAGTGGCTCAATATTTGAGCCCTACTCATACAATATAAGAAATGAAAGGAATAGCTTACAAGGATAGATAAGAGGTATGAACATGAAGCTCCCAATGCCTTTATAATAGAAATATGGTTCTATTTATAGGTCAATATGAGGGATCTTGTTAGGACCACATCCTAACACTATGATGTAATGTTCCTTGTGAACATGGGGGGATACCAATAATAATATTTTGTAAATGTGGGGAACACCCATGATAATATTTTGAAATATTTTATAATAGTTGTAACTCTAGAAGTGCCTAGACAAGTGGTGCCATCATATGTAACCATTTTCAAGAATATAATTGTTTTGTAGGTAGGAGATTCTAGCTCGGGTGGCATTTTGCATGTAAGCCAACTTTGAGAGTTAGGTGGTAGATAAAATGTTTAAAACTGTGAGGGTCAGGAATATATATATATCTTTTGATATAATTGAATTAAAGTATTGAATGAGGTTGCCCCCTCAAAGTGGCCTATGATTTTGTGTTATTTGTGAGATTGTTTATTTTTGCATTTATATTTCATAGTTGTGTAGTGAGCTTTAAGTTTAATTGCAATATTTGTGTGAGTGTGTATATTTTTAATAGTAAGTTCCTAACAAGTGGTATCAAAGCACTTTATAGGGCTATGTTCTACTATGACTATGAAATTTTCTAAGATTTCAACTATTAGGTACAATATTTCATGTTTTAGTTTTTTCTAGTTCCTTACCAAAAAAAATCCAATCTCTATTTTTATGTTTTGCATTAGTTATCTAGGTTAGAAATCCTATTCTAGGGATTTTAAAATATTACAAAGGATCTATCATTATTGGTTAAGCTAGATTATCCGTAAATTGTCTAGTGAAGTGAGGAATGATCAGTCTCCAATACCTAGGGGTACTCTATGGAACTGAACTCCCATGAATCTTCAGGTATATCAGGAGACCCCCTAGGTTTAGGAGATACCTTTCATCATTAGGAATATTTTTGGCCTTGTATTCTCCATAGTACACTAGACACAACATTTGGAAATATTACCCTCTCGTACTGACAGAGAGGTAGGTAGTGTGCTCAAGGGTATGTGTGGAATCCTCATTGAGTAGTGGCCTAAAATATTGGTCTAAGCATTATTATTTGTCATTGTGGTATAACAAAGGGTCTATGGATAGTACATACACCTTGGCTTAGCATAGCTTGTTATGTCAAATTTTAAACCTGCAATAAGAACTTCCTACAACAAAAATCTTATTCTATGAATTTTGAACCTATTACCATAGCCTTATTATAAAATTTGAGCATACAAAGAAGACATCCCTATTCTAGAGTTTCGACGTTTAAAATAGTCAAAACAAATATTATAGAATAATATCATAGGCAGAAAAAAACCACCTAAGTCAAAAATAGGGGAATAGGAGGGTCAGTGTAAGTTATAGTCAAGAAAATTTTATCAGTAATAGTTAGTATAGGTTTTCCAAGTTATTAGTGTTAGAACAATTACCTGTGATAGTCAAAAAGTAAATAGACAAGGAATATCTATGATAGTAGTCAGGAGTGGTTAGTATTCAGAACAGATAGGGTAGTGTTGGAAACGTTTGGCTAACATAGAACCTAACTTTTTAACCAAGACTCCAAAGGAAAAATTGACCACACTAGTGGACTTGATAAAACAACAATATAAAAAAATTATGGGGGTGTCCAAAACTAATGTTGTGGTATATAGCTCATTGTGATCATCTTCTTGAGTTGATCATTTTGATATATAGCACCCAAATCACTTTTGGGCTCCTTATTAAAAATAGTAACCCTTAAAACCACCTTTCTAGTTTTGGTAAGTCTCACCAACATGACATTACTCTAAGAACATGGTTGTTGGTACTAGAAAACAAGAATTAAAAATAGGTAAACAAGATGGCTAGAAAAAATTTATGAGTAAAAGGAGAGAGAAAATAAGCATTAGTAGGTTGTGAAAAATTACGCCATATTAAGGGAAAAGGAGGTTTGAAACTGAGGAGATTAGAGCTAAATAATAAAGCTTTGGTTAGAAAGTTTTATTGGAGGTGGATCTCCAAACCAACTTCTTTATTCAATAGAGTTTTAACTAGTAAATATTTGGGACAAGTAAATCCTTATTAGGTGAGACATTTCTCTTTGGATTGTAATGGGTTCCTAGTGTGGCATGCTCTAAATCTAGGATCTCAAGTAGTGAAAGACAAATTATTTTAAAAAAATAGGAGAGGAGAGAAGGCATGATTTTGGATATATTCATGGGATAAATACCCACCTATCATTGTTGAATTCCCAAAATTTTAACTAGTAAAAGCATCCATGAAAAGTAGGGATTGTATCAAGATTGAAATTTATTTCAACACTAGATTACTTGGGTATTACAGGTTTAAGTAGTTTAAGAAGTTGGACAAGTGGTCAATTCCAATCTCTTCAGAATTGACACCCATCATGACTAAAATATTAACAGAAAGATTTCTCATAGGTAGATATGAGGAGTATGAATTAGCTTAGGGCTATGGGAGCCTTTGATTCTACGCAGTTAAGGATGGATATTATAAGATCCTTCTAGAACCTTCTTCTCATGCATATTAGGTTGAAGATTAGAGAAATATTAGGCAGTCCTAGAGTTGGAGAAAAATAAACTTCTTTGCCTGGCAGTTCATGCACAATAGAATTCTTACTTTTGATAATTCTAGATGTATGGGAATCGTTGGTCCATCCCAATGTATTTTATGCTATAAAAATGAGGAAATATATGACCACTTGATTTTTGAGTGTCTATTCTTCACCAAATCTAGAAATAATGGTTTTAGTTTATAAAATTTGAGTCAATGGTGATTTGAATCTGACTAATATTTGGAAAATATGGAATAGGGATATACTTAAATATGAAGTTGTTTGTATCGGGTGGAAACTTGGATTAACATTTATTTTGTGGTAAGTATTATTGGAGACAAATGACAAACATTTTAGAGAAACCTTTTTATCCATGGATGGTGTCTCACAGGTAATTTAGAGCAAAGTCATAGAAATTATGGTAGTGTATGCTAAAGGGGAAATATGGGCTAATATAGGGATGATGGAGAATAAATCGAAGGTGTAGGAGGGGTAAGACAAAGATAGTTGGAAAACACCCTTGGAAGGCTATATTAAAATTAATACTGATGGAGATGCAAAAAGCAATCCAACTAGAGTTGAAATTGGAGTGGTATGTAGAAATCATGTTGGGATAGTGCTCTATTGTTAATTACAGAGACTAGGCAAGGCCACAAACAATAAAACAAAAGTCTTACCTATCAAATTTACTTACATTTACACAGTAATACAAGCTTATTGGAGGATAATCATAGAATCTGATTCTCAAATATTGCTAGGAGCTTTGGATTACATGAGAAACTTTACTTTGGAGACATGGAGGCTGAGGATTCTTGTAACCCAAATTTAGGAGTTGTAGAGGGAATTGGATGATGTAATTCTAATTTATGTGGGTAGAGCTCAGAATAAAGTGGTAGATTTTCTGGTTAAGACGGGTTTCGAGAAGGAGGTGAGGGTTCAGTGGCATAGTGGCATGGCTATTGAGGATGAGAGGATTAGGTAGGTTGGTGAGCAAATACAACGTTTGACTAATTTGGACAACCATTGTAGACATATAGTTTAGGAGATCTTGCTCTAATATAGTTTTGTTTTTAGTGATGTAATCAAAAGTGGTTAGTTCTTAGGATCTTGGATTTTAGAGTTATAAAAATTTGTTGGAAAGTAAAAAAGAGGAAATAAGTGCTCTTCTTGGCTAAGGTTGGGACGAGTCTCATTCCAACTTATAAATATTCTTGTTTTAATATATTTTTTTCAAATTCTTAAAAAAAATAAATCAAATTAAAAGAATAAAATATAAATAATTAAATTATATCGTGTTAGATACTTTATGTTTTTTCTATTTTTAGTTTTTGGTGGGTTGAGAGTAATTTAATTTGTAAAGCCTATTTTTTTTTTTTTACATAATTTACTTGTTAATATATACTAATTTTGCAACAAAATAAATAAAAACAAATTATATTCAAACATCATCATTATTTTTTCTATGATTTTTAAAATATTTTCTTAAAATAAAATATAAATATCACCCTTAATTGCAGCGATTTTTGACCTTAATAAAATTATATATTTTATATCTTCTTTAGTTTTTAATAAAGAATTCAAAAACTATTATAAACCACATGATTTCCATTTTATAATTAGAACATATAAAATATTTGTAAAAATATTATTAATTTTTTAAATTGAAGAGATTATATAAACTTTTAATTTAAAAAAAATCTTATATAACCACCAAAGTAAGAAAAAATCAACAACCAGTGAAATGAATTATTAAATGTAAATATTTAATATTAAATGCAAATGTTTACTATTAAATGTATTTAATTAAAAAAGATCTTTTCACTCATGTTTAAACCTTTAAAATGTCATTATAGTTCATATTCCATTTTATAATTAGAACATATAAAATATTTGTAAAAATATTATTAATTTTTTAAATTGAAGAGATTATATAAACTTTTAATTTAAAAAATCTTATATAACCACCCAAGGTAAGAAAAAATCAACAACCAGCGAAATGAATTATTAAATTTAAATATTTAATATTAAATGCAAATGTTTACTATTAAATGTATTTAATTAAAAAGGATCTTTTCACTCATGTTTCAACCTTTAAAATGTCATTATAGTTCATATTTTGTATACCCTTCATAGTTTGTTGCAGTATACTACTTTGTTTTTGTTTTAATTTTTTTTTTTTATTAAATAATAAAATTTAAACATTATTGAATTTTTTTTTGGTTTGGTTATTGTGAGCAACCCTTATGACCGATGTGCATGGTGAGCTATACTTATCAGTAGGGAATTTAACACAAAGCCATCACACACCCACACATTCGCACGCCTCACACACTTGCCCATGCCATGGTTTGAACCTTGGACCTCCCAAAGAAGAGACAATTCAAAATTATTGAAATTATATAATATAGATTATTTTTTGTATGGTATAATTTATTTTTTAAATTCATTATATTGTTAAAACAAAAAATATTAAAAAATTATTGAAATTAGATATATATTTTTTTATTTGGTTATTGTGAGAAACCCCTATGATCGATGTACGAGGCTGAGCAGTCTCATCCCAACCATGACCCCTCGTAAATTCGAGAGCTATACTTATAAATAGGGAATTTAACACAAAGCCACCACACACCCATCCCCTCACACACTCACCCATGCCACGGTTTGAACCTTGGACCTCTCAAAGAAGAGCCAAAGCCTGAATCGTTGTGCTACACCCCAAGTGCATTGAAATTATATAGTAACAATAACAATAATAATTTAAAAATTTAATAATTAAATATTTTTTTGATAGTATTAAGAAAGAGGGTTTTGAAAGGAATCCAGCTTAGAGGACCACCTCCAAATTACGAGGTGAAGGGTTTGGAGAACCCTTCTTAAAAAGGGTCGACTCCTTATGAGTAGAATCAAAAGCCCCAATATCACTCTTCAACTGAGAAGGAGAAGAGGTAATTTATTTACCTTTTGAAGGCTCCTAATATTTCTTAAGCCACACCTTCTGCTTCTTGAATGGGATTCGCTTGGGATCCACGTTGGCCCCACTCTTTAGGACTGTAGGAACAGGTTGGCTAGCCAACTTCTTCTAGTGACAAAAAATAAATCTTTTAATATACTTTTATAATAATTAAATTCTAATACTATTATAAGAAATCAAGAGACAACATAAATTAAAATACCTAGCATAACTCCGCATGGCCATTTCAGAGCACAATCTTAAATCTTAAATATTTAAGACATCTTGTGACAACACAATCTTCAATACATCTTGTCCAACACACAATATTCAAATATGTGACATCAACAGTGTAGGGTTGAATCCAAAACATGTACCTACATATATATTTGACAAAATTTGTAGTGCAAGTTGAAGCCAAAACATGCAACTACATCTATTTGGCTTCATGATCTCAACTGAAGTTTTTCTTAAACGTCAAACATCTTCTCAAAACATAATTCTCAAACATACAATATTTGCATGGTAGGGTTGATGCCAAAATACACACCTATATCTATTTGGCTTCATGAACTTAGTTGAATTTATTTATTAAAACATGAGGAAACTACATTTGAACAATGTGTATCAATTGCACCCTTGTATTCATCCTCTCTTCTGTACAATGGCTTATTTACTACATCTGAAGTGTATATATAGGGGAATTCTTCCAACAGATGATAGGATGGGCACTTTTATTGAAATTTTTGGTTTAATGTGAATCATTAGATAGTACCTTTATTAGGCAAGTCTAGGTCCTTGCTTTTGGAAATGTTTTTATCTCATGATCTCATGTCCTTATTTGGAATGGTGTTTTTTCCTTATTACACAAGTCTTGCTATTCCCACTTCATGTGGTTGCATATCTATAAGTTCAAAGCTTTTATACTATTACACTCTTATCTATTTGGCTACAAAATCACAACAATAAAAACAAAAGTAAAAAATAAAAATAAGAGAAAGAACAGGAAGAAAGCACTCCTATAGGTGACACTTGGAAAACCAATTTTATAAATATTGGTGTTTTGGTCAGCTTGCAATAAATTGTTGGAATAATTCCCCATGCGACCTTTGTATAAAATGATGTTAGCTATTAAGCGACTATGTGCCTATCATAATTGCTTATTTAATTGTTGACTATTTACACAAAATTATGGTGTGCATAACACGCTCGACCCTAGAGATATCTTGTGGATTATCTAATGAATATCTAGTGTCTGGACTAGATAGTGTCAAACTTAAGTTGCTCTTGATATTCTTTTGGGTGTGGTCCGTAATTATCATTAACTTTTGTAAGACTCCATCTAAGTTCTATGCTCTACCTCAAAGTATTTGTATTCGAGCTACAAGTAGTTAGTACAACACCTATTCCTACCATGTCATCCTAAACTCCAAATTTCAGTCTTACTAGAATCAAGAACCAACATTGTATCTTCTTGAAAACTAGTTTCTTCAACACCCAAACTTCACTTTTATCTGCTTTTGCTATGCTCTAATTCATCATACAAATCTCATAATTACTATCCCTTAAATCCCATTGGATTTGAATGGTAATGGTTGGAATATTATAGAGCACTAGGGCAATGGGTAATTCATATGCTTTAGGGTGGGATGATCGTATTTTTGGCATTTCATCTAAGTTGGACCTTTGTCTACAGGTGGCCTTTTGGGTAAGACTTTTGTTTTGTTGATCATACCCTTCGATACAAAAAGGGTGTAGTCATTTATGGAGTACAAATATAATATTTATGTCCAATGGTATTAGCATCTGATCACACTCTTAATTTATACATTACCCCATATTCTTGAAAAAATCCTAGGACAAACATATGCCAAATAGGGGAGGGACTTCTACCACGTATATATCTTGGATGATCACCAAATTAGAATATCTGCATATCAACATTGGGATCTTGTGTAGTGGGGATAAGATACTATCCTCTGTATGCTATTCATAATGAGGGATCACGAGGTCTACATCTTCCCAATCTTCATACCCTTGCATTGTACTACATGTAATCATGTTATTCATTACAAAATATCTCATCTCTTTCTCATGATGACTATCATTTTCTTCAACTAGGTGATTATCATGCAATAGATGCACATTTTATTTTGAGCTTTGATCATCATTGTGTGCCTTAGCATTGTCCTACTGCATCTCTATTTCTAGATATGACGACTGAAGATGGGTGCAATCTTGGGATGGTCATGTAGCTGGAAAATATCTTTTTATATCTTACCTCTTATTTTTATGAGTTGTTGTTCCATACTGGCATCTCCCTCAACTGGCCATCGTATGTTGACTCCTAATGCTCACTCTGTTTATTGCCTCCCTTTATGAGAATTAGTGGGAAGACTAATATTTACTATTTGATACAAGTAGGGCCAAGTTTCCTCGGGGGATGAAGCTATGAAGGGTAGGATAGGTAATGCAACCTCTCGAGATGGTATTTTTCCTTCTTAAGTCAACATATTTTTCGCATGAATGACCATCATAAGAATCTATGGGAATCTCTTCTCTCTGGATTGCTGGATAAGAATATTTATATTAGGGTAGAAATATTAGATATAATATGTGTACTATTGATTTGGTGATGGTCGAACTTCATGAGGTATCCTTCACCACATTCTCATGAAATAGATGTTGAATTTGGCCATATTTTCATAATAGGCCCATTTTATGAATGAGAGCTAAGTGAGCAATAATAATGGGTATGTAGAGTCATCAAATGTATCAATAAGTGCTTACACCATATTAGTCCATAAGTATATACTTATATCTTCCAAGTATTTATACCATAGCAACAACTTCCCTTTGAGAGAAAGAATAAGTAACCTACCCATTACATCCTCTACTATAATATTATGAAGAACAATCAAGGAAGCCACGTCTTGACAATGCTTGAATGTAGTCTTCTGTATGCTATCAAAAATTAGCAAGGTCTTTAGATCTGCTTTGGGCACATCATATCGATCCAAGATATTGAGGGGACCTATGTCATCCTACCAGGGATAATATTTTTGAGTCATAAGTCCTCTTTTGATATTTATTTAAGACTTTTAAGCTTTTTCTTTAGGTTGAAGTTGTGATATGAGCATAATTTCTTGGCTAATGAGGTCAAGACTATTCATAAAATCATGAGTACTCAGAGAAAGTAAGATGTAATATGATTTCAAAGGTAACAAGTCATTAATAGGGACTGATAATAGAATTATCAAGTGATTTTAGAAAGAAGATTCAGGTGAACCAGGGCATCACCAAAATTTGATTTAACCAAAATGGTGGGACCTTCGAGTCCCACTAAGCATACAAAAAATTATTGGTCTCAAAATATATCTAAGGAAATGTTTGTGTACTCATATACCTTGACCAAATTTGAATGGCCTAATCATGGAGAGGCTCTCAGGTCAATCTCCAAAAAATGTTGGATCCTTATGACATCCTAGCTAACGACTTCCTAAATGCATGAGAAAAAGGGTGTTGAAAGGAATGAAATATAGTCGAAGCTAGAACTTATGATGGTGTGCATTAGGCCACACCAAAACACACAAAAGATACCATACCATAACATAAAGTAATATACATAACAGACCATATTATTTCTCATCAACCACATAATGTTTCCCTCATAATTAAGTGTATCTTATCAGACTATGAATTCTAGAACAAGAAAACATGTCAATAGCGAGAATCCAAAAAGTATAATTAACGTCACTATCACTCAATAAGGTAAAATTAGAAATAAACAATTACAAATACATTCACATTCCACAACTGAATTGAACCAAAGGTTAAACAACAACTCCTTTGTATTAACATACAAAGTCTTAACTTACATATAGATTGTAAAAGCCTAAGAGCTGACTTTTTGAATGCATCACATTCTAGTATATATAGCCCTTAAAATAAATTATATTACAAACAGTCATGATGCCAAGTCATGGAAGACAGTTATGCTAGAAGGGTGGGTAGGTTGTACATCCCCTCTATCATCCTGCACTTTGTGACTGGAGGCTATTATCATTGAGACTATGTCTTTGTTGGACCTATATAATCCCTTGATGCATCTAAGTCATCTAACAATATCATTGGGTTTTGATATCTACTAGTAAACGCTTGTAAGTAAAGGATCACCAATTTGTGCAAATTAAATTTTGATGTTGAACACTCCCATGGGCTAAATTTGCATCTATTACTTATTAGACAAGTGTTGAGCTTCCTTTTATTAGCCAGTTGATGTACATCCTCATGGTTTAATTTATGGCTCCTTACTTTTTGTTGATAGGCGGGGATCCTAGCATCAACATACTTTTAGGAATTGCTCTATAACAACCCGTGATCCAAATTTTTTCCTACAACCTAAAGTTCTACCTACGAACCAAAGCTCTACCTATGACCCAAAGTTTTTTCCATGATACTTCTAATCCTTATGGGTAGAATTTTGGAATCCGTTATGAGCCTCTAGTATTGGCAAAATTTAGGGCCCCTCTGAGGGTTTGTCAACATCTTATCCTTCTAATAGGTATGACATTTAGTTATTTTGCACTGATCCTCACACTGGGCTTTTGGGACTCACCTCAAGTCCATTAGTGACCCATTTTCCTACTAGATGCTTATGCGGTAGACTTTAGAGATCCATCTGACATCAAGATAGTGGTCCAACAACTTCACCAATAATCTAAAACTCTACCAAGTGTTAGTGGAGACTATGGTAACTCATTTTTCCACCAGCCATAATACTTAGCCATATTTTGAATATCCTCGATCTTTCTTTCGACACTCCTATCATTTTATCATGGTAGGATTTTGGGACATGTACTGACTCATTTTTCCACCAACCATAATACTTAGCCATATTTTGAATATCCTCGATATTTCTTTGGATACTCCTATAATTTTTTATCATGGTAGGATTTTGGGATATGCCCCGAGTTTGGTAGCAACCCGTTTCTTTGTCCAAGCTAGTACTTAGCTAAATTTTACATTTCATTATTTTTGAGGCTTTTCAAATTGCTTAGATGATTACAAAATCTCATTCATTCAATGAGCATCTAATACTCAATGATCCTTATGCAATGTTCAATCCTTCAAGCATTGAGACAGATAAGGGTTAACCATGATACCCTTATTTCCAACCTTCAATGGATCATCTTCTATTCATTAAAGCCTCTTACAAAATCCTTCAAAAAGGCTATTCCAAGTACCAACGCTCTCTTTTCATCGACCGAAATTCACTACTTACCATGCTTAGCTCCAAAACTATATTTCCCCAATATGCATCATCTTGCTTATCAACAAAAAATATGTGTGGGTGAATGCACATAAAATTTCACCCACAAGTATGGTTTGGATAAATATTCAAATTTATTTCAACACCAGATAACTAGGGCATTATAAGTTTAAGCATTTTAACAAGTTGGATGAGTGGTCAATTCTAATGTCTTTAGAATTGACACTTATCATGACTAAAATCTTAACTGAAAGATTTCTCATAGGTAGAGATGAGGAAGATGAATTTAATTGGGGCTATGGAATCCTTGGAGTCTATACAGTTAAGTATGGATATGATAATATCCTTCCAAAACCTCCTCCTAATACATATCAGGTTGAGGATTGAAGAAATATTTAGCAGTTCAAGATTTGGCCAAAAGTAAACTTCTTTGTCCGGCAGTTCATGCATAATGAAATTCTTACTTTTGATAATTTGATATATATGGGAATCATTGCTCCATACCAATATGTTTTATGCTATAAAAATGAAAAAATATATGATCACTTGATTTTTGAGTGTCTATTCTTACACCAAATCTAGAAATAATGGTTTTAGTTTATAAAATTTGAGTCAATGGTGATTTGAATATGATTAATATTTAAATATAAAGTTGATTGTATCGGGTGGAAACTTGGATTAACATTTTATTTGGTGGTAAGTATGATTGGAGATAAATGGCAAAAAAATTCGAGAAATATTTTTATCCTTGGATGGTGTCTGATAGGTCATTTAGAGAAAAGTCATAGAAATTATGGTAGTGTATGCTAAAGAGAAAATGTGGGCTAATATAAGGATGATGGAGAATGAAGCCAAGGTGTAGGAGATACAAATGGTAATATGAGTAGAGTTGGAATTGGAGTGGTATGCAGGATTCATGCTGGGACAATGCTCTATTGGTAACTACAAAGAGACTCGGCAAGGTCACAAACAATGAAACAAAAGCCTTAGCTATCAAATTTACTTCCCTTTAGGTAATAAGACAAGGTTATAGGAGGATTATCATAGAATTTGATTCTCAAATATATGTAGGATATTTGGATTATATGAGCAACTTTACTTTGGAGACATGGAGGTTGAGGATTCTCATCACCCAAATGTAGGAGTTGTAGAGGAAATTGGATGATGTAATTCTAATTTATGTGGGTAGAGCTTAAAATAAAGTGGTAGACTTCCTAGCTAAGATGGGCACCAAGAAGGATGTAAGGGTTCGGTTGCATAGTGGTATGACTATTGAGGATGAGAGGATTAGGAATGTTGGTGAGCAAATACAATGTTTGACTAATTTGGACAACCATTACAGACATATGGTTTAGGAGATTTAGCTCTAATATAGTTCTTATAGTGTTGTAATCAAAAGTAATTAGTTCTTAAGATCTTGGGTTTTCAAGTTATAGAAATTTATTGAAAAGTTGGCTAATGTTGGGAGGAGTCTCATCCCAAATTGTAAATAATCGTGTTTTAGTATAATTTTTCAAGTTCTTAAAAAAAAAAAAATCAAATATAAAGAATAAAAAAAAAATAATTAAATTATATAGTGTTAGATACTTTATGATTTTGTCATTTTTAGTTTGTGGTGGATTGAGAGTAATTTGATTTGTAAAGAATTTTTTATTGTTTTTACATAATTTACTTATTAATATAAACCAATTTTTCCACAAAAATAATAAAAAATAAATTATATTCAAACATTATTATTATTATTTTAATTTTTTTTTAAATATATTTATAACCCTAATTACAGTGATTTTCAACCTTAATAAAATTATTTATTTTATATTTTGTTTAGTTAATAAATAATTAAAAAAACTATTACAACCCTCACGCTTTCCATTTTATAATTATAACATATAAAATATTTGTAAAAAATTACTGTTTTTTTAAATTGAAGATATTATATAGACTTTTAATTTTGAAAAAATAAAAATATTATATATACAACAAAGGTAACGAAAAACCAATAACCAGTGAAATGAATTATTTTATGTAAATATTTAATATTAAATACAAATGTTTAATATTAAAAACATTTAATTAAAAAATATTTTTTAATGATGAAAAAAACAAATTTATATTAAATTAAGATAAAAACTTTAGTAAAAAAGATATTTTCACTCATGTTTCAACCTTTACAATGGACCTTCATAGTTTGTTGTAGGATCCTACTTTGTTTTTTTTTTTAATTATTTTTATTACTAAAATAATAAAAAACAAGAATTATTGAAATTATATAATATATATTATTTATTGTATGGTTTTATTAATTTTTTAATTTTTTTTGTTTTTAAAACAATAAAAATAAAAAATTATTAAAATCATATATTAACAAAATAACAATAATAATTTAAAAAGTTAATAATTAAATATTTTAATATACTTATATACTAATTAAATTCTTATAATAATAATCAAATAGAGAACATAAATTAAAACACCTAGCATAACTCCACATGGCCATTTCACAGTACAATCTTAAATCTTCAAGACATCATGTGACAACACAATGTTCAAGACATCTTGTCTACAACACAATCTTCAAACATGCGACGTCTGCAGTGTAGGGTTGAAGCCAAAACACGTACCTATATATATATACACACACTTGACAACATCTGCAATGCAGGTTGAAGCCAAAACACACAACTACATCTATTTGGCTTCATGACCTCCCTCGGCTGAAGTTTTTATTAAACATCAGACATCTTCTCACTGTTATAAATATTAAACCAAATTTCATGCTCTCCGAAGTTCACTCCCAAGAATGGATAGCTGGTGGTTCGCTCTGAAATGATATAAAGCCTGTGTGGTTCGCTCATCAAATCTGTGAACCAGTGGCAGGGGAAACAGACCTCTGACATCACACATGTGGGTAGTTGGGTTTTCTTGACGATTGGTCAGAAATCCTACTTTGGCATTTAATCTCTTGTCAGACGGTTGGTGAATGTTTCCTGCCTCTTGTCCTCATCGTCATCTATAAATACTGGATCATTTGTATTTTTGTGTTTAGTTGCGAGTGCAGAGCAGTAGAGGATAGTAACACCAGAATAGAGCAGCAGTAAGTGGAGAAGGGAGCATCAGCCTCCAGAAAACCCATTTATGCTTTTATCCTACAATTGCACTTGCAGATGTTTGTAAGACCTTTAGATTGAAGCTCTGTACTCTGTTTATTTTGATAAATAAAATCTCCTTTATTTCAAGGTGTTTTCGTGAAGGATTTTGTTACATTATATTTGACACACCTTTGTTTTATTTATCTTGAGTTATTTCTTGAAACGTGTCTCACACTCTTGTCGTCATTTAGTTTCCTTGAGAGCGCAAGTTCGGGTCTCTGTATTTCTTGACCTCATTGTTTAGTTGAGCGAAATCACCGCTTCACTTTAATCTATCTCGAAGTCTAGTTTTGGAGCCAAAGTTTGTCGAAGCTTCCAAGCTTTGGGTCCAAACTCTCCCGAAGTCACACTTTGGGGAGTCTTTGTCCCGAAGTGGTAGTTCAGTGCCACTTCGACCGAAGTAGAACTTCGGGATATTATTTACCCGAAGCCGCCAAATTTGCCCTGAAGTTGTGCTTCGCTGCTCTCTTTGGCGAAGCTACCACTTCGGTAGTGTTTGTTGCGAAGCACCCTTCAACAGCCAAAAAAACTTTGAAGCTGCCGCTTCGTATCTCCAGCAAGTGATTCTTCTACTTCGCTAATAAAACTTGCGAAGCTTCCCCTTATGCTTAGAATTGTGCGAAGCATTTTTATTTGATGTGATTTATTTTCCTAATATTGGTATCAAAGCTTCAGTGCCATGAAGCGAAAGATTGAAGCATGGCTTCCGAAAATAATTTTCTACAGTTGCATATCCCACGATTTAACAACAAGAACTACGATTAATGGAGCATACAAATGAAAATTTTATTCAGATCTCAGGAGCTTTAGGATTTGGTCAAGAACGGCTACCCAGAACCGGTAGATGTAGTAGCACTGGTTGCCCTCTCCCAAGCAGATAAGGACCTATTGAAGGAGAACACAAAGAAGGACCAGAAGACCCTCTTCTACATCATGCAAGCGATCGAGGAGACCATCTTCTCGTGGATCACATCAGCCACTAAGGCAAAGCAGGCCTAGGAGATTTTGGCAAGTTTGTATCAGGGCATCGACAAGGTGAAATTGGTGAAACTGTAGATGTTAAGGAGGGAGTTCAAAAACCTTCAGATGAGTGATTTAGAGTCCATGAGTGATTTCTTCACCCGAACAATTGATGTCATCAACCAAATGTGGTTGAATGGAGAGAATATGCAGAACCAAAATATTGTGGAGAAAATTCTATGAAGCTTGCTAGCCCAATTTGATTCTATTGTGATTCCAATAGAGGAATAGAGGGATATGACAACCCTCTCAGTATATGAGCTCATGGGTTCTCTACAGACACATGAGCAGAGGCTGAGTCGCTCATCTCAATCCTCTCTAGAGCAGGCTTTCAAGGTGTAGGTCTCATTTCGAAACAATGTCAGACAAGATTCCCACCATGGTGCCTCTAGTTCTCAAGGAGGAAGAGGTAGAGGTAGGCATGGAAAAACAAACAAGCAAGGAGGACGTTCAAACCCTAGCGATGAGGAGACCGACTACAACTTCCATCAACAAGGAGAAAGAGGTAGTGGAAGAAACCAGCAAGCCAGATTTTGTCAAAAAAAGGACAAGTCAAAGGTCCAATGTTATTATTGCAAGAAATTCAGCCATTACATCTCCGAGTGCAGAAAGAGGATGGCCAAGAAGAACCAACAGCAAGCCCATTACACAAATGAAGTTGGAAATACGGTAGGCAATATTGAGGAGGAGAGCTAGAATAACGTCTGTTACTTGGATAGCGGGTGCAATAACCACATGATGGGGAATAAGGAGATGTGATCACAACTGGATGAAACAGTCTAGTATGAAGTAAATATGGGGAACAACAGCAAGGTTCCTATGATGGGGAAAGGTAAAATTCTCATTCGCACCTGGCACGGTGAAAGGAAGTAAATTTGTGACATATATTATGTGCCTAGGTTGAAACATAACCTGCTAAGTGTTGGATAGCTTGTGCAAAAAGGGCACATTGTTCAATTCAAATACAGAGTCTGTACCATCAGAGACAAAGAGCATGAGCAGATTGCAACTGTTTCCATGACGAAAAATAAAATGTTTCTATTGTAGATTTAGAATGAATCATTGATGTCTCTAACTACAGTTGTGAAAGATGCTACCTGGTTGTGGCATCTAAGATTTGGTCACCTGAGTTTTAGTGGCTTGAAATTGCTGCACAAGAAGCATATGGTGAAGGGTTTATCCCTCATTGAACAGTTGAATCAAGTATGTGAGGGTTTTTTATTCGTCAAGCAGCACAGAGATGTATTACCTATAGGGCAGTCATGGAGGGCTTCACAGCCATTGGAGCTGGTGCACTCAGATATTTGTAGTTCAATGTAGGCCAGCACATTTTCTGGCAACAAATACTTCTTTACCTTAATTGATGACTTTAGCCGAAATACATGGGTTTATCCCATCAAGTTGAAGTTAGAAGCATTTGCAAAGTTCAAGGATTTCAAGGCTCTGGTTGAGAAACATATCGAGTATTTTATGAAGACACTCAGGACAGATGGTGGAGGTGAGTACATCTCCAATGAATTCCATAACTTCTACAAGCAACATGGAATTTGGAAGCAGCTTATTGCCAGATACACACCACAGCAGAACGGTGTAGCTGAGAGGAAGAATAGAACCATCGTGGAGATGGCATGGAGCATGTTGAAGGTGAAAAGTTTACCACATGAGTTCTAGGTAGAATTTGTGTCATGTGCAGTCTATTTGCTAAACAGATGTCCCACCAAAAGCGTGAAGGATAAGATTTCGAAGGAAGCTTGGAGTAATCTTAAGTCGAGTGTGGCTAATTTGTGAGTTTTTGGGTGCATTGCATATGCACATGTTCTAGATGAGAAAAGATGAAAGTTGGATGAAAAAGCTGAGAAGTGCATTTTCATAGGGTACAGTGAACAAGAAAATGCATATAGGCTATATAATCCTGTGATAAAGAACCTTGTCATCAGCCGAGATGTGAAGTTCCTCGAGAATTAATCCTAGAACTAGAAGTCTAAGACTGGCTAGTCTGAGCCAGCAATTATTAAATCTGTGGACTTGGAGGAAAATAGTGTATAGCCATATGTACCTTAAAGTAGTAGTAGTAGTGCCAGTAGCAATATAGCCTCACCATCCCGATCACCTCCACTTGCAAGAAGAATTCTAAACTTGAGGACACTTGCAAAGACAAGAAGCTTGCAAGACATATACGAGGTAACCCAAAATCAGACAGATGAAGAATATTTTTATTTTTCTTTATTTACTGAGTGTGATCCAGTTTCATTTTAAGAGGCAAGTCAGAATAAAAAATGGGTGAAGGCGATGAATGAGGAGATAACAACCATTGATAAAAATGAGACATGGTAGCTGGCAGATCTTCTAGCAGGGAAGAATACCATTGGGGTCAAGTGGGTATAAAAAATGAATTTTAATGCCCAAGGAGAAGTTGACAGGCATAAGGCCAGACTGGTGGCAAAAGGCTATAAGAAAAATTTAGGGATTGACTACCATGAGGTGTATGCGCCTATAGCATGACTTGACACAGTCAGGATGATCCTCGCATTGGCATCTCAGAAGGTCTGGAGCATTTATCAAATGGATGTCAAGTCCGCCTTCCCGAATGGAGTATTGGAAGAAGAGGTCTACATAGACCAACCACCCAATTATGAATTACAAGGGCAATAAGGGAAGGACTTGAAGCTGAAAAGGCTTTGTATGGGTTGAAGCAAGCACCCCGGGCATGGTACAACCATATTGATGGCTACTTTCAAGATAATGGGTTCATTAAATGCCCATATGAGCACACCCTATACCTAAATACAAATGCATAGGGTGAGATGATAATCGTCTGCTTGTATGTGGATGATTTGATATATATTGGCAATAGCAGCAGGCTATTTAAGAAGTTCATAACAGCCATGAAGACAGAGTTTGAAATGACAGACTTAGGGCTGATGAAGTTTTTTCTTGGTATTGAAGTTGACCAATCAGCTTTCTCAGGGCAAGTATGCTAAGGATGTCTTGAAGCGGTTCAATATGGAGTACAATAAACCTACCATAACCCTAGTTGCCACTGGTCTAAATTTGAGAAAAACTAATAACAATAGATTTGTTGATCCAACTCTCTATAAAAGGTTAGTTGGAAGTCTGATGTACTTAACTGCAACTAGGCCAAATTTTATGTTTATTGTGAGTTTAATCAGTAGGTTTATGGAGTCACCCAAAGATACTCACTGGCAAGCAGGCAAGAGAATTCTAAGATATGTCAATGGCATGAGGAACCATGGAATCCACTATGCCAGACAAGACCAACTTGAATTAATTGGCTACACTGATAGCGATTGGGCTAGCAGCATAGATGATTGGAAGATCACCTTAGGATATGCCTTTAATATTGGATCTAGAGAAGTTTCTTGGTCCTCAAAGAAGTAGTAAATTATTGCTTTATCTATAGCAAAGGCAGAGTATATTGCTGCCACCTCAACCGCATGCCAGGTAGTCTGGCTGAGAAGAGTTCTGAGTGAACTGCATCATATGCCAGAAGTATCAACTACTATTTTTTGTGACAAGAATTCTGCCATTGCACTGTCAAAGGACCATGTGTTTCATGGTTGGATGAAGCACATAGATATCCAGTATCATTTCATTAGAGAGCTGGTGAAATTCAATGAAGTGCAGTTGTTGTTTTACAGGTCTAAGGAGCAGGTAGCTGACATCTTCACAAAACCTTTGAAGGAGGAGGACTTCAATAGGTTGCAAGAAATGTTGGGCATCAAAGTTTTTATGAAATCTGGTTTAAAGGAGGGTGTTAGAAATATTAAACCAAATTTCATGAAAACTTTGACGCTCAACATTTCCCGTAGTCTGTTGAAGTCCTCCTTCAAAGTTTTTGTGAAGATGTTAGCTACCTTCTCTTTAGACCTGCAAAACAAAAATTGCACTTCACAAAATTTCACCAGCTCTCTAATGAAATGATAATGTATATCTATGTGCTTCACCCAGCCATGAAACACATGATCCTTTGACAGTGCAATGGCAGAATTGTTGTCACAAAAAATAGTAGTTGCTACTTCTGGCATATGATGCAGTTCACTCAGAACTCTTCTCAGCCAGACTTCCTAGCATGCGACTGGAAGATATTACAATAACATAGATAGCATCTCAGAGTGGATCTTCATCAAACAAATATCCATTGTTCGATGGGAACAATTATGCTTTCTAGAGTATAAGGATGAAGATTTACTTGATGGCATAAGGATATGATATATGGCAATCTGTTGAGGATGGGTTCACACCTACAGCTACTCCTCCCACAAATAAATATGGTAATCAGTTACATATGAATAATGCCAAGGCTATAAATGGAATATTAAGTGGATTATGTGAAGCAAAATTTGTGAAAGTTATGCAATGCAAATAAGCAAAAGAGATGTAGGACAAATTGAAGCAAACATATGAAGGAGATAACAAGGTCAAGCTGGAAAAACTATAAAACTACAAGAAAAGGTTTGAATATTTGAATATGTAAAATAAGGAATATATTGCTAAGTACTTACTTCGTTTGGATGAGGTTTTTAATACCATGTGTGGACTTGGATTTGAAATTGAAGACTCCAGTGTTGCTCAGAAATTATTAATATCACTCCCTATAGGGTATGATGCAAATGTTTCAACTATAGAAGAGATGAGAGATATTTATAAGTTGACTATGGATGAGTTACATGGAATTCTCATATTTTATCATATTAGAATAGAAAAGGATCACAATTCCAAGAAAGAGGTAGCTTTTAAAGCTTCAAAGAAGACAAAATATAAGAAACCAGAATCAAGTGGTGAGTCAAGAAGTAATGAAGAAGCTAACTATGTGAGAAGAAATAAGAAGAAATCAAGATATCACAAAGGTATGAATATTGTGAAATGTTTTAATTATGGTAATTCTAGTCACTATGCATCTAATTGTCCACAAGCTAGAAGTAAGAGCAATCAAGAGAAATAGGATCATGAGAAAATTTAGAAGGAAAAGTCAGGTATGAAAAGAAAATAAGATATGGTCAAGGCAAGCATGAAAATTTCTTTCAAAGGCATAAGAAATTTTTCTATGTTAACAAGGCAAGCAATACTTCAAGTGATAGTGATGAAATACTTTCAGATAATGAATAAGTAGAGATTCTATTTTTGGCAATAGAAGAGGAATAAAATGCTCTTGTTAAAGATAAAGTTGAAAAGTATGAAGATGCTCTTCAAGACCAAGAAGTAGAGAAAGATTCAAAAAATGAATAGGAAGGCACAATTGATCTAGAAGAAGAACTTATTATTGCTCTAAGAGAGTTTAAAAGAGTTAGAAAGTAGAATTCAATACTAAAGGCTCAAGTTCAAGAACATGAGGAAGAAAAAGAAAAGCTTCTACAAGACCTGACAAACTCAAAAGCTAAGGCAAGGAGATTTAAAGAGGTCATGGTTGAAAAGTTAGAGGTAAAAGAGTTAGAATGTGAAAGATTATAACATGCGGGAATGTGAAAGATTATAACATGCGGTAGTTTCTCTAAATATGGAAGTGAAATATTCAAAGGATAAGCTACACAGGTTTGGTAAAATTTCAAAAACTTTGTATAAAATTATCAATGCACAAAGATCTTCATCTATCAAAATAGGACTTGGTTTTGAATAAGGACAAGGGAAACAAGAAGAAGGGTCAAGCTCAAGATCAAAATAAGAAGTTTCAGAGGAAGAGAGTGAAGAATAAATTAAGACTTATGTAGATAATTTAAATAATAGAAGCTTCACTAAGAAAGGAAACTATGCACAAACAAGAAACAGGGATCATCATAGAGAAGGCAAAGAAAGGACTAAGAGAATAGAGTTTTCAAAATAATATTTTTCAAAGGATAGTGTTTAATAATTTTGGTCACAAGGCTATGCATTGCAGGGTTCGTGGAAAAAAAGAGTATGGTTTCACTAAGAGGAACTTCAACTCATTCAAAGATGGACATATCTTTCAAGGGTATTTCTACTCTTGTAATCGCTTTGGTCATAAAGCAATCCACTATAGGGTTCATTATGGAAATAATTATGGCTTCACCAAGAGGAACTTCACGAAATTTACACCTTCCAAGAACTACAACATAAGGTGTTACAAATGCAATAATATTGGGCATAAGACCAAGTGGTGTAGAACAGAGTTTCCAAAACTTCCAGAGTCAAGCAAGAACAGGGACACTCAAAAGGATCAAAAGGGTATGGTTACAAAAATATTGAAAAAGAAGGTTGACAAAGAAAAATAGCATTGTATTATGGGAGTAGAGATACTCCCACCCCAAAATTAATCACCTCAAGGAAAGGAGGTGGGGAGAGGGCTGAGCTAAGAGTCTTATATTTAGCCCCAAACGAGTCCCTTTGCCATCGATGTCAAAGGGGAGATATTTGAGTAAGGGAGAGAGCATTCAGTTAGAGGGAGCAGTTTCTCAAGTGGGGCAGATTTGAATCTAGTGGTAGGAAAAGGAAATCTTAGAAAGGGTTGCCATCAATGACAAAGGGGGATATTGTTGGAAATTTTGAGTATATTGTTGTCATTGATGTCAAATGATTGATGTCATAGGTTGATGACATTGGTTGTCATTGATGTCAAAGATAGATTGGCATGGTAAAAAGATAAGGTTTATAATTTGGTTAAATATGCAAGGCAAAGTTCATCCCAATGCAAGAAAATTGATAAAAATAAAAGGTTATAATATTTACTTTAAATATTATAATCCAAAGAGGTTTGGGACAAATATCTTAGTGTTTGGTTAAAAGGTTTAATACCCTATTTTAAAGACCATGCAAAAAGCAAGTGACTAAGGATTAAAAATAAATAATATTATAATATTAAGGACAAAAGTTTGAAGCCAAAGGTTTAAATAATAAAAAATTATTATAATATTTTATATTATAATTTAAACCCAAGATGGGTTTTTGCACCAACATTTTTTAAGGTTTCAAATAAAACTTATAAAGAAACGACGTCAAAAAAAATGGGGTATAATCCATATAAATATGGATTAAATATATGCACTATGGTATGGTAATTAAATGCAATGTTATTTGATTTCCCTATGTGCACGATTGGGAGAAAAGAAAGGACAAATTTTAATTTAAAAAAAAAAGGTCATTGGACTATTGGATAAAGTGTGCATCGTGGGAGTTTATTCTCAAGAAGGTGGTTGGCCTAGAGGTAGACTAGGTAGCGCTAAGGCGAGGGAAGGTAGTAGGTCGTGAGGTCAAAACCTAGTGGTAATAGTTTTGACATTTTGCTCGCAAGGAGGATTCATGAAGGATTTAAAACATTGAACATGCATATTTGGTTTTGTGTGGGTAGTTGACCTAGTGGTAGCCCAAGCAGCACTAGCGCACTAGCAAGCAGGAGGTTTCGTGGTCGATTCCCTCCCGCGACAGTTGTGGTAAGAGAAATAATTTTTATTATTTGTGACTAAGGTTGAGTTATTAAGGGCCTAAGTTGTGCTTGATTATTGTGTGCTCTATTGGACTTAGGGAGTTATAAGGGAAATAAAATATTTTATTTTTGTCATTGGTTTAGAAAGAAATAAAAAGGGAAAATTGCAATTAATTTTTGAAGTATTATTTTGTGGAGTAATAAGATGTAACTAGTGGTAAATCAATTTGTGGGTGCATTGTTGAAATATTTAAGTGGGAGATAAAAGGTGTATAATGTACTTTTATTGTTTGTAATACTAGCTTTAATATTGAAGGAATTGGTTCATGAATTGATGTTTTATTTTGAAAAAACAAGAGAGTTATAGAGAATTGGTTTGGAACATATTTGTGCACAAATTTTGAGAAGGATTTCCAATATATGAAAAGGTGTTGTGCTAATCCTTGAAGTTGCAAAAGATATTATTTTTTATACAGGTATTTAAGAGCACATCTTCATCAAGCATTTTTAGGTGTGGTGGTTCAACTTTTTATCTAGGTGGTTGTGTTTTGAGAAAGTAATTTTAAGGTGGAGTTAAAAGGATTGATTGGTGTGCATTGTTAGAAATATTTGAGATAGAATTTTTTAAACAAATTGTGCATTATTGATTGATGAAAGTGGAAACAATTGCATTAGGTTTTGAGACCTACATGAGTTCTATTGTTGAAAGAAATCTAAAATACTTGTGTTAGGATTGAGACCAAGTTTATACATCATAGTGAAACATTATGGGTATTAGTTTGAGTACTATTGAATGTGAATGGACAAGTGCTTAAGATCAGTTTTGTGAAGAAGAATTGTGTATTATTGTGGTTGATGTTTGAGAGAAAATTTGCAAGAAAGATAGACCAATTTTGTGAAGCAAAGTTATACACTAGTTTGATTTTATTTGAAAGGGATTTTGTAAGAGATAGAGATTGGATTAAATAAATGTAAGATTTGTGAATGTGAAGAACATATTGGATTTTTGATATTACATATCATTCTATTTATGTTCCAGAGGTTAAATGAATTCTAAATAGAATATGTTTGAATTGCCTAGTTGAAGAAAACATTTCTGAAAAATATATAAGCTATGTTTGTATGCAATATTTGTAAATATTTGGGTAGTTTTAGTGAGCAGCGTTGAGGTAAATTTGAGCAAGTCTTGTGAGAAGACTTGAAATAGCATTGAGGTATATTTGAGCAAGTCTTGTAAGAAGACTTTAAGCAAAAGTGAGGCAAATTTGAGCAAGTATTGTGAGAAGACATGGAGTAGCTTTGAGGTATATTTGAGCAAGTCTTGTGAAGACTTGAAATATTATTGAGATATATTTGTGAGTAGAGTTAGAGCAGATTTGTGCTAGCCTTGTAATGAGGTTTGGTGCATATTTGAGATAGAGTTGAGAGCAGACTTTGGAGGTGATCATATCAGAGAAGACAAAGGTCTCCTATGGATAGATGTCCACCATCCAGAGTAGAGGAGATAGAGTTCCCATATGGAGAGAGATCCATAAACCAGAGAAGAGGAGATAGAGTTTTCCTATGGAGAGAGATCCACAAACTAGAGCAAAGGGTATAGAGTTATCCTGTGTAGATATATCCACAAATTAGAGCATTGGAGATTGAGATCTCCTTTGGACAGAGGTCCATAAACATTGTAATAGGGAATTGATTCCCAAGATTTTTTTTGAGAAAATTTAGAAGAAATGTTTTCTTTGTGGATGTAACCTACATTGGGTAAACCACGTTAAATTTGTGTCTCTCATGTGTGTGATGATTTATGCATTGCTTTGATTACTGCTATTGATATTGCAAATTGATAACATTAGATAATATTGTTTGGGAAAGAAAAATAAAAGTTGATCTTATATTGTTTACCCCCCATCTCAGTATAAGCTTGTGTTATTTAGCTATGAAATGGACAAAATGACTCGTGGCTGAACGTCCAGCTACTGTGGTATGCTAAAAATCAAAGCAATGGTTCATATCATCTGTAAAGTAGTGCAAGCCTGATGTGTAGTGGGTGGAACACTACAAATAAGAAAATATTTATTCTCATGTTGCAAGGTGTATGTATTATGATAGGTATCATAAGTGGCACACTTATCATACTGATATGGCTTACCCAAAAATAACCCACAATAATCCATGGGTGTCACATCACAAGTGACCCTATCTATGAAGTTAGGACCAAAAGCAAATGCAATTGAGCACATGTGTGTGATCTTGGAAGTTTTGTTATCATCCTTCCACCCAAGAGTGTATGGAAATGGATGAGGTTGGGTGGGAAGCTTAATCCTATCAAATGTTTCTATGTCATTATCAATGATATAGTCTACAACAAAATTATGTAACAAATGTGCACATATTACAAATAAATTATCACGATCACAGGCTATGGAATGATGATACATCAAGGTGACATCATTTAATTTTCCCCTCAACTCATGTATCTCTACCTTACCAATAGCCTTTATGGGGTTACCAAATTTTCCCTCATTAGACTTTACAATGAGATTCTTCTTGTTAGAATTTTGTAACTTGGGATATGCAAATTTGTCATGCCTTGGTCTTTTATAATATCTACATAATTACTAAGAAGTAGAAGAAGAGTGAAATATTTTATTAGAAGTATGGGATTTATGAGAATAAATATTATTAGAAGACAGGGAGAAATAAGAAAAGTGCCTTGGTTCTTGTTGCTTTGAATGAGACTCATTTGTGGATCCACCAGACGAGTAGTGAGGACCTCGGTGATGTGTTATGAACTTCTCCTCTACAAGCTGAGCATGGTTGAACACATAATCAAGTGTGGTGCATCAATTATATTTCAACTCTTGAAAAAAATGTGTGTGAAGTCAATAAGCCTCCTTGGGTTTTTATGAAACAACCTTTTAACTTATGCTCCCATATAATATTAAAATATTATGTAGCCCTTATACTTTTAACTTTTGCACTATTGAAGCTTCTTCCTGGATATCAGTGACAACTTTGACGACTTTATTTCTTTCCGAGTTCCTTGACATTAATGATGACTTCATCCGATGACATCAATGACAACTTTGACTTAGGGACTAAAAATGTCCAACAGCACATTGTTTGATCTCTATGCTAGAAGGAGGTGCTTCACATGCCTCTACCATAGTAATCATTATTTGTATAAGAAGTTGGGGTCCACTAGGTTTGGATGGGATGTGGAAGGCATGAGCCATATCCATTAATTACTAGCTATTGAAAGGGATATATTTCATAATTTTGTATGGAAGAAACAATACATCTTGAGGAAAAGTGATATGTAGAGCATCTCGATGAATAGACAAATGGTTAAAAAATTTCTAGGGAAAAAGTGAATTATTCTCAAGATATAATATGTCTACATGGCTCATGGGTAGATTGTATCAAGTAGCAAAAGGTATATTTTGATCATGACTACTTATGGCAATAATAATGGATAAGTAGTGGAATCTACATCATATGGAACAAACATACTAGGATCCACAATAGCAACTTGGTTAACATTTTTTTTTAGGTGGATTGTTATTATCATAAGGACAACAATAGCACTCAAATATGTTAACTAGGATTTTTAGGCCTAAGGTAAACCCTAGTTATCATCCTCACTTTAAATAATATCTATGAAGACCTAATAATTCATCTTCATAAACTTTCATTGATGGTGTATGGAAGTGTTATCATCTTTGGATATTTTATCCTATTGGAGTATCATCCAAGCATGCCTAGGACACCGGCACCTCCCATAGAGTGACACAATAGGAAGCTCTATGGGTGAATGTAACACTTTTGGGAAAACCTTTAGGATTTCTTAGCTATTGATAGCTACTCATTGGATTTGATCTTTATGCAATTTCATACCTTATGGTCTTAGGCTTGCTTTTCTTGGGGTGTAGGGAAAGGAAATGACAAAAAGCATAAAAGTAGGAAAATAATTTACAAGAAAGTAAAATTACAAATATGTAAAGCCTAAGCTATCAGGGTGATGCTCCAAGATCAAGGTTCCACTCCTAAATACATGAACAAGATATAATTGAATACATTCACCATAGTCTAATAGCTAGTATTTGAACACATTTTATTATGCATAACCCAGAATTGGAAACACACTTAGAGAAGGACAAAGTGGAAATAGTCACAACTTCCATTCATATGCTAAAATAATTACAAGGCATGTGGCCTAAAGAGACGCGATGCTCCTTAGATAGTGGCTCAATATTTAAGCCCTACTCATACAATACAAGGAGTAAAAGGAATATCTTACAAGGATAGGTATGAGTCATGAACATGAAGCTCCCAATGCCATTATAATAGAAATATAATCCTATTAATAGGCCAAGATGAGGGCTCTTTCTCTCTAAAACTCTATGTAGAGGGTCTACATAGTCTTCCATATTCTACAATCAAAATCCTTCTACAACTACAGTTGGCAACTTCGGTCTCTAAATCTAGGGGTATTAATGATGGAGGATTACAGACCCTTGGATGACAAATTGTTATTGTTGTCTCCACATCCTATGAATTTGGGGTTGTTGTGACATTGAGTTCTTGTCAAGTTCTTCTTTAGAATCTCTCAGTTGGTGACATAGTGGGTATGGCCTCCCTAACTGGTGTAAGCTAGTAGGGTAGTCTTATATATGTGATGAATACTCACTATAATTACCATATGAATGGTTTCGATAGGACATGCTATAAAATTTAACTTTCTTATCTAATGGAAAATACTCTCTTAACTACCTTTTGGATTATCTTCTCATATTTATGAATGGCTACCACATGTGCCTAGATGAGATGGGTTTTCCTTAGGCCAAGTTGGTCCTTCTTAGACTATGCCCCAATGTTCACCATATTTTTCTTTTGATCGACTACCATTTTTCTGTCTTGAGCTACAAAGGGCAACTTTTTCCTCTTCTACTTTCATACATCAAAAATCTATGTGGGTCATCATATGGAAAATCGATGGCCTATGGGCCTTGGTGTGCTTAAATTGTTGTATTGAGGTAGAACTAAAGCATTGACCTTTCATTTGGGATCCAATGGCCAATGTGACTCAAAACATACCTATATTCCTTTAGTGTTGTAGAGCTAGCATCCATCCCTCTAACTAAGTTGTTTGTTGTTATTTTTTGAGTATTTGGTGATCCAAAGTTTGAATCTTTTTTTTGGAGGATTTGTATTAATCTTTCTAATGTTGGATTTTTGAACTTCTTTTGTTTTTTTAACCTTTCAAAAACCCTTTTTAACTGCTTAAAATGGTTTTTGTGGACCCTTTTCAATCTCTCAATGCATTTTCTACTTAGATTCTCTCTCAAGTAATTTTTATGGTCAACATAGTGGTGGAATTAATTCAACCAACCCTACACATAGTTAGTGTACTCTTTTGACTCCTTTAATCCTTCCTTGTTAGGACAGTTCCTTCATTGGAATTTTTCAAATATATTCACACTACAAGTATCGTATCTCAAATATTATTAGAGTAGCTATTACTTTATCTTATGTGGTTTCATAATTATTATGAGTGGTCATATGAACTTCAAAGAAGCAGGAGAACATATAATTTTTTTTCCTGTGTGTTTCTTGTAGGCTAAAGTCAACAGATGAACATATCAACAATATATACAACAAAAATCTTCAATCTGTAATCTTCAATATTCAACGAGGACCTCCTTCTTGGCTCTTCTCAATATTCAATGGGACCTTTTTTCATGGACCTCCTTAATATTCAATGGGGACTTCTTTCTTAGACTTCCTTAATATTCAATGGGGTCTTCTTTCTTTGACCTCCTTAATCTTAAATTTCTACTTTTTTGCAACAAAGAACTAATCCCTGCACGAAGAAAGCACATAGACTTTTAGACAACTGAAGGTGAATTTTTTGTCTATCCATTGTAGGAAGCTTCTTAACTTTTGAGAACTAATATTATACAACAAAAATTTAGATAATAATAACCAAATACATTCAAATTTCCATAATTCTAAAATCAATAATCTTCACTAGCTATTCTCAAAACTAGTGGAACCAAATCTATGTTGTGACCTAGTCTTTACGACTTTTCCTTCAACCCTGTGGAAATACTCTAGCCAAAAATTAATCTAGAATATTCTTCTCTCTATCAACATTTTCAATAGGACCTCCTACAAGGGTCTCTTAATCTATTCAATATCAAGGTTTATATTCAAGACCTATAAATATTCTTCTATTCCAAATTTACTCTTAGAATAGGTAAATTCTTAACTTTCACTGGTTTTCCTTAAACACAATGAGAAATCCTATCTTCTCTAGTTTTCTTTTCTAGAGGTAATTTCTTTAACTTTACTGGTCTCTCCTTAACTAGTAGAAATATCCTTTGTAACTAAAACCTGTGCAAGATAAAAACTTGTTGTGGCTTTGATACCATTGTTAGCATTTGAAACAAAATACTTAAGATAAAGTAACCACGAGATCTAAGATAAAGTTGCAATATGAAATATATGATAATGGAAAACTACTAAGCATATAAAACTCATAAATAAATTTAGAAATAACTCATATAAATTCCACTAATAAATGCTCATAAAAATATGATCTTTATTGAATAAATACCTCAAATACATCATACTTCTTCACTCTCCATTACAACTGTATATGCCACTCTCTATCTCACTCTATATAATTCACACCCACATATACACATATATAATGGAATGTGACTCTTCATGTGCAACATTCGTTGCCTTCACTCTTCCTATGACTCTTCATATTCCTATTCTATGACACATGTGCACATGTATAACTATGCACATGTACAATACTTTACACATTTGTGCATGTATTAAATTGCATAAAGTAAATACTCTCACTCTAATCTAAAGATGAACCCAAGGTGGTACATTAGCATCTACCAAATATTGTAATATATTCTAATACCTCCTTAGCTATACTAGGCTACAACATAGTTTCACAACCCTTAAAATATCCAAACTCGCCCTTTCCCAAAACCAGTTTTGTAGGAATGAGCCCCTCACTATGGATTCTTCTAGGTAAAATTCCTTTTCTTTAACCAACTCATCAAGGTGCTCTAAGGAAATCACCTCCATCCATTCTCATATTTGGTATAACTCTTCTCATTACTCATCTTTAAGTATTATGTCGTAGCACAAGCTATCATCTTATGATCAAGCCCTACGATATCATGCCACCCACTTGGATCCATCCTTGATCCCTCATAATAGAAATACATCTTCCTCCACATGCCAATCTACACCCTATCATCCATTCCCTCTTCAAGTACCACCTCCTACCTCATTTTCCATCCCAAATGGGTTGACCGACTGGTATTCTATAGCCCCCTTGTCCCTCTTTTCCACCTTTTTCACCTTATCCATATTCAACTCCATATCCACGTCAATTTACACATATCCTAGCTATCATTTATCTCAACACCATCCTCACACCACCAACACCTCCTTCACCAAACATGTAGTATATCTAAGAGTACCTCAACCATCTCGAGTTGTGATTAAGCAATTATATATGTCAAACACCCATCCATAGTTTGACCATGTCGAGTCCTACTATAAATTTATCTCAACAAATTCCTCATCCTCAATGATGGGGTTATCATCAACCTGGGAAAGTAGTCACTTCACCACCACCTATCCAACCTCACATGAAATATCAACCACCTTATCACCCACTTCATATTATGACTCCTATTTTGAATCATTAGCCAATATTTTCCAAATGCTGCACACTATAGGGCATATCATCTTACCTGATGTTAGACCCAATGATCCAAATTGATAAAAACTAATAGAGTACAATTAATATAAATTTTATGTTTATTATCTCCAGCAAGGGCATGATATTAGCAACTATCACTCCTTCAAACAACTAGTCCACAATTTTATTTATGAAGAGGAAATACAATTGAAAAATTATATTTCATCTTCCAATCCAAACCTTGGACTATCTCAAATTCCATTCCCTCAATTGGGGCTACCATGACCACAAGCCAACACCTAGGCATCTCCACCTAGGCTATTCACTCATTTAATGCTCATTGCTATGGCTATTTGGATTCCAAGGATCAATGCTTCATATTCTGTATTGTTGTTTGTGCACAGGAAGTCCAGATTGAATGATAAGGGCAATGGAGCACCCTATGGTGTGATAAAGACATTCCTTGCTTTGTCTCCTTGTTCACACTTCAAACCATCAAAGAATAATGACATGTTTCTTTTTTTCTTAGGTTCTTCAAGTTTTGGCAGATCTGATAATGCAAAGACCGCATCATTAGGAAATTCTATAGTGAGAGGCTTGTTATCCTGAAGAGGTGCCTCTGCTAATTTATCTGCTATGACTTGTGCCTTGATGGAATTTTAGCTTACGAACCCTAGATCAAATTTTGTCAATAACATGATCCACTTTGCGATACGTGTATTGTGATATGTCTTGCTCATCACGTACTACAAAGGATTTTGTTTTGATATGACGTAGGTCGTATGTCTCAGCATGTAGTGTCGTAACTTTCGAGTTACAAAGACCACTGCTAAACACAAATTTTCTACATATGCATATCCTAGCTCATAACTCACCAAGGTGTGACTAATGTAATATATGGCTTGCTCTTTGTCTTGTGCATTCTTTTGGGCTAACATGGTGCCCAGTGCAAAATTAGTAGCCAATATACATAGTAAAAATGGTATGTCTGACCTTGGTGGAGCCAATACTGGCGGTGTTTCTAGATAAGTTTTAATCTCTGCAAAGGCTTGATGGCATTCTTCGTCCCAATGAAAGGGGACTTCCTTACATAAAAACCTATTCATAGGTCTGTATTTGTTTGATAATTACGTGATGAATCTTTTGATGGATGCTCTCTTGCCTTGTAGGCTCCTCAACTTTCTAATATTGGTAGGGGTGGTCATTTTGAGTATAGCCTTTACCTTTGTAGGATCTACTTTGATGCCTCTTTTGGATACAATGAATCCCAAAATCTTGCCAAAAGTTATGCCAAATACGCACTTCTTAGGATTGAATCAGACATTGTGTTATATGAGGTGATCGAAGACTTGTCTAAGGACTTCGACATTCACTTGCTGCAACAAGGACTTGGCTAGTAAGTCATCCATGTAATCTTCCAAGATCTTATGCATATAGTCATGGAATATGTATGTCATGGCCCGTTGATATATGGCACCAACATTTTTGAGACCGGATGACATCACTTTGTAATAGAATGTTCCCCATGGAGTAATAAAACCAGTTTTATGTTGATCTTCGGGCTTAATCCGGATTTGGTTGTATCTAGAAAAATAATCCATTAGGGAGATCATTTCATGACCTACGGTTGCATCTATAAGAGCATCTATTTTAGGCAATAGAAACAAATCCTTTGGTGTTGCCCTATTTAAATCCCTAAAATCTATGTAGATACGGACTCTTCCATCAGGTTTCCCTATGGGTACCATGTTCGACACCCAATCAGGGTAGTCGATAGGAACTATGAATACTATATCCAATAGTTTTTGAAATTCGTTCTTCACCATCAAAGTGACGGTTGGATGCATTTTCCTTAGTTTTTGCTTGATTGGCTTCTTCATGGGATCCAATGAAATGTTTTAAATGACTAACTTTAGATCTATCCCTAGCATGTCTTTGTAAGTCCAAGCAAAAATATTTGGCCTCTCCTTGAGGAGAGGAATTAGGATGGCTTGTTCCTCTGGAGATAGACTTTCTCCGAAGTTGACTCTCCTTGGTTGGGTAGGATCATCGCTGATGTCCACCTCTAAAGTCACTTCTATAGCCATATGTGATCCATCCTCTAGCTAATGAGGCATGGGTATCAAATGAATATTATCGATGAGATTTACAGGACCTAGTGACTCAGGTTCCAAACCAACATGGAAGACGTCATACGTACAACCTGATGTGAAATGGAATGGATGTAACATCTCTTCATTGGTAAAGAGGTCTTCTGGATTTATGGGTGAATTAGTGTGATCCCAATCAATAGCCTCTACATCAAGATGCAATGATTTGGTAGTATCTACTGGATTATGAAGTGGAGTGGTCAAATCAATGGAGATCATGTCGATGGATGGGATGGAGTCTCCAAGACCACATGTGTGCAATCTTGTATTAGGGGTTTCCCTTCCATACTCACGATGAGGTTTTGAAGGAATGGTAATTTTTGGATCTGTCCCATGAGCAAGGCAGACAATAGCATCATTGGGCTCTAACTACTCTCTGAATGTAGGCGGAGGGGATTTACCATATGATTAATGGCAGCTAGGTCAATAGGTCTCCCAAAAAATTGGATATGAGGGTCTACGGTACGAAGTGATGCCTCTCTCTCTACTAGCTCAATGACTTGTCGCAAGTGGTGAGGTCCAAGATAAGTCATCTCGATATCATCCTCAAATTCATCATCATTTATCCAGAAATTGTTAGCATTGGTATGCAGCCCTAATACAAGGGGCTCATGTATTGGCCCCAAGTAGGCCATCTTTGTTTCATCTTCATATTCTTCATCACTTATGAAGAATCCATTTGCATTTTTCTCTTGCCCCAAAGTTAGGGGTTGATGGCTTAGGCCTAAGTAAGCTCTTAATATTGAGTCTTCTGATTCATAGTCACTTTCATCTAATGTATATCCACTCTCATCATGGATGGACCATGTGAATATTTGCAAATAGCGAGGCCCCTGATAGGCTAAGCCAAGTTGTGCCTCATCATTACTTGCCTCATATCCATTCTCCTCATCCCACGAGTTGTACCATATTGGGATGGAATCAATTGAGGTGTTTGGATGATAATTTTTTGGAGGCGATATGTTTACCATGGCCACTTGTCTGTTTCTCAAATTTTCTATTCTTAAGGGGTGATAAGTAATGAACTCAATGTCTTCTCTCAACCCTATTCTTAATCTTTCTAATGCTTCTATAAGAGAGTCATCTCAACCTCCACTATAATAACCCAAGCCAAATCTATCGAAGGAAAGCTGATAAAGTGGCTCGTAGGGCTGCCCATGCCCCTGCTCATATATGCCAAGGCCATAGCCATGCCAATGGCAATGCTCAAAGTAGCTTAGAGCAAAATCAAGATTAGAGAGGTAACAAACATTGACTGTGAATAATTTATCACCATCCTCTTCTATATTTGAATACTTGTGAGTGCAATCTAGGCTGGTATAGACAAAATTGGTTTGGTTGGGAGGGATTCCAAGTGGAACCACTATTCCTATTGGTGGCCTCAAGTCTTTAGGCCTCCCTATGTCTTATGTAGACTCAATGATAGGTGTAAAGGTAATATTTTGCACAAGGTACTCCCCTATGCCTGTGCTTTCCAAGTGTATTAATGCATGCGATGTGGATGACCCCACTGATGATACTGGAAAAGCAAGGTGATAATCACTATCTTAATATTGATCTTGAGGATCTTCCTTTTCCATAGGACTTGGTATTTCAGCAATGGCTATAGTTGGTACTTCTTTGGGACTTTCTTCCTTAACTAAGGATGCCTTTAGCTTTTGATTATATTTTGGTTTTGATGTTGATGGTACTGTAGAAGCATTGACTGTCTTGAGTCCATTAGGAGGTGTTGATGTGCATGGGTCTTTTCTTACCCCTTTGTCTTTGGTATCCCCTTGTGTGGTTGGGTATGAACATGCCACGTATAGGTGAGTAGAAAGGATCATGAATTCTCCCAAAATTTCCACCTAATTGACATATTTAAAAGGCTCTTCATCGACCAGAACCACAGACTTTGTTTTCGTGCACATACTTGACACACTGGTGCAAGATCGAAGGCACACGCTTCATGGCCCTTATCCAAGGATGCCCTAAGAGGATGTTATATTGCATAGCTCCTTCCAAGACATGACACATCATGGGGATGGTCTTGTGCCCCACATTTATGGGTAGGACTATTGTTCCCATAGTATTGCATAAAGAATCATTAAAAGCTCTCAATGTGTAAGCTCCTGGAATAATATTGGTCTTGTGTATCTTGAGGTACTCTATTGTAGTTGTTGTAATGATGTTAATAGATGAACCTGTATCGACAAAAACCCTCTTGAAAGGTATGTCATTGATGGCTACTACAATGTTTAGTGGAGGGTCTGGTAAGGCATAAGAAATTGTCTTAATCTCATGATCATAGAATCAGATTACAGGTTCCTATCATTCTTGAACTTGTCCCACAAAGTGAGTGAATGCATTCGCATCTTACGGTTGAAGCTCAATTGTTCTTAAAATCTCCATTAGAGTCTCCCTATGATTTGGAGACTGTTGTATGAGCTCATATATGGATAACTTAGTTTGAGTCATCTGTAGGTTTTGCTCCAATCTACTCCGAATAGTTACCACATGTCGCATTTGTGGACCTAGAAGGTTGTCTTGCCTTTACCTAGGGGCAGCTGGGATGTTCATGGGATCTACATGTGGTTGTTTTTTACCATACCGCCTAGTCCTTGTTGTTATGTTAATAATCTAAACCATCCCCACGCATCCGTGGGTAGGTATGTCAGCTCAAACCTGATTGACTTGGGCCTCTTGCTCTCGATGGACCTCATGATTGGGCAATGGGTTTATATATATGCCCATGTCTCTATTATCGGGAGCCAGTGGATTGTCAACTTTGAGTTCTCCTGCCTCAATCATGTTTTGCACTTGGTGCTTAAACCCGACGCAAGCCTCAATGTCATACCTCGATATCCTGTGATAAGGACAAAATTGATCTTCCCTATATCCTTTTGGCTTAGGATGGTTGGGATCTATAAGAGGTATATTAGGAAATTTGAACCTCCTGGCCTCACTCAGCTAATTAAATATTGATTACATTGATTCTATCAGAGGCGTGAAATAATGATATGGCTTGCATTCTCGATTTCTTCCCTAATTGTTCTTTTGGTCGTATTTGGCTTGGGAGGGATGTGATTGATAGTTTTGTGGTTGTTGTGCACCCCCATCCTTGGGTGTAGCTAATATGACTTGATTTACTAGAGCAAGGTTGCCCTGCTTCTGCTTGTACTTGTCATTCTTACCATTCTTGTTCCACTCCTTTTTGTTTTGGAGCTTAATGGTTCCCTCATCTACTTTTATCTCTTCGATGAGATTGGCCTGTGCCAGAGATTCTTCAAATGAATGCTACTGTTGGAGTTGTAGCCAGAGGGAGATATGTTTAGAACAAATTTTGGTGAATATGCAAATGATATCTTCTATGGGAACGGAGAATGATAATTTTACCATGACTTTTCTCCATCTATTCTCATAATCCATTATTGGCTCATCATCATATTGTTTTAAATTGGTCAGGTCTGAAAGGTTCACCTTCTTCATAGAACTAAAGGAGAAATGCTTTAAGAATATGTTTACTAGTTGTTCAAAGTTGGTTATGCTATGCTTAGGTAGTTTGTTGAACCATTGAATGGTAGCACCTAAAAATTTCATTATGAATGTTCTTAGCATAAGAGCGTCATTGTTTTCAAAATGAAAATAGGTGTTGATAAAATTGGTGACATGCTCTTATGCATCCTCTTCACATTTAAACTTCTCTAACCTAGGCATCTCAAAGTGCTTAGGCTATGGAGGGCTAGGGATTGATGGGCAAAATGGTTGATTATGTTTTTTGCTAAATGTTGGTGAGTTCCCAACTGCTTCTTGTTTCTCAAAGGTTTTTATCTTTTTAGAAAGCTCTTGAAATGACTTTGATGCACGAATTTCCTCCTCTTATAAGCCTATTTGCATTGTCAATGGAGGTAACTCTCTATCCATTTGATTTATTCCATTTTCCTCTATCCTAGGAGGGGACCTAGGATTATGATCTTGGTTTGCTATGTTTACCCTTCCCTCATTAGTTGGATTTCATTCATAATTTGGTGGGGCATTTCATTGTAGGCTATCTTGTCTAGTGCGTCTCTCCTTAGGTGAGTCAGCGTGTCTTGTTTTTTGTTGTTCACTTCCATTTTCTAGTAAATTTTTAAGAGCTAGCCACTCAGCTTACTCTCTTAAGCACTGCTCATGTTGGCACAAGAGTCTTTCTCTTTGTTTCTCTTGTTTGAGAGCTTCTACTAGCTCTCGCTCCTTACATAATATATTTTCTAACCACCTCGTTCGGTTAGTTTATGCTGCCATAGAAGACTCATATTTATCTAACTCTATTCTTGTTGTCTTGACTCCCTTGAGAGGGTTTCTGTTGTATCTGTACTCTTACTAGTTAATGTGACTTGTTCAGTGTATTATTGAGTATCCCTATGATCAGACTCTATGCGTCTTCTGCGGGGTCGCTCTAAGGTACCCCCAAACTATGAGGTATATTTAGATGTCACATTTCATGAGCTTCTAGATGTAGAGTTCTCAGTAGCTATAGTTCTTTGAGTTGGTTGAGTAGTAAATCGATCCAACCCATCTAGTTGTCTTCTTTTTCATGGTTGGTCCCATGGGGTGCCATTTACTCCTATGAGGTCATAGTCTACGGGAATATTTCCTTTTGTGTGAAGGGTTTCTTCTATACGATTCTCATGACTAGATGTAGCTCTAGTTTCCTGTCCTTCAGTGGGTAGACATGTTTCATATGTTTCTTGTGAGTCTTGAGGTGTTGCAATTCTTGTTTGTCTTCTTGATGAAGAGGGCTTGGTGGTAACATGTTTTCTTCATGTGGATGGAGATGTAGCAATCTCGTCATCCCCATGTGAATAATGGGTTTTAGAACCTTCTTTATGTCCATGTGAGGAGGAAGCCCTTGAAGCTTCCTCACATATTTGAGATGTTTTTGTGTGTTTAGAGGAGGCCCTTGAGGTCTCCTCATGTCTCCTTTATGAGGATGGTTGTGAAGCCTCTTTTTATTTATGTGACTTTGTTCCATGATGTGGTTCCTTACTTGGGGTTTCTTGAGGATATCCCCCAAGGGTTGAGTTATCACCCCTTAGGCTTGTGGAGATACATCTCATGGTCTTATGGGTAGGTCATTCAATTTTACTACAACTCTACCTATGGGCATGAATTGCTTATATTTCTCCCTTGGTATCAGACTAAGGGTGCTTACTTCTTATTTTGACCATGTTGTTTTATAAATTGATATTTTGAGTTGAATTTTAGGAATGACCACACAATACCAAACAAGTGTTTATCTTGATTACCGATTTGAGTGTGGCCTATACTGTTTGATGTGTTTTGATGTGTTGTTCTCTTGATTTCTTTTCTCTTGTTATTGGATTAAGAATAAGAAGACTCATCCATAGTGACAATCAAGTACACACGTTCCAAACATGATTTTCTCAAAAGAAGCTAGGGTACACCGCTGAAGACCCAATGGAGGGTTCGCCTAGCTCTTCCACTCTTAACTAATAATTGTTCCAATAGTGGGAGACAGTTTGAACACAAGTAACTTAGTGTCACTATAAGTAAGTTTCTCAATCCATTTCTAGGAAGCTCTAGGGGGTAAACCAGTGGAAGGAGATGAATTCCAATGTCACTAGATTGAATTGAAGGTTGGTGATGAAATCCAAATCTCCAATGTTTTAAATGAGACATGTGTGTGTGGTGTTCATTTTAAGCTTACATATCATAAAGGGCATCATATAGCAGCATTGAATCTTTCCTATATTCCTAAGTGTAAAAAGACGTTTCAATATTTATAAAGATGCATGAACTACTATGATTTGTATGAGCGCACTTTATCTCGTGCAACTATGGCCTCTAGCAGGGCCTCAAAGCAAGCAAACAACATACAATGTCTAGCACGTTGGATTGTAGGGCAAACTTTTTAGACATAAGTTGTTCCTAGCAACACCTAGTGGAAAATTTAAAAGAAGATCTAAGATATGCGAAATGCTTAATTATTTTTTTTCTTTTATTATTTTATTTTCCAAACACAAATGTACTTTAATTTATCTTTTTAAACACACACAAGCATATAGAAAATTGTAAAATATCAAAGAAGCTATACCAACCTTTGATCCAGCTCAAAGAGTTTGTGTTTTGACCTCGACTGCACTCCAATCCTAGCTGTTGTTGACTAGAGTGGCTGGTTCTTGGCGACTGTAGCTCAGAGCGGCTAAGCTCTATTGGCCAATGTAGCTCAGATAGGCTAGTTTATGGCCACTGTAGCTCAAAGTGGCTAGACTTGCACACAAAATTAAGTTAGTATTCTGGCAAAAAATGAAAAGAGGAAAGATAGCCTCCAAAAAAAAAATCAAGCTCAAAAAAATCAATCAAAAATAAACAGTGATTTTCATCACTACGTATGAGAAAAATAAATAGTGATTATCATCACTACAAAAAAAATCCCCGCTCAAATAAAAAATCAAATCAAAATAAACAGTGATTATCATCACTACAAAAAAATCCCTGTTCAAATAAAAAATCAAATCAAAATAAATAGTGATTTTCATCACTACATATGAGCAAAAATCCAAAGCCAAAAATGAAGCCAAAAAGAAGGGAATAAAGCTTGAATCCCTAGAATTCTTAGCATTTCACAAAATTGGAAGGATAAATCCTTACGCATGATGATATTTCTACCACAACTACCTCATGCATTTGTGTAGACCAATGTTTGAATGTGGATGAGCTAGCTTAGGTAACCCAATATTGCCTAGTGGTATAGTCCAACTAAGTCCAACATAAGGATGAGATGAACACTCGAGGATCTCTGATCTTAGCAATGGGTCGAAAGAATCCTGCCTAACACTGGAGGAAATTCTTGATTTCTATCTCAAAATATACAATCACATGCACACACAAAGATCATGAAAAACCAGGTCCATGGTAAAATACTTACTTTTCAAAAGTCTAAGTGGTAAGTAGACAGCTATTTATAGGGAAACTAGAGTGATTGAATCTCTAAAAGCCCTAAAAATTCTTACATAGCAACAAATCATAACATCATTCACACCATCATATTCTTTATAAGATCCTATAAATTAGGGGGTATCAACATAGTAGGACAAATACAACATATATATTAGAAATAGTATATAGACGACCACTAAGTACTTTATATATTTTAATTTATAAAAACTTATTAAGAAAATACATTACACACCATTACTATATCGTTCCAAATTTTTTGCACCCTTACCTTCAGGCTAAAGGATCCGCGCCCGAAAGGGGGATGCGGGAAGGATGGGACAATACCTCGGACTGAGAGGCCCTTTGAAGGTCCCGCCTCTCGGGGAGGAGTATTAAGGTGATTTTTCGATGGATGGTGGGGTTCACCAGGAAACTTTTAGTGGCAGTTTCCACGCCTAGGTTGGGAATGAGTTTAATGTGTTCAATTTTAGCTTTAATCATCCAAGTCCTAGGTTTGGCCAAATGAATCTAAGTTGTTCTATATGAAATGCAGATTTAAATGAATATAGAAAATAGATTTTAGCAGAAAACACAGAGAATAAATTATGTGAAGAAATCCATACCTGGTTTCGGATGTCTGATGGAGGTTCTAATTTTTGAAGCAGTCAAGATCGTCTGGAATTTGACAGGATCGTCTCCTATCTGATAGGATCATCTGAGATCTGACGAATTCATCAGACGAATTCGTCAGAGACCTGCAATTAGAGAAATGGACACAGAATACAGAAAATGCAGCTATGCTGATAAAGGAAAATGATGTGAAATGACAAAATGATGTTAATAAGATAATCCCAAATAGAAATGCAAGTAGATTATCATGCTTTAATAGCTAATCATGATTTTATTATGTACTTAAGCTATATGGGTGAACTCCAAGATGCAGAATAGCAAAAAATAACAATAAACTGATCTAAATGCAGAATGAAACAGTAGACGAGAAGAGAAAAATGCAAACTCTGGGCAGTAATTGCCCCCAATGTTGACTACAGTCAAAATCGTCTCGAATTGGGATGTGATCGTCCGAGATTTGTACAGGATCATCTGCGACGATCTGAGCTTGCTCCGACTGAAGAATGACAAAGTTCCTGCAAGAAAATCTGAAAAGCACAAATGCAGATAATGATCCAGGGTATTATAATGCACGCAAAGATCAAATTACAGGAAAATTCAGCCAGGGGGATGTCAAGGGGGGTCCTAAGGTTTAAATAGGCTTAGGAGGGAGGTTAGGAGGTTGGAGATCATCCTAATCTGGAAGATCTCCAACAGGGGAGGTCTCTAACGATGCAGACACGCTTCTGCCCAAATTAGAGACGCCGTTGAAACAGAGGCTAATTATGAAAAATTAGTTTTGGGACGAAATCGTCTGGACGTTCTGATCCAGACGAATTCGTCCGATCTGAGGCGATATCGTCTAATCGGCGACGATATCATCCAACGGTCAAAACAAACTCTAAAAATGGCACAAAAAATGAGGAAACGGGTTGCAGGCGGTTTGGGAGCGATTTTGGGGTTAAAATTTGAATTTGAATTATTACTAAAGTAATTTTAATTATTTACTAAGGTTTACTATGCCAATTTTAGGGTGCTACATTTTGCCCCCTCTTTAGCGAATTTTTCAAAGAAAATGCGTTAAAGATGAGTTCTTCTCGATCTACGAGAAAGCAAAAATTATTCCCATTTTTAGGCGACGATTCTTGGTCGAATCGTACGATAGTTTACTATGGTGCCCCCTCCGTGTTTTTACCCAAATCGAACGTTTGAGGTAAAAATGCGAAAAAGCAAAATTTAAAATGTTTTTAATTGTTTTTGAATAAAATTAAGAAAAATAGGGTAAAACCCTAATTCATTGTTACTGTTCATTTTCCTGGTTTCTAGAGCTCTGCAGACAAGATGGTCGAGACAGCACACAGATCAACCGAGGTCCGACGCGGGCTACGGGTAAGGGTCCAAACTTAATTTAGAATGCTTTAATTTTGAATTTCATGCTTTTTAGATTAATTTTAAATGATTTTTGAGCATCGCGGCCATTTTTGGGCCGTCAACGTCGTCGGGACGAAATCGTCTCAATTTCGTCGAAATCGTCTCGATATCGCCGATTTCGTCCAAGGGCGAAATCAACGATATGGAGACGATTTCATCCAATAAGGGATAATTCCCTCTTGCGAAATCGGAGATGAATTTGCTCAAATTGTGGACGATATCGTCCAGTAGATGATATCATTATTTGTATGAAATTGAACTTGTTTTACTTGCATTTTTAATCACTGTTTTATTAATGATTTTTATTGTTTTGTTGTTTATGTTGCAGAGAGGATTACTAAAGAGCAGAGAATGGAAATACGATGAGCTGAGGGATGACTTGGCCGCTCTATCTCAGGCAGAGCGAGATCAGTTGGCTCAAGTCAGCTTGTAGCATGTGGCATATATGCCACACGTTTCTACAGATATGGGGCTATTGACAGCCCTAGCAGAGAGGTGGTATCCGGGTTCTTCTTGTTTTCGGTTACCGACAGGGGAGATGACTCCCACATTGGAGGATGTATGGAGGATTTTGAGGATCCCCATACAAGGATGGCTAATAACTCCCATGGCCAATCAGGGCCACGCGATGATGCGACTGTGCGGAGATCCGAGCTTCACCCTGGAGAAGGGCGGAGTGAACATCGAGTCGCTACGCCAGATGCCTGGGGCATCTAGACTGACACAGGTTTTGGCTGGGGTGGTAGGTGGTCTGCTGCTATGCCATCAGAGTGGATGCAGAGTACCATGGCTACTAACAGATGTGGTCTACGACATGAGAGACCACGGGTACAGGTTTGCTTGGGGGAGCTTTGTACTATGTCGATTGTATAGGATCCCGCATGGGGTCGTATACAAGGGCGGCCAATGTCTGGTCATGACATCATTACTATAGGTTTGGTGCTGGGAGCACATCGCGATGCGGAGGCCGATAGGGCTCCCACTGATAGGGATTGATGGGGAGAGGCCCCGAGCTTTCTACTGGTGGCTCCGAAGAGGGTCACAACGGCGGATAGATCTGCCAATGTCCCGAAGACTACTTGATGACCTTGTCTCCGACCAGATCACCTGGAGGCCTTGGAGAGATCATCCAGGGTGGGCCGAGGATGGACAGGAGCCGGCTCGCGTTAGGCAAACCTGTTGGCTGAGGATGGAGAGGGGAGAGGTGGAGCTCCACCGCTATGACCAAGTTTTGAGGCAGTTCGGTCTACAGCAGGGGATCCCATCTCTTAGAGACTACGAGTTTTCTCGGACCATCCGGGATAACACTACAGTTAGCGGGGCTCCAGATATGCAGCGCTTCTAGAGTGAGGACATGGACGATGCCCCCATTCAGCCAGTGGATGGGGATGACGTAGGGGTTGCTGACGGCTACGATGCCTGGTACTCAGGCATCCACCCTCCTCGGATGACGAGGGCTCAGGGTCCGATTCACGTAGTTGTGCATCGAATGGGGAGGCGATGCCAGGCGGCCATTGAGGTGGCACAGGGTCACAGCGAGAGAGAGTAGAGGAGGCCACAGGCTCGATAGAGGCCACGACAGTGAGGGAGGAGGGAGGAGAGACCCCCTTCTCCATGGAGAGAGAGGCCACCATCGCCCGATAAGGGCAAGGGTGTCGAGGTAGGAGAGAGTAGCGAGATGGCTACTCTCTGGGCAGAGACTGTTCATCTCTAGGCTCAGGTGCAGACTTTACAGGATGAGGCTGCACGACACCGAGAGGAGGCCACACAGCTCAAAGATGAGGTCGCACGCCTCAGAGCACGGAGCAGAGGGGCGAGCACTCGGGACTTAGCATGGGCTATTGCCCATATCACATTCTATCAGATGCTATACCACCATATGGTACCAGAGGGGCAGAGGTTACCACTGTCGGCCCATATTGCGAAGCCTATCGTGATGAGGTCATCGAGGACATCATCACGATCAGAGTCCAGGACTCATAGCACCACACGGACTACGATGGGGCCACCTCGTCCACCTCAGGGTGGGGGAGGAGATGAGGCTGAGAGCTCGAGGGGTTCTCGAGGCTAGCTGCTATAGATTGCATTGCACAGATTGATACATAGTGCTTATTATTTTTTTTGATAGAGGATTGAGTATGCCGAGGTACAGATTGTGGCATACCGATCCAGTTTTGAGATGATGTAGATATTGTTGATATATATATAGATGAGATATTTTTTTGATCATATGACTTGTCTTATGTGTTTGTATGATGCTTTAATGTTTGGTGTGATTGATTTGATGATTCATGTAATTATGTCGTTTGGAAATATTATGGTTTGAATGTCATGCTTTTAAAATTTAAATGAAATAATCTGATGTAAACAATTGGTGGTTGTGATGTGATTTGATAAAAATAAAAGGGACTTTTAACAATAATTTCAAAGGACATTGTCGCTATTATAGACCATTTCATGGAGTCGCCGCTCACTCGGTCGTCAAGCTAATCCTGGTATAGAAATATTGCTAAAAGTAAAAGAGTGCTTAAGAGACTGTCTTAAGACTTTGTTGTGATGGTGCAAATGATGATGATGATGATTTGTTTTCAGATTTCCATGAAAATATGATGCATGAAATATTTTAAAATGACTTTTGCTAGGCATAAATTCCTAAGTGTGATAAATTTTTTGAATAATTCCCTAGGAATTATACCATCATTGCAAAATTGAAGTTTGACATAATGACATGAAATAGTAACAATGTGCGTTGATTTAAAACATAATTGTGTAACATAATGATTTAAGTCATATGTTTTGATGATTTTTAAATAAATGGAAAATAAAATTGGTACAATGGTTTGCGCTAGGCATAGAATATTTAGGTATAAACTTATACCATCATCGCGAAATCCAAAGAAGAAAATAATAGTTTTATTGCATGGTTGATTTTTAATTTTTTGAAAATAAACAGAAAATATGAAGATGAGGACTTGCGCTAGGCATAAAATTCCAATTTTGGTTTTGGAACTATACCATCGTCGCGAAAGTCAAAAGTTATATATAAATGTAACTTTATTGCATGTTTTTGAAAATGATTTTGATTTTTGCTAATGCATGTAGTTGTCTTTATACTAAACAACTGTTCTTTAAAGAAGAAAATGAAATTATTCCAAACAATTTGCAAAAATATTTCAAAGTATCTTAAAGACAAAAGTTAGATTTATAAGGAATCCCATGTGCGTATGTGAGTTCATTTCCGATCTTGATTTATCATAATGATACACAAAATCTCTCAAATACAAATGTGTGTGCAATTGCATTGTTCATTGACCAGTTTTGAGCAAGATAATTTGATACAAGTGATTTGAATTAACCAAATAAGTGTTCATTAACCATGATTTAGATGCATATAACCGTACCAGACTACTATGTAAGTCGGGTTATCAAGAGCTAGCTAATCCATAAGCAGACATAGGTCTGTACAAAAGAAGGTCGCTAATGTGATAGACATATCACCACGCTAGGAGTTACCCAAGGCCAAGCGGGTTGGGCACAAACCACCTGTTATGGGGCTTACCTCACAGTTTTCGAATAATTGAGAATTCCAGGGATTCAAGCTCATCAACCCTTCTTTTCTTTTCAAGGGGTAGGGAAAGGATTTTATTGCATTTTGATTTTGCTTTTCTCTTTTGCTCTTTTTTTTTTTTTGTATTTTTGTACTTTTTTTTTTTGCTTTGATATTTGAGATAATGCTGAAATAACTTTTTTCTTTTTCTCTTTTTCTTGAACTTTTCTTTTCTTCCTATGCTAGGGATACTTGCTCGGATTAGCTGTAGAGCAAGGGATTTTTATTCCGGGTAGGGGTGAGCTTGTCCTTTTGTCAATTCTCAAAGATTCTAGACCATGTGCATGATAGGATAGCAAGGGAAACTTTTCGCTCAAGAAACCACTTCTACTATGTAGCATAGCATGGACATTACAAATATAATCATTTTATTGTGAAAAGATATGCTTGGTTTAAGTAAATAACAAGATCAATTCTCTGTGCTCAAACTTTATTTAATTGAATTTTGTGAACTTTGATATAAGAGAGATTAGTAATCATGCCAGATAAAATCAAGATATTTATTTTTGTGTTTGCAAAAGTGAGGGATTCCAAATAAATGCTAATTTATCCAAAATAATTTGAAAATATAACTGCAATACTTTAAGAAGAAATATATACAACAAATATTTTTGAGGAGTTTGATAATTTTGACTCTCTTTCTTCTTTTTTTTTTTTTTGGTTTCGAAAGAGTCAATAATATTGTTGTTTTTACTTTTATGTTTGTTTGTTTTTGTTTAAATGGTTTTATATATATTTTTAAAATGAGACAACATGCAAAATATATACAAATGATGAAATGACCAAATTTTATGCGTAATATCGCTTAAGATGCATAATATTCATAGGTTCTTTTAAATATTTACCATCTAAGGTAGCTAATTTGTATGCTCCCGATTCAAATTTAGCAGTTGATAATATATGGTCCAAGCCAGTTGGGCTCAAATTTACCTTTAAGGTCTTTAGTTGCATTAGTATTTTTTTGATTTTCTTTTAAAACAAGGTCGCCGACCTCAAAGGATCGATGACGAACTTTCTTAGCATATGATCTTTTAAGCTTGTTTTGGTAGGCACGAAGATGCTCCAAAGCATTGATGCACTTTTCATCTAGGAGTTCCAGCTGACTGAGTCTGCCAGCTCGATATTCATCTCCTACTTCGGTATCTTGAAGTAGTAGAGCCAAAGAAGGAACTTCTAATTCAAAGGGAAAAATAGCTTCAACACCATAAACCAAGACAAAAGGTGAAGTACCTGTGGGAGTACGAACGCTAGTGCGATATGCCCACAAAGCAGGATATAATTGAATGTGCCAGTCGCGGCCAGTTTTATTGACCAATATTTTGAGAATTTTGATTAAGGTTTTGTTAGAAGCTTCTGCTTGACCATTACCCTGAGGATAATAGGGAGTGGACCAACGATGTTGAATCTTATATTTTTGGCATAATTTCTTAACATCTTTATTTTTGAAACAAGTTCCATTGTCTGAGATGAGATTTGCAAGAATTCTGAACCTACAAATGATTTGATTAAAAATAAATTTAGAGACTTGTGTTCCAGTGCAGGAAGCTAAAGGCATAGCTTCAACCCACTTCGTGAAATACTCAATGGCGGTTATGATGAATTTGTGTCCATCAGATGACACAGGATTAATTTTGCCAATAATGTCTAAGCCCCATTTTGAAAAGGGCCAAGGAGATGAAATAGCCTGCAGTTCTTGTGCAGGGGCATGGACAAGGTCAACATGTTTCTGGCACTTGTCGCAATGGCGCACATAATCATGTGCATCATTCTCCATGGTAGGCCAAAAGTATCCTATCCTAAGGAGCTTTTTAGCAATGACACTACCACTAAAGTGTCCTCCACAAGATCCATCGTGGGCTTCACTCAAAGCTGATTTGGATTCTTCTAGATTCAAACATCTTAATAGGATACCTTCAAAAGATCTCCTATATAAAGTATTGCCAATTATTACAAATCGACTTGCTCGTCTACGTAATAACCGACGTTGGTTTCTATTAGAATTGGCAGGGAAAGTCCCATTTTGAAGAAAATCAAATATATCCGTATACCAAGGTTCAGGAGTAGTTTCATTGATTAGAAACACATCCAAAGGTTCTAAGCATGACTTATTTGAAGTGGGTTCCTGGAGTCGACGAATAATGATGGTGGCATATTCGTCATCTAACTCCAAGGGCAGAAGAGATGCAGCTACGGCCAAAGCGTCAGCCGCACGGTTGCTAGTTCGAGGAATAGCTTCCAAAGTAACTTGATCAAATAGGGATATTAATTGTAAAACATATGCTTTATATGGGCGTAATTTATCATCTCTGGTCTGATAAACTTCATTAATTTGGTTTATAACAAGTTGAGAATCACCAAAAACTAGCAGATGTTTAATTTTTAGCGCCAAGGCAGCTCGTAATCCAAGGATTAGAGCTTCATATTCAATAGTATTATTAGTGCAAGCAAATGTTAATTTGAAGGACAGAGGAATGATGTGTTTTTGTGGAGATATTAAAATAATACCCGCACCAGCCCCACTCATGCATCGGGCTCCATCAAAGTATAAGGACCATTGTTCAACATGGTTCGCCTCTAATTGAAGGCATTCATCAGGAAACTCAATGATGAGGGGATGGGTAGACTCTAAGGGTGCAGCAGCTAATTGATCTGCTATGATTTGACCCTTAATAGACTTATGTCCTATAAACGTGAGTTCAAACTCGCTTAGAGCAAGAACCCACTTTGTTGTACGACCCGATAAATAAGGTCGACTCATGAGATACCGCAAGGGATCATATTTGGCAATGACATACGTTTTCTGACTAAGCATATAATGGCATAGTTTTTGTGTAGAAAATACGACTGCTAGACATAATTTTTCTAATGAGGTATAACGAGTTTCATAACTGATGAGGGTTCTGCTAATGTAATAATTAGCACGTTCTTTCTTCTCATCATCAAGTTGAGCTAACATAGCTCCTAAGGCAAAATCTGAAGCTAAAATATACAGGATAAATGGGCGATCAGGTCTAGGCGGTGAAAGCACAGGTGGGTTAAGGAGGTATTGTTTGAGAAGTTCAAAAGCTTCCTTGCATTCGTCATCCCAATTAAAAGGGACATCCTTCTTAAGGAGCTTAAGAAAGGGACCGGTTTTGTTCGCCAGCTTATCGATGAAGCGACGGATGGCTTGAAGCTTACCTTGTAAACTTCGTAACTCAGATATATTGGTAGGTGCGGGCATATCAGTGATAGCCACAATCTTGAGAGGGTCAATTTTGATACCACGTAAAGAAACTAAAACCCCTAATAGTTTACCGGACTTGACTCCGAATATGCATTTAGCAGGATTTAGTCGGATAAGATATTCCCTTAACCGATTAAAAACTTTTCTCAAATCATCTAAATGATCATCTTCATTAATAGAGCGAGCTATAATATCATCTACATAATCATGTAGGATATCATGCATCATGTCATGAAAAATATAAGTCATAGCTCGTTGATAGGTTGCACCTGCATTCTTTAAACCAAATGGCATCACTTTCCAACAAAAGGTTCCCCAAGGGGTAATAAAGGCTGTTTTGGGCTGATCTTCAGGAGCTATCCTGATCTGATTGTAACCAAAAAATCCATCCATTAGGGACATCATTCCACTCCCGGCAATAAATTCAATGATTTGATCCATGTTTGGAAGAGGAAAATCATCTTTAGGGCATGCAACGTTAATATCTCTAAAGTCTATGCAAACCCTAACTTTGGTAGCTTCTTTCTTGGTGACTGGAACTACATTTGAGATCCATTCAGCATAATCAATAGCTTGTATAAAAACAACATTCAGGAGTTTTTCTAACTCCCCTTTGACTAGCAGGGCCACTTTGGGATGCATTTTTCTAAGTTTTTGTTTAATAGGTTTAGCATCCGGATGGACTACTAGGTGATGCATGACTACGTAAGGGTCTAAACCTCGGCATATCTTCATATGTCCAAGCGAAGACATCTTCATATTCTTTAAGGAATGCAATGTATTGCTCTTGTTTTTCTTGACTTAATTCTGATCCAATATTGATTATGTGGGGATTATCCTCAGTTCCAATGTTAATTTTAATGACGTTTTCTACTTCCATGTGTAGATCTCTTTCAAAATTAGGTGGGGCGGGTGAAACGCCCAATTCTTGTAATTATTTTAAGGTTAAGTTAGATAATTCATCTGGAGGAGTGGTGGCCTCAAGCTGGGCTATAGTAGGTATAGAACCATCAAAATAAAAACCATTGTGTAACAACTCTTCAACGGAGACATCATGGAAAATATCTCCTTCCAACTCATCATCGGATTCAGCAATCAATTCAGGGTAAGCTATGGATAGCATATTGCAGGTAAATGACTGATATTTTAGAGGCAAATCATCACGCCCATCTAAATAATCTTGATAACATATGAGTTGATCATCATCTTTAAAAGGGAAGGGTTGACCCTTACTAGGAAATAGGCCCACACCACATCGGGCGGGCCATGGCTCTACCTCAATAGGTTCTTTCATACCATTTTGGAAAGGTCCCAAGCCTTTCCCTTTATATCCCATTTTAAGCATTATGGGTTTAGCTTTGATATATTCATTAGCAAGATAGCATCTAGCATATCCATCACAATAAGTTTTGATGTTTCTGGGTATTCTTCCCTAGTCATATCCCTTATAAATGAAGGCACAACTCCCGACTTGGTAAGTACTTCCCATAGGTTGTGGGAGGCCCAAAGTATGAGGAGATGGCGGCAAATTACTTAAGATAATGGAATCTTGCATAGAAGCATTTGTTTTTTTTTATATAAGAATTTTAGATAAATCAGGTAAGAGTTCATCAGAAAGAGCATAAGATGTAGAAGGATCATTCCCTATATCTTTAGATGTGGAAGGTATGATAGATGTAGATAATGTGGAGGTGTTAATAAATGGGTCTATAGGTTTTGAAATTATAGGGATGGAACATGAAGAGTTGGTTGTGGATTTAAGATCCTTTTGAGGTTCTAGTGTGGTTTGTTCAGAAGATGGTTGAGTTATATGTATAGGTGTAGTTGATGGGGTAGATGATGTTATGTGTGTGTGTTTCACACGTTTGGATGAAAAATAAGAATTAGGATGTGTGGATGACAGAGCAGGGCAAAATTGCACTCCAACGGGTTCTGCCAAAGCACACATATCAAAGGGTCTAGGGTCACCATGGATAGTGACCAACTGGTTTTTAAATTCAAATTTAACACACTGATGTAAAGTGGAGGGAACCGCTCGCATCGCATTGATCCAAGGGTGACCCAAAAGTATATTGTACGATGCAGGGCAATGTACAATAAATACGGTCGTATCTAGGGTTCGAGGACCAACTTGCAAGGGTATAGTAATGACTCCACAGGTTTCTTGTGTTTCGTCATTGAAAGCTTTGATAATCATATCCGTTCTTTTCATTTCATCACTTCTAAACCCAAATCTTTGGTAGAAGTCAAAAGTGCATATGTTTAAAGATGAACCATTATCAATCAAGACTCGTTTAACAGCTACATCTCCTATTAGGGTGGTAATATATAAGGGGTTATCCTTATGTAAACTATGTTGTGGTATATCTCTATCTCGAAGTCAATACAATCAACTTCTCGAGTGATGATAGTATTGGACATGGCTTCAGGTTGAATATTTTGAGGTACCATCATTTGGCTTAATGTAAGCATTAACTCATCCCTATGGGTAGGAGAAGATCTTAACAAGTCCAAAAGGGAAATTTTGGCTGTAGTATTGGATAATTGTTCATTAATATTGTAAGGAGGCTTAGGTTGAACATTAGACATATGATTCCCTTTATTGGGATTTTTCAAAACAAATGGAGCTGATCCATCATTCTGAGTTTGATCCTATTGAGAGTTTTGAGCCTGTTGTCTGGTAACGGCTCCGATGGTACCTACAATGTTATATTGAAGACGCTGAACTGGTCTCGGTTGAGCATTTATGGCTTGTTCATTAGGAAGGAACTGATTAGAAGAGGGTCGAGTAGTAACTCTTCTAGGAAATGGTTCTTCCGGAACCATAGCATCTGTGATAGGTTGAATAGGATCTGATTCATTTTTAGAACTATTCGATTGGTTTGAGGTGATGTCTATTTCACTTTCAGTATCCGATTCTACATCACTGAGATCCGATGTTTGAATATTATGTAGGGGCCTGGTCGTAACCATGGATAAAGTTGTGCCAAATATTTGAGGATCCTGAATAGATAATTGTCCGCTAATAGTCCCTACATATCGGGTAGGAGGGGGAACATTATGATGTTCAATTTGATTGGCCACCTCTTTACCATGCTGTGGTAAAGGATGTTGAAATATATCTAATGATTGATTAGCATTTTGATTCTGATTTTGGGGAATGGTCTTTTGAGCATTATTAGGAGCATTTTGTTTAGGTTGGAAGGCTTGCACCTCCATTTCATTATTATCAATCAAGTCTTGTATTTTATGTTTTAATATTTTGCAAGAGTTTGTAGCATGTCCAGGTCCTCTATGAAAATCACAATGTAAATCAGCTCTGTATCCGGGTATAGTTGGATCAAGTTCCCGGATAGCTGGTAATTGAATCAAACCTCGTGCTAGTAATTGAGGGAGAATGGTTGATAAAGGTTGATTCAATCTAGTAAATTCTCGAGGAGGTTTATCAGGAGGTTTTAATATAAATTTTTCTGTTGTCTTCGTTGTATTGATATTAGCAACATTTCTACTATCAGTGACTCCGTCACCTACAACTTGTTTATTTTTGTACTGATTTTTGGATGTTTTCTCATCATCTTTCTTCCTAAGCTGACCTCTCCTAATGAGAGCATCTTCTACCCTTCGAGCTAAGTCTATAGCTTGATCGAAGGTAGTTAAGGTAGCAGTTGATAACTCATAGGATATTTGTTCTTGCAAATTATTAATAAAAATATCCAACATTTCCCTATAAGGTAGCACAAAGTGCAGTTTTCCTATCAACTGCCTCCATCTAGCTAAGAAATCAGCAAAACATTCCTCTTTGTCTTGTTTTAAGTTGTACAAATCTTTAATGGTGACATGCCTCTCGATGTAGGCACTAAATTGATGGACAAAATATTCAGCTGTTTCTTCAAAATTTCTCAAAGAATGAGTGGGCAATTGATAGTACCACTCCAATGCCATTCCTCCTAAACTTTTCGGGAACATTTTTAGTAATAGCAAGTCATCATGTGATATATCATGACATGCTATCCTAAACATGCGAAGATGCTCTATGGGATCTTCAGTTCCTTTATATATAGGCAGGACGGGCATGGGAAAGTGTTTAGGGTATGGTTGTGCTACAACTATGGGATCCAAAGGCTGACTACACATCTCTCGATAATTGTACGAGGGACGGTAGGGATCTATCTGGTCCATGCGGGAAGCTAACTGTTTCACCATGGCTTCCAGATCATCTGGTTTGCCCACCATATTGGTTCGGTATGGCATTAATATGGGATTTGTGAGCATATGATGGAGGGACATGAAGATTAGATGCTATATTGCTATTGTGTAAATTGTTGGTAGGAAGGGTGTTATGAAGAAATTTTGAAGTTGTATTATGTTGTATGCCCGATTGTTGAAAATTGGTGTTTGGCTTCATTTTAGGTTTTTGTCGATTTGAAGCATATTGATCAATAGTTTGGCAAAATAAAGCAGTGAATGAAGGTTTCTTTTGTGTGGGAATGATTTTAGGCTCAATAACAGGTTCCTTAGGGGGTTGGGTAACCTGTTGTTTTTGCATGTTCTGAATCATAGTGACCATATCTCTATTGGATGGTCCAGCTTTATCACTTTCTTGATCGACAAAAGACAAAGGATTAGTGTGTATGTTAAACATATCTTCCATGGCTGCTTGAGTGTCACTAATTTGTCCTCTATCAATACGAACTGCCATATTAAGAGCACCAATGTTATTATTGAAAAATTTCCAGAAATGATCTAAGTTATCAAAAGCAATAGTTCCATCTGGAGCCATTCTAGGGGATGAGGATCCTTCCTCTTTAAGATTTTCTTCTTGTTCATCTACAACAAGCTCATATTCTGGCTGTTCTAGAGTTTCTCCTTCCGGAATTGAATCCTCAGGAAGGACATTTGGGTTTTTTGTTTTGTCTCCTAACCAATCTTCTTCTTCTTCTTCAGTTTGTTTACCATTCCTAAGTCTAGGCATTGTGCTTAAATTTAGATTTCAGCAAATATATATATATATATATATATATATATATATTTTTGTGCAACAAGCTTAAGAGGTATATATTTTAATTATATACCTACTATAGTATTTAAAATAAAATGTTTTGGTTTTGTTATGTTTTTGGTTTTTCTTGTTTTTTTCTATTTTTGTAACAATATTATAAAGATAACAAACAACACACTAAATGCAAGAAACAATAATAATGAAAGCAAGGATCTAGTTTTCTATAAACAATTTATAAATATCATTAACGGGCTCAAGTTCTTCAGGAGTCATGAAATGTTCTTCTTCAAATTGAAAATTTTCTTTCAAGAATTTAACAAAAAGTGCTATAGTGATATTATTTGTCTCAGACTCTGGTTGGTAGAAATAAATTTCATGGCAATACTCTCGATATAACACAGCTCTAGGAACTCTCCTCCACCTTTCCCTAATCATAAGATCGACCTCTTGGACTTCTACATGACCTAGGAATTGGTGTACCACAACTGCGTTCTCGAGGTATTCCTCGAAGGTGAACAATTCTGAAGACACAAGAGCTCTCCTATAAGCTAACCACCTATGGCAAGCTCTCTGAAGTTCATGATAAAAAATGAGTTGATGAGGATCCAGGATTCTATCTAGGACAAACCTCTTGATTTGCCTAAGTTCAGTTGACCTAGATGAAATGATACCTAGTCTCCTATTAAGTTCGTCCCACAAAGGTGGAACTCTATATGTTTGAGGCACACTAAGCACAGAATTAATTTCTATGGCTATTAATTGGTTTTCAACATTTATAGTAACTGCTAGTCTTTTCTTAGGAGCTACCATCTAAACATGATATGCAACTTAGTAGTTTTCTAATGATTTTAAATGCATCTATGTTTTTGTTTTTTTTTTTGTTTTTTTTCAAAAGGTTTTAGTTTCACGTCGGGTTCACCAAAATGTATCGTTCCAAATTTTCCGCACCCTTACCTTCAAGCTAAAGGATCCGCGCCCGGAAGGGGGATGCGGGAAGGATGGGACAATACCTCGGACTGAGAGGCCCTTTGAAGGTCCCGCCTCTCGGGGGAGGAGTATTAAGGTGATTTTTCGACGGATGGTGGGGTTCACCAGGAAAATTTTAGTGGCAGTTTCCACGCCTAGGTTGGGAATGAGTTTAATGTGTTCAATTTTAGCTTTAATCATCCAAGTCCTAGGTTTGGCCAAATGAATCTAAGTTGTTCTATATGAAAATGCAGATTTAAATGAATACAGAAAATAGATTTTAGCAAAAAACACAGAGAATAAATTATGTGAAGAAATCCATACCTGGTTCCGGATGTCTGATGGAGGTTCTGATTTTTGAAGCAGTCAAGATCGTCTGGAATTTGATAGGATCATCTCCTATCTGACAGGATCATCTGAGATCTGACGAATTCGTCAGACGAATTCGTCAGAGACCTGCAATTAGAGAAATGGACACAGAATACAGAAAATGCAACTATGCTGATAAAGGAAAATGATGTGAAATGACAAAATGATGTTAATAAGATAATCCCAAATAGAAATGCAAGTAGATTATCATGCTTTAATAGCTAATCATGATTTTATTATGTACTTAAGCTATATGGGTGAACTCCAAGATGCAGAATAACAGAAAATAATAATAAACTGATCTAAATGCAGAATGAAACAACAGACGAGAAGAGAAAAATGCAAACTCTGGGCAGTAATTGCCCCCAATGTTGACTGTAGTCGAAATCATCTCGAATTGGGACGTGATCATCCGAGATTTGTACAGGATCGTCTGCGACGATCTGAGCTTGCTCCGACTGAAGAATGACAAAGTTCCTGCAAGAAAATCCGAAAAGCACAAATGCAGATAATGATCCAGGGTATTATAATGCATGCAAAGATCAAGTTATAGGAAAATTCAGCCAGGGGGATGTCAATGGGGGTCCTAAGGTTTAAATAGGCTTAGGAGGGAGGTTAGGAGGTTGGAGATCATCCTAATCTGGAAGATCTCCAACGGGGGAGGTCTCTAACGACGCAGACACGCTTCTGCCCAGATTAGAGACGCCGTTGAAATAGAGGCTAATTATGAAAAATTAGTTTTGGGACGAAATCGTCTGGACGTTCTGCTCCAGACGAATTCATCCGATCTGAGGCGATATCATCTAATCGGCGACGATATCATCCAACGGTCAAAACAAACTCTAAAAATGGCATAGAAAACGAGGAAACGGGTTGCAGGCGGTTTGGGAGCGGTTTTGGGGTTAAAATTTGAATTTGAATTATTACTAAAGTAATTTTAATTATTTACTAAGGTTTACTGTACCAATTTTAGGGTGCTACAATTACATCTCATATATGAATACTTAATCAATTCTTATGATAGGAGTGATTATTTAAATTCATGATTACTTTTTTACTTTCTATGGTATCACCCATTAAGATTGTCAATGTCATATGCATTTCGTATGTTTTAAGTTATTAGAGCATACAAGTTCATTTATACCATTCCATCACATAAGTTAGATGCATATAATTAAAGCAAAAATTAAACATGCATTTAACAATAACATTTGCATCCACAAAAACAAGTCATTAATCATCCATAAACCACATCATAAAACATATAGGCAATATCCATTTGCATACCAAATCATAAATTCATCATTCATTAGCAAAATACATCGCATCATATCATCAAAACATATAAGCATCTACACATCCATCTAAGCATCTTCAAATATCATCTATCATCTAGCATATTCATCAAATCATCATAATACCATCATCGCATCATATCATACAAAAAATAATAACAAAAACATAAAGCAATAAACGATACACATAATGAGTCATAAAAATCAAATCTATCATAAAAGTATGTGTGTCAATTCCAATGGATATACAAAAATACCCGTGGACTACAGTCATCTAGGTCAGTCAACCTCAAAAATTAATAAAGGACCAAGTAGAGCATCAGTCAAGTATCGGGCTTGAGCCCCCTACATCACATCCTCTAGTTTTACCTCCCCTTATGGCGGTATCGCGAGTCGAGTGATATGAGCCTGTAGGTATCTTTGTTCAAGTCTGGGTTCATTGTCTAGGATGAGCAGAAGACTACCCTAAGGAGAAGCACCCACTAACCTATGAACCACCTGCACCTATTGGATCCTTAGGTAAAATCCCATGCCTCCTAAGCTACATCTGAAGAAGGGTATCATGATCCACAAGTCCCTGAATCTACTCCTCATGCTCATACAATAGAGATTAGAGATTTCCCACATCTACCCCTGAACCTACCGTTGGAGCCTCTTGTGGTTTATAATGAGGAAAAAAAAACTACATCCTGACATCACCACTCCTAATAGTAGCCTACAGAGCCTGTATCTATGCTGAGAGCTAATCAATGGTAGCATCCAATCATTGTACCTATATCTTAGTGGCCTAAAGCTCAGCCTTAACCTCATGCAACTGTGCTCTCAAAGGAGAGTCTCTCTCCTGAAGCTCTAACTCCTCCTCCTCCTTAGGAATTTCAAGATCCTTTACTACCACATGCTCTATCGACTAGCCCCATACCTCAGTCTTGGCTTGAGCCTTATGTCCTGTCGGATATGTGCCATCACCCCCACCATCATCCTTGCGCCCTAGGCTATCGACACCATGCCACATCCAATCACCCCACCATTGATAGTAGGCCTCTGTAACTCCCCAAGCCATAGTAGGGTCTATGACTAGGGAGTCCTCCTCATCTAAAAGCTCTATGATCTATTGTGGAGGTAGGTCCTTCTCTATTATTAGGTGCCTATACAAGAATGGTATCAAAGGCACATCCTACTACAATCCGTACTAAAGAAGAACCCAAGAGTAGAAGAAATACTCCTAGATGGCAATATTATGGCCAACGAGCCATCGCTCGTGTCATGTCCTGGTAGTAAAACTAGCTGGATCATCCCAAGAAGGACACTCATAGTAAGGCTACCACATGACATCTTTGACCAATAGTCTAGTGAAAGCATCAGTATAGTGGGACAGCTCCCCTACAAATGTATGGCTCTTACGCTCCTCGTGCTCTCGAGCCCATCTGGTAGTATAGCACTATGTCCGAGCATCGACCGCTGTGATTATGATCAAGAACCCCTTAGGTAAATCTACTATAATGTGCTCCCATCCCAAAACCTATAGGAGCAAGCTACAAGTAATGCTGACACATCCATGCTAATGGATGTGGTACAACTCATCGTAGCACTGAGCCAATAGCGATCTACCCCATGCATAGATGATAGCCTCATCGCTATCTAGTAGGTCCTACACCATCGCCAAGAGGTTCCAAGGGAACCTCAAACCCGAATAGTTCGATATAAGAATGTTGTTGATCACCATCAACAACATAATATGCCTTACTATGAAAACATGAGCATCATACCAAGATTTGATAGATACTCCCCAAGACCCAGTATCCTGGAGGGCTTGTGCATAGCATGCTCCAAACACCCGAGCATAGACGATCACCTGATCATTAGTGGCCAACGAAACAATGGGCACCCCATCGAATGGGATCCAAAATATCTTGTAAATATCCTTCGACATGATTGTCATCTCACTGGGTGGAAGGTGGAAGGTGTTGGTCCGTGGGTCCCAATGGTGAGCTAAGGGTAACTCGATGACGTAACTGTTGGCATTTTTGCCACATTGATCCCCATTTTTTGAAGTACTAATGCTTAAGTTGTTGAAAATCTAACTTTTGTACAGGCTTGGATGCGGTTTTGATGAAAAAAGGAGCAAAAAGACTAAGTCCAGAAACCATCATGATTTCGTAACGTGTTCTATTTTCACGGCTTGAAAAGAGCATTGGTCGAAGAGGGAGTCCAAAGCAAACAGTGCAGCGATGCGCTGCACGTTCTGAAATCATGGAGGCATGTGGTGAAAAAGAGTCTAAGTCAAAAGTTGCAGTGACTCGCTGCCCGTTGCAAAATCACGACGCGAGTTGTTTCAAAGTCAAAAGACTCGAAGGTTGCAGCGATGCGCTGCCTATTTCAAAATTGCGGGCCATTTGTGGAAGGAGGGGTCTAAGAGTTCAAAGTGCAGCGACTCGTGCACGTTTCAAAATCGCGAAGCATTGATGCAAAGGGGAGTCCGAAGGCAAAAGTGCAGCGATGCGCTGCATGTTTCATTTTCGCGGAGCGTTGGTTGCAAAGAGTCTAAGTGCTAAAAGTGCAGCGATGCGCTGCACGTTTTTTGAAAAGGGTCCTTCAAAGGGCAAAGACGTCTCATTTTCGCGGTTTATCAGCAAGACCATACAGAGTGCCCAAAATGTGTAGCGATATCGCTACATGTTCCGTTTTCGCGGAACAAGCTAGCGATGGAGACATTGAAGCCAAAGATGCAGCGATATCGTGACAGAGAGGATTTTTGCGATTTCCAACAGCCAAATGTGTACGGCGTACCAAGATGTCACAATTTCGTGACCCGTCGCATTTTCGCGACCTGTGACAGTTTCTCGCCAAAACGCAGTGTGAACGGCCCAATAAGGTTTTTTCGATTTCCGAGGATTAAATGCTTGCCCGAATTTAATGTTTTACGGATTTCCAATGCGGTCAAGGTCGAAGAGCGCCCAGGCAACCAAAATTGAAGACTTTATTTGTTCGAAGCTGCTATTCGTGGATTGTTCTAACGGTTTCATGCACATGTTCAAAAACAAATTTAATGAAGGTGACCGTTGAACGTCTAATTGCATTCAATTTTGTGGTTCTTCAAGGCTGCGATTAAGGGGATCATGTTCCTAGTTTCCGTGGCATATTTATAGATCTCAAGAAGGTTGGTTACCAACATTAAATGCTGCAAAGAGGACGACCCTCTATAAAAACCAATGTAAATCTCATTTGCAAATATTGGGAGTTTTTCTGCTAGGAGCTGGAAGTACATTTGCAGGAATAAAAGAGTTGGTTTCTAATTTTCAAGCGTTGTATGGGTGATTTTCCTTTCTGTTATTTACATTTCTAATAACACTCATATTCCTTAGTTGCTGTTACATTTGAATTCTGCATGTTGGATTTGAATATTGCTTGTAAGGGAATGAGTCCTGGAATGTAACCTTGGAGGGATTTTATGCGTACGATTCTGAGGGAATTAAGTTAATGCTTTATGTTACTTGTTGTTGTTGTCCTTCAAGTTTTCTGTTGTTGTTATCCTGATCTTATCACTTCAGCTATGGCCATATTTCCCATTTCTTTCCGCATTTTTAAATTTCTTTTCAGCAACCCTTATCTTCAAATAAAATTTAGAGTAGTAAAGGGAACCAGCCCACTCTGGAGATTGGTCTGGGAGCCATCTCTTGCTTCTAGCCTTTCAATGTTGGTCGGGTCTAGGGCGCACTTGTAAAATCCTTTCCTGTGGCAGATTCATGACCAACAGTTTTTGGCACGCTCGGTGGGATAGACTTCTTCTGTCTCAAAAGATCCATAAGTTTCATTGTTTAACACCCGGAGGTCTCAAGATTTGATGAGCTGTCTTGGCCTCATAGCAGAGATTTGTAAGTTCATCTGGCGACTTTGCTGAGTTGAAGATCCAAATTTTTTGATCGTGGATGCCTGCCTTTTTCAAGCTGAAAGAATGTTCATCTGGCGACTCTGACTTAATGGCGATAGCCATGATCTCGCAGGCCACTGCCACAAAGGCGAGGGTTTTTTCTAGATGGAATGATCCTGGCCCTATGAATCTCCAAATCCGGCATGAAATTCCCAAAGGTGCCTTGAAGGCCCTAGAAAAATATGATGGTACCAAAGGCATGGCTTTGGAGCATGTTGAAGATATTGCTACTTTGTCAATGATCCATGTCATAAATCACGAGGATATCATGATCAGACTTCTGGTTCAGTCTTTGGAAGGAAGGACGTTGCAGTGGTACAGACTGCTCAAGCGTCAAAGCATCAGCTCATGGGATGATCTAGCGGGAGCACTAATTAGAAGATTTGACGAAGATCCCTTTTATAGTTCTTTGGATCTCTATCAGTTTTTAATGTACATCAAGCGAGCACCTCTAGAGAGCATCACGGACTTCAATGTCCGATTCTTGAGAAGCTGGAAGAGAATTCAAGAAAAGCTTCGTCCGACACCCACCCAAGCCCACCTCTTCTATGTTCGAGCTTTCCATTCTGACATAGGTCTCCTCTTGCTGCAATCAGGTGAACAAAGGTTCTCGCAAATCTTTGAGGAAGCAGTGCGAGTAGAACAACTTTTGCTCTTATCAGGTAAATTATCGTGGGAAGAAACTCCATCACTTTCTCTGATAATTGCTGCTCCTATCTATCCCGTGCAGTATTTTTTATGTCAGATCCCTTATACTGAGTAGAAACCTGAGATGCAATTGTGTGGAGCTCAAGGGACAGATCTCATCCAAATCCAAGGATTGGAATATGCAAGAACTTTCCTGGCAATGAACAATATGGTTGCTTGCAGTTTTCATAAGGAGATGGATCCAAAGGATATAAGCGAAGAAGAAGAAGAGGTTCAAGTTCAAGAACCTGAGCACCAAGAAGGCATAGCTGTGCATGACATGCAAGTATTTAGTCAGAACCCGTTAAATATGTCAGATCAACAAGTAGAGTCTGAAGAGACCCTGGAGAAAGGACTGTTGCTGGACAATTTCTGTGATGAGATCCAAGAGTTGGAGGAACCTGTTCTCAGTCCACAATCAAAGAACCCTTCAATATGGTGGGATTGGATTCAGTCATTACTACAATGGGTATCTACGGGAGCCCGTCATATGGTAAATTTCTTTGCTACATTATTTGTCAGTTGTGTGGGTACTGGCATGCATGATAACTTGCCCATGTCTGAAACATGGAGAACTTCAGGAAGAAGCCAGCCCAATTTCAAGGACCGACTTAAGTATGATCAGATCTGGTCGGGACATTGCAGATTTACCGGATAACTCCTTAGACTAGGTTTGTGGTGGCAACATGCCAATCATGTCGTGAACTATTGTATATAGTATAAAAAAACAAAAAACAAAACAAAAAAATAGAAAAGAGAAGAAAAAAAAAAGAGGTATTGTTTTTATTTGTTCATCTCGGCTCTTTTTGCATGCGAGTCGTAGGTGCTTGTTTTTCTTTTGTTTTTCTTTTCCCAGCAGTTGGTGGCTTTCCAAAAAATTCTTCTTTTCCCTTCCCTTTTTTCCCCTCTTTCCTTCCTTCATCCTTCTTCTTCCTTTTTCTTCTGCAAATAAAAAACAAAAAAAAGCAAGCCACGACTGTTGTTTCTTTTCCCCATTCTCATTGTTCTCGTTCCTTCTTATCCCTTTCTTCTAATTTTTGTCATTTTATGCATTTATTTATAGTTTAGTTCATTCTCATTCCACAACATTCATATTTCCATTTCCATTCCATTAGTTCATTTACTCTCATTCCATATCCATCGCAGCTGGTAGTACAACAGCATTCTGTTATTGTGTCTACCACATCGCTTTGTCACTTCATTATTCCATTATTATCATCATTTCATTTGCATTCATCGCTTACGCAATCGCAGGAGCTCACTCCATTATCTCATTCCATTTATTCCATTTCATTCTCTGTTATATGCAGGTTCTTCCGGTTTTCTTCTCAACAGAAGTTATTGCAGCAGTCCCTTGAGATGTATTACAGCAGCCAGCCTTCTGTTTTAATAGGACTCTGTGCCCAATGGATTCAGGCTTGGATTCTTGCATACAGCAAGCTGTATACCCCGTGAGCCACCAAGAATGTTGGCATTTTTGCCACATTGATCCCCATTTGTTGAAGTACTAATGCTTAAGTTGTTGAAAATCTAACTTTTGTACAGGCTTGGATGCGGTTTTGATGAAAAAAGGAGCAAAAAGACAGTCCAGAAATCGTCGCGATTTCGCGACGTGTCGCGAAATCGCGGTCAACGCATGCAGCTAAAAAGAACTGTCGCGATATCATGACGTGTTCTATTTTCGTGGCTTGAAAAGAGCATTGGTCGAAAATGGAGTCCAAAGCAAAAAGTGCAGCGATGCGCTGCACGTTCTGAAATCATGGAGGCATGTGGTGAAAAAGAGTCAGTCAAAAGTTGCAGCGACTCGCTGCCCATTTCAAAATCGCGACGCGAGTTGTTTCAAAGTCAAAAGACTCGAAGGTTGCAGCGATGCGCTGCCTATTTCAAAATCATAGGCCATTGGTGGAAGGAGGGGTCTAAGAGTTCAAAGTGCAGCGACTCGCGCACGTTTCAAAATCGTGAAGCATTGATACAAAGGGGAGTCCGAAGGCAAAAGTGCAGCGATGCACTGCATGTTTCATTTTTGCGGAGCATTGGTTGCAAAGAGTCTAAGTGCTAAAAGTGCAGCGATGCACTGCACGTTTTTTGAAAAGGGTCCTTCAAAGGGCAAAGACGTCGCATTTTCGTGGTTTATCAGCAAGACCGTACAGAGTGCCCGAAATGTGTAGCGATATCGCTACATGTTCCGTTTTCGCGGAACAAGCTAGCGATGGAGACATTGAAGCCGAAGGTGCAGCGATATCGCGACAGAGAGGATTTTTGCGATTTCCAACAGCCAAAGCTGTACGACGTACCAAGATGTCACGATTTCGTGACCCGTCGCGTTTTCGCGACCTGTGACAGTTTCTCGCCAAAACGCAGTGTGAACGGCCCGATAAGGTTTTTTCAATTTTCGAGGATTAAATGTTTGCCCGAATTTAATGTTTTGCGGATTTCCAACGCGGTCAAGGTCGAAGAGTGCCCAGGCCACCAAAATTGAAGATTTTATTTGTTCGAAGCTTCTATTCATGGATTGTTCTAACGGTTTCATGCACATGTTCAAAAACAAATTTAATGAAGGTGACCGTTGACGTCTAATTGCATTCAATTTTGTGGTTCTTCAAGGCTGCGATTAAGGGGATCATGTTCCTAGTTTCCGTGGCATATTTGTAGATCTCAAGAAGGTTGGTTACCAATATTAAATGTTGCAAAGAGGACGGCCCTCTATAAAAACCAATGTAAATCTCATTTGCAAATATCAGGAGTTTTTTTGCTAGGAGTTGGAAGTACATTTGCAGAAATAAAAGAGTTGGCTTCTAATTTTCAAGCATTGTATGGGTGATTTTCCTTTCTGTTATTTACGTTTCTAATAACACTCATATTCCTTAGTTGCTGTTACATTTGAATTCTGCATGTTGGATTTGAATATTTCTTGTAAGGGAATGAGTCCTGGAATGTAATCTTGGAGGGATTTTATGCGTACGATTGTGAGGGAATTAAGTTAATGCTTTCTGTTACTTGCTGTTGTTGTCCTTCAAGTTTTCTGTTGTTGTTCTCCTGATCTTATCACTTCGGCTATGACCATATTTCCCGTTTCTTTCCGCATTTTTAAATTTCTTTTCAGCAACCCTTATCTTCAAATAAAATTTAGAGTAGTAAAGGGAACCAGCCCACTCTGGATATTGGTCTGGGAGCCATCTCTTGCTTCCAGCCTTTCAATTTTGGCCGGGTCTAGGGTGCACTTGTAAAATCCTTTCCTGTGGCAGATTCGTGACCAACAGTAACATAGCCCACGGGCCTTAAACCACTCCCAGTCAGTTTCATAAAATTTAGGAAGTAGGTCAAGTAGGAGCTTCGGGTCCCGAGCCCGAGCAGTGAGGATCTAAGCAAAGTAGAAGAAAGACAAAACATAACTATAGTGCATCTAAGGCATAATTCACAATAAACATAAAAACGATGCAAAAGAGTATGAGTTACTCTAAATCTAAGCAAAGGAAGAATAAATTGCACCTAGTCAAGCAAAGAAAAATTCAAAAAGTCATAAAAAATTCAACAAAATATGAAAAAAAAACAAAACAAAAAAAAAGGCTCAATATTTAGCCGTTTTCGCCTACAATGGCCGAAACCTGGCCACTGGAGGTAGAAGCGGCCAAGACCCAACGATCAAATTTGACCGTTGGGATTCAAGCTTGGCCGCTCTGAGCGACAGCGGCTCAAATCCAGATGCTCTGAGCGACAACGACCAAGGGGTAGCACAAAGAAATCCATGAACCCTTGGCCATAAAATAAAAAAAAATTACAAACTAACAAAATAATTCAAAAAATAATAACAGAGGGAGGGAAAACAAATAGAATGTAAAGCAAATTTCCCACCCAAGCATCAAAACTAGGCTAAGTTCAAAATGCCCAAAATGGCGGCAGTAGGTAAATAACTAAAAAAAATTGAAAATTCCTAGGCTAAACCCTAAAACCTAAAACCTAAACCACTTGGTCAAAATCAATACCAAAAGCCCCAAAGGCATAATAAGTCCTTTGGTCAATTTAATCAAAAAATATACAAAAACAACGTAAAATCAAAAATACAAAAACAATTGCACTTCACATTTTGCATCCACATCATTGCATTACATTTTCACATACATTACAATTGTATATGTCATGAGAGCCTTAAAAGTGATACCACAATTTTTCGCACAAGTCATTCTTATCCATACCTCCATCCACATGTGTGTAATTGTGTTTTTCAAGAAAACCGTTATTTGTTGCTATACATAATAAAATAAGGCTTTTGGTTAGTCAACCACACCTAGTAATCTTATCAACTTTTGAGGAAAACAACTTTGATTAGTAGAAGGTAAGGCCTAGCTTTGATAAAGCCTTGGATATTCAAGATCCCATCACTAATTGAAACACTAAAATCCTAGTTGGTACAAGGAAAATATGAAAGCTACAAAGTGGTCTAGGTTACCTTAGGCAAAAAGGATCTTCCTTGCTTATCCCCCTGTGCAACCAGTTTAAAGGTGTTGAGAATTGGCAAAAGGACAAGCTTTACCCTATCAAAATCCTTTGCTTAAATCAAAATAAGCAAAAATACCAAAGTAAAGTACATATTCAAAAGGCCAAGCATACAGTCCATATTTCAAAGCAAAAATCCGATACACAAATCAAAATCCAAAAAAAAAAATCAAACTCAAAAAAATCAATCAAAAATAAATAGTGATTTTCATCACTACATATGAGAAAAATAAACAGTGATTATCATCACTACAAAAAATCCCCGCTCAAAGAAAAAATCAAATCAAAATAAACAGTTTTTTTCATCACTACATATGAGCAAAAATCCAAAGCCAAAAATAAGGGAATAAAGCTTGAATTCCTAGAATTCTTAGCATTGTACAAAATTGGAAGGAGAAATCCTTACGCATGATGATAAGTCTACCACAACCGCCTCATGCATTTGTGTAGACCAATGTTTGAATGTGGATGAGCTAGCTTAGGTAACCCAATCTTGCCTAGTGGTATAGTCCAACTAAGTCCAACATAAGGATGAGATGAACACCTGAGGATCCCTGATCTTAGCAATGGGCTGAAAGAATCTCGCCTGAAATTGGAGGAAATGCTTGAATTCTATCTCAAAATATACAATCACATGCACACACAGGGATCATGAAAAAAACTAGGTACATGGCAAAAGCCTTACTTTTCAAAAGTCTAAGTGGTAAGTAGATAGTTGTTGATAGGGGAACTAGAGTGTTTGAATCTCAGGAAAGCCCCAAAAATTCTTACATAGCAACAAATCATAACATCATTCACACCATCACTTTCTTTATAAGATTCTATAAATTAGGGGGTATCAACATAGTATGACAGATACCGCATATATATTAGAAATAATATATAGACAACCACTTACTACTTTATATCTTTTAATTTACAAAAACTTATCAAGAAAATATATTACACACCATTACATCTCATATATGAATACTTAATCAATTCTTATGATAAGAGTGATTATTTAAATTCATGATTATTTTTTTACTTTTTGTGGTATCACCCATTAATATTGTCAATGTCATATGCATTTCGTATGTTTTAAGTGATTAGAGCATACAGGTTCATTTATACCATTCCATAACATAAGTTGGAAGCATACAATTAAAGCAAAATTAAACATGCATTTAACAATAACATTGCATCCACAAACACAAGTCATGAATCGTCCATCATCATATCATAAAGCATGTCATAAAACATATAGGTAATATTCATTTGCATACAATCATGAATTCATCATTCATCATCAAAGTACATCACATCACATCATCAAATCATATAAGAATTTACACATCCATATAAGCATATACAATATCATCTATCATCTAGCATATTCATCAAATAATCATAATACCATCATCGCATCATATCATAAAATAAAATAATAACAAAAACAAAAGCAATAAATGATACACATAATGAGTCATAAAAAGCAAATATATCATAAAAGTATGTGTGTCAAGTCCAATGGATATACAAAAATTTTCATGGGCTATAGTCATCTAGGTCAGTCGACCTCAAAAATGAATCAAGGACCAAGTAGAGCATCAATCAAGTATCGGGTATGAGCCCCCTACATCACCTCCTCTAGTGCTACCTCCCCCTATGGCGGTATCGCAAGTCGAGTGATGTGAGCCTGTAGGTCCCTCTATCTGAGTTCAAGTCCGCTGGATAGTACGGGCGAAATACTGCCTTGAGGTGGACTACCCACTGACTTGCGAACCACCCACACTTACTGGATACTTAGGGACAATCCCATGCCTCCTAAGCTACATCTAAATAATTGTAACATGATCCATAACTCCCTGTATCCGCTCCTCATGCTCATCCAACAAAGACTAGATATGTCCCACATCTATCCCCGAACCTGCAGTTGAAGCCTCCTATGGTGTAGAAGGAGGAACAACAAAATGCATCCTGACATCGCCACCCCCAATAATTACCAATAGATCTTGTATCTATGCTGAGATCTGCTCTATGGTAGCATCTCATCATTGTACCTGGATCTTAGTGGCTTGAAGCTCAACCTCGACCTCATGCAATTGTGCTCTTAGAGGAGAGTCTCTCTCCTTGGGCTCTAACTCATCCTCCTCCTCAAGAACATCAGGATACTCTACTGCCACCTGCTTTGACGGTTAGCCCCATACCTTGGTCTTGGATAGAACATTGTGTCCTATCATATCTATACCATCATACCTACCATCATCCTCGTGACCCATGCCATATTCGATCACCCCACCATTGAGAGTAGGCCTCTATAACTCCTCTACCCACTATAGGGTCTATGGCTGGGGCGTCCTCATCTAAAAGCTTTGTGATCTATCGTGGATGTAGGTCCTTCTCTGCTATGAGGTTTCTATACAAGAATGGTATCAAGGGCACATCCTATTGCAATCCATACAAATGAAGAACCCGAGAGTAGAAGAAATACTCCCAGATGGCAATCTTATGGCCAATGAGCCATCACTTACGTCGTCTCCTGGTAGTAAAACTAACTAGATCATCCTAAGGAGGATACTCATAGTAAGGCCACCACATGACATCTCTGACTAACAGTCTATTGAAAGCATCAATATAGTGGGACAGATCCCCTGTAAAAGTATGGCTCTTATGCTCCTTGTGCTCTTGAGCCCATCTAGTAGCATAGCACTGTGTCTGAGCGTCGATCGATGTGGTCATGATTGGGAGCCCCTTAGGGTGATCTACTATAATGTGCTCCCTTCCCCAAGCCTGTAGGAGCAAGCTGTAGGTAATGCTGACACGTCCCCACCTATGGATGTGGTACAACTCATCATAGCACTGAGCCAATAGTGATCTACCCCATTCATAGATGATAGCCTCCTCGCTATCCAGTAGGTCCTACACCATCGCCAAGAGGTTCCAAGGGAACATTAAACCCGAGTAGTCTGGGATAAGAACATTGTTGATCACCATCAGCAACACGACATGCCTCATTGTGAAAACATGAGCATCATACCAAGATTTGATAGATACTACCCCAGACTCAGTCTCCTGGAGGGCCTATGCAGAGCATGCTCCAAAAACTCGAGCATAGATGGCCACCTGATCATTAGTGGTCGACAAAACAATGGGCACCCCATCGAATGGGATCCGAAATATCCTATAAATGTCCTCTAGTGTGATGGTCATCTCGTTGGGTGGAAGGTGTAAGGTGTTGTTCTACAGGTCCCAATGGTAAGATAAGGTCGCAAGATAAGCCTGGTCATCCATAATATGGGGTAACCTGATGATGATGTACTATAGCCCACGGGCCTTAAACCACTCCCAATAAGTGTCATCAAATTTAGGAAGTAGGTCAAGTAGGAGCTTCGGGTTTCGGGCCCGAGCAGTGAGGATCTAAGTAAAGGAGAAGAAAGAAAAAATATAACTACAGTGCATCTAAGGCATAATTCACAATAAACATGAAAACAATGCAAAAGAGTATGAGTTACTCTAAATCTAAGCAAAAGAAGAATAAATTACACCTAATCAAGCAAAGAAAAATTCAAAAATTCATAAAAAATACAACAAAATACATAAAAAACAAAGAAACAAGGCTCAAGCTTTAGTTGTTGTCGCCTACAGTAACCAAAACCTGGTTGCTGGAGGCAGCAGCAACCAAGACCCAACAGTTAATTTTTTGACCGTTGGGATTCAAGCTTGGCCACTCTGAGTGACAGCGGCTCAGAGTCGACCGCTCTCAGCGATAGCGGCCAAGGGACAGCATGACAAACCCATGAATCCTTGGCTAGAAAATAAAAAAAAATTGCAAACTAAAAAAATAATTCAAAAAATAATAATAGAGGAAGGGAAAACAAATAGAATGTAAAACAAATTTCCCACCCAAGCATCAAAACTAGGCTAAGTTCAAAATGCCAAAAATGGCGGCAGCAGGTAAATAACTAAAAAAATTTGAAAAACCTTAGGCTGAAGCCAATGATAGAAAGTAAAATTGGGGGCTAAACCATCATAGCAAAAGGGGACCTAAGCCTAATTACGGAGTTTGTTCGTTGCCAACAGGTTTAGTGAGGTTCATTTTTCTCAATACTTAGTGAGGTTCAGTTTTACTTAGACAAATAAAAGAGATCTAGGATTTTGAAGAGAGAAATACCCGAGAAGCTATGGCTCCTCCAGCAGCTAATGTCTTGCCCTGTGCAGCCATATCCTCAGCACCAAAAAGTTTCAAAGTTGCAATCGTCGTCATCGCACTAGAGCTCTGAAAACGAATCTTCAACAATAAAAATGATAGGTCAAACCCTAGAAAAACAATTTTTTATATTTCCTTAATTACATCTTGGCCGCTTTTGATGTCAGTGGCCCAAACTTCTTGGCCACCCAAGGTGACAACGGCCATAGGCAGGAACTCATAGGCCACTAGACCTGACAACAGCCAGATCCACAAAGCAAAATAAGGAATTTTCTCCCTAAAGGATCCCACAAAAATAATAAATAAACACACTTTGGTGATTTAGGATCATCAGAATGTTCAAAATAACAAAAAAAAAATTACATAAAATCACAATCTCAAGCAAGTCTCGTATCCAGTTACCTACTCTATCCACTCGGTGATTGCAGTGATTTGCACTTCATGTATTTTGCTGAGATGAGTAGATAACCATAAGGCCACTTAGGGAAAAAAAACTCATTTTGGAATTACGATATGTCACCCTTCAAACCCGAAGAATATCAATATGGTCAGACTGCTCCACGAGTGCGAAGGGGTCATTCTAATTCCCCTATGATATCAAAAACATTAAGTCAAAGTGATACAATCTAGGCATAAATAGAATCACTCATCCTAACTCCCTAAGAAGGCTATTGATAGTCGACCACTCCTCGAGAAAGGGATGGATGATTATCATAAGCAATTGGAATCACACTTGGATGTGGGATTGCCCATTAAAAGCAACAAATGCTAGAAAGGAACCAGATTAGTCATATTGGTCAAGTAACTTGTTGCTTCATTCATTGTCATTTCTTCACCAATTCATTATGTGAAGAGGTAGTTCAAAATTTCAACATAATCATAATCAAAATCAATAAAATATCACTTGATCATAACAAAATCGTGTTTGTACTATGCATAATTGCATACAACAATCATAAATTTCCCTTTCTTGTTGGGAACGTAAACAGACATGACATCTTTAATTGTAGCTCTCCTACCGGTCAAAATTTTTGTAGCAGCTAAAGCTACCCAATTTAGTTTGAGGAATGAGTGCATTTTAACATGCAAAATACACTGAGCTAAGTCCTCTGAACATTGATGCAATGATTCAAGGGATGTGTGTCATCTTGCATGATTGGGCCATTCGACGTTGATCAAATCATTGATCACTATACACCCTAAAATCAGATCAGTATACATTTTTGCTCAGCATTGTGTTTTCCACACAACGCATCATAAAAATGGGGCATCTGTAGACACCTAAATCGTGTCATGCTTAGGGGATCTTCTCACATAGACAAACTCATAATATCATAAGACATAATCTTAGACTTTCCAAACATCAACGATGGTTCTCACCACTCATTTGGGGCCTTTTCAAGCCATCCAAGATTGGTTGCTCAAACCAAGAGCAGCCAGATCCTAGCCGCTCAAGCCTAGAGTGGCCAGACCTTAGCCACTGCAGATGACAATGACCAGATATTAGCCACTGTAGATGACAGAGGCTAAGCCATAATAAGTAGTTTGCTGACAAACAAGCCTAATCATAAGAGAAAGTGGTAGTCTGCATGGAATAAAGGTGAGAAAGAGTAACTTTGCATTCCTTTTCACGACCAGTTCACATGGGAGGTTTAATTTGCATTTAGACTTAAGTTAACTGACCTCCAAGCATAAACAAAGGATAAAAGCTTCTCATGCTAATGATCAGTTTGCATAGAAGACTTAAGTGGGCAGTTAGATTTTAGTTAACTAGCCTTCAAATATAGACAAGGAGTGCCCTTTCCGTGAAGAGGTGGTGCTCTTATAAAAGCTTCTCAGTTCCGCACACAAAAATGTATGAGGGCTTATAGATTACTCCTCTAGGTCTATTTCCTAGAGGGATCCCTTTTTGCTCTCATATGTTGCAATCTTTGTCTGATGTACCTGTGGCTCTACAAGCAATGAAACAACAATGCACATATAGGTGTCCGAGATTGCCTCCTCGAATGAGGTTGTTAGTAATCAAAGAGTGTAATGGAAATATGATAAAACTATGCCATAATATCATGTAAATATATGCTAATGACGTGAAAAAATGAAGAAACAGAATAAAAGAAGCTATGTCTATCTAAGCTAAGCCTACAGGCCACTATCCAAGACAATGGCCACTAAATTAAACCTTACCCTCTTTGCCCCAAAGCTATGGGTCAAAGACTATAATTTGATGTTTAAATAGCAGGTGTTATGCTCTTCAATTCGTCAGAGCTTCGTCGTACACATGATATCAAAGAGAACTCTCCGAGTCTTGAAAGATCTCCTCAAAATAATGTCTCTCTCCCCTGATGTGATAAAATATCCCCCTTTTGGTTCTCTTAGGCTTGCACCTTTTATAGTGTGAAACCCTAGGTCTATGTCCAAGCCCTAGTAATGAATTTCTCATGCGTAGTGCAAATTAGCATGAGAATATTTTGTCCATTGTCTATATTTGAAGGCCAGTTAACTGAAATCTAATTGTCCACTTGAGTCTTCTATGTGAACTGGTCGTTAGCATGAGAAGCTTTTTTCCTTTGTTTATGCTTGGAGGTTAGTCAACTTAAGTCTAAATGCAAACACAAACCTCACATGTGAACTAGTCATGAAAAGGAATGCAAAGTCACTCCTACTCACCTTTATTGCATGCAGACTACCACTTCCACCCGATATTAGGCATGTTTGTCAGTAAACTACTTCTTATTGAAGAACACGAGCTTATACTGAGAGGAGGGGTGAACAGTATAAGACCTCTTTTTACTTTTTCATTTATACTTAAAAATAGTAAAGCAATATACCCAAAGCAATATCAAAACAAAGCACAATATCATCCACAAAGTGACACCAATTTTAACGTGGTTCACCCGCAATGGTCGAGCTACGTCCACAAAACTTTTCTCTAAAAGTTATCTCAAAGTTCTTTGGGAATCCTTCCCAATTACAATGTTTATGAGCCTCGGCCCAAAGGAGATACCTTCCCCCAATCAGAATTTATGAGCCTCTGCTCAAAGGAGATACCTTCCCCTCTATCTGAATTTATGAGCCTCTGCTCAAAGGAGATACCTTCCCCTCTACTCCGGAAATGATCCCTCGGAAGATCAACTCGCCTCTACCTCTTTCCAAAGACGTGGAACTTCTATCCACCGAAGACCTCCCGTCCTCAATGCTTAGCCTAAGAGACCTTCGCCTTCTATGATCACGTCCACAGCAGCTCAGCAACCTGTACCAAAAATAGTCAATCGGTCTAGTACAAGTCTTCATCTGTCTTTTAGATCTGTCCAACTCTTGAACAAATCAATCCTATGCATACAAGCCTTCTCAAAGACTTGCCAAATCTGTCCTCAGGTTCTTCTCAAAGAACCAATGCACCTCTATCCTCAATTTCTCTGATAGAACTCTCAAACTCAGCTCACAAGTCCTCTGCTAGGACCTATCCAAATCTGCTCACAAGTCCCCATCGAAACCTGTCCAAAACTTGCTCACAAGTCCCCACCGGAACCTGTCCAAAACCTGCTCACAAGTCCCCACCGAAACCTGTCCAAAACCTCAGCAAGCTCACCAAGAAAAACTTGCTTAGCATGAACCCACAAAGAGAATTGTTAGAGACCCAATGTGATTCATCAACCTCATAGAAGCATAAAGAGAATTGTTAGAGACTCAATATGTTCTATACTTAACTCCCAAGATCAATCTCAACTCAATCTCAATCTCAACAGAATAAGATAGATGTAGTATGCTTTTCTCAAGAACATGAAACACAACCCAACAATTGCCAACCATGCAATATCTCATATAACAATGATACTCATGTTCTTTCCACAACCAATTAGGGTTTTAACAACAATGCTTATCAAACAAGGTTTAATCAACCAACACCATTCAACTCAACATCAACCTTGAAGCATTTAACCAATCATCACAAGAAAAGGAAACAAGTAGAAATCCTTTTCCCTCCACACTTATTTTCAGAAAACCATCAATCAATAACAACCATGGAAGAATGTACCTGTTGATAAGCAACACACCCCCACTGAAAAATGAGATTCCATCCTTAGAAAATTATGAACTTCCATTTTTGCAGCAAAGAAGGACCCTCTTGATCTTTTCAGGTTTTAAATCCAAATTTGCTTGCCTCCTTTTTAAAGTTGTGCTTTTTCTTGCATTCTAGCTGTGTTATCCAAGAATTCACTTTTTACATGCTAGAATCATTCATGCACAAGCAAAATCTTGCACCGGTACCGAGAAAATCCATAAAACAGCTTGCATAATTCACCGAAAAATCAAACTTTCCATTTTTGGTAGTGTCGCGATATCGCGACACTTCCATTTTCGGAAATGTCGCGATATCGCGACGGTAAGTCAAAATGCAGCTAAGTGCCGTAAAGGTCGCGATTTCGCGACATGTCGCGAAATCGCGACAGTTTTTGGGAGAGAGAAGCAAGCTGTACGGAGGGCGCGATTTTGCGACATGTCGCGAAATCGCGACATGTCGTATTTTCGCGGCAGGAGAGAGAAAGTGGGCCGCAGGATGAAAAATCGGCTAAGTCGCAACATGTTCCAAAATCGCGGTCAACGCGGTCAACGCATGCGTGTAGGGAACCGTCGCGATATCGCGACGTGTTCTAGAATCGCGGCTGAAAATCAAGAAGCGTACGGAGGCCGTGAAGGGTCGCGATTTCGCGACATGTCGCGAAATCGCGACATGTCGCGTTTCGCGGCCGACGAGGGAGGAAGTTGCCGATGCTCGCAGTGGTCGCGATTTCGCGACATGTCGCGAAATCGCGACATGTCGCGAATCGCGTAGGAGAGAGAAAGTCATAGTTGACCCGAAAGTGCATTCCGGCGGGAAACGTAAGGCTTCCCGGGGTAGCGACACGTGTCAAAGCGTGAATGGGACAAACAGAGGCCGACATGCAAGCTTATTTTGCGGATTTAATCTGTTTTTAATGTTTTAAGCTTCCGATTTAATTAAAATGCTAATCTAATGCATCTTTTTGTCTTTCATGCAGGATTCCACCTGGCACTTACGGACAACCGGGAAAGACCATAAAGGCAAAGATAAAGTGCGGATTTAGTCAAGGACCGCCATGCTAGGAGAGAAGCCGCCGGTAAATGCATTTAATGGAGATTTATTGCGGAATTGATAGCATGGAGACCATTTCAACTCGTAGATGGATTTACTGGAGATCAAATTGATGGAGAAGTGGTGACTCATCCGGCTCACCAACAGAATTAATGGAGGCATTTATTTGCAGATGCGGATGAATGCAAGTTGCATTTGATTTTATCTTCTCCATTTATGGCAACTGATCGCACCGATTTGCCTAAGGGTTAAGTTCTATCCGGACTTTGATTTTTAAATGGATTTTTATTGTAAATCCCCGGTCCTAGGGTTTAAGTGCGATAAGATTTAGGGTTTGAGCAAGATATTTTGGAAAAGATCAGGGTCTGTCCTGAGTCTATAAATACAAATTCTAAATGTAATCGCAGGAGGCGAAGACTTAGAAATAAAAGGCTTATAAGCAATTTCTTGCAAATTTTGTGAAATCCTTTGTTTCTGGACTTGGAGTTGATGTGCTTTAGCTTTTCTGTGATAGCATGGCCAGGAGCCTAATCTTTTGCAGAGTGTGATAAGTGTATTTTCTTTTGTTATCCGTTCCATTTAAAGTTTGTTAGATATATGTCAGTAAATCCGCCATTGTCAAGATTAAATATGTCGTTAGGCTTCAGCTTGTTCTATTGTCTCGCTAGGGGAAATTACAGATTTGAGGTTAAGTTTGTTCTAATTGCTCTGTCTTCACCGTGCGAGCTAGGTCGCCGGTGAAAGATACCGCTTTAACCAACTGCCCTTGGATTTATGATTTTCTCGCTAGATCTGTTTCACTCGCCTTGTGCTCTTAGTTGAAAGTGATCTTAGACCGACCGGACACTTTCTTCTCGGGATTTGTTCTCGTTGTGAAGTCGATAGCATAGATAAGATTGACAGCTTGGGTTTACAATTGATGTTTGATAAACTTCTCTTTTCTCGCCTTACCCTACCCTCTCTTTGCTTTCCGTGAATGATCCATTTTTATTTTCTTTGTTTGCCTTTTATTTAAATCTGCCGACCCATGAGAGCTAGATCAAAGAATTCAAGTCAAATCTGATTGTCAACAACTTTTGCAACTACCGAACAAGTTCAGGAACCCCCCGTAAGGTAACAGAGCAATCCATATCGAAATCTATTCCGTAAGTGGAAAAGAGTGAATTGCCATTCGACCCAACTCGTAACTCGCACCTTGGATAACCAACTAGATCCTAAAGATGAGTGGGATCAGTCCCGTGGGTGTCTCCTGAGCTTTCCTTGCCTTCATCCTTTTTCCCGGGTGTGCATGAAAGCCGGACCAACACCTAATTGGCGCTAGAAGGAGGGCCGTAACATCTGTTCTTAGTGCACTTGAGTTGAGAAATCCGACTGTATGTGGAACTGTAAAACTGTATTTTATCCAAAGTCTGGTAGCCAATTTTCCCCTCCTCAGCCAACATCTAATTGGCGCTAGAAGGAGGGCCAGAACATCTGTTCTTAGTGCACTTGAGTTGAGAAATCCGACTGTATGTGGAACTGTAAAACTGTATTTTATCCAAAGTCTGGTAGCTAATTTTCCCTCCTCCTCACCCAACATCTAATTGGCGCTAGAAGGAGGGCATGAACTCGGCTCAAGTATTGTAAGGGCATAACAAGAACATTTGAAGGACCCACAATGAACTCCGGACAGCTTTATAAATTGTCGCAGTTTTTATAAATTGTCGCAGTTTTTAAATTTTGGTTTTTTTTGTATTTTAAATTTAAAGTGGCTCGCTTTCTAAATTGTCGTGCAGTTTTTGAAAGTTGTCGTGCAGTTTTTGAAATTGCCGGAGAAGGCCTTAAGTTCAATGGTTTGTTAAGAACAGCTTCTATCATCACTTGCAGTTATCCAATTACAAATCAGAACATCACTGTCAGCCAAGTAATAATGGCAAATTGGTTGGGCTCCACCGCTTTGAACATTCTAGGTATAGCCCATGACCTGCCCAAAAGTCCAGAAAGGTATCTCCCTAGGTACAAACATGATGGGACAAGAACTGCAGAAGAACATCTGCTAGCTTTTAAAAATGCTTTAAGATTATTGAATATACAAAGATGAAGATGTTGCCTCGCAGATTGTTCCCGCTCACTCTCCAGGAGGGAGCTTATGACTCGGTTTTTAAACCTCACCAAAGAATTCCATTACTAGTCGGGATGATCTAGAGAAAGCTTTTATATCACAGCTCGGTGAAGTGATAGATCCCAAAGATTTTATATCAAGCAATTTTCCAAAGATCAAGAGAGAGTCGGGAGAAACTGCCGTGTCTTTCAATATGAGGTTCCAAAGAGCTTACGGTAGAATGACCGGCCATTACATCCCAAATGCAAATCTGGCCTTAGAAATCTACAAGAATGCATTGGATTCGGTGACCTCTATTTTCCTCAAGAGAGACATTAATATCACAACCCTGGCAGGGGCTTATAAAGAAGCCTTAATTCTTGAAAGACAGTTAGGGCCTCAAATTTTGAGCAGCTCCTTTGATATCCTATGTTACACAGAACATGCCTGTTCCAAACCCCATTCCACATCATGAGTTAGTGCCAACATGTCATGCTCTACCCAAGGAGACTCCGTTAACTGTCACATCCACTCAACATGTGCAAAATACAGAGAAAAGTTCTGACAAGTTCAAAGTGCAGGTGCTTGAACCGAACAAGCTAGGATCCGGCACCACCCAAATCGAAGTTTTTCCCCGGTGAGTTAAATTTTCCTAGAGATCAAAGAAATATTGATATTTCTAGTTCACCCAAAAATAGTACAACCAGGGTTTCAGATTCTGTCACTTTTCCCGAAGAGACAGAAAGTCTTGTACAGACTTCTGTGGATGAAATGCAAGATTTTCAACAGTTCAAAATGGACAGTTATGACTTGAAATGTGAGAGTCCATAACTTAATAATGATCCTTCCTCATCGTAGGATGATGAAAGTGAGATTCAATCTCACTATGCGTAAGTAATCGAGGAGGATAGCATCATTGAGGATATGAGGGAACTTAAAGCCGACATCACCCTCTATGAACTCGCCTCGCATTGTTGGACAAAACATTAACTTGATTGAGGCTTACTCTGGACCACCCGTTGAATTTCAAGAAAAGGAGGAAAAGGTAGTAAATATGAATGTGGTCACCAACTTGGAATTGATGAACTGCCTCAACATAAGCCTCGCAACTTCCGAACATAATGTCAAAGAGGAGGCTATAAACCGTGTTGATGCAGATATTGGAGTTTATGATTTGGCAACTCGAAAAGGTGAGAACAATTATAGCCCTAATCAATAACAACAATGATGTTTGGACATTGCACATTGATGAGGTTAAGTCTAAGCAAGGCTCATGTGAAAAGGAAAATTGTAAGCATTCTCGCTAGAGGGATAAAAATTGAAGTCCTGGATATTGAAGCAGTGCAAAAACCACAAAATGTTCAAGTTGTTAAGAACCAGGGCATACAGATAAAACATGATTTCTTTCAGCTTGTCACATCAATTTGAAAATGTGGTGGTCCTGGGTCCGTCAAGGTTTTAAAGTATTTGATCCCCGGGGTTTTTTACATTCAATCCTTTTGAAAGAACTCTGCAAACCCTTTAATTAGAAGCATAAACATGTTATCATATGATTTGTTATTATATGATTTGTTTAATTTGAAGGAGTTGCAGATTTGTTTTTCAAATGGGACAGGGAAGACAAGAAACCCAAGTCTTTCCCGCATAGCAAATTTTTGAAGCACAACCTGAGTGCATTTCGTCAACAGGACTCGAAAGGTAATTTTTTTTAAATTACTTGCATGGTCAAAATTTTTTAAAGCACCATTTCTCTCGCTTTCCCAACCGCCGCATTTTTTGAGTATGAAGGGAAGTTGTAACATATGTATGCATTGTAAATAAGCTTTGAAGTTTTTCAGCTTTTATTTCTTTGTCGCTGCGTTTTATTTATAATGTTATTTTTTGTCTAGCTTTTATTTAATGTCTTTTTCAGCTTTAATCTTTTTCAGCTTTAATTTTAATGTCTCTGAGCTTTTCTTTATTTGTTTTTCGCTTTTAGCTTGTGCGTTTATTTCTTTTGTCGTTGCTTTTTATTTCCTTTCTTTGTCTTTTTATTTTAGCTTGCTTTTATTTTAGTCTCGTATAGTCTTTTCTTTATTGCATTTCTTTTTCTTTGTCTGTCTGTACGTTGCGCTTAATTTATTTCGGTTTTTATTTGTTAGTTTTTTAGTTTATTTCTTTTATTGCCTCGTACGCTTTTATTTTCTTCCCTCGTTTTTCCTTTTCTTTGTCAGTTTTTTTTGTTTTAGTTCTTAATTTTGTTGTAGTGTTTGCATCCTTTGTAAATAGCCTTGTTGTTTTATTCCTTTGTCTCGTACAAGTGTGTTTAGTTTATTTTATTTGCATGTCTGTGCAGTTTTGATTCTGTTTTGCTTTAAAGCCTGTGCCTGTCCTTGGAAGCCTGTATAAAGTCCTTTGGCTTCTAAAATTTTCTGTCCTTTGCCTCTGCCTCGAGCAATCAATGAAAAGTCACCCGCTGAAAATTGTTTTATTCCTAGTCGATAAATCCTCAATCCAAGGCCTCCCCATTCTCGCTCATTATTCTAATTGAGATAGTCTCGCTTGCTCCGAACTCGTGGAACTATTTTGTTATCCAGGATGAAGGTAGAGAGATGATTGGATCTTGTGTCTTACTTGCCACAGCTTGTTTTAATGATAGAAAAACTATTATGTCGTTTAGTTGGAGGAACTCCTGGGAATCCAAGAAAAGTCGAGTTATAAGAGGGGACTATGGTTCATGCAATTATTTGGGTGTCACCTGCAGGCTATCAATGCCTAGACCGAAATAGTTCCAGCATTGATCAAATATTAAAAGAAAATTGTAATTTCTCTAAGGTCTTCCAGATAGTGATATATTTCAAAAAGAAGAGAGAAAAAAAAAAGAGATAAGAAAAAGAAGAAAAAAAAAGAAAAAAAAAGTTATATGATCAAAAGAGGCAGCCAATATTAGATTCTGCTCTACAGTTGTAAATTGGGTCGTGTAAATCTAAAGGGTAACTCTGTCTAGGCTGTAAAAAGCTAAACTAGTAAACAGAGCTCTACTCGGTTTCCCCCTTTACAATCTAGAAAAGTTGATTAATCCAAGTTTATCATTCAATTCAGTCATCCTTGAAGAAAGTTCTATACCCTTTGTAATTGCACATCGTAAATCTTCCTTGAAGTAATCCAACCCAAGTATGTCCTTGGGAAATTTTAACAATTGGCGCTTAGTAGTCAATTTATTGTGAAGAATGTCCGTGGCAAGGCATGATGCATGGTCTTTTTGTTTTGAAACCATAGTCTTGGGTTCTAAAATAGTGCTACTATTTTACCCGCAGATATCGCCATTTGTTGATAAGCAACACACCCCCACTGAAAAATGAGATTCCATCCTTAGAAAATTATGAACTTCCATTTTTGCAGTAGGGACCCTCTTGATCTTTTCAGTGTTTTAAATCCAAATTTGCTTGCCTCCTTTTTAAAGTTGTGCTTTTTCTTGCATTCTAGCCGTGATTATCCCAGATTTCACTTTTACATGCTAGAATCATTCATGCACAAGCAAAATATTGCACCGGTACCGAGAAAATCCGTAAAACAGCTTGCATAATTCACCGAAAAATCAAACTTTCCATTTTTGGTAGTGTCGCGATATCGCGACACTTCCATTTTTCGGAAATGTCGCGATATCGCGACTGTAAGTCAAAATGCAGCTACGTGCCATAAAGGTCGCGATTTCGCGACATGTCGCGAAATCGCGACAGTTTTTGGGAGAGAGAAGCAAGCTGGACGGAGGGCGCGATTTTGCGACATGTCGCGAAATCGCGACATGTCGCATTTTCGCGGTAGGAGAGAGAAAGTGGGCTGCAGGATGAAAAATCGGCTAAGTCGAAAACATGTTCCAAAATCGCGGTCAACGCGGTCAACGCATGCAGGTAGGGAACCGTCGCGATATCGCGACGTGTTCTAGAATCGCGGCTGAAAATCAAGAAGCGTACGGAGGCCGTGAAGGGTCGCGATTTCGCGACATGTCGCGAAATCGCGACATGTCGCGTTTCGCGGCCGACGAGGGAGGAAGTTGCCGATGCTCGCAGGGTCGCGATTTCGCGACATGTCGCGAAATCGCGACATGTCGCAGAATCGCGCAGGAGAGAGAAAGTCATAGTTGACCTGAAAGTGCATTCCGGCGGGAAACAGAAGGCTTCCTGGGGTAGCGACACGTGTCAAAGCGTGAATGGGACAAACAGAGGCCGACATGCAAGCTTATTTTGTGGATTTAATCTGTTTTTAATGTTTTAAGCTTCTGATTTAATTAAAATGCTAATCTAATGCATCTTTTTGTCTTTCATGCAGGATTCCACCTGGCACTTACGGACAACCGGGAAAGACCATAAAGGCAAAGATAAAGTGCGGATTTAGTCAAGGACCGCCATGCTAGAAGAGAAGCCGCCGATAAATGCATTTAATGGAGATTTATTGCAGTAATTGATAGCATGGAGACCATTTCAACTCATAGATGGATTTGCGGAGATCAAATTGATGGAGAAGTGGTGACTCATCCGGCTCACCAGCAGAATTAACGGAGGCATTTATTTGCAGATGCGGATGAATGCAAGTTGCATTTGATTTTATCTTCTCCATTTATGGCAGCTAACTGCACTGATTTGCATAAGGGTTAAGTTCTATCCGGACTTTGATTTTTAAATGGATTTTTATTGTAAAACCCGGGTCCTAGGGTTTAAGTGCGATAAGATTTAGGGTTTGAGCAAGATATTTTGGAAAAGATCAGGGTCTGTCCTGAGTCTATAAATACAAATTCTAAATGTAATCGCAGGAGGCTGAGACTTAGAAATAAAGGCTTATAAGCAATTTCTTGCAAATTTTGTGAAATCCTTTGTTTCCGGACTTGGAGTTGATGTGCTTTAGCTTTTCTCGTGATAGCATGGCCAGGAGCCTAATCTTTTGCATAGTGTGATAAGTGTATTTTCTTTTGTTATCCGTTCCATTTAAAGTTTGTTAGATATATGTCGTAGAATCGCCATTGTCAAGATTAAATATGTCGTTAGGCTTCAGCTTGTTCTATTGTCTCGCTAGGGGAAATTACAGATTTGAGGTGTAAGTTTGTTCTAATTGCTCTGTCTTCACTCGTGCGAGCTAGGGTCGCCGGTGAAAGATACCGCTTTAACCAACTGCCCTTGGATTTATGATTTTCTCGCTAGATCTCGTTTCACTCGCCTTGTGCTCTTAGTTGAAAGTGATCTTAGACCGACCGGACACTTTCTTCTCGGGATTTGTTCTGTTGTGAAGCCGATAGCATAGATAAGATTGACAGTTTGGGTTTACAATTGATGTTTGATAAACTTCTCTTTTCCGCCTTACCCTACCCTCTCTTTGCTTTCCGTGAATGATCCATTTTTATTTTCTTTGTTTGCCTTTTATTTAAATCACTGACCCATGAGAGCTAGATCAAAGAATTCAAGTCAAATCTGATTGTCAACAACTTTTGCAACTACCGAACAAGTTCAGAACCCCCCGTAAGGTAACAGAGCAGTCCATATCGAAATCTATTCCGTAAGTGGAAAAGAGTGAATTGCCATTCGACCCAACTCAGTAATCTCGCACCTTGGATAACCAACTAGATCCTAAAGATGAGTGGGATCAGTCTCGTGGGTGTCTCCGGAGCTTTCCTTGCCTTCATCCTTTTTCCCAGGGTGTGCATGAAAGCCGGACCAACAAGTACCCATACCTTTACTTTGATGAAGAAGGAGAACTCAAAAACTGTCACAACATTAACTCTCAATTTACCACCAATTAGAGTTAGCAACTATACAATAATAAAGATCCAAAATAACACCTTATTACTCCAACTTAATATTAACCACCAAAAATATAATATACATACAAAGTAAAATCTCTTTACACCTTATTACTCCACATAAGCATCAAGCATTAATAATAACAATGTCAAAACAAATATTACAACTTAACCTTATACCACCATCAATAATTCTTGATCAAATCAACTCAAATATCCCAAGTCAACAATAAAAGGATTTACCTTGGCAATACTTAGTTCTCCAACCTTAGGAGAAATGAGGAGCCACCACTATAAGTGCTAAAGTGCATTCTCCTCTACTTACGTAGCCCAATCACAGCCGCTCTCCTTTGTGCATCGCAACAAAAGGAAAAATGCACTCGACGTGATTCGAAACCTGTATCTCTGCCTAGCGAGCACCTTTACTCAAACTCCATCGTCGTTGGAGCACAAGTGCCCGACAAAGAAATATTAAACTATCCTTTGTTTTATCTTCACTTGATCGTAGGATATGGAAAACGTATTCATTTTCCTAGCACTGTCCAAAACATAAGTCACTGAATGCTTGCATTAATCATCTCACAAAGACAACTGGAAAAACACAGATTCAGGTGCAATTGCCAATCCACTAACGTCAAGCAAAAAGTAAGGATGCAGCCCAAGCTCAAATTCGAGTATGCCAAGCACGGTTTCCAAGACACAAATCAAGCACGATTTCAAAGACGTCAATTGGAGATTCAAAGACACAGAGCAAGCACAAATCGAAGACACCAAGCACTATTCGAATGATATAGAGCAAACGCAAATCAAAGACTCCAATTAATCGGTGGTGCACTTACTTTAGAAAATCATCCCCACTTATATAGCCATTTCTCCTTAACTATTTGACGTCGGTGCTCCTCCAATGATGGCAACATGTCGGCGAAAGAAAAATTTATCTGCATCGCTTAAGGGTTAAAAGACCCTTTAATAATAATTAAAATAATAATTATTATTATTTTATTAATAATAAATTAAACTTAGACCTTTTTCAAAGGTTTGAGTTAATTTAATTATTAATAATAAACATGGACCTTCAAGGTTTTTCAAGAAGCAAAAACCTTTGCATTAAGTTAAGCTTGGTTTTAATAAAAACCCTTAATGAGTCCAAATGGTTTTAAGAAAAAGCTTTAACCTTGTCACCATGGTTTTAATAAAAACCCTTTAACAATATGAAGCTTTCTCAAGATATTTTTGACATCACACTCTTTTTGATATCAACACAAAAATGCCTTTTGACATCAATGACAACTTATACACTTGAGCAAAAGCAATGTACCCAAAGTACCCAAAATTGCCAACACTTATGGCTTATCCAATGGTCTACAGTGGCTAAGATATGGTCGATGTCATCTGTAGTGGCTAAGGTTTGGCCACTCTAGGCTTGAGCGGCTAGGATCTAGTCGCTCTTGGTTTGAGCGGCCAAGCTTGGATGGCTTGAAAAGGCACCAAATGAGTGGTGAGAACCACTTTTGATGTTTGGAAAGTCCAAGATTATCTCTTAGGATCTTATGAGTGTGTCTATGTGAGCAACTCCCCTAATCATGACATAATTTAGGTGTCTACAGATGCCCCTTTTTGCGACGTGTTGTGTGGAAAACACAACACTGAGCAAAAACATAGACTAATATGTTTGTAGGGTGTATGGTGATCAATGGTCTGATCAATGCTAAATGGCCCAATCATGCAATATGGCATGCATCCCTTGAATCATTGCCTCAATGTTTGGAGGACTTAGCTCAGTGGCTTTTGCATGTTAAATTGCACTCATTCCTCAAACTCAATTGGGTAGCTTCAGCTACTACAACAATTTCGACCGGTAGGAGAGCTACAATTGAAGATGTCATGTTTGCTTACATTCCTAGCAAACAAGGGAAATTTGTGACTGTTGTGTTCAATGATTCGTAGGACGAACATTATTTTGTTATTATCAAGTGATCTTTGATTGATTTTGATTATGATTATGTTGAAATTTTGAACTACCTCTTCACACAATGAGTTGGTGAAGAAATGACATTGAATGAAGTGACAAGTCGCTTGACCAATATGACTAATCTGGTTCCTTTATAGCATTTTTTTCTTTTAATGGGCAATCCCACATCCAAGTGTGATTCCAATTGCTTATGATAATCATCCATCCCTATCCCGAGGAGCAGTTCGGCTATCAATAGCCTTCTTAGGGAGTTAGGATGAGTGATTCTATTTATGCCTAGATTGTATCACTTTGAATTAATATTTTTGATGTCATAGGGGAATTAGAATGACCCCTTCGCACCCGTGGAGCAGTTTGACCATATTGATCTTCTTCCAGTTTTAAGGGTGACATATCATAATTCCAAAATGAGTTGTTTTTGCCCCAAGTGGACTTATGGTTATCTACTCATCTCAGCAAAATACATGGAGTGCAAATCGCTGCAATCACCGAGTGGATAGAGTGGGTAACTGGATACGAGGCCTGCTTGAGATTATGATTTTATGTGATTTTTTTTGTTAGTTTGAAAATTTTGATGATCCTAAACCACCAAAGTGTGTTTATTTATTTATTTTATGGGATCCCTCAGGGAGAAAATCCCTTATTTTGCTTTGTGTATGGTCGTTGTTAGGTCTAGCAGCCTATGAGTTCCTGGCTGTGGCCGTTGTCGCCTTGGGTGGCCAAGAATTTTGGGCCGTTGATGTCAGCAGCAGCCAAGGTGTAATTAAGGAAATATAAAAATTTGTTTTTCTAGGGTTTGACCTATCATTTTCACTGTTGAAGATTCATTTTCAGAGCTTTGGTGCGGTGACAACAATTGTGACTTTGAAACTTGTTGGTGTTGAGGATATGGCTGCGCAGGGTGAGACATCAGTTGCTGGAGGAGTCAGAACTTCCTAGGTATTTCTCTCTTCAAAACCCTAGCTCTCTTTTCTTTGTCTAAGTAAAACTGAACCTCACTAAGTAATGAGAAAAATGAACCTCACTAAACCTACTGACAACGAACAAAATTCGTAATTAGGCTTAGGTTCCATTTTGCTGCGTGGGTTAGTTCCCAATTTTGCTTTCTGCCATTGGCTTCAGCCTAGGATTTTTTGAATTTTTTAGTTATTTACCTGCTATCGCCATTTTGGGCATTTTGAACTTAGCCTAGTTTTGATGCTTGGGTGGGAAATTTGCTTTACATTCTATTTGTTTTCCCTCTGTTATTCTTTTTTGAATTATTTTATTAGTTTACAATTTTTTATTTTATTTTTTGACCAATGATTCACGGGTTTGTCGTGTCGCCCCTTGGTCGTTGTCGCTCAGAGTAGTCGGCTCTGAGATGTTGTTGCTCAAAGCAGCCAATCTTGAATTCCAATGGTCAAAAATTTGATCATTGGGCCTTAGTCGCAGCTGCCTCCAGTGGATAGGTTTCGGTCACTGTAGGTGACAGTGGCTAAAGCTTGAGCCTTGTTTTTTTTTTTTTGCATATTTTGTTGAATTTTTCTTTGCTTGATTAGGTGTAATTTATTCTTATTTTGCTTATATTTAGAGTAACTCATACTCTTTTGCATCGTTTTCATATTTATTGTGAATTATGCCTTAGATGCATTATAGTTATATTTTGTCTTTCTTCTGCTTTGCTTAGATCCTCACTGCTCAAGCCCGGGAACTGAAGCTCCTACTTGACCTGCTTCCTAGATTTGATGACACTAACTGGGAGTGGTTTAAGGCTCGTGGGCTACATTACATCATCAGGTTACCCCATATTATGGCTGACCAGGCTTATCTTATGGCCTTAGCTCACCGTTGGAACCTGTGGACCAACACCTTCCACCTTCCACCCGACGAGATGACCATCATGTTGGAGGATGTTTATAGGATCTTTTGAATCCCATTTGATGGGGTATCCATTGTTTTGGTGGCCACTAATGATCAGGTGGTCGTCTATGCTTGGGTTTTTGGAGCACACTCTACATAGGTCCTCTGAGATACTGGGTCCATGGTAGTATCTATTAAATCTTGGTATGATGCTCATGTTTTCATAGTAATGCATGTCGTGTTGCTGATGGTGATCAGCAACGTTCTTATCCCAGATTGCTCAGGTTTGAGGTTCTCTTGGAACCTCCTGGCGATGTTGTATGACCTACTAGATAGCAAGGAGCCTATCATCTATGCATTGGGTAGATCTCTATTGGCTCAATGCTACAATGAGTTGTACCACATCCGTCGATGAGGACGTGTCAGCATTGCCTGCAGCTTTCTCCTATAGGTTTGGGGATGGGAGAACATTATAGTAGATCATACTTAAAGGGGCTCCCAGTCATGATCACAGCGGTTGACGCTCGAACATAATGTTATGCTTCCAGATGGGCTCAAGAACACGAGTGTAAGAGTTGTACTTTTGTAGGGGTGCTATCCCACTATACGGATTCTTTCACTAGACTATTGGTCGGAGATGTCATGTGGCAACCTTATTATGAGTGCCTTGCTTGGGATGATCCAATTAGCTTTACTACCAAGACACGGTGCGAGCGATGGCTCATTGGCCATAATATTACCATCCAAGAGTATTTCTTATACTCTCGAGTTCTTTGTCAGTATGGATTGCAGCAGGATGTGCCCTTGATACTGTTCTTGTACAGGCACCTCATAGTAGAGAAGGAACTACCTCCACGATAGATCACAGAGCTTTCATATGAGGAGGATGCCCCAGCCATAGACCCTATAGTGGCTAGGGGAGTTACATAGGCCTACTCTCAGTGGTGGGGTGATCGGATGTGGCATGGCATCGATAGCCTAGGGCACAAGGATGATGGCAGGGGTGATGGCACAGATTCGATAGGACATAGAGTTCAAGCCAGGATCAAGGTATGTGGTCAACCGATAGAGCAGGTGGCATCAAAGGATCCTGATGTTCTTGAGGAGGAGGAGTTAGAGCCTGAGGAGAGAGACTCTCCTCTGATAGCACAGTTGTATGAGATTGAGGTTGAGCTTCAAGCCCCTAAGATCCAGGTACAGTGATGAGATGCTACCATTGAGCAACTCTCAGCACAGATATAGGCTCTATAGGCCACTATTGGGGGTGGCGATGTCAGGATGTAGTTTTTTGTTCCTCCTTCTACACCATAGGAGGCTCCATTGGTAGGTTCAGGGATAGATGTGGGATGGCTTCAGTCTTTGTTAGATGAGCATGAGTGGATCTGGGGACTTGTGGATCATGTTACCCTTCTTCAGATGCAGCGTAGGAGACATGGGATTGTCCCTAAGGATCCAGCACATGTGGGTGGTTCGTAGGTCAGTTGGTGCTCCATCTCGTGGTAGTCTTCAACCTGTCCTAGCCAGTGGACCCAAACTCAGATAAAGAGACCTACAGGATCACATCACTCGACTCATGATATTGCCATAGGGGGAGGTAGCACTAGAGGAGGTGATGCAGGGGGCTTAGGCTCGATACTTGACTAATGCTCTACTTGGTCCTTGATTCATTTTTGAGGTCGATTGACCTAGATGACTATAGCCCACGGGCATTTTCATATATCTATTGGACTTGAAACACATACTTTTATGATATATTTGCTTTTTATGACTTATTATGTGTATTGTTTATTGCTTTATGTTTTTATTATTATTTTATTTTATGATATGATGCGATGATGGTATTATGATGATTTGATGAAAATGCTAGATGATATATGATATTTGAATATGCTTAGATGGATTTGTAGATGCTTATATGTTTTGATGATATGATGCGATGTATTTTTCTGATGAATGATGAATTATGATTTGGTATGCAAATGGCTATTGCATATATGTTTTATGATGTGTTTTATGGATGATTAATGACTTGTTTTTGTGGATGCAAATGTTATTGTTAAATGGATGTTTAATTTTTGCTTTAATTATATGCATCTAACTTATGTTATGGAATGGTATAAATGAACCTGTATGCTCTAATCACTCAAACCATACGGAATGCATATGACATTGACAATATTAATGGGTAATACCACAGAAAGGAAAAAAATAATCATGAATTTAAATAATCACTCATATCATAAGAATTGATTAAGTATTCATATATGAGATGTAATGGTGTGTAATGTGTTTTCTTAATAAGTTTTTGTAAATTAAAAGATATAAAGTAGTCATTGGCCATCTATATACTATTTCTAATATATATGCGATATATGTCCTACTATGTTGATACCCCATAATTTATAGGATCTTATAAAGAATATGATGGTGTGAATGATGTTATGATTTGTTGCTATGTAAGAATTTTTGGGGCTTTTGAAGATTCAATCACTCTAGTTCCCCTATCAACAATTGTCTACTTACCACTTAGACTTTTGAAAAGTAAGGCTTTTACCATGGACCTGGTTTTTCATGATCTCTGTGTGTGCATGTGATTGTATATTTTGAGGTAGAACTCAAGCATTTCCTCTAATGTCAAGCGGGATTCTTTCATCCCATTGCTAAGATTAGGGATCCTCAAGTGTTCATCTCATCCTTATGTTGGACTTAGTTGGACTATACCACTAGGTAATATTAGGTTACCTAAGCTAGCTCATCCACATTCAAACATTGGTCTATACAAATGCATGAAGCATTTGTAATATACATGTCATCATGCGTAAGGATTTCTCCTTCCAATTTTGTACAATGCTGAGAATTCCAAGGATTCAATATTTATTCCCTTCTTTTTGGCTTCTTTTTGGCTTTGGATTTTTGCTCATATGTAGTGATGAAAATCACTATTTATTTTAATTTGATTTTTTCTTTGAGCGGGGATTTTTTTGTAGTGATGATAATCACTATTTATTTTGCTCATACGTAGTGATGAAAATCATTGTTTATTTTTTATTGATTTTTTTGAGCTTGATTTTTTTATTTTTTTTATTTGTGTATCGGATTTTTGCTTTGAAATATGGATTGTATGCTTGGCCTTTTGAATATGTACTTTGCTTTGGTATTTTTGCTTATTTTGATTCAAACAAGGGATTTTGATAGTGTAAAGCTTGTCCTTTTGTCAATTATCGGCACCTTTAAACCGGTTGCATAGGGGGATAAGCAAGGAATATCCTTTTCACCTAAGGTAACCTAGACCACTTTGTAACTTTCATCTTTTCCTTGTACCAGCTAGGATTTTAGTTTTTCAATTAGTTATGGGATCTTGAATATCCAAGGCTTTATCATAGCTAGACCTTACCTTCTACTAATCAAAGTTGTTTTCCTCAAAAGCTGATAAGATTATTGGGTGTGGTTGACTAACCAAAAGCCTTATTTTATTATGTATAGCAACAAATAATGGTTGTGTTGAAAAACACAATTACACACATGTGGATGGAGGTCTGGATATGAATGACTTGTGCGACAAACTGTGGTATCACTTTTAAGGCTCTCATGACATATACAATTGTAATGTATGTGAAAATGTAATGCAATGATGTGGATGCAAAATGTGAAGTGCAATTGTTTTTGTATTTTTTATTTTACGTTGTTTTTGTATTTTTTGATTAATTTGACCAAAGGGCTTATTATGCCTTTGGGGCTTTTGGTATTGATTCTGACCAAGCGGTTTGAATACCCTTGGGGCTTTTGAATTGATGTTTGACCAAGCGGTATGAATTACCCTTGGAGCCTTTGATTGATTGGATTTGACCAAGCGGTTTGAATTACCCTTGGAGCCTTTGAATTGATATTTGACCAAGCGACTTGAATGCCCTTGGAGCGTTTTGAATTGATTTTGACCAAGTGTTATGAATTACCCTTGGAGCCTTTTTAATTGATGTTTGACAAAGTGGTATGAATTACCCCTGGAGCCTTTGATTTGATTTTGACCAAGCGGTATGAATTACCCTTGGAGCCTTTGATTTGTATTTTTGGAATTTTATTTTTTTATGATTTGTTTGTGTTTTTGACATATTTGAATGTTTTTGTGTTTTATGAAATATTTGAATGTTTTTGTTTTTTATGAAATATTTGAATGTTTTTTGTGTTTTATGACATATTTGAATGTTTTTGTGTTTTATGAAATATTTGAATGTTTTTGTGTTTTATGACATATTTGAATGTTTTTGTGTTTTATGGTATATTTGAATGTTTTTGTGTTTTATGACATATTTGAATGTTTTTGTGTTTATGTGTAAAATGCCTTTAAGTGAATGATATTGAGAGGTTCAGGTTCTTCAACACCATCTAATGATATAAGGTGATATGCTCCAAGCCCAACTCTCATTGAAATCATATATGGACCTATCCAGTTTTTTGTAAACTTATCTCACAGATGCAGCGACAGATTTGAATTCTGCTTGTTTTCTTTGAGTACTAGATATCCAGCCTTGAATTCCCCTAGGTGGACTTTACTATTATAAACTCATGCAAGGCGATCTTGGTAAACACGAAGATGCTCTAAATTATTGACTCGGTGTTCATCAAGAAGCATCTACTTATCAAGGTGGCCTTACCGTGCAGATTCATCATCTATGAAGTCCTTTAATGATATGTGTAGAGTCAAGATTTCCAACTCTAGAGGCATGATGGCTTCAGTGCCATATACTAGTGAAAATGATGTTGCCCCAGTGGGCATTCGTATACTAGTCATGTATGCCCATAGTGTAAGAGGCAACTACATGTGCCAATCCTTGTGATTTTCTTGCACTGTCTTCCTTAAAATGGAGACTATTGTTTTGTTTGAGGCTTCTGCTTGCTCGTTTTCTTGTGGATAATAAGACGTTGAAAAACTGTGCTGAATATGGTATTTTTTCATTAAATCATGCACATTTTTGTTCTTGAAAGATGGCCCATTATCTGATATTATCTTAGAAGGGACCCCAAAATGACTTATGATATTGTGGAGTATAAACTCCGTAATCCTTGGTCTAGTTGTTGATGTTAAGGGGATCACTTCTACCCATTTAATGAAGAATTTTATAGAGTTTTTATGAATGTGTGTCGACCTGAAGGATGGGGGTGAGATTTTCCCAATCAAGTCTAGTCCCCATTGTGAGAATGGCCATGCTACCTAGATGGGCTGCAAAGCTTGCGATGGTAAATGCATTAGGTTTGCATGATGCTAGTACTTACTGCATTTCTTCACATACTCGCAACAGTTCTTTTCCATGGTGGGCCAATAGTAACCCATTCTCAATATGCACTTAACGATGGCCATGCCACTAAAATGGCCTCCACATGTTCCATCGTGAGCTTGTGAAACTACCCAAGATGTTTCCTAGGGCTCAAGACAATGGAGCAATACTCCATCATATCCTTGTCTGTAGAGGATTTCTCCTAGAAAAATGTATCTTGTTGCTCTCTGCTTGAAATTTCACCTTTTAGTATGCGACAAACCTTGAGGTATTATTCCAAGCTTCAGGAAGTCTCGTAGTTGGAAAATCCAATCCTGATAGGCCACAACTTCTATAGAATATACAGCTTGCTCTTCCTGCATTTCTGAGGTAGTGAACACGGATTGAGGAACAACTCTATGGTATATGGCTACACCACACTCTACAGGTCCTTGGGAGATCAAATATCCCCAAGGTGTTGTTTGCAAGAAATATTTGGCTGTGAAGGACCAATATTGATTTGGTTCGATGTTGATCATGTTGATTGATTCTTGATTTTCAAAAGCCTCATGGTGTATTGCTGAGTATGAACACACTTTCACATGGACAGTTATAAAATCAGAGGATATATTCTAAGGGATTAAGGATCCCAAAGAGGCCATGGTGTCTACAAATCTATTCAACATAAGAGGGATTGCCTCGATGTCATACCATTCCAGCCAGGCTAAGTAGGTGTCAACAAGTTCCTTGTAAGTCTTCAGGAGTGGGCACCTAGATTGGAATAGTCCTTTGACCTGGTTTACTATAATAAAGGAGTCACCAAAGATATTCAATCTTTTAATGCCCATCGCTATGACTGTTTGGAGTCCCATGATCAATGCTTCATATTACATTTTTTTTTTTGTGCATAGGAAGTCAATTTTGAATGATAAGGGCAATGGAGCACCTTGCGGTGTGATAAATACAATCCCTGCTCTACCTACTTGTTCACACTTTGAACCATCAAAGAATAATGACATGCCTTTTTCTTTATTAGGTTCTTCGATTTTTGGCAGATCTGATAATGCAAAGACCGCATCATTAGGAAATTGTATGGTGAGAGGCTAGTTATCCTGAAGAGACGCCTTTGCTGATTGATCTACTATGACTTGTCCCTTGATGGAATTTTGGCTTATGAACTCTAGATCAAATTTTGTCAATAGCATGATCTACTTTGTGGTACATGTATTGTGATATGTCATGCTCATCATGTACTGCAAAGGATTTTGTTTTGATATGACGTAGGTCGTATGGCTCAACATGTAGTGTCGCAACTTTCGAGTTGCAAAGACCACTGCTAAACATAAATTTTTGACATACGCATATCCTAGCTCATAACTCACCAAGGTGTGACTAATGTAATTTATGGCTTTCTCTTTGTCTTGTGCATTATTTTGGGTTAACATGGTGCCCAGTGCAAAATCAGTAGCCAATATATATAGTAAAAATTGTATGTTTGGCCTTGGTGGAGCTAATACTGGCGGTGTTGCCAGATAAGTTTTGATCTCTGCAAAGGCTTGATGGCATTCTTAATCCCAAATGAAATGGGACTTCCTTGCATAGCAACTTGTTCATAGGTCTACATTTGTCTAATAATTGCATGATGAATCTTTTGATGGATACTATCTTTCATTGTAGGCTCCTCAACTCCCTAATGTTGGTAGGGGCGGCCATTTCTAGTATAGCCTTTACCTTTGCAGGATCTACTTCGATGCCTCTCTTGGATACGATGAATCCCAAAAGCTTGCCAAAAGTTATGCCAAATATGCACTTCTTAGGATTCAATCATACATTGTGTTCTATGAGGTGATTGAATACTTGTCTAAGGACTTCGGCATGCTCTTGCCGCAACAGGGACTTGGATAGTAAATCATCCATGTAATCTTCTAAGATCTTATGCATATAGTCATGGAATATGTATGTCATGGCCTGCTGATATGTGGCACCAACATTTTTGAGACCGAATGGCATCACTTTGTAATATAATATTCCCCATGGAGTAATAAAAGCAATTTTATGTTGATCTTTGGGCTTAATCCGGATTTGGTTGTATCCAAAAAAACCATCCATTAGGGAGAGTATTTCATGACCTACGGTTGCATCTACAAGAGCATCTATTTTTGGCAACAGGAATGAATCCTTTGGTGTTTCCCTATTTAAATCCCTAAAATTTGTGCAGATACAAACTCTTCCATTAGTTTTCCCTATGGGTACCATGTTCGACACCCACTTAGGGTAGTTGATAGGAACTATGAATACTGCATCTAGTAGTTTTGCAATTCATTCTTCACCATCAAAGCGACGATTGGATGCATTTTCCTTAGTTTTTGCTTGATCGACTTCTTCATGGGATCCAATGAAAGGTTGTGAATGACTAACTTTGGATCTATCCCTGGCATGTCTTTGTAAGTCCAAGAAAAAATATTTGGCCTCTCCTTGAGGAGAGGAATTAGGATGGCTTGTTCCTTTGGAGATAGACTTTCTTCGAACTTGAATTTCCTTGGTTGGGTAGGATCATCGCTGATGTCCACCTCGAAAGTCACTTCTATAGCCATATGTGACCCATCCTCTAGCTGATGAGGCGTGGGTATCAAATGAATTTCATCGGTGGGATTTACAGGACATAGTGACTCAGGTTCCAAACCAACATGGAAGATGTCATACGTACAACCTGATGCAAAATGGAATGGCTGTAACATCTATTCATTATTGAAGAGGTCTTTTGGATTTATGGGCGAATTAGCGCAATCCCAATCAATAGCCTCTACATCAAGATGCAATGATTTGGTAGGATCTAATGGATTATGAAGTGGAGTGGTCAAATCAATGGAGATCATGTTGATGGATGGGATGAAGTCTCCAGGACCACATGGGTGTAATCTTGTCTTAAGGGTTTCCCTTCCATAATCACGATGAGGTTATGGAGGAATGGTACTTTTTGGATATGGCCCATGAGCAGGGCGGACAATAGGATCATTGGGCTCTAACTGCTCTTTGAATGTAGGTGGAGAGGGGTTGACCATCTGATGAATGGCAACTAGGTCAATAGGTCTCCCCAAAAATCAAAGATGAGGGTCTATGGCATGAAGTGTCGCCTCTCTCTCTACTAGCTCGTTGACTTGTTGCAAGTGGTGAGGTCCAAGATAAGCCATCTCGGTCTCATCCTCAAAGTCATCATCACTTATCTAGAAACCGTTAGCATTGGTATGCAGCCCTAATACAAGGGGCTCATGTCTTGGCCCTAAGTAGGCCATCTCTGTTTCATCTTCATATTCTTTGTCACTTATGAAGAATCCATTTGCATTTGTCTCTTGCTCCAAAGTCAGGGGTTGATGGCTTAGGCCTAAGTAAGCTCTTTTTGTTGAGTCTTCTAATTCATAGTCACTTTCATCTGATGTATATCCACTCTCATCATGGATGGACCATATGAATATTTGCAAATAGCAAGGCTCCTAATAGGCTAGGCCAAGTTGCACCTCATAATTACTTGCCTCATATCCATTCTCCTCATCCCATGAGTTGTACCCTATTGGGGTGGAATCAATTGAGGTGTTTGGATGATAAGTTTCTATAGATGGTATGTTTATCGTGGCCACTTGTCTGTTGCTCAAATTTGCTATTCTTAAGTGGTGATAAGGAATGAAATCAATGTCTTCTCCCAATCCTATGCTTAATATTTCCAATGTTGTTGTAAGAGAGTCATCTCGACCTCCGCTATAATAACCTAAGCCAAATCTATCGGAGGGAAGCTCATATAGTGGCTCATAGGGCCGCCTACACCCCTGCTCATATATGCCAAGGCCATAGCCATGCCAATGGCAATGCTCAAAGTAGCTTAGATAAAACTCGAGATTAGAGCGGTAATGAACATTGATTGTGAATAATTTGTCACCATCCTCTTCTATATCTTAATACTTATGAGTGCAGTCTAGGATGGCATAGAAACAATTGGTTTGTTTGGTAGGGATTCCAAGTGGAACCACTGTTCATATAGGCGGCCTCAAGTCTTTAGACCTCCCTATGTCTTATGTAGACTCAATGATAGGCATAAAGGTAATGTTCTATACAAGGTACTCCCCTATGTTTGTGCTTACCAAGTTTATTGATGCATGCGATGTGGATGACCCCATGGATGATACTAGCGAAGTAGGGTGATAATAACTATCTTCATCTTGATCTTGAGGATCTTCCTCTTCCATAGGACTTGGCATTTTAGAAATGGCTACAGTTGGCACTTATTTGGATCTTTCTTCCTTAACTAAGGGTGCCTTTAGCTTTTGATTATCTTTTGGTTTTGACATTGATGGTATTATAGAAGCATTGACTGTCTTGAGTCCATTAGGATATGTTGATGTGTATGGGTCTTTTCTTACCCCTTTGTGTTTGTTATCCCCTTGTGTGGTTTGGGATGAAGGTGCCACGTATAGGTGAGTATAAGGGATCACAAATTCTCTCGGAATGTCCACTTGATTGACGTATTTAAAAGGCTCTTCATTGGCTAGAACCACATAGACTTTATTTTTGTGCACATACTTGACACACTAGTGCAAGATCGAAGGCACACACTTCATGGACCTTATCCAAGGATGCCCTAAGAGGATGTTATATTGCATAGCTCCTTCCAAGACATGAAACATCATGGGGATGGTCTTGTGCCCCACCTTTATGGGTAGGACTATCGTTCCCACGGTATTGCATAAAGCATCATTAAAATCTCTCAATGTGTAAGCTCCTAGAACGATATTGGTCTTGGGTATCTTGAGGTGCTCTATTGCAGTTGTTGTAATGATGTTAATCGATGAACCTGTATTGACCAAAACCCTCTTGAAATGTAAGTCATTGATGGCCACTATAATGTTTAGCGAAGGGTCTGGTAAGGTAGTAGAAACTGTCTTAATCTCATGATCATAGAATCGGATTACAGGTTCTTGGCATTCTTGCACTTGTCCCACAAAGTGAGTGAATGCATTCGCATCTTGTGGTTGAAGCTCAATTGTTCTTAAAATCTCCATTAGAGTCTCCATATTCTTTGGATATTATTGTATGAGCTTATAGATGGATAACTTAGCTGGAGTCGTCTATAGGTTTTGCTCCAATATACTCTGAATAGTTACCATAGGTCATGTTTGTGGACCTGGAAGGTTGTCTTACCTTTACCTAGGGGTAGTTGGGATGTTCATGGGAGCTGCAAGCGGTTGTGGTTAACCATACCGCCTAGTCCTTTTTGCTATTTTAACAATCTCAACCATCCCCACACATCCGTGGGTAGGTATGTCGGCCCAAATATGATTGACTTGGATCCCTTGCTCTTGATGGGCCTCATTATTGGGCAATGGGTTTATGTATATGCCCATGTCTCTATTATTGGGAGCCAGTGGATTGTCAACTTTGAGTTCTCTTGCCTAAATCATGTTTTGCACTTGGTGCTAAAACCCGACGCAAGCCTCAATGTCATGGACAAAATTGATCTTTCCTATATCCTTTTGTCTTAGGATGGTTGGGATCTATAAGAGGTATATCAAGAAATATGATCCTCCTGGCCTCACTCAGCTGATTAAATATTGATTACATTGATTCTATCAAAGGCATGAAATAATGAGGCAACTTGCATTCTCAGTTTCTTCCCTGATTGTTCTTTTGGTCATAGTTTGCTGGCGAGGGATGTGCTTGATAGTTCTATGGTTGTTGTGCACCCTCATCCTTGGGTGTAGCTAATACAACTTGATTGATTGGAGTAGGGTTGTCCTACTTCTACTTATACTTGTCACTATTACCATTCTTGTTCCACTCATTTTTGTTTTAGAGCTTAATGGTTCCCTTATCTACTTTTATCTCTTTGATGAGCTTAGCCTGTGCCAAATATTCTTCAAATGAAGGATACTATTGGAGTTGTAGCAAGAGGAAGATATGTTTAGAACAAATTTTGGTGAACATGCGAATGATCTCTTATGTGGGAATGGAGAATGATAATTTTGCCATGACTTTTCTTCATCTATTCCCATAATCCATTACTGGCTCATCATCATACTGTTTCAAGTTGGTCAGGTCTGAAAGGTTCACCTTCTTCTTAGCACCAAAGGAGAAACACTTTAAGAATGCGTTTACTAGTTGTTCAAAGTTGGTTATGCTATGCTTAGGTAGTTGGTTGAACCATTGAGTGGCAGCACCTAAAAATGTCATTATGAATGTTCTTAGCATAAGAGTGTCATTGTCTTCAAGATGAAAATAGGCGTTGATAAAATTGGTGATATGCTCTTATGCATCCTCTTCACGTTTAAACTTCTCTAACCTGGGCATCTCAAAGTGTTTAGGATATGGAGGACTAGGGATTGATGAGCATAATGGTTGATTGTGTATTTTGCTCAATGTTTGTGAGTTCCCATTTGCGTCTTGTTTCTCAAAGGTTTTCATCTTTTCAGCAAGCTCTTTAAATACCTTTGATGCATGAATTTCCTCCTCTTTTAAGCCTATTCACATTGGCAATGGAGGTAACTCTCTATCCATTTGATTTTTTCCATTTTCCTCTATCCTATGAGGGGACCCAGGATTATGATCCTAGTTTGCTATGTTTGCCCTTCCCCCATTAGTTGGATTTTGTTCATGATTTGATGGGGGGTTTCATTGTGGGCAATATTTTCTAGTGCTTCTCTCCTTAGGTGAGTCAACATGTCTTGTTATTTGTTGGTAATGTCCATTTGCGTATAAATTGTTAAGAGCTAGCCACTTAGCTTTCTCTCTTAAGCACTGCTTATGTTGGTGTAAGAGTCTTTCTCTTTGTTTCTCTTGTTTGAGAGCTTCTACTAGCTCTCGCTCCTTACGTAATGCATTTTCTAACTACCTCATTTGGTCAGTTTGTGTTGTCATAGAAGACTCATATTTATTTGAATCTTTTCTTGTTATCTTGACTCATAGATTCCTCGAGGGGGTTTTTGTTGTATATGTACTCTTTCTAGTTAATGTGACTTATTCAATATACTATTGAGTATCCCTATGATCATACTTCATGCATCTTCTATAGGGTCACTATGAGGTACCCCCAAGACTAGGAGGTATGTTTAGAAGTCACAGTTCATGAGCTTCCAAATGCAGAGTTCTCAGTAGCTATAGTTCTTTGATTTGGTTGAGTAGGAAATCGATCCAACCCATCTAGTTGTCTTATTTTCCATGGCTGATCCCGTGGGGTGCCATTTACTCCTATGAGGTCATAGTCTACGGGAATATTTCCTTTTGTGTGAATGGTTTCTTCTATATGATTCCCATTACTAGATGTAGCTATAGTTTCCTACCCTTCAATGGGTAGACCTATTTCATATGTTTCTTGTGATTCTTGAGGTGTTGCAATTCTTGTTTGCCTTCTTGATGAAGAGGGCTTGGTGGTAATGTTTTTTCTCCATGTGGATGGAGATGTAGCAGTCTCGTCATCCCCATGTGAAGAATGGGTTTTAGAACCTTTTTTATGTCCATGTGAGGAGGAAGCCCTTGAAGCTTCCTCTAATATTTGAGATGTTTTTGTGTGTTTAGAGGAGGCCCTTAAGGCCTCCTCATGTCTCTTTGATGAGGATGGTTATTAAGCTTCTTTTTGTTTATGTGAATTTGTTTCATGATGTGGTTCCTTACTTGGGGTTTCTCGAGGAGATCCCCCAAGGGTTGAGTTATCACCCCTTAGGTTCACTGAGCTACATCTCACAGTCTTATGGGTAGGTCGTTCAATGTTACTATGAATCCACCTATGGGTATGAATTTCTTTTGTATCTCCCTCAGTATCAGACTGAGGGTGCTTAATTCTTGTTTTGGCCATGTTTTTTTATGACTTGATCTTTTGAGTTGCAAATTAGGAATAACCACATAATACCAAACAAAATTTTATCTTGAATACCAATTTGAGTGTGCCCTAGTCTATTTGATGTGTTTTGATGTGTTGCTCTTTAGATTTCTTTGCTCTTGTTCTTGGATTAAGAATGAGAAGACTCATCCATAGTGACAATCAAGTACACTCATGCCAAACATGATTTTCTCAAAAGAAGCTAGGGTACACCATTGAAGACCCAATGAAGGGTTTGCCTAGCTCTTCCACTCTGAAACAATGATTGTTCTAACAGTGGAACATAGTTTAAACACAAGTAACTTAGTCTCACTATAAGTAATTTTCTCAATCCATCTCTAGGAAGCTCTAGGGGGCAAACCAGTGGAAGGAGATGAATTCCAACATCACTGGACTGAATTGAAGATTGGTTATGAAATCCAACTCTCTAATGTTTAAAATGAGACATGCGTGTGTGGTGTTAATTTTAAGCTTGTGTATCATAAAGTGCATCATATAGCAGCAATGAATCTTTCCTATATGCCTAATTGCAAAAATACATTTCAATATTTCAAAAGATGCATGAACTACTATGATTTGTATGAGAGCACTTTATCTTGTGCAACTATGGCCTCTAACAGGACCTCAAATCAAGCAAACAAGATACAATGTCTAGCACGTTGGATTCTAGGGAAAACTTTTCAAGCATAAGTCGTTGTTCCTAGCAACGCCTAGTGTAAAATTTAAAAGGAGATCTAAGATATGCGCAACGCTTAATTCTTTATTCTTTTATTCCTTCAATTTCCAAATATAAATGTGCTTTAAGTTCTCTATTTTAAACACACAGAAGTAGATAGAAAGCTATAAAATATCAGAGAAGCTATACCAACCTTTGATCCAGCTTAGAGAGTCTGTGTTTTGACCTCTATTGCACTCCATTCTTGGTCGTTGTTGACCAGAGTGGCTGATTCTTGGCCACTGTAGCTCATATTAGCTAAGCTCTATTGGTCGTTGTAGCTTAGAGCGACTAGTTTTTTATCACTTTAGCTCAGAGCGGCTAGACCTGCACAAAAAATTAAGTTAGTATTCTGGTATAAAATGAAAAATTAGTGGTGGTCCCACCGTAATCGTCATCTGTAGCGACCTTGGGAATGCATGCACCGGTCCCTTTTCTACACCCTACTTGCAATGTTATTTAAAATACCAAAGATAAAATGGAAATACAAGAGGAAATAGCATATAATACAAAATAACAAAACACGGATTTCTTTATTGATATTGAACCTCGATTACATGTCGGTCCCTCAGGGATACCCATTTTGATACTATAAATTACAAATAGGCAAGGAGTGCCCCTTTCGTGAAGATGTGGTGCCCTTATAAAAGCTTCCAGATTCTGCACACATAAATGTATGAGGGCTTATAGATGCCTCCTTCTCTAGGTCTGTTTCCTAGAGGGATCCCTTTTTGCTCTCGTATGTTGCAATCTTCGTCCGATGTACCTATGGCCTTGCAAGCAATGAAACGACAACGTACATTTAGGTGTCCAAAATTACCTCCTCGGATGATTTTGTTAGTAATCAAAGAGTGTAATGGAAATATAATAAAACTATGCCATAAGATCATTTAAATCTATGCTAATGACGTGAAAACATGAAGAAATAGAAATAAAGAAGCTATGTATATCTCATCTAAGCCTGCGAGCCACTATCCAAGACAACGGTTGCTAAAGTAAACCTTGCCCTCTTTGCCCCAAAGCTATGGGTTAAATACTATAATCTGATTTTGAAATAGTAGGTGTTATGCTCTTCAATTTGTCAGAGCTCCACCGTACATGTGATCTCAAAGGGAACTCTCCGAGTCTCGAAAGCTCTCCTAAAAATAATATCTCTCTCCCCTGATGTGATAAAATATCCCCCTTTTGGTGGTCTTAGGCTTGCACCTTTTATAGCGTGAAACCCTAGGTCTGTGTCCAAGCTCTAGGAATAAATTTCTCATGTGTAGTGCAAGTTAGCATGAGAAGCTTTTGTCCATTGTCTATATTTGAAGGCCAGTTAACTGAAATCTAACTGCCCACTTGAGTCTTCTATGCAAACTGGTCATTAGCATGAGAAGCTTTTGTCCTTTGTTTATGCTTGGAGATCAGTTAACTTAAGTCTAAATGCAAACTCAAACCTCCCATGTGAACTGGTCATGAAAAGGAATGCAAAGTCACTCTCGCTCACCTTTATTGTAAGCAGACTGCCACTTATGCCTGATATTGGGCCTATTTGTTGGTAAACTACTTCTTATGGCTTAGTCATTGTCATTTGTAGTGGCTAAGATCTAGTCGTTGTCATCTGCAGCGGCTATGGTCTGGCCGCTCTAGGCTTGAGTGGCTAGGATATGATCGTTCTTGGTTTGAGCGGCCATGCTTGGATGGCTTGAAAAGATCCCAAATGAGTGGTGAGAACCACTTTTGATGTTTGGAAAGTCCAATATTATGTCTTATGATCTTATGAGTGTGTCTATGTGAGAAGTTCCCCTAATCATGACATGATTTAGGTGTCTACATATATAATTATTTGGCTATTATTAGCCTTAGATATTGTATTTATACTCCTAATTATCAAATGCAATTCTATTGCTTACCTTTGACCAATATGGTATTAGAGCACTGAGAGGTTCTCAACCTATAAGAGAGAACTGATCTGATTCCTAAGGTCAACCATCAAGAGCACCTCAGGAACAATTCTTGAGATGCCTAATTGGACCTTGTAGGGACCAGATCTGACCAGTGAGCAGCCAACCATGGGATCTTGATCAAAGGAGACATCGACATGGGACACCAAACCCCTGACATGGAGGAAATCTAACCTGTGATGCAATTTTGGCTCGGTGCAGACCTCATGACATGGGTAGCAACGTAATCAGACCTAACATAGATGGGATCTATGTGGAGGATGAACAATAGGGACACACAATGCCTACAATGGATAGAAGGGAATCTGACAAGATGAGAGACCCTTGACATGGTGACTCAAGGTCAGACCTAGCTTATGGGGGAAAGACCTGGCTAACGGTGTGGGTTATGTATTATAATGGACAAAATCATGCTAAGTATTGACCATCATAAGGTATTCATGTATTATTTGGAATGATCCTCATTTTATACTGTTTAATACGCGTTTGCATCCCCCACGTGGGACTAATGCTCCCAAAAAATTTTGTTGCATTCTCCATAATTTGTGCGTATGTTGCCTTAATAAGCTTCAATTTTCTATGCTCCAAAAAATTTCCCTCTCATGCACTCAATGTAGATTAACTGAATTCCTCAATTGTAGGTAATGCAATATTGTTTTGCTTTACATATGAATTCAGTTCACCACTAGTGAGTATACTGCACACAAATTGTAGATGTCTATTGACAGCAGACGGATTGGTTTGAGGAGGCTCTCTAATAACCTTTATTTTTGGTTTGGAGTGGATGACCATCACAGTAGCTATGACACCTCCCACCCACCATTCGTAGTGCCACCCGAAGTGGAGAGAAACCTATATATTGAGACCTCACCCAAAACAACATTCTGATCAGCGATCACAAGATCACCGTCATCTGTAACTCCATCGAGGATATCAAGCATAGCCATCTGAATTGGTTGGACATGCTTCGTAGGAGGCAAGGAAGTTAAAACAACCACAAGTCGTCGCTCATGTGGAGAAGATAGCTTGATCCGATAAAACCCCCATTGAGGTATTTGTATTTCAAGCATTTGGAGATCAAGATAATTGCAGATCGAGATTTATCTTTCCCATAGATGCACATACGACAATCAATAGTGGATCGATATTTGAAGATGTTTGATAGCCCAGTGATGCTTAGTTTTTAAATCCGATGGTGATGGATACTGAACGGCTTATTGCAGGCCACACTTGCAAATATCCTCACGTAAATAAGGAGCATTGTTTTGTCATGATTTTTGCATCTCATTTTATTAGGCGATTAATCCATGTCTGAGATTTTTTATTGCATCGAAGTAGCCATTGTTGCAGACTCTTGATACTATGTCGATTTGTGTCATTACACTATTTTTAGTTGTAACATAAAATAGGGAAGGTTGATTGTTGACCATCATTTTTCTATAGATAGATTTGTTGTATTATATTGCCAACGATTGCCACTTGAAAGGTGTTTTCAAAGTTTGCATCATCATGTCGAGGAGGACCACAAATAATGTTGCACCACCATTTTATGCAGTACCACCTAAAGCCTGGCAGTGTCGCTTAGGAGTGCACAGAGTCACCATAGCTTGTGAAGGCAGAGCTAGCAAGAATAAAGAGCCCCTTATGCTCTTTTTTACCACAAGCCATGGTAGCCGAGGTGGCACTGTAGGAGTCACACCACAAGATGACACCACACGAGTTCATGCCACCCAGAGGAGGAAGCTAGGGTGCGCCTTACCTTCACATAGGGGATATTTTTACTTTATTCCCATCTGACGTAGTTGTTGGACCGATTGATCTTATATTTGTAAGTCGTTGCCCCCAACCAGTCACAAGTGCTATTCTCGCTGGTATCTCACGGTGCTTTATTTTGCTTGCAATATTATTTTTGATGTTTTTTCTACAAGTTGCTCAAACATTATTGCATTTTTTTCAAAGTTGCTTTGATAATTTTTTCTTGTCAAAATTGTTTTTCTGATGACTTTTTTGATATTGTTTTTTCCAAAAATTGCTTGATAATTTTTTGTTGCAAAAAATGTTTAACAACTTTTTTTGTTGTAAAAATTGCAAAAGTTGCTTGAAACTTTGTCAAACATGGCAACTTTTATGTTTTTAGTATTAAGGGAGAAAATTTTAGTTATTGCCTAAGAGGTAAATATTGTAACAATATTTTGAGGCAAATTGTTGAGCCATCACTCGCCATCTCATAGTGAGAAGCTATTGAAGCATTACCTAAGATGCCACCTTTGTAAAAAGCCCTAGAGGCTTCCAAGTTACATTTATTTGCACTAAGGGGGGATTCATTTTTTCTTCCCATAATATTTTGCAAAACCAGAGGGGATACTCATTTGTTTTTCTCCTACATCAAAGAACATTTTGTAAAAAGGAGGGATAAGCTTGTAAAGGTGCATTTTTGATAGTGATCAACACCTTAATCCATTATTTTACAAAATTCCCTTGTAAAATATGCATTTTTGACAGAGACCGACACCTTAAAATATGGGTAAATCAAAGAAGAAAACTACCCCAAAATCAATTGATGTTGCTAAGTCAGTTAAATGCCCATACTTTTTCCCACACATGGACGAGATAGATTTTTATGAAGATGGCACATTTCTCACACTACGAAATGGTGTAGATGCCATAATCAATGATTATGCGTCTTGTGAAGACATGTAGAAAAATGGTGTTCTAATCCCTATTGGCGTTGTAATGGCAATATACATATCATTAGTTTCTCTTGACATTGCACAATGTAAAGTGAAAAGGGACATTAGTGAGGAAATAAAGGTCAAACCCCTAATGGTCGATGCTTGTAGTGACACAAGTGACCTTCAGCCTATGGTGGTGAATGCTTGTTGTGACATGTGACCTTGAGCCCATGATGGCCAATGCTTGTTGTGATACAGGTGGCCTCATACCTTCAATGTTAAATATCAGTTGTAGCACAAGTGATCTCATTTCAGTAGCAGATTTTTCTTGTGACACTAGTGACTTAACAATTGAACCTCCTCAAAAAGAGCTCCATAATATCATCAAGATGAGAGTTGGTTATGGCATAAAATATTGGGGCATTTGATCTTTGATAATATTGTCAATATTAGTAACAAGGAAGCAGTTAGAGACTTGCCCAAAATAAAAAGGCCCCATAACATCATTTGCGATCCTTGTCAACATGGAAAACAGGCCCAGACAGTTTCAAATCAAAAGGGTATACTTCTTCAAAACCATTGGATCTTATTCATACTAATTTATGTGGCCCTAATAGAACTCAGAGCATTCAGGGAGAAAGCTACTTCATGTTGTTTATAGATGATTATTCTAGAATGACTTGGGTTACTTTTCTCAAAGAAAAATCGAAAGCTTTTGAAAAGTTTAAAGCTTTCAAAGAAATGATTGAAAATGAGACTGACAAGAGAATCAAATGCTTAAGATCGGATAGAGGAGGAGAGTTCACTTCAAATGAATTTGTGGAATACTGTGAGCAACAAGGAATCAAAAGAGAATATTCAGTAGCAAGAACTCCTCAACAAAATGGAGTAGTTGAAAGGAAAAATAGAACTATTGAAAATATGGCTAGAGCTATGTTAAATGATTCAAAACTTTCAGATGGCTTTTGGAAAGAGGCAGTCAGTATAGCAGTCTACATTATCACCAGGGCCCAACTTAGAGTCAATCATCATAAAACTCCTTATGATTTGTGGAAAGGAATACCAGCTACCGTAAAATACTTGAAAGTGTTTGGGATTAAGTGCTTCATCAGAAAGGAAGATCAAAATTTGGGTAAGTTTGATCCTAGGTGTGATGAGGGAATATTTCTTAGATATTCCAGCAGAAGCAAGGCCTACAGATGCTTCAACAAAAGAACTCATACAGTTGTAGAGAGCATAAATGTAACAAGTTGATGAAAATACGGGGATAAGAGAACCAGTCAAGGAACTTAGTGATGAAATTTGTCAAGAAGAATCCAGAGAGGTTTTAGATGAAGAAGAGGAAAGACAACGACTGCTTCCCAAAACTCCTTCACGATATGTTCTAAAATATCATCCCAAATATTTGATCATTGGTGATCCAAATAGCAAGAAAACAAGAAGAAGAGTCATTCCTTCACATGATTCTACAAATGTTTCATTATTATCTCATATTGAGCCAAAATATTTCAGTGAAGCATGTGCAGATAAGTTTTGGGTAAAAGCAATGGATGAAGAGCTAAATCAAATAGAGAAAAGTGAAACTTGGGAATTGGTTCCAAGACCTAAGGACAAGAATGTCATTAGCACAAAATGGATATTCAGAAATATACTCAATGAGGATGGAAAGATTGTCAAAAACAAAACTAGGTTAGTCTGCAAAGGTTATGCTCAAGTAGAAGGTGTTGATTTCGAAGAGACGTTTGCTCCTGTTGCTCGTCTTGAAGCTATCAGAATATTTTTGGCCCTTTCAAGCTTCAAATCATTCAAGGTATATCAAATGGATGTAAAGTCAGCTTTTCTAAATGGGGTTTTGGTAGAAGAAGTCTACATAGAACAGCCAAAAGGAGTGTCTCTCTCGAAACAATCATACTATGTGTGTAAACTAAAAAAGGCCTTGTATGGGTTAAAGCAAACACCTAGGGCTTGGTACTCAAGACTTGACAGGTATCTTCATGAACAAGGCTTTAGGAAAGGCATGGCAGATAGCAATTTGTATATTAAGAATGAAAATGATGATATGTTGATTATGGTTGTCTATGTTGATGATATTATTTTTGGGGGAAATAATACTCATATGTGCAAAGTTTTTGCTAACACCATGCAGAAGGAATTTGATATGTCTATGATTGGAGAGCTGTCATTATTTTTAGGTCTTCAGATTGCTCAATCAAAGGATGGTATATTTCTCTCTCAAGGAAAGTATATCAAAGAAATGTTGAAGAAATTTGGGATGATGGACAACAAACAAGTGTGTACTCCAATGATTACAGGGTGCAAGATGAGTAAAGATGATGAATCTCCAGTGGCAGATCAGAGGTTGTACAGATCTATGATTGGTAGTTTATTATATATTACAGCTACCAGACTAGATATCATGCAGGCAGTTGGGTTAGTAGCAATATTTCAGGTAGCTCCAAAAGATTCTCATGTTATAGCAGTTAAGAGGATATTCAGATATCTAAAGGGCACTGTATCGCTCCAAATTTTTCACACCCTTACCTTCAAGCTATAGGATCCGTGCCTGGAAGGAGGATGGGAAAAGGATGGTGCGGTACCTCGGACTGAGAGGCCTTGCGAAGGTCCCGCCTCTCAAGGGAGGTGTATTATGGTGATTTTTCGACGGATGGTGGGTTCACCAGGAAACATTTAATGGCAGTTTCCATGCCTAGGTTGGGAATGTGTTTGATGTGTTCATTTTTATCCTTAAACATCCATGTCCTAGGTTTGGCCAAAATGCGTCTAAGCTATTCTATATGAAGATGTAGATTAAATGAATACAGAGAACAAAATTAAGATAGAAAACAGAGAAATTAAGCAATATTAAAAGAAAATACCTGATCCGGATGTCTGATGAAGATTTTGATTCTTGAAGTAGTCAGGATCACCTCTAATTTGATAGGATCATCTGCTATCAGACAAGATCGTTTGAGATCTGATGAATTCATCAGAGAATTCGTTAGAGACCTGCAAACAGAGAAATAGGTGCAAAACACAGAAAATACAACTATTCTAACAGAGGGAAACAATGTAAAATGATAATAACAATATCAAACTAAGAATTGTGAACAGAAATATGAATGCATCATACTGATTAAATAATAATTATGACTTAATTATGCATTTGATCTAGATGGGTGAACTCCAAGATGCAAGATAACATAAAATAATAAATAAACTAGCTAATTGTAGAACAAAATAGCAGATTGAAAGATGAAGAAATGCAAACTTTGGGCACTGATTGCCTCAATGTTGACTGTAGTCAAAATCATCTCGCATTGGTACAAAATCATCTCTGATTTGACAGGATCACCTCCGATCTGAACAGGATCATCTGCGACGATGTAAGCTTGCTCCGGCTAAAAAACACTAAGGTACCTGCAACAAAAATTGTATAGAACTAATGCAAATAGAATTTTGGGATGTCTTAATGCGTATGAAGTCGAGTTACAGGGAATTTCAGCCAGGGGGTGCTAAGGGGAGGGCTTAGGATTAAATAAGCTTAGGAGGGAGGTTAGGAGGTTGGAGATCATCCCTATTTGGGAGATCTCCAACGGGGGAGGGTCTCTAACGACGCAGACACGCTTTTGCCCGGATTAGAGACGCCGTTGGAACAGAAGCTAATTGTGCAAAATCAATTTTGGGACAAGATCGTCTGGACGTCCTAGCCCAGATGAAATCGTCCGATCTAGGGCGATATCGTCTGATCGGCGATGATATCGTCAAACGGTCAAAACAACCTCTAAAAATGGCGCGAGAAAGGGGGAAACGGATTAAGCGGCGGTTAATGGGCGGTTTGGGAGGTTAAAATTTGAATTTGAATATTTACTAGAGTGAATGTAATTATTAAGGTTTCACTGCGCCAATTTTAGGGTGCTACATTTTGCCCCCTCTTTAGCGAATTTTCCAAAGAAAATGCGTTAAAGATGAGTTCTTCTCGATCTACGAGAAAGCAAAAAATTATTCCCATTTTTAGGCGACGATTCTTGGTCGAATCGTACGACAGCTTACTATGGTGCCCCCTCCGTGTTTTTACCCAAATCGAACGTTTGAGGTAAAAATGCGAAAAAGCAAAATTTTAATTGTTTTTAATTATTTTTGAATAAAATTAAGAAAAATAGGGTAAAACCCTAATTCATTTTTACTGTTCATTTTTTTGGTTTTTAGAGCTCTACAAGCAAAAATGGTGGAGACAATGCACAGATCGACAGAGGTCCGGCGTGGGCTACGGGTAAGAGTCTAAACTTAGTTTAGAATGCTTGAATTTGAATTTACATGCTTGTTAGGTGAATTTTGATCAATTTTTGAGCATCGCGGCCGTTTTTGGGCCGTCGACGTCGTCGAGACGAAATCGTCCCGATTTCGACGAAATCGTCTCAAGTTCGCCGATTTTGTCCAAGGGCGAAATCGACGAAAGGGGGACGATTTCATCAAATTAGGGATGATTTCGGCTTGCAAAATCGGAGACGATTATGCTCAAATGTGGGACGATATCGTCCAATAGTGGACGATATCATCAGTTGTATAAAATTGAACTTATTTTAACTTGCATTATTAATCACTTGAGTTTGTTATTAATGATTTGTTTTTTATTGTTGTTTATGTTGTAGAGAGGTTTGCTAAAGAGCAGAGAATGGAAGTACGAGGGGTTGAGAGATGACTTGGCCGCTCTAACACAGGCAGAGTGGGATCAGCTGGCATAGGCCAGCTTACAGCATGTGGCAGAAATGCCACAAGTGTCTATAGACATGGGGCTACTGACACCCTAGCAGAGAGGTGGTATCCGGGTTCTTCCTATTTTTGGATACCGACAGGGGAGATGACTCCCACATTGGAGGATGTATGGAGGATTCTGAGGATCCCCATACAAGGACGGTTGATCACTCCTACGGCCAATCAGGGCCATGCTATGATGCGGTTGTGTGGTGACCCGAGCTTCGCCCTGGAGAAGGGCGAAGTTAACATCGAGGCACTGCGTCAGATGCCTAGGGCATCTAGACTCACACAAGTTTTGGCCGGAGTAGTTGGTGGACTTCTATTGTGCCACCAGAGCGGGTGCAAAGTACCATGGGTGCTAGCAGATGTGATCTACGACATGCGAGACCATGGTTACAGGTTCTCTTGGGGCAGTTTCATTCTATGCCAGCTGTATAGGATCCTGCATGGGGTCGTGTACAAGGGCGGCCGATGTCTGGTTATGACATCGCTTCTACAGGTTTGGTGCTGGGAGCACATTGCAGTGCGGAGGCTGGTAGGGCTTCCTTTGATAGGGATTGATGGGGAGAGGCCCCGAGTTTTCTATTGGTGGCTCCAAAGAGGGTCACAGTGAAGGATTGACCTATCGATGTCCCAGAGACTGCTGGATGACCTTGTCCCAGACCAGATCACCTGGAGGCCATGGTGAGAGCACCCAGGGTGGGCCGAGGATGGACAGGAGCTGGATCGCATCAAGCGAGTTTGCTGGTTGCAGATGGAGAGGGGAGAGGTGGAGCTCCACCGCTACGACCGAGTTTTGCGATAGTTTGGTCTACAGTAGGGGATCCCATCTCTCAGGGATTACGAGTTTTCTTGGACTGTCTAGGATAACACCATAGTGAGCAGGGCTCCAGATATGTAGCGCTTCTGGAGTTAGGACTCGGACGATGCCCCCATTTAGCCAGTGGATGGGGATGACGTAGGGGTAGCCGATGGCTACGATGCCTGGTACGTAGGCATCCGCCCTCCTCGGATGACGAGGGCTCAGGGTCCGATTCATGTAGTTGTGCATCGAATAGGGAGGTGGCACCAGGCGGCTATGGAGGTGGCCCAGGGTCATGGAGGGAGAGAGCAGAGGAGGCCACAGGCATAGGAGAGGCCACGACAGTGGGAGAGGAGGGCGGAGAGACCTCCTTCTCCACAGAGAGAGAGGCCACCATCGCCCGATAAGGGCAAGGGTGTCGACACTAGGGAGAGTAGCGAGACAGTGACTCTTCGAGCGAAGACAATCCGTCTCTAGGCATAGGTGCAGACCCTATAAGAGGAGGCTGCACAACATCGAGCTGAGGTGACACAGCTCAGAGATGAGATTGCACGCCTCAGGGCACGGGGCGGAGGGGTGAGCACTGGGGAGCTGACACGGGCTATTGCCCAAATCACTTTCTACCAGACATTATACTATCAGATGGTTCCAGAGGAGGATAGACTACCACTACCAGCTAACATCGTAGATCCGATTCGGATCGGGTCGTCGAGGACTTCGTCCCGATCGATGACTAGGACTCGTAGTACCACTCATACTGCGATGGGGCCACCTCGTCCACCTCAGGGTGGGGGAGGAGATGAGGCTGAGAGCTCGAGGGGTTCTCGAGGCTAGACTACTACACGGCATTGATGGATATATATGATAGCATTTATTATTTTTTGATAGAGGATTGAGTATGCCGAGGTACATATTGTGGCATACCAATCCAGTTTTGATATGATGTATATATTGTTGATATATATATGAGATGAGATATGTTTTTTGATCATATGACTTGTCTTATGTATTTTTATGATGCTTTTAATGTTTGGATTGATTGATTTGATGATTCATGTAATTACGTCATTGGAAATATTATGGTTTGAAATGTCATGTTTGTAAAATTTAAATGAAATAATCTGATGTAACAAATTGGTTGTTTGTGATGTGATGTGATAAAAGATAAAAAGAGACTTCTAACAATAATTTCAAAGGACATTGTCGCTATTATAGACCATTTCATGGAGTCGCCGCTCACTCGGTCGTCAAGCTAATCCCAGTATAGAAATATTGTTAAAAAGTAAAAGAGTGCTTAAGAGACTGCCTTAAGACTTTGGTGCAATGGTGCAAATGATGATGATGATGGTTTGTTTTCAGATTTTCATAAAAATAGTATGCATGAAATAATGTTAAAATGATTTTTGCTAGGCATAAATTCCTAAGTGTGATAAAATTTTTGGATAATTCCCTAGGAATTATACCATCATTGCAAAATTGAAGGTTGACATAATGACATGAAATAGTGATAATGTGCATGCTTTTTTAAAAGCATAATTTGTGTAACATAATGATTTAAGTCATATGTTTTCCATGATTTTTAAATAAATGGGGAATAAAAATTGGTACAATGGTTTGCGCTAGGCATAGAATATGTAGGTATAGACTTATACCATCATCGCGAAATCCAAAAAAGAGATAGTTTTATTGCATGGTTGATTTTTAATAAACAGAAAATATGAAGATGAGGACTTGCGCTAGGCATAAAATTCCAATTTTGGTTTTGGAACTATACCATCGTCGCGAAAGTCAATAATATATATATATATATATATATATATATATATATATATATATATATATATTTTTGTTTTGATTGTATGGTTTTGAAAGAAATTTTGATCTTTTTGATTATGCATGTAGTTGTCTTTATACTAAACAACTGTACTTTAAAGAAGAAAATGAATTATTCCAAACAATTTGCAAAAAAATATTTCAAAGTATCTTAAAGACAAAAGTTAGATTTATAAGGAATCCCATGTGCATATGTGAGTTCATTTCCAATCTTGATTTATCATAATGATACACAAAATCTCTCAAATACAAAATGTGTGTGCAATTGCATTGTTCATTTACCAGTTTTGAGCAAGGTACTATGATACAAGTGATTTGAATGAACCAAAGAAGTGTTCATTAACCATGATGTAGATGCATATAACCATACTAGACTACTATGTAAGTCGGATTATCAAGAGCTAGCTAATCCATAAGCAGACATAGGTCTGTACAAAAGAAGGTCGCTAATGTGATAGACATATCGCCACGCTAGGAGTTACCCAAGGCCAAGCAAGTTGGGCACAAACCACCTGTTATGGGGCTTACCTCACGTTTTTGAATAATTGAGAATTCCAGGGATTCAAGCTCATCAACCCTTCTTTTCTTTTCAAAGGGTAGGGAAAGGGATTTTATTGCTTTTGCTTTTTGCTTTCTTTTGTATTTTTGCTTGATTTTTGAGATAATGCTTGAAACATTGCTGTAATGATATAAAATAACATTTTTCTTTTTCTCTTTTTCTTGAACTTTGCTTTTTTCTTTTTTTGCTAGGGATACTTGCTCGGATTAGTTGTAGAGCAAGGGATTTTTATTCTGGGTAGGGGTGAGCTTGTCCTTTTGCCAATTCTCAAAGATTCTAGACCATGTGCATGATAGGATAGCAGGGGAAACTTTTCGCTCAAGAAACCACTTCTACTATGTAGCAAAGCATGGAAATTACAAATATAATCATTTTATTGTGAAAAGATGTGCTTGGTTTAAGTAAATAACAAGATCAATTCTCTCGTGCTCAAACTTTATTTAATTGAATTTTGTGGACTTTGATATAAGATAGATTAGTAATCATGCCGTATAAAATCAAGATATTTATTTTTGTGATGTGTGAAAGTGAGGGATTCCAAATAAATGCTAATTTATCCAAAATAATTTGAAACATATAATTGCAACATTTGTAAGCAGATATATATAAATAAATACTATTTTTGAGAAGCTTTGAGAATGTTGACTCTCTCTTTCTTCTTTATATTGTTTTGGTTTCAAAAGAGTCAAGAATATTGTTGTTTTGATTTTTATTATTATTTTTTTTTTTTTGAAAGAATTAACAAGTGCCATAAATAAATGCAACAAATAGTTTTGAAGATTTTGATGATTATGAATGTTTTTGGTGTTTTTGAATTTATAAATTGAAAGAAATACAAGATAGTGATTTTGAAATATTTTAAACAAATATATACAAGGATGAAATGACCAAATTTATACATAGTAACGTTTAAGATGCAAAATATTCATGGGTTCTTTAAGTTCTTTACCATCTAAGGTAGATAATTTGTATGCTCCTGATTCAAATTTAGCAATGATAATGTATGGTCCAAGCCAGTTGGGCTCAAATTTACCTTTAAGGTCCTTAGTTGCATTAGTATTTTTTTGATTTTCTTTTAAAACAAGGTCGCCGATCTCAAAGGATCGATGACGAACTTTTTTAGCATATGATCTTTTAAGCTTGTTTTGGTAGGCACGGAGATGCTCCAAAGCATTGATGCATTTTTCATCTAGGAGTTCCACCTGACTGAGTCCTGCCACTCGATATTCATCTCCTACTTCGGTATCTTGAAGTAGCAGAGCCAAAGAAGGAACTTCTAATTCAAATGGAAAAACGGCTTCAGCACCATAAACCAAAACAAATGGTGAAGTTCCCGTGGGGGTTCGAACACTAGTTCGATAGGCCCACAAGGTCGGATATAACTGAATGTGCCAATCACGGCCAGTTTTATTGACCAATATTTTAAGAATTTTGATTAAGGTTTTGTTAGATGCTTCTGCTTGACCATTACCCTGAGGATAATAGGGAGTGGACCAGTGATGTTGAATCTTGTATTTTTGGCATAATTTTTTAACATCTTTATTTTTGAAACAAGTTCCATTGTCAGAGATGAGATTTGCAGGAATTTCGAACCTACAAATGATTTGATTAAAAATAAATTTAGAGACTTGTGTGCCAGCAGGAAGAAGCTAAAGGCATAGCTTCAACCCACTTCGTGAAATACTCAGTGGCGGTTATGATGAATTTGTGTCCATCAGATGACACAGGATTAATTTTGCCAATAATATCTAAACCCCATTTTGAAAAGGGCCAAGGAGATGAAATAGCCTGTAGCTCTTATGCAGGCGCATGGACAAGGTCAGCATGTTTCTGGAACTTGTCGCAATGGCGCACATAATCATGTGCATCCTTTTCCATGGTAGGCCAAAAGTATCCTATCCGAAGGAGCTTTTTAGCAATGACACTACCACTGAAGTGTCCTCCACAAGATCCATCGTGGGCTTCACTCAAGGCTGATTTGGATTCTTCTAAATTCAAACATCTTAATAGGATACCTTCAAAAGATCTCCTATATAAAGTATTGCCAATTATTACAAATCGACTTGCTTGTCTACGTAATAACCGACGCTGGTTTCTATTAGAATTGGCAGGGAAAGTCCCATTTTGGAGAAAATCAAATATATCTGTATACCAAGGTTCCGGAGTAGTTTCATTGATTAGAAACACATCCAAAGGTTCTAAGCATGACTTATTTGAAGTGGGTTCCTGGAGTCGACGAATAATGATAGTAGCATATTCGTCATCTAACTCCAAGGGGAGGAGAGATGCGGCTGCGGCCATAGCATCAGCTGCACGGTTGCAAGTTCGAGGAATAGCTTCCAAGGTAACTTGATCAAATAGAGACATTAATTGTAAAACATAGGCTTTATATGGGCACAGTTTATCATCTCTCGGTCTGATAAACTTCATTAATTTGGTTTATAACTAGTTGAGAATCACCAAAAACTAACAGATGTTTAATTTTTAGTGCTAAGGCAGCTCGTAATCCAAGGATTAGAGCTTCATATTCAGCAGGATTGTTGGTGCAAGCAAATGTTAATTTGAAGGACAGAGGAATAAGATGTTTTTGCGAGGATATTAAAATAATACCCGCACCAGCCCCACTCATGCATCGGGCTCCATCAAAGTATAAGGACCATTGTTCAATATGGTCTGCCTCTAATTGAAGGCATTCATCAGAAACTCAATGATGAGGGGATGGGTAGACTCTAAGGGTGCAAGCAGCTAATTGATCTCGCTATGATTTGACCCTTAACAAACTTTTGTCCTATGAATGTGAGGTCAAACTCGCTTAGAGCAAGAACCCACTTGGCTGTGCGACCCGATAAATAAGGTCGACTCATGAGATACCTTAAGGGATCGTATTTAGCAATGACATAAGTTTTCTGACTAAGCATATAATGGCATAATTTTTGCGTAGCAAAAACGACTGCTAGACATAGTTTTTCTAATGTTGTGTAGCGGGTTTCATAACTGATGAAGGTTCGGCTAATATAATAATTAGCACGTTCTCTCTTTTCATCATCAAGTTGAGCTAACATAGCTCCTAAGGTAGAATCTGAAGCTAAAATATACAGGAGAAATGGGCGATCAGGTCTAGGTGGTGAAAGCACAGGTGGATTAAGGAGGTATTGCTTGAGAAGTTCAAAAGCTTCTCTACATTCGTCGTCCCAATTAAAAGGGACATCCTTCTTAAGAAGTTTAAGAAAGGGACCAGTTTTGTCCGCCAGCTTATCGATGAAGCGATGGATGGCTTGAAGCTTACCTTGTAAACTTCGTAACTCAGATATATTAGTAGGTGCGGGCATATCAGTGATAGCCGCAATCTTGAGAGGGTCAATTTTGATACCACGTAAAGAAACTAAAACCCCTAATAGTTTACCGGACTTAACTCCGAATATGCATTTTGCTGGATTTAATCGAATAAGATATTCTCGTAATCGATTAAAAACTTTTCTCAAATCATCTAAATGATTATCTTCATTAATAGAGCGAGCTATAATATCATCTACATAATCATGTAGGATATCATGCATCATATCATGAAAAATATAAGTCATAGCTCGTTGATATGTTGCACCTATGTTCTTTAAGCCAAATGGCATCACTTTCCAACAAAAAGTACCCCAGGGGTAATAAAGGTTGTTTTAGCCTGATCTTCAGGAGCTATCCCGATCTGATTATAACCGAAGAATCCATCCATTAAGGACATCATCCCACTCCTAGTAGTAAAGTCAATGATTTGATCCATGTTTGGAAGAGGAAAATCATCTTTAGGGCATGCAACGTTAATATCTCTAAAATCTGTGCAAACCCTAACTTTGGTGGCTTCTTTCTTGGTGACTGGAACTACATTTGAGATCCATTCAACATAATCAATAGCTTGTATAAAAACAACATTCAGGAGTTTTTCTAACTCCCCTTTGACTAGCAGAGCCACTTTGGGATGCATTTTTCTAAGTTTTTGTTTAACAGTTTTAGCATCCGGATGGACCACTAGATGATGCATGACTACAGAAGGGTCTAGACTTGGCATATCTTCATATGTCCAAGCGAAGACATCTTCATACTCTTTAAGGAATGCAATATATTGTTCTTGTTTTTCTTGACTTAATTCTGATCCAATATTGATTATGTGAGGACTATCCTCAGTTCCAATATTAATTTTAATGACGTTTTCTACCTCCATGTGTAGATCTCTTTCAAAATTAGGTGGGGTGGGTGAAACGCCCAATTCTTGTAATTCTTGTAAGGTTAATTTGGATAATTCATCTTGAGGATTAGTGGCCTCAAGTTGGGCTATAGTTGGTATAGAACCATCAAAATAAAATCCATTGTGTAACATCTCTTCAACGGAGACGTCGTGGAAGATATCTCCTTCCAACTCCTCATCGGAGTCAGCAATCATTTTAGGGTAAGCTATGGATAGCATGTTACATGTAAATGGCTGATTTTTTAGAGGCAAATCATCACACCTATCCAAATAATCTTGATAACATATGAGTTGATCATCATCTTCAAAAGGAAAGGGTTGACCCTTACTAGGAAATAGGCCCACACCACAACGAGTAGGCCACGGTTCTACCTCGAAAGGTTCTTTCATGCCATTTTGGAAAGGTCCCAAGCCTTTCCCTTTATATCCCATTTTAAGCATTATGGGTTTAGCTTTAATATATTCATTGGTAAAATAACATCGAGCATATCCCTCATGATGAGTTTTAATATTCCGAGGGATTCTTCCCTAGTCATATCCTTTATAAATGAAGGCACAACTCCCGACTTGGTAAGTACTTCCCATAGGTTGTGGGAGGCCCAAAGTACGAGGAGATGGCGGCAAGTTATTTAAAAGAATTGAATCTTGCATGAAAGCATTTGTTTTTTCTGATATTAAGATTGTGGATAAATCTGTAAAAGTTCATCGTAAAGAGCATAAGATGTAGAAGGATCATTCCCTATATCTTTAGATGTGGAAGGTATGATAGATGTTGATAATGTGGAAGTGTTAATAGATGGGTCTATAGGTTTTGAAATTATAGGGATAGAACATGAAGGATTGGTTGTAGATTGAAGATCTTTTTGAGGTTCTAGAGTGGTTTGTTTAGAAGATTGTTGATCTATATAGGAGGATGAAATTAATGGAGGGGAAATAGGTGAAGTTATGGGTGTGTGTTTCATAGTTTTGGATGAAAAATAAGAGTTAGGATGTGTGGATGACAGAGCAGGGCAAAATTGCACTCCAACAGGTTCTGCCAAAGCACACATATCAAAGGGTCTAGGGTCACCATGGATAGTGACCAACTGATTTTTAAATTCGAATTTAACACATTGGTGTAAAGTTGATGGGACAGCCCGCATTGCATTGATCCAAGGATCGACCCAAGAGTATATTGTACGATGCGGGGCAATGTACAATAAACATAGTGGTATCTAGAGTTCGAGGACCAACTTGCAATGGGATGGTAATAACTCCACACGTTTCTTGTGTTTCGTCATTAAAAGCTTTGATAATCATGTCAGTTTTCTTCATTTCATCACTTCTAAAGCCAAATCGTTGGTAGAAGTCAAGAGTGCAAATGTTTAGAGATGAACCATTATCAATCAAGACTCGTTTAACAGCTACATCTCCAATTAGAGCAGTAATATATAAGGGATTATCCTTATGTAAACTGTGTTGTGGGATATCTTTATCCCGAAAGTCAATACAATCAACTTCTCGAGTGATGATAGTATTGGCCATGGCTTCAGGTTGAATGTTTTGAGGTACCATCATTTGGCTTAATGTAAGCATCAACTCATCCCTATGGGTGGGAGAAGATCTTAACAAATCCAAAAGGGAAATTCTAGCTGTAGTATTGGATAATTGCTCATTAATATTGTAAGGGGGTTTAGGTTGAACATTGGAAGCATGATTCCCTTTATTGGGATTTTTCAAAACGAATGGAACTGATCCATCATTCTGGTTTGGTTCTTGTTGAGAATTTTGAGCCTGTTGTCGGGTAACGACTCCAATGGTACCTACAATGTTATATTGAGGACGTTGAACTGGTCTCGGTCTGAGCATTTATGGCTTGTTCATTCAGGAGGAATTGATTAGAAGAAGGTCGAGTAGTAACTCTTCTAGGAAATGGTTCTTCTGGAACCATAGCATCTGTGATGGGTTGAATAGGATCTGATTCATTTTCAGAACTATTCGATTGGTTTGAAGTGATGTCTATTTCACTTTCAGTATCTGATTCTATATCACTAGAATCTGAAGTTGGAATATTATGTAAGGGCCTGGTCGTAACCAGGGATAAGGTTGTGTCAAATATTTGAGGATCAGGATTAAGTAAATGTCCACTAATAGTTCCTACATATCGGGTAGGAGGAGGAACATTATGATGTTCGATTTGATTGGCCACCTCCTTACCATGTCTTGGTAAAGGGTGTTGAAATATGTCTAATGATTGATTAGCATTTTGATTTTGATTTTGGGGAATGTTCTTTTGAGGATTATTAGGAGCATTTTGTTTAGGTTGGAAGGCTTGCACCTCCATTTCATTATTATCAATTAGATCCCGTATTTTATGTTTCAACCTTTTACAAGCGTTGGTAGAGTGTCCAGGTCCTCTATGGAAATCACAAGTGTAAGTCACCTCCGTATCCGGGTATAGTTGGATCAGGTTCCCTGATAGTCGGTAATTGGATCAAACCTCTTTCAAGTAATTGAGGTAAAATAGTTGATAATGGTTGATTCAATCTAGTAAATTCTCGAGGAGGTTTATCAAGAGGTTTCAATATAAATTTTTTTGTTGTTTTCGTTGCATTGATATTAGCAACATTTCTATTGTCAGTGACTCCGTCACCAACAACTTGTTTGTTTTTATATTGATTTTTGGATGTTTTCTCATCATCCTTCTTCCTAAGTTGGCCTCTCCTAATGAGGGCATCTTCTACTCTTCGAGCTAAATCTATAGCTTGATCGAAGGTAGTTAAAGTAGCAGTTGATAACTCATAAGATATTTGTTCTTGTAAATTATTGATAAAAATGTCCAACATTTCCCTATAAGGTAGCACAAAGTGCAGTTTTTCCTATCAACTGCCTCCATCTAGCTAAGAAATCGGCAAAACATTCATCCTTGTCTTGTTTTAAGTTGTATAAATCTTTAATGGTTACATGCCTCTCGATGTAGGCACTAAATTGATGGACAAAATATTCAGCTGTTTCTTCAAAGTTTCTCAAAGAATGAGTGGGCAATTGATAGTACCACTCTAATGCCATTCCACCTAAACTTTTCGGGAACATTTTTAGTAATAGCAAGTCATCATGTGATATATCATGACATGCTATCCTAAACATGCGAAGATGCTCTATGGGATCTTCGGTTCCTTTATATATAGGCAAGATAGGCATGGGAAAATGCTTAGGTTAAGGTTGTGCTACAACTATGGGATCCAAAGGTTGACTACATATCTCTCGATAATTATACGAGGGACGATAAGGATCTATCTGGTCCATACGCGAAGCTAACTGCTTCACCATGGCTTCCAGATTACTAGTTTGCCCACCATATTGGTTTGGTAGGGCATTGATATGGGTTTTGTGAGCATATGATGGAGGGACATGAAGATTAGATGCTATGTTGCTATTGTGTAAATTGTTGGTAGGAAAGGTGTTATGAAGGAATTTTGAAGTTGTATTATGTTGTATTCCATATTGTTGAAAATTGGTGTTTGACTTCATTTTAGGTTTTTGTTTACTTGAAGCATATTGATCAATAGTTTGGCAAAGTAAAGTAGTGAAGGAAGTTTTCTTTTGTGTGGGAATGATTTTAGGCTGAATAACATGTTCCTTAGGAGGTTGGGTAACCTGTTGTTTTGACATGTTTTGAATCATAGTGACCATATCTGTATTGGATGGTCCAGCCTTATCACTTTCTTGATCAATGAAAGACAAGGGATTAGTGCGCACATCAAACATATGTTCCATGGCTGCTTGAGTGTCACTAATTTGCCCTTTATCCATACAAACCGCCATATTAAGAACACCAATGTTATTATGGAAAAATTTCTAGAAATGATCTACGTTGTCAAAAGCAATAGTTCCATCTGGGAGCTACTCTAGGGGATGAGGATCCATCCTCTTTAACATTTTCTTCTTGTTCATTGTCTTCACCTAGGTCATCTTCTCGGTTGATCTAGAGTTTCTCCTTCCAGAATTGGATCTTCGGGAAGGACATTTGGGTCTCTAGTTTTATCTTCTAACCAATCTTCTTCTTCTCCTTCAGTTTGTTTACCATTCCTAAGTTTAGGCATTGTGCTTAATTTTAGATTTCAGCAAATATATATATATATATATATATATATGCAACAAGCTTAAGAGGTATATATTAATTATATACCTACTACAATATTTAAAATGAAAGGTTTTGGTTTTTGTTATGTTTTTTTTAGTTTTTCTTTGTTTTTGAAATAATATTGTAAAGATAACAAATAACACAATAAATGCAAGAAATAATACTGAAAATAATGATCTAGTTTTCTATAAACAATTTATAAATATCATTAATGGGCTCGAGTTCTTCAGGAGTCATGAAGTGTTCTTCTTCAAATTGAAAGTTTTCCTTCAAAAATTTAATGAAAAGAGCTATAGTAATATTATCTGTCTCAGATGCTAGTTGATAGAAGTAAAGCTCGTGGCAATACTCTCGATATAACACAGCTCTAGGAACTCTATTCCATATTTCCCTATCCATAAGAACAACCTCTTGGTCTTCTACAAGACCTAGGAACTGGTGTACAATGGCTACGTTCTTGAGGTATTCCTCGAAGGTGAACAATTCTAAAGATACAAGAGCTCTCCTATAAGCTAACCATCTATGGCAGGCTCTCTAAAGTTCATGATAAAAGACGAGTTGATGAGGATCCAGGATTCTATCTAGGACTAGCCTCTTGATTTGTTTAAGTTTTGTTGACCTAGATGAAATGACACTAAGTCTTCTATCAAGTTCGTCCCACAAAAGTTGATTTCTATCTGTTTCGTGCACACTAAGCACATAATTGATTTCTATGGCTGCCAATTGGTTTTCAACATTTATAGTAACTGCTAATATTTTCTTAGGAGCTACCATCTAAACATGACATGCAACTTATTAATTTTAAATGATTTGAAATGCATCTATGTTTTGGTTGTTTTATTTTTATTTTGTTTTTGTTTTCAAAAGGTTTAAAATGCATTCACGTCGGGTTCACCAAAATGTATCGCTCCAAATTTTTCACACCCTTACCTTCAGGCTATAGGATCCATGCCCGGAAGGAGGATGGGAAAAGGATGGCACGGTACCTCGGATTGAGAGGCCTTGCGAAGGTCCCGCCTCTCAAGGGAGGTGTATTATGGTGATTTTTCGACGGATGGTGGGTTCACCAGGAAACATTTAATGGCAGTTTCCACGCCTAGGTTGGGAATGTGTTTGATGTGTTCATTTTTATCCTTAAACATCCATGTCCTAGGTTTGGCCAAAATGCATCTAAGTTATTCTATATGAAGATGCAGATTAAATGAATACAGAAAATAGAATTAAGACAAAAAATAGAGAAATTAAGCAATATTAAAAGAAAATACCTGATCCGGATGTCTGATGAAGATTCTGATTCTTGAAGCAGTCAAGATCGCCTCTGATTTGATAGGATCATCTACTATCAAACAAGATCATCTGAGATCTGACGAATTCATCAGGCAAATTCGTTAAAGACCTACAAACAGAGAAATAGGTGCAAAACACAAAAAATACAACTATTCTAACAAAGGGAAATAGTGTAAAATGATAATAACAATATCAAACTAAGGATTATGAACAGAAATATGAATGCATCATACTGATTAAATAATAATTATGACTTAATTATGCATTTGATCTAGATGGGTGAACTCCAAGATGCAAGATAACATAAAATAATAAATAAACTAGCTAATTGCAGAATAAAATAGCAGATTGAAAGGAAGAAAATGCAAACTTTGGGCACTGATTGCCTCAATGTTGACTATAGTTGAAATCATCTCGCATTGGTACGAAATCATCTCTGATTCGATAGGATCGCCTCCGATCTGAACAGGATCATCTGCGACGATGTAAGCTTGCTCCGACTGAAAAACACTAAGGTACCTGCAACAAAAATTGAATAGAACTAATGCAAATAACAATTTGGGATGTCTTAATGCGTGTGAAGTCGAGTTACAGGGAATTTCAGCCAGGGGGTGCTAAGGGGAGGGCTTAGGATTAAATAAGCTTAGGAGGGAGGTTAGGAGGTTGGAGATCATCCCTATTTGGGAGATCTCCAACGGGGGAGGGTCTCTAACGACGCAGACACGCTTTTGCCCGGATTAGAGACGCCGTTGGAACAGAAGCTAATTGTGCAAAATTAGTTTAGGGACAAGATCGTCTGGACGTCCTAGCCCAAATGAAATCGTCCGATCTGAGGCGATATCGTCTGATCGGCGACGATATCGTCAAACGGTCAAAACAACCTCTAAAAATGGCACGAGAAAGGAGGAAACGGATTACACGATGGTTAACGGGCGGTTTGGGAGGTTAAAATTTGAATTTGAATTATTTACTAGAGTGAATGTAATTACTAAGGTTTTACTGCGCCAATTTTAGGGTGCTACAGGAACTATGGACTTTGGGCTTTGGTATCCCAAAGGTGATGATTTCACCCTCATAGCTTATACATATGCAGATTAGGCAGGCAGTATTGATGACAGGACAAGCACTAGTGGTGGAGCATTCTTTCTTGAAAAGAGTTTGGTTTCTTGGCTAAGTAAGAAACAACCTTCAGTTTCCTTATCTACAACAGAGGCTGAATACATAGTAGGAGTGGTTGGGTGTACACAGGTTTTATGGATGAAAACCACCTTGGAGGATTTCAAAGTCAAGCATGAACAACCCATCTCCATACTTTGTGATAATACAAGTGCCATAAGTATTTCCAAAAATTTGGTAATGCACTCAAGGACAAAGCATATTTCCATCAAGTATCACTTTCTAAGGGAGAAAGTGCAAGACAAGCAGGTCAAGGTAGAGTATGTGTCTACTAAAGAGCAGATTGCAGATATCTTCACCAAACCTCTTCCAAGAGATACATTTGAGTATCTAAGGGAGAAATTGGGAGTTGTACTCCCACCCCAAAATTAATCACCTCATCAGGAGGTGGGGGAGGGACTAAGCTAAGAGGCTCATTCTTAGTCCCGAGCCCCAAAGGTGACCCTTTTCCATTGTTGACAAAGGGGTAGATATTTGAGTAAGGGGGAGAGCCTCAAGACAGGGGGAGCTGTTTATGTTGAGTTTTTGTGTTGTTGAGAAGCATGGTTTGCCATCAATGACAAAGGGGGATATTGTTGGCAATTTTGGGTTTGAGATCCTAGCTTCTTGTCTATGAGTTGTCATTGATGTCAAAATGAAATGGCATTAATGTTAAGAGGATGTGTTGGATTCAAAGGTGGAAGATTCCAAGAGAATATTTTTAAGAGAATCCAGAGAGATTCCATTGGCAAGGGTTTTTCATTAAAACCAAACCAGTTTTTATTAAAACCAAGTTGGATAGGGTTTTTATTAAAACCAAGTTAAATGGTTTTTATTAAAACCAATGGAGGTTCTCTTTATTATTTATTTAATTATTTTTTAAACCCTTTTTGAAAAGACTTTTGATTAATTTCGAAATGGTCTTTATTTTTGTCGACGTCAAGGTGTCTTCGAAGAGACTATTTATTCTCCAACTCCTAAGGTTGGAAGGCTAATTAATTCAAAATTCCTCGAATGCAATTTGCGGTGTTTGTGCTCTTTATTCGCTACGATCGAAGGAAGACTAAGCACGTGCGGTTGAAAAGTATTCGAGAGTTTTTTTGAGGGCGAAGTGGAGGGAAGTTCACTTGTGAACTTTGTAGCCCACGTGGGCTAGTGGCAGCGAAGGCTGCTGTTGGGCGCTGCATTGGCGGAGGTCGTCATTTCGAGTCTCGCAGGGGTGCTTTGCTAGAGTAACACACATTTTTATTAAAACGTCTTTATGCCACAAAATTTGGAGTTTCTTGGACAACGATTTATAAGGTGTGATTAAATTTTATGAGTTTTGGCTTTTGTGATTAGAATTGAATAAAAGCTTAGGAGAAATAAGGGCATATTTCTGTAGATGTATTTTTAAGATTATTCTTTGCTATGCTAAAATTAAAAATGGAGGTATAAGGTGTGAGTCTATGATTGTTGATTTATTGGCATGTTATGGTGGTTGTGTTTAAAGAAGTGGAGCTAAAAGGTGTAATAAAGGAAGTTTATATTATTGCTCATTTCTTTTTATTCTAACCCTAACTTGGTTGGAAGTTTGAGAGTTGTGTGTGATGACAACTTGAAGGTTCAATTACCTTCTACTCCAATAAGGTATGGGCACATTCTTCTTATGAGTATGATAGGTGTATGTTTTCTGAAATAAGGTTGGAGTGAAAAGGTATTCTACTAGGTATCCTTTGGCTAGGTGTAAATCCTATTTTCTGGTTTGTTGAAGACTACTTATGCATTGTTATCCTTAAGGAGAGTTTTTGGTGAATGCATAATTTTTGGTTTGAGATAGTGGAAGCTTTGTGCACTAGGGTTTATATTTGTGAGTCTAGCTACTTGCATTGAGTTGGTGGAACCCTTGGTTGGCTATTTTGAGTTTGATGGTTGAGTTGCTTCCATAGAGGTTGTTTGATCAAGTTATTGCTTTACTTGATTCATGATATTGGGCTTACTCCATTGAGTTGATTTGAGCAAGTTATTCTTTGCATTTGGTGATATTGTGTTGGTGGCTGTTTTGTTCAAATATATTTGGAGGAAAAAGGATTTCTACTTGTTTCCTTTTCTTGTGATGATTGGTTGAATGCTTCAAAGTTGATTTGAGTTGAGTTTTGAGATTGGGATTTGAGTATAGAACATATTGAGTCTCTAACAATTCTCTTTATGCTTCTATGAGTTTGACAAATCACATTGGGTCTCTAACAATTCACTTTGTGATTTCATACTAAGAAAGTTTTTCTTGGTGAGCTTGCTGAGTTTTTGGACAGGTTCCAGTGGGGACTTGTGAGCAGTTCTTGGACAGGTTCCAGTGGGGACTTGTGAGCAGTTATTGGACTGGTTCCAATGGGGACTTGTGAGTAGTTTTTGGACAGGTTTCGATGGGGACTTGTGAGAAAATTTGGACATGTCTTAGCAGAGCACTTGTGAGCTAATTTTGATAGTTCTATCAGAGAACATGAGGACAGAGGTGCATTGGTTCTATGAGAAGAACCCGAGGACAGATTTGGCAAGTCTTTGAGAAGGCTTGTATGTATAGGATTGATTTGTTCAAGAGTTGGACAGATCCGATGCGACAAAGGAAGACTTGTATTAGACCGATCGACCGTGTTTGGTACAAGTTGTTGAGCTGTTGTGGACATGATCATAGAAGGCAGAGGTCCGTTAGGCTAAGCATTGAGGATAGGAGGTCTTCGATGGAAAGGAGTTCCACATGCCGGCAAGAGGTAGAGGCAGTTGATCTTCTGAGGGGTCATTTCCAGAGTAGAGGGGAAGGTATCTCATTTGAGCAGAGGCTCATAAATTCTAATTGGGGGAAGGTATCTCCTTTGGGCTGAGGCTCATAAACATTGTAATTGGGAAGGACTCCCAAAGAACATTGAGATAATTTTTAGAGAAAAGTTTTGTGGACGTAGCCCAACCATTTTGGGTGAACCACGTTAAAAATGGGTCTTCAATGTGTGATGCTTTTTGTCTTGATTAATGTTGTGTTGATGCCACTGCTATCTAAAGTTAAAATTATTAATTGGTTAAGTCTTATACTGTTCACCCCCCCTCTCAATATAAGTCCATGTTCTTCAAAATTTAAAACCTATGGTAGACCTCGAGGCAAATCTAGTGATAGACCGAGTGGCAGTCCTAGAGATAATGACCCAGAGACAAACCTAAATATATACCTAGATACAAATTTCTAGAGGTAGATCTATAGGCAGATACAGAGGTAATGTTCCAGAGGTAGATTCACAAGCAGATCCTAAGATAGACCCAGAGGTACACATCCATAGGTACACTTAGATCTAGAGCCAGAGCCATGAGCTAGAGCCAAAGCCAAAGACAAAGCATGAGCTATCATTCTTTTATTTCTCTTCTTCTTATTCACTGTATTGGGGTAGTTGTATACTTTACCCAAATATTGTTGTATGGAGGACGTATATGTATTACCCAAATAATGTAATAAGGGGGGATGCTAGAGTAGTATTACCTAATTTTGTTACTATGGTAGATTAGTTTATTTCTATTTACTTTCTAACTTGGGTTAGTAGTTTATCAATATTTCTTGTGGGCAGATATTAGTGTAGCATATTAGTTTGTTAGGGATATTATTCTTTGGATATTGTTAGCCTTATATATTATATTTATACTCCTAATTATCAAATGCAATTATATCACTTACCTTTCACCAATAATTACCTCTACCTCATACCATAGCCCCACTAGGATACTTCCGCTAGGCAAGTATCATAATACCTCATGTAAATCCTCTCCGAAATACCTCTACAAAATCATCTCTAATATCTTGATGAGTAGAAAAATTTTGATACCCCTTTATTAGAGTACACAAAATCTGGTATATGCCCTCTAATATCACCATCATCTCCCTAGTCAACAAGTGGAAGGTGTTGGTGTGAGGATCCCATAAATCTATAAAAGTAGTCAGGTAGGCTATGTCTCCCATCACTGGCTCTAACTGTGTCACTTGCTTGAGACCAATGGTATCAAGCCATTTCTAATCATCCTATGTTAGTATGTCCCTAGTGGTCTAAAAGAGCGTTAGAAATAAATATCAACTCTTGATCATCTGGCAAGGGCAAGCAAGCTTAAAAAAACAAAATAACAAAAACAACCAAAAAAGGTACCTTTTTTCTTTCAAAATCATGGTCATCGCACCTAGGGGCGATCTCCAAATTGGCAGTCGTCCCACCCAGGTATGGAAACAAATGGCTATCCCACCCAGGGATGGCCACCAGTGGCTGTCCCATCTAGAGATGGCCCCCAACAATGCTAAAAAATGGCCTCCCTGGCCACCAAAAACAAGCTAAAAACCTCATAAAAATACAAAAAAATAAAATAAAATTGCACAAAAATAAAAGGTAAATAAAATAATAATAAATACTACCACTAATAAGGTTCATTTACCAATATTTAGTGTTTTTCGTTGGCAAATGCAAAAATAATTATATTTCCAAATTTAATGAAGTCTAGTAGCAAATTCATCTCTTACCCATATCGCTCTGGCTCCATCACTTGTCAAGTCTAGAGGCTGGATCATGGTGATTGTGGGATGGTTTCAGCAGTGTTCCACTTTGTAAAATATCTCTCCTACTCCTAACCTCTTAATTCCAAGTTATAAGTGTGTAAATCAACTCATTTTGCCAATTTTGAGCTTAAAAAGACCTAGAATAAGCATGGTCACCCCAGGGTAGGACAACCAGAAAATTTGGTGACCGTCCCACCCTAGGACAAACATGAAATTTCCAGCCATCCCACCCTAGGATGACCACAAAAAAATCCAAAAACATAGAATAAAAGGTAAATAAAAAGGCCTCAAATCCACCAAAAACCTAACAAAATTGATAAAATACACAATGGGTAAAGATTGAACCAAATTATTCATTTATGAATTGATAAGTATCTATTTCAATCCCCAAGAAGGCCATTGCAGTTGGACTACTCCATGAGAATGAGGTATTCATTTCCTTTCTTCTATTAAGTATCAACAAAACCATCAAAATCCTAACAAAACTGATAAATTTTACAATGAGTAAAGTTGAAGGAACCCAAATCAATTCATATGGGTCAAGCAACTCATCACTTGCATCATTGGTCATTCCCTTATCGACTCGTCACTTGAGGAGTTAGTTGTAATTAATGAATTCATAATTAAAATCAACACTCAAAATTGTAACTTGCATACATTCAAAAGAATTATTACTAAAGATAATTTCAAGTCCACACTGGGGCACATAATTTAGTACCAATTTCACATAACAAAGTCGTGGTATCCTTGAAGCCTTGGTATCCTTGTCTTATAATAGTCTTATAAGCAAAACAAGGAACCAAGACCAAGTATACTCTAAGCCCCAAAACATATCCTTATAGTGTGGTTGAAAGGTATACCAAAATCAAATTCTTCAAATATGTTAAAAGCAAGGATTCCAAGAATGTATGCTTCATCCACGATGCAGGCATCTAAATTTGGTTAGGTTACCAAACAACCTTAATCTTTTGATTATTTAGTCATCTATTTTTGCTCCATAATGTGTTTCACACAATGCATCCCAAAAAGGGGCACCTATAGATACTAAAATCATGTCAATCCTATTGGACTACCAAGACATACTCTTATAAACACCATATGACCCCCTTTGGCAAACCTCAGGTGTTAAATAGTCATCCTAATCACTTTTGAAAAGTTCTACCCACTTTTGGGAAGTTTTGGGCCATGCATCCATGGTCATCCCACCCTAGGATGGCCACAGTTCATGGTCAGCCTACCCAGGTATGGCCACCAACAACCATCACTAGGTGGGACAACCATGGTTTAAGACCCTTAAAATTCAAAGGTGGGACAAATGGCAATCAAATTCTACCATTTATCCCACCCATTGATTTATGACAGATTTAGGGTGCATCAAATCCATCACAAACCGCAAATTGGAGGCCCAAATTGGAGATGTCTCCCACCCAATGCATGGCAAGGTTTTGAAAAATAGCGGCACCTACCTTGCATGCTCTAACTTGTCCATTTGACCTTGTGCTCTCTTGAGCTATAAAATGGAGTCAATCCACCCAATTCAAATGAGTCTTTGTAATATTTTGCAATGAAGTGCTACCGAGATTCTATCCCACTTTCAATCGCATATTTCTTGAAATCTCCATCAATAAAATGATATTCCTAAGTGATACCAAATACGTAAACCCATTCCAAAACCCACCTATTTCAGTAAATTATATCCTAAAATTCGATGAAAACACCTCTAGGAATAGTTCGAACTAGATCCCATAGGAATTGGTGGTAAAAACCACCAAGTTTGGTGGTCATCCCCACCTGGGACAGTTAACAGTCATAATTGGAACACCCAGGGATGGCCATGAATCTACATACAATTTCATCTCAATTTCAGCATAGATCATTTCTAGATTAGAATATATGCATCATACTAGGATTTGGTGCAATTTTGAGTAGTTTTGCACCTTCTATTAGGATTTTCACTTCTAACAATCACAATTGGAACACCCAGGGACAACCATGACCTCTGCATCTAATTTCATTTCTATTTTAGCATAGATCATTTCTAGAGTATATTATATGCATTATACTAAGTTTTGGTGTAATTTTGAGTAGTTTTACACTGTCTATTTTGCTCTTCATATTCACTATTGCATGCATATCTCTACTTTTATTTCAATCCACACATGCTATTAATGAATTTGAGTTCTTTGTGTGTATATCTAGGTATTTTAGTGCACAAGGAAGAAGCTACAAGTTCGAATATATATAAATCATCGTAGTGGTATCGAAAACCCTCTATTCAATTCGTGAGTGCGAGGAAGGCACTGAAGTGCATCTTGAGTCTTTGAAAGGATTAAATCCTTTCGACACCTTGTAATGATGTATCAATTCAAATCCCTCAAGGGGATGCATTGTAACCATGGATTATACAAATTGATTAACATAAAGAGGACCCCATTTCTTTTACTTATTTGTTATCATGATTACATTAATATCTCTTTTTAGTGCATAGATCAATAAATGCAACTCATTTTCCCTTGCTAGATGCATCATTTTTTCTACTCTACACCCTCACATATTGTCATTTTTTATCTACTCATGTTAATCCTACCAAAAACATCAAATCAATCACTAGGTTCTCAAAGGTTGCTTCCTTCATAAAAGGTTGTTCTCTTTTACTTGTTTTCACAAAAATAATCAATCGTCAGGTTCTAAAAGGTTGCATCCTTTGTAAAATGTTGTGCCTTTTACCTCACTTTCATAAAGTAATCAACTATTATATTCTCAAAGGTTGTTTCATTTCTCAAATATTGCACCCTTTGCCTAGATTTCTCAAAATAATCAATTGTCATATTCAAAGGGTTGCATCCTTTTTCAAAGGTTGCACCATTTGCCTATCTTTCTAAAAACAATCAATTACTAGGTTCAAAAGGTTGCATCCTTTGTCAAAGGTTGCACCATTTTCCTAGCCTTCTCAAAACAATCAACTTTCATGTCCTCAAATGTTGTGTCCTTTGTCAAAGGTCGCAACCTTTGCCTCACCATCACAAATTTTCCTTGCAAATGGCTCTAAATTCCTTTGGTCATCTTTTACTTTTCCCTTAGCATAAACATTGTTCTCACCAAGAAGAAATCATTCAAATTATTAAATTGATCAGGTTTCAACAATTAGAAATTCCTTAGCAAAGGCACCATTCATTTGGTCAAATTTCCAAAAACCTACAATTCTTTTTAAAATTCCTTAGAAAATCTCCATTCATTTGGTTAAGTTTCCTAAAACCACAATTCTTTTTAAACATCTATTAGAAAAGGCACCATTAATTTTGTCAAATTTCCAAAAACAACAATTCTTTTTAAAATTCCTTAGCAAAGGCACCATTCATTTGGTCAAATTTCCAAAAACTAACAATTATTTTTAAAATTCCTTAGTAAGGGTACCATTAATTTGGTCAAATTCCCCAAAACTACAATTCTTTTTAAACATATCTTAGAAAAAGCACCATTCATTTGGTCAAATTTACAAAAATAAACAATTCTTTTTAAAATTCCTTAGCAAAGGCACCATTCATTTGTTCAAATTTTTCAAAACCATAATTCTTTTTAAAAATATCTTAGCAAAGGCACCATTCATTTGGTTAGGTTTCCTAAAACCACAAATATTTGTAAAAATATCTTAGCAAAGGCACCATTCATTTGGTCAAGTTTACAAAAACCAACAATTATTTTTAAATCTCTTAGCAAATGCACAATTCATTTTGTTATCCTTCACACTTTAATTTCACTTAAAAAGGCACCAAAGGCTCCAAACCCCTCTGGTCAAGATAAAATTTCATTTCAAAGGTACCAAAGTCTCCAAATACCTTTGGTCAAAATTCAATTTTATTTCAAAGGCTCCAAATGCACCAAACCTCTTTGACCAAATTCAACTTCAGGAGACTAGGTGTTTCAAATCTATTTCATGATTGGGGAGGAGTTAATACTCCTTATAATCAACCCAATTTTTTATCTAGAATAATTTGTATTCCCTAAACTAATTTTAAAGGAATAGAGGAACATGAACCCCTCAATATCATCTATCTTCATGCATTCTATGTCTGATACCACAACCAAATATTTCACATTCTTGTACATTCTACATCAATAATATATATATATATATATATATATATATCACAAACAAAATACAAAAATAATAACAACAATAATAAAAACATAAACAACCAAAACACATTCAATGGCAATTCTCAATTTCATTAATTTATTTTTCTTTATATAGCCACTTAACGTAAGTGGCTCGAGAATTCAACACCACCATTTATTTATTTGCATTCTTATTATATTTTCTTCTAATATTATTTTTTTCTAACTTTCTATTCTTATCTCCTCCATTAAATTCCTATCAATGGTGTATGGTCACACAATAGCAGCTACATACCTTCGATTGGTTCTATTATCCTCTCTCCTATTTTTTTTTTTAATTCCCTCTTTTTATTTCTTTCTTTCTATGCAGGTTTCGTAATAATTTTGTATGGTCATGCATGAGCAACTACATACCTTTTATAGATACCTTTCTCCTTATTTTCCTTTCTCTCTCTCTCATCTCTCTTCTTCTCATTCTTCTTCTTCTATCATTTTCCTTTCTTTTTCATCTAATTACTTCTCTCGCAAAAATTTGTGCTTCTTCTTCATTATTTAATCATGTTGATACCACAAAATATTGGCATTCAATTTTATTTTTCATATTTATACATTACTCAATAAAGTTCCTAATGTGTTAACTTGGTCAACTTTTGGATGCACAAATTTGTGTTAACCTATCTCACTTATTTTTCTTAGTCAATGACACATTGGTCATATGTAAGTTCATGTCCATAGGCATTAATTCATTTCATATTATTATGCATACCACTCACTTGTATTTCTCTTTGTCATGTTGTCATGTCAATTAGCTTTTACATAAGCACCCATCATCTTACAAAAATAAAAAATAAAAACCAATGAAAATTTAAACATACACTAGTTAGTGCAACTATAGTGATGTTCAATCCTATTCTTATGTTGCTTGGTAATGGAAATGTTTTATGTTATTCAAACATTCTTAGTTGATCCAATCAACCTTTATTGAACATCATCAAATTCTAAAGCACTTCAAGCCTTCCCTTGGCCAACTTGAGTTCTTTCTCGGACCAATCACAACATCTAACATTAAAACAAATTTAGGATAGGGAAGATAACACCTTGAGTACGTTGGCCACCTAGAAAAAGTTACCTTGCTCATCCTATCATTTGTATAATCCAACCTTGAGGATCAAAAAAAGGACAAGCTAGAAAAAGAGAGAAGAAAATAAAAAAGAGCACCATAGATTGAAAAAAATAAAAGAGCATTACCAAACAACTTGAATACTTGATATCCTTAGGAAATTTAGATGACTTCACTGGGGCTATAGATGCCTAGCTAGCAGTGGAGATTCTTTGATGGATCATAGGGCTAATCCCCATCAAGACTATAGATGCTTGTTTGGAAATGGAGTGTACCTTTCGAGTGGAAACATGTCTATCACATTAGCAACTTATTTTGTATGAACCAATGCACACTTATGGATGAGCTATCTTAACTAGCTAAGTTTATAATTGGTTATTCCAACCTCACTCAAAATAGATAAATGAACATCATTGCACACACACTAGACCATGATAGGCATAATCTTAGACAAGATAGTCAATATTTATGCAAGATATTAATTGACTACTAGATGAGTTTAATTGTTCAAAATATGGTGTTTGACTTTATAGAAATTATTCTAATATTGAAACTCAAAGAAAAATGAATGAACAACATCATGGCTAGTTCCACCAAAATAGTTTTCTCTTCATTAGATTCATACATTGTCCAAGTATCAGGTTGTTAGAATCACTATGCATAGTCATTATATGCATATCAAAACCATCATCTACATAGCCTACTCATGATAATTTAGATTCACATTCATCATACACATTGTATGTTAGCTTACCTCATTTTATATTAATATGTTTGTGTGAGTGTTAATGTATCATTGATTAATCAAAACCATTTGAGATGGTTTCATTCAAATACATACATCCAAAATTTGATTAAATAACATATGTGAGTCCAAATAATATAAATCAATAGATGAATAATCATCCATTACATAATCATATTGCATCCATATTATCTACCATGTCATTTCTATATACTCACAAAAAAAGATCAAAAACATCAAAAATAAAGAAACTCAAAAACATCAAACATCCCAAAAAATAAAATAACAATTAATTAAAAAAACTCTAAAAATATTTTTACAAAATATTATATTACATATTTATCACATCATACAGCATATCATATGCAACTCCTACATAAGCCCACTCCACTCGAGGAATACAAAGACATCTATAGTTGTTTGACCAATTTCATTGAAAGAGGGATTCCATTATGGAATATCCTTATTGTATCATTCATGGCATATTTGTAAAAGAGCAACACTTGTAACCCCCCTTTGAATATTAATTGTAAAGCAACAATTTTCTTGTACTTCAACTTTATCAAACCAAGGTGGCATCCTAAGGTTTTATACATTATAGATCTAAGAATCTGAAAGCATGAGATTCCAAAAGTAAAAGAAACACTAAGATGCAATGTAAACTGACTAGCTTGATGCATGAAATAACACGAATATAATCAAATGAAAAAGCCGAAGCACAACCCTTTTTATTAATGTGATTCTAACTCGGTTACAATACATCTCCTCCCTTTTTAAGGGCTAGGAGAGTTAGCATGTTTCCATTACAAAAATTGCATAGTGGTCTTCTTCCGCATGCCCACATTTGAAACGGGTGGGCCAGAGTGTTGCCGTCGCTTGCGATAATGAATCCTTGCTTGCTGCTTCTTCTGTGATCAAAGAAACAATGAAAACATTAGTAGCACCTGTAACAAGAAGATATATCATTTGACTTTAGAAATAAATAAGAAATGCGTGCAAAAAGATTGATTAATCTGCACTCTGACAGAGACTCGAAAACATCACTAAAAGTTGCTGCCAGCAGAAAAATCGGTGAAACTAATCACTGTTACCTGCAAATTAGTGAAAAACCAACAGTGTAGAATGTAGAATGTAATGCAATATGTCTTCGATAAATATCTTCTAAAATCTAAACTAGACGTAGAGCGTAATGCAATATATATATATATATATATATATATATATATATATTCGAACAAAAAGCATAATCTATTTAAACACTGTTAACTGCAGGATATATTCGAAAACAACATAAATTAAATTAAAACTAAGAACGTGCGTGGGGTGCCCAAGCGGGCCGCCCCCGTTAAAACTTGATTTCAACGCCAATCCACTAAGGAAGGGCCCAAAATCTCTTAGATTGTGATGTCGTCAAATTGATGGATTGTTGTGATCCAGTGTCGGGTTTAGGTCCGATTCATGCTTCCAAAAACCACTCACTAACCTCTCTTGCGAAAGAGATTAAGAGTGTAGAATAAAATGAATCCGTAAGGAATGCAATCGGGTCTCTGGTTTAGCAGCACTTCGTTGTTTTTAAAAATGCTTGTCAACTTGTCTTTTGGGTGGGAAAATCCACCATTTTATAGACCCACGGGGTCTCTTTGGAAGGGTACGCAGGGATGCCACATGGCGGCCATGCCTTCCCAAGAGGGAGGAGACTCCTCCCTAACTTGGGCTTACATGACTGCCCTTGTGACAGTCTGCTAACTGCCAATCTGCCCACCTACGCGCGCATGCACAAGCAGCGGCAATAATTGACTGTAAGAGCTGCCACTCATTTTAATGTCCGCCTTCGATGGTTAAAAATCTGCCTTTGATGTTTTAATGTTTGCTTTTAATGTTTTAATGTTTTGCTTTTAATGTTTTAATGTTTGCTTTTGATTGGTTAACGTCTACTTATTTTAATGTTTTGTTTTTTATTATTTTAATGTTTTGTTTTTGCTTAACTGTGAAGTTCTTGTCGCGATATCGCGACGTCGCGATATCGCGACACCAACAGGGGAACAAGGCGCAGCGGCTGGAGCTGTCACGATATCGTGACTGTCACGATATCGCTACTGTCACGACATCATGATATTCCGACGTCGCGACCATCACGACGTCGCGACAGCGTGACGTCGCGGCCGTCGCGATATCACGACCGTCGTGATATCATGGTCATGCGATGTTGTGACTACCGTGATATTATGACCATCACGATATCGCGACAGCACGACGTCACGACTATCACGATATCATGATCGCGCGACGCGCGACGTCACGATTGTCACGATATCACGATCGTCGCGATATCACGATCGTCGCGATATTGCGACAGCGTGACATCATGATCGTCGCGATATCGCGACCGTCGTGATATCGCGACAGGCAACAATTTTTGCCTAAGTGTCTCAAAAAGCAATTTTTGCCTAAGTGTCTCAAAAAGCAATTTTTGCCTAAGTGTCTCAAAAAGCAATTTTTGCCTATCATGTAACCAAAGCACTATCATGTAACCGGATTGGTACCTTCCAAAATTGCTGTGTAAGTGGCTAGGACCACTGTTTGACCTCTGAGGGCTGCCCTGAAGGCTGTGTGTCAATACGATCAGTGTTTGTAGTCACATAATCGGATTGGTGCTGTTTTGGTGTCTACAGATGCCCCTTTTTGGGAAGCGCTGCGAGTGACGCAGTGCTGAGCAAAAATAGATAACCAAAGCACTAATGATTAGGGTTTCTTGGTAACCTAACCAACTTTTGATGCCCCAAGTATGGAAAGGGCATGCATTCTTGAATCCTTGCTTCCGACGAGCTAAGGAATTTGATTTCAAGTGTTAACCTATTTTGGTGAGGTGTGACTTGAGCTTGGACATTGATCACCATGATTAGGCAAAGGGCGTAACCTTTTGTCCACAGGGGAACCTTGTGTTCATGCTTCGGGAATGCCAAGTGTTTGATCAATTTGATTGTTGCTTGTTTATTGCCCCAAGCAGGAGCATGATTGTCTTTGTCAATGATTCTTTGAATGCATGTCATTGCTTTGATTGGGTGTGTGTTTGTTGATTGGTGACTAAGTGTGACTACTCCCTCAAGTGACGAATCGATGAGGGAATGACCTTCATGAGAAAAGCAATGAGTCGCTTGACCCAAGATGACTTAGGTTAGGGTGCCTTCAGATGTTTGTCCATTGAAAGCTTAAGCAAGTTCCCGACATTTGGACCTATTTTTGGTGGGTGTTAACCCTTTTGGTGATGCCATAATGGGGTGAAATCATCAAAAACCCATCTTCCCGTGGAGCGGTCCGGCTATGGTAGCCTTCTTGGGGAAGTAGGAGAGTGACAATTTGAGCCCCGACATCGATTTTTTTATGCCAAGAGGTTAAGTGCAAGAGCACTTGTGTCCGGAAATGCTTATTGCTATGTTTTTGTGTTGCATTTTTGTGATGTTTTTGTTGTTTTGATTTTTTTTTTTTTTTTGTGTATATGTCATGATTTTATGTTATGCATAATGATTGATGTTGATGGATGCATGCTACTTTATATTGATGTATGCATATGGTATGATAAATGTGATTGTTGTATGTTGATTTATTTCGATGGATGCATATGTTGTGATGAATGCAAATGTTTTTGATTTATATGTGATATGCAGAAATGTAATGGATGAATAGAATTTGTGATGTTTGGCTATGGCACCATAGACTATTTAGGACTTTGTGATTTTGTTTTTATGCGATTGCTGTAGTGGATGACTTTGTATGTATACATGTGGTTTTTCTTTTTTTTGTATTTTTTTATGGTATTGTAAGGATGAAAAGTAGCGCAGCTTGGTTTAGAAATGTAGCTAAGGTTTTCTGAGACTCAAACGGTTTTAACTTACTAGCCATGACTGTACTTTATCTTACAAGACTTTTGAACAAGGTATGAATCGGACTTGTTTTTGACCAAGCTATTTCACATCCCTGTGTGTGCAATTGAGTTCATTTATGTGGTATTTTTCAAGATACCGCTAGTGCCATATGGGCTTTCAACCGAACCTGTACTGAGGATCACCTAATTAGCTCCACTAACTCCTTTGTTGTATTTAGTTAGATTAATTTGTGGTGTTATCCAGGATACCATAAGCTAGCTCATCCTTATGCAAACATTGGTCTGCACATACACAAAGCGAATGTGACAGACATATCGTCATGCGGGTAGGATACCACCATTGCCAGATAGGCTATCAACCAAACCTGTAATGAGGATCACCTAGATGGTTTTCGAATGCTGAGAATTCTAGGGATTCAAGTTCAGGATATTTGTTGGCTGAATGATTTAGAAAGTTGGTCGTCTATATAGTGATGAAAATCACTGTTTATTTTCTATTAATTCTTTTTGAGCAAGGATTTTGAATAGTGGTGATAACCACTGTTATTTGATTTTGTATTTTGAGTATTGTGAGTTTGGGCTTGTGAGTGGCCTTGATCCTTGTGGCCTTGGGGACGACTATGCATCCTTTGCAGGGACATGTAGTACGAATCCTTACGACGTTGGGAACCAAGGGGGTGATGGAGATTATGGAGCAAGGGCATTGATCTTTTAGGCCTTGGGGATGACTACCCATCCTGGTTAGGGGCGGATAGTACGAATCCTTACAACTTGGAGACCAAAGGTGAATGGAAAGTGTTAGGATGATGATTTTTTGGAATTTTGTTCGTGAATGGCATTGATCCTTTTAGGTCTTGGGGATGACTACCCATCCTTGGCAGGGACGTGTAGTACAAATCCTTACAACTTTGGGAACCAACTATGATTGGGATTTGGTAGTGGTGAAAACCACTGTATATGGAGGTGAATGGATAGGAAAGAGCTTGTCCTTTTGTCAATTCTCAGCATTCTAGAACCATTCGCACAAGGGGATGAGCAAGATAACCGTTTCACTTATGGTGACCTGGATTACTACGTAGGTTTCATCTTTCGTTCACACAACTTGGGAATTTTTATGTGTTTTAATTTGTGTTGGGATGTTACGTAACAAGGCGTATTTCAAGTGTAACTCTACCTTCATAAAATCTGTCTGACTCGATACATTACATGGCTAAAGAGCAAAATGATGACTAAATCACGAAAACTCTTGATACATTAGAAGACCACTGACTCTAGTGTGGTAAAAAGCAATGCATGGTGTTTTTGTTGTTTTGTAAAATGGAAAAGTGTGGAACAAGATGGACTAGCAGAGCAATTACAACCTATGGTGCCTTTGACCCGTACGACCACAAATATGCAATGTATGGATGCAATGCTTTAATGCAACTATGTATTTTTGTATTTTTGATGGATTGATTTTTGTGAATATGAAGATGAAGTGCGAGAAGAGCTCTCTATTGATGAATTTGAGTATGCCTAGAAATGAGATGCAAATTTTTGTTGTTTTTGATGATTTTTGTTGTTTTTGAATTTTCTTGATTTTTGACCAAGCGATTGTGGAAATCCTTGGAGCATTTTGGGATTGACCAAGCGATTTTAGGGATCCTTGGAGCATTTTTGGGATTGACCAAGCGATTTTATGGATCCTTGGAGCATTTTTGGGATTTGACCAAGCGATTTTATGGATCCTTGGAGCATTTTTGGGATTTGACCAAGCGATTGCAATAATCCTTGGAGCATTTTTGGGATATGGCTCTCTTAGATATGAAATGGTCACAAATGACTGATATTCAAGGGTTTTGTTTCCTTGATACCATCAAGAGAAGCTAGCCGGTACGTCCCGGGTCCTATTTTGCTATCAATGACATATGGACCTAACCAATTTGCCGCAAATTTGTCCCTTAGGTGGGATGGCAAACTGGAGTTCTATTGGTTTTCCTTCAAAACCAAATCACCAACCCGAAAGTCCCTGAGTGAACTTTCATGTTGTAAGCTTTCTTAAGTCGCTCTTGATAAATACATAAATGCTCGAGAGCATTAACGCGTCGTTCATCAAGCAACGTAAGCTGGTCTAACCGGGCTCCGTCGCACGGAGTCATCATCGATGAACTCCTGCATTGATATGCGCAGGGAAGGAATCTCCAACTCTAGAGGCATGACCGCCTCGGAGCCATACACGAGCGAAAATAGAGTGGCCCTAGTGGGTGTCCGAATGCTAGTGCGATAGGCCCATAGGGCAAGTGGGATTTGAATGTGCCAATCCTTATGACTGTCTGCGACGATCTTTTTAAGGATGGCAACTAGCATTTTGTTTGACGCCTCTGCTTGCCCATTCGCCTATGAATAATAGGGTGTCGAAAAGCTGTGCTGAATCTTGTACTTTATGGTCAAAGCATGCACATCTTTGTTCTTGAAAGGCATCCCATTATTCGAGACTATTTTGGATGGAATACCAAAACGACATATGATGTTATGCAAAATGAACTCCATAATGTGGGGTCCTATCGTAGAGGTAAGCGAAACTGCTTCCACCCACTTGGTAAAATACTCTGTGGCCGTTATGATAAACGTGTGATGGCCTGACAATGCAGGGGAGATCTTTCCAATTAGATCGAAGCCCCACTACGAGAATGGCCAAGCATACTGGACTGTCTGCAAGGCCTGAGAAGGTACGTGCATCAAATTGGCATGATGTTGACACTTCACGCACTTCTTGACATAGGTGCAACAATCTCGCTCTAAATATGGCCAATAATAGCCCATGCAAAGAATGCGCTTTGCAATGGCCATACCACTAAAGTGGCCACCACATGTACCATCGTGCGCTTGGGTGACTGCCCAAGTGGACTCTTGCTAGTCCAAGCAACGAAGAAGGATTCCTTCATAGCTACGACGATACAAAATGTCTCCTATCAAGACATACTTAGCCGCTTTCTGCTTGAGTGCTCGTTTTGCGACATGAGTCAATCCAAGCGGGAGATTACCTAACTTGAGGTAGTCTCTAACGGGTAAATACCAGTCTTGTTGATCAGAAACCTCGATAGTATGAATAACCAATCCCTCCTGAAGTTCATCCCTAGCGAATGTTGAATGGGATAGAACCTGTAAGAATAGTGTTGTGTTGCTATTAATGGGAGTAGGGGAGAACAAGGACCCCCAGTTAGTGTGTTTCAGATGATCTTGGATTCGAGAGAACTTATCCAAGGATGGTTCAATCTGGATCATGTGGATTCCTGGCATCAAGTCTGAGCTTGCACGCTCCATCATGGATTGTGATAAGGTTTTGACTTGAATGGTTGTCATATCATCGGAAAGGTCTTGCGGAATTAGTGACCCCAAGGAGGCCATTGTGTTCGCAAAACAATTTGATGATCGAGGGAGTGCCTCGATGTCATACCACTCAAGTTTTGCCAGAATTTGTCCACAAGGGCTTTATAAGCCCGCAGAATCGGGCATTTGCATTGATATACCCCTTTGACTTGATTGACTATTAACAATGAATCACCAAAGATGTTCAGTCGTTTGATGTTCATGGTGATTGCTGTCTGAAGACCTAGGAGCAAGGCTTCATACTCGCATTATTGTTGGTGCATGGGAAGTTTAATTTAAATGATAGGGGCATTGGAGCGCCCTGTGGTGTGAAGAATACAATTCTTGTGCCACCACCTTGCTCACATTTAGAACCATCGAAGAATAGGGTTATGTCAGCCTATGACTCGTGCTCATTAGAATCTGGCGATTCTGAGACATGGAAGACCCCATCATCGGGTAGTTCTATGACCAGAGGCTGATCGTCTTCAAGAGGAGCCTCTGCTAGTTGATCGGCTATGACTTGTCCTTTGATAGATTTTTTTCCAATAAACTCAATGTCAAATTTCATCAACAACATGATCCATTTTGTCGTGCGACTACTATGATAAGTACGACTCATCATGTATCGCAATGGATTCTCCTTAGACACAACATATGTAGTGTTGCTCAACATGTAGTGGCATAGCTTTTTGGTAGCAAACACCACTGCCAGGCAGAGTTTCTCAACGTATGCATAGTTAAGTTCATAACCGACCAGGGTGCGGCTAAGATAGTAAGTAGCCTGTTCCTTGTGAAGTTCATTCTTCTAGGCTAACATGGCGCCCAATGCCACCTCAGTAGCTGAGATGTATAAGTAGAATGGCACTCCTGGTCTAGGTGGTGCCAATACTAGCAACGAAGCCAGGTATTGTTTGATTTTGTCAAAGGCTGACTGGCACTCATCATCCCAATGAAATGTAACCCCCTTGTGCAATAATTTGTTCATGGGTCGACACTTGTCAAATAATTGTGCTATGAAGCATTTAATTGACGCGACCTTTCCATGTAGACTTCTGAGCTGCTTGATAGTAGTTGGGGGAACCATTTCAAGGATTGCCTTGACTTTCTTTGGGTCCACCTCGATTCCTCACTTTGAGACTATGAAACCCAAGAGTTTTCCAGATGTGACACCAAATACGCACTTCTTGGGGTTTAGTCTAACTTTATGCTCCATGAGGCGATCGAGGATCTTGCTTAAGTCATCGATATGATTTGAGCGCAAAAGAGACTTGGCTAATAAATCATCCATGTAATCTTCCAAATTTTTGTGCATGTAATCGTGGAAGATATATGTCATGGCACGTTGGTAGGTGGCACCAGCATTTTTAAGGCCAAAAGGCATGACCTTATAACAAAATTTCCCCCAAGGTGTTGTGAATGCCGTTTTTAGTTGGTCTTCAGGATTGATACGAATCTGATTGTATCCTGAGAAACCATCCATGAGGGAGAGCATTTCGTGACCTGCTATAGCGTCTACCAACGCGTCGATGCTCGACAAGGGGAAATCATCCTTAGGACTCGCTTTGTTTAGATCTCAAAAATCGATGCATATGCGAATCCTCCCGTCGGGCTTCTTGACGGGAACCATGTTGGACAGCCATGGTGGATAATCCATGCAGATGACAAACTGTGCATCCAACAGCTTTTGCAATTCGTATTTGACCATCAAGGCCACTGTTGGGTGCATCTTACATAGTTTTTGCTTTACAAGCTTGATTGTCGGATCAAGCGTTAAATTATGCATGACTAGCTGCGGGTCTAGTCCTGGCATATCCCTGTATGACCATGCAAAAACCTCCTTCTTCTCTTTGAGAAGGGCAATGTAGTTGGCTTGCTCTTCAGGGGAAAGACTTACCCTCAGCTTGAGAATCTGTGGATTCATTGGATCTATGTCGATATCTACATTAGTCGTCTCCTCGACTGACATGTGGGATCCGTCCTCCAACTGATGTGGAGTCGGGATCAAATGGATATCATTAGCTGAGTTTAGATCTACGTTTGGAACCTCGGGTTCCTCTTCAGCCTAAAAAATATCCTGAGTTGTCCTTGGGGTAAAATGAGGCATTTCATCAAAAGGCCAGTACTCTGATGGTGATAAAGGTGAATTGACGCGATCCCAGTCGATGGCATCTATGTCTAGATGCAATGACCGTGCTGGATCGATCGGATTGCGGATGGGTGCGGTCAAATCAATGGAGATCATGTGGATGGAATGAATTTGGTCTCCATTACTACGGGTATGATACCTTGAACCTTTCGGATGCTCCCTATACTCTAGATCTTGATCTAAGGGAACGGGCACAAACGGATCGGCCCTATGTGCGAATAGGAGGACAGGGTCTTCCCTCGGCACTGATGTCATGATAGGGTCTCAAGGTGGACGGTGCTCATCGTGAATTTGGAGCCATGGATCCAACACTTGGTCCCACCCCGCTGGGTCTACCCACCATTCATGCCCTAACCTTATGCCCATCTGTCCCATCAGATCCTCATGAGTTAAAGGGTGATTATGCCATCACGCATGATTGAGATAGTTCATCTCAGTCTCATCTTCTGAATCACTTTCGAAGATCCAAAAATGTTCATTCTCTTTAGAAACTGTTACTTGCGACATTGAGGGTTCTCCTTGTTCTAGCAAATTAATCTAGTCCCATTGCGGTTGTTCCACTCTTGGTGGAGGGACCTGATTCTCTTGACACTGTATTGACTCAACTGGAACCTCTAAGGGGAACAACTTCAAAAAGATGTCCGGACACCATTTATGTTCTCTTGGGGAATTAGTGTCCGAACTTTCACCTCTCTCTAGCAAAGGAGAGGGATTACTGATGTTTCCAAGGGTGTTTGTTGACCATGGGAGGTAATCTCCCAATGTATATTCTGTATTTGGGTTGGCATAAGGATCTGATGCCAATCCACCCTTGTTGCCTATTTCTAGGCCTTGCATATTTTCTACCAAGATGTCTAAGGGCAGGGGGTGGTTGAACCCTACTCCCGACTTATCATATGGCATATGATATCTTGGTTGGCAAAGGACACGCATCCCTTACTCATATCTGCCTAGCCCGTATCCATGCCAATTGCATTGGCCGAGATATCTTAGAGCAAAGTCCGGGTTTGACAGATAGTTGATATTTTTAGCAAAAGGCTCTTCGTCTTCATCCTTTTGCTTGCATGGTTCAAGACCATGATCAAGGCCCCCATACACAAAATTTTTCTGGTTTGGTGGGTAACCTAGAGGAACAACTGTTCCTATGGGAAGGCGAGGTCTCCCCATGTCCTGTACTGATTCTAATGCGGGCGTTGCCACAACATTCTGCACTAAATACTCCCCAGGCCCGTACTGGCCATTTCAACAATGATTGTTGATGCTTGGGAGGGAGGGAACGGGAGTCCTTCTTGAGTCCATTCCATGTTTGGTGGGTTAGGAGTCTCAGCTTCCGTTGTGCTAGGTATTTCCTTTGTTGATACCGTTGATATTGTTGGCAACCCCTCTTCTAGGGGCTGAGCCTCTTCCAGGATCTGTTTTCCCTTGTCCTTCTATTTAGCCATGATAGGCGGTGTTGGTAGTGAAGGAGCAGATGATGAAGACTCACCTAGCTGGGATTTTGATGATTTGGTCACCAGTGGTGCCTGCGGTATTGGACCCTGTTTAGATGGATTTAACTAGAAATCCAAATGCATTGAAGGGAGGGTCGATTGAGGCATTAATTGCATCGCATTGCAATACTTGAAGGGTTCTAAGTCCATCGGGACTACATGTATTTCTCCTTCAAATGCATACTTTAGGCACTGGTGAGCGATCGAAGGGACACACTTCATGTCCCTAATCCATGGCCGCCCTAGCAATATATTGTAGGCCATCTCGCCTTCCAACACATGGCACAATGTTGGTATTGTCTTTTGTCCTACCTGGACAGGCAGAACAACTGTGCCGACTGTCGAGCATATTGCATCGTTGAAAGCTCGTAGTGTGTATGTGGAGGCTGTGATATGAGAGGCTGGTAGCTTCAAATTTTTTAGTGTTGCAGTGGTAATGATGTTACTAGACGAGCCAGTATCTACCAACACTCTCTTGTACGGGATCCCATTGACCCACGCGATAATGTGCAGGGGTGGATCTGTCGTGTCATTCGATATTGTTTTGACTTCATCCTCTCTGAAGGTAATGACCGGCTCCGTACATCATTTCACATGTCCCACGAAGTTGTTGAAAGAATTTGCTTCGTGAGGCTGTAATTCGATGGCTTTTAAAATTTCCATAAGAGCTTCCCTATGAGGTGTTGACTGTTGAATAAGCTCGTAAATGGAAAGCCTAGCCGATGTGGTTTGCAAACTCTATGTGAGTTTGGTCCGTATCGTGACCTCGGGTCTAGGCGGAGGCAACTGCACAGGGTGTTGTTGAGGCTACGACGTTGTTGGAACTTCCCTTGTAGCTACCTCGGGGGCAACTCCTGGGTACTTTTTGTTCCTGGTCACTATGCTGATCATTCCCACAAATCCTTGCATGGGAAGATTCTGTCGCACCTCATTAACCTAGAGAGTTTTTGCTTGTGCCTCGTGGGTAGGAAAAGGGTCCTTGAATACCCCCATTTGTTGATTATTTGGCGCTATGGGGTTGTCCATGGCCAATGTTTTATTGTCGATCAAATCTTGGATTAATCCTTTGAATTTCCAACATCCATTCAAGTCATGTCCCCTTCGCCTATGGAATCTACAATATAATTCCTCTCTGTATCCCTTAGGCTTGGGAGCGTTAGGATCTACAATTTAGATTTTTGGAAGGGTGACTAAATTTGCCACTGACAAGCGGTCAAATAGGGAGTCCCTAGACTCCGCATAAGGGGTGAATTGTCGCCTAGGGCGACGCTGCTGATTCTGCTCCTGTTTTTTATTATCTCTTTCATAACTAGGAGGCACTGCCTAGTAATTAGCCTTTTGAGGCTGTATTTCTTGCACAGGCTTAGGGACATTTATCGCAACTTGATTAACCATAGCGGGTTGTGATTGCATAGTCCCGATCTTAGTGGTTTTATTCCACTATTTCTTTTTAGGCTTGGCAATTGCGCCCTCACCTATTTTGATCTCTTCTATAACTCTGGCTTGTGCCAAAACTTCTTCTAAACTATCGTATTGCTATAGCAGCAATAGCCCAGAGATTGATTTTAAGCAACTTCGTGCTAACATCTGTGTGAGATCGGACATAGGGGGACGGTAGGGTAGCTTAGAAAGCAAAGCCCTCCATCGATTCCCGTATGCTGCCATTGTCTCTTCCTCATATTGCTCGAGGCTGGCCAGATCACTCAATGATGCCTTCTTCTTTGTGTTGAAGGCAAAGCATTCAAGAAACACATCTACTAATTGATCTAGGTTGTTTATGCTATGTTTTGGTAACTGTGTGAACCAATCCGAGGCAGGGCCTACGAATGTGGTTATGAATTTCCTAAGCAACAATGCGTCATTATCTTGGATGCCGAAGCATTGACTTAGGAATCTTGTGACATGTTCTTGTGTGTCCTCTTCACCTTTAAATACTGCCAATTGAGGCAACTTGAAATGTTTGGGGTAAAGAGGTGTGGGCACTGAGGGATGCACTGGATGACTGCGGAGTTGACGTAACGTGGGCTTTTGATGCCCAGAAGATTTTGTCTCCACAGACTCCAAACGCTCTAATAGCACTTTGTATGCATCGAAATATTTTATTTCTTCCTCTTTTGTTTGCTCCCGTTGTGAGTTATGGGAGACTGAAGGCCTATGGGGGGGTGGTCGAATGGCAGCCCTCCCGCCTTGATGGGGCATTTCGGCCCATTCTATTTTTGGTTCATACTCCTCATAAACTTCTTGAGGAGTCTCTGGGCGAGGCCTATGACCCTGATTGAGTCCCCGCTGAGGGTACCCATCATTGTTTCGAGAAGTGGCCTCCCTCTCGCGTCTATAAGGTCTCGAATGCAAAGCTTGACGAGGTCACGGAGACCTGTCCTACACCAAAGGGTTGTGCCTCTCATATTGTTCTACCTTTTGGGTGTGAGGGGTTGGCACCCTCTCAGGTAGTTTATAGTGCAACTCATCCACTTCGTGCTGCATGCGCTCTTTATTAAGGCGATATAAGTACTCTAACTCCTGATGACCTTGCTCAAGCTGCATGATTCGGGCTTGGCGGGCGGCATGTCTGGTGACTGCCGGGTCAATTTGGTCTGCCCTCTTTTGCTCAGGAGGCTTGAATGTTTCTCCTATGTGTTTGCCTCGATCTTGATGATCTAAAATTTCAATGGTTCGCTTCCCTCTGTCGAGGTAGGTAGCATTTACTTGAGGCTCTGGCCTCGATGGGTGACCATGATATCTAGCAGGTGTGGAAATGCAAGGTTCCCACGTTGTATGTTGTTCCCAAGGAATGCGATGGTCTTCCTTGTACTCCCTTTCATGGGTGTGAAAGGGGCGGGTAGAGTGAGCTCACCCTGTGTGAAGAGCCCTGTGCTCTGGGTTTTGTCTTTCTGTTCTAATGGGAGGCAAAGAAGAGGTATCGTATTCATGTTGTCTCTCCTCATGGACACTATGCCTCTCTAGTGCTTCATCGCGCTGTGGCCACTCAGATCTAGCCTCAAGAGGCGGTTGTCTACTTACATTGAGATCTACCTGTAAAGCTTCTTCTCGAAAGGGACTGTGTTGAATGGGAAAACTCCACAGAGGAGGGTCCCAATAATTTCTTCTTGATTTGGACTCTCTTGTAGGCCAGACCGCCAAGGCGGTATGGCCAAGTCCTCAGGGCTGAAGCGAAGGCGACCAGCGCCCTCTCTTTGTGCACCTTTCGTAGTGTTCGCCCTTGATTGGGCTTGGCTACGGGTGTACACCATTATGGTGCTTCTCTACTAGCTAGGTAGATTTTTATCTCGTTTATGATGATTTTTCTTTTTTTGTTACACTAAGCAGAAATGAACACACACATACATAAGCAGTGATTATCTCTTTTAAGGATTAATAGTGTGTCCTAAACTGGTTTAGTGCATTTTGATATTTTGTTTTGTTTTTGCAAGTTTTTAAGAATGTTTAAATGCATAATGTTGGCTCATATGACTCCCATAAATGGTCGCCCCTTCAATATACCATTATCGAACCGATATACCAACCTCTCTATATACCCGCCCTTACGAGAGGGAAACTATAGGTACGTGAGAGAAGATGGTACGTGGAACATAGGCGATACGAAAGGGGGGATTGTCCTGTTAATGACACCTACCATAGAAGACTTATCCTCGAGCGCATGGGAATCACCCCAGCAACACTCGATCAGGTTTCATCAGGATTTATGCCTAACAACAATGACAATCGGGGAAATGGATGCAAAGCTAAGCCAAGGTGGTGATGAACCCACCGTTGGTCTTGCTCAAGGGTTGGGGTCTTACGACTAGCTCCTTGGTTTAATTTACCACGTGATGTGTGTGGGGTTCATTTTATTTAATAAAAATGAAACAAGCATGAAAAACTTTCCCTAAGCAAGCAAAAGTTGACAAAAAAAGTAGAAATAGAAAATAATAATAATAATAATAAAATGCAGGTAGAGCTTTGGAACCTTACCTTCTTTTTTTTCTTCTCAAATTGGCTGTCTTTTCCACCCAAATCGACTGTTTCTGATTCATCCCAGTACCTTTAAGCACAAAAAAAAAAAACTTTCAATCAATTTTTTAATCTAAAAAAAAAACAGGGGACAGAGTCCCACCGTGATCGCCACTGAAAGCATGAGATTCCGGAAGTAAAAGAAACACTAAGATGCAATGTAAACTAACTAGCTTGATGCATGAAATAACACGAATATAATCAAATCAAAAAGTCGAAGCACAGCCCTTTTTATTAATGTGATTCTAACTCGGTTACAATACATCTCCTCCCTTTTTAAGGGCTAGGAGAGTTAGCATGTTTCCATTACAAAAAGTGCATAGTGATCTTCTTCCGCATGCCCACATTTGAAACGGGCGGGCCAGAGTGTTGTCGTCGCTTGCGATAATGAATCCTTGCTTGCTGCTTCTTCTGTGATCAAAGAAACAATGAAAACGTTAGTAGCACCTGTAACAAGAAGATATATCGTTTGACTTTAGAAATAAATAAGAAATGCGTGCAAAAAGATTGATTAATCTGCACTCTGACAGAGACTCGAAAACATCACTAAAAGTTGCTGCCAGCAGAAAATCGATGAAACCAATCACTGTTACCTGCAAATTAGTGAAAAACCAACAACGTAGAACGTAATGCAAGATGTCTTCGATAAATATCTTCTAAAATCGAAACTAGACGTAGAGCGTAATGCAATATATATATATATATATATATATTCGAACAAAAAGCATAATCTATTTAAACACTGTTAACTGCAGGATATATTCAAAAACAACATAAATTAAATTAAAACTAAGAACGTGCGTGGGGTGCCCAAGCGGGCCGCCCTCGTTAAAACTTGATGTCAGCGCCAATCCACTAAGGAAGGGCCCAAAATCTCTCAAATTGTGATGTCGTCGAATTGATGGATTGCTATGATCCATTGTCGGTTTTAGGTCCGATTCATGCTTCTAAAAACCACTCACTAACCTCTCTTGCGAAAGAGATTAAGAGTGTAGAAGAAATGAATCCGAAAGGAATGCAATCGGGTCTCTGGTTTAGTAGCACTTCGTTGCTTTTAAAAATGCTTGTCAACTTGTCTTTTGGGTGGGAAAATCCACCGTTTTATAGACCCACGGTGTCTCTTTGGAAGGGTACGCAGGGATGCCACATGGTGGCCATGCCTTCCCAAGAGGGAGGAGACTCCTCCCTGACTTGGGCTTACATGACTGCCCTTGTGACAGTCTGCTAACTGCCAAGCTGCCCACCTACGTGCGCATGCACAACAGGCGGCAATAATTGACTGTAAGAGCTGCCACTTGTTTTAATGTTTGCCTTTGATGGTTAAAAATTTGCCTTTGATGTTTTAATGTTTGCTTTTAATGTTTTAATGTTTTGCTTTTAATGTTTTAATGTTTGCTTGTGATTGGTTAACGTCTACTTATTTTAATGTTTTGTTTTTTATTATTTTAATGTTTTGTTTTTGCTTAACTACGAAGTTCTTGTCGCGATATCGCGACATCGCGATATCGTGACACCAATAGGGGAACAAGGCACAGCGACTGGAGCTGTCATGATATCACGACAGTCACGACATCGTGACAGCATGACGTCACGATTGTCGCGATATCACGACAGCTCGACGTCGCGACCGTCATGATATCGCGATCATTGCGATATCGCGACAGTGCGACATCGTGACCATCGCGATATCACGGTCGCGTGATGTTGCGATTGTCATGATATCGCGACCGTCGTGATATCGCGACAGGCAGCAATTTTTGCCTAAGTGTCCCAAAAAGCAATTTTTGCTTAAGTGTCTCAAAAAGCAATTTTTGCCTAAGTGTCTCAAAAAGCAATTTTTGCCTATCATGTAACCAAAGCACTATCATGTAACTGGATTGGTACCTTCCAAAATTGTTGTGTAAGTGGCTAGGACCACTGTTTGACCTCTGAGGGCTGCCCTGAAGGCTGTGTGTCAATACGATTAGTGTTTGTAGTCACATAATCGGATTGGTATTGTTTCGGTGTCTACAGAATCATGTCTTAGATATTAGGGTTCCAAACTAATCTATGAAAACCAATATTCAAAACATCTTTGTAACATTCTTAAATAAAACCACATTGAATTCATGTCTTGATAATGTAAGAAATTCAAATATTAATTATAATTGATGTGCAAAAATAAATTAAACAAAAATCCTCATTCAATTAAAAATAACTAAACAACTTTAAGCTTAAAAAAAACAGAATTCATAGCTAAAATAAAATAGAAATTAACAAATATCATAATGCAATAATTAGATTAAAATAACATTACACAAAAAAAAAGTAAAATGAATCACATCATTATCAAAAATAGAATTTAACTAAGGTAAACTTGAAATAAAATCAAGTTCATCAACTTTAGTTATTCTATCTAGATTTATGAAATAAATGACAAAAATAAAATTAAACACAAAACCTACAACTATGCTAATAATCCTTTCACTGTTTTAGATAGTGGGTCCCTGCTCTAAGATCTAGCAAGAGGTAGAAGATGTCATAGCAAAGACTAAAATATACAATCAATGCAGTGCATACAATAAGATAGAATGATTCAAATTTAATACAGTATTTGAGAAGTCTAATTACTATTTCATTTCTTCCATTCTAACTCCTACCTAGTTGGCATATTTATAGGAAAACATTGAACTATCTAACTTAATTACAATATTTATTCTAGGAATAATATATCTCCTAATTTATTAGCATGATTCTACATGTTCAATACACTTAATCAAATTGCAACAGCATATCTAGTTGGGTAAGTCATCCAATATTTTTATTCAATCAACTAATTAATTCATTATGCAATTTTGTTGTTGATATGTTAAAATAGATTGAGATCTTCAACATTTTCCCTTACTCTAATTTTTGTATATTAGGCTCCCCATCACATATGTAGATGATTTTATTTTGTCATGACATAAATGTAACTACTTTGAAGTTTCTACTGATCAACATTGTTATTCTTGTGCATAGTCAATAGTTTCACTCTGATGTTGTTGGTTAGAATTAAACTAAATCGTGTGACCCATGATCTTGACAAGAAACTTTAGAAGAAGGTTGACCATTTGCTTTATCAATTCCTCCCACATGTATTTATTCTGAAACGAATCCATGTCCTATTATTCTGATGCAACCTTACATCCTATCATTTCAATGCATGAGCTACTCTAGTGTACAACTAGCATGCAAATTATGTTGGTGCCCAATTGATGCTAGATTATTCTAAGTTTTCATAACTTAGGTGCAACAACTTTATACAAAAATATTTTGGATCAATAGTCCACTAAGTAATTGAACACCATTGGTTTTTTTATAAAATTTTGTAGAATTATTATTAATCTATTATATCCTTCAACTAAGATTAAACCACACAATTAGTCCTTAAAAATATACAAAAAATAATTTTAACATAGATAAAGAGAACATATTATTTTATTCCCTACATTCAACATTAATATTAACATAAATACCAATTAATACTTGGCACATGCTATATTAGTTTAATAATAAATGGATAAAAATGGTTAGGTTGCTAACAAGTAAGGTAAATTTACAGCCTCATCACCCACTTTAAAATTCTTATCATCTCCCTTCATATATTTTTTATCATTTGCTATTTGTATTTTATTTTCAACATATGATTATGTTGAATGTATATTTTGGAAGGTTTGTGAAAATATTATAAATTTGAACATGGTTTCAAAGCTAGGTTTGAAGCAGTTTCACTCATGTATAAAAGGGAAAATCATCATCGATGATCTCAAGTTTTTTTAATATATTTATTTTTTGAATTATTAAATTTAAAAATTTGGTGCCAATACTTTTGATGTCATTCACATAGCACTTGTTTCTATTTATTTGGTATTCATACGACTAGCCAATGTATGTCTATGAATACTAGTGTAAAAGTGGTATGTCAGTATGGATAGTATAGTGGCCAAGTTGTGTGCCCTAGGAGCTAGGATGTTGGGCATTCAAACCTTGGTCCCTACCCCTTGATTACATTGTTACATATTCTATGGTTTTATTCTCCTTCTAGCCACCATCAATGGAGAGGTGCATTGGTAGGGTTCAATATTGGGATGTGACTGTAGGATCAAATTACCAAATGTTACATATTTTTTGAAGCATAGATGCCAAAAGGACATTGAAATATTGTACTCAATAAGTGATAATGGTGTAGTTTGATTCAAATTTTGGCAACATAATGTTTGTAAGTCATCCCAAATTAAATAGTACAAGAACATCTAGTATCTCCATATTAGTCACATTCACACCTGTGGTGTAGTAGTTGGCCATTATATTTGTAATAGGAAGGTCAAGAAGTCAAATCCTAAAAGTCATATTTTTTGAAGGGCTTCTTTCTACATGAAGGATGGTTGTAGTTATAAGGAAGATGGTCTTCATCCACCTTAACCAGTTGCATGGAACAATAGATGGGCATCCTACTTATGGATAAAAGGTACTAACATTAAAATTAGTGTTATATTTTTTTCCTTACTTAAAATAGGTACATTCTCTACATTGAAATGTTTTTGCTTACTTTATATTCTAGTCATGGATGTGGTATATTAGATTACTCACTTTCATTAAAGTGTGTCATCATTTGTTTGATCCTCATCAAGTATAAAATACATTCAAATTATATAATTATATATATATAGATATATAGATAGATAGATATGAGCACTAAGTTATCAAAAAATCATATCAAGTTAAGTGGTAGACTTTGCCTCACTAGACAACATCAAATCAAGTGGCACATTGTGATTTAGAAAAAATAATTCTAAGGTTTGACATTTGATATTTTTATTTTTTTGAGTGCTAATTTATCCAAATCTTTCAAAGGCCATAAATTTTGCATACAAAAGTATTTAGAGACTTTTTTATATTACATGATTTTTAATCTCTACACAATGGTGACATTAGTTTATAGACTTGTTATAGATATATTTAGGGTTTTATACAAAATAGATTCATCAAGGTATGTTACTCATCTTAATGGAAAAAATTATAGCACTTGGTTACTTCAAATGATAGGATTACTTAGAAGTAAAAAACCTTGGTTCATCTTCAATAAAGAGTCAAAAGAAGGTATGAATGATCATGAACTCAATAACAAAAAGGAGGAAACTCAAACTATTCTTCATGTTAGTGGAACCAGATTTACTTTTCCACATGAACTCAAACTATTCTTCATGTTGACATTTGAACTACTTTGAAATATCTTTATGGAAAACTAAGCGCTAGTGAAGTTAATAGAATAGAAAATGAGCTATCTAGTACCAAAAATTCACATTTCAATAATGTCAAAGGCTATATATATATCACTTCAAATATTTAAAATTTAATCTAGCTACTATAGGAGGTAAGGTAAAAAGCGATGAAGAGTATTTCAAATCTATTACTTCCAATATTTCTCCTCCTTTTCATATAGTTGTCTTACTTATTTATGTGAATGCTATGACTATAAAAGAACCATAACCCATCTCTCTTGAAGGACTTTTCAAGCTTCTAGTCCATTATGAAGTGGCAATAAAGAATTATGAAGCTCTTTTTCATACAAAAGCTCATCCAAAAGACTTCAAGTCAATGGAATATAAGGCTTATCTACTTAAGGGTGAGTCTAAGGTTTCAATAAGGTCAAATATTTATAAGTATTTTAAAATGGAAGGAAACCCAAGAATTGTATTACAAGGCCAAAGAAGATTTAGATAGAATTCTTGAGGGCTAGACATAAGATTTCTAATGATGAAGATAAGGATGAAGGAGTAACATTGAAGGATCACTAGAGTATCCATTATGGGGAAGGTATTACCTTTGATACCTTCTCTCCTTGGCCCTCTTAGCTCAAATTATGGGACTGTTGAAATTTGTATAAAAAATCTTGTATAGACCAAGGCTAAATGTGTGATATGGTGCTTGTGAGTTCTATTTATGTAGCCTAAGGGCATGTTCATGTGGTTTCATATTTTACCTTTTAGTGGTATTGGTTAATCCATATTTATGGATAACCTTCACTTAAAAGGATAATTTATTATTATTTTAATGTAAGGTTAACCTCAAGATAAAGTTTAAGTTGACCTAAGGTTAACCTCTCATTGAGGATTTGGTATCATTATAAATATCCCTTAGTTAGGATCCATTTTTATCATAAGTGTAAATAAAATATGATATATTAGGGTGCCCATGATCACCCACCTTATAGTTCTTGTTGTCTTCGTTTATTTTGTGTCGCTTACTATTATTTTATTTTAGTTGTTTTTTTTCTTTTTAGCATACAATTGTTGTGAATGCATATTTTGGAAGGTTTCTTGACATATTGTAAATTTAAATACCTTTTCTATGGAATAATTTGATACATTTTATTATTATATCAATCAATTCAATAAATTAAAATAGGAAATTTGAATTGCATGAAGACTACCTAAGAAGAGAAGAGAAGGAATAGAAAGCATTGGAAAATAAGAGGAACATTGAACTACTTGGTATTATTTGAAACATATAATATAGTTGTTGTTATATTCAAGATGCTTTGTATGTACTCTCTATATTCTCTTGTACCACCCATTGATGAGGTATTTAAATACTTTTTGCATAATCAATCTAGGAGAAATATACATAAGGGAAATTTTATTCATAATCAAGCTTACCCAAAAGAAGTTGTTGCTAAAGTTTAGAATGATAATAAGCCCAAGAAACCTTTCATTAAATAAGAACTTGTAAAACTTAAATAAAAAACTTGAAGTAGCAAGAAAGGAGGTGTGATGTTGCTATTTTCTATGTACAAAGTGAGGATAGTTTTGATGGAGAAATCTCATAGAATTATGTAACAATTCATTCAACATATTGGATATGCACCTCTTTGAATGAGCGGATCACAGATTTAGGGGAAAAGCACAAGCATATTTTTTAGGGATACAACAAAACATGTATGGAAACATGTTGTGATTGAATATGACGCTTTATTGTAGGTTATAAGGAGTAGAGATATCAACATTGGTTCTTCACCATTTGATGAGGTACTTTATGTTCCTAATGGTGGCCCTAACATTTTTTCTATTTATTATATTACTCATACAAATAAGAAGGTAGATTTTTGAACTAATAGATGGGTAATTAAGGATACAAACAATAGATTTAAAACTATTTTTTTTTTTTATTGTGATGAGACTGACCACAAGTATAAGTTAGGATTAACACCTTTCTCTTCTATCCCTATTTATAGGAAGAAAAAATTTGTTCCTATGCTTTTACATGTTGATAATAATATTTATAAGTAGAATCATAGACTTGAGCATCTAAACTATGGTTCTTTGAGATACATCACTCAACATTAGATGGTTATTGTGCTTCCATGTATAACTCCTCCAATTGGTGCATGTGAAGGATGTATTTTTAAAAATAATCATAAGGAGACCTTTCCAAAAGAGGATGCAAGGAGAACATATCATCCTTTGGATATTATATATAATGACATTTTTGAACTATATGTACACCATATCTCTTAGGAAATAGGCACTTCCTTTTTTTATTGATGATTTATCTAAATATGTGTGGTTGTACACTATTCATACTAAGAATGAGGTTTTTGATAGGTTTAAGACCTTCAAGACCCTTGTTGAAAATTAGCTAGATAGTATAATCAAATGTCTAAGGATATAGGGGTGCTAAATATATGAGCTATACATTTCATGAGTTATGGCTTCTCATAGGATTGCATATTAGAGGATTGTTCACTATACTTTTGAACATAATTATGTGGCCAAAATAAAAACATGGAGATAATGGAGATGGTATGATGTATGATTCATACGAAGGGGATGAATCATAAGTTATAAGGTGAGACTATCATACACCATAAATAAAGTTTCTACCAGGCTATTCTTGGGGATGAAACCTCTTGTGATATTAACAAGTTATAAGCTTAATGTGTCTTAATTCTATATCTTTAGGTCTTTAGCATGGGATCATATATCCAAGGATCATCAAAAAAAGACACTAAAGAGTAATAAGTATATCTTTATGGGGTATTTTGATGCCTCAAAGGCATATCATCTCTATGATCTCTAGAGGTGTGAGGTTTTGATCTAGAGAGATGTCATATTTGGTGAGATTCTTCCAGGTATCCCTTCCACCCCACCATCTCAGGTTTTAGCTACTAATTATTCTAAATTTTTTAATATTTCTAATTGAGTATTTTTTTAATATTTTGTTTGTATTTATTCCTATTAGAGCATCTTAGTCATATCCTTCTTCATCTTGTTGATCTTTATCTTTTGATTTAACCCCTTCATGGGTAGTACCATAGGAAACTTTATCTTCTCTAGGAGTATAGCAAGATGAGTAGTACATGTCAGTTAAGAATACTTTCATCTTGCATGATGAGGTGAGTGAGAATGAGTTGGATTCTCTAGTTCTAGATTTTGATGGTGAGTTGTCATAAGATACACATGATTCTTCGGTATATCAAACACCTAAGTGGGTTAAGATAATTCAAAAGGATGCTCAATCTATTTTATCTCTTGAGTGATATTGGAAGGCTCGTTTCCAAGCATTAATTTTAAAAATAGCACATTATTAAGATTCTCTCACATATTCTTATGCTAAGGGTAAGCCAAAAAGAAAAGATGTTATGTTGGAAAAGTATGAGGTAATAATAAAGAATGGGATGTGGTATTTGGTCCCTCTTCTAGAAGAAAAGAATGTTATTGGTTGAAAATGGATCTACATGATAAAATATACATTAAATGATCATGTAGAGAAGCACACGATAAGCCTTGTTTCTAAAGGATTCTCTCGATATGAGAGAGTGGACTATAATAATACTTTTGCACCGATGGCTAGGATGGACTTAGTTAGACTAATTTCCTCCATTGTTACCTCATATATATGGAGGTATATTGGATGGATGTGAAGAATAACTTTATATATGGGAATATTCATGAGAAAATCTACATGTAGCAGCCACCTAGTTTTGAGCTTAAGGGACTCACTCCATTGGTTTATCATTTGACTAGGTCCTTATATGGGATTAAGCAAACGTGTCATGCATGGTATGAGAATATTCATTTATTTTTTCTTAGTTATGGATTTTAATGATGTCAGGTTGAATATAATACTTACATCAAATATCACGATGACAAAATTTGGTGATTGTGTTGTATGTTGATAGTCTTCTTATTATCGGTAGCTCCTCTACTCTAATCCAAGAAATGAAGTCATGGATTTGTTCCACATTTGAGATAAAAAAATTTGGAATTTTATATTTTTTTGGGGAATTTAGATTGATCAGATAGACTCTGGCATCATCATCTCTTGCCCCAAGTATGCTTTATATTTTCTTTAAGTATGCTTTAGATTTTCTTTAACGTTCCAGGATGGAGTGTAAGCTAACTTAGAATTTTTTGCCTTAGGCCTGAAATGTTAGATTGATTATACCACACCATTAGTTGATGTCATGTCGTATCTTATGGGAGGACTTCTCTATATTACACTAGATCAAATATAGTTTTTTTATTAACTATTGTTCTAAATACATGCATGTACACAAGAGAGTCATCAAACAAGAGGTAAGAGAATTCTCAAATACATCAGAGGGACCTAACAAATGGATATTCACTACTCCATTAGATCCCCTTCAATTTTGACTAGTTTTCCAAATATTGATTGGGTAGATAACATGGATTAATGATGGTCTATCATAGAATTTGTATTCTATTTGGAATCCAACCCAATTTAGTGGTGTTATAGGCACCAATCCACTATTTCTTTATCCTTCATGGAAGATGAATAGTAGGCTCTCAATAAGAAAGTTAGGTATCTTAGGTGGATGCTCATGACTTTAGAGGAGATTGGTGTTATTCATAGATTTCTAGTCATTATTTGATGTGATAATTAGAGAACCATCCAGGTTGTCCACAATATAATGTTTCATTAGCAAACAAAGCACATAAATATATGGATGCACTTTTTGATATGGCTTCATGCTCATGGGATAATCAACCTTGTATTTATACCTTCATCAAAGCAAGAAATAGATATCTTGACTAAGATCATGCTCGAGGTTACTTTTGTATGCATGAGAGAGGTTCTTGGAGTTGGAGAGTCTTCCTTAAGAAGGATGCAAAGGGTCTATCTTTGTGTCCTTGTTTAGCTTAAGGGAAAATTGGAATATGTGGTGGTTAAGCTTCTCTTGAGGCCATGACCAACTATTTATAATAATATTTGTTATGTTTGCTCTTTGAATGCATCTAAACCTTGAAAAATATGTTTTTACAATATTTTATTCCTAAGGATTTGGTCTTGCATCATAATATTTTGTTATATTTGCTCTTGCATCATGTATTTGGGCATTAAAAACCCTTCATACCAACCTTATTAGCTACCAACCATAGAGACCCCATCTTATTATTATTTTTCATTCTTGCATCATGTATTTGGGCATTAAAAACCCTTCATACCAACCTTATTAGCTACCAACCATAGACACCCCATCTTATTGTTATTTTTCATTCTTTGTATTCCTTTTGTTAGTAAATACTAGGTGATATTTGATTCCATTCATTTCTAAAAACTACTATGAAATTTGACACAATTATGTCAATTATTTTTTCTTTCTTTTACTCTTTTTTCTTTCTATATAACATTTGACTAAATAAATTGTTTCAATTCATTTCCAAAAATTCTTATAAATTCCAACACTAATACCATAAAAGTATCTTCAAAATCCACTCATAAATAATAATACATCCATTTGCTTCTCATTCTTCAATAATAATACATCCATTTGCTTCTCATTCTTCACTTCAATACCATAAGATTCGTGGTAAAGATTGACCAATATAAGCTATTAAAAATTTAATAAAACTCTATAGTCTAACATTATATAGATATAGTATACAGAAGAAATCTATTGCATTATAGATGTTAAGACATTAATTAAGGTGGTTGATTTTCCTAAGACTAAAATGGCCAGTGTAGCTTCTTGCATATGAGGTGAGCAAAATAAAAACAGCCCAACTATTATAACTTTCCAACTTATACTCATCAAACTATGAGTACATACTTTTATAAATAAAAATGAAGGCATCATTCCTCGCTTAATATAAGTTGGGAGAGATCCATCGTATAACTTTGAATAAAAATAAATGAATACCTTAAAGACCGAGAAAATAAACTCAATTGAAACATAGATCCATGGTATTGCTTGTATTGGACTGGGAACTGCAACTCTGTTGGAGAATGCACTTCGTTGCAGTCCCCAGTCCAATACAAGCAATACGTCGTTGATTAATCATGAAATCATTTCTAGCTACCATTGTTGATAAGTTTACTATAGCCTTTTTCTTCCCCTTCTTAAACTTGATTGAAATTTATGCGCAGAGTGAATACGTCTCTTTATTGTTATTGAAACCAGGTACAAGTACCTGCATTTTATATTTTCCTAACTTAATAAGAATGGCTATGAGTGTCGACATATTTGTATCTTACTAAAACCACATGAAATCGATATATAATTTGGTCCAGTTCCAATACAATCAAATCTCATTTAATACCAATAGTGGAAGCATAATATAAGCCAAAAGAAAGATCATTAGATAAGATTAGATGCGTCTAGAAATGGTAACTCTGAGGCCGTGAGCCATGGAGAGAATGGTCATCATCCTGTACTTCACGATATGGCCGGGCATCAAGCTGAACTTGAAGAATCTGCACAGAATGGCCGTGGTCATCTTCATCTGAAGATACGCAGAGTCTTTCCCTAGACATATCCGCTGACCCGCCTTCAAAAACAAATCACAAGCAAACTAGCCAGTAAGCAACAGCAAGTATATTGTTTCACGACAATCAGAAAACTAAAAATAACATTACCTGAAATGCTGTGAACTTGAAAGGAGAGACATGCTGGAGCACTCCGTCCTTAAACCATCTCTCAGGCTTAAATTCGCATGCGTCAGGTCCCCATATATATTCCATGCGTCCCATGGAATATGGAACGTACGTTACCATCCCTCCTTTCTTCACTCTCGTTCCATCCGGAAGCTTATCATCTTCCAAAACGCCTTTGGGATCCTGCACATAGCAATACACACAACTGTTTTACTCAATCCATTAAATAGGTTTTCTACCCTTATCTCTATCTACCCCTATCTCTACACAATATACACAACTCTTTTACTCAATCCATTAAATATGTTTCCTACTCTTATCTCTACACATCTTGGGAAAATGATGCTAATGTTAAAAAAAAGCTTATGAAACTCTTTTTAAGTTAAGAAAAATATCTTAAAAACTGAAAAGGCAGTTGTAATATATAAAAATTTATATAGTAAAATAAAAAGTAAGTGAAAGAAATAAAAAGATAAATTTAAATATAGAAAAGTATAATTTATTAATTTAAAAAAAACATATTTATAATAAATTTATATATTTTTTTTTATTGAAAATTAATTGATTAATCCATCTCTATTCAATGGATCATCAACCTGAGCATAATTCATAGTTGATTTATATTATATGGAATAATGACTATGGATATAAAGCGGTACAATAACATCAAAAATTAAAAAATTAATCATTTATTAAAAAATATATATTTTAACTTTTACAGTGTTGGAGTTTTTTCACTATGGTGAGGATACGTTGTTGGATGCAAAACCATCATTCCTAAAAACGAAACAAAATCTAAAAACCTCATTTTGTGTGTGGTTTTGGCATTCTCATAGTTCTCCGTAGGAGAAAGAAGATGGAGACAGTCTACTCAAAAAAAACCCAATAATTTTCACAGCTTTGAGCCTTTAGATTTGAGTACATGATTTCATCCATCCAACCCAATAATTTCCATATATCTTTGAGGGATGAGATTTAGACATACTCAGAATGATGGAGCAATAATTTTATTTAGTGTTTAAAGTTACAATTTTATAATTTAAAATTAATTTTTTAACTTTAGTTTATTTTTTAATGTTGTTTATTCCCACTAAACTTACATCAACGCATAAATATTACAATACTTTCAATAAATAAAATTCATGTTTTATCTTTCCTATTCTTCTTAAACTAAGAATGGATATAAAGCACTCAATTCTTACAAGGTACTAGAGCCAATGATATTTCATCTTGCATCAGCTTAAACAGTAAGAAATTAAGAGGAACATTCATGCCGTCTAAAAGTTTAATTAATGATAGGACTCAGAAACTACTAGAAGCAGATCCATGACATACCTGAGGAACTGCAGGATATAAACGCAGAGTCTCGGTGATGGCGGCATGCAAATAAGACAACCTTCCGAGAGAATCATAGTTGAGCAACTGCGCCAACTGCTCCAACCTCTCGTTGAAGGAATGGATGTCCCCGTTCTCCACATGGACAAGCTCGACGCCTTCTTCTCTGGCTCTTTGCGCCTCAAAATCTCGCAATTCTTCATAAATCTTCTCACCAACAGTCGGGTGAGTGATTATCATGTAAACAAACCAGGAAAGCGTAGCGGCAGTCGTATCCCTGCCAGCAATCACAAAATTCAAAACAATGTCTCTGAGATTTTTGTCGCTCAATTTGCTTTCAGGATCCTCCCCCAACTCGATAAACCTCGACAATATGTCTGGCTTTATCCTCGACAATATGTCTGGCTTTATCTGCAGCAAAATAGTTAAAAGATCATAAACATTGTATATCATACCTATTGGCAAATTTATTAATCAGAGGATTTTTTTAATTAAAAAATTGTAAAAATAAATAATTGATCAATCCATAAAAAACCTACTACTCAAAATTAAAAACAACTAAACCGTATGTAATTATTATGTTAATTGTTAACAACATTTATTTTTTAAACAAAAGCATTTTTTATTATCACAATATTGATGCCTTGTTAGCTGCTAATATTCCATGTATTTTTTTCAGGTTATATAGGAGAGTTGATCACAATCACATTATTTTTAGTAACTGTGAAAAGCAGGGTTCAAACCCCAGGGGTTGCTTCCACCAAATCTATTCCCCCTAGTGCGCTCACTCAGAGAATTTAGATCAGACTATTACCTTTGCAAACAGGCTGCCCCAGATTTTTAATAACTGTGAAGAGGGTTCAAACCACAGGGGCTGCTTCCACCAAACCTATTCCGTCTCATGGCCCACTCAAAGGATTTAGATCAGAGTACTACCTTTGCAAACAGGCTGCCCCCAGATTTGAACCTGAATATCTTTTTAGCAACTCACCAATCCACCTAGCTGTGGCTAGGTTTAAACCTGAATGTCTTCTTAATAAATGTCTAACCAAACAAACACTTACCAATCTACTACTCTCCCAAACTCATATTCCATAAAATTAAAGAAAATGTTTATACAATTTTTAAGACATTATCCTCGGACGGGATATACATACTAATCCCTTTGAGATTACCAATATACTAAGTCTTTTGATACAATATCAATCAGCTGTATCACCTGTGCTTGATTCCCATTCATAGAGGACTTCGCTTGTTTGATCTCGGCTTTTCTTTTGTGAATCATGGAATAGGTAAAATCGTCAATTACGTGTATGCTTTGATTGAGCAATGCTTCGGATCCAACGCGCAGAAAACGTTTGATTCGCCAGAGGGGGTCGATGAAGCGCAGGGTGACGATAATGTTGGCCATGTCAAAAGCTCTGGCGAATGGATTATCGGGCATCTGCAGAGCCAGCGTCCCAATCTCTACCCCAAACCCAACTTTACAAATCGAGTCCAATGTCATTCTCATTAACAAATCCTGCATATTCATAAAAGAAACTTTAATAATTCCTGCTTATCTAAGGCTTACAAATAATTGAAATCTCAGTCAACCTCCATGGATTTGAACCTGACCTGCATGTCCAAGGATTGCTGATAGAGAGATGTACGCGAGAGGATATAGGAGAGTTTGAGGGCATATTCTCTGAAAACCACGGTGCTGAAATCCCTAAGGTTCTTTGAGGCGAACTCAAAACTTGCAGTCTTCCGTTGCTTCCTCCACATTTCTCCATCCGCGTTGAAAATCCCATCACCCAGCAGAACTTCCATGTAAGACCTATAGGTTTCACCCTTCACAATCACACCCTTAGTGGGTTGAGTACTTGGAAATCCAGAATCTAGGCATACAATTTGCACATCCTATATTATAGTTATTTTTTAACTTAATCAATCTAAAAAAAAAGAAGATTGATAGGAAAGTAATTTTATTATAGGAATATGTTAGTGAAAATAAATAGTTTGTATAAGAACAATATTACATGAGGATCAACTACCTTAGATACATACTATACTGCGACTAGATGTTAATAGGATAAGAAATCACACATAAGATCGAAAGTGAGAGGACCAACTACCTCTACTACGACTAAATGTTAATAAGAATAAGAAATCCCGCATAAGATCGACCTAATCACGGTTCTACTTACAATACAAACAATCACGAAAGGGGGACAGAGAGGAAGTGATTATGTACCTTTGGATAGTTGGAGAAGTTGGTCTTGAGAACGTACTCCACATTTTCAGGGTCTGCTATGTAAGTGTAGTGGGTGAAAGGCATGGGAACGTGAACAGTCCGGGATTTAGAGAAGTGAGAGACGAGCCAGTCGTGCATGCGATCATAGTTGAGGAGTTGTTCGATGGCAGCACCCAATATCGGCCATGTCTTTGGTCCCACTTTGTCTCTTTGACGCCGTCTGTATATGTACAGCCATGACACGAACATTCCTATTCCTGTTAAACCAATGTACATGTTATTTCTATCCATTTGACCCAAACCTATCGTTACAGAATTGAGTTTTGGAAATACAAGGAATGCAGTTTATAGATGAAGCTGAACAAATTACCCCAATTTTTTAAGTTTAGGTAAGGAAATGAGAATATGATGGATGTCTGTTTGGTTCCGTCCACCTCATGTTTCTTGTGTGATATCTAATTTATCAGAGAAAATCGGAAGTCGTTGGACTTTTTGGCTAAAAAGCCAAGTTCATGCCTCTGAGGTTGCCTTGAAAAGACACATATTCTAAGAGTGACTTCTAATACTATGCTTCTTCTTTTAAAAAGAAAGTATATATGCTGGAAGGTACTTGAAATGTTTATTTTGATATCAGTGCAGCTTCAAAGTTAGCAACAACTAGCATTAGTTTGGATTTCCTTGCAATATTAAAGTGCCTAAGGCAAGTATTATTATAAAGATTTCGCCACCAACTCCTTTGCAACAAATATCCATTACTTATTTCAATGGACTAGATAGAAGACAACAAACAAATTGAAGGGCTGTATTGCATAGATCAAAAAGAAAAGAATGTTACACAAGTGACAACTGCTAGGGGGAAAAGATATGTAAGTGTGGGCTAAGTAAGGGATATTTACACGTCACTTAGACTAGTTATAAGTACCTTCTTAAGCCTTATGAGAAAATATGGATGAGAGTTTTTCGAAGGGCGCTTTACGTTTATAAGATTAATAACTTTGGCCTAGAGCCAATACTATGCCAAAGGAGCTATAGAGGAACCAATTTGAAAGGATTGTGGTGGAGGCTAGCATGGTAGTTAGGTAAGATAGGATAGGTTGTTTTGCAATGCTACAAAATGTTTGACCGTATGAGAAGAACAATGACCAAGAAATCAATTGCAGGTCCAATTGCATGTTTGATAAGGATGTAAGTAGACTGAAAATGAATAATAAATGATGGAGAGGATGTTAGTAAGAATGGAAGTAACTCATAAATGATGGAGAATTGTAAACTATAAAGTTTTTAGAAATAGTGTCATTTATATTATTGATACAATGTGAGAAGTGGAGTTATGAACTATGTGTTGATTATAGACAATAATAAAGTCAATTTGTGAAGGATTTGAGGTGAATAATAAGGTCAAGTTTTGAGGCAAGGGCTAGTGTAGTGAATATATAAGAAAAAGGTATTTGAGTATCTTGTATATGACAATTCAATATTAGAAAAAGGTGTTTAGATATTTGTGATGTGTAATTTGTAGGCATAACAAATGATGAATATTTGGTGATAAATAATATAAAGGAGTTTTAAATTACCTTCATATTTATTTTGATTTTATCATCATGAATGTTCATTATATGGTATGCCCATCATAAGTTTTAAGACTTAGTATATTGAAGGTGTGAGCAAGCCTAAACCTCTCACCTCATGATCTAGAGGATATGTTATGAAAGCCTTATCTATATTTTATGGATAAATTTTGCAAACACTTAGCACTTTAGAGGAAAACAATGTTTTCCACTTGAGATTCCTTACCTAAACCTTTAAATCCTAATCTGATCTATAAATGCAATAAACAAGAGGTGCAAGAAAGCAAGACCTATGCTATATGATATGTTAATTTTAATGATGAAATAAAAGTAGTGATTCTTTCTTTCCAAAGGCAAGGGAGAAGATGTAACAAACAATCTTGCCTAATGCAATCTATATGTATTTCAAATCTATGTATAGCATTAAAACAATATGCCTTATAATGATTGAATTGAGGTTCAAAATTTCCTTTCTATTGAATTAATGGTAAATCTAAAAATATAACCTATGCCAATTGTTAACGATTTTGCAAGAGCCTACAAAATAAACAAGGACAAGGATAAAAAAATAGTGTAGAGGGGTCTACCTGGCTTGGAGAAGACAAGGAACTTCTTTAATCCAACTAGTAAAACCTCTATTTCCTTGAGAAAATATAAAAAAATATAGAACCTATGATGAATGCACTAACAGAAAAATATTTCCAACCTGCAATCTGATAGTGTTTTTGCTTCTGTTAGAAAAATAAGAATATAGGAAAAAATATGCTCTAAGATATCCAATATTAAATATGCATGGTTTCCTATAGAGGAATAAATACCTTGATAAGTGATAGAGACAAGGTAATAATATCTAGTAACTATATTCAAAATGTTTAAAATGAATACATATATATCAATGACAAGATAATGATGCAATGACAAGTAATAAGAAACATTAATCGTATACAAGGATAATAAGATGAGTTAGTCAAGATGAACTAATCAAGAACAAGAAAATTATTACAAGATAAGAAGTGATCTATATTAAAGAGCTATAAATACAAAAAATCAAATGAGCAAAATAGAAGAGAAGATGATACAACCCAAGGCTATGGGATTGTCTCCCTTCGATTATTGATTGAAGATCCCTTGATACCTATTGATAACGTCAATTTCTAGCCTTTGAAGCTCCAACATTTGACTAGCATACTTGATTAAGAACCTAGGAAAATGCAAGATGAATCCTAGGTAAAATTTCACTATGATAAGGGTTTGATGAGCACAAAAGTATTTTGGCATAGTTTAGTTACAATAAAAACTTGTTGTTTTGCCCTCCTTAAGGGTTGTATTTATAAATTTTTGTAGGGTCCTCTTAGAGGAAAAATAGAAGGAGAGAAAGGATTTTCAAAGATGCTTAGAAGGTTTAAGAAGGTTATAGTACAAAGGTTTAGGTAATGTGAACCATCATGTGTGGTCGTGCTTGGCAGTGATAATTGATTTACATATGATGGAGAGACATGACTCTAAGATTTAAATCACACCAGGTCAAAGCAACTAAAAAGCAAAATCATTGCCAATTATTTTATGGTAGCATTCTAAGATAGTCAAAAAAATATTAGATAGTCAAAGATGCAAAAGTTTTGCCTATGTATAAAAGTACTACCAACACTTTTGCTTATCATCCAGTGCTTCTTCTTTTCTCACAGTTAGAGGTAGTAATCATTAAATGAGCATAGGCTTATATATACTCATTGGAAATATATTTTATTTATTTATAGATTTGTGAAGATTTATAATAGATATTAATACCAAAAATATGCTATTACCTTATTCTAAATTGTTGAAATATGATAGATATCATTTTTAGAGCAATAAATGCTTCAATTTTAGGTAAATTTAATCTGGTTGATTAGAAGACTACTGTATAAGGCTTAATTGGTGGAATGGAAAAACTTGAAAGTTATCCAAGCATTTTAAAATTAGGTGTATACATTTTGTCCCTTTTTGATACATTTATTATATAATAAACACATCAAAAAAATGTAAATTCCTTAATTTTGGGGACAACACGAAGATAAGAGGTACTAAGTTAGATGACATCAAATGTCACCATGCTCCAATGTGCCCCCTCAAATTTTGGAGGTAAAACCAAATTGAACTAAGGAAACTCAACTTGGCTATGATCCACATAACAACGGGGATGAAAAGATTGGGAAGTGAGAGGAAGGTGATGTGTGTCATTAATAGCATCATTTAATATTTATGATTTATCAATCCAGGGTGGTGTCCAAGGCTATATATGAGAGAAGGTTTAAGTAGGTTGGAGATCGTTCATTTAGACAGTAAGCTTTTATTGGTGAAACAGGTTTTTTGAGGGTTTTAGGTCACTTATAATCCTATTTTGCATGAAATGAAACTAATTACTTGCAAGAATTGAAAACTGCTTCTAAGACCTAGAATTGAATTCTAACTATGTTTGCAAGAATTAAAATTGCAAGAATGTGAATGTTGTAGAATTGAAATCTAATTTACTCTTACATAATTGAAATGTTGCTTGAAAGGAAAACACACATGCTAGAAAACATGTTAGTGTCCTATTGCAAAAGGTTTTCATGCTTCTGCTACAGTGGATAATAGCAAAATAAAAATACTGGAAACTTGAAAAATTTGTTAAAGCATGAAAAATAGGGAAGATAGAAATATTGCAATTTATGCTAATTATCAAATCACAGAAATAGGAAAATAAGGAAACACTGGTCTATGCTACTTAGTCAGTTGACACACATATTTGCTACATAAAAACACAACTGAAAACATGAATACATCACATTGATTCAAAACAGGGGTTAGTAATCAACAAGAAATGGAAATTGACAAGTATCCTGCTAAATCTGTTGTAGTAAAGTTTATTAGAAGAAACCTATCACCAATTAGTCCTCCTTCTAGGCCTGAAAGTGGCCCTTGCTTCCTGATCCAGAAGAAGGTGAAGAAGCACTACTAACTACTTAACACTCACACTTACTCATGAACAAAATTTGATAAAATAACTGCACTTTTATTGACTGATAAAACACATTACAATCCTGTAGGAAAAATCCTACTTTTGACTATTCACTATCTGCTTCTGCTATTTCCTATTAGCTACTACTCTATTAGCTCAACCAATTAAGGGATATTTTATTTATACTAACCTATTACATTTCCCTCATGCTCAATATCAATTGTGTTATTGTTTTACAGTGATTTTCTAATCAATTTTGAAACTGACCTAGTCTAAATTAGGATAGTATGTGATGTAGCAACATTCATTGGTCCATGGGATGCATCCCTAGTGGTGGGAGTGAGTTGGAGGAGGATAGAAATGGTCTTGTACACCTGTATTCATCTTAAAATATCTTTTCCCTACCATTTTAGATGCTATATCCTCTGTTTGGCTAAAACTGACTTCTTTTCCCTCATTCCGGAGCTTCTTCGGAATATCTAACCATGCAACTTACTTTATGCTCAGGTGCGATTAAAATGGCCAACAAAGCGGTTGTAATTGGATAGGATATTTGCCTTATCCCTCAGAAGATGGTTCCAATTAGTTTTACATGCTTTGGTTGAAAAATTCCAAGCCATGCCATTCATTGGCAGTTGGATGGAATTTGTATGGCCAATTTCTGCATTTTCCAAATTTGTTGCACAATCACAAGAATTTGGTGCTCTTTTGCAATTCAAACCAATTAGAAAGTAGAAAAAGTATTCAAATATCATTATGAAGGGATACAACTTAGCAAACATAATTTTGCTACTTAAAATACACATTTTATTCGCTGAGTAACCAAACTGAAATAGTGCAGAAAATGCAAAAAACTATCAAAACAAAGTAATATGCTCCTAAACATTTTAATCATGTAAATACTAATATATAATGCATTCAAACCATCTAAATTAGCATAAATAACATAACATAAGGTTTATAAGGTAGTTTATGATAATTCAAAACATGTCATGAATGAAGTAATTCTTGGCCTCATCATTTTCCCCCCAACCTATTCTAATGCATGCCCTCATGCATTCTGTAGGGCTACAAAGGCACAAAGATCTATTTCTTGATTCCAACTCCCCAAAATAACACATGCCCTATATAGTATCCTCTGCCCTTCTCATGGATCATAACAGGTTATTGGGTGATATTGGCTCCCTTTTCTATAGTGACATTGATAATTCTACCCATGTAATGTCCCTTTTTAAGAAACAACAAACCCTTACTATGAAAATGCAGAAATTAAGTACAACAAGGAAATAACTCAGAAATTGCTCATAAAATAACACAAGTATGAGGAGAAATCAGCCAGTATCATATATTAAATATTGCCAAACCAATACAACAGCTCCCCAAGGCTGAACAAATGCAAAAACTCCTCAAAAATGACCCCAAATACAAGCGTAGGGTTTGGGGCTGCCAACAGATCTGAAACACATGACACAAATGCTCCCAAAAATGCCACGAACTCCTCACGGATGCCTCTTTTTGTATTTTTGATATTTTAGGGCAATAACACCTGCAATGATATTGCCAAGACCCCAACCATGCACCTCCAATGCACTATGGGAATGAGCAAGACCCGCAATCTCAACTCATGGAACCTCTAGGGTTTCAATATTCAATTTTGATATCAACATAACATGCCCAAAATGGGACGTCTCACTCCCTTATATAGGGTGAGGTTCTAATTTGGAGTTGACATCTCCCAACCCTAAAATCACTTAAAGTGCCTTATTACAACATAAAAACATAAAACATAAATAAACACAACTTAAGTTATGTCTCCTAGTCACATGAACCCCTTTTTCACTTTTATAATTAAGTGTAGGAGACATTTACAAAAATATTTATTTTTGGGACATTACAAGTCCACCCTCCTCAAATTGCTTGTCCTCAAGCAAAGTCAAAGCTGGAGCATCTAAAATTTTTGCACCTTCCCAAGTAGCATCCTCCATAGGCAAGTCCTTCCACTTCACAAGATATTCTTTGACAGTCCTACTCCTAAGCTTTCTCTCCCTTGTCTCAAGGATCAATTCAAGTTCAAGAATGAGCTTTCCTTCATCATCAAGGGGTGGCAAATCTGAAGATGGCTGAATATGTTGGCCCAAGGCCTTCTTCAAACAAGAAACATGGAAGACATTATGTATTTTACTTCCACTTGGAAGTTCCAAAGCATATGCAACCCGTCCAACCTTACTCAACACCTTGTAAGGTCCATAAAATTTGGGTTTGAGTTTTTTTGCTCCACTTCTTTTCAATGTAGACTGTTTGTAGGGCTGCAACCTAACATAAACCAAGTCTCCCACCTCAAATGAGCGCTCACTACGCTGTTGATCTGCATACTTCTTCTGCTGATTTTGTGCCATAAGAATATTGTCCTTCAAAGCATTAAGAATATCTTGATTTTCTGCTGCAAAGTCTCTAGCTTTTTGGACCCTTGAATCACCAAAAATCAGATCTGAAAAGTGTGGGGCATCATAACCATAAAGTGCCTTGAATGGAGACATTTTTATGGACATATGATAAGTAGAATTGTAGCAATATTCACCAAGGTGCAGCCATTTAACCCATGCCTTTTGTTGACCCGAAACATAATTTCTCAAATATCCTTCAAGCCATTTGTTAACAATTTTAGTTTGCCCATCAGTTTGGGGATGGTAGCTAGTACTAGGAGTCAATTTAGTACCACATAGCTTAAACAATTCTTGCCAAAACATGCTAAAAAATCTGCTGTCCCTATCACTCACAATGGATTTAGGCAAACCATGCAATCTGAAAACTTCTTTAAAAAACAAATCAGCAACTTGTATGGTTGTACAAGTTGTTGAAATGGCATAGAAATGAGCAAATTTTGTCAATCTATCAACAACAACAAATATGCAATCCTTCATGTATACCTTGGGCAAACAAGTAATGAAGTCCATGGAGATACTTTCCCATTTCTGATTGGGAATAGGAAGTGGTTGAAGTAAACCAACTTGCAAATTCATGTTCCCCCTTGTTTTCTTGGCAAATAACACATTCCTGAACATGCAAGAAGACATCCCTTTTCAAACCCTTCCAATAGAATCTTTCTCTAACCCGTTTGTAAGTCTTGTAGAAACCTGGATGGCCTACAAGTGGAGCATCATGCATGGCTATAATTAAAGCTTGTTTCAGCTTTGATTCAGGTACTAAAAACACTCTTCCCTTGCAAAAAATTAGTCCTTCTTTATGGCTGAACCTATCATCTTCAACTTGCCCATTTATTAGTTTAGAACAAAAATCATTCTTTGCATATTCAGCCATAATTTTCACCTTCCAATCAGCAGAAATAATGGAAAGAGAATGAAAAGTAGGGTGCCTAGAAAGTGCATCAGCAAGCTGAATTCTTCTTACCCTTTACAAACTCAATTTCAAAATCATATGATTGCAACTTTGTTACCCATTTTTGTTGTCTTTCATTCAGTTCAACTTGCCCCAAGAAGTATTTCAAACTTGTTATGATCAGTTTTGACCACAAACTTGCCACACACTAAGTATTGCTTGAATTTGGTCAAGGCATGCATGATAGCTAGCATCTCTTTATCATAGATGCTGAAAGTTTTCTCCACATTTGAGAGCTTTCTACTCTCATAAGCAATGGGGCGTCCTTGTTGCATAAGTACAGCTCCAACTCCAACACCTGAAGCATCACAAGCAATAGTAAAAGCAACAAAAAAATCAGGAATAGCAAGTAAAGGAGTGGAAGTCATTACATCTTTCAGCTTTAGAAAAGCTAAAAGAGCCTCATTGGACCATGAAAAGGCCCCTTTCTTAGTTAATTCAGTAAGGGGGCAGCCAAAGAAGAAAACCCCTTAATGAACCTCCTGTAGTAATTGCATAAACCCACAAAACCCCTCAATTCCATTAGGTTGGATGGTATAGGCCATCTTTGTACAGTTGAAACTTTAGTTTGATCAACCTTAAGATGTTTTTGTAGTAAACCTTGAATTTGAGGATGATAGGTGGCTGATTTTTTCCCTTCTGAACTAAAAATTATAGCTGCCCACTCAATGTCCTTATGCCTTATCATCTTCTCCATTCTTTTGTATGAAACCTCCAAAATTTTGCAAGAATATTTTGACCCATTTTCCTTGATTCCTTGCAACACCACATCTTTCCCTTCAAGCACAAATTTTAGTTCTAATTTCTGATAATTAGTAACATAATCACCAAGTGAATACAACCATTGCACACCCAAAACCATATGTGGAATACCTCCTAAGGGAAAAACAAAGAATTGCTCATCTACTTCCATGTTGCCAAAATTAATTTTTATGTTTCTTACCACTTTGTTGCATGTGATAAGATCACCATTGCCAATAGCAACATTAAAACCAGGAATGATAGTTGTAGGAAGATTCTTTCTAGTGGCAAACTTCTCATCAACAAAATTGTAAGTAGCACCACCATCTATTAAAATAATAACCTTTTCATCAAAAGATCTACCTGGTACCTTAATAGTGCGAAATTGATTCAGCCCACTTAAAGTGGCTAGGGAACCTTCAGGAACTTCCTCATACTCCCTTTGTGCTTCCTCTTCCAAGGGTGTCTCATCTGCCTCATAAAAATTAGGATTATCAGAATCAGAATCAGAATGTAATTCAATGATTTTCATACCTCCTTCTCTGCATTTATGACCTCTTTACCAAGGAGACTTGCAAATGAAACACTTGTTTTGTTTCCTTAGCTCATATTTCTCTTCTTGTGTCAAGCGTGGGCCATTTGGGGGCTTATTAGGTGGCTGAAAACCAGATCTGAAACCTTCTCCATGTGTGGGATTCCTGCCATAAAAATTTCTCTCATTTCCACCTTGTTGCGTGAGGTTTCCTTGTTGCCCATACTGTTGTCCAAAAACTATTTTTCTAGCTACAAAATGTGGTCTAGCAGGTGGATTATGTGCAAAATATTTTTGTCTAGGAGGTAAAATAGATTCTAAGCTTAAAGCTCTCTTAATGGCATCTTCAAGAGTGGTTGGTTCAAAAGCTTTAACTAATCCCTTCACGGGTTCCAACAAACCATCCATAAAAAGAAAAATTACCCTCTTGGGTGAAATATTTTGTACCTAAACTGAAAGTTGTTCAAACTCCTCCACATAGGCATGAATGGATGAAGTTTGCTTCAAAGTGGCAAGCTCCTTGAAATACTCTTCCACATTCCTCCTTTCAAACCTGTTCAAAACCCCGGTACAAAATTCATCAAATGTATCAATATCACCATGCCCTTGGGTTACTAACCCATGATGCCACCATGAGTAAGCACTACCCTCAAGGTGGAGTGTAGCAATCTGAACTGCATCAACTTCAGAAATAGGCTCCAAGGTAAAATAAGTCTACAATTTTTGAAGCCATGCCCTAGCTGTAAGACCATCTTGACCATTAAATGAGGGAATGGTCACCTTTTGATGCAAAAAGGGCTTTTTTTTCTCTTTTTTAGCCTCAACAATAGATTTACCCACAATCTTCAAATATTTATCAAAAGAAACTGCTGCCCTAAAACCCTCAGATTTATTACTATAAGCAACAAACCATTCATCTAATTCATCGCTTACCTCATTTTCCTCCCGTGGAGGTGGTGGAACAAGGAACATAGGCTTGGACGGCCTAGGCAAGGGAGTGTGTGAGTTAGATGATGACTCATGCCCATTGTTGTTGCCTCCCCTTTCTCCTTCCCTCCTTGTGCCATTTGGGTTGCCCAAAGCCGCCCTCAATTCTTGTTGATTTGTCTCTTGTAAGGACACCATTCTTTGCAAGCATGTCAAGTAGGGCATCAAATTTTTGCTCAGTCCTATCAACTGGCCTTTGGGGCTCCTCAACCTCTTCCCTATTTGACATTTCCAAAGCAAGTCTGTTTCTCCTAGTAAAATACTGATGAACAGGAGGACGATGCATAAAACCCTATCAAACCCTAAAAATATGGAAATCTAAAATTCTAAAAATTCTGACCACCAAAAAAAAAATTTGAAACCACAGAACTGCAAATTGGTCAAAAGGGTATCCAAATCTGCAATTTTTATTTTTTGAAAAAAATCCCTAAAAATTCGTGAATCCCCTAAAAATCCATGATTTTCACTAGGGCACAACTTTTCACCATAGAAACACACTTATCACCACGAATAACTAAAAAAACACTGAAAATGCTGAAACTAACCACAGGCTGGCAAGATTCCAGCTCTGATACCACTTGTAATGTCCCTTTTTAAGAAACAACAAACCCTTACTATGAAAATGCAGAAATTAAGTACAACAAGAAAATAACTCAAAAATTGCTCATAAAATAACACAAGTATGAGGAGAAATCAGCCAGTATCATATATTAAATATTGCCAAACCAATACAACAGCTCCCCAAGGTTGAACAGATGCAAAAACTCCTCAAAAATGACCCCAAATACAAGCGTAGGGTTTGGGGCTGCCAACAGATCTGAAACACATGACACAAATGCTCCCAAAAATGCCACGAACTCCTCACGGATGCCTCTTTTTTGTATTTTTGATATTTTAGGGCAATAACACCTGCAATGATATTGCCAAGACCCCAACCATGCACCTCCAATGCACTATGGGAATGAGCAAGACCTGCAATCTCAACTCATGGAACCTCTAGGGTTTCAATATTCAATTCTGATATCAACATAACATGCCCAAAATGGGACGTCTCACTCCCTTATATAGGGTGAGGTTCTAATTTGGAGTTGACATCTCCCAACCCTAAAATCACTTAAAGTGCCTTATTACAACATAAAAACATAAAACATAAATAAACACAACTTAAGTTATGTCTCCTAGTCACATGAACCCCTTTTTCACTTTTATAATTAAGTGTAGGAGACATTTACAAAAATATTTATTTTTGGGACATTACAACCCACATGGCCTTACAGGATAATACTACATTTGTAAAATTTCCTACACATAAGCTCTAGAAACTAGTTAAACAATCGTTAAGATTATTTAAATAAACAAGCCTAATTTATGGTTTGTTTATCATTGTAAAATGTTGATTGGTGGGAATCTTATGATTGGGCTAGATATACCTTTTAGCAACTCAGCCTTCAATTCAATCTCCTTATTCCTCCTCTTCTCTTGGTCCCAATATATTTGATTTTGCAGGGTTGACACAAAAGATATTAACTGTACATCACCTGTAAAAATATGGGGTAGGAATATCACATATTTTGGCATGAGAAATTTATGCAGGAACAACTCACACATCAAGTTTTTTTTCTCCTCTAGATTGTGTAGATAAGCATCCAAAAATTCTTCAGTAGTGTCCAATTTGTAGGAGAGATTATAATAAATTCCCATGATCTGCCAGTGAAGGTACTCCTCCTTTAGGATCAAACTATAAAACCTAGTTGGCCTTCTACATTGGACTAAGTACTATGCAGCCTGGTAGAGATATTTTATATGTTCATGTAACCTATTTATTTTGGCATTTTTAGTTTCAACTTGATGCTCTAAAGGTTTCAAGGCTACAATATGGGTTTCCAATTTTTGACACCTCAATACCCAACATGCAATATCCTCATTGTATTTCTCTAATGGAATGGTGTTTGGGGGCCTAACTACTGGTTGATACCTTGGCAACAAATCTACTTGCACCCCAATTTCTTCTGTTTCAACTTTAGGTACAACCGATGGCAAATTTTGTGTAGAAGGCTGATGTGAATGCATACTTACTTGATTTTCAATCTCTTGAGCATCTATGGCCTCCTCCTTTTGTGGTGTTTGTGCTCCTTATTGTTGTGGGTTATTATATGGGTGTTCAACCAAACTTTTGGATCATTTTGAAGCATCTTCAGAAAGAGAGTTTGCAGCTTTGAAATATCCTAGAAATTTTTTAGATGGTTTTAGAGCTTCATTTTTAGGCTTAGCGATACTCTCAACTCCCAAATTCCCCTAAGAACTTTGTTGTTCATCCATCTGTGTATTTTTTGCCTTGCTGCTCAAGTGTTGGCTCTCCAATTTTATGATGGGATTTGCAAATTGTCCTTTGGTGTTGCCTCTTCCCTATATTGCTCTACTAGTCTCAACAAAATTTCAGTAATATCTTCTCCAGCATTAGATACTGTAGGTTGTGGCTCAAAATGTGCTAACTTGTTTTTCAATCTTTCCATATCCTACTGTAAGTTAGCAATATTTTTATCCTTATCTTCTATGGTAGTCTCCCTTTGGCCAATCCATCTCATGTGTGTCTTAATGACACTCCTGGAAGCTCTCAATTGCTCCTGTATGTCTTCTTCCTCTTCCTCTACTTCAGTATCAAAAGAATAGGTAGGTAGGTCATCTATAAGTGGTGAACCAGACACTCCATATCTGTAGATATCTCCTCTATCTAGTCCATAGGATCTTGTGCTAGGGCATCCTATAGAATTTTAGTGACCTCTACTTCATCTTCTAAGGGCACTATTTTTTGTTGTTTTTCCTTAGTAAAAGTTTTAGGGCTAGTTTCTTCTGTTGCAACAGTCTACTGCTACATTTTTCTAGTGCTTCTTCTCAGAGGTGGTGTGGATAATTTTTCAACCTCCATTGCCTTTTCTTCTATTATTTCCTCTGCCTCCTTATTCCTCTAGAGTCTTGAAGACCTCCTTAGCCCTGGTGCAGACTTCTTATTTTTATCCTATTTTTTGTAGGTTCTGATAATTCAGAAGTAGATTCTGCTTCTAATTAGGATGTCACTTCCTCACTGTGTGTTCTCTCCTCTGCACTCTCCTCTTCTTCTTCCCTATAAATCACTTCACTCCAGGAAGAAAAAAACCTATCAAATCTCCTAGGATTACCCCTAAAATGGTGTTTGCATATGAGTTTGATTAGTCCATGGTGTCTAGGGGTTCCTTTCCTTTCCTGATAATGTTTGGCCATGTTCTGCAATTCTTGGTATAGATACAAAGTAAAATTAACTCTAACTTTAGGCTATTGGCCACCATGCCTTAAATGGTTTAAAATTCAAAAGTAGTGGCCACATAAAATAGCATATTCTCCCTCACAGGTTAGAAACCTCATTACCCAAACAACTACTTCATCCCATGGCTTCTACAAACTTGTCTTTTTTACCCCCTTGTAGACATTATTATTCATTTGAAATATAGGTTCATTATTTCCCTCTTCTATGAATTGATTAACTACTTCTCACAATCTATTTTTTACCAATTCTCAAAATTTGTAAACCTTGCAAGGGTAATTCAAAATTTTGGCTTAATATTTTAGGTGTTACCTCAATCGTCATTCCACTGATGTTGACCCGGTTATTTTTTAACGTTCGGGAAAATTCTGCAACCAAGCCTTTGGAGCATCCATCGACTTTGTTGAGAAATAGCATCAGCCCTTCTTCTTCAAAAATGTGTAGTACCTCAGGATATGGTCGAAGGTAGCTTGCATTATCTGGTTCTATTTATTCTTTCACCCCATCTTCTGATTTCACCTGCATTTTGCTGCAACACTACTTCTACACTCACCGCACTACAAATTCCTTTGTATTTATCTTCCTTCTGCTACACCACAAAATTCTGCTATATTTTTTCTTCTGCAAGTTCTTATGGTTTGATATCCACACTTATGATTTTGGTTATGATAGCAGTTTTAGAACTTTGTTGAAGATTGCAGTTATTACAAGGTAGGGTATTAAGTTTTAGAGTGCAGGATGAATTATCTTCGAAAGGTGACGGGGACTACAAAAGATCTTCGTCATGTCCAAATCCAAATATGTTTCGGATGACGAATGGTTGCTTTTCTACGATGTCAAAAATTGAACGTACTTATTGAATGGTGGACCATCCCAAACATTGATTACCTTCCAATTAGTTACAATCTTTCTAAGTTAGAAATTCATCATTGGTTATGATTTGGCTTACTCCGTGCAGATTGTGTTGATTTTCGTATCCTCGTTTGTCGAGGCATCTTGATAGAATGGCCTGAAGATTGTAAAAGAAACCGAGGCACATGTTTTCCATAAAAAGCTCTAATTCATCATCACTTGGTATGATGCAACATGTGACCCTAGGTACTCGTTCTTTGAATTTTACGCTAGCTTCGGATGATGTGGCAAAAGAAATAAATTTTCTTATTTCCTTTATGCACATGCCATGTGGAAATTCAAATTTTAAAATTTTCCATGAAATATGAATTTCAAACTTACCCATTTCTCATTCCAAAGTTATTTTTCATTTCGAAGCTCAAACAGTTTCTCATTTTGAAGGTGTCCCTCGTTCCCAAGATCTACAATTTTCCATTATAAAACAAACAGAACAGAATTCTCATTCTGGAGCTTGGTATCATTCTAAAGCTTTGTGAAATTTCTACCCGGATATACAATCAAAAATGTATCTTACTTCACAAGACTGCAATTTTTACTCATTTTTCTTTTTTTCCCCATCGAAACCTGTAATTTTGCGTAACAGTAAGGAATTCCTCTTGTTTTTTTCTTTTGAACATGTTGAATGTTCTTGGATTTTCCAAACCCTATGAATGTTTCTATGCTAACTAGTGATTTTTATACACTACATACTAAATATCTACAATGATCAAATGCAAGAAACACAACTTATTTGAATTATTATCTCACACTTTATAGATGGTTGTTTTTGTTGATTACTAGCTGGTTTTTCTGCAATCAAACAAAACAAGTGCAATCTAATGATATTTGTACAATGGTGAGATAGGAATAAGTAGGTCAATTTAAGGTAAAGCACGCTGGAAAATTGGTTTTCATGTTAGCCAATCCAGAAGTACCTCCTAGAAGGTTTTCACTTTCTGAATTATTTATTTTTCTCTCTTTTTTATATTTTTTTTATCTCTCATTTTCTCTCTTTTTTTTTAGTTTTGTGAATCTTGGTGTGCCCATGAAATAATTTCACAATTTCCCCGAAATCATGCCCATGAAGGAAGTTCACAGCAAAGACTTATTCTTCTTTTTATTTTCTTGTTTTTCTATTTTTTTTGTTTTCTATTTTTTCTTAAAACTCTTCATTGTCATGTTGAATCTATTGAATCTATGATGGAAGAGGGGATCACTTCCATCATGCATATGTCTAAATTGTTAATTTTTTGCAAGAAATATTTTTTTATTAGTGGTGCATGGTATACCCAAAGGTGATGTCCATTCACTACCGACTTCCTCTATGAATCATCAATGGGAGAAAGACAAACTGCTCCATTTTTAACATTTATTCAATCTAATAAGGTCCAAGCCACCTAGTCTACAACTTCCCAATAAAATCCTCATAACGAGAATCAAATAATAAAGCCCAATATCCTTGCTAAAATTTCCTCTACTGAAAGTGGTTGTCATGCCACAACTTCCACTGCTCTTGAATCACCTTAGTTTCATGCAATGCATCCAAGCGAAGTTCATCCAATGTATTCAACTATAGAATCCTGTCTGTCTGTGCCTATGACAAACAATTATAATTTTTCAAAGTTGTTCAAAGTGTTGATATCTCAAACTCAATAGGAAAAAGAGGCTTATTACCATAAACCAGTTCATAAGGTGTCAAACCCGTGGTGAATTTCCATGTAGTGTTATAAGCCCAAACTACTTCAAGTAATTTATCAAGTCAATTTCTCCTATGGGAAGCTATTATTTTAGTTAGGATATTTTCTAACTCCCTATTTTTGACTTCAACTTGGCCATTTGCATGTGGGTTTTAGGGTGATGATTTACTATGTTTAATCTCGTATAATTCAGTAAAATCTTCAATGACTTTAGATGCAAATTGGGATCCATGATCTATGGTAATAGATCATGGTGCTCCAAACCTCTAAAAATTTGAGTATACAGGAAATCAACAACCTTCTCTTCATGAGTATGTTTGAAAGCACACACCTCTACCCACTTAGTCATGTAGTCAGTGCATACCAAGATATGCACCTTTCCTTGAGATGGTGGGTCAATAGGTCCCACAAAATCTAGCCCCCACCTCTCAAATGGTTCTAAAACCACTTGATACTGCAATGGCATTGTATTTGTGTGGGTGGGTTTCCCCACCCTTTGATATGCATCACAATATTTGATGTACTTTTTCACATCCTTGTGAAGACATGGCCAGTAATAATCTGCACCTAGAATTTTCCAAATTGCGCTTTTTATCGAATAATGTCCATCTAATGGTTCATCATGGCAAGCTCATAGGACATCATACACCTCATCCTTTCAGATGCACCTGCATAAAATATGGTTAGGACTACATTTAAAAAGTAGACCCTTAATCCATTTGAAAGAGAAACTGTATTTTATTAACTGTTTTCTTTGTTTAGGAGTGAAATGTGGAGTTCTTCCTATTACCAAGTAGTTAGCTATATTTGTAAACCATGGTGATTGGACAGATATAGCAAATAATTGTTCATCAAGAAAAGTTTCGTCAACCAACTCTTTCTCTCCTGTGTTTTGTAACCTTGAGAAAAAATATGCTACTACATTAGCCTTTCTTGGTTTGTTGATTATAGTGATGTCCAATTCTTGCAACAGTAACCAGTAGATAATTCTTGCACTTACCATGGGTTTATTCATAAAATATTTAATGGTTACATGGCGTGTATAGATGAATACTTGATACCCTGTGATATAATTACTGAACTTGTTGATAACATATACTACTACCAAGAATTCCTTCTTAGTAGTGGTATAGTTTTTTTTTCTCCTATCATATTCTTGCTAATGTAGTAAATGGCATAATGGTCACCATTTTCAATATGTCCTAATGCTTCTCCAATTTCAGTATTGGAAGCATCAATTTAGATGTGAAATGGTAGCTTCTAATTAGGTCTTCTTAATACATGTGGGGTTATCAATTTTTTCGTCAAAGCCTCAAAATACTCTTGGCATTTTGTAAACCAAGTAAATTTAGAATCTTTAGTCAATAGTACAAACATGGGGTTGGCTATTGTGCTAAAAATTAGAATAAACCTATGGTAAAAACTAATATGTCCTAAGAAACTCCTAACATCAGTTTGAGTTTTTGGAGGGGGAGGGTTTTTTGATGATCTCAACCTTCGTAGGGTCAACTTTAATCCCATGAGAAGAGATGTGGTGACCAAGAACAACGCCTTCCTCCATCATCATAAAATTTTTCTCAATATTTAGGGATAAATGGTAGGTTTCATAGCATGTTAAGACCTTATCAAAATGTTCCAATGTAAAGTCAAAGGTTTCTCCACACACTGTGAAATCATCCATGTAAATTTCTACCCTTTCATTAGTTAGATTAGAAAATATTGCTAAAACATCCCACTGAAAAGTTTTAGGGGCATTATATAAGCCAAAATGCAAGACCCTATAGGCGAATGTTCCCCAAGGACATGTAAATTTTGTCTTCTCTTGGTCCTCAGGTGCAACCTGAATCTGGTTGTACCCGTTGAATCCATTAAGAAAACAAAAAAAATTCTTTCCAGCAAGAGTGTATAATACTTGGTCTATGAATGGCAATGGGAAATGGTCCTTATGTGTGACCTTATTCAACTCTCTGTAGTATACACACAATCACATTTACCCATTTTTATTTGGAACTATAACCAATGGAGAGACCCATCGGCTATCAAAAATTGGATAGATGAACCTCACTTCTAAGATTTTTTCAATATCTTCTTTGATAATATATCTCAAGGCAGGATTCAGTCTTCTTTGGGGCTGCCTCACAGACTTGACATCCTCAATGTATATCCTGTGAGTGCATACATCAGGTTGGATCCCTGACATATCCTTGTAATCCCAAGTAAAAGCATAGATATATTTTTGTAGATCAGTAAACAGTTTTGATTCTTCTTCTTTAGTCAGCTAGCTATTAATGTTCAATAATTTTCCTGGTTGCAGTTCAATCTACTTTATCCTTGGTAGGACAAATTTTTCTCCTCAATACTTGGTTATCAAGGAGTTTTGTGGACGATGGTGTGGTTTGAGAGAATGGAAGACTCTTGTCTCATTTTCAAAAATGATTCTTGGTGGAAGCATGTCTTGCATGGGATAGTAAAAAGAGGAGAGAAGGTGATGGTAATATCCATGTGGTAGTGTAAAATAACTTTCCTATAGTTGAGTAGATGACACATTTTCAAAAATTTATCCCTCATCATTCCATAATAGGCGATGAACAACTACTGGTTCATCTTCTATTCCTTGCTCATGCATAGCACTCACTAGGATGGTCTCATCCTCAAAAACCTCTCTTTCCTAGGAGTCAATTTTCTCTATGTGTTCCTTCACTACTAAAGTAGTTAGTGTAGAAATGGTCTCTTCTTGCTCTTCATCTGAATCAGGAAACCGTAATTGACCTGAGAATTTGGTTGAAGGTTTTGTAGGTGGGTAAATAGAAATATGCTTTAGGTTAATGCCATTTAAAGTTATCATTTCTCCTTACCTAAAATCTATAAATGCAACTGCAGTTGCAAGCCAAGGCCTTCCCAAGATGATGGGTAACCATTTACTGAGTCCCTAGGCTATAAAACTAGAAAATATACAAGTTATTCCCAAGAAGAAACTTCTATGGGGATGTATTCTAGAATCCCTTTAGGTTTTGCGACTGACCTATTTGCTATTTCTAAAACTGTAGATGTAGTATTTAAATATTTGAGCTACAATTTTTCCATTGTTTCTTTATTCATAACATTTATTGTAGCTCCTAAATCAATAAAGATATTTGAAATTGGTATTAACCCTATGGTTACTATAATAATTGGGCTCCCTGGGTTGCTATACTTTGGTGGTATAAGTTTCCTTGATAGGAGATCAGCTAGCTTCCCTTCAACTTGAATAGTATTAGAAAATTATTTCTTCTTTTTTCCTGGTCTCTTAATACACAAATATTGGATAGTTTTGTTAATCAAGGGTGCATCCTTAATTTCTTGCAATAAGGGAAGTGATATGGTTAACCGTTTAATCTCTTTAACCATGTCTAATTCAGGATTTTCTACAGATTTTTTTAATCTTACAAGGTATTGAACTATACCTGACGAAGGCAAGTTCTTGTTTGTTCTTCATGCTTATATCCATTGTTAGCAAAGACTTTAGAAATAATCCTTTGAAATAAACATTGTAATCTATATGTTAAAACCTTTTCAAATTACCCATGTGTTGTAGGTCAGTTGGAGAGGGTAGGGCAATTCTCCAAGCGAGGTCCCTGGTTCGAATCTCCACCCTACCAAATGCACATCGGGTACCCAAAATCCAATTGATAATGTTGGTGCGATTAGGACCGAGCGTGACTCTCGGGTGATTTTGATGGTGTAGAATCTCTTGATCGTGGTTTCTCATACCAAGCGACCTCACAAGGGTTTTTTTGCTAAATTCAAAAAAAAACTTTTCAAATTTCCAATAGTATTTTCCTTGTAATAATAGAAAGTAGATGAATGAGATCCTTTTCCACAATAGTTACAAGGATGTAAATCCCAATAATCAGTTTTTTCATGACCTCCTCTATTACAATAAGTGCATTTCAAGTTTTCTTTTATTGTTTTGAAAAAATTAATTTCATTTGTTTTCTTGATCAACTAATATAACCATGTGTGTATAGTTGAAGCAATCCTTCCTTTGCTTCTTTCATACATCTATAAGAAATTTTCTTGTTCTACATGTTTTATTATATTTTGATAATGACTCTTGAGTTTACTCTCAACATCAAATTCTTCTACTACATTGTTAGAATATGTCTTTATAGTATCTGCTCTTGTCAAATTATCAATCTATGATTTCTCAAAAGTCTTGTTAAGCCATATTGGTTCTTCTCTTCTACTCATACTTTTTATATTGTTATTATTCTTTGAATCAAGTATGTCTCTATGCCATGTTGATTTCTTGAATCCTCTATACTTAATAAGTTCTTCCATTGTTAAATAAATCTTCCTGGTAACTTGCTAGTCTTAAAGATGAAAGACAACTTTGATAAAATTTTCAAATCTCTAACCTTTGAGGTTGACTACCTTATGACTCCCTAGTTTTGAATATATTGTCTTTCTTGATCAAATATTTTCAACTTATAAATGAGCAACTACTATTTTCAATTCTTGAAGTTCTCTACTCTTTTCTCCTTAGTTTTTGATGATAGACTAAGAACAATATTCAATTGTTAATCTTGAAGTTGGCAACCTTTTATCTCCCTAGTTAGACTTGCCAAATAATACTTTTTGACTTAGTATCAATGCAATTTTTATTTTTTCAAAAACTTATGTTGAATTCCTTTTATCTCCCAAATCTCAAAAAATATAATTTCTTTAATTCTAAATTTCTCAATTTTATGTTAATGTCAAATTCCTTATAACTCTAAATTTAGAAATTTAGAAATTTAGAAATTCTATAAAAATATATTTGCAAGTTTTGTATTTCTAAGTTGATGTAGGAAACCTTATTTCTCCAAACTTATCAAATTGCAAATATTTTAATTTGTTTTGTAAACTCAAATAATCAAATTACAAAACCTCAAATTAATTCCTTCAATTTTTCAAATCAAGTTTCAAACCTTCATAAAACTTTCAAATAGCAATAATCAGGTTTCTAAGGGTTCAAATATTACTTCAATACCTTATCTCTCCAATAATAAAGTAAATAAAATAATTTTACTTCAACCTTAAAAATAATAAAATCCTTCACCTTTTAACTCCTATCTTGGAATATAATTAATTATAAATAAAATAAATTACCTCCAACATTGAGGTTCTCCTTTTCTATTGTACATATGGATTTCTTACTCCTATCAACTATGTCTCTCCTCTTTGACTGGTCAACTATCCTTCCAAGCTTTTCAAGGTAGTCAAATACATTAGCCTGGATGTAGTCGCAGTAGTGGTTCATGCTAGTGGTTCATGGTAGTGATTCATGGTATTTGTACAGGTTTATTTTTGGCCCATGCATTAATAAGAACTCCTAGAGGTTGCACCTTCCTCCAATGATGATTGGCTTGCTAAATATCGAGTGTCAAATGGCACCAAATATATCTCTAACTTCAATGGCTGCATACGCACTTCATAACGCATTCTAAAATAATTCTTCTCCCTTATGATGTTCTTCCTTTCACATGCCAAATGGCATGAACAGTCTTACGATGCTTAATCCAACCTTGTGAGCAATGATCTTAATATTTCATTCTCTTGGTAACGTTCTATTCTCTTATAGTTGTGTTCTTTCTCTATCAACACTTGGTTGCCTATGTAACATCTTTTACCTTACCAATGAAGCAATACAACATTATCTTCTCTATAATGAATGTTATGGATGCCAACTCTTTGATTATATTCTTGGTAGTTGCAAAACCTAGACCTTCAATTTTCTCCTTTTGCCTTTTCAATATCTGAATGTTATCTCTTATGTTGCTTACATTTCAAAATTTGTCATTCTTCTTCTCTAATGGTGGCTCTTCTCCACTTCTTTACTTTTCCTCCTAGGCTTGGTGGCTCCACCTTTCAATTATGGCTCTCTAAAATAGTGCTCCTCGAACGGCTCTTTACGGTGGCTCTTTCCCTATAGACGGTGGCTCTTCTATTCTACCTGATGGTTTTTCTCTTAGGTGCTACTTGGATTCTTGTCTCTCTGTACTTCGGTGTCACCTTGACTCCTCTTCTATGGCACTCAACCTTTGTTGTTTGGTGGCTCTTTCTTTAATACAGTGATTTCATTTTCTTAGTGGCTTCTCCTTTCTCGTTAGATAACTACTATTTATTTGATCTTTGACTATTATTCTTGAACCTACAACTCTTTTGTTTACCTTGGTTGAATGCCATTTGGCTTCTCCACTTTGTTTGGCATAATTTTCAATGCTTATGCTCCTCTTTTATCACTAATTTTTCTGACTTTTGATTCTAAAATTTGTGCAGGTTGTGAAGATGAAATTCAAGCTAAAATTCCTTCAAAAAACTATAAGCTTTACACAATATTTGAGTGCTCTTTTGTAGCCTCTTTACTTACTGGTTCTACCTTTAATAATGCTTACAAAAGCAACATTTAAATTATGCTTTTAAAATAATATATACCTTCCCTTATTACTCCTTTATGCAATATCTAACTCCTATATTTTGCTATTATATTTTCAGATTCTAATATGGCAACAACATCTCCTTCTTTAGCTTGGAAACACTCTATTTCAACTTCCTTTTTGATAACTTTGAAACTTGAATATGTAGCTATTAAAACAATTTCTATTATGCCTTAAGAAAATACTTTTATAGCTACCTTTTTCTTTAATAGTTTCCTACCCCAAAATGGTGAAATTGTAGCTCCTCTTTATTTTTATTTTTTGTCCAAAAATATTTCTCAAAACTACCTCAAAATTTTCAAAATGCAGCTCTTTTTTCTTCTTCTAATGTTACCCACAAAATCTGATTTTTATGGCTTCAAATATCCTCCAAAATTGTTCTATCAAACTCTAAAACTTGTAGCTATTAGTGCTTCCCAAATGTTGCCTTCTTGTTGTCCAAAACTTTGCAATCTTGTATTCAATTCCTCCTTTATTTTACTATTCAAATCTACCTCAAAATCTCCAAATTGCTACCTTTTGTTGTTGTCAAGTCTTCCTTCAATCGGTTGTTCAAAGGCACTTCAGAATCTAACCAAATTATCTCCAAATTGCAGCTCCATACCTTATTCAATTTTTTATCTTGTGACCCTTCAACTTCTATCTCAAAAATATGTAACCTCATTTTTAAATCAGCCTTGAAAATATTTGTGTATGTCCTCAAACTTCTTAAAACTATGGCCTCTTCAATATGATGTCTTCTTCCTTAAGAATCTAAATGTCTTAAGATCTTCAAAATCTTCTCCAAAATTTGGCAACCTTCTCTCCAAATCCTTCTTCCTTTTGGGCTTGTTGTCGGATGGCAAAAATTGTCCCAAATTGTTCTTATTAGAACCTTCTCCTTGTTTGCAATATTTTATCATGAACTTTCTTCAAATCTCCTCCAATGGAAACTTCTTCAATAGGGCTTTTCTAGACTTCTTCTTCTTCCTTCCAACTTTGCTTGAGACTTATTTTCTTGGGTCTTCAAATTTTGTAACTCCTCAAATGGATCTTTTCTTAGTCCTCCTTTATCTTCTTTCTCAAAAATATAATGGGGACCTCCTTCTTGGGCATCCTCAATCTTCTATGTCTATACTTATGTTGCAACAAAGATCTAATTCTTGCATGATAAAAGCACATAGACTTTCAGGCAATCAAAGATGAAATTATTGTTTATCCATTGTAGGAAGCTTCTCAACTTCTAATAAATAATTTTCTGCTGTAACAAACTTATATAGTAGCAACCAAATACATTAAAATTTCTAGAATTCAAAAATCAATAAACTTCACTAGTTACTCTCAAAACTAGTGGAAAGAAATCTATGTTGAATCCTAGTCTTCACAAGTTTTCCTTCAACACTATGGAAATATTCTAGCCAATTAGCAATATGGAATCTTCTTCAATCTATCAAACTTTTGAATAGGACCTCTTTCTTGGGTATCTAATCTCATCAATGTAAATGTCTATCTTCAAGATCTTTAAATTTCCTTCTATTCTAAATTTGTTCTTGGAATAGGTAAATCTTAAAACTTCACTAGTTTTCCTTCAACACAATGAAAATACTATCTTCCTTGGTTTTCTTTTTCTAGAGGTAATCTCTTCAACTTCACTAGTTTCTCCTTAACCAATGGAAATATCCTTTGCAACTTTAAAACCTATGCAAGACAAAACCTTGTTGTAGCTCTGATACCATTGTTAGCTTTTGATGCTAGATACTTAAGATAAAATGATCACAATATCTAAAATAAAGTTACAATATGAAATATAAGATAATGGCACTATTCTAAACATATAAAACTCATAAATAACTTCAATAATAACTCATAAAATTGCCATAAATAAATGCTCACACTCTAATAAAGGACACTCTCCTAATCTAAATATGTACCCAATGTGGTACATTAGCATATACTAAATAATGTAATATATTCCAAAAATGATAGTGAATGAATGTTGTGATACCATAGAATTAAAACCAATGATGATTGGCTCATGTTGTGATACTAGTGATCTTTATCAAAAAGAAAAATATGCATGTTGGGATTCTCATCAAAATGAAAAGAAAATTTGTGATGCAAGAAATGATACTTGTGACTTAGAATTCATGAAAAAAATAGAATAATCTATTACAAAAATAGATGCTACATGTGACACAAAGGATTTGATTACAATTCGTGCTTGATCAAAAAAAAATTATGCTATCAAAATTGATGATGACATGGATTCAAATGATGATAATGATGCTTAGATTTGTGTTGATGTTGATGGGGATTAGTCTAATGATATTTTTGGTTATTTTGAAATGTATACTAAAGGAATTGGTTGAAAAATACTAAGTAAAATAGGATATAAAGACACTGGTTTGGAAAAACATGGACAAGGAATGAAAGAGCCAATTATACCAATAATAAGACCAAAATGTGAAGGTCTTGTACATACAGGAATCAGGAACTAAATTTGTGATAGAAAAAAGTGACATCAAATCTATGACAAGGATTGATAGAATCAATAACAATGGAGGATGAAATGGCAAAGGAATTTTGTATAGAGAACAGATGTAATCATTGTGGTAGATATGGATACAAGTTAGATAAATGTTAGAGTCTTCATTGTTATAAAATTTGTGGACATAATCATTCACAAAAAAATTTATTACAAAAAGAAAATAAATATTATAAATTAAAAATGGATTGTGGATGGATAAACATAAATGAGTGGGATAAGATAAAAGGAATGTTGTATGGTTTCTACAGAAGGAAACCAAGTATGATCAAAGTTTGTTGAGAATATTTTTAGTCGTGTCATAAATATATAAATGATTATGACCCAAGCATAGCTTGGAATATGGCCTATAGTGAAAGTGCCTGTAGTGATGGTTTCTACAGAAGGAAACCAAGTATGATCAAATTTTGTTGAGAATATTATCAATCTTATCATAAATAAATAAATTATTATGACCCAAGCATAGCTTGGAAGATGGCCTATAGTGAAAGCACCTATAGTGATGATCCTATAGATATGATAGTCTTATGAATGTTCTAGTGGATGACCTAGAGATAATGATAATCTAGAGGTGATCCAAAAGTAAAGTTCCAAAGGTAGTGATCCAGATGCAGTGATCTAGAGGCAATGATCCAACGGGAGTGACCCAAAGGTAAATCCACTAGAAGTGATGCAAAGGTAGAGATCCAAAGGTGACTCAGATACATTGATCTAGAGGTAAACACAAATAATTTATAAAGGAATACCTAATAAATATTGCATATATCCATCCATGCCAAATTCAGAGTTGAAGAATTAAAATAAATATGAATCAAAGATTGAAGAAAAAAATCCTTCGTACCAAATAATGTAATATGAGGGGTGTTGGAAAAATTATATTATTTGGTCCCCTTGTAAATATTAGTTTGGTAGTTGATTTATATTTTATATAATGTGTATCAATATGAGAGAAAGTGCAAGGTGTAGAGAAAGAGAATGAAGAAACATGATATGTGGCAAGATGAGAGTTTTATCTTTATGAGAGGAATATGAAAGGTTGCATCTCCTAGATGTTTGAGGAGAACAATAGTTAAAGTATTGAAAAGTCATATAAAATTACATATTGGAGACAACTCCATGCAATGAAATTTATTTGAATCATTCTTATAATATTTTGATATTGTATATATTTGAGATATATTTGTGAGATATTGTTGTATTGTATTTCATTTTTATTTTGATTAGTGGTATATATTTGATTTATATTTGATCATGATAAATCTTTCTATGAGTTAATCTATATGGAAAGCTAACATTGTACGACACTAAAAGGTGAAAAAAGTGGAGGTTAATCATTGATAATGATGAGGATACACAAACCCTAGATGTTCCTATAGAAACACATGAGCAATAGTAGAGTATTTTCCATTCTACAGATGTGACCAACAAATTAGTGTATATTCCACCAATCAATGTTGACATCCTTGTAGAACAACAAGATACTACTAGTAATGATTATGCATAGGAGACTCAACGTATGATTGAAGAGTCAAATAAAGACATAGTGGAGAAAGGGATTGAATCCTTAGATTAATTAGCTACTACACATGCCATAGCTATAACTATCATCAAGTCTCAACAGCAACAATTATAGGAAGCTCAAATGGAAATTCAAGAGAAAGAAAGGTATATTTCTCAATTGTTGCAAGGATTGAATGAAATGAAAAGTGAATTAGAAGAAAATGTATCTTTTGAATCAATTTATATAGAAAACACAATAGATATTTTAGTAGGATTAGTTTATAGGTTTAATAGTAATCGATAGATTCTAGAATGGGGCCAACTCCATCTAGCCCTTTTGAAAATGTTGAAAATATAAATATTTTAAAAATTTTGGAGTTAGTGTGAGAAGCGGAACGACAATTTAATAATTTGATGAAGTATAAATAATACATTAGGGCCAGGATTAGTCTAGAGGTTGTTGAACCACCCGAGACCAATATAGGTGCAGTTGTAACAAAATAACAACTAGCCTAAATTAATCAATTCTAACAATATAAGATCGTTAGGATTGAATTAACTAATGAAAGAAATATTGAAATATATTCTAACATCTCCCATATTACAATATTTTAGGAAACATATAACTACTAGCCATACTACCATCCCCCCATTATTTTGAAATACATAGAGAGTTGCGAAACAATTCAAATTTGACACGTGCAAGTACCTTAGTGAATATGTCTGCAACTTGAGCATTGGTGGAGATGTACTGAAGCTAGATTCAACGCTTTGGTACTTTGTCTTGAATGAAGTGGCATTGTGTATCAATGTGCTTCATTTTCTCATGATGCACTAGATTATTAACAAGATTCAAAACACCCATGTTGTCACAGAACAAGTGTATTGGAGATTTTTATGGAAGACCCATACTTGTCAGGATGTGATGCAACCATATCACTTCGCACACAACTTCACATGCAGCATGATATTCTACCTCTATTGATGAGATAGCAACCACCTGTTGCTTCTTGTTATACCAAGAGACAGGACCAGATCCAAGATGAAACAAATATCCTAAAGTTGATTTATGATCATCATATGATCCGACATAGTCGGAGTTTGTGTATCCCTATAAGAAGAATTTGTTGTTCTTCTTGTATTCTAGGCCATATTCCATTGTACCATGGACATAGTGAAGAACTCGCTTTACTGCTTTCTAGTGTGTAGTCTTAGGTTCCTACATGAACCTCAAAAGATAGTTGATAGCAAATACAATATCTGGTCTAGTGTTGGTCAGATATATGAGACTCCCAATCAGCTGACAATAGAGAGTAGCATCTACCTGAGGTGATTTGTCATATCGTGATAACTGAAGTCCTGTTTCCATTGGTGTTGCCATCGGATTTTAGTCAGTCATGCGATATTTTTCTAGTAGTGTCTTGGCATATTTTTTTTGGGACACTTTGATGTAATGCTCCTTCTAGTTCACTTCTATACCAAGACAGTAATGGAGAAGTCTGAGATCTATCATTTCAAAATATTTGCTCAAATCCTATTTGATAGAAGAGATCATTGTTTTTGAACTCCCTATTATGAGCAGATCATCAAAATAGAGTACAAGAAACACTATTTCAAAGCCTTGCTTCTTGAAATAGAGGTTTACATCTAAGGGACATCTCTTAAATCCATGCTGCAATAGGTGATTATCCATTTTTATGTACCAAACCCGAGGGGCCTATTTCAAACCATATAAGGATTTGACCAATTTGCAAACTTTCTACTGTTGGCCTTCCACTTCAAATCCTTTCGGTTGAGTCATGTAGACTTCCTCTTGGATATCACCATTTAGAAAGGCACTCTTGACATCCATTTGGTGCACTTTCCACCCATATTGTGTTGCCATAGCACAAAGAACTCGAATGGTTGTCATCCGAGAAGTAGGTGCAAAAGTTTTCTCATAATCAATGCCTTCTCTTTGAGCATAGCCCTTTGCCACAAGTCGGGTCTTATGCTTATCTATTGTCCCATCTACATTGTACTTGACTTTATACACCCATTTGTAGCCTATGGGCTTATTTCTATATGGCAGATCGACAAGATTCCAAGTTTTGTTTTTCATCAGACTTATTCTCTGCATCCATAGTGGCCTTCCACTGAGGCTCATGAAGAGAATCTTGCATTGATGTAGGTTCAAGTTCATTTATTGAGGAAATAAACACCCTGTCATCATCAATATCCATGTATTCTATATCTCTCTCTAGATCTACAGAAATTTCTTCAAAATATTGACACAGATCATCAACCCTAGTAATCTCTGTTGCAGCTTTCTCCTGTCGAGCCATGTTGTGAGTACGAGGTCTATCCAATGTCAATTCTGGTGGAGTGGATAGCTTAGAGTCTCTAATTGTACTTGTATACCACTTTGGATTCTTCTTCTATGGTGATGAAGAATATGAAGAAGGACCTCCAACCTTGGATGAAGGAGACTTCTCAACCTTAGTTTCCACAAGGTCTAGGTATACATCTTATGTGTTTTCTGATGTGAAAGCCTCATCAAAAACTACATCTCTACTAATGTGTATCTTCTTGGTTAAAGGATCAATAAATCGATAACCCTTGGAGTGCTCATCATACCCAATAATAATGCACTTCAATGTTTTCTCATCTAGCTTCTTCCTATTTTCTTTCGGTATGTGCATGAATGCTTTACAACAAAAAATGCGTAGATGATAGATGGAGGGTTTCTTGCCACTCCATGCTTCCTATGGAGTCATTCCTTGTAGAGCCTTAGTGGGTGCCCTATTCAACAGATATACTGTTGTGGTGACAGCTTCTACCCAATATTATTGCCCAATTCTAGCTCTTGTGAGCATGCAACGAACCATTTCCATTATGGAATGGTTTCTCCTTTCAGCAACTCCATTTTTTTGAGGAGTATAAGCAGTAGTCAACTATCGTGTGATCCCATTTTTAGTGAAGAACTTAGAAAAATATTTATAGATGAACTCCCCCCTCGATCTGAGTGGAGGGTCTTTATAGAAGTCCTTGACTTCTTTTCAACAGATTTCTTGAATTGCTGAAAGAAGCCAAATGCTTTAGATTTTAGTTGAAGAAAGAATACCCACATATTTCCTAAGTAATCATCCATGAATAACTCAAAATACCTCTTACCCCCACAATTTTTGGGAGTTAAAGGATCGCACAAATTGATGTGAACCAACTCCAGAGGTTTCTTTGCTCTTGTAGAGCTCCTTTCAAAAGGTACTCTAAGTTGCTTTCCTACCAAGCAGTCATAGTAAACTGGAAATGTGGTAGAAAGGGAAGGAAGACCCTTTACCATTTCATACTTACTTAACTCAAGTAAGTAACCAGAACTCATATGTCCATATCTCTTGTGCCATAGGGAAGTTGCCTCCTTTGTAGATACAATCATGGCTACATCTAGAGAAGAGATAGTATCTAGGGCAAATAATCCATGCTTATATGAAGCGGTTGCAATGTTATTACCCCTCCTGGTGATAGAACAACACTTCTTGCCCCCTCAACACTAAATTTTACAACCATATTTTTGTCCAGAATTTGTGTGACTGACAACAAGTTGTTCGCCAATCTTGGAACATAGAGAACCTTCTCAATCTGGCACTTGCCATCAGGAAGAGTACCAAAAATTTTTCATTCTTCCTGAACCTTATAGGTTTTATCATCGATAATAGTGATAGGTTTGCCCTCTTTGGCCTCAAAAGACTCAAACCACGATTTGTCACTAGTCATGTGTTTACTGGCTCCAAAATCGACATACCAAATAGGATCCATCTGCTTTGATACTATGGTAGTCATGAGCACTTTGTGTGCTCTTTTAAAATCCATGTTAGATTCCTCAATAGCAACATTCACTTGCTATAGTTTTTTCTTTTGTATTTTTTTTGGCCTGTCTATTTTGATTGTTTATTCTTATGCCAACATCTGTTTGTATCATGACCTTCTTTGTCACAGATCTTGCAATATCTCTTTTTCAGTTGAGGTTGAGTTTGTTTCCCTTTTGAATCCTTTTGAGAACTACCTCCCTTCTAAAAATTATCCTTCTTGTTTTGCCCCTTCCTGTTGGTGTATAGGGCAGTGTTAGAAGAATCATTTCGCTATAGTTGGTGTGCCTCCTCTTCTTGAAGCATATTTACCAAATCAACATAGGTAACTTGTCTCTATGATACATGAAGTGAGGTAATCAACACTCTAAAATAATCTGAAAGAGCTCTCATTACCACTAAGGTAAGGAGCTTATCATCAACTGGTGTTGCTAAGGAATTCAATTTTCCTTTCAACTCAGACACTCTGCAAAGAAAGTTTTCAACCACCTCTCCTTGTTTCATGCTTAGACTATGTAATTGAGACTGAAGAAATGGAATGGTGGAGTCATTCTTCCCTTCATATATAGTTTTAAGGGCATCCCATGCCGCTTTAGTATTTGGACAGTCAGCAATATGAGGTTGAACTTCATCAAAAATAGTAAGCAAAATGAGCACCTTTGCTTTGCTATCTTTCTTGTCAAAGTCTTTTTGATCAGCAGATAGAGTTGTGGCTCCAGCTGAAGATGAAGGTCTTATTGTTGTTCCAAAAACAATTACCCAAAGATCATCCATCTCTAGGATTGCCTTCATTTTGTTTTTCCATGGTGTATAATTTGGACCTTTCAATAACTGATGAGCATCAATCATTAGTTTTGCAGACATTTTGAAGGTTCCTTATAACACCAAATGGTCGCCCCTTTGATATACCTTAATTCCATACCGTTATATCGTATAAAATACCCACCCTTACGTGAGGGAGACTATAGGTATTTTGAAAAACCATAAAAATTACCCGCCTTTATGTGAGGGAGGCTGTAGGTAATTTTAATGATTATACGATACGTGGTACTTAGGCGATACTGAAAGAGAATCACCTCATTGATGGCACCGACCTTAGAAAGCCTTCAATCCTCATGCATGGGGCATAACTTCCCCTAAAAACTTTGGATATCCAAACTTTTGTCTGGATTTAAGCCTAAACACGAGAGTGATTGGGGTAGTGGATGGAGTAAAAAATAGCAAAATGACAAACTTATCTCTCCCCGACTATTAATAGAGAAAAATCTCAAACGTCATTATGGTAGCTATATCAGGCAGCGAATACAATAGCGCAATCATGATAGCTTTACCTATAAGTGTTGGCCAGAGGTATCACAAATATCGAACTCTACAGTGCAATAAATTGCACGAATGGGTTTTAATTATTTTGGGGACTTAGGGAGTGTTTGATTTAAAATTAAATGATGTAGTGCAAAATAAGGAAAAAATGCAACATACAACATAAAAGTGCCCATAGAAATAACCCACTAGGTGTCGGGCGTAGCCCAAAATGCACCTTTACAATAATGCAAAACTTTGCTTTTTCAAAAAATTACTCTCAATCCCCCCTTGATTTTTCGAAAAAAATTCACTCCCCCCTTTAAAATTTTCCTTTATAAAGCATTTTAAAACATTCTTTTATAAGCAAAGTTAAAAAAAAAAATAACTTTATTCTACATAGTAAAAAAAATAACCTTTAAACTATGATAAAATAAATTAAAATTATATTTAATTTAACTTTGATTAGAGAATATTAAAAAAAAAATTAATAAATAAATAAAAAATTTATACCTTTGAGTGGGGGGGGTTGATGGGACTCGAACCCGCGACCTAAGGGTTCCCGGAGCCCTTACCACTTGGCTCACAACCGATGAGCCAGTGGGCTGATCCGAGAACTAATCACGGTGCCCTCCTTAAACAGCTTCGACGTGCCTTTTGAAGAACGTGCGGTTGCTCTGCCACCTCGGGTGGAGCTCGGGCGAAGCTCGGGCAGTGAAGAGGAGCGGCAGCCGATGTAGTTCAGGAGCAGAGCACCGGTGGTAGCAAGGTGGTGCTTGGGTGGCGGGCGAACAAAATTATATTTTTCAACCAAAAACTTGCCACAGATGTATCAAAATGATGCACAAAGATCATAGAGGAAGAATAGAACAGTTTGCAACCAAACCAAGTGGAGAAAACTGCTCAAAAATGTCTGTCTAATTTTTCCATTGACGTCGTCCGGGAGGAAAAAAATGCTTTGAGGAAAGATCCAAGAGCTAAAATAAAATTTCAATCCAGTGAAATGACTCGGATTTTACCTCATTCTCCAAGAAAATTTGCAGATGTTTGATCTATCGGCCTCAAAAGTAAGGAAAAATATGTCTTGGTTTATGCAATTGATGCAGGTGACGGCATATTCACAGATTTGAGCATTTGTATTTTAGGACTCAATGTCCCACATCGAGGGCACAGTGACTCCGTTAGGAGTTTAAGAGGGTTTCTCCTTCGTAGAGGAGTATCTCCTCTCAGGGATTCCAACCCAAGAGGTCGCGAGCTATCCTGTCGCGCTTGGCTAAGCGGCCTTGGTGTTGGTCGCTGAGCTTCGTCGCAAGCCTTTGAACTCCGCTTCAATCTTTGACCCTTCTTTTCCTCGTTTGACCTTCCACCGTGCTTCTTTGATCCGTCGACTGTTCTTCTTTGAATTCCAAAAATTGAAATAATTGCCTCAGAAAATAAAACCAAGTTTTCTCAGCTTTGCTACCAAAAAGCTCAGCCTCCAAAAATTGCCTCCAAAAAAAACTCTTCCTCAGCTACTTCTTTCTCACGCTACTACAAGATCATTTAAAAAATGAGTGGCGAAGAGAGAGTGGTGGTAAGCTCTGAGACCATGTGAGAAGCGAAATGACAATTCAATTATTTGATGAAGTATAAATAATACATTAGGGCTAGGATTAGTCCGGAGGTTGTGGAACCACCCGAGACCAATATAGGCATAGTTGTAACAAAATAACAACTAGCCTAAATTAATCAATTCTAACAATATAAGATCGTTAGGATTGAATTAACTAATGAAATAAATATTGAAATATATTCTAACAGTTAGATGATCTAGAACAATATTTTATACATCATGAAGGGGAGGCGCCAATGGAAGTCAAAGAGACTTCCACAAAAGCAAGGAGTGCATCAAAACAAGGTATGTCAAAATAAGCTCTACAACAAGGTGAACCAAAGAAAGTGCCATAACAAAGAGCTTCAATATTTAAGGTATCAGAGTGGCATGATGCACCTAGTTGGCTTAAGATAGAGCCAGCCATAGTGATCAAGTGGGTTATAATTGAGATAGTGAGCATCAAACAATCAGCAAAAAGAGGAACACAAATTAAACACCTAAAAATTCTTGTTTTGAAAGCAATTGTTGTCATCCCACAAGGCATGGTCATATTAGATAATCATAATGTAGTAGTCTCAATATGGATGAGGTGATGTCATTACTTAGAAGGGTTCCTTGTGACACTCATATATTTAGGAGAAAATAATAGGAAGTAGGGTGAAGAGTTAACAAGTCTTCATACTAATGTTAGGGACCTATGTTACATTGAAGACCAATTGGTTGAGTGCAGGTCACCTGGTAGGACTTACAACTTATTCCTAAAGGAACAATATTACAGATGACAGGGTATGAGAATTTGTTTCAATCTCTCATATGATCTGACCTCTACTAAATTTTATGTCGAATCCTTCTTGCTTAGTCCTATGGAGAAAGACTTGTTATGCTAATTCTATTTGCATAAATTTGCACTCCCTAAGGACGTGCAATTTCTTCCTCATATTTGTACTGGTGATGTTCAATTATGAGCATTTACTTCTACCCTTCATAGTCATTTATAGTGGTAGGAAAATTTGAAATAATACAAGTCAAGTGAAATGGGACCTAATATTTTGTTATGTCATGATCAACCTAACCCAAGGGCTCACTCCTTGATGGGTAATGTAGTTGTTAGTGATAAGTATTAAAATCACATCCATGCATGTTTAACAAACTTCTAGAATTTCTACAAAGATAACTTTAACAGGGATCAAGTAGCATGTAGATAGAGGTGAGATGATATGTCTATCAATATAAAGAAAAGGGAGCTCATTTCACCAATAAATCTAATATGGTCTCATAGGAGAGCAACTACAATGATTGAGATGATTACAACACTACAACATGAATGGATAGAATTGTAGTTTTGACCACCTACTCTTATCACCCATATTCCACATTATTTTAATACTAGACCACAACGTAAAACCCTATTCCAACAATAGTTATTACAGATCTAGGAGAAGAGGGAATACCACTATAGAAAATAGAGTTTGGAGTAACCTTTACAAGTAATTAGATATACATGCAAATTTGACCAAGAAGAATGCATGAGGACATGCATTAGAATTAGTGGGGAGGAGTGATGAGGCTATAAAATTGCCTTATTTTTTAGCAATCTAACTTTTTTGTCTATTTTTTATTAAACTAATATAGTATGTGCCAAATATTAATTGTTATTTATGTTAATATTAATGTTAAATGTAGTGAATAAAAGAAGATGTTCTCTATATTTTTTTCGAAATGGTTTTTTGTGTGTTTTAAGGACTAATTGCATAGTTTATTCTTAATTAAAGGATAGAATAAATTAATAATAATTTTGAAAAAAATTATTAATAAATCAATAATGTTGAAGTATTTTGCAGACCATTGCTCTAGAGTCTTTTTACACTTGAGCTATAAAAATTAAAGTAATCAGGTGAATAATATGAGTGCCAACTAGGCACCACAATAGCTCAAGTGTCAAAATAACAGGACACGAGTATTACACTAAATAACAATATGTGGAGCACTCTAAAATAGCTATGCGTCACTAACAAAGCATATGGTCAACTCACCTTGAAAACATCTTGTTGAGGCCATGAGTCATGTGATTTGAGTTTATGCTGACCAATAACATCGAAGAAAATATGTAACTACGTGCAAGAATACAATGTTGACCCATAGTTTATTTTGGAGCTACTACTTTTTTATTGCATTGGAATAAACTCAACCGCATGGTGACAAGAAGCCTGATGCATGCAAACTAGAGTAGGAGAAGAAACTAGAGATCTCAAATCTATTTTCAAACCAATCAACAATTGAATTACAAAAGTTTGATGACTTATCCAACCAAGTCTATTCTAGCAATTAAAATAACAGTGGAAGGATTATTAGCATAGTTACAAATTCTTTTGTTTAGTTTCTTTGTTGTTATTTAATTCCAACAATTAAAATAGCTTAATTGAAGATGACGAATTTGATTTTATTTTAAGTTTGCTTTAATTAAATTCAGTTTCTGATAATAGTGTGATTTTTGTTATTTCCATTTGATTATCGCAATATGATTTTTGTTGATTTCTATTTTATTTCAACAATGAGTTTTATTTTATTTCAGTTTGGAGTTGTTTAGTTCCTTTCCATTAAGGGTTGTTGCTTGTTTTATTTTTGTACATAGATTATAATTAAAACTAGGATTTCCTTTAGTGACAAAGTTTAGAAATTAATATATAGTTTCATTTATGAATGTTGCAAAGATATTGTGATTCTTAGTTTTTATAGATTAGTTTAGAACCCTGATATCCAAGATGCAATTCTTAGACCTTTAACACATACAACCTTAGGACATCACCCTAGTTTGATAAAAGATTAAAGTGAGAACATTAACGACACTCATCACTTAGCCCATAGTTTATTGTGACCCTTTCACAAGGGGAGGCATAGCAGTAGATATTTGTAGGACTCTTTGGATGTTATCCAAGGACTTAGCAATGAAAGTAATCATCTGGTCTTGATTGTTCAAGGACTTGATAATGGAAGTAAATTGTTTGTTCTTGATACAAAATATATACATGTAGATCAAGATCAATTGTATTGGGAAGAGGATTAAAGGAGTAACGAGAGGAGTGACTATGGGAGGGTTATTGGTAGGAGAAGAGGAAGAATCTAGAATTTTAAAAGGAGGCAAAGCCATGGCATCTAAAGAAGAAAGAAGACAACCAAAACTATTGATATTTGGGGAGTGTTATGACGCTTACTAGGATCTATGGATTGGTGTTTCTTTCTACTCATACACACATCCTTTGAATGAATAGTATGTTATTATCATCTATTGACTTATGTCCAACCAGTATTGGTAGTAGGTTCATGATGATGTCAATGCTTAGATGTTTTTCATTGATCAAATGCATGTTTAAATACAAATTGCATTGCTCTATATAGAGAAACCATACTAACCACATGATTTTTATAGTTGGTGGAAATCACAACCAACTGGTAGATCTCACATGTATTACATACCCAAGATAGATATTTAATATTATAATATTATATTTAATATTATAATATATATAATTATTCCACATGTATGGATAAGTGGTAATGGTAGGTAGTTGAGCATTATATAATGCAAGCAAAATAAAAATATATGGAGAGAAAAATATTGTATTTATCTCAAGTTGAGATATAGTTAAGAGTGGCTTCATTTCAATGGGGAATATTATACGGTGTTTCCCTACCTTAAGGGTTTGGTTTATAATTTAAAATAAATTAAAGTAAATTATTTACATTTGTGTTTTAATGTAAAATTGTTATCATGCTTAATATTTGTGGATGATGTTAGAATAATATATTATATCCTAAGTTGTTACTAGGATAAGTTTGAATGACTGAGATTAGCTCAGTTAGTTATGATCCAATGGATCATATTGTACACCTTTGCTATTTAAGCAAGGTCTCTTTCAATGAATAAAATCAAGTCTTTTACTTTTCCAACATGGTATCAGAGTAGGCCTTCCCTGCCCTATGATCCTGAGGAGATTTTCCTCATGGGGGGATTTCCCTCATGGAAATCCTCCCTTTCTCTTTTTTGCCATTTTTTTCATCCAATTTTTTTACCGAGGGAGTATGCTCTCCATATTTTGATGGATCAGAAACCAGATGGTTTAAAAAAAATGGGAGGTCATTTTAGGTTTTTTTAGTTTTCTATGGTTTTGCAGATCTGTTTTATTTGGTGTAGCCATTGCAATTTCAGGTGGAGGATATTTCGAGCTCAATCTTGTTTTGAAGAAAATGAGAATTTCGAGGCTAAAAATGGTGTTATTCATTGGTTTGAGATCTAAATTATAATTTGTTTTCCTATGCACGGCATGGCGATTGTTGGAGGTGCAGGTTCTATTCTCTAAGGATATTTGTTTTCACTGGAGTTCCATTAAACCTACAGAAAATAATGGCCCCTACCATGTCAAGAAGACCATCGTTGTTTTTGGTAGCCACTTTCAGTCCAGGATTATTTTCTTCAGGTGAGTTACAATGGTTGTGACCAAGATGTTTAAAAATTATGGAGCCAGATATTACTATTTTTTTATGGTGACCTAGAGCAGTTGCTATTAGACTTGCATATTGGAGCATGGATTTGAGCGTGGATGTGAAGATGTGCAACCGTAACTATGGTGGTGCACTAGAAGTTGCTTTCCCTTCTTCGCCAGGCCAGCGAGAAGTGCATCGTCATCGACCTTCAAGACATGTTTCTTCGCTTGGTAGAGCTCCTTTTTTTGCTCTTTATGGTCAAAATACACAGTCACTTCTTTGACACGGGCAGAGCTAAAAGCTCACGAGTTGCTACGATTCTATTTTGATCATGGTGGGATTAATGCAGCATGTATGGCATCGTCATTCTATTCAATTTTTTATTGTGGTCGATGGTGTTAATTCTCGTTTACCTGGAGACGACGATGAAATATAGATCTGAACACATCAACGGTGTTATTGTAGTGATTGTACCAACAAAGGAGGACATCGATGACAATGATGAGGAATCACAATGCACAGCGAAAGACTATGATTAACTGTCACTGGATCACAATGCATAGTGGAAGGGTGGTGGGGGGCTCTAACATATTTTTTGGATAGTGTATACAATGTGTGGATGAGTTGAAATTCATGCAAATATTCTTGGAAGGATCACCTACGACTGCGATAGATATGGTGTGATCTGTTGGTTGGGATTGGTGTGATCTGCTGGCAGAGTGACAAATCAAGCTATGATCAGGAGAATTTTTTTTTGCATGATGGAGGATTGAACTTTTTAGAATTTTGTCATTGCAGATCACAGACAATTAAAGATCTTATTCCCAATAAGACACTCCGCGATAACTTCGATTATGAAGGAAGTCTTTTTTTTCCTACATCAAAGGGATTTATTTTTCTTGTTTAGTCGTGCCAGTATTCATATCCGTTGGCTGGCAATGATATGGTCCATGTGGGGAGAGCTTATCGTGTAATGGAGGTGGTTGAATTTCCTTTACAAGCGGCCGATTTGTAAAGTACAGTCAAAAATCATCATGAGACCGATGTAGATGTTTCTACAATTATTTTTTGGGTAAAGTGAAGCTGAGAGTCTACGTATAATGTGTGGGCATAGCAAGTACAAGATCACCAAACAAAATGTGGCAAGTTTTTCCCCCTCTGAAGGAGTATGGGCTCATCATGCTCTATGTCTCCCGATCCCTGTTCTTATCTGGCACATCTTATTTTTTTTGCCTTCCCACCTTCGCACCTTTTTGTGCTACATTTTTCCACCAATAATTGACCCGATCCAATTTTTTTGGATGGGATTTGAAATTGGAGTAGGGCGGCATGTGGATGAGAAAGGGGATTTCAAAGACGAATGGCTCGATCTATGCACCAACTAGTGGGAGATGCTGGGAAGAGGTTTTACATTCGATGCGTGTCCTGGTTGACTATGGTAACGGCAATAAGGAGCTTCATAAGCTTGGTGTGGAGCGAAACGATCTGATGGAGCAAACGAGCAATGATCAATATAGTATCACGGCCCGAAGTCTAGTAGCATAAACAACGACTCCCAGCGAACATATTTTAGAATCTGTGGGTATCTACGTGATGTGATCTACATTTTTTTTTTGTGATTATTTGGCAAGAGGTCCAGAGCGTCAACGTGGATAGTAATAAGGATATGCTAGCATGGACGGTTTGTGGAAGCCAAGTGGTGACCTGGGTGGTGCAAAGAGTTCGTGGTGAAACCCGCATTGCAGGTGCTGGAGATGAGTTTCAATTTTTTCCTCGATTCTCTATGATTCGAGGGCATCCTATGATGGGGCAATTTATTGAATATAATTGTTGGCTCAAATTTTAAAAAAAATGGGCCCATACTTTTTAAACAAGGCATTAAAACCTTTTAATGTGAGCCCATACATTAAAATATTTTTTTTACATGGATAATAAAAGACTACTAGGGAGGGGAATATACCATTCTCCATATGATTTTTTTAATTGATTTAGAATATTTTAAGAGAAAAGAGTTTTTTTTTTAAACTATTTTTTATTCCAATTTTTGGAATATTCCTTTGTGAAGGATAGAAGAAGGTTATTGTTTTTCCTACAAATGAAGGCCATTTTGTCACCCAATCATAGGGGTATTTATAGTCGTAGAAAATATTTTTCCAAGACGAACACAATGGTTGTGTCCATTTTCCATTTTGATGCAGTTTAACAACTATTTTTTAACCTCAAATATATTGTATCATGGAGTGCACTCTCGATTGAACCCGACACTCCCATAGCTTTGTAAGTGATCATAGTATCTAGTCATCTCCTTTATATTACCTAGCGGTTGCAAGGGCTGGTTACCCATGAATTCTTGTAAGATGAGAAGGTCACCATAATGACATGTTCAAGAGCTACATTGGTGCCCTTTCCCCTATTTTTGCTATTTGTCCACAAGTTTTGGACCTTGTTATCAGTCCATTGTGTTCATATAGGTGGAAACCACTACTTATGCTTGTGGAGTCAATTTGGACATCCCTTCTTATGGTTCTTTCCACACTATATTCACACTCTTCTTTTTGTGAGACACTTTGGTTTAAGGGGGTTTTCTTTAGTGACCATTTTCATGGTTTACAACCTTGATCTTTTTCACAAGCACCAGTCTAGGAGTAAGATTTCATTCAGTTCGACGATGAGGCTTCTCTACTTTTTTGAGACATCTGATGGATCCTTTGTAGACTTCTTGATGGAAGTTGTCTTAAGGGGGGTTAAAGAGGATATCTTCCTCTCCATCCTCCTTGCACATCTTTCTTCTTCTTCTTCTTTCTATTCTAGAAGGTGGTTTTCTCCCTTGTAACTTTTTCATGATCTCTCCAGCAAGGTTTTTTATGGATATATTGTACATGAGTACCTTATCAGGCCTCATTGTCAAGACTCATACTTTTGGATATGCCACTTGTTTGCTTTTGTTGTTTTTTCACTACCTCCTAGTATCACTTAAGGGGGGGTATTAGTATATCCTAGTACCACTTAAGGGGGGTGTTAGAATAATATATTATATCCTAAGTTGTTACTAGGATAAGTTTGAATGGTTGAGATTAGCTCAGTTAGTTATGATCCAATGGATCATATTGTACACCTTTGATATTTAAGCAAGGTCTCTTTCAATGAATAAAATCAAGTTTTTTACTTTTCCAACAAATGAATGCTATAATTTTGATAAATGTGAATGATTTTTCATGTAATAAGAAAAGAGGTTTAAAGCAAGTGATATCAGAGCACTTTCTAGGGTTGTGTTCTACTATAGATGTTTTAGTTGGTCTGTCACTATAAATATTTTTTAAGGTTGTACTCTATTTGATTTATTGTTCAGATCTGAATTTTGATGCTTAATAAGCAATTACATTAGGATAATAACCTCTTATAGGATTTGGTGTAAATCCTAACCATTTAATTAGGGGAAGTACTTAGGCTAATATTTCCCTAAAACTTGTTCTGAGGAGCACCTAATAACCCTAGAGTATCTGGTTTGAGTGTGTCACTAATAAAAAGGGTCAACAGCCCCACACCTTGTCAATAGTATTTTTACCCTGATTGGTTTCTTAGTAATTATTTCCTAGTGAAAATATTATTGATAATCAAATAGCCATACTCAGTTAAACAACCTTTGTGGTAGGTGATATTTATCTGAAGCTAACAAAAAGCCATAGTTTGGGGCCTAGTTCATTATTATGATTTCCACAAAAGTATAATATAGCAATCAACAATAGTTTTGCATAGTTTAGAATTGTTTCACAATTTTAATAGAGTAGAAAATTGCAAGTTAGTACAAAAAATATCTTGTCTACAATTAGTAGTAGTTTAACAAAAAAACATTTTGTAGAGCAAGCCATTACCAGTGCTAGTCTAAGTGTAGAAAATACCTAGTCTACAGAGCAAGCCATTTTAAAAAAAAAAGTTTATAGAGGTCATTATCAATTGCTAGTTTGAGTGTAGAAATATCTAATCTATAGTTTCTTAGTGTTCCAAAAAGTTAATCTATAGAACAAGCCATTATTAATTGCAAGAAGTATATAATTTGTAGGTCATTGATAATTGTTAGGCTAAATTTAGGAAATACTCATTCCATAGGTCGTTATTAGTCAAAAAAATAATCTACAAGTTGATTAATAGTTGTTAATTGAGTGCAGGTATCGATCAATCAAGATAAGCAAATCAATTATAATATATTTTGTTTTGAAAAAAATGTAGATTTAATAGTTTAATTGAAAATAATAGAAGAGACTTGAGAAAAAAAAATTTAATATAAATTTTAAAATTTGGGGGGTTTAAGACCATGGAGTTCAATATTCACTAGAAGGGATGATATTGATATTAAGGTATGATGGAGGCAATTTAAATCTATGTATTCTATTAATAGTATTTGGATATTTTGGCTTATTCAATATTATGAAGGAGAAGCTCAACCTTGGTTTCATAGTTTTCTTACTATCTATAATTATCAACTAACTTTGGAAGAAACAGAGCAAGCATTTTTTTTTTGGTATTAGGTAGAAGTGGTTATAAGGTCCACAAACCTTTTATATAGTCAAAATGGGCTGGTTCTAGCTCCAAGCCCGTATAATCAAAATACAAAATAGATCTTCCCAAGACCCACATTAAGCCATACTTAGAGTTCACAGTCCTATACTTATCGCTGGACTATTCAAGATAAAACAAAAACCAGAAAACACCTAGCACTTACTAAACATAACACTAGGTTGTTGTATCGTACACTTGTCACTTCCCAGGCCCCAGCAAATGGGTTGCCTTTTGTCACTAAACAGATCAAGCATTTAAGTAAATGGGAATTTGACCAAAATGATGAAAATGTAGCTAGTTTGAATAATACATTCAAAAACTATGTGGAAAAATTAAATAATTCTCAAAAGGGTCAAAAGAAAATTAAGAGAGTTAATTTGCAAGAAATTGGCAAAAGGAAAAGAAAATGATGATAGTGTACAGACAGAAGGAAGCACAACTTGGATGTTATATAAGTTAAACAATATTCAAAAATTTATGTTTAAATCTAAAAATTATATTTTACAGGTTTATGGTTACATTTAAAATAAAAATTTATTGTTTCCATAAACCATAGTAGCAAGCATAACTTCACAGTGAAGACATGGCTAATAGTTTACAAGTGCCAACAAATAATATTAAAGGATAGTTTCAAGAAGAGATATTTCAAATTTTTGAAGACTTGAATCTTTTTATGGTTGAGTACATTTTGCATGTAAATTTTTAGTCCATTGAGATGAAGTAAGCAGTTTTTCTTGGGTATCCTTGGTTGTAAACCTTGGGTACTATTAATATTAATGTGCAAAAAAAATTTATGAAGTTATGGTATAGAAAAAAGAAGATAACACTACAAGATATTTCTTAGCTCAAGAAGCAAGGAACAGGGGAAAACCAAGAAGCTATTGCAAGAAAAAAAATTAAAGAAGTGAAAGACAAGAAACAAAGTCTAATGAAGATGTAGTAGCAAATATCAAGAAATAATCAAAATCAGAATTCAAGGACAAACCAGAAGACATCAACATGAAATTAGAGCATAAAATAAAGGGATGGTATGTTAAAGAGTCAAAAAAATAGAATATCAGGCTAAGTCTGGGATATATCACCATCTGCACCACCTTGAAATGCAACAATCATGGAGACAATGTTTAAAGCAACAAAAGGACTATGAGGGAGATACATGGAACCAAAGGAGCCAAAACTTTGGATATGCTACTAATTGCAAATGGAAGCAAGTATGGATGAAGAAGAGTGATATTTATAGCTAGTAGAAAGATGTGTTCAACTCATGGAACCAAAGGATTACTTCCAAATATTCAAATAACAAAATGGCATATTGACATTGGTAAAGACCACCACCAATCAAAGTTTGGTTAGGATGGATGGATGATCATGATCAATACCAATTCATAGCAAGGCTCAAAAGTTCATAAAATTTAGTATCTTCTTATGTTTCAAAGATGAAATATTTTGCAAGGAGGATGGAATGTTAGGTACCCCAATTACAAATTTAATATTATAATATTGTACTTAATATTATAATAAATGTAACATCGACAACACCACCCATCAATAGTTTGTAGATGATACAACCCTTTATGGAAGGGCAAGGATATATAAATGAGGCCAGAGCTTTGAATAACTTCTTTAAAGGAATATGAAAGAGCTTTAGGGCAAAATGTTAATAGGATAAAATCCAAAATTTACTTCCTTAACAGTCCAACTAATATCAAAGCAAGAATCTGTAGGTTACTTCAAATGGAGGAGGAAAATTTGCCAATACCTTATCTAGTGATGCCTTTATTTGAGGTGAGAATGAGGATAGAATTATGAAATCTAGTTATTAGTAAAGTTCATAATAAACTTCCAACTTGGAAAGGTAGATGGTTATCGTTAGCAGGAAGAGTGCAGTTAATTAAGTTAGTCTTACAAGCCATTCCAACATATTATATGTCATTGTATTCTATGCCAAAATTAGTTGAAAAATTTTTAATCTATATTATGCGATCCTTTTTATGGTTAGGTTTACATGATAAAAGGAAATTTCCCTTGGTGAAATGGAGCAAGATGTGTGATGATAAAACTAGTGGAGGTCTGGGTCTAAGAGTTCTTACAAATGCAAACTTAGCTCTTAGGGGAAAAGTAATATGAATATTGTACGAAGAGATTCAAATACAAAGGGTAAGAATTCTTCTAAGTAAATATGTTGATCCCAATGAGCCAAGTTTGATATATACTACTTTCTCTCTACCAAATGGTTTCTCTCTTTGGAATGGTTAAAAAAAATCTATTGATCTTATAATTAAAGGTTTGATATGGTGGTGGGAACTGGAGAAAAAAGTTATATTTGGATGGATACTTGGTGTGATAAAAAAATACTCAATTTAGATCCAACTTTGAAACCTTGGATGAGATTGCTTTTTCAAATATTTTATACAAGGATCAAGAAGGAAGATACAAATGGAAAGAAGATTTTTTTACAAGTATACAAGACATTGATGCTAGGAGGCAATTGAGTAGAAAGATAATAATTGTGATTATTCTGAGGGGAGCCAAGGATAAATTGATTTGGGAGTTGAATAGCTCAGTAGAATATACAACAAGAAGTGGATATAATGTACAACACCAACAAAATAATAATATCACTAGAATATGGAGAGATATTTGGGATAGCCCAAGTATTCCTAAAGTCAAAATGTTTGTTTTGATAGCAAGTCATAGAAGAATTTTATCCTAGGATAACCTTATGAAAAGGGGTTTTCATGGACCCTCTCGATGTGTTCTTTATAAAAAGGAGGAAAGTATAGACCATCTCTTGGGATATTGCTCAATAGTCTAGAATCTATGGTAATGGATTCTTAATATGTTTGGTAGATGCATGGTGATGAATAGTAGAATTGAAGATTGGTTAAAGCAATGGTAGAGCACTTATAAAAGTGAGGCTTTACAGACAATATGGAATATATCAAAAGATACAATACTTTGGATTGTTTGGCTAGAAAGGAATAGAATAATAATTAAAGAAGAGGAAAGCAATTTAGAGGTAATGAAAAGGAAGATATGTTTAGCCATAGAGGAGTCTAAGCCAACCCTATCAACTCACCCAATCCCTAATATAGAAGCATAGAGCCTTGATAGATGTATTCAAGTCATTAAATGGAATTATGATGTTGGGTACAAGAGAAGCAAAAAGAAGGCAAAATGGAAACCACCAAATGTGGAGTGGGTTAAATTGAATTTTGATGGAGCATCTAAAGGAAATATAGGACCAGTAGGAGGAGGAATAATTAGAAATAATAGAGGATATATTTTGTCTCATTATGCTTTCAATAGTGGATTTAAGACAAATAATGAAGTTGAAACTTGGGCGACTTTAGAGGGGTTAAAAAATTACAAATAAATGAAATGGAACAAAATATGGAAGGAATGTGATTCTCTCATAGTAATAAATGCAATTTTGAGAAAATTTAAGGCTCCATGGAATTTACAAGAGATAATTGTGGAAATTTGATATCTTGCTAAAGAGTTTGAAGAAATCAAGTTTACACATCCATTAAGGGAAGAAAACAAATTTGCAAATAGGTTAGCCAATAGAGGGGTTTTGATTAAGGATCATGAAGTTCAATTCTCCTTTATATGGTTAAAGGAAGTAGTAAGTTTAGTTGAAGTTGACAATAAAATGTTGATTTCTTGAATCAATTAATGATTAAGATTTACTTTAATGTTTTCCATTGGTAATATTTGCTTTATTTTGTAACAATAATGTGTTTTCATATAAACTATGTATTATAATTTTTGTGGTTGCGATGTTTTGAAAATATTACTCTATTAAGATGCAATGCATAGATAGTAGAGGTGAAATTTTGTATTGCGAAGGCTTCTATAGAAAAATATCGAGAAGGATGCTGAATTCTGGAATATTTGTATTCATACAAAAAAATGAAAAGATCCAAAAAATAAAAATCAAGAATTCAAACAATTTATGTAAAATTATATAGGTTTCTAGTTATAGCATCTCAATTGAGATGAGAAGTGTATCTATTTATAAACTCTCAAGCTCTAAATAAGAGAGTTGTGATTTGTCAAGGGTGGGGGACCCAAGTAAAACCCCTTATTAGCCAGTCAAAAAATAATAACATTATAGTAAATGTAATTCTTTCACATGTATGGATAAGTGGTAATGATAAGTAGTTGAGCATTATATAATGTGGTCAAAAGATAAATATATAAAGAGAATAATATTGCATTTATATCAAGTTGAGAAATAGTGAGTGGCTTCCTTCAAATAAGGAGCATTGTACAATGTTTCCCTACCTCAAGAGTTTGGTTTATAAATTTAAACACATTAGAGCATATTGTTTATATGTGTGTATCATTGTGAAATTATTATCATGCTTAATATTTGTAGATGAATGCTATTATTTTAGTAAATATGAATGAATTTTCATCTAACATGAAAAGAGGTTCGTAATAATATGGTTCCTGTGTGAGTGATTCTAACCACTCAACCACTTAAGATTATATGTAATAAATTTGAATATTTCCCCCTATTACGTCATAATCCAAACATGGGTAAAGTTACTAACAACAATACATGTGATAGTGGGAATGGCATCACTATGCTTCGTCATTAGGAATTGTCTCATTGTGCTTCTTCAGTGGGAATGGTTTCATTAAACTCTTAACCAAAAATAGGGATAAACTCAGTTGTTCATGATCCTTCAACACAACTAGATAGGGACACACTATCTAAACAAAGTTCCAAACAAAGACACACACACGATACAAACAAATTTCCAAACAAGGACACACACACTACCCAAACAAAGTTGCAAACATGGAAACACATTATTTTTCATAATACTTGGGGTTGGGGATACACAAAACTAATCATAAACAATCATTTGGATTAGGCCTCACTAATTTACATCATCTTGTGAATTGATACAAACTCAACCATTCACCTTAAGTGTGACATGGGCCTTCACTTATTACATCAAGCAATTATGATTGGAGATACACACAACCAATTATAGATAAGTGTGGCATGGACCTCCACTTAATACATCAAACAATTATTATTAGGAACACACACAATAATCATAGATAAGTGTGGCATGTGTCTCCACTTGTCCATTTGATTAACAAGGTAGTCATATAGCCATTACTACTCCTACTAACTCAATCATTGTTGATATTTGATCACATGGTTCTTACTGAATATCATCTTCAAACTCCTATACCCATTGAATATTGGGAAGGATTTATATTTCCCTCCCCCTCAATGTAAATTTCTCTTACATAATTTTAATCAAACATAATTTTAGTTAGAATTATAGCCACACTAAACATCCCCTTCTATGTAATATATCAACTTTAGACCATTTATTTTGAAGTGCTTTGAATAAGTAATCCAATATTTTAAATGACATTGCAATATGAGGTCACATGCAAACATTACAACCAAATTGAAATATATAGGTCAATAAAAATACATCATGATTTTTTAAAAATAATATGATCTCGTTAGTTCTCTTTTTAAATTGACATCTATTTTTTTAGACCATCAATTGCAGTATGTTGCATGGAGATAAATTTGATCATCAAAGTTAATAGGGGACAAAGATCCACCATAAACTTAGAGGTGATGGTAGTTCCATTTGTTGACACATTCAAGGACTTTGATCCACACCTCTCCTATCATGAGTGCATGTTTGATTCATCCATTATGTTCTCCTTCATCAATTGGCCCTAATATGGACATGCGATGTTTAATAAAAATTATTAGAAATTTTGAATGGTCCTCTTTCAAACATAAGCAAAAATGTTTGCCTCTATGCATACGATGATAGTATTGTTAGTCATGAGACACAAGAGGCTTAGGGATTTTCTCCATTTTTCAATCTAAAAAAATGGAGCCATTTATGAGTATGTCCAGTAACCAGCTAGTGAAGGCCATTGATGAGTATGTCTAGTCACCAACCAGTGAAGGCACTGGCAAACTTGCTAATACAATTTGATAGGTATCCTATTTGTTTCTTGTATCTTATGGTGGGATTATTCGATGATCTCTATCATTACATTTTTGTGCATATATGCATCTCTTTAATAATATCCCAAATTTATCATTCTCCTTTTCAAAATGCAATTAAGAATATGTATAATAATGTTTGCTCACTTTGTTGGATGCTCTCCATAAAACTACATTATCAATAGAGGCCACAAGAGCATGCATGATTTGGAAAGAAGATAGCTTTATCAAGCAGTTATTCCATGACAGTTTGAGAAACTAAACAACATATTACCAATGCATGTATAATTTTGAAAGTTTTGAGCCCTAATGGACCTCAACCTAGAAATCAAGGATGTGAATTTAATGATAGAGGCCTTGGAGCAGATCTTCACCCAAGCAAAAGGTGTTGAGTATAAATTATAAATGCAAGAAATATGAGAGCAAATCTAGATTTAAGTAGTACAAAATTCAAAGGGCACTTATGGTCCTAGGTTGTTAGGCATCAAAATAGATAAAGCACATGTTGTAACCCCAAGAATTGGACTTGAAAACCTTTGTAAGTGGTGGAGAGGAAGGTGTGTGAGATTTGAAGTATGGATTGTATGGGATGATTGTTCACTTTCTAGGGATGCACTTTGTGCATTACTACAACATTGTACAAACCTCGAGTTATGGGTAGCACATGCTAAATGATAGGCTGATGAGGAGAGTTGTTGTGGGAATCGTGCTTTGGTAGCAAATGTAAATTTCATTCTACATTTGGAAAATAACAAAAGGAATAAGGGAAAGGAATATTGTGAGCATAGAAGAAAAATTACTTTTCTTGGATAGAATGTGACCTAACTTTGAAGGGAGGTTCTACCGTCATAAGGTGACCCAAATATGAAAGATGAGAAATATGAGCACTATAATATAAAATTATCCTCCTCTATAGTTGAGTCCCCACAAAGAGTAAAATTGTCACCATGAAGGCTAGGAGGATATCCTCACCATTCCCCTTCAATGAATCATCCTACTCTAACACCACTAATGATATCGATGCTTAGATGTTTTTCATTGATCAAATGCATGTTTGAATACAAATTGCATTGCTCTATATAGAGCAACCATACTAACCATGTGATTTTCATAGTTGGTGGAAATCACAACCAACTAATATATCTCACATGGTTCCTATGTGAGTGGTTCTAACCACTCAACTACTTTTGATCATATGTAATAAATTCCAATAGTTTATTCATACACCAGGGGCAATTGCAAAACCCAAAAAATACATGGAATGCTACTAAAAATGTGTTGTGAAAATATCTCTTACTTTGATTATCTTGAAAATATGATCGCAAAGAGATAGGTCTCCTATAAGGGTCTGAGGACACTTACCTTCCAAAAATGTATTGTTGAAGATACCCTTGTTCTGACTGTCTTGAAGAGATGGTTGCAATGGTATAGATCTATCACGAGGGTCTAACGACACCCGATACTCAAACAAAATAGGAAATACTACTACTTGATATATATTTAGAATAGTTTATGCACCCTTCTAATGTAAATTTATACCCCATAGGGAGTTGAGATAGAAGCTTTAATACCACTTATTACAAAACAACTTTAAGAATTATAAAAATACCAATAGCAATCCAATAATGCAAAAATAACATTATCCAATGATAATAATAATTCAAATCTAATTGCCAATAGATTAAATATGTAATAATGAAATACGATATTCAAACATAGGCTTGATGATCGATCTTCAAAGAAGGTCAATTCCTAGGGGAAGTCCTAGCTAACTATACCTTAACAAAAGGGGAAAAGGGAGTGGAAATAAAGAAAAGGAGATCGTAGCCAAAACTCACAAGGATGGATTTAGCCGCATCAAGACACATGCATGACAAGCAAACACCATAGCAAAAAATAAGCGAATTACCAAACAGATTATCCAACCTTACTCTTGTCTTAACCTTTAACACACCTTCCTCGAGGTGAACTCCAGAACTATTGAATGAAATGCAGGAAATCCATATAGCAGAATTATTGCATGCCCATCCAACTAGCTTTAATAGAAATAACATTATCCAATGATGATAATAATTTGGATCTAATTGCCAATAGATTAAATATGCAATAACGAAATATGAGATTCAAACATTGCAAATTATCAACCACTTATAGAAGGTAAATTTTCATAGCCACTTGGAGAGAGTGAAGTCTTGTATGCACAACATTTATGACTAATATTTGAATATGAAAGATGATCTCAACTATCACCTAACTATTCCTATTTATAGACTAAATTGATCACTAACCCTAACCCTAATACTCAAAGGATGATTATCTAAACCTAGGGCATGAGCTAATAAAACTAAAGATAGTCAACATGGCTATACATGGAGCCACTACATTAAGAAACCATGTCATAAGAGATTGGGGATAAAGTATTTAAGGGGTTTAGAAGAGCCTCAAAATAAAATAGTGATAAGGTTCAAAATAGTAGGTGGAGTGGTGGTCAAAACATGACTGACACTTGATATAAGGTATTGATGACCTATTGACAGGTGATCAAAAAGGTTTACTTATATTTAGGACATGGATGGAGCTTCAATTCCAATAGTAATGGGGATAGTGATAGTATCTTGTTTAGTGTAATATAGAAGACTTTCTTCTAAACCTCATATTTAGACAATTTTTGATAGTTTCTTTCCTTTACTCCATTTTTGCTTGTATTTGATAAGTTTCACCTGCTCTAGATTTTTACCTTTGTCTCATGCTTTGGATCTCATATTCAAAAGAAGAATCAAATTTTTCAATCAATCAATGGAGTACTTCACACATGTCCAAGCACAAAACTAAAAAATAAGTCAAACTTACCAAAAGAAGCAAAATAGTTTAATTCTAGCGAATCATTGGGTGTTTTCAAGAAATCAATGTATTTTGATAAATCATAGGAATGAGAACTTAGTATTAATGAAATTCTAGTATTAGTAATGATGTGATTAGTGCATCAATAGCCTATCCTAGCATTTTGCTACAATTTTGATTTAATTTAAAATGAATAAAATGCAGTAAAAGAAAAGTGGTCAAGGTTGATGTGAGTACAATTTTTGAAGTAACACAAGATAATCCTAATGAATTATTGGAATTATTAGTTTGATTATTTTTTGGACTTAATCTATTAATAGAAGTACTACTTGCTCTGATCCATTAGATTTCTATAACTTTTCTTAGGCTTAGAATAAACTAAAATTGCTAGATATAGGCTAATCAGGATAGTGACCAATGGAACATTTTCTAGATCTAATAAAAGTTGAAGAGTGGAGTAAATCCTTTAATGAATCTAGTGATATTTTACACAAAATTAAATAGATCTAAGTTCAAAATATTCCAAGATGGAATGGGACATGTCTCACTAGGTGTGCCAAAAATCAAACTGTTCACACACTATGGGTTTTCTTTATGGGACAAATAATCAGATTTGTCCCATCGGGCATGCCATAAATAGAACTATTGATTCACGTGCAGTGGGTGTTTCTTTGTGGGGTGAACAATTAGATTCATCCCATTGGGCATGCCAAAAACAAGATTGTTGATCCATAGAGCCAACTGCTCAAATATCATGCCTATGACCCCATGTCCAATGCCTTGGAAAAGGGGGGTTTAATCCCCTTAACCTTTGAATCTGGGTCGGATTCCCACTAACTAATGTTAAGGTAAAAAATAAATCGTAGTAAGGTAAAAGGGCAAGAGATTGAAATTAAAAAAAGTATTGAGTCTAGTGTATTATGAGTTACACCATTCCAAGGAAACTGAATAACAACAATCCATCTCATGTATACATTCAATTGAAAATATGACTAAAAGGTAAATGTAAGGGCATAACCACAATCATATTCATACAAAGAGAGGTCTAACCAACCAGGGCACAGTCTTGTAAGACGACCAAACATAGTTTTCCATTAATCAATATTGGATATTACAATGAAAAGCATAGCTTAGTCTTTCTCAAAATGGCCAAACAATATTTACAATGAGCACAAGGTTATTATTTATAGTAGGGTATTTACACCTTTCACCCTAAGTGATAATATTTTACTATTATATTTTATAGCAAAATGAAAAAAACAATTGCTTTTCATCCTTCATGTAGGTCATAGTGTCTCCAATTTGCTAGACTTTTACAGATAGCTAGTTCAATAGATCATAATTAATAGATCACCAATTGTTGGAATTGGATTCTTTTGTCACTCTATTATTGGACGGTCACAAAATCAATAGTGATTCCAAAATTGTTGATTTCTCCCTTGTTATGCTTGAGGCTTCTTGTTGCCTATGTTTGGCTTCTTTTGTCAAGTTGATTATTATCTATCAAGGTAGTGCCTTGTACTACATAGATCCACCATCAACTAGGCTTGACGTCCTTCTAAGTTGCCAAAAACGTAGTACTAAGTGCTACATTTAATTGAAATTCTTCAAATTGGTGACTAAGTAGAAGGTGTGAGGTAAGAGGGAAGGAGGACCTTAATAAATAATGACTGAAGACAAAATTTTAGGATCATTCAAAGGCCCTGGTCATAGCCAATATTTAAACTTAGGTTGAAGACAAGCAAGAAAAATTTAAAAATTAGCTAAGTTTAGGATTTTATAATTTGTCAACGTAACCAACATTTCGTCAACAAGGCCAACGATCTATCAATAAATCCATGATTCATCAATAGAATGCATGATTTATTACACAACATGCAAAGTGGGTGCAAGTTCATAGATTTTGAAGACATGAATCCTAATCTAACCTTTAAAGGCGATGTTCTTGTCTTGTAGTTGTTGATGTAAAAGCCGATCAATTTTACTTAGATGAAAAGAAGGTTGAAAAAACGAAAGCAATGCTTTCTAATCACTCATTATACTTATATTTTATAGTAAATGGAAAATTACACATGGTGCTTGTTGAACAATTGTGTTTTCGACCTCTTAGCTCACCATTAAATGGTGTTTGTGGTACTACCTTTTCACCTCCTATTAGTCCACTTTTCCATCAATATGGGATACATGAATATTTAATTGTACTAATGTTATTCGATTACTTTGATATGGTAAGATTGATCACATAGTAATCTCACTATAATCGTAGTAGTATTTTTTTCTTCTCACCATGATCATAGTATTTTTTTCTTCTCACTATGATCTTAGTCGTATTTTGTTTTTAATACATAGGAGAATTGGTAACACCCATGATCTTAGTCTCACTAAGATCTTAGTCGTATTTTGTTTTTAAATACATAGAAGAATCGATAAAATTATTGGGTGTTGCCACTATAAACTCTAGTTCATTGGATTAAATAAATTTAATGAGACCCGACCCTTAAAAACATCGAACTGGGACAAAGCCATCCAACTTTTCTCCATCTAGGTACATCGTGGTTTGAACCTTGTACCTTCCCAAAAAATCAAAACCTCAACCACCTTAACCGTTTGAACCTTGTACCTTCCCAAAAAAAAATCAAAACCTCAACCACCTTAACCGATAGACGACCTCAATCATATTTTACTTTTACTTTTATTCGTGGCACCCTTACCTTCTTAGGTTTACATTCTTCCACTAATATTAGTTTAGGTTAAGTAGATGAGTGGGAAGCCTACCAAAATTCAAATCCTACTGTCCGTTTACCCAAGCCCTAATTTGTAACGGATTCGAACCCTAATATTTTTCACCTAGAAATAGGTCATCTTCTTCTTGTTTTCTCTGTTCTTGGGCGTTTTAACTCGAAGGCTCCCTCTGCCCTTCTCTTTAAAGTTCCGGCGAGGAAAGCAAGGAGAGGCTCTTTTCCAGTTACTTTTGTTTGCTGTGGGAATAGCATTTAACGTAAATGCTTATACGCCCCTTTCAAATTTTTAATGTTCAGGTTTTGGCCGTAGATAACTTGTTTTCTCGAGTACTGCAAATGCTTAGTTCCTAATTTCTATGGGGCTTTGTGGAGTCCAATTTTCTGAAGTTATTCAAAATATCATAGGCATTAGATGTTGAAATATAGCGGCCGTTGCTGAGGGTTTCAAATCATTAACAGTTTAGGGCTAGAGAATCTTAAATTGTGTTGTTTGGTGAGATATTTATCAATCGAGGAGGCCCAAGGATGAGTAAATGTTTGAGATCTGAGCATTTTGTGCTGAATAATAATCTATTTACTGAGGGCTTTCTGGACTGTAAATATTCTGCCGGTACTATAAAACTTCAGGCTATATATTGTTTTGCAATTGTTGTTTTACATGTTTGGAACTAAGGCATTGAGCGCCCGGTTCTATTAGGTCTGGTTTTTATACGCGTCGGCATTTCACATTTTAATCGTATTTTTTGCAATTAGAACAGGCCTCTGCTTTCTGCCTCTTAATCCGCCAAAAGAATATTTTGAGGAATTCGAAACCAAAGGAAGAGAAATAAAAATCAATACATTATAACGGGCTGAGTTTTTGCCGCTGTACGTTTGGCCGCTCCTTCAAAGTTGAGCTGCTTAGGGTTTTAGAGGTTTTCTTAATCTGGGTTTTAGAGGTTTATTTTATATAAAATTAAAATAATTATTTTAATATAATAAACTTAAATTAAGTTTTATATAATAAAATATGATTATATATGAGTGATATATTTTATATAAAATATGATTATATATGAGTGATATATTTTAGTTAATGGGAAATAAGCATTCCTTTTTCTTGTTTTAGATTGCATGAGAATTTTAAAAATTTATGTAAAGAAAATTTAGTTAACATTTTATGAAAGGTATTTTGTAAAGTCTTTGTTGTGGGTAAGGATGTTTTAGTTGGACATCTATTAAAATCTATTAAAGTCTTTGTTGTAGGGTAAGGATGTTTTAGTTGGACATCCATTAAAGTCTTTGTTGTAGGGTAAGGATGTCTTAGTTGAAAGTATGTATGTATGTCTTAGTTAGTGATAAGAGGAAAAGAGGAAGAATAAATTTATGGCAAATTTTATAAACCTCAATACATTGGAAGTGATTATCAAGGATGATTAAACGTAATTACTCTCCAGCACATTAGAATAGAAGTAGTTATCAAGGATGATTAAAAGTGATTAAGAAAGGTGAGATGTTGAACATGATATAATAGTTCTTAATAAAAGGGGTTAATATGTAAGATTTGTGGATACTAGTTAAGTCTTGAGATTCAAAATTGGATTATTAAATTCAAATTATTTTTCTTTTGAAAGGATTTTTCCTTGTTATCTTCTCTAGTTTAAAAATAAGGGATACAATATAGATGGTGGCCTTTGGTTTAAGGGTAAACATGTGTAAGAGTTTTTTTTTTTTTTTGAATACAGAGATTTTGATTAAGTTTTTTATATTTTTCTATCAACTAATCAATAAGAAGGTTTTGAAGAATATTGTTTTTTGGATTTTTTATAAATTATTCAATAAGGAGGTATTGAAGAATATTGACAAGAGGAGTTCATCCAAAAGGGACCCAACTACTAAGGAGAGAAGACATATTTTATACACTTGAATATACCATCCCAACCATCAAGATTATTTATTTATTTATTTTTATTTTTTGGTGAATATAGAGACTTTGATTAGTTTTTTTTTTTATTTCTTTATCAATTAAGGTTTTGAAGAATATTGTTTTTTTGGACTTCTTTATCAACTAATCAATAAGGAGGTTTTGAATCATATTGATAAGAGGAGTTCATCCAAAAGGGACCCAACTATGAAGGAGAGAAGACATGTTGTATACACTTGAATATACTATCCAAACCTCTTAGGATTAAATCTGAATTAAGAGAATGGGATAGAATGTAAGGTAAAAATGATAACCCATCAAGATTAAATCTGAATTAAGAGAAGGGGATATAATGCAAGGTGAAAATGATTAAATCTGAATTAAGAGAATGAGATATAATGCAAGGTGAAAATGATGGAGAAAGAGATGAAAATTTATGGGCATAAGGCAAAATTTAATATGAAACAAGGAGATCATATCATAATAGAAGGTGAGTCAAATAAAGGATATTTCACTTCTATAAAAGTGGCAAGAAAGACCCCTCTACATCATCAAATAGCAAAGGTCATTATAGTTCACTTGAATCAACCATTGGGAAAAAAAAACTAATACAAGAGATGAGAGTACAAAGTACAATGCACAAGTTTAAATACAAGAGTTGAAGTTGTGAAGGAAGATAGGGAAGCAAATTTTAAAGCAAATGAGATAAAGGTCTAGGTTATTGCAGGTAAATCATCTTCATTTTCCTTAAGTAGCATAAAATATTTTATTTGCAATAAAAATGAAAGTAGTATAGAGTGTATACCTTGTACTTTAGGAATTCATCTTCATATATCTCTAGCATAAAATATTCTCCTTGCAATAAAAATGAAAGTAATATAGAGTGCATTTTAGGTTTAAGAAGCAGCGAAGAAATTCATATGGAGTTTGAGTATCCACGGAAATTTAAGGTTTCTATGGGAGCATACGAATGTAATTATTATGGAGGATCATCCTTGCACTCTAGGGTTTTCGAGATAACATAAAGAAGAAAATGTAAGGTTATTCTTTGCATTTCAAAATTTTTGGTAACATAAATCTTTAGAAGATAAGCTTCATTATGAACAATATTAAAAAATAGAAGAGATTGATGTCAAAGGGATATTCATTTGAAAAGTGAAATAAACATATCACACGTTAACAAGAAGTGGGGCTAATTGGGGTTAAGCACACTAATAAAAAAAATGATATTATGGAACATTAGGGGTAGGAATAAGTACCCTAAAAAGAGCTAGTAAGGAATTAATATGTTGTTATACTTATAAGTTTAGTTTAATATGTGTGGTCTACCGGCAAGGATGCCATTTGCATTATTACTAATGTGACCTAGGTTCAATCCCCACGACGGATGCGTATAAGAAGTACTCAAAAAAAAAGTTTAGTTTAATACAAGAAATAAAATAAAATAGTAATGAATATAAGGATGCTTTTAAAACAATTTTGAAGATGTCTAGCACTTTCTTCTATAGGAGCTTAAGGCAATATTGTAACAACATGGAACAAACATAAATGGGATGGACAATTGTTAGAAGCCAATTTGTAGGAAAAAGGAAAACATCTAAGTTAGGGTTATAAATATATATGCTTTAACCATAGTTACTCCTTATGAAATATGTTTGAAGGACCTTAGCATATATTTGTCAAACACAATGATGATGCAAAATTATGATCTATGGATTCTTGGGGTTGTCTTCAACACGCTTTGATTTTCTTAAAAAAAAAAAGGTGGTACTCTAGGATGGTCTAAATCAATGGGAGAATTTGGTGCATTTGTTAATTCATATAGCCTTTGGGATGTTAGTCCTTCAAGTTTTGGGATAATAGATGCATTGAGTAAACCCATTTAGTTTAGATAAATTCGTGTTATCTAGCATTGAGTAAACCTATTTAGATATTTTATTATGAGTGGGATTGGATCAAAAGTCAGTTCTTTTGCCTTGTGATTTATCCAATAATGGTCATCCAAAGTCACTTTGCTTCTATTCTATATGGTTCTAAGACCTTGATTTTTTTCATATGGTTATGTTATTGTGGGACAAAGCAAATTTTGAAGGATTGTATATAGAGAGGTTTGTTTAAAATTTGAAATATTTAAAGGATCGAATGAAGATTTAGAATGTAGGCAAAGAATATCAAGTGGAAACCACTAGATGTGGAGTTGGTCAAATTGAATTTTGATGGAGCGTCTAAAGGAAATCCAAGACCAGCATGAGAAGGAGGAATAGTTAGACATAATAGAGGATAGATTTTGTCTCATTATACTTTCAATAGTGGATTTAAGACACAAATAATGAAGTTGAAGCTTGGACCCTTTGGAAGGGTTAAAAATATAGATGGAAACTCATAGTAATAAATGCTATTTTGAAGAAATCAAAGGCTTCATGGTACATACAAGAGACAATTGTGGAAATTCAAGACCTTGCTATAGAGTTTCAAGAAATCAGGTTTACACATACATTAAGGGAAGGAAACAAATGAGCAAATAGGTTATCTAATAGAGTGGTTTTAATTGAGAATTGTGAAGTTGAATTCTTTTTTCCTTGGTTAGAGGAAGTAGTAAGTTTAGCTAAAGCTAATAAGCTAGCCAATATAGTGATTTTAATTGAGAATCGTGAAGTTAATTGCTTTTTTCCTTGGTTAGAGAAAATAGTAAATTTAGTTGAAGCTAAAAAGAAAATGTTGATTACCTAAATCAAATAATGATCTTTCAGCTAGTGAAGCCTGCTCTTAATCTGAGCCCCCTTGCCAATGTAATCCTCTAATTTTTTGATTTCTCCTTCTTGGAGAACAACCTTCTCCTCTCAAGCTTCTTTCTATCAACTTCCAAATTTTGCCGAAGAGATTTCATTTCCTTTGTCGCCCTTTAGCCAAAAATCTTCCCATCCTCTTAAAAACTTGACCACCCTTCAAACAACAGCATCCCACCAAGCAATCCAGCCTTTGCCCAGAAGGTCTCGGCTCCAAATTCCAAACACACTTGATCAACTCCCATAATAAAATATCTAACTCTGCAATTTCTCTAAATATCTAATGACTCCATTGACCGTGAGAGCCACAAAAGGATATTTTGGCATATTATCAGACTCTCTATCTTGTTCAGTATTTGGAAAGATAGATTTTGTCTGATTTTTAAAAATGAGGAGGTGTCGGTTGATGTTATTGTTAGCAAAGTTGTTGAGCTTGTTTCTAGTCAACTTAAGGTGTTTAGGTCTGAGATTATTCAGGATTGTATTAGAATTGATAAAAGTGTTAGATTTGATTGTTTGCTGCTCATTCGCAAATTGTTGTAGTGTTGTTATGATGATGTATTCTCTGATTATTCATTAATATGAAGTATTTTTCAATTAAAAAAAATCAAATAATGATTAAGATTTACTTTAATGTTTTCCATTGTAATATTTATTTTATTTTATAACATTAAAGTCCTTTCATATAAATTAATTATTACAATTTTTGTGGTTGCACTTGTCCTTTAGGAAGGAAACTAGCAATCCAATTCTGGTAAAGCGGGCTATGAAGTGTGATGTTTTAGAAATATTACTCTACTAAGATGCAATGCATAGATAGTAGAGGTGAAGTTTTGGTTTTGTAAAGGCTAATGCATAGGAAGTAGAGGTGAAGTATTTGGTAAAGTCGACTAAGTGTGATGTTTTAGAAATATTACTCTACTAAGATGCAATGCATAAATAATAGAAATGAAGTTTTGGTATTGTGAAGGCTAATGCATAGATAGTAGAGGTGAAATTTTGGTAGTGTGAAGGTTGCTTTAGGAAAATGTCAAGAATGTTGAATTCTAGAATATTTGTATTCACACAAAAAATTGAAGTTCCAAAAAAATGAAAATCAAGAATTCAAACATTTTACGTAAAATGATATAGCAACTCAATTGAGATGAAAATTGAATTTGTTTGTAAAATATCATGCTCTAAAGAAGAGAGTTGTTCTCCACAAAAAAAATAAAGATTTTGAATGTTAAATCTTTTGGTAACATTTAAAGAAAAAAGAAGGAAATTGAGTCCAAACTTAAAAATTTATAGGAGATAGTAGAAATCAATGGAATGGATCGAGATTCCTATGTCAAAGAAAAATAATTACTTTTTAATTATCCTAATGCATTGGAAAATGAGTCATTAGTTTCAAAAATATAGGGAGAAATGATTGAAGAAAGGAAATAAAATAATAAAAAGAAATATTAGAGCAAAAATATTTTTTTCTTTTCTTTGCATCAAAAGTATTTTAACTCTTGATAGAAGAAATATTGAGGAAGAAGAAGATAAGGAAGGAAGCAATTAATTATTCCAAAAATATTTTGTTAGATACTAGGCAAGATAAGGAATATTGAGGAAGAAGAACATATAAGGAAGGAAGCAATTAATTATTCCAAAAATATTTGGTTAGATACTAGGCAAGATAAGAAGAAGATATAAGGAAAGAAGCAATTAATTATTCCATAAATATTTTGTTAGATACTAGGCAAGATAAGGAAGCGCAAGATTTTTTTTTTACAAAATATTCCATCAATTATCACACAAGGACAAGATGAAAGGTTGATGAAGAAGATATCTATGGAGGAGCTACTTGAAGCAATTTTCTCTTTCCATCAACAAGGCACTTGGCCCTGATAAATTTCCTACAATTTTCTTTTAACAATTTTAGGATTTATTGAAGAGTGATATTTTGGTTGTAGTTAAAGAGGCCTGGAAAATGAAGGCTATGAGACCAATTCCAATTTTATTATATTGGTTCCCAAGAAAGGCAAGATAAAATATTTTGATAATTTTCATCTAATAAGCCTTTGTAATATGATTTATAATATTATTTCAAAAAGTATGGCAAATAGGTTGACAAACATACTAGATTGTGTTATTTTAGAGGAACAAGGTAGATTTGTTCATGATGGTAAACAAATTCTTGATACTCTAATCATTACATAGAAGGCCACACTTTCTCTTCATTCCATGAAAAACCATGCATGCTTATAAAATTATAAATGAACAAAGCATATGATAGGGTTTTCTAGAGTTTTCTACATGATATTCTGAAAAAGTTTGGTTTTGATCATAGTTGGTGTGAATGGAATAAATGTTGTAATAACACTACGAAAAATTATTGTTTGATCAATGGTTCTCATGGTGGTTACATTAAGTCATCTTGGTGGACTCTACCAAGGGGATCCAATATCTCCTTATCTATTCATTATTTTCACAAAGGCTATAAGACCAATTCCAATTTTATTATATTGGTTCCCAAGAAAGGCAAGATACAATATTTTGATAATTTTCATCTAATAAGCCAAAGTAATATGATTTATAATATTATTTCAAAAAGTATGGCAAATAGGTTGACAAACATACTAGATTGTGTTATTTTAGAGGAACAAGGTAGATTTGTTCATGATGGTAAACAAATTCTTGATACTTTAATCATTACATAGAAGGCCACACTTTATCTTCATTCCATGAAAAACCATGTATGCTTATAAAATTATATATGAACAAAGCATATGATAGGGTTTGCTAGAGTTTTCTACAAGATATTCTCAAAAAGTTTGGTTTTGATCATAGTTGGTGTGAATGGAATAAATGTTGTAATAGCACTGCGAAAAATTATTGTTTGATCAATGGTTCTCATGGTGGTTACATTAATTCACCTTGGTGGACTCTACCAAAGGGATCCACTATCTCCTTATCTATTCATTATTTTCACAAAGGCAGGGAGAACTTTCTCAAAGGAAAAATCAAAGGTATTTACACTAAAAAATGACCTCTTCGAGTCTCATCTCTATTAGGAATTATTACATCATAGTCCATGTGACATGAGTGTGGTATAAGCACCCATTAAAAGGACTATGCATGCACTATAGGACAAGGGTAGTTAATACGTTAGAAATGTGTTATGTCAAATATGGCCATCCAATGTATTTAAATATCTATCATTTCATAATGCAAATCATCAAAGCATTGAGTTCTAACATGTGGTATCATAGTAGGTCAAAGGAAGAGTAATCTCCCATTCTAATTCTTTTGAAGCTTTGACATAAAGTGTAGACACCAAAAATGTGTCATTTTGTATGCCCTAAAATCATTTTAATAAATTTTGATAAATTCTCCAATTTCCTCCAAAATTTCAATTTCCCATCTAATCTACCTAATTTCCTCTAAAATTATCCTATTCTACCTCCAATTCTTCCAATTTCTCCAAATTCCTAGTTAATTTCTTCAATTTCCTCTAATTTCCTTCTAATCCTTCTAATTCCTTCTAATTTCTCCTAATTTTCCTCCAATTGGCTCTAATTCTTTTCTAATTTCTTTAAATTCTTCTTAAGTCCCCTAAGCCCCCTATAAATCCCTCCTTAATTCCTTTAGTTATTCAAATTCCTCTAATTTTTCCCTAATCTCCCTAATTTCCCCCTACTCCTATTTAATTCTTCTAATCCCCTCTTAGCCTCCCTAATCCTCTAATTTCCTTCTAATCCCTCATTTATTCCACCCAATTTCCTCAAAATTTCCCCCTAATCTAACCGCTCATCAATCCTTAATCTCATCTTAAGCCATAGCCAATCCCTAGGAGATTTGCATTATTAATTTAAAAATCCTAAGCAAATCCCTAGGTATCCCCAAATCCTAGAAAATTTTCACAATAAATTCTCATCCAATCCCTAGAAATCATAACAATTTAAAATTCTCCAAAATTCTTTGTAATACCCATTAAGCCTAATTACACCCCTCACTAAGTACCTAATCCCTTTTTGGCAATTCTCTAAGCAAAGGCATTTAATTTACAAAATCCCAAGGTAAATCCCAAAGAAATTCAAATATGCCCCCAATCCCCATGAAATATCCTAAAAGCTCACACCGTTTAATTCCAAAATCCTCTATCCCATTTCCCTCCACTTGCAAAGGAATTAAAAATTAAAATAAAACCCCAAGTCAATCCTTCCATAAAAAAGTCCATTTAATCCTACATGTCCTCCCCCTTTCACCTCACATTTTTTTGGTAATTTAAAAATCCCTTGCTCTTCACCCAAGGTGCACATGAAAGGAATTTTAAATTCTTTTTACTTCCCCCAAGGACTGTCTACCCAAGATAATTTATGGAGGTGGGTGCACCATCCTCCACATGGGATTTTCCATATTTTTCCACCCACCTACCTTTGCCACCTAGATGCCACCTAAGGCCAGCTCATTGCCTTGTCATCCTACCCTCCTCCCTTAAAAATTGTTATAAATACCCCTCCTCATCCCTTCATTTGCAACCTTCCATGATTCCTATGCCCTTATGCTACCAAAATTTCATTACCCTTAGTGCCCCCTTTGGAGTATTGAGTCCTTTGAGTGTGAGCATCCCCATGAGAGCTTAAATCATTCACAACAATGGAGATCTTTGAAAAATAACCCTACAAAAAGAAAAAAACCTCAAAAACCTCTACATAAAGAACCCTACATAACAAAAAGGTCTTAGGGCAAAGAACCCTAAAAAAACTAAGGTTTAACCTCAAAAGAAAGAGGTAACAATTCTCTCTATGAAGTATTCCCATGGAAGTTTCAAAAATCAAATCTTGCTAAGAAGAGTCTTGGGATAGACCATATAAGAAGTGATCTTGGGATAAGAATCCTAAAGAATATTAGATTAAGGTAAAAATTTATGTCATATAAATCTACAAATATAGGATTGAAGGTGTTCAAACCATCAAGACAAAAAATTGCTAAATAGAAGAAAAGTACCAAGTATAGGAAAACATCTAAGCATTAGAAATACCAGATATTTAACAAAGGAAGGCACCAAGGTACTACAGAGCAGAGAACGGAAGCACTCAATGCAAGATCTACATGTTTCTTCCCAAAATGAATAGAAAGTAATTATCCCAAGGTATACATAAGCATAAAGGAACAAGTTACATATGAATTCAAAGTAACATTCTCTTAATCCACAATAATTGGATATAGGGAAGCACTCAACGCAAGGTCTACATGTTTCTTACCAAAATGAATACAAATTAATTACCCCGAGGTGCACATAAGCATAAAAGAACAAGGCACATATAAATTCAAAGTAACATACTCTTAAACCACAATAGTTGGGTACCAACATCCTTGCATTAATATTGTTAGGGAAGCACTCAATGCAAGGTCTACATGTTTCTTCCCAAAAGGAATACAAATAATTACCCCGAGGTGCACATAAACATAAAGGAATAAGATAGATGTAAATTCAAAGCAACAGTCTCTTAAACCACAATAGTTGGGTACCAACATCCTTGCATTAATATTGTTTAGGGGAAATCCATTTCTCAACCAATTGAGTAGCAATTTGCAATATATATATAGATAGATAGAATAGATCTAGTGAGTTGCAAAGGGAAAATCTCTTAGAGAAACTTCAAAACATCTAGACCAACCAGATAAAGCAAATACTAGTAGGTTCAAGTGAGAGGAGTTGCAAGTGCATTGAAGCGATTAATCATCTTTAGTCCAAATTTGAGATAATAATAAAGAGATGATAATTAGTTGAGTAGTAGGCCATGAAGACACCCACATCAATTAGTATCTCTTTTACAATGAATTATGAGTGTTAAAAATGTTTTTCTTTTTCTCAGAGAGTGCAAACACTCAAAACCATGCATGATGTAGAGCACCCAAGAAAAATAAGGGATGCCAAGTGATCAAAAGTACATGGACAATGTCCAACATCTAGAAGACAATCACTAGAGAGCGATAAAGCATCCAATCAAAAGAAGAAGGGTGCTTACAAATATGGACAATAATTGTAGAAGACACACAACATACAAATTTCAAATGTAGACATTCTTAGAAGAATGTCAAAAATATGGGTGACATATGATTCAAAAAAGTTGCAAAAAGAATCACAAGTCCATTTGACTCAAGGTCACTAACCTTGGAAGATTTGAACCCCAAGTGATTTTTAAGCAACCAAAGTCATTCGAGAAATTTTTACAAAGTATTAGAAGGAGGAGCACTAAAACATATTTGTCAAAATTTAAAATATTTTACCCCAAAAAGCATAAAACAACACATGGATAAATTAAAGTTCAAAATTTCAATTTTTTGCCATCCTTAGTGGGAAAGCAATAGAAGGTATACAAAATTACTACTCTTTATTTTATTTAAATTGCAAGTGAAAATAAAAGGCATATATAATATTTTAAAAACAAGGGATGTCCCATGAAGGATTTCAATGAGAGAAAGGAACTCCACCTTTTTATTTTTCCCAACAAGACACTATTTTTCTTGCAATTTGAGGTTGTATACATAAAGAACACCATTGCACTAAAAATGAAGTATTGCAATATATTTCGTAAAATAAGTTTTAAAATACAATAAGCCCCTTTGTAGGAATGGGGTGATCCCCTTTAACAATAAAAATTGTGTTTGAATCTTCTTAATGCTACAATCAATGTTGGGGTGGTGGGTTTGTTGTGACCATCATGCTGGATTTAAACTTTTGAATCCTAAAACATAAGTCATGATTTGGGCAGCATAACATTAGCCTTTCTCCCTCCTGTTCTTGGTCGTGTGATGGTACCTTTATAGGCATTTGAGGATTTTGGAGGGAAGGATAGGTGGCAAGCTAGGGTTGCTAAGCGGAAGGGATTGGGTAGCCATCTATCCTGGGCAGTTGCAGTGAGTCACTAGAAGTGTCTCGCTTAAATAGGGAGATGTGACAAGTAGGTCGGTGCAAGTGGAGTGAAGTGTAGAGTGAGGTGTGAGATGTGGCAAGTGGGTAGGTGCAAGTGGAGTGAAGTGTGGAGGTGTGAGATGTGGCAAGTGGGTAGATGGAAGTGGAGTGAAGTGTGAGGGATGTCCCATGTGAAGGGATAAGGGTGAAATGGGTGTGTGAGAGGTGGCAAAGGGGTGATGGTGATGTGGCCAGGACACATGTCAAGGCAGGAGAGAGGGTATCCTAGGAGGATATTTCCTAGTTTTAATAAAATCTAGAAAATATAATTATGTGCAGGATTTTATGCCTAAGTCAAAACTTAGGCACATAATGTTATGCATAACTAAAATGTGCAATGTGGATGAATAATGTGCAGGAATTATATGCCTAAGTTTAGACTTAGGCATATATTATTATGCATAATTGTGATGTGCAATGTGGGTGAATGATGTGTAGGAATTATATGCCTAAGTTTAGACTTAGACATATATTATTATGCAGAATTGTGTGATGAAATGCAAATGCCTAGATTTTGGTGTCTACAGATACCCCTTTTTATATTGTGTTGTGTAAAACACAATGCGATGAAAAAATAAAAGACACCTAGCTTATTTGGATGGAGAAATGGACTCGGATCTTCTCGACACAAATTTACCTTTTGATTTCGTTGATGTGCAAAATGTATAGTAAAATCTTCGATCACATTTGAAGTTCTTGTTCCACTATGACTTTAGCAATTCCTTCCAAATAATGGGTTCAAGGAACAAATCGTTTGGGAATTCGATACTCAGGTGATTTTTTATTATTACTAAATTGTGTTTGGTTGTTTTCCTTTTTTGACCCAACAAAAGGGATATAAGGATAACCTTGTGCAAATTTGCTTGAACGTGGGTCACTCAAAAATTGAAGGACCAACCTGATTTAATTTTAAACATGATGATGTGAAATGATTTTGTTAGTGTCCTTATGGTAATTTATCCATCCTACCAGATTGCATGGATAACCAATCACTGCAACCGCCAAGTTTCTAGAGTAAATTACTAGATACAAGGTTCACTCGATATGATGATGATGTGAGATGATTATTTGGAGGGTTTTGTAATGTTTTTGTAGCCATTTTCATTTGAAGGGGAGTTGTGTAAGATGGTCAAAAATAAAAGTCAATTTGTGTTGCTTCAATCATGGAAAAGATGCTCATTTTAATGAGCGTAATTTGCATGATTGAGTGTTTTGAGTGTTGACTTTTATTATGAAACTAAATTTGTTGATTTTGTCTTTCCCTTCAAGCGATGAGTCAATAGAGAAGATATGAAATGATGAAAGCAATGAAATAGATGATAATGGTTGGAATGAAATGGATGTTTTTGTTTTTGTTTCAACTGTGATTTTGACCATTGTTGATAATTGTGCACTTCTATCCCTTGGAGCAGTCCAATCATATGGCTTTCTTAGGGAATTGAGATGATAACAATTCATTTCTTACATGAGGTGAATCACTTTTCAAGGACCTTATGATAACTTATCCATCCTACCAGATTGCATGGATTGCCATTCGCTGCAACCGCCAGGTATATAGGATAAGTTCCTGTATACGAGGACCACTTGAGGCTAAGTGGAAGAAGGAAATGTACACCTCTATCCCTTGGAGCAGTCCAATCACATGGCCTTCTTAGGGAGTTGAGATGAGAGCATTTCTATTATTTCAGGAGCTTGTTGAATTTGTTTTTTTTACCAAAGGAATTGAGGTACCTTTGGAGATTTTTGCTTTTGTTGTTGTTTTTCTATTTTTTATCTTATTGTGTTTATATATTTTTTTTTTTTTTTTTTTTTTTTTTTTTTTTTTTTTAAAAAAAAAAAATATTATTTTTTTTTTTTTTTTTTTTTTTTTTTAAAAAAAAAAAAATTTTTTTTTTTTTTTTTTTTTTTTTTTGTATGATAAAATATGCATGGAAATGTTTTTGGTGTTTTATGTTTTTGAAATGGAAAGAATGCACGAGATGTTTTTTGTGTTTTTATATGTTTGTTGATTGATTTTTTTTGACCAAAGGAATTTGGGTACCTTTGGAGCATTTTGGATTGATTTGACCAAATGGGTTTGTGCCTTTGGGGATTTTTGAATTTTGTTAATGATGATTGTCCTTATGGTAATCTACTCCTCCTACCGGATTGTATGGATAGCCAATCGCTACAACCACTAGGGGACTAGAGTAAATCACTAGATACAAGGATCACTTAAGGCTGAGTTGAAGAAGGAAAGGCACATCTCTATCCCATGGAGCGATCCAACCACATGGATTTCTTAGGGAGTTGAGATTAAGCACTTCAATTCTTTTGAAAGCCTTGTTGAGATTGAATTTGACCAAAGAAATTGGGTTACCTTTGGAGCTTTTTTGGATTGATTTGACCAAAGGGGTAGGTGCCTTTGGAGCCTTTTGAATTGAATTGACCAAAGGAGTTTGTTTCCCTTGGAGATTTTTGAGTTGAAATGTGACCAAAGGAGTTTGATTCCTTTGGAGCTTTTTGAACTAGATTGACCAAAGGGGTTGATTCCTTTGGAGCCTTTTGAATTGAAATGTGACCAAAGGGGCTTGATTCCTTTGGAGCTTTTTGAATTGAATGTGACCAAAGGGGTTGATTCCTTTGGAGCCTTTTTGAATTGAATGTGACCAAAGGGGTTGATTCCTTTGGAGCCTTTTGAATTGAATGTGACCAAAGGGGTTGATTCCTTTGGAGCCTTTTGAATTGAATGTGACCAAAGGGGCTTGATTCCTTTGGAGCTTTTTTGAATTGAATGTGACCAAAGGGGTTTGATTCCTTTGGAGCCTTTTTGAATTGAATGTGACCAAAGGAGTTTGGTTCCTTTGGAGCCTTTTGAATTGAATTTAATGATGAATGTCCTTTGAATCTTTTGGTGACCAAAGGGTTAGATTAGATTCCTTTGGAGTTGTTTTTGAATTGAATGTGACCAAGGGAGTTTGATTCCTTTGGAGTTTTTTGAATTTGATTATTTGAAATGTGAATATTCAATGTGATTTTTGGGGTAGATGTGAGACCTTGAATCCCCCCAAGTTATTTTTTTGATTTTTTGATGTGATTGATGGGGAATGTGTGAGACCTTGAACCCCCCCTCCCCAAAGTTGTTTCATTGTTGTTGTCCTCTTATTTATTGGGGAGGTGTAGCCTTGCCCCTAGTTGGTGTTTTTGTGATTGTTTATGTATATGTGTAATGATTGATTGTTCAGATTTTTTTTGGTGTACATGTGATGAAATGAATGTGTTATGAATGAATGCAATTGGTGGTGATGTATGAAAATGAATGAATGGTGTTGCCTTATTAATAATTGTTCAAAGAGGTTTTGAACCATTTGAATGTGTTGCTTTTAATCGTTTTCAGTTTTAACCATTTGAATGGTTTCCTTATTATCTTTTCAATTTTATTTGTGAATGTGTTACTTATTAATTTTCAGTTATGAACCATTATTTAGCATACTTTGCCTTTATTTCTTAATCAGGGGCACCAATACAATACTATGGTTTGACCACATTTTGTAGGATGAAATGGATTATGATATATGTGTGCAATGCAATGGTGCTATGTAATGGAAGCTTGCTTATGGTTTTTTTTTCCTTAGGGATAAAGGATCTAGAGTTGTTTTGCAAAGACTCAAACATCCTAGTGATCTCAAACAAACTCATCTATGATCTCACAAATCTTCATGATGCTAAGGTTGTCCTAGTGTTTTCAAATTTCTCAAGGACCAATTGTGTGTGCAATGATTGTTCATTTCTCATCATGAGCTAGGTCAAACTAATCAATTGTAACTTATGCCAATAAGCTAGCTCATCCGAGAGCAGCCATAGGTCTGTACAAAATAAGGTCGCTAATGTGATAGACGTGGCACCATGCGTAAGGATACCCCATTCCCAAGAGGGATTCATTCAGCCCATTGTTGTAATGAGGATCGCCCCATAGTTTTTGAGACACTAAGAGTTCCAAGGATTCAAGCTCCTTCCCTTCTTTTATTGCTTTGGATTTTGGGGTCGTTTTTTTTTTTGGGGAAAAGGGGTTTTGGATTTTTGCCCATTTTTAGTAAGGAAAAATGGGGAACTTATTGCTTTGAGATGATTTTTTGGATACTTGCTCGTTTTGAGGAGGAGCAAGGGAATTTTAATTTCTTTTATATATTTTTTGGGATACTTGCTCACTGAGGAAGAGCAAGGGATTTGATTGCTTTTGGAATACTTTTGGGATACTTGCTCGCTTTGAGGAAGAGTAAGGGATTTTCTCTTCTTCTTTTTTTGTTGAAGGGTGAAGGGGGAGCTTGTCCTTTTGTCAACTCTGTAGCATTCTAGACCATGCACATAATTGGATGAATAGGAGAAAATTTTCACTTATGGCAATAACAACTTTTGACTTTGTCATTCCCAAGCTTCACAATGTTTTAAATGTGTTTTGATGTGCATGGTCCAAGAGGAAACTTGATTGACCAGGAATAACTTATTGCATCTAAATATTGTTTGATTTTCGATGGGGGTTGCTAAAGACACTAGCAATGGTTGAGTGATGGAAAACGTTAGGATTATGCTTAGGAAGCAATGTATTATTGTTACTTATGGGTTTGGTGATGTTTTATGTGAGGTACCCCTAATTAAGGTAACAAGACAGTGCACTATCAATTATTCATGACTTTAATGAATACAAATGGTATGAATGTGCAAAATCTATGAAAGTGGAATGTGTGAATGCAATGGAAGTTGGATTGTGAAGGCGATTTATTAAAAATGCAATGTGTATGAGAATATTTTTTTTTTTATATATTTATTGTTTTTTTTCTTTTGGTGTTTTTGAGCTAAAATGTGACCAAAGGGGTTTGGTTCCTTTGGAGATTTTTGAATTGCATGTGACCAAAGGAGTTTTGGTTCCCTTGGAGCATTTTGAATGGAAATTGACCAAAGGAGTGCCTCCCTTGGAGCATTTTGAAATGAAATTTGACCAAAGGGGTTAGGTTCCTTTGGGGCCTTTTGAATTTATTTGACCAAAGGGGTGTCCCCTTTGGAGCCTTTTTGATTGATTTGAACAAAGGGGTGTCCCCTTTGGAGCCTTTTGGATTGAAAGGTTCCCCGTTTTTGAATGAAATTTGACCAAAGGGGTTTGGTTCCTTTGGAGCCTTTTGAATTGAGTTGACCAAATGGGAGTACCCCTTTGGAGCATTTTTGAATTGATTTGACCAAAGGGGTGTCCCCTTTGGAGCCTTTTGGATTGAATTGACCAAAGGGATGTCCCCCTTGGAGCATTTTGGATTGAGATTTGACCAAAGGGGTTAGGTTCCTTTGGGGCTTTTTGAATTGATTTGACCAAAGGGGTACCCCTTTGGAGCGTTTTTGATTGAATTGACCAAAGGGGTGTCCCCTTTGGAGCATTTTGAAATGAAACTTGACCAAATGGGTTAGGTTCCTTTGGAGCCTTTTGAATTGAGTTGACCAAAGGGATACCCCCTTTGGAGCATTTTTGATTTATTTGACCAAAGGGGTGTCCCCTTTGGAGCCTTTTTGATTGAATTGACCAAGGGGATTTGTCCCCTTTGGAGCCTTTTGAATTGTATTGACCAAAGGGGTTTGGTTCCTTTGGAGTCTTTTTGTTTTTTTTTTTTTTGCATTTTGAATTTTGATATGCATGTGGAAGGTGGTTTACTACTAGGAGTTTGTGAAATAGTGATTAGTAGTTGTTTGTGGCCTAGAAGAGAAGTCCACATAGGCACCCTCTTGCTCAGCTATGGAAGTAGCTAAGGCTTGGGAAATTAGGAGCATAATGCTCCATGGATGCAAGTGCTTGACTTTTGTCTTTTTTAGGGCTTTTGTTTGACTCTAGATTGTTCCCATAAGTTGGGGTGAAATGAGGTGGAAAATGTGAAGGTATGTGTGTGAAAATGTGATGGAAATACAAATTAATAACACGTAAATAAAATAAACAAACAATGTTTTCTAAATTTTTACAATTTTTGTTTTCGATGTTTGATATTTTTATTTTTTTTGGATTTTTGAAGTTTTTGATTTTTTTTGGAGTTTTGAGGTTTTTGAATCTTTTTTCTTGTTTTGAGTTTTGGTGTGTTTTGATATTTTTGGAGTTCTGAAATTTTTTTTTTGGACTTAGAATGAGGAAACTCAACCAAGGTGGGGATTAGGAACACTAGTGCCAAACATGATTTCTCAAAAGATTCTAAGGCACACCGCTTAAAATCCATAATGTGTGGAGGGTTCACCTAGCTCTTCCACTCTAAATCAACAAGTGTTTCCAATAGTGGGAGGTAGTTTGAACACAAGTGACCTATTCCAACTTAACAAAGTGCCCTATTCTATCTAAGATGTCTATGGGGCAAGCCGATGGAAGGAGATGAATTCCAACATCATCGGTCTGAATTGGAGGTTGGTGATTAAATCCAACCTACCAATGTTATTGTGAGACGTGCAAGTGTGTGAAGATTTTGTTTTCTATTGTGTGATGCAAACTAGTATGCAATTTCATTTATTTCCTACAAATGCAAAATAGAAACACACAAAGGCAAACAATATTTACACAAGTAAGCAAAAATGTTGTGCAAAAATGATTTTTTTTTTTTTGAAAACCCAAATTTATAGTAAAAAGTCTCACTTTTTTTTTTTTGACAAATTCAAAAAATATTTTGGATCTAGGCACTGAAAATATATCAAAGTCAACTTCAAAATGCAACTTCCGGAACTGAAATCCAATATTCCAATGAAAAGTTACATTAAAATGATTTTTATTTTTCTATTGTTTAATTTTTTTAATTTTTTCCTAATGTTTATGGTTTTATTTTTTTATTTTTATTTAAAAAAAAAATCGTTTTATTTGATTTTAATGTTTTAATGTGAAAGGGAGGGGGGGGGGGGGGGAGGGACACAGTCAACGCACGCTCCATCTTTTTTTATTATTATTTATTTTAGTTTTTGGTTTTATTTTATTTTTATATTTTTTTTCTTTTTTGACATGTTTTAATGTGAAAGAGGGGGTGCGCTGTCAATGCACTCTCCCTCTTCTTTTTATTTATTGTTTTTTTATAGTTTTTTTAAGTTTTGTTTTGTTTTGTTTTTATTATTATTTTAACAGGCCTGCGAGAGGCCTGCAGTGCAGGCTGAGGGGGGTGCACGGTCAACGTGCACTCCCTCTTTTTATTTTTTTATTGTTTTTTTATAGCTTTTTTTTTGTTTGTTTTTTTTTATTATTATTTTAACAGGCCTGCAGTGCAGGCCGAGGGGGTGTGCAGTCAACGCGCTCCCTGTTTGTGATACAATAAGCCCCTTTGTAGGGTGCTTTCACAATACAAATACTTGAAGGGGGTGATCCCCTTTTACAATAAACATATGGTGTCTTTTATTCTTCTTCATGCTACAACAATGTGGGAGGTGGGTTTGTCATGACCACCGTGATGACCTTGAGCTTGTTGAATCCTGAACCTGAAATATGCACACATGCAAATAGACAAGGGTTTAGTAGCACCTGTCACAATGAATATGATAAATGTAATAAAATGACTAATAGAAATAGAAAACAAGTATATTTCTTACATGAGTGATGATTTTAGTAGCATAGCATTAGCATTCTCTTCCTCCCTTTTCTTGGTCATGTGATGGTGCCTTTATAGGCCTTTGAGAGTTTTTGGAGGGAAGGAGATGTGGCAAGCCAAAGTTACCAAGTTGTAGGGATTGGATAGCCACCTATCCTGGGCAATTGTAGTAAGTCACTAGAAGTGTCTCACTTAACTAGGGAGATGTGGCAAGTGGGTAGGTGCAAGTGGAGTGAAGTGTGGAGTGAGGTGTGAGATTTGATAAGTGGGTAGGTGCAAGTGGAGTGAAGTGTGAAGTGAGGTGTGAGATGTGGCAAGTGGGTAGGTGCAAGTAGAGTGAAGTGTGGAGTGAGGTGTGAGATGTGGCAAGTGGGTAGGTGCAAGTAGAGTGAAGTGTGGAGTGAGGTGTGAGATGTGGCAAGTGGGTAGGTGCAAGTGGAGTGAAGTGTGAGGGATATCCCATGTGAAGGGACAATGTTGGAATGAGTGTGTGGCCAAGACACATGTCAAGGTAGGAGAGAGGGTATCCTAGGAGGATATTTTCCATGTGAATGGACAAGGGTGGAATGAGTGTGTGAGAGGTGGCAAAGGGGTGATGGTGATGTGGCCAAGACACATGTCAAGGCAGGAGAGAGGGTATCGTAGGAGGATATTTTCCAAATTTAATAGAATCTAGAAAATATAATTATGTGTAGGATTTTATGCCTAAGTCAAAACTTAGGCACATAATGTTATGCATAACTAAAATGTGCAATGTGGATGAATAATGTGCAAGAATTATATGCCTAAGTTTAGACTTAGGCATATATTATTATGCATAATTGTGATGTGCAATGTGGGTGAATGATGTGCAAGAATTATATGCCTAAGTTTAGACTTAGACATATATTATTATGCAAAATTATGTGATGAAATGCAAATGCCTAGATTTTGGTGTCTACAGAGGCATCATTTAAATCATGAGTATAAGTATATATAATTGTTGGAAAGATTTTTTTGATACTGATTAAGTGAAAGAAAAAAATTCAAATTTTGTGAAAGTTTAATATGGTTAACGGTGCACCAAATTTCTTATTGCTCAATTCCCAACTATTAAGAGGGAATAATAGTGCTTCCTAGAAGACCAAACTCAAAACACAACTCAAGTTTGATGAAGTATGGCAAGTTGTAGATAAAATAAATACCCATCCTACTACAAAAGGAGAAGATCAGACAAAGTTTCATAATACAAATATAAAGGCAGAGTTGATCATCATGTTTGGAGTGTTTTTCTTTACATGGTGGAATCGATAGCCGCCACAAATCCAGGTAGGGTATTCGGCTTTTTATGGCCGCCATAGTATTCTGCGTTGTCAACCCCAAGCCATCACACAGATCTTCATGTAGTCCACCCCTATAAGCACCATACCACAATCATTTTAAACCTTTTACAACACTAAAAGCACCAGGAAAAGGACAAGCATTCAATTTGACGAGGCTCAAGATTTGAACCTTGGACCTCTGGCCCCTAACGGGGGTTGGAGGAACCAATTGGTCTACACCTTAGACCTATCATATTTGGAGTGTTAGACTATAGGCAGTTAACTATAGTTTATTATTACATTATTTAATTATAATGTAGTGCACGTCTAATGTGCATATTTGATTTTGATTTATTGGCAATTTGTTAATAACAACAAATATGTTGTTCGTTATTGTTATCTTTGGGTAGGATTTAGCATCTTCTTGTTACAGACTAATCTAATCCTATCCCATTGTATAAATCCACATTGGATTAATGAAAATGTTGTTTGATTTTATAATATTGGTATCAAAGCACGCCTCGGTCCTTTGGGGATTTGGGTGAGAATTATTTTGCCAGTATAATCCAGTAATATTTCTTTATTATTTTTGTATCACCAATTTAAAAAAATAAGACAAGACCTTATTCTATATCATTACAAACCAACACAGTTACTATGGATATTGCCCCTGCTAATCTATTACATATTTGTTGAAGCTTGGAGCTTCCAAGTCCTGCCCTGATCTGCTACTACCCCATGTGCAATCCTAATTGATTGGAACCCCTACCACAACCAACATAGGGACACAAGTAAATCCATATTGGTTGCAGCAGTCACAACTCATGTTGTAGCCTATAGATGAGTTACAGCCAAGCCCTATTGTAGACCCCAAGCTAGAGCCAAATTTTGTAGTCCTGAGCCAAGCCATAAATCGCTATTTAACATGCGGTCATCCATGTTGAACCCTGACATAACCAACATCAAGGCATTGGACAAATCACAAACACCATCAAAGTGTCCTCTTGATGCAGATCTACGCTGTGATGAAGTTGAAAGGAATTCGTAAAAACCATATCAGCTTGATACATTGCTAATGCAAATGCTACCCCTCATCTAGCCCTAATCTGATTCACACACTGAACACAGATCACGCGAAGTCAAAATTTGTAGTAGAAAATTAATGCATAGTCTCCACCCATCAAAAAATTTAGCTCACACAAATTGCATACACCGATTTGATTGCAAACGCACAGAAACCCTAACAAACACGCACAGTGAGCAATCGCAAAGTGCATAAAAAAATATTAAACCTTTTTGCAAAGGTTTTATCAACAATCACTATGTTGGATGTTGTATCCATGTGCAATTTGCCACATAGCAGATCGTGATTGGTCCAGCGTGAGAAGGAAAGAGTTTCTTCATTTTTTTCTTTAGGATAATCCCACGTGCTACACGATAGATAAGTGAGGGCTTTATTAGTGAGAATTCACATAATATTGGTCGATGTGTTATGCAAAAATACTGGTATCATGAAGCTATCTGCAAATGTTGATCTCGATTTGCATGTGGAAGTTGACAGCCTTGTTGATCGCACATGTGTGCTATGTTCGAGGGCCTGTTGACCTTCCTCGAAGTTTGTGCCCACTATTGAGTGCATTTGTTGGTGGCATTGAAGGAGACGGTGCCCCTCCTGGTACAAAAAAACAATTTTTTATTAAATTATTTTTTGTGCATTTTTTTAAGTTTTTTAAAATTATTTAAATTAATTTATTAAATAATTTTTATTATTAATTAGTTAATTAATTAATTAATTATTTTTTAATTAGTTAATTAATTGGTTAATGTAATTAATTATTTGATTTTATTAATTTAGTTAATTTAAACTTTTATGCACATTGAGTAAGGTGGCACTCCAAATCAAAATCAAAAGTGCTACATCAAAACAAAAACAAAGGAGGTAGCATTTCATATTTTGCAAAACAAAAATCAAACAAAATTGAAATGATTTTTTGCAAACTCTAAAGCAAAACTCAAAAAGGCACTTCAAAACTTTGCACACAAAACCTTGTTATTTTGCAAAACAAAAACAGACAAGGGAAAGCAACAAACACATCGTTTGTATATTTTTGCAAATCAAATTAAAAAAAAACAAGGGCAAAGCAAATCTATGAATATCATTTTGCAAATAAAAATTTATTGCAAACAATTTGTAAAAAAAGATGCATTTTTTGATGGAATCCGACACCTAATTGGCATTGTAAAAGGTGCATTTTCGATTGAATCCGACACCTTCCAAAAACATAAATTTGTGGGCATGATAAAAATTGTAAAATGCATTTAATTTTTTGTTTTATGCATTAACATATATGTGTTGTGGCAGCAATAAGACCCCAAATTTATACCTATTTTTGTGCAATTTATTGCACAAAGCAGCGTTCGATATTTATGGTACCTCTGGCCCACACTTACAGGTGATGTTGTCATGCTTTGGGCTACTATATCTAACACCTAATATAGTTGCAATAACGAGGTTTGGGCTATTCTTACCTATAAACCATCGAGGAGAAATAAGGAAAGTCAATTTGTTTGATATTCACTCTATTATTATCCCATTTACTACTATTGCTAGGTGTAAATCCTCTAACTAAAAATTCTTCCAAGTATTTAAGGGACTTAGGTCCCTATGTATGCAAAAGGCTTTTTAAGCAGGTGTCAAAGATAGAGTGAATCCCTTTCAAAACTGCTTTAGCGATATAAATAAGGAGGGACCATTTGATGTTATAAGGAACCCTCACAATGGTCACTGTAAAAGCATACTTGTTAGATTCACAACTACTTAGAGGTCTAAATTTTTCTCAATGGAAAATAAATATGAGAGCAATATTACAGGTTGAAAAGATATGGGATGTTGTGACTAGAAAATTCAAATTCCCAACTATAGTAGATTATAAGCAATAAGCATATGATGATGCTGATGCAAGAGCATTGATGATCATAATTCTTGCCACTGCTGATGAATTTCAACTGCACATTTGTTAAAATGAGCACGTAAAATATGCATGGGATACATTATCCATAATATATGAGGGAAGGAATCAATACACGATCCTTAACCTTCAATCCTAACTTCACACTCTTAGCATGAAAAATAGAGAAAATGTCGAAGTGTTTGTTTGCAGAGTTGTATAATTGAGAGCTAAAATGCATGTAATGGGTGAGAAAGTAGAAGATAAGCTCTTAACCTCAATCATTTTGAGATATTTTCTAGATTCCTTTAGAATAATGGTCACTTCCCTTCAATTTTATATTAGACAAGTCTCTTTTGAAGAGTTAGTTAATTTGCTTCAACAACACGAAGCATATAACAACCAAAGAGATGAAGTGTCCAACAATGCATTGTTTTCTAAGAAATTTGGTGCTAAGAAAAAATACTACTTTCAGAATGGATCTTCCTCGAAGGGTTCAAACACCACATCTTCACAAAAGACACCTTAAAATAGAAGAGGTACTGCCATATTTGTGAGATGGACAATCATGACACCAACAAGTTTTGATTCAACAAAAGTGACAAGAACAAGCAACCACAACAGAAGAAGGGTAAAAATAAACCAAGAATATGAAATAGAAAACAAAAGGGAAATGTTGCTATTAAGAATCAAATTTTTATTTTGATAGGGCACACACGATTCTCATGACTCAAATAAATCCCAAATAGAAAAATAATTGTTGGTATATTGATTTTGGAGCCATCAAACACATGACTAGTGACAAAAGGCGGTTTGACACATTTGAGGCAAAAGAAGGCAAACCGATAATAATTATCGATGAGAAGACCTATTGATTCCAATGAGAAGATAATGTTTTAGTAACTCTTCCCAATGGAAAATGCCAAATTGATAAGGTCGTGTATGTATCATGATTGGCCAACAACTTGTTGTCCGTGCCTCAAATTTTGGATAAACATATGGTGGTTGACTTCAAAGTTGTTAATGGACAAAAGTGTTGCTACATTACCAAGAAGGGTAAACATATCACAATGACTTCCTAAAAACATGGTTTGTTTGTATTAGATGCTATCTATACTCCTCATGTTGCCATGGTTGCCAACTCAAAAGAAGCTACTTCCTTATGGCACAAATGGTATAGACATCTAAGTTCAGGCTATCTACTCAAATTGAGTAAAAATAATATGGTGTTAGGTCTACCCAACCTTTCTCATACTTTACCTGTATGCTCGTATTTCTTAGCAGGGAAGCAACACCGAGTACCATTTGAATTGAGCTCTTCAAGAGCAAAAATACCATTGGAGTTGATACACATCGATCTGTGCAGACCAATGTCAAACAGTTGTGGTGGAAAGAAATACTTTCAATTTTTTGTTGATGACTACTCATGAAAGATGTGGATTTTCTTTCTACAGCTGAAGTCAGATGCATTCTCGTATTTTTAGCAGTTTCATAATCTTGTTGAGAACGAATTAGGATGTTCAATCAAGTTCCTCCACTTAGATCAAGGGAGAAATTTACCTCCAATGAGTTTCTAAAATATCTCACTAAAAATGGGATAAAAAGACAGCTTACTACAACCTATACCCCTTAGCAAAATGGAGTTGTTGAAAGGAGGAATCGTTCCATCATGGATATGGTTCGATGTATGCTCATAGGTGCACATCTTGGGAAATAATATTGGGCATAAGTTGTCGCTACTGTTGTGTATCTCCTGAATCGAGCACCCACAAAATCTCTTTAAGGAGTCACACCACAAGAAGCATGAAGTGGAAGAAAGCCCTTAATTTCTCATCTAAGGATATTTGGATGCAAAGCCTTCATGCACATTCCAAAGATAAAGAACACAAGTTAGATGAGAAGACTCTGCAATGTATCTTTCTTGGTTATGATGAAGAATCCAATGGGTGTCGATTGAATGACCCTAAAGTTGGATACACAAGAAATGAGCAAAGACACATCTCTTGCTATATACCTAGATTTTAATGAGCCTAGGGCAAGGACTCTCCCAAAATAGAAGAAAACTCCAAAATGGTATGCTAGCACTATGAGAGACGTAAAATTGGATGCACCACCTGATCTCACTTCAGATCAGCCACGTACTCAAAGTATGTATCATCAAGAAAGAGAAGAAACTGAAGATGCAAAATATGCAAATGGTGAAGAAGATAGGAGTGAAGAGGAAGACTATAGTTTCATGACTATAGTTGTGGTGGAAATAAGTACTTTCAGTTTTTTTTTTATGACTACTCATGAAAGATGTGGGTTTTCTTTCCATAACTAACGTCAAATGCATTCTCATATTTTTAGAAGTTTCAGAAGCTTGTTGAGAAATAATCAGGATGTTCAATCAAGGTCCTCCACTCAGATCAAGGGATAAATTTACCTCCAATGAGTTTTCAAAATATCTCACTTAACATGGGATAAAAATATAGCTTACTAAAACCTATACCCCTCAACAACGTTTAATATTATAACATGGAGTAGCTGATGAAGAACAAGCATACATTCGAGATTCAACCATGGCCAAAGATGCATGGGAGAAACTATAGACAATTTTTTAAGAAAAGAATAAAAATCAATCTCTATTTCTCAAGATTTAGCGTCATTGCTTAAATATAAAAGTGAAGAAAAACATGAATCTTTCATGAGGAGAATTGTTGAATTATGAGCATCACTACAAGCATTGTGATAAAAGGTATATAATAAAATAATTTTTATTTATTTTAAGATATTTCCCTTCTCATTACAATGTATTTGTGACAACATTAAATACAATTGAAAAAACACAAATCTTTGGAAAACTCATGAACCTACTTCAAAAAGTGGAGGCCTCACATTCAAGACAAGAAGAAGTGATAGCTTTTGAAGCCTAATACTTAATGGAAATATTACAAGAAAATAACCACATGATCAAATATAAAGTTGCAATATAATGAACTCAATCAAGATAAGAATAAACACAAAAATAACTTGAAATAACTCAAAATAATCACATAGAAATGCTCATAAAAAAACTAAAAATAATATAGAGTAAAGGTCTACTAATGTATGCAATAAGAAATGCATTTTCAATACCAACTACAAGGCTTAGTCACAAATATATAATAGTATGTGACTCCTCATATGGTGCACTCTTGACCTTCACTCTTCTTTGTAACTCTTAACTTTTCTATTCTAAGGACACATGCATTCTTACATAATGGACACTTGTGCACATTTACACTCACAACACTTGCACACATAATTACATGACACTTGTAAATTTGCTGCACATTATTATATTACATGAAATATTAATTCACACTCTAATATAAGACACACATCTAATCTAATATTGTACCAAGGTGGTATATTGGCACAAACCAAATAATGTAACATTCTCCGACAAGAAGAATAAATACTTCTTACAAATTAAAAAGGAAAGCAACCATTCAAAAGAGGCATAAGACCTCAATAGCACTTCCAACAAAGAAATAATTCTCAAAGATATCAAATTTAGAGAAATGATTCTCAAGGATATCAACAATAAATAAATATTTTTCACACACAAAGGTTGTCTCAACTTTGTGGTAGAAATGACCATACAATGAAGGAATGTTGGCATAATCCATTTATAAATGGATCTCCTTCATGAGATATGAACCATCAACAAGACATGTCATCATTAGACAAGAAAAATCAAATTTGGAGAAAGGCACAACAAAATAATGTAGCCAGAGAGAACCAAGTTAAAGAAGAAGAAGAAGAAAATGATCACAAATAAGAACACGCATTTTTTGCACAAGCATAGCCGATATGACACAATAATATTTGGTATGAATCCAAAAAAACCAAACATGTGACAGGTGAAGAAAATTGGTTTCATCCAAAATGCTCTAGTTATATAGGAAATAATACATCCAACAACTTAAAAAGCTTAGTTGATCATTCCAAGCAATTAGAGAACCAAAAAGAGATCAAATTAAATTTCAATAATGTCAACCAAGAGAGAACAATTTCAAGATACAAAGGTAACAATGACAAGCTTAAGCCATGGGATACTTCTAAGGCCAACAAGTTTAGTACCTCTTGGAATGAAGATGGTATTCAAATTTAATTATTTTTTCACTCAGTTTTCTAGGTAAAGAGAAAGATATTTGCAATATGAATGGCCTATTGTGAGAAGATCTTTGAAAAATAATGGCCTAGCTTGCAAAATCAATCTTGTTAAGAGAATATTATCTATTTTTACAACTCGTAAAACAAGACCCTTACAACATTGTCAAATCCCATGATATCATCACAATTGGAAACAAAATATAAAATAAAGGGAGATTTGTTAGATAGCATCAATATATGTTGGGCTCTAATGGTTCAACTCTAAAGGCTATTAAGCACTTGACATGTTGCTACATTCTTGTTCAAGGAAAAACTATGGCAGCTATGGGATAATTTAAGGGGTTGAAACAATAATGCAAAATTGCTAAAGATTGTATTCAAAACATACTTCCTATTTATCATATCAAAATATGTATGATAAAAGGAGAACTTGCAAAGAATCCAAAACTTGATCACGATAGAAGAAATGGAAAACAAAAGGTGAAGAAGTAGAAGAATCCTTACACAACTTTCTTCCCATCACATGCACAACCAATCAATTCAACAATCAAAATAGGATGCATGGTAGCAAATCCTTCACATGAAGATATTGGTGGAGGCTCATATTTCATGCATTGAAACTATAAGTATTATTTATTAAATAAGTATGTATAATAAATGTATTTTTGGAGTGCATTATCGGAGGAACTCAACACTCCCAAGAGTTACAGTACAAAGTCTACATTAAAGAGGAGATTTCTCTATCAAACTCCAACATCACCCTATAATATTTCATCAAGTCAAAAGCTAGAAGATAAAGTTAGATCCAAGAGCTAAAGACAAAATCAAATCTAATACTATGATGTAATAATATGGATATTTTGGGAACTATTACATCATAGTCATATGTGACATGAGTGTGGTATAACCAACCATCACAAGGACTATGCGTGCACTATAGGACAACGGTAGTTGCTAATAAGCTAGAAGTTTGTTATGCAAAAAATGGGCATCCAAAGTATTTAAATATCTATCATTTCATAATATAAATCATTGGAGCATTGAATTCTAACAACTCCAATTTGTTAATGATGCTTTTCTCTTAGGCCATCCCTTGCCATGGAGTTTGAATCAATATTATCATACTATAAGAAGGCTACTAGACAATTGGTTAATATTATAATATCCAAGATATTTTATTAACACTACCCTAGATTTATAATTATTATTGTGGATATTTTTGGGTTTAAAATTGGAAAAAAAGCATCATCCTACTTAGGTATTCCTTTATCTCATAAGGGAAATAAAAATGAGTGTTAGGTCTCTATTTGAATAGAATAAAAGCTTGTTTGACAAGTTGGAAAGGTAAGTGTTTAACCATGGCAGGAAGGTTACAACTCATAAAGACTACATTGTAATCCATCCTTATTTATATGATGTCTCTTTCAAGATTGCTAATAGGTATGGCATCAAAAATTGATAAAATTCAAAGAAACTTTCTTTTGAAAGGATGCGAGGAAATATTAGGTTTTCTCTAGGATAAGATTTGCAAAGGAAATAATATCAGAGGATAAAGATTGCAAAATTGTAGACTTATGAGTTTGGCCTTAGGGAAAAAACACGTGTGGAGATTACTCAAATATTGGAAAAAAAGTTACTTTAAAAATATATAGTTTTTGTTAATGCAATGAAATTATTTAGGAAAATAAACCTACCCAAAGGATTGCCAACATGAAACTTTATATCATATAGTTTATAATTAATTAATAAACATATTAAATGGTCTTTCAATAAGGGGGATTATGTAAATTTTTGTTCTAATGCTTAGTTGAAACCTTACCCTCTTATCTTTGATTCAAAATGACAACCATTGGATCAGGCATTTCTAACTTGTAAAGGTCCCAAGGGTAAATATTATATTAATGTGAGCAACAATTCTAGATCATAGATTTATATTAGTAACTTGGTTGGAGAGGAAATCAAATCAATTGTAGATGAAATTCAAAATACACTTCAAGAGTTTTATTTGTTGATTTTTCTACAAAAGAATGATATGGTTTTGAATCTATTAAAATATGGTGGATACTAAGTCAATTTGGGATATAATAATTTAGAGCAATCAAAATTTTCTACTCCCAAATACTTTCCTTGAAAGAATGTCTGGTTACTAGAGACTCTCCCTAAGGCATCAACACTCATTTTGTTAGTAATTCAAAGTAATATTCTTATAGGAGAGAGTCTACAAAGAATATGATATCATAGACCTTTCATATGTGCCTTGTGTGAGAAGGATTTAGAAATATAAAACCATTTACTTCTTAATTATCCCTTTGCTAACACCATTTGGGGGTGATTTTAAAAATATATGATACTATATTGGGTAGCTCCATCAACATTAAAATATTTTATGAAATGTTGGATTAATTATTTTAACGCTTAAGCATTACGTGTTTTGTGGAGGATTTGTCCTATCATTATTTGTTGAAATTTATGTCTTGAAAGGATTAATAGAATTTATTTAAAATAAATATCAAAATCATGCCCAAGTTTGGAACCACGTCATTACCTCTTTTGTAGAATGTTTACATATATGCTCATTATGGTAAGTCTCAGGTGCAAAAAAAGAGGTGAAGGCAAATTGATTACAAGATTTGAACATACATGAAAGAGTCATGTCCAATGATGATGTCAAAACAAAGGAATTACTTTAATCTAGAGTAAAATAGAAATGTTCAAAATTTTAATTTATAAAGTAATTTGGATGATGCTTCTTAAGGAAATCTAAGAAAAGTTGGTGGAGGTGGTGTTTTTCAAAATAGTGAAGCAAATTTCTCCTCAATTACTCATAATCATATGTTATTTCAACTAACAACCATGCATAGAATAGGGCACTTCTTAGAAGGATTACAATTACAATTGAAAAAGGAAGAAAATATATTTTAATTGAGCAGGATTCACAAATTATCATTAATACTATCAAAAAAAATGGATATGGGGATTGGATAAAAAATATTATTGTTGATGCTCATGATTTATTATTAGAGGCAATCTCTTGGAAATGTAAGCATGTCTACAAAGAAGAAAATTGGGTAACAAATAACTTAGTCAATCTTGATGTTGATATTAAATTAGATGAAATTCAAGTTTTAGAAGGCAACTAGCCAAGTGATACTTTATCTCTTAATAAAAATGATGTGAAGGAGCTAATTGTGAAAACATAGTACTTTGAGAAAGATGAAGAATATATTTGATAGAGAAATAAATGAAATATATGTAATAAAAAGGCATGTTGAATATGATTTAATTGACCCATCAAATATAATATTTTGGTATTTTGATGGGAGTGTCTCTCAATAGAAGCCACATATAGATTATTAAGAAAAAGGTGTTTCATATTAAACGTTCAAGTTCATTGTCAAAAAATATAATATTAAGGTTGTTTGGTTTATTTTAACTCATAGACATCTATAGTGAAGTAGATTTTATGGTTAAGATCAGTAGTTTAAGGTTTATGTAGATATTAACTTGTTAATAGTCTTTTAACAAAAAATACAAATTAAAATAAAATAATACTAAAATTTTAATATTGGGGTTTAATTTATACTTCTTAAAATAAAAAAATATTAATAATATGAGATTGGGGTGCTTGGCAACATAATTAGAATGTTGATTTTTAGTAAAAATATTGAAAGGAGCTTTGCTAGGGTTTGCATGCATTATTACTACCATTGCATGTATAAGCTTCAATAAGGTGGAATGGTTGTGGAATGCAAGGCTTAGGGTGGGATTTCTTTGTATCAAACATTGTTCAAAAAGTGCAGGTAATTTTTATGTTTTTGTTGTTTTTCAATTTTTGGAGTGGATTAGGGTTTGGATACCTCTACAACTTTGTTATAGCAATGGCTATGGGGAGGATACCTCCCCCTAAACCCTCCTTCTAGGATGCAATACGATTGGGAGGTGAGGGCACACTAGTAATGCCACGATCAAGTTTCCTCACAAGCCTTTGAGAATGTCATGCCTAGATACCAAGAAGAATGCCAAAGGTTGCATGAAAGCGATGTATGGCTTCCTGATACTTCAGTTGAAAAATCCAAACCTTCAAATAGGTATAGATTATTTGGAAAGAAAATATCTAATATGCATATTCATGGGTTTTAAACCCCAACTATCAACCTTTAGGGACTAAGCATCTAAAAATTAACGAAGGGAGACATTGAAATCATGCTCTATCCCTATGGCTATTTCCTAGTGCTCTTTGAGTGTGAAGAGGACCAATAAAATATCTTCTAGGAGGGCCATAGTTTCTTGGGAGAGCGGGCTTGTTCATGAAACCTTGACATACAAATTTCTAAGCATAGGAGAAAATATCATTTGTGGGCCCTGTATGGGTCAGGCCATAGTTTCTTGGGAGAGCGGGCTTGTTCATGAAACCTTGACATACAAATTTCTAAGCATAGGAGAAAATATCATTTGTGGGCCCTGTATGGGTCAGGTTATTTGGGTTACCAATTGAATACTGGAACCTCATCTCCTTTGCAACCATTGGAAACACTTTGGAAACCTTTATGATGATGGCTAACAAAACTTATAGTTTTGAACAAATGATATTAACTAGAATATATGTTCTAATGGACCTTAACAAACCTCTTTCTCAAAATATCATATTACAAATAGAGGATGAGCTTAGGAGCAAAAAGTGGATTATGAAAACATCCCATTCAAATATCAGATATGCCATGAGTATGGGCATATGGTGAGAGGTTGTCCATATAAGTGCTTGGAGGAGCTTTGAAAGACTTTACTAGACATGTATAGCAGCCCTCCAATGCCGCTATAGAGGGTCTTTGAAAGACTCTACTAGGCATGTATATCCAGTCTGCGTAGGCTGGTTACACATTGCAGAGGAATGTTCGTCGCAGGGGAAGGATTGAAGTCACAGAGGGTTTGCAGGTGATCATGTTGCCACCGAGGTGATCTGAAAGGGGTCGAATAAACAGCATCAAGGAAAGGAGTTCGAGGAGGGACTGGTGTAGTAGTACTCCATGCTTCGAAATCCATCGAAAGTTTGCAGACAAAGTGTTTGACAAAAAGCCTCAACCACTTGGGACCTACCAGAGATTTGAACAATTGGTCATGAAGTGTATGACAGATCCTGCTATCCAGAATTTGACATCTATATAAGAGATCTCCAAGCAGTGAAGATGCAGAGAAAGAAATAGACGTTTGAATATATAATATTCCTTTCTTGTGGATGAAATCTACTGTGTGAGTTGAAGCACTGGTTGAAGTGAACAAAGATTTAAGCAAGAAATAATCGAAGCAGAGGAAAATCCCTTTATGTTTGTAGACCCTTCTGGAGTTGATCCAACAAAAGAGTCCATCAAGGAGCTCATGAAGTATTGGATGGATCAAAATTTTGTGGCATCTGAGGTGGACGGAGAGAACGAGTGTTTCAGGCGAAGAATCTGGTTCTGTGCGCAACCTTTTTTATTTTGGGAGAAATTGTGGCGGGTCATTGGAGTTGTCGAGGAGAAATTTCCTGTCGAGACTCGCTTTTGAAGGAGGTATTGAAGGTATGTGGTTTAATCTGCTTTCTGCTAGGGTTGAAGAATACGGAGGAGTGGAAAATTTAAGGTGGGCGGTGGGATGGTTTGTATTTGTTTGAGGAGTTTCGAATTTTAGTTGCAATGCTGCGAAGGGTGTGTGGTTATTTTAGTTATTGGAAGTTAAAGGTATGAGAAACTATGTAGAGCTGTGTAAAGTCTCCTAATAGTATCAAGACACCAGGGATTAACTGGAGGAAATACCAAGCCCAGGAACTTGTAAGGATTACAAGGATCGAGAGTGATTGAGGGTAGGGTTAGCATGATGGAGGATATGGCAGAATTGGTGGACTATTCCCCAGATCCAATGACAGACGTTCCTATATTCCCTGCAGAAGATTTTTTGATAGCTAAGTGGAAGTCACAGAGGGAGAATGGCCATTTAATTGAAACTAACTTTAGTCAGGGATCAAAAAGTAACACAAATGAGGACCTGTTTCTAGATGGGACAGAGATCCTCTCTCAGTTGTACGATGGTGATTCAGGCTTTATGGCAGTCCGATCTTGGGAGGTCTCCTCGAAGAAAAGCTCCCAGGACATAGGTGATGGTAAGTTCGACCCTTTTCTAGATATCGGCCTCTTGGAAGGGATCATGGCAGGAAAAAAATGTCCAGGTAGGGAAAATGAGGAGGAACCATTAATTACAAACAAATTAAACAATACCAATAAAAGGCAAAAAAAGTGTGTTAAGACTAAAAAGGAGAAAGTAAATTTGGTTTTAGGCGAGGATATACTGTTGGACAGGGTTCTGGAAATGGAAGGAAAAACTCTAACAGGAAGATTCTATGGAAGATTATACTCAGAAAAAACTCTAGCTCAGTGGGTAGAAAGGGAATGGAGTCCAGCAATAGGATATTCTCCAAGTTTCTATATTCTGGTAAGAGGATGGTTAGCTTTTTCATTCAGATCAAAAGAGGATGCAGATAAAATATTGCAGAGAAGATGGTTTTGGGACTCATATGCTCTGTCTTTAAAATGGTGGTCCCCTTGTTTTGACCCAAGAAGTGAGTCCAAATCAATTCAGCCTATATGGGTCAAGTTACCGAGGTTTACCATTGGAGTTGTGGACATGTAGGATATTGAAGGAAATAGGTAATCAGCTAGGATCATGTGTGGATATTGATCAAGGGTGCCTGAGTGGCTCCTCTCGAACTATTGCAAGGATACTAGTGGAGCTGGACCTTCGGGAAGGTCTCCCGGAGACAATTGAGATCAGAATTGGGAAGTGGCATTATGACCAAATTCTTGATTACGTGAAGATACCTTTCCGCTGTGCTAGATGTCATGTCTATGGTCATTTAGTAGCAGAATGTGGACTAAAATTCATAGAAAGGGAGGGGGGGAAGAGTTTTAAAGAAAATCACAACCCTGGAGGGAGAGTGGATGGTTTAGACAATCACTTGGAGGGATTCAATAGTAGACATTTAGGTCGGGTTCAAACTCCTGTAGATGAAAATGGTGGTCAGGAGAATGGTATAAGCAATGTTGCAGATGATCCCCATCTCTCCAATGCTCAGAACAAAGGAGATAGAAGAGACTCAATCTTAGATCAGAGGGAGGAAACACATGTTCAGGCAAACACAAGGGAGGCAAATACCTCATTGAGACCATAGGTGGCAACCCATTTACACAACAGTCCTCCCAGTTTTATAAATTATAACTCTGATTTAAGAACAAACCTTGTTGAAGAGCTATTACCCCCCTTCCAGGACAGGTCTATGGGGTCTGATAAACAAAAGGTTTCTGCAAAGAGAAGTGGTATCTGGAAAGAAGATATGAATATCCAACATCCTAGTAATAAGGGGCCCCTCAGCATTCCAATTTTTTCTTCATTAACAAAGTCCACATCTCTACTTTCATCTTCTTCTGAAGGTAGAGAGTCTTTAAAGGGGTCTCACAATTATTTTCTCAGATCACACAAATCAGCAGCTTTCTTTGAGAAGGGAGAAATCGCAGGAGGACTTAGCTTGGATGTGGTTAACTCACATGCCTTAGGGAGGAAATCAAACATTCAACTGGCAAAGGATCAAGCTTTGAGGGAAGTAAAGACAGGGAAACAAAAATCAATAATAGGGGCACTTAGAGCAGGCAAAACCCCAGAACCAGTTAAATAATGTTAATCCTCTCTCAAAATATTCGGGGTCTGGGCAGCGCCTCAAAAAAGACTGCACTAAGGAGGTTAATGCAACTTCATCTTCCAGATATTCTATTTCTTCAAGAGACTATGGGAGTGGGTGTGAAAGTGGAAAGCATTCTCCACACCCTTATAAAGGACTGGGAATTCTTCTCTTTGGACTCCGAGGGCAGATCAGGTGGCCTTGTTCTGGGGTGGAAGAAGAGGAATTTCAGGTTTATAAAATCTACTTTTCTTACATCAGGAATAGGAGTGGAGCTCTTCTCTATGGAATTGGGGAAATCCTTTGTGTTGGTAAACATTTATGGCCCTTATGAAAATAAAATTCATTACTGGGATACCCTATTTGCCAATAACTTTCTGCAGCATGGGAATCTTATCCTAGGGGGTGATCTAAATTTCACTTTGAATAGAGCTGAGATATGGGGGACAGCAGCAAGAAGTGACCCACAAGCTGGGTTTTTTAAACACAAATTTGAATTGGCAGACTTGGTAGATGTAGAACCAATCAAAATTACTCCTACATGGAGCAACAATAGAGCAAGTGAGGATTATGTGGCAAAAATATTGGATCGATTCTATGTCTCCGATTCCCTGCTGATGGATGGGGAGAAAATCAGAACCTGGGTGGACCCTTGTGGCATCTCAGACCATTTCCCTATTTTGCTCCAAATAGGCAACCCGGATAGGAAACCTCCAAGCCCTTTCAAATTCAATTCAACTTGGCTACAGGACAAAGATTTTCAGAATCTGGTTAAAGAAGAATGGAACTCTTATGATGAAAACTTGGGAAGTTCAGCCTGCTCTCAAATGACAAAAAGCTTGAAGAAAGTTAAAATAGTTGTTTCTAAATGGGCTCATAATAAGTATAGGCAACAAATGCAGGAACTCCTTCTTTTAGAACAACATATTGCTGTTTCTTATGAGAGAGTGAATGAGGTTGGTCTTTCCGAGGAATCCAAATCAACCATCAGAGCATTGGAAGGAAAAAAGAGTAATATCTTGCTAGCTCAAGAAGCCCAATGGAGGCTTAAAAGTAGAGCTATTTGGCTGGATTTAGGGGACGAAAACACCAAATTCTTTCAAAATTATGCAAATCACAGGAAAAATATTAACACCATCTAGGAATTGCCCAATGGAGAGGGGTCAAAAGCTAGGTCCTTCAAAGACCTCGCAGCTCTTGGCATAAAACATTTCAAGCACTTGTTTAAAGATCCCAAAAGGGTAAACTTGGCTGAGATCTTAAAACATACAACCTTCTTTCCAAGTTTTGCAGACGAGGCTACTAATGAAATGATTCTTGAGAAAGTGTCATTGGAGGAATTAAAAGAAGTGCTTTCATCCTTTCAGAAGGACAAAAGTCCTGGGCCAGATGGTTGGGGGGTAGAATTCTTCTTGGGTTTCTTTGACTTAATTGGGGAAGACCTGATTAGAGTTATTGAAGAAACTAAAGCTTCAGGGAAGATCCCAGTGGATTTCAACTCAACCTTCATCGCTTTGATTCCAAAGAAGGACTCTCCAACTTCTTTCGATGACTTCAGACCTATTTCCTTGTGCAACTGCCTCTATAAAATTATTGCCAAAATTATTGCCTTGAGGTTAAAAAGAGTTTTTTTTTATTCCATCTCCAGTGAGCAATTCGGGTTTCTAAATGGGAGGCAAATCCACGACGCTGTAGGAGTGGCCCAAGAAGGGCTGCATACTATAAAAACAAAAAGACTTCCTGCTATAGTCGTAAAACTGGATCTTTCCAAAGCTTTTGACAGGGTTAATTGGTTGTATCTGAGGATCATGCTTCTTCACATTGGGTTCAACCTCCGAGTTGTAAATTGGATCATGGGATGTGTGACCTTTGTCTCCTTCATTGTACTTATAAATGGTTCTGCATCTAATTTCTTTTCCTCAGAGCGTGGCATTAGGCAAGGTTGTCCCTTATCTCCCTTTTTATTTCTTTTGGTGGCTGAAGGTTTGAGCAGGGCAATCAAAGAAGCTAAGAGAACAGGGCAGTTTAAAGGAATTCAAATGAGTACATCATTCTCTCTAACACATCTCTTATTTGTAGATGATGTTATTTTGTTTAGTGTTGGTTCTTTTAGGGACATAAGCAAGCTTAATGATATTCTAAGGAGCTATTGCCTTGCCACTGGTATGGAAATCAATATGGGAAAGTCTACAATGTCGTGTTTTGGCCTGGTGGAAGAGGAGGAAATTTTTTTTCAGAGAATTCTTTCTTTTCCCAAGACTGATTTCCAATCAGGGATAAAATATCTGGGATTTTGTTTGAAGCCAAATAACTATGGCATAAGAGATTGGGATTGGCTGGTGGAAAAGATAGATAAAAGGATTTCTATGTGGTGTAATAGGTGGTTATCAATTGGAGGCAGATTAACTCTTGTAAAATCAGTCCTGGAGGCAATCCCTGTCTACTGGTATGGCATGGCTTTCATCCCAGTAGGGGTACTAGAAAAAATCAGAAAAAGGTGCTTCAAATTTCTGTGGAATGGAAAAAGGGACAAAGCAGCCATTGTTTTAGCCAAATGGAAATCAATAGCAAAGCCAAAGGACGAGGGAGGTTGGGGTATTAAAAATATCCATCTTTTTGGTAAAGCACTGGCTGCAAAAAGCTTATGGAGGCTGCTTTCTCAAGAAAACCTATGGAGCAAAGTCATCAAGGCAAAATATATCGAACCTCTTTCTATGGAAGAGTGGATAAGGAAACCTGACAAGTCCATCAAAAAGGTGTCTAACTTTTGGAAAGCTGCTATTCAGGCCTTTCCACTTCTAGGAAATTGGTTGGCTTGGAAAATTGGAAATGGTGAAAAAGTGAGAATTGGGGAAGATCCTTGGGTTGGTTGTGGCAATGAGCATAGACTTTCTGAGGACCTCTTACTTTCTCTCCACAATGCAGGTTTTTATACTCTTTCTCAGGTGGCAGACCAAGACACTACTACCATATGGCAGCAAGGTTGGATGAGTGTGCAACATCTGGGTCTTGAAGGCAGGAAGGCTGAGTCATGGCAAGCTTATGTGAAGGCACTTCTCATCAGTCATACTAGGATCAGACCAACAGTGGATGATGAGCTGGTTTGGACAAAAAATACTAAGAGGGGTGTTTATACTTCTAGGATGGGATATAAAGACTTGTTTGCTCATGATAGGCAAGGGGACAATATATGGTGGTGGAAAGCGATTTGGAAGGTAAAGACGCCTTTAAAAACCAAAATTTTTTATGGTCGGCCCTCAATAACAAAATTTTAACTTGGGATGTTTTAATGAAGAGGGGGTTTCAAGGTCCTGGAAGGTGTACACTCTGTCATAAGGAGCTTGAAACTATCAACCATTTATTGGTTGGCTGTGTTTTCACAAAGTATGTATGGAAGGAGATTGAGGTGATAACTAGGAGCACAGGTACTTGGCAAGGAGACACATTGGAACATTGTTTGCAGCAGTGGTTTGATTCTAAAGATCTGAAGTCCTACAGGGCCCTCCCTTTTGCGGTGGCATGGGGAGTATGGCTAGCAAGAAACTCAGATATTTTCCAAGCCTCTTCTCAACCAGCCTTTCAAATTGCTACTCAGATCCGTTCTTTCATTGCTGATCTTGTGAAACCTACTGTGCAAAAAGGCCCAAGAAAAACGAAAGCTGCCAATGTCAACAAAACAGCTCCCTGGGGTTTTTTTGATGGTGCTTGTCAAGGCACCCCTCTTATGTGTGGGGTAGGGGGAATCCTCTTTCTTAAGGATTCTCATTTCATTCAGTTTAAGGCTGGCCTAGGAGGGGGCACAAATAATTATGCCGAATTAATTGCTTTGAAGTTACTCTTGAAAATTGCTCTGGACCACCATGTTCAACAACTCCAAGTTTTAGGAGACTCCTTGTTGGTCATCAATTGGATGAAGAAAATGTTCAGAATGGAGAACTTAACTTTGCAGCCAATTTTTCAACAGGTAAACATTTTGGCAGATGTCGTAAACCCCATATCCTATACTCATATCTACGAGAGAACTCAACTCTGGGGCGGATGCTTTGTCAAAGGAAGGTCTGCAGCTAGCGCAAGGAAGATGGGAGCTGATGGAAATAAAGGATGGTGTGACTATCCAAGAGACAGTGATTTCTTTGCTCGATAATTAAAAAAAAAATCAAAAAAAAAAATCCGGGAGGCAGTTTCTCGTACGCTTTTCCTTTCCTTTCTGGTTTTCACTTGTAGACAAAGTAGCTGAGCATTATTGACACCTTTGTGTAGAGGTCTTATGGGAAATTTTTAACTCTTAGCCCTTCCTTGATGGTACGAAGAAAATTTAGGTGGGGACAGCCAGTGTGTTCCTGCCTGGTTATTTCAGCTTGCCTTGGGCAACTTCACAATGTAATTTTCTTTTTCTGGTGAAATAGAAATTATGATTTTTTTCGGGGGAAAAAAAATAAGTGCTTGGAGCAAATGCAGAAAAAGATTGCAAATTTTTAGGAACCTAAAATGAAAGCACAATCAAAGAAAAAGTAGTTATGGAAAGCAATGCAACACCAAATAAAAAATTTGCTCCTTTGATTGATGAAGACCCAAATGTGGGAGAAGATCATCAAATGGAGATAAAACAGATGGTGGAGCCAATTCTTGAAGCAACTATCTGGTAAAAATCAAGGGAAAAGGCACTACCATAAATAGATGACAATCAAATCAATAGGCAAATGGACACAAACTTAAACCACAAAGGTCAACAGAGAAAAAATAAGCAAGGATCCAAAAAATAAAAGAATGATACTTGTGAACGCATAGGATCGCTCATCCTCAAGTAGGAGGAGACACCTCAAACCCTTTTAATAAGTACTTAGTGGTATACATAAAATATCATGAAGGAGGACCTGCCCAAGACCAATCTGGTATATAATAGGAGAAACACAAGAAAATGAATATGGATACCAATAAAAAAGTGGGATGTAAGACAAATCAACACCACTTAGCAAAATAAGGGGAAACTCTTGTCTTGGAGGGTAAGGTTACTCTTATCACCAAACTCTTAACCCACTCATCCTCATGAGACTCCTTTTATTGAATGTAATGGGGATAAAAGGTAGTACACTCAAACATAATAAACTTAGAAGGTTAATTCAAATAAATAAGTCAAACCTAGTATTTCTTAATTAATAGTAGAAGATAAGGAAATAATTGCTAAGAATTTTTGGCCCACAGATTGAGCAAAATCTCTTAGCTCTCAAGGAGTGTCAGGTAGGCTCTCTTGTCTATGGGGTCCAAAGGAATTTTTTGTGCATGTGATTGTGGGAAGATAGGATATTCTAGGACTTCAAGGATAATGGAGGCAAAAGGACCACCAACTCCTATGTATTAACACATGCAACCACTGCTATTGAGGATAAATGAAGGTAATGAGAGACTCTAGTTTCCCAATGACTAGATTGTCCTAGGAGGGGATTTTAACATCATTCTCTTCTTAGATAAAAATATGGGAGGGATGAGGACATTGGACAATATAACAAGTTTTATGCATGATCACTTGAGGCATCTCCATCTTATTGATGTCAAGCTTGACAATGGATTGATGACATGGAAAAACAAAAGGGACTGACTTGCATCTTAGAGCACTTGGATAGGTTTGTAATCTTAGATGACATTTTCTGTCTAGGAGTAATTTTTAAATCTCTTATTCTTAATAATGCAAGATCAAACCATTGGCCTATTTTCTAGACCTTTGGTGATCTGTTAGGAATTATTCACCCTTTAAATTCAATTTTACATGGTTCAAAGATACTTCCTTTAGGTCATTAGTTCTTCAGTGGTGGAGGGAAGGAAAGCCAATATACAACACCCAAATGTATTGCTTTGTCAAGAGATTATAGTTCATAAAAATTAGAATCATGGAATGGAACTGACATGAGTTTGGGGATGTGAGGCCTAAAAATATAGATTGGGCTTTCAAACTAGAGAAAGTGAATGCTCATATTTGCTCCTTGGGACTTATAAAGGAGCTTAGTTAACAAGAAATCTAAGCATCTTTTGAGTTAGTAGAATGGGAAATAAGGGAGAAGCTCTTATGGAAATATAAATCTACTTTATTTCATGTCTCTTATTTCTAGATGAGTTTTAAAATTTGAGCTCTTTTTGAAGACCAACATGGGCGATCTAGTTTACTCTTGGGATAGGATGAAGATTATTGCCACTGACTACTTTAATGAGCTTTTATCTGTAACCCCATTGAACCTAGGGCTCAAGAGGAAATTCTACAAGGAATCCCTTTCCTTACCAAGGAAGAGGATAATGAGGTATTGATAACACTCATTTCTATGACGAAAGTAAAGGAAATTGTTTTCAAAATAAGAAGAAAAAAAACTACTAGATTAAATGGCTTTCCCATAGAGTTCTTCCAATAATTTTGGGACATGCTCAAGGTAGAGGAAGTGTGGGTGGAAAAGTCCATTTTGAAATAAATCAACAAAACCTACATTGCACTCATACCTAAGTCCCAAGAGGTAAATTAGATTTTTGGTTTCAGACCGATGGTCCTATGTAATGTTCTCCTCAAAACCATTACAATGATGATAGCTCAAAGGTTGAAATCCTTCCTATTGAGCACGCAAAGGACACATTATCAAGGGCAAGTCAATGTACTTGGAATTTGTTCCCTCTTGAAAGGAAATTTTATTTTCCCCAAGGTTCGGGTATGCTAGGTCTTGATCAGCGTAGATAAACTCAGAGGTCGTTTATAATTGTTTCTTCAAGGGGCCTTTATTGGTTCTGTCTAAAAATATGAATTTCCTGGTACAATGTTTGAAAATAAAATGCTTGACTGCATGAAATCCAGTTCTGTTGGGAGTGTTGAGGGCTTGGAGGACTTATAAAATCAGTAATTCATTACCCTCATAGTGCCAGTTCATTGTAATTAAAATACATCACATATATGCCAACAATGATTCTATTGAAGCTATATGAAAATGTGGAAAGTGTTATAGAAAATAGCTTCAATTCTTCAAATGAGAACTAATCTACTCCTAATCTAAACCAGTTCCAAATAAAAGTCAAAGGTTGAAGGGTTAGAGAAAATAAAATAAAACAAGTGATACTACCCTAAACTCTAGCTCTGATCCAGTAAAGCAAACAAACCCAAATTAAAACCAATCTCGGCCCGACTAGTATTGACAGAGCCTGAGGTCCGATATGGTGTAATATTCAAAGGAACAACAGACTATGAAATAGACTGAGTACAACCACCATCAGCATGCGTAGATTGAACACAATAAATTCCAAAGCCTTTATATTAAAAGATAGTCGTTAAATACATAGTTTCAGGTTTATCCACTTTGGTGGATTACAAAAATAGAGTCCAAAAGTAATAACCACTTGGTTCAGAAAGACCATCTGACTACAAAGGGAAAGGAAGAAAAGAAAAAACTAAAAAGGTGCACTTCTAATAGATGGCTTTCGACCCTTGCAACCGGCTAGCGAGCCAATATTTATACAAGTTTGGGCCTTCACCTAACATTATAATTGTAATTAGTTTCCCTCCTTTCCCTAGGTGGGCATTTTGAAATTGAATTTCTCTCCAAACTGTAGCCCATGCTTTTCATTAAATACACAGTACTTTGGCAAAGCCTCGTAATATCTTCATCCAGAATGAGTTTGCAAACTTTGCAAATGCCATATCTCTTTTAAATTGGCACAATGTATAGGAAACTACTGCATTAAATATCCATGACTCCGCAAAAAAATATAGGTTGGCCATTAATTTTCCCTGCCTCCCATCATGCACAGTTGTAATTTACCTAGTTCACCTTGAAGTTTCATGTCTGCCATTAAATGCAACCACTAGCAAAAATCTACAAAAACATTCAAAAGACGCAAAGTTTAAAAAATTAATAATAATAATTTGATTATTTTAATATTTCCTAAGGTTAGATTTTAATTAATTTTATAATTTTTTCAAGGTTTTGAATTTTGAATTTTTAATAATTATTTTTCTTCTAGCAATCGCTTGTAAATTATTTTCCAAGCTTATGATAAAGCTTCTCGGTACTACATCATTGCTCCACACAAGGGCACAAAACCGGCTATCTTCCAATTGTTGAATGCACAATTTCATGGCTGGATTTCATTCCTCATTGTTGGATCTTATTTCCCAATGATAGACTTCACTTTCAGGTTTGTCGGGATTTAATTCTAAGGGTGGAGCTTTGGGATTTATCATTTTCTACCAATGTCATAATTTGTCGACAAAGAGAGTGGGTAGACGTTTCGAATGTTATTTCTTTTTGTCGATGTCCCATATTTCCGTCAAGCTTTTACCTTAGCATTTTTGTGCGTTGACGGTCAAAAATTCGAGATGCTATGGGAGTGCAAGGGAGTCCCATTTCTCCGTCCAAGCTCTTACTTAGCCAAATTCCTCTATTTCTCAAAGGTTGGAGTTTTAGGTTTTATCTCTTTGTCGGGAATGATTTTCCAACTTCCAAGCTTAGTAAATTTTCTTTCTTTATTTTTTTTTTGAAACTTTGCAAAGTGACGGAGCTTCAAGAATTCACTTTCTCCGTCGATGTTCCATTTTTTCGCTCAAGTGAAACATTAAGCCGATGTGCTTTCGGGATACATCCAAAGTGTAATAGCAAATAATTTCTCCGTCCAATGCACATTAAGTCGAATTTCAATTTTCCTCAAATTTGTGGGGCTTTATTTCCATGTTGAGTGCGGACGAGGTTTTGGGAAAGCCACACTTTAGCCAATGTCCCATTTTTCCGCCCAAGCTTCCATCCTTGGCAATTTTTCTTTTATCTTCTTCAAGGTGAGCGGAACTTTGGGAGTCCATTGAGGTGCGGTGATATCCCATTTTTTTGTCCTTCATTAACACTTAGTCACATTTTCTTCGGTATTATACTTTGGTTCTAGAGACATCTTCCCTCATGTATTTTGCATTCTGAAGGCCTGCATAGGATTTTCTTCTGCCCATAAATGATTTTCAATGCTCAAAAATAAATTTGAAAAGTCCCGCAAATAAAAAACATTAGGATCAAAAATATGACAAAAATGAAAGTTTTTAGAATTTGATGAAACTTTACAAACATCTAAACGAGTCAAATGTGGTACTTGGAACCATTGACAGATGTCAAAAATTCACTCTGGATCATGATATATCGTAATTAGACGTTCCAGGGCTATAAATGGAAACTGTTATTTCTGGAAAATATTTCATGCCTGAAATTCTGCAACTTTGACACCATTATAAATATAATTTTACAATATTCCTACCAGGATTTGAATCACTCAAAACGAATTTTTCATTCAAAAGATATGATAATTTCAAAATTAGATCAAAAATTTGAATTAAATTAATTTCAAACCTTAGGAAAAACTTTAAAATTCAAAATCCTAAAATATTAATTCAAAATAATGTCCCTGAAGAGCCAAAATTCAAAATTTTCATGGTAAACCACTTCATAATGCCCTAATCAAGCAAAATCAACACATTGATGCAATTAAAATTTAAAAAAAGATGCAAGCAAAAATTTAAAAACATGATGCAAACCAAAAAATTTAGGATTAAAACCCAAAATTTTAGTGGGTCCCCAATCCAAACTAGGGGGGCGTTTTGTGCAAGCGCAACAACACTTCCTCCTTGAGATAATCTCACCAAATCAAGGAGGATCTATGGGAAGGAGATAAATTGTAGATGAAATAGTGCTTTCTTAGGAGGCCCTTCACTCCAAGCAAACACAAAAATCTCTAACCATATTTATTCATTTGGACCTCTCCAAGGCTTATGATAGAGTGGATTGACATTTTCTCTTACAAGTTTTGAGGAAGTTTGGCTACTCCTAGGATTGGATGGAGTGGATTAGAGGTACTATTTCCTCAATATCTTACATCATGTTGATAAACAGTAGTTTGTCTCCTTTGTTTACTGCTTCCAAGGGACTATGCCAGGGGGATCCTCTTTCCCCCTATTTGTTCATAATTTTGGTAAAGTATCTAGGTCATCTCATCTCTAAAGGAAGAAATAACAGATCCATTCAAGGAATCATATGTGCATCAATAGCCCATTCTCTCTCACATTTACAATTTGTAGATGAATCGATCTTGATGGGTTGTGCTACTGCATCGAAACATCCAAATTCAAAAGAATTATAAACCTCTTTTAGGCAACCACAATACAACTTGTTAATGAGTAAAATTCTAAGATCGTATTCTTTCATTGTACTACTAAAGTGGAGCCCATGATTCTAAGTATCTTGAATTTCAAGCGATCATCTCTTCCAATCTCTTATCTAGGAGTTCCATTAAAGGTGGTCAAACAAAAAAAGGAGGAATGGGGGTGGTTGATAGAGAAGATACAGAGTAGGTTGAATAATTAGACTAGTCGATGGCTTTCTCTTCCAATAGATTCACTTTGGTCAACTCTATTTTAGAATCTATTTCCATCTGTCTCCTCGGTCCTAAGTATTCCTAAGGATGTGTTGAGAAAGTTGGATAATATTAATCAAAGGTTCTTATGGAGTAGGGAAAAAGCAGAGCGTAAGTGGGCCCTAGTGAAGTGGTATCAACTTTTTATTCCAAAAAAAAAGGGTTCGGCAGACCAACAATAAAAAACAACATAGCTTTGGCAAAAAAAATTATATTGGTGGTTAATTGTTTCCCTAAATGAGTTATGGGCACAAATCTTGAGAGCCAAGTATGCAAAAAAATGAGCTCCATAAGACTTTACTAGATATTAGCTTCCTCAACAAGGATCTCTGGTTCTTGAGGTATTAAGGATAGGGGATACAATAATCAAACCATAATTATTCTAGATAGTGAGGAATGGCCATCAAGCAAATTTTTGGATAGACACTTGGGATGGTGCGCCTCCATTTTCTCAACAATTTCCAAAATGGAAAGACATCATGGACCAACTTCATAGTCGAGGATGGACAAACATATCAAACTATTATAGAAATTGTGGGGAAATAAATTCGAAGAAGAGAGTCTAGATTTCAATAATGGGACTAGCCAATCCTAGCAACAAAGGCCATCAAGGAGGCTATCCATCAAGTTCTTAGAAATGGGTTGCTATCTTGGTCGAAAGCCAAAGACAGGCTGGGATGAGATCCACATTCTAAAGGTGTGTGTATTGCAGCTCTAGGATACTCATCCCTCACTCACCAAGGGGAAAATCCACTTAGGTATGTCTTTAATCAGTTGTGGGAACTATCGACATTGCCTAAAGTGAGACTATTTATCTAGCTTGTACTTTGCAATGTGATTCTTACAAGGGACCAATTGATGAAATGTGGTTTTTGTGGTCAATTCAGATGTGAGCTCTATTATGCAAAGCAAAAGACTTGGGACCACATTTTTTTCTTGTGTCCCCTAGATATTCAATTATGGAAATGGTTGGAAATATATATAGATAAATTATTTCTTCAATTCACCTCCCTAGAGCAAGCATGGAGGACTTGGCCCAAGGTAAATGGATTGGACAGCTTGATGAAACATATGCCTTGGTTAACATATTTTTGTTGCTCTAAAATCTATGGAAAGAAAAGAATAAAATAATTCCTAAAGCAACTCACCATAATATCCAATATATTTTGGAAACGACTACATTTAATATCAAGGAAACTACCCTGCATACTTTGAAGTCCCCCTCCATGGTATCTCAATGGTGGCATAATTTACTCTAAAGGCTTCAACTCCATCTGGGTGAATGGAGACATAGGCAACTACAGAGTCCTTGACCTACTACTTAAAGGAATTGACCATGGCAAGCCTCTCCCAGAGGTATGGGGAAGATCAACACTGATGGCACGTCAAGAAGTTATCCAAGAAGGAAAAACATGGGAGGCATGGGAAGACTCTTAGATGGTACTCATACCTTTATTTTTTTAGAGAATATTGGTGTCCTCCCTAACAATCTAACGAAAGCATATGCTATCCTTCATGGTCTTCAAAAAGCTACTAAGGTTGGTTGGTCTGCAATACAGGTTGAATTAGACTCACAAGTAACCATTAATCAATTGAAGAAACCCACCAGGACCTCCTCTTAGGATTAGAAGTTATTGCAAATATACATGTGCTTCAGTATAGAATCAAAATAGTAGAGTTTCTTCATGCTCCTCGAGAACAAAACAAAATCGTAGATGCTATGGAAAATTGGACTTAAGACTATGAGGAATTGACTTGTTATGGAGATCCTCGATGGTCACAAAAAACGAAGGAATATCTCTACCGTATACTTCATATTGATGCCAACAACTCTAATTCATGTATGTAGTGACTTAGAAGAAAGTCATAGATCTCTTTTTCCCTTCATTAGCAGAATGCATTCAAGACATATTTGTTGCTCTTCTGTAAAATTCTAGATGAAAGCCTTTTTTCTTGGCACGGCCAATGATGTGGCCTTCTTGCTTATAAGTAATACAAAAACCTTTTAACAAAATAAAAAAGTAAATAATGAGACTAGAATCAAATGGTATTTGGCTCAATTGGACTTTTAAGGAGGAGATCTAGGTTCAAATCTTGCCAAACAATATAAACATAATAGTCAAGCTATTGTAATATGGTGTAATATGGGTCAGTTCATTTAAAACTTTTATACACCTAATAAAAATAAAACATGAGACCAACATAACTAACATAATATAATTAAAAAATAAAAAATATATGTATAAATTTAAATAATATAGAAAGTATAATGATATTTGTTTAGTATACATAGATATATTTTCAAATATATTACCCAAATAAAAATAATAGGATGAATATTGGTTAAAGCAATGGTAGAGAACTTATAAAAGTAAGGCTTTACAAACAATATGGGATATATCAAAAGATACAATACTTTGGACTATATAGCTAGAAAGGAATAGAAGAATATTTAAAGGAAAGGAAAGTAGTTTAGAGGTAATGAAAAATAAGATATGTTTAGCCATAGAGGAGTCTAAACCAACCCTATCAACTCACCCAATTCCTAATTTGGAAGCAGAGAGCCTTGATAGATGAAGTCAAGTCATTAAATGGAATTATGATGTTGGGTACAAGAGAAGCAAAAGGAAGGCAAAGAATATAAAGTGGAAACCACCATATGTGGAGTGGGTTAAATTGAATTTTGATGGAGTATCTAAAGGAAATCCAGGACTAGTAGGAGGAGGAATAATTAGAAATAATAGAGGATAGAGTTTGTCTCATTATGCTTTCAATAGTGTATTTAAGACAAATAATGAAGTTGAAGCTTGGGCAACTTTAGAAGGGTTAAAAATATGTAAACAAATGAAATTAAAGAGTATGGATGGAAGGTGATTCTCGCATAGTAATAAATGCAATTTTGAGGAAAGCAAAGGCTCCATGCAACATACACGAGATAATTGTGAAAATTCAAGATCTTGCTAAAAAGTTTGAAGAAATTAGGATTACACATATATAAATGGAAGGAAACAAATGTGCAGATAAGGTAGCCATTAGAGGGATTTTTATTGAGGATCGTGAAGTTAAATTCTCCTTTCCATGGTTAGAGGAAGTATAAAGTTTAGTTGATGTTAACAAAAAATGTTATGCCTGAATCAATTAATGATTAAGATTTATTTTAATATTTTACATTGGTAATATCTGCTTTATTTTGTAACAATAATATGTTTTCATTTAGACTATTTATTATGATTTTTGTGGTTGCACTTGTGTTTCAAGGAGGAAACTAGCAATCCAAATTTGGTAAAGCGGACTATAATAGTGCGTGTTTTGGAAATATTACTCTACTAAGATGCAAGGCATAGATAGTAGAGGTAAATTATTGGCATTGTGAAGGCTGCCATAGGAAAATATCAAGAGAGATTCTAAATTCTAGATTAATTGTATTCATACAAAAATTTGAAAAGATCCTGAAAATGAAAATCAAGAATTCAAATGTTTTATGTAAAATAATGTAGGTTTCTAGCTATAGCACCTCAATTGAGATGAGAAGTGTATCTATTTGTACTCTAAAGCTCTAAAAATAGATGTAATTTATCAAGTATGGGGAACCTGAGTACAACCCCTTATTATCCAAGAAAAAAATAGAATGAATATATTATTATAATACTATAATAATAATTTTACTCTTATTATTTGTTTTAAATTGGTTATATGGGATTGAAATGGGTCCCACCTATATTACATCATCACCACCTAGTGGTATTACAACTTGGTTATGTTAGGAGTAAAAACTGAAGGTGATTATTATTGATAAAAATGTGTTACATATATAGGCAGAAGGCCTATATGATAAACTGACAAGTGTCAGTATAAACTGACAAGTGTCAAAATAGAGGCATAGTGCACTTTAACTCTAACATTCCCCCTTAAAGTGCACTATCCTAACTAAAGAAAAAACAAAGCAAGTCAACATTAGGTAACATTCCCCCTTAATGTTGACTTCTCTAAAAACAACCTATCATCCTCTTTTATTGTTGATTTGGTCTAGGCTCGTGCTCTTTGCGCTTGGCTCTCCAACTGTGAATAATGCTAGATTCACTGTGTATACATCTCGGTCTGTTGCCTCAGGGTCAGCCACTTCCACGGGTCTGTTGCCATCGGGTCAGCCGTCTAAGTGCCTTGGGGTCATCATGGGTGCCTCAGGGTCAACCACTTCTGGGTCTGTTGCCTCTGCAGGTCATCCTCAGAGGATGTTGCCTCTCGTAGGTCACTGACTAGATTCACCATGAGTATGAAATCCCTCCTCATGGTGAACTCAATATAGAAGGTGTCGGTCTCTGCCGAAAATGCACCTAATACAAAGGAAAAATGAGCCATATAAGAGTGTCGATCTCTGTCGAAAATGCACTCAATACAATAAAATGAGCCATAGTGCCAAATATGGAGGAGAAGAAGAAAGAAGAATAGAAGAGAATCTTTTGAAGTGTCTTCGTCTGTAGTCTTCAGAAGTAGATCCGAAAAAGACCTCGGATAGAGTCTAGGGTGTCTATGTCTGTAGTCCCTAGTATAAGTGTCCTTATGGTGACCATGTCATCCCATCGAAATGCATGGGTAACCAGCCGCTGCATTCGCCAAGTGTATAGAAAAGATCACTAGGTACAAGGATCACATATGAAATTACCTTGGGAGTGTCGGGTACAACCGAAAGTGCACTCCAAGGTAGAAAAAACTTTTGAGGCTAAAAAATTGAATTGACACAGCCTCAAAATTATAATATGACACCACCATTGTGTCCATCGCGAAAAACCATTTCCAACGACTATAAATACCCCTATATTCCATTATCAAAGGGACCTTCATCATAATGAAAAACAACATGCCTCTCCAAGACAACATCTAAAACCTTGCACTGTGGCGGCATCGCTCTCTGGCGGAATAAAAAAAAACAATCTTAAAATTTCTGAATAGGCCCTCAATCTTTGGGAAAAACAGTTGTGGATAAAAAACAATTAATTGCATGTCTTTATCTGGTTCCTTCAACTAATAGGAGGCATTTGTGATCTACATCATGAAAAATATTTTAGCATCAATTACGCACAAAATCGGGCGCTAAATAAGTCACTGTTTGTCTTCACGCATAGGTGGATGCACACCTTACTTTCGGCCTGACAGCCAAGCCATAGATAAGACAGTGACTTAAAATTGGGACGAGAAAATTTTTAATTTTCAAATGGCAGCAAATGGGCGTGGGTCCTATCTTGTCCTCCGTGTGTCACTCGGTGTCCACGTGCCCGAGCTGGCGTCCACATGTTACGACAACGTTGATGTCCTCCTGAGTTAATGCATTGCTGCCCACATTCATAGGGCAGACATCGATACTATCAAAAAATAAAAATTAACTCTCAAGCCCCTCCATACAAGCATACAGGGCCGTAGATCCAACAAATCTTGAACAAAGGGCCACTTTCTCACTGTGCATTGAAAACAAAATAGCAAATGCAAGCAGTGAGCGCAACTCCAGCCATTGCAAACAATAGAGCCAGCTTGGCGCTGCCAGCTGGAAATGATTCGTCCGCCACATGTTCGTCAGCGTCCACGAATTTACAGTGATGGTGAAAAAATGCTCGGGATACTGTTTCTCGCGTCGCGATCGACAGGTGTCCTTTCCTTCCTCGGGCCCTTGCATCTTGACCTTGCAAGCCTTCTATTTTCTTCACTCTCTAGTCTATTTTTAGCCACGTGGTCTCGGGTAATCAACACGGGGCAACATTGATATTTGCCCCACTTTCGAACGTGACGGCATCGGTGGCAACAATAAAATTTTGGATGCTGCATAACAAATCAACTACGATCCGTCTGGTTGTCCTCCTCTCCACCATAAATCACAAAAAAAAACTCATCCGTAGGTGGCCGACAGATGCAGCTCATGCACAACATCATTTGATTTTAAACAGTGCATCTGGAAATCTCCGCGAATGTCCAGGCTCCTTCAGCTTCAGCGATTAATCGAATTGAATGTCACTTTATGTTGACCTCTTGTTTCATGATCAAATGGTGGGCACAGGACTGTGTGTAGATGACAACGAGCCCTAACACGATCACGGCCTCCTGCGCGCTGGTCATTCGCCTGTCGTATGTTGCAAATCTCCTTCAGCAACAACGGCCATTCAGAAACATCGATCAACGAAAATGGTGCAATCAAAAGGCAGTATAAGACATGAAACCTCCACTGCATTTTAGAATTAAATCTTGCCTCTTCGCTTATCAAATTGGCATCGAAACAAATTCTTCGTTTCACCGAAACAAATTTTCTTGAAGCAATACTCCCTTAACGCAGGACATCCACTGGCTCGCATTCTTTGCACAGGGAAAAATACCTCTGAGGCCGTGAACAGGCAATTTTCGTTGGCCTCGACATCGCCGCAGTGAAACACCAGAAACAAACTAGTGACGCCACTGCCTCCAACTAATTTTTCCAGTAAACCCCTCGAAATCATATCATGACAGAAGGGCGACAATCTCTATTTTTTGACGTGGTGTAGAAACTGTTTTTATTTGCTGCCAAAGCTCATATCCAACCCTGCTCCTCTACGGACTATGCTGTAATTAACGACAAGCTCCCCCATGCACAGAAAAATATCTAGCAACAGTGTCGCAAACCGGTCGAGGCAGCAATGACGCAACCCACGGGAACTTCGAGTTGCGCCATGGAAGCATCACTGCAACATCACTACAACACACTACAGTTCCCCATCCTCGATCAAAAATCGTAGGTCCATCGCCAAGCTACTATCTCGCAACATCTTCACTTGCAGTCCACGCTAGATATTATGGCATCTAAAAAAAATCATTGAGTAGATGTAGTGATAATGTGTCCATGTGCAATATCTGGAAATGAACTAGAGATATCCGACTGTAGATATCTAAATTTTTACTGCACCACTGCAGTATCTTGCCCAACAACTCTCTGATGCAACCTGTCGGCCAGACCCAGCAGTCGTTCCTTCTCATTCTGGCCAAGTCTGGTAACAGGAATACCAGTACAACGACTCACCACCTCTGTGATTTGTTCAGGTCCTACAACCTCTGTCCTATCCTGTAAATGTCGTTTTGAAATCAGACCAGGACCAGGACCATGGCTGCGTAGGCGTCGCATTGATAATTAAAAAATCACGCGTGTGGCAACCTCCATGGATCTGCAAACCCTAAAAAACTATAAAAAAAAAATTAAAATTCTTACCATCTGGTTTCTGATCCATCAAATGATGGAGAGCATACTCCCTCGGTAAAAAATTAAAAAAAAAAATAATGGGGGAGGGAGGATTTCCATGAGGGAAATCCCCCCTCAAGGGGTTTCACAGGGCAGGGAAAGCCTGCTCTGATACCAAATGTTAGGAGTAGAAACTGAAGGTGATTATTATTGATAAAAATGTGTTACATATATAGGCAGAAGGCCTATATGATAAACTGACAAGTGTCAAAACAGAGGCATAGTGCACTTTAACTCTAACATTCCCCCTTAAAGTGCACTATCCTAACTAAATAAAAAACAAAGCAAGTCAACATTAGGTAACAGGTTATTGTTCATGTATCAATTGGCAAGATTTGAACTTGGATCTCCTCTTTGAATGTTGAGAAATTTAATTGTTTAAGCTAATGCCATTTGATCATTTTATTCTTATTATTATTAATTTAAAACAATATTATAATTATTATTATATCATTATAACAATAATAATGATGATGATATTTTATGTAAATATGTGTATTTTGAGTTTATAACATCAAGTTATAATAGAATAATAAAAAAAACAAGAGCTAATCGTAATCAAACTAAGCCTAATATCTAACACTTATATCAAAATATAACCCTAATATTTAAGATGTATATGAAAATTTAAGTGTTTTTTAAGATAGTAAAACCTTTTTTAATAAGCTATGTGTAGCTTCTATTCTATTGAGGAACCCTCCTATTACATTTCTATCAAGTTAATTAAACCATATCCAACTTACCTTTCTATCAAAGATATTCACCATCTTCCTCAAACTGCTAAGTTTCCACAATCAATTCCTTGATATTATTTTTACTAAGAGATAAAATCTCACCCATATAGTTTCCTTTTGAACTTTAAATTTCTCCATTATGAAATTCAACACCACAAACGGCTAAAATATTTACTACTAGGCTTCCACATCTATAAATATATTGTCTGGCAATTTCCTAATACCTTTATTTTTAGGGATCTTTTTCATGACCTTAATATTCCAATATATCATTTTTATCATCACTTTATGATTTTATTTGTAGGTTTAGCCCCCCTTCTTGTTAATACTTGTAATATTTGCATTTTTTTCATATCAATATTCCTTGGTTTTTTTCTTAATATTTTTGCTTCTTGGGTCTTCCTCTCTTATTTCTATTCCCACCAACACTTTCATCTTCATAAATATTTTTAATCTTCTCACACTACTCATAGTAATACTTATCATCTATAGGTTTGTCTCACTTTAAAGGATCCAAAGTGCAAGGAATAACCTCAAAAACACATTTATCTTTATATTGCCCTAGAAACCTTAAAGTGCCTTCAAATTTTTCTAACTATAGGTTTCTAACTAACGTAAAAACTCAAGTACTTCAAATGCGATTTATTCTCTAAAATTGCCTCTTCATCAATCACAATCTACCTTTTGTGTTAATGAACCCAAAATGTTGCACCTAGAATTGTCATGGTGGAACATAAGAAAGTGCTTTCAGTTGGTCTTAATAACAAATGGTTGTGTATTCGCGTGATGTGGTCTACCGACAAGGACGCCACTTGCATTATCGATGATGTGGCTTGATTTCAATATCCACGGTGGATGTGTATAAGAAGTACTACTCAAAAAAAACAAATGGTTGTGTATTTGATGCCTTGAATGCATTATAAATAACTTTAAATTCTTGGAACTAGTCATATTGACCATGATTGCAATATTGTTCTTCAATTAAGTTTACAAAAGCTATTTATATTGCTAATTATATGCAAAAAGGAGTGGTTTATAGTAAGACATTGTAGTTGGTCACTTGCCTAAGAAGTTCTATTGCTCTGCACTTTCTATTGAAAGATGATGTAATGGTATAATGACATAATTCCTTCAAGATGATATTAATATGGCATAATTTTGATAAGTAATGGACTAAGTTGGATGTCGAAAGATCTGTGGAATTTTATCACTGTCATTTCATAACTAAAGCAAATTCTATTAATTATGTTATACACACATTTCATTCAAAAAAACAAGGGATGAAAATATATTTTTAAAATTATGCATAATTTTTATATACTACAATAATGCAAGTTTTTAAAGACAAATTTCATTTATAGGGAACATGATTGCTTCTTTGGCTATTATTATAAGTCATGGGTCAATAAGTAGATCTTGGAAGTCTCATATTGCCAAGATATACGTGTGCAATTGTACTTTGTAACTGTGAAAAGTTAGTGTAGTAAATGACATGGCCTATACTTGTAGACATTTTTGAAAGTTCTCCAATATTGATTTCTCTATTTTAGTTAAATGAATTTTAAGTGTGTTTGGAAAACAAATTAAATTATTGTAAATGGTCAAAGTGATTATACATTATGTTTATGATGCCTATGTTGTTATTTGAGGTTTCATACACAACAGTAGTTGAATTTTATTGCTCAATATTTTTTAATAATACTCATGACTTCAACCATTAGCTTGATACTAGAGGAAACTCCCATATTGTCATCCTATTCGGTTGAGCATGGTCATGCTTGTCTCATGTTTGTAATTTTCACCCCTAGAAAAGCTTATATACCCATAATAAAAGAGCATGCTTACATCTAAAATAGAAGTGTGATAAACTATTAGTTTAAAGAAGTTTAATTTTACTTGATTAAGAAGAATAGTCACTAGTCCATGTGGAATCAGTAGTGACAAAACTATGGCTAAACATAGATGGATATGTTATAACTTTTAATGCAAAGGCTAGAGTGATGACATGATCTACTACCTTTGGTAGACCATATCTAAGTCTTCAAAGAAAACAAATGATTGATTGTAATTTGGTGTCAATTAATATCATTAAAATTGTTTTGTTGTTTAACTCCTTGATGAGAATATTATATTTATATATATGTGATGCCTCAAGGAATTTTTGACATGTATAACAACACTTTCATAAGTACATAAATTTACCCTCATAATTATCTTAATTCAAGAAATTTTGTAATTGCAGTAGCAATAAACAATATCCACTGATAAGAATAAATTGACATCCAATGCCAAAAAATCAAATACACAATTTATCATATTCTAAAATCCATATTCAAATCAGTACAAATCCTTTAACCACTTAAAGGGAGCAAAGTCTCATAAGCCACTTCATGGGCAAAGACAAGCACAAGAGAATGCTTGATATGAATAATGATCATTACAATGACAATATTCTTTCTTTATCTATCCATATTCTAATGCTACTTTTGGGAACCAACTCTTAAACGCTTATCCCACTTATTATTATAATATAATCAACCCTAAGTAAAGTATGGCCTATGTCAACAATCCATAATACCCATATACAATATAATATCAAATCCTTATATACCTATCCTTAGGTATCCATAATACCCATATACAATATAATATCAAATCCTTATACACCTATCCTTATGTATCCTATATCCCATATACAATATAATCAACCATATGTTATGTGTGACCCTTTCCAACTATCCATAATACCCATATACAATATAATGTCATATTCTCATATACTTATCCCTGTGCACTATAGCATTACTTTTTTATATGGTTATATGTGGCTTGTTGGATGTATCTCATCCTTTGTAGAGGAAGTATTGTATGATAGGCCCCTGCTTCGGTGGCCCCGCTCACCGGTGAGCGGGCCAGGGGGGTTCGGGGGGGCGGAGCCCCCCCTGATGGGGGTCTGGGGGCAACGACCCCAAAAACAATTTGGGTCCTATTTTTTCGAAGATATTATCGGAGCTTTTTCGGAGGCGTTGGTGGGATTCCCGTGATTTATGGGTATGGGTGGTTTTAGCCCATGGTATTGTACCCACGGTATTCTAATACCACATTGTGGTTTAGGGCTATAAGAGTTTCCTTTATATTGATTATAATGTCCCATTACGGGCAAGGAGTGAATAATAATATCAAAGGAGGTGTGGCTCTTGTTTGCTGGAGTAGCCCATATTGGGTGAACAAAGGTAAATCTCGTGTGTTCCATGTGCATGATTTATTGTGAGTTGTTTTCTTCTGAGTTATTTATTTCTGTATTAATTATTCTGGAATAAGTTTGGGTGGAACTCTTCATATGGTATCAGAGCCATATTGTTAGCCATAGAGGGACACCTTTATTGCTAGGGTTTCAATTTATTTGAAGATGATATAGGGTTTCTAGGAGTTATAGAAAACCTATTCTGGAGTGGGAGTTTTACGTAGGAGCTTGAAGAAAAATGACGTCAAATCATTCAAGGATAGAGATTGAAAAATTCGATGGAAAAAGTTTTGAGCTATGAAAGTTAAAGATGGAGGATCTGCTCGTGGACAGAGATCAGTGGTCTGTTATATTTGAAATGAAACCTGGCAGTACAACTAATGAAGATTGGGAAAAGTTGAATCAGAAAGCGATGAGTCTAATTCGTCTGTGTCTTGAAGATTCTGTCCTAATCAATGTTTCTAGAGAAGCTACTACAAAGGATATTTGAAATAAGTTAGGGACTTTGTATCAATCTAAGTCCCTGGTGAACAAACTATTTCTCTAAAAGAAATTGTATAATCTGAGGATGAATGAAGGGGATTCAGTAGCAGATCATCTTAATGCATTCAATACAATGGTAAGTCAACTTTCATCTGTTGAAATTAAGTTGAGTGAGGAAGATAAATCTATTACTTTGTTATGTTCTTTACCAGATTCGTGGGATAACCTAGTTGTAGCAATTAATAGTACAACTTCAACCACATTGAAGTTTGAAGATGTTGTGGCATCTCTGATATCAAAGAATATGAGAAGAAAATCCATGGAGGGCACATTAAAGGATGCCCTAATAGTGAGAGGGTGTGCCAAGGAAAAAAATAAAATGAGATCTGGTGATAGATCTAAGTCTAAAGGTAGATCTAATTCTTGAGGAAGGTTTGAGAGAAAATGTTGGAAATGTGGTAAGCTTGGACACATGAAGAAGGATTGTAGATCAAAGAATTTTGATTATGGAAAGAGATCTGGTGAATCCACTTCAACAAAGATAAATAAATCCACTGATGAAGGAGGGGATGTTTATATGGCATCTTGCTCCACGTGTTCAGATAGAAATGATTGGTCGATCGATACTAGTACCTCTTTTCATATGACTCCTCATGGGGGGTGGTTCAATGAATATGAAAGATATGATGGAGGGGAGGTACTGTTGGGAGATGATTCTCAACTTAAAATCATTGGTCGTGGAAGGGTAAAAATATTATTACAGGATGGTAGGGTTAAAACCCTCCCAAGTGTGATGCATATTCCTGACCTTGCTAGAAATTTAATTTTTGTAAGCAAAATGGTTGATGCAGCAGTACACATCAGTTTCAATAAGGATTCATACAAAATGGTTCATGGATCTATGGTGTTAGCAAGAGGAGTTCGGATTGGAACCTTGTATAAGCTATTGGGAAGCACTATGAAAAATGAGTGCAATAACTCAACTATTCTTGAGGTTGAATCAGACAAAAGTTCAACGCTCTGGCATCAAAGAATGAGATATATTGGAGAAAAGGGATTGTGTACCCTTTACACGAAAGGTATAGTCCAAGGTATTTATAATTGCTCAATGGTTTTTTTATTTCTATGAACATTGTATTTATGGCAAGCAGAATCATGTTAGTTTCCCATCTGGTGCTGCAAGATCAAAAGGGGTATTAGATCTGATTCATAGTGATATTTTTGGTCCTCTTCCTATTCCATCTCTTGGAAAATCATGGTACTATGTTTCTTTTATTGATGATTTTTCAAGATATGCATGGATTTATTTTCTTAAGAGTAAAGATGAAGTGTTTGATAAGTTTAGAGAATTTAAAGCACTTGTTGAAAATCAAACTGAGAAAAAGATTAATGTGTTAAGGTCTGATAATGGAGGAGAGTATTGTTCAAATAAATTTGAGGATTTTTGTAAGCAATGTGGTATTGCAAGACAGAAGACTACTCCATATACACCACAAAACAATAGATTTGTTGAGAGATTGAACAGATCACTGATGGAAAAGGCAAGGAGTATGCTCAATGGTATTGGTATGGCACAGGAATTCTGGGCAGAGGCAGTGAGTGTAGCATGTTACTTGGGGAATCGATCTCCTACATCAACATTGTCAGATCAAACTCCATTTGAAGCATGGTTTGGTAATAAACCCTCTCTTTCACATCTTAGAGTTTTTGGCTATGATGCATACATGCATATTCCAAAGGAGAAAAGAAATAAGCTTGATAATAAGGTTGTTAAATGTATCTTTATTGGTTATAAATATGGTGTTAAAGGATATAAACTTTGGAATTCAAAAACTAAAAGGACAGTTTACAGTAGAGATGTGATGTTTAGAGAAATGAAAAGTGATCACAGGACTAAAGTAACAGAAGAACTTGAAAAGGTGCAAATTTGATCTTATGGAAGAAGGATCCTCCTCATAAAAATAAGAAGATGATGAACCAGAGGGTCACACACTTGTGGTAAGAAGATCAACACGAGAAAGAAGGCAACCTGATAGACGTAGTCCATCTGCCTTTCCTTCTTTTGTTTTATCTGTTACTGATGAAGATCCTAGAACAGTTAGAGAAGTTGTTAATTCTGAAGAGGTGAACATTTGGGAAGAAGTCATGAATGAGGAAATGATGGCCTTGAAATGAACAAGACATGGGATCTAGTAAAATTACATCGTGGGAGAAAAGCAATAGATAGCAAATAGATCTTCAAAAAGAATCGAAATGTTGAAGGTAAAGTAGAGAAATATAAAGCTCGCCTAGTTGCTAAAGGTTATTCTCAGGTAGAGGGAATTGATTATGGTGAAGTATTTCTCCTGTTGCAAAGCTAACCTCAATAAGATTTCTTTTATTTGTGGTTGCTGCATTTGATCTTGAAATAGAGCAAATGGATGTAAAAACAACATTCCTTCATGGATATTTAGAGGAAGAAATCTATATGAGACAGCCTGAGGAATTCATTGCTAAAGGAAAGGAGGATTTTGTATGTAAGTTAAAGAAATCTTTGTATGGACTGAAATAGTCACCTAGAATGTGGTATCAAAAATTTGATACTTATGTTTTAGGACTTGATTTTATGCGTAGCAATGCTGATCATTGTGTATACTCAAAGCAAATTGGAAATAGACTTGTCATTATAGTTCTTTATGTTGATGATATGTTACTAATTGGAAACAATAAGAAAATGATCAAGTGAAGTATCAATTGGCATCACTGTTTGACATGAAAGATCTTGGCCCTACAAATTTTATTTTAGGTATGCAAATAAATAGAGATCGTTCAAATAGAAAGTTGTGGTTGAATCAAAAGAAGTATGTTGAGACAGTATTGAAGAGGTTCAGTATGCAGGATTGCAAACTAGTGAAGGTACATATTCCTTTGGGGGAAAATTGTCTATTGAACAATGTCCAAAAATAGAAGAAGAGGTAGAAGAAATGTCCCATGTTCCTTATGCAAATGTTGTAGGGAGTTTAATGTATGTCATGGTATGTACTAGACTAGATATTGCCCATGCAGTGGGAGTTTTGAGCAGATACATGTCTAAACCTGGTAAAGAGCATTGGACTGTTGTAAAAAAGGTTTTCAGATATTTGTGTGGTACATCTGATTTTTCAATCTGTTATGAAGGTGAAGGTAACAAAAACAGATCCTTGGATATAGAATGTTTTGTTGATGCAGATTGGGCTGAAGATATTGACAATAGAAGATCTACTAGACCATATAAGGTTTTGTTGATTCAATATGTAGGATTGCAAACCAGTGAAGGTACCTATTCCATTGGGTGAAATATTGTCTTCTGAACAATATCCAAAAATAGAAAAAGAGGTAGAAGAAATGTCTCATGTTTCTTATGCAAATATTGTAGGGAGTCTAATGTATGCCATGGTGTGTACTAGACTAGATATTGCCCATGCAGTGGGAGTTTTGAGAAAATATATGTTTAAGTCTGGTAAAGAGCATTGGACTGTTGTAAAAATGGTGTTCAAATATTTGCGTGGTACATCTAATTTTTCAATCTGTTATGAAGGTACAGGTAAAGAAAAAAAATCCTTGGATATAGAAGGTTTTGTTGATGCAAATTGGGCTGGAAATCTTGAAAATAGAAGATCTCCTAGTGCATATGTATTCAACTTGTTTGGAGGGGCTATTAGTTGGATGAGCAAAAGGTAAATGGTTGTTGCTCTTTCAACCACTGAAGTTGAATACATGGCAGCCACTGATGCAAGTAAGGAAGCAGTATGGCTACAAAGATTATGTGTTGAGATTGGGTTCTTTCAAGGAGTTGTGAAGATAAATTGTGACAACCAAAGTGCTATATTTTTGGCAAAGAACCCAACTTACCATTCAAGAACAAAGCACATTGATACAAAGTACCACTTTAGTAGGGACATGATTGAACAGAATAAAGTGTTGCTGAAAAAAGTGGATACCAAGGTAAATGTTACAGATGCTTTAACCAAGGCAGTTAGCACAGAAAAGTTCATGTTTTGTACAGTTGAAATGGGTCTGGAAATATTGAGTGTTGGAACTAACATTGATTACAGTCTGTCTAAAAAAGTATTCAACAAGTGGGAGAATGTTGGATGTCTCATCCTTTGCAGAGGAAGTACTGTACGGCAGGCCCCTGCTTCAGTGGCCCTGCTCGCTGATGAGCGGGCCAAGGGGGTTCGGGGGGGTGGAGCACCCCTGATGGGGGCCTAAGGGCAACGGCCCCAACAAATTTTCGGGTCCTATTTTTTCGGAGATATTATCGGAGCTATTTTTGGAGGCGTTGGTGGGATTCTCGTGATTTGTGGGTATGGGTGGTTTTAGCCCATGGTATTGTACCCACGATATTCTAATACCACATTGTGGTTTAGGGTTGTAAGAGTTTCCTTTATATTGATTGTAATGTCCCATTACGGGCAAGGAGTGAATAATAATATCAAAGGTGTGGCTCTTATTTGCTGAAGTAGCCCATATTAGATGAACCAGGGTCAATCTCGTGTGTTCCATGTGCATGATTTATTGTGAGTTGTTTTCTTGTGAGTTATTTATTACTGTATTAATTATTCTGGAATAAGTGTGGGTAGAACTTTTCATATAGCAAACTCCACCTGAATTACATCATAACCATGTTACCATAGTAATTCACTAAACCATAATGGTATTTTGACAATTATACATATATTACCTATCAAGATTTGAACCTTGGACCCATCCTTAAATATCCATGTTAATTTTTATTTTCGTCATGACCATGTACCATAGTAATTCAACAAACCACAACAGTATTTTGACAATTATATATATATATATATATATATATATATATATATATATATATATATATATATATATTATCAAGATTTGAACCTTAGGCTCATCCTTATGGTTTTTGTTAGAAATAATACATTAGTTTAATTAATGTAAGAGCATGAATGTAAGGGTGTGTTCCTTAGAACTAACCACACTTATGTATAACTATTCACAATTGTAGTAATGTAATATTGTGTCTACATTTACATGTTCACATCTAATATGGTATCAGAGCAACAGGGTTAGAAAAAAAAATTTGTATGCCATCAACTTGTGAAGAAGGTTTGGTGCATTCAATGCCTAAAACCAAAAATTTCTAAGCCCAACTAGTTAAAATTTGTGAAGCAGCCAACTGCATCATGGAAGAAGGCATTTTCGTGAGCGGGAAACAAATCATATGTTACATGTATTGCCTGTTATCAGAAGTAAAAAGGAGACTCTGTTGAATGCCATTAATCTCAGGAAGTTGAGTCACCTATAACATTAGGGTTTCATGTGCATAATAAGGCTGAATCACGTTATAAATATAGTGATTGACTGTATATAACATATAGTAGAATCACTTTATAAATCTCAATAAAGTAACTGTAACTTATAACTTTATAAAGGTTTAATATAAAGTTAGCCTTCCAAAACTTTATAAAATAATATAAGGTTATCAAAACACTTTATAACAAAATTTTATAAAGTCACTTTATAAACTCATTGAGAACTGGCTGAGCATAAATTCTTTTAATAAATTTAATATGTAAGTGGTCGGATATTGAAATATAATCCGTGGAGAAACATAACTTTGGTGTCTTTGTAAGTCCACAAAGGAGTTAAAATCAAACTTGACTTGAAAACCTTGGTATAAATTAATTTGAGGTGATGGAAAGTTAACAGCTTGCAGCAAAAGAAAAGGAAAATAAATATTATTTCATTAAGTCAGCTTCACGTAAGATTAAAATCCACAGCAATGCGACGAAACCTCCACATGGGGGGAACATACCTAACAACAAAGTGAACCTCGTACTTATTTTACTTAGACCTAAAGGCTGACCTAGTGGCAAATGACCAAGAGGTAGATCCAAAGGCAAATGACCGAGGCAAACCCAGAGGCAAAATGCCCAACGATAGACCCAGAGGTGACAGACCTAGAGACGAACCTAAAGGTAATCACCTAAACAAGAGTAGCCAAATCCAAGAGCCAGAGCAGCTCAACAAATCAAGAACGTAATGCATTATCCCACCTACTGTATTATGGGGGAAATGTTAGAAATAATACATTAGTTTAATTAATATAAGAGCATGAATGTAAAGGTGTGTTCCTTAGAACTAACCACACTTTTGTATAACTATTCACAATTGTAATAATGTAATATTGTGCCTGTTCACATCTAATAGTTTTCTAATGCTAATATCATAGTAATTCAACAAACCACAAACCACCCTTTTGTATAACTATTCACAATTGTAATAATGTAATATTGTGTAATATTGTCCCTCTTCACATCTAATAGTAATCTAATGCTAATATCATAGAAATTCAACAAACCACAATGATATTTTGATAATTTTGATATTTGACAATTATATATATATATATATATATATATATATATATATATATAGTGTGTGTGTGTGTGTGTGTGTGTGTCAAGATTTAAACCTTGGGCCTATCCTTGAATGTTTTTCTAATGCTAATATCATATTCAATAATAACTATACATGGACCAACAACAAGACAAACCTAAGCCTAATAGAAAAAATGCATACTCATGAAAGGACTTGTGATAAAATTAATACCTTTACAAGGATTGGTTTAGATCATCCCCGTGAGTGTGGTCTACCGGCAAGGACGCCACTTGCATTATCGATGATGTTACCCGAGATCAATCCCCATAGTGGATGTGTATAAGAAATATTTACTCAATAAATAAATAAAAAAGAATTAGTTTAGATCACTCGTCAATAAGAGAACAATGGTGGTAAGTGAATTATAAAACTATCACATTTTAAATATGAGCATATGTGGGAAGACCATCCATGATAGCGGAGACATGGAATTCATCAATAAAGAGTGGGTTGTATAAACTTACAAAACAAATTAAATCAATGAAATTTAGATTAAAATAATTGAATAGGAACACTTTCTAAAACATTTTTTAGAAGAAAAAACTAAAAAAATTCAAAATTCCAAAAAAATAACACAATAATCCAAGCAAATTTTCCAAAAAGAAAGCACAATAATCCAAGATCAAAGGAGGGGAATCGCTTAGTAAATACATAATATTTTAAGGAAGAGAGAGGAGATTAAAATCAAGATAAACTTGGTTAAAAAACAAAGATAATATATTTTCATAGGATGGCAATAGCACATAGATCAACATCCAAAATTAATAGAATTAAATTAGAAGTGGTTTGGATTGAAGAGCGAAATCAAAGAGCAAAAAAAGTTTTTTTACCAAAATATTCTAGGATTGGAGAAGATTGGAGTTCTTAATGATGAACTACTACAAAGAAGTACCTTCAATTATAACAAATGAAGACAATAGTAAATTGATGGAGCCTATTTAATTTTTAAGGTTTTGATTGTGTTTTTTTTTCTTGTTTTTTTTTTTTGGGTTGTCTTTGTAGTGTTCTGTTTTTTTTGTCTTGTCTGTGTTTTGTTATGTATTTCTTGTGTTTTTCTATGTGGTTTGTGTTGTGGTTTCTTTTATCTTATTGTGCGTGTTTGGTTGTGCTTTTGTTTTTGACACACTCAAGGAGCATGTTTTTTATTTTATTTTATTATTTTTGTTGTTATTTGCTTATTTTTAATTGGGTTTGTGTGTTTGTTTGCTCCTTGAGTGTGTCAAAGGTGGTAGGCCAGGTCCGAGTCCTGGGCGTTTTTAGCGGAATGGATACCCCCGCCTCCTTGGGTCTTACCCGAAAGTGGCATCCCTTTTGGGATGTTTTCCACATAAAAAAAAAAAAAATTGATGGAGCCTATTACTCTAGAAGAAGACAAAGATTTTTTTACCATAACATTTTAGGATTGGAAGAGATTGGAGTTCTTAATGACGAACTACTACAAGAAGTACCTTTTACAAAAGAGCACAATAATCCAAGCTCGAAGGAGGGGAATCGCTTAGTGAATACATATTTTTTTAAAGAAGAGAGAGGAGATTAAAATCGAGACAAACTTGGTTAAAAAACAGAGATAATATTTTTTCATAGGATGGCAATAGCACATAGATCAACATCCAAAATTAATAGAATTAAATTAAAAGTGGTTTGGATTGAAGAACGAAATCAAAGAGCAAGCAAGGTTTTTTCACCAAAATATTTTAGGATTGGAGTAGATTGGGGTTCTTAATGATGAACTACTACAAAAAGTACCTTCAATTATAACAAATGAAGACAATAATAAATTGATCGAGCCTTTTTACTCTAGAAGAAGTTCAAATGGGAGTTATTAATCTATATTACATGATTTTTTTTATGGTCAAAATTACATGATAACTAATTAGAAATAATAGGGGTGACATTTTGTCACATTACGCCTTAAATAATAGATTCAAGAAAAATAATGAAAACGGATTTGAAAGGGTTAACAATATGTAGACAAATGAAATGGAACATAGTATGTTTGGAACATAATTCACTAATAGTACTAAATGCAGTTTCAAAGAAACCAAAGACTCCATGGAACATACAAGATATCATTGACCTTACTATAATGTATTTTCATATAAACTATTATTACATTTCTTGTGGTTGCACTTAAGATTTAAGAAGGAAATTAATAGTCTAGAATTCAAACTTCTTATAAAAAAAACTATAGTTATCTAGCTATAGCAACTTGATTGATATTAGAATTGAATTTGTTTGTAAACTCACTCTCTAGAGAGAGTTGTAATTTGTCAAATGTGAGGACTTGATTTCAACCCATTTTTCTCCTAAAAAAAGATAAAACGATAATGTAAAAGATAAGAAAGGATAATATAAAAGATAAGAGAGTACTCTATCAGACAAAAGCAAAAACAAATCATTAAATTATGTACCTCATTAAATTTTATGTATGTAATCCAAATATCTTAGATTGTAGGTATTAACATCCAAATCAGTAAATCCAAAAGCCATTTTGAAGACACCATTGCCTCCATTAGTCATCAATAATGCTAGCAAATTCAATCCCCTATGGTTCTTCAAATACTTTTATGTCATCAATAATGGTCCAAAAGCATCAATTACTCCAACAATTATAGTCATGCATCTTAACAAGTGACAAGGGCAAGGAGACCACTAAATGGTAACCATTGAGATTGGGAATCATAGGTAGATACTATATGATGTTGCATGGCGTCAAATACTATATGATGTTGCATGGCATCAAATACTATATGATTGGCATCAAAGTAGCTATGCATCTTAACAAATGACAAAGTGAGGGCAAGGCCTGTTTTGTATTCTATGTTTACAAATAATATAAAACTTAATTGATTCGCTTATTTGATCTCAACCACTTATATTCCTCAACTTTTAAGAAGAGACCTGTTAGGTTGTGGAGTCTGATCTCGGTTAAATATGAAAAAAACAGTTTTTCTCTCTATTTGGTAACTAGTTGTTTTTATGCATGGAAACTTTCTAAACTGGAAAAATCAATCTAGAAAAAGCCATAATTGATGGGTCTATCCTTGGTGTCTAATTCCAAGATAAAATCTATAAAATTAATGGTTGCATAGAAATCAGTGTGATTTTTTTGATTAATTATAACATGCTTGTTTTTTAGAATGCATGTAACTGGATTTCCCTATTTATGTAATACCTCCGGTAGAGAGGATTGTATCTTGTTTATGGGAAGGGCATAGGATTGTGCATCTCATGTAGACAGATCAAGAAGCTTGGCGTAGAGCTTGATGCATAGGTGTTTGCATGTGCATCTCATGTAGAGAGGTCAAGAAGCTTGGTGTAGAGCTTGATGCAAAGGTGTTTGCATGTGCTCTCATGTAGAGAGATCAGGAAGCTTGGTGCACCAAGCTTGATGCAAGTGTGTTTGCATGTTGAATTACTGTTAGACTAATTGTGTGGAGATGCTAGTGTTTTGAAGAAGAATTTGCAACTGGTTGTGTTGCAGGATTACTCCCTTCAGATATTGTATTGGTGTTAATACAAAGGACTGGTGTTGGGTGAACCACGTTATATGTTGTGTTTTATCTTGTCTTGCATGCTTATGTTCGTCTTTTGTGATGGTTAATAGTTTCTGCTGTTACTTATTAAGTTGTTTGCTTCAAGAATCCCTTGCATGTTTATATATTGAATCCTAACAAGACCCAAGTTAAAACCTTGTATATATACATAATTGCTAGCAGTTAATATACTGCTCTAGTCATGATATATTATAAGTAAGACCTATTTCAATCTAATATAAATAATTAAAAAAAAAATTGATTCACTCATCAGGTTTTCCTTGTCCAAAATATCATCTTAACAAATCACAAAGAGAGGGCAAGACCTGATTGTAATCTATATTTAAAAAAAATATAAAGCTTAATTGATTCACGCAATGGGTTTTCCTTGTCCAAAATATTACTTTCCCCACCACAAAAGACACTTCCGCAATATTACAATAAAGTACACAGTAACTACGTATTTCTACAAGAGAATTTATAGCAAAAACTGTATATCTCTTACAAGAAATGTGAACCATTACTGATTTACGCACAGGTTTTTTTCCTCTAGAGGGTCCTACCGAATCATTCGTTTTGTGTGTCTAGTTTTTTAAATATCGCATTCCTTCATTTGGCGACTTCTCTATCTTTGGGGAATTTGCATTGATTCTTTTGTGGAATGACTCATTAGCATAAGATCAAGTATTCAATATGTCATCTGTCTCGATCCATATGCAATGCAAGAGAAAACTTGATACAAGAACCACAATCCACTAATGGCTAATCCCTAGGTTCTCTAAAAGTCCTGACAGGATAAAATTTCAGTACAGGATCTAGTTCAGATCCCGTGGTTGGAACTGCAGATAATACGTAGAACAAATTATGCTTAACTTAAAACTAAATGACTTGCTACTTGATGTATGCATAGTAACTTAAATTTAAACTTGTCTCAAACAAAATATTGTAGCAAATACCCATTTCCATGAAGCTTTAGAAAAATCCTAAGCAGAGAACAAATTATATTTAAAGGTTACTATACTGTCTGTAGATATAGTAGTTAAAAGCCAACTACAATAACTAGAAGGCCCCAAAGTAAATTTCCATAATAGAAACTGTTGGTGATCAATTATTGATAAGAGTGAACAAAAAGATAGTAAATTTCCATAATAGAAACTGTTGGTGATCAATTATTGATAACGAATGAACAAAAAGATATAAAACACCCTCTGCACTCTATTTTTTTATTATATTCAAAACAGCTGCACATCTCACACTAAAAGGCTCAATAAAAAGTAGATATAATTCACCATCTCAAATGCTTATAAACTTTCAAAATTTACAAAAAGGTAAAATAATTGAACCATTTTTTCTGTTTAAACGCATTTCTCTAGAGAAATACACCAGCACTAACATCTCAATTCTGAAAGATAGTATCCTACACAGGCAGATCTAAAATTTAACCCATGAAAACAAAGTCTGTAATCACATCCAAGGAATACAAGTAAAATTACCTTAGAGCCCTCGACTGTTAATGTTCAAGTTTTAAATATTACAAGCCATGATGGGGATACAAACAGCAACAAAACAATTCCAGAAACGCAACTAAGCAAAACCTTCACAATTCAATACAACCACTTAAATTAAAATCTACATCAAGAAAATAGGACGTAAAGCAGCTACAAGAGAACAATTCCAAAGAATAACCAGTCAAGAAACAATTATAGACACAACTTCTCGCAATGCTTCTCTTGCCCCAATTTGGAAGTGCCAAGGTAGCATGGCAATAAAGACACTGACAGACTGAACCCAAAAAAAATATTGATAACTTAGGTTTTTTATTCTGAATTACCATTTGATGGTTAAGCCGGACTTGCACACAACCTCTTGATATAACATATCCAAGATTCTGCTAGCAGTGACCTTGACTACATGACCTTTGCAAGCCTCAGAAACTTTCCCTAACCATAGCATTGTGGAAAGTTACAAACATACTCTATATTAACAATATGATAAGCCCTTTTTTCATCTTGCCCATGCTATTTATGACCATAAATTGATAATACCTCGTTAATTGTCATGGTCATCTTCAAGCTACTGAAGACTGCACAGGGAAAAGTGTTTCTGCAAGCCCATGTGATGCATCGGGATGCAAAATGCACTAAAACGTTTCCTTAACAAAGAATTATAACTTGGAGAGATAAACCCAACAAAGGCAGGCTTATAGAGCAAATCAGCAGACAGAAATTAAAAAGAAACACAGCTGACTGATGTAAATAAGTTCTAGCAACACAACCGCATTGGCATTGGCAATATACATTCTGATGGTCAATGAAGACAACCATATTAATGACAATTTAACACACCCTAACAAAAAAAAAACAAATTTTACATTCTCACACACAAATAATGAAGAGATTAATAAATTTATTCTAAAGATATTAATACAGAATCGTAAAATAGAAGGAAAAATAATATGTGTTCACAATAAACACACACATTTATCCTGAAAAGTGAAAACCTTTATTGAGAAGGCCAGCAAAAGCTTAGAACCGCACCTCTTTCTTTTTATTATTGTGTGCTTTTATAAGTATCCCATAACACCTAACAACTCTAAACCACCAAGTGATATTAGAATACAATGGGTATTAAACTATGGGCTAAAACCTCCCATACCCAAGAAGTCCCCCAAAAATAAAGACCCTGCATATTTTGCTTTGGTGTACAATTTTATTATTATTATTATTATTATTATTATTATCATCTTCTTCTGTAAAAGATACAACACATTCAACAATCTTCTACTTGTTGAATACTTTGTACTAGGGCCTATACAAATCACAAATTCAACTACTTCAAGCAACTAAGTCAATTGTCTCCCTGGACCAAAAAAATTCTCAATACTCACCTTGTCTTCAACCATGTCTCTAATAAAATGGTACTGCACTGCAATATGCTTTGTTTTAGAATGATAAACAAGGTTCTTTGCCAAATAAATTGCACTTTGACTATCACAATTTATCCCTACTGCTTCTTATAAAAACCCAAAATCAGCACACAGTCTTTGTAACCATATTGCTTCCTTACTTGTATGAGTGGCTGCCATGTACTCAACTTCTTGTAAAAAATTTACAAGAAAGCAATGTCTTGTAAATTTTACCATCCTTCGAATTAATTGCCTCCTTAACAGTTCTAAGATCATCATCAACAACAGATAAAACAAAAGTAAAATGGAAAATAGGTGAACTGTACCTCTTTGGTTTCCTTCTTTCTCAAGTCTATCTCCTCAAGACCTGAGTTTGAGGATCTGGTTCTTAATCTTTTGTTGAGTCAGATTGTTCATCAATGAACTCAAACTGCACTTTTTCTGGTTCTTCCTCTCCTGGCTGTTCTTTCTGTTTGGGAGCACTCTTAAATTCTCTAAAAATTACATATCGGCTATAAACAATTGTCCTAGTTTCTAGGTTCCAAAGTTTGTAACATTTTACACCATCTTTATTGCCAATAAAAATATACTACTCTGCTGTATTATCTAACTTATTTTTTCCTCTGAACCATACACATAAGCATAACAACTAAGAGGGTTTCTTACCAATCCATGTCTCATACGGAGTTAAAACCAATGTTGATGTAGGTGATCACTTTACCAAATAGTGATAAGTCCTTCAATTTTCATCCAAGAGACCCAAGTTCAAACCCCAATACAAGGGGATCAAGACCCCTCATAAAAACCCATGTTTAATGTTTACCCATGAAGAATACCATAGTGGTAAGTCCTTACGTTTTCAAGATCCTGTTCAAAACACAATACGATCAAAGACCCCTCATAAAAATATGTTTAAACTCAAAAAAAAATTAAACCCGTGAGACATATTGTAGTGGTAAGTCCTTAGGTTTTCATGTAGGTGACCCAAATTCAAACCTTGGTACAAAGGGATTGGAACCCCTGATACAAACCTCATGTATATCTATAATACTCTTCAACTCGTGTCTTGTAGAGACAAGATATACAGAAAGACCTTTTGCACGGTGAGATGCAATTCCTGATGAGAACAGAGATGACAATAGGTGTGATGGCTATTCAGATCTACCACCACCATATCTACAAGAGGAAGGCCTAAAAGATGATGAGAAATATTCAAAGTCAAATATCACATATTTGATATTATCTTTGTACATGTCCACTACTAAATACTATAGTATATACTTAAGTATATTGTTATCTCTCAAGTCTTTATGACTTTGACATACAATCATTTTTTTATATGAATTTCATATATCAATATGTTTTTATGATGCCATGCTTAAATATTTTGCAATATATATATATATATGAATGATTTACTTTATTTCACAATGTATATGATTTATCATTTATTTAATTATTTAATATTGTGCATAATTAATTTTATTTTTTAATTTTTTTATAATAAATATATATATATATTAAAAACTAACTGAATCTGTACACCTGACAAAACCTAATTTTGGTAAGGACTACACCCACACACATGGTAAACTCTATTTTTTTTGCAAGGGCCACTCATACCCACAATTCCCACACCCACACCCACACCCACACCCAAATTAAAAGTAACAACTGTAATTGAGGACAGAGGAAAGCAAAAACTACATAGAATATTAAAAAAATCTCATAAATTATTAAAAAAAAAAACATTGTGAAAAAATTAAATCTTCTACATGTACTTTTAAAGAATAAGATACAAATATGCAAACAGACTAGCCAATTAAAGGGTATTTTTGATGGAGGTTAAGGGGTTTTTTTTGTTAAGACTCAAGTATAGTATCAAGTGAAAATTGTGATACTTACTGTTATGTATTCATGTGATATTTTCACATAGCAAAGCTCTAAGAAGTTCCTTTCTAGTTAATTAATACATTCTTCACCTAATCAAAAATATCTCAATTTGAAAGATGAAGTAGAGGGGGAGAGGGGAAGGACCTGCTCCCCCTTCCCTGGTTCTTGTCTAGTCTCTAATTCATTCCATGTCATCCTACTCTGAGAATGGTTTGTAGCAAATGATCTCCTTGGAGGAGATCTTAGCCCACTGTCTGCTCCTTTTCTAGTAGTTTTTGAGGTTTCCTCGTTTGATTCCTTGGGTCTGGTGCTTCCCAAGGATCCTTTGGGGTTTCCTGCATATTCCTAGGATCATGTCCCTGTTCTCCCTCAGGCTTTCCCTTGGGGTTTTTTAGCAAGTTGTTACTGAGATCCGGTTCCCAAGGCTTTCTTGGCATGTGGTGGTTGCAGGTTGGGTTCTCGTTTGCTTCCTAGTGTATCCCATGAAGTTCTCTCTTCATCGAAGTTGGTCTGGGGGGCCTGTTCCCTCTTTGCTCGTGTTCCCTCTCGCCGAATGTCATTGGTTGCTGGTGGTCTCATCCCTTTGGGTGACCATGTTCGAAGGCTTCTTCTTGTTGGATTTGTTGCTTGGTGGATGCTTTGAGCATTTGCATGGCCTTGGGAGGCCTCTTCCTATGCTTGAGTTGTTCCCAACTCAAGTCTCAGTTCCCTGGTTGTTCGTGTGCAAGGATGGGGATTCCTGGTCCTTTTTGCTGGGGTGCTTTGGGTTTTCTGTTGCATGTCTCGATCTTGGGGGGGACTTGTGATCAATGCATGCAGACCCCTGGATCCCTCAGTTTAGGCTTTCATGGATCCCATATTTGTGTATGTTGCCACTTTCTGCTTGTCTCGCAAATTTTCGTTTCAGTTTCATGTTCTGGGGCTTCTGCTTTCTGGTCCTTCTTCTTGGTGGACTCTCAGAGCTTGTTCTTGGCCTTGGAGAGGGCCTCTTCTTTTTCCTGAGTTGTTGCCAGTTCCAGTTCCACTTCCCTAGAACTGTTCATGAACAAGGATGGTGGGTTCTTGGTCCTTTGTGGCTTCTAGGATCCTTTCTTTGTCTCGATGTTTGTTTTCCCTGATTTCGGCTTCCTCGTAATCCTGTTAGCAGTATTCCAATGCTACAGTTTCCCAAATCCGTTCTTTTGCTAGTTTTCCTGCTGGGAGGGATTTCCCAAACCTGCTGGTTTTCCCATTGGGCAAGATTTTTCAAAGCCGGTTTTTGTTGGCTTTCCTACTGGACAAGACTCCAAAACTGTTGGTTTTCCTGCGGGGCGGGGTTTCTCAATTTCTTTTTTCAGCTAGATTTTCCGTTGGACAAGATTTTCCAAATCTACTGGTTTTCCCGCTAGGCGAGATTTTCCAAATCTACTGGTAGTTTTTGATTGCTTCCCACTGGGCAGAATTTTCAAATTCATCATCATGCATGTTTTCCAATTAGGCAAGATTTTTCAAAACTGGTGGTTTCCCGTTAGGCAAGATTTTTCAAAATTGGCTTTCTTTGTGCCTACGTTTGTTTTTCGTAGTTCCAGCTTCCTCGTACTCCTGTTGGCGGGATTCTAGTGCTGCAGTTCCCCAAATTTGTTCTTCTGCTAGTTTTCCTGCTGGGCAAGATTTTCCAAACCTGCTAGTTTTCCCGTTGGGCGGGATTTTTCAAACCCGGTTTTCTACTGGTTTTCCTGCTTGGCAAGACTCTCCATACCTGTTGGTTTTTCTGGAGAGCAGGGTTTCTTAGTTTCTTTTTTCAACTGGACAAGAATTTTCAGTCTGGTGGTTTTCAACTGCTTCCCGCTTGGCAAAATTTTCAAATTCATCATCCCACATGTTATCCCGTTAGGCGGGATTTTTCAAAACTAGTGGTTTCCCATTGGGCAAGATTTTTCCAAATTGGTGGTTTCCGCTCAATGGGATTTTTCAAAATTGACTCTTTGTGTGTGCGTTTGTTTTCCATGGTTTCGAATTCCTCGTACTCCTGTTGATGGGATACAAATGCTGCAGTTTCACAAATCTGTTCTGCTACTTTTTATGCTGGGTGGCTTTCTTTCCTACTGGGCGAGACTCTGAGACTCTCCATACCTATTGGTTAGTTCCAGTGGAAGGATTCTTCAAATTAATTGTTCTTAACCTTTGGTTTATTTTTATAATGTTCACTTTAATATAATAATTTATAAGATTTGTCCAAACAACTATAATGAAATTGAACCAATGACACACCTGGTTTTTATCAAAAAAAAATACAAGAATATATATGACGCTCACTACACAACTGGTTTTTAACGAAAAAAATACAAGAAAATATATGACGCTCACTTTAAATATTAGGATTATTACATTATTTGAGGTGTGATTAACTTTATTTTATAATCTGTTAAAGAGATTTATTTGAGGTGTGATTAACTTTATTTTATAATCTGTTAAAGAGATTTATTTGAGGTGTGATTAACTTTATTTTATAATCGAAGATTTATGTATTTATTTTATGGGTATCAAAACTTTCACTAGGTTTGTAGATATTATCCTCTTCTTTAGGCCTGTTTGGTTCAAACAGAAAACAAATCTTGGTTGAAAATTTAAGAAGCCTGTTTGGTTCAAACAAAAAACAAATCTTGGTTGAAAATTTTAAAACATGACAAAAACAATCAAGAGCTACAGAGCTATTGGATGGAAGACTTACCATTTCCTGCTTGAACCGAACAAACCTAGGATAAAAAAATAACATCTCCAAACCAAGTGAAAGCTCTTATACCAAATGAAAATAATAAGATCTTTCCTGTTTGAACCTAACAAGCCTAGAATAAGAAAATAAGATCTCCAAACCAAGTGAAAGCTCTTATACCAAATGAAAATAATAAGATCTGTTTATGGATAAAATGAACACATTTATTGGCTTAAAGAATAAAAACAATAAAATAATGTCCAAATGAATCACACTTAAAATGATGTAATAACGCTAGCATTAAAATAGACAAAAACAATGGAAGATTTATCGTTCACTGTTTGAAGCGAACAAAGCTTAGGACTTGGGATAGGAAAATAATTTCTCCAAACCAAGTGAAAGCTTTTATACCAAATGAAAATAATATGATATGGATAAAATAAGTACCTGTTTATAGGTTTAAAAGCCTATATAATAAAAATAAAATAAGAACAATAAAATAATGTCCAAATGAATCACAATAACCCTAGCATTAAAATAGAAAAACAATGGAAGATTTATCGTTTCCTGTTTGAAACGAACAAGCCTAGGATAAGAAAATAATATCTCCAAACCAAGTGAAAGCTAAACTGAATTTTTCTTAACTTTCAGAAGAGAAAATCTCAGTCAATATCTTGGCAAACGATACAGCATAACAGTTAAGATGTTAAAATATCACATTCATTTTAATTTCATATATCCGTAACTGTTATAATACAGTATCCATTTCAATTTCATATTTCATATAACCAAGTAAAAATAATATTTATGCTTAACAGGCAAATAATATTTATGCTTAAAGTCAATCAAGACCATGTAATCCCATTAATACCACAACCATTTCAATTAAACCAAATAAAAATAATATTTATGCTTAATAGTGAATCAAGATATTATAATACAGTTATTATAATACCATGTAATCCCATTATAAAGTGGAATCCTATCAAATTGCAGATGAACCATGTTTAAAAGTTTAAATTTCTCAACTTTCAAAAATGAGATTCATGTTAAAAGTTTATCTAAGTTAATATTTGGCAAATGATACTGTCAAGATGTTATAGTATCGTATCCATATAACAGAATTGAAAACAATAAATGCAAATGCAAATGCAAATAATAATTACAAATAATGATTACAAATGCAAATAATGATTACAAGCTCTCACGGTTTTCATATAGATAAAGACTACATTCCAACTATATGATGTGACATAATTGTTAAGGAAACAAGACTTGCCTTGTGAACAGGCCCTAAAAAACAAACTATTTATGTTACTGAGCATCTCAAAAGCTTCTTATTAGCAGGGAAAATATTCGATACATTGAATAATGTTTACAAGCTCTCACCGATTTGATGTAGATAAAGACTACATTGCAACATATCTTATGCGTATTATCTGTATATATGATGTGAATGAATTGTTAAAGAAACAAAACGTGACTTGTCAATAAGCCCTAAAAAAAACAAATTATTTATTTGACTTGACAATAAGCCCTAAAAAAACAAATTATTTATGTTACTCAACATCTCAAAAGCTTCTAAATATAAGGGAAAATATTTGATACATTGTACTGTTCAAATCATACCTAGGGAATAAAAACTTAACAAGAAAATAGTTTATCAAATCACACCTAGGAAACAAAACTTAAAAGAATATTGAAGCCCTCAGCTTTTTCTAATTTTCAACTTTACATGTTCAGGTCTCAAAGATTACATGCCATTATAGGGCTGCAACCAATAACAAGGGAAAGAGAAGAACTCCAGAAGCATAACAAAACAACCTTCCACAATTCAATACAACCATTTTAATTAAACTTCTCGTGAAACCCAATTGATGATAGACTTTGAACAATGCTTTTGTTGTGCACAATTTGAAATTGCAACGTTAGCATTGCAATACATTGATAAAATGAAACCTAAAAATAGCGATGGCTATGCTGGACATGTTCACAACCTTTTAGACTCTCTCATCCAAGATTTTACACGCAGTGACTATTTCAGCTTGGGAGCATTGGCTCAATGAAAACTTTTGAGCCAGGATGCAATCCTCCACAATTTTTCCCCAGAAACAGCTTTATCCAATGTTGTAAACTCAACATTGATATAAACACATGCCTTTCCTCATCTCGGGATGCAGGCCTCCACAATTTACACCAGAAAAAGCATTATGCAATGTTGTAACATGGATGTAAACGTATGTCCTTCTTCATCTTTAGAATGAAGTACCTTAAGCTCCGTTATTCCATTTATGACAAATTAGAATAATTATGCCTCATATTTTCTCTCTCTCTCTCTCTCTATCATGTTAAAAACAACTTTACTTTTGACTACTTAGAGAAAAGCTTTGCTGCAAGCCCACAGGATGCATACATAAACAAAATACACAATTGCTTCTTCGATTCTTAAAATTTGGAGAAACAAACAAAAAAAGGGTCAGCAGGAAAAGCAACCAGTAAACAAAAATAAGATGGAAGGCAGCTCACTAATGTAAGCAGCATGAAGTAGCACAATTTCATATACAATTTGCAATACACATCCCGATAGGCAAGAGAGGCTACCATTTTAATAATGGACAAGACATACAACAGTTTCCATGACAATTGAGCAAACCCTGACAAAAAACAAATGCTACATTCTCACAAACAAGAAATACACGTGACAGTGACAGAACGTATTCCTCATATCCAAAAGTGCTTATCAAAAATCTATGCTACATTCTCTCACACAAAAAACATCCGTGACGGTGACAGAATGCATTCCTAATAACTGGATTCCTAGCATCCAACTCCTTAAACTAGGACAGTCTTTTAGTGGTTTTTCATTAATTAATTGGGAATGACATTGAAAACGTCTTCCTACTAAAAAATAATACCAAACTCACTGCACATTGTCTGATTTCTAGCTATCCTATTTAGGCTTCTTGAACAAGCATTGGTGACAATTATTCCGGTGTCCGCATAACGAAAAGCGCTATGCTTTCAATGATCACTATAAGCGATAATCGTGTTCAGGCGCCATAGGCTTATCTATCCCGGAGTCTTGCATCGAAGAAATTACAGAACAAATACACCATAATCACATACGGTCAAGCCCTGAGGGAAATTTTTCGCACTAGGAAGGTACGAGGTCTTAAACATTATAAGTCATCCGAAAATACATATTGCCTCTGTAATTTGAACTCCCCGTAAATTTCAAACCAAATAAACAATTAAACAATTGCGCAAGCAAAAAAACTAAAAAAACTAGACTGCAACACATCTAGGAATTGAAGCCCTCAGCAGTTGCTAGATCTCAACACGCATCGCAATGTCATGCAATGTTCAGGTCTCAAAGATTATATGCCATCATTGGACTAAAAAAAAAAAACACCATTCCTGCTTTGTATATCTCATTAATTTCGCAGGACAACATTCGCTATATGAAAGAAAAATTCCGGAAATATAGCGACTCAACAACGCCTGCTAAAATTTAGGCCTTAAAAAGAGCGCCCGTTCCATCATAAAATTAGGGTTAGGCAAATCGCATTACCAGAAGGCCACAGCTACAACCAAAAAGGAAAATCCAAAACACTATAGGGGTTGGAAAACCTTACTATGCTTTCCTCGCCGCAACACGCAAGTGCAGAGCCGAGCACCGCTGTTAACCTAGCTACACATAATTAGGGGAACGGAAAGGATCTTCAACTTATAAGCTCTAAATTGAGGGTTTCCAACTTTAGGGTTTCATTCGATATGGTTGAGGGCCTAAAAGCTAGGGTTTACAACAATGGTAAACCCTAATTTAAAAAATGCCTAAAAGCTAGTGTTTACAACAATGGTAAACCCTAATTTATAAAATGCCTAAATTGCGAAAACATGACTTTTTTTATATTTTTTTTATTGAGGATAGTGTGAAGGTTGGGCAACCTCATTCCAACCATTACCTTTGATAAGGGTGAGAGCTCAGCTTATTAACATGAGCCAAACACACACTCATACACATCCACCCTCAAACACACAGTCATATCCACCCCTCACACGCGCCTAGATGCAGATTTGAACCTTAAACCTCCTAAGGAAAAACCAAAACTCTATTTAAAAATAATGTATTTTAATTTGATAGTGGATTTGCAACCTTATGAGCCCTTCAAAATGTGATTTTATATAACTAGCCTAGATATATAAAATATATATATATATATATAAACGCCAAGAGTTATCAATCTTGAGGCGTCTATTTATCACACCCCCAAGAAATGAGATAGGCGTCTCGAGATTGATAACTCTCGACGTTTATAGATATATATATTTTATATATCTAAGCTAGTAGCATCCGTGGTCGTACAATTATTATATTAAAATATTTTTCGATGACATTTTTAAAAATATTTTTATAAATGTATTGATAAATATAACATGCCAAAAATATTTAAAATTGCTTATGTCGGAGATGAAAATGCTCAAGTGATAACAAATCTGAATCCTAGTAGGCGTTGTTGATAAACACCTTAATAACAAATCTAAATCCCAATAGGCGGTGTATATTCCGTTGGTGACGGTCTCCTCGAGGATTCCATGCATGCATAATATTATCAAAATATCTTTGTGCATTTTTAACTTGATTTTCATTTTTCCAATCTAAATTGTCAATATTCGAAGCTCCCTCTACCCATAAGAAACCATGGACATGTGGAGAGCCTCTATGTTGCCATTCGTATCTACACCAAAATTCTTTTACTTTCATTTATTTTTGCAACATCTTGTTTCGAAATGTGGTTTTTCGAATATGCATGTAATAAGCTACAATATGAGGATAGTCAATAATATTTTGTTTTCTCTATTTTTGTGCTTAATGAGGATCAATTGGTGGAGTTTCTGGCATCAATGCATGTAGGTTGGGCCAATACAGATTAGCTGCACTTAAGGTGAAGAAAATAGTGGGTGACCCAATTTGATGTAATAAGTCATTTAACTCAGCATGACACTTTGTCCAGTAAGATATTGTGCCTCTTAACGATGTACCAAAACGCATTAAGCGATCTGCAAGATGGGATTGAGGGATATTTTCCATATGTTCACGTCGTTCATTGATTGTAATGGGTAAGTCTTGAAGACTCTTCTTTACAAATACTGCTGAAGAATTATGTGCACGATGTCGCATAATCATGTTCATCATGAAATATTTAAATCTTGGATGTTTTCCAAAACGATGATCTCTATATCGAATTAGATGTTTTACGAATTCATGTAGATGAAATTTTTTCATTCTAGGCTACAACCAATCACAATTACCATCTGCAAATAATGTAGGGAAGGCCATATCCAGTAACCCTCCTGTAACATACTCATTTATAGGAGATGCTCCAATTCCAGGCCAATCAATAAGTGTTCTAGGATCCACATTAGGGTTGTTTACCCATGCACGAATGAGTTCCATCTCCCTCAAAGCATTAGGCGGTTTGGAGGCCATTGATGTGGTGTGATCAATTATATTTCCTTCATCAGTCTCTAGAATTGGACCCATAAATACATATTCATTCATATCATAATCGAACTCCATATGGACAGAATTAAGATTATGAAAGACATTTGTAGTGGTGTTTGTTGGGAGTTCACTCAAAATATTTTCATCAATTTGTACATCCTTATAAAACTTATCATGCTCAACCTTATCCTTAAGAGCTTTGTATACTCTCTCTTTATTCATTGTAAAATTATAATTTGTACCACGTTGATCTTTTCTCCTAATAATAATGATTGGCAAATCACTTATTGAATGAGGCAATACCTTAGCAATTTATTTCACCTCTTGAGGAAAACTTATTGTGTGCCCTTTATACTTGTATTGGCCTCCCGTAGCATGTGTTACCCGTAATATGGGATTAACACGGGCTATCAACATTTCTTCAATTTGTGTCAAATTCGCAAGTTCAGGTGGTTGTAGTCCAGGATCCATATTATTCTCTATAGAAAATCGATTAGGACCTTTTTCTTGTCGACACCTATTACATACTGGACCTTTGACTGTCAAATGCACGTTTATTCTAGGATAGCATTCATCACAAATATAACACATGGATGGTGATGCAAGACTGTCTAATTGATGTCAAAATATAGTTTGCGATTTATTGAAATCCACACCATATGTTTGAATTTGTTGTATATTTATCGCTATACCTTCAATATTTCCTTCTCTTCGAGGCTGCAATGTCCTTTCTTGATGTATCTCCATGTTAATCTCATTGCATCCGCTTTGTGTCTGTTGAACGACAACTATATTTGAAGCATTTATTCTAAGAAATTTATTCTAAGAAAAGAAGATGCTTCAGATGCATCCATCAGTTTTGTTTGTTTTTCTCTTTCTTCTTGTATCTTTTCAATTGTTGATTCTGCCTTGCATTTTGCACGATTTTGTCTTTGTTTCTCATTTTCTCTTCCTCTTTGGCTAACTGTCATTTGTGCACGTCTCTGTCTTCGATATTCTCTTTGATATGCCAAATGTTGTTGCTTCTTTTCCTCTGATATATTTATTTTTGGTGTATTTTCTATTTGTTCTCGTAAAAAAATATTAAATATTATTAGTTCTCCATTTGTTGGAGAGTTATGATCAGATCGGTCATAACCAATCAAGATCCTAAATATTAATATTGTTTGCTAACCTAAAAACAAATACAAGTATAATATTTGGATATTTTCATAAACTAAAATATCATCAAACCCACATATATTTATTTAAAAAAATTAAAAATTAAAACATTATCTTGTTTCCTCTATCAAAGCAACGCTTTCAAAACAAATTAATCATATTAGTCATAGTACATAAAAACCTAATCAGTAACAATAGTCTTAGGATCTAGTGGTAATGAAGGACAAATATGACTGATAAATTGATTACTAAATCAACATTAGAAGGCTAACTTTTTTTTTTAAGTGAAAAACCCCCTGTGGGGCCACCTTGGTCTAAGAGACCATGAACAGGGGGTTCTACACCGTCAAAGTCACCCGGGGGTCGCACCTAGCCCTGCCTCGCACCAACATTATCAATTGGATTTTGGGTATCCAATTCAGCTTTTTGGTAGGGTGGGGATTTGAACCTGGGACCTCCCTTGGAGGATTGCCCTCTCCTCTCCAACTCACCTACAACACCTAGGTAGAAGGCTAACTTATTAATGTTTAAAGAAGAAATGACAATAATATTCATGATAGAAATAGTGAAATTAATGGGCATTCGAGTAATTAGTTCGAGAATCTTATGAAATTGAAAAACATCTTAGTGAAATAGGGTATAAAAAGTAGCTTTAAAAACCTCTATATACTATACATCATTTAGGGCAATACTTGTTTCCACATAGAGTATCCATGTTGTCAATCAGTACATGTTAATAGATCATAATACTATAATATATATATTTGCATCCACCATAAGTTTATTATTGAATATTTCGTGGGTACTTCCTAGCAGACTATTGAATTAAATAGTACGAATATACTACGTTGAATATAATAAGCCTAGCGGTGTTATGTATGTTAAGCCTATAGCTAGGCTAGCGTTGTTCGTTTTGAACCTGCCATGAGAAAACTCTACTAATATTTAGTAAAAAGTAAGAGAAGCCCAAGGCTCTTCCCGTAGTTCTCAAAAGTCTGGTCCTCAATTAAATTAAATTAACTAAAAGGGTAATGGCTTGACCATTTATAAAATAAGATTATGATGCTGAAACCACAAAATATTGAGTTGGTCAAGTTAAATTTTAATCGAGTATTGAGTTGATTAAAATTAAAAAAAAAATTATTATAAAAAACTTTTTAATCGCCTTAAGGTCAGGGATATGTCTGAGTTTGAAGAGAGAACTCCAAGCGTTGGCCCCAATAAGGTCTGGCTTATTTTTCGACCTCCTTTGTCTTGCTTTAATATTTATTTTACATTTGTACAATAATGAATGCATAGTTTTAGCAGGTATTGGAGTTGTTGCGGGTTTCTTTGGTGTCAAAAATGTCGTTAAACGACGTTTTCTCTCCAACATTGTTTGGTCAATAGTAGTCCGCAAGTCTACAGTTCACTTTTGGATTTTTTTCTTTAAAAATTTTGTGCATGTTATAAAAACCTTGAAGTAACGTTGAGAATGGGTATGTTATGTTGTCGACCGTGTTTGCATTGCCTACTTTAGCGATTGCACAATATGACATGAAAAGTGACTTGAACTGTTGGATGTTTTTGAAGTTTAAATGTTTTGAATGAAATAAATTAAAAAGGTTTTTCGATCCAGAATCTTAATCAGTGAACTACGAAATTATTTAAATGTAATTAACAGAAATAGAATATAGAATACATAGCGTAAGAGGGATAGAAAATGTCACGATCATCTACCCAGGTGTTGTAGGTGAGTTGGAGAGGAGAGGGCAATCCTCCAAGGGAGGTCCCAAGTTCGAATCTCCACCCTACCAAAAAGTTGAATTGGGTACCCAAAATCCAATTGATAATGTTGGTGTGGGCAGGGTCGGGTGCGACTCCCGGGTGACTTTGACTATGTAGAACCCCCTGTTCGTGGTCTCTCAGACCAAGGCGGCCCCACAAGGGGTTTTTTGCTTTAAAAAAAAAAGATAGAAAATGTACCTGTGATGTTACTTTTTTCGCAACGATAGAACCCTGTTCGCCAGGCGCTGCGTGCTGCTCTTGCAAAAACTTAGGGTTTCAGAGATGCGGAGAGAAGAGTTCGAGGAGAGAAGCAAATAATATTAGAAAGTTTGGGCACCATTTTAGTTTAAATAGTTTAAATATTTTTTAAATATTTTAAATCCACCGTAACCCTTAATGTCGGCAAATAATTTTCTTAATGTCGGATTTTTTAATATATTAATATTGTTTACGACGTGGTTGACCTTCCTGGTTGTTGTAGGACGCCTATCGACGTAATAAAGGGACTAATGGTATGGTTTTGAGTTCTTATCCATCAACTTTAAATTATGGTTGTGTTTTAAAAAAAAATAAGTTTATTTTTTATTTTTCAAACTTAAATAGAGGGTGGAGGTCGAAGGAAGGAGTTTAACTTTTTTTTTGTGCGCTTGTAATAAGTTTTATGTATTTTTTGTTTGGGTTATTTCCATTAAAATAATTAAATATTACATTGTTTTTAATATGTTGTTTTACATGTAAAAACTTTTGATGGTAAGTTTTCGGGAGAGAGACAGTTGGAGTTGAATGCTTGAAACCTTAGCTATTGCTTATTGTGCTTCAAGGTAATTATAATTTCCTTCGAAGAAGCATTTTGTGGAAAAAAAGACTTTTGATGGTAAGTTTTCGGGAGAGAGACAGTTGGAGTTGAATGCTTGAAACCTTAGCTATTATTCATTGTCCTTCAAGGTAATTATCATTTCCTTCGAAGAAGCCTTGTGTGGAAAAAAAAAATTAGTCCCATTTAGAACCATCAAAGCTCTAATAACAAAAATTAGGGCAAAAAAAAGCCTTTAAAGATCAATGATGATTTAAAAATTATCAAAAGACAAGAAGTTTCTATAATAGAGATAATAGATGAAGCTATTGGAGAAGCAATTTATGGTCTCTCAGTGTTGACTCTTATATGTCGATTTATTGGTTCATGGCTTTCAAGGAAAACCATTGAAGGCTAGATTGACAAATAATGGAGAACTAAGGTAAAAGGAAGAATAAAAATTAAAATATGTGGAAGGAGTTTTTTTGTCACCATCTTAAACCTTTGAGGAGGACAAAAATCTGATTTTCAAATTTGGTCCATGGTTTATGGGCCCTTATAAATTATGCATGAATATGTGGAATACTCATTTTGATCCCTTGAAAGAGACTTCTTCCAAAGTCCTACTATGGGTTTGTCTTTATTTCCTTCCATTATTTTTTGAAGGAAGAACATTAAAGGCCATTGTAAATAAGATTATAATCTATAAAATGAAAATGGAATTGAAAGATCAATATTACACATTAGCTCGAATATGTGTTGGAGTAAACCTGACAAAGGGGCTACTAGAAGCCATCACACTATCTTTCAAGGTGTTGCAACATACCCAAAATCTAAAGTATGACCAAATACCTTTCAAGTGTTTTAAAAGTCGTGAATATGAGCACTTCCAAAGAGATTGCCTTGCAAAGTCTGCAACTCAAGTTTAGCAATAAGAAGTGATAGGGAATTATGTGTGTAATTTAATAAATGTTAGTTGTTGTAAGGATTAAGGTGCACTATTATCATTGAATGCATCCTTATCTGTTTCATGTCTTGTAATGCCTATTTATAGGCGTATGTTGTCAATGGAATATAAGTTTTTTGGATTGTCTTCTATTTCCTTTGTCTATTGTAATTGCTCCCATATCATTGGTATCAGAGTCGATTGCGAAAACAAGGCTAGTATCCTCTTCCCCTAGGCTGAGATCGGTTAATACGGGGAATGAGAATGCCTCCGTAGTCGGATCCGTTGGGAGAAGTTATATTCTGTTTCAGACATTTTTCATTGCAGGCTTCTTACAAAATTGTTGATTCCATTTGCAATTTTGGCACACTTTCCATCTAGTAATTTTTGACAATCGTAAACCTTCCTTTGTTCATGATGTTGAGTCTCGCAAAGATTTTTGCCAATCTTATTGACATATCCACACAACTTCAGCAAATTTAGCAAAATCAAGTTGCTTTCATTGCTAGTCTTTAACAGTTCTAAGCTAACCTTACCATTGTTGATGACAATGATCTCATTGAAGAAGATCAGGATTTTGCTCTTGATATCAAAATTGAAGCATTTACAGCCACACCTGGATTCGAACCAAGGTCTCTAGGTGAAATCCCCAACGTCTTTCCATTAGACAATGTGGCTTTTGTTGCTCTTATTGCAGACTTGAGCTTTGAAGCTCCTAATGCCGAGCCCAAATATGTTTCATCGTCTGCCATGGTTCCTGTGAATCCTGCCTCTTTGCAATCTTGGAGTTTCGATTCTTGTATTGATTCGGTATCATCCAACCCCTGTAGCCCTCAATGTTCGCTGCCTAAATCTCTTTGTCGTCCACCTTTGCAGATCACAGCTCTCATCGATTTACCATTTTTCGATGAAGATTCACTGCTCTACGATGATAGTTTCTTATTTTTGGGTAATGATCCATTGCACATGGCCTTCATGTCGCTTTTTGGGCCTAATTTTTTATCGTCACCAACCGCTGCTATTTTTCTAACATATTTTTGGCGACATCACCAGCCACTCTTCGACCATCAATCTGCATTTACCGTTTGTTTTCATCATGGATCTGCATCTTCTAGTGGTGTTTTAGACAATTCCAATGTCCACTTGTTTCTGGTCTTTTTCTGGCTTATACACGCCATCACCGTCGCTTCCATCATTTAGTTGATCTCCCTCGTGTGCCTCCGTGGCCATCGCCTCTCGTGCCATTTTCATTCCCACCGCTCGATTTCGCATACCCAAGCTCCACCATGGCCTCCACCATTCACTAAATTAAATTAAATTAAATTAATTTTTAATTTAATTTAATTTTTACATACCCATTTCCTCCATTTCAAACAATAAATTAAATTAATTTTTAAAATTTATTTTATTTATTATTTTTATCGCTTTCATTAAATGGTTACCCACCTTCATTAATGCATTCCATTTCATTAATGCATACCTTCATTAATGCGCCATTCCACCTTTCATTAATGTTGTTCCATTTCATTAATGCATGCCTTCATTAATGCGCGTGTTCATCATTAACTAAATTTACACCAATAAATTAAATTAAATTATCCTTAATTTAATTTAATTTCATGCAACCACCATTTCCACTTGGCACCTTTTGCACACGTGGTTCGAGGAATATTTCATTGACATCTTTTGGCGCATATTTCAAGGCATATTCTCCAACAGTTCAGTTGATGCCTTCTTTTACCGTTTCAAGGGACCCATTTTTAGATGTCCGTCGGTATAGCAGTGTTTACAGTAATCGGAGAGCATTTTTTGAGCTCGACTCAGATACAGTGTTCAATTTTAATTTTATGAAGACATAAAAGTTCATTATTTTGGTCTTCATCTGTTGTAACAAAAGTACAGTTTCGATTGTACCCGATACTCTTGGTTGTTTTTCTTCTTTCTCTTCCACATTTGTACGCATTGGGGACCAATGCTTCTTCAATGGGGAGGAATGATAGGGAATTAGGTGTGTAATTTAATAAATATTAGTTGTTGTAAGGATAAAGGGGCACTCTTATCAATTGAATGCATCCTTATCAGTTTCATGTCTTGTAATGCCTATTTATAGGCGTATGTTGTCAATGGAATACAAGTTTTTGAGATTGTCTTCGTATTTCCTTTGTGTGTTGTAATTGCTCCCATATCAAGAAGACTTTACAAAAATCTAAAGGTAAAGAGGAAAGAATGTTTATATCCCTAAAAATTGAAATTTTGAAGAGAAAACTCAAGTTTAAAATAAGTTTAGTCTATTGGAAGAAGATTTGGAGCAAACAACCATGGTTGCTCTTAAACATCAAGAATAAGCCTTCAAACAAAACTCTTTGCTATAGATGGTAGTCCTAAAATAAAATCAAGGTGAAGAGGAATCAATGCACTCTAGCTTGAAAGAATGGGAAGATGAAGAAGAGAGAGTCTCATAAATCCAAGGCCATAACAGGAAACACATACTCAATAAAATGAGGATAGTACCTCTTATCCAATGACCAAAACTAAAACCAGAGGAGGATGTATTCCATACACAAAGCTCAGAGAGAGATAAATTTAAAAAAATCTAATGAAATGAAAATAGGCCACAATCGAGAAAGAAGGGGAAGATAGGAAGATAGAGTCTTTGGAATCCCAAGGCCAAAAAGGAAGCACATACCCAAGAAAATGAAGATAATACCTCTTCTCCAATGGCCAAAACCAAAACCAAAGCAGGACATTTTCCACACATAAAGCTTAGAGAAATAGAAGCTTCAAAAAATATAGTGGAAGGGGGAGCATGCCACAATTGAGAACACATTGAAGAAGACAACAAAGAAAATTCCCAAAAAGAGGTAGAATAATTTCATCCTTCTATCTATATTACCAAATATGAAATTTATTATCAGGATTATTAGAGGGTTAGGACAACAAATAAGAAAACAGGAGCAAAGAACATGGTCATCCAAGAAAAACCATATGTACTTTTAGTCCAGGAAACCAAGCTAGATCTAGAAAGAGTCAATACAATAATGGACTTTTGTTGGCCCTCATGAAAAAATTTAGCCATATCAACCAAGAGGAGTTTTGGAGGGATTTTAACTGTCTAGAAAACAGATTGGGATTTAATTTTAGGAGAGGCCACAAAGCACTAGCTAACAATAGTGCTTAAAGCCCCTACTAGTCAAGTCTACACTATCACCAACATTTATGCTCCTAACAACTTGGCTAAAAAGAACTAGTTTTGAAAGGTGATGTTTAATGTTTATTCTAATTCCAAGTAGGAAAAATGGGTAATTGGAGGAGATTTCGATCTAGTTTTAAAATACACTAAAAAAATGAGGGTCTACAAAAGAGATCCAAATAGAGAGTTGGTATAAGATCTCATACAGTAGCACAACTTAATAGATGTACAACTAACAAGAGATAAATATATTTGGACTAATAAAAGAGTTGGTTCCAACTTTATTGTAGAAAGACTAGATTGATTTCTTAGTGATGGTTAGCCTATTAGCTCATAGAAGCAACATCCCTCAAGAAATACTATCTAATGGTTATTCTAACCATAAAATAGTTCTTCTAGGGTTCAAACAACAAGCCAATTGCCCCCCTCTCCCGTTTAAATATAACTCTATTTGGTCTATGGAGGTTGAATTTAACAAGTTAGTTCATCAAGCATGGGAAGACAACATGAAAAATGGAAGTTATGCCCAAAGGTGGGTCGAAAAGATAAAATCATTAGCAGTAGATTATAATTTGGATCAAAATGATAGCAAAGGACACACCCTACTCCATACTAAAAGTAAAATTGAATGAAAATTCATATCACAATGGAAAATAGACGAGGAGAGGAGAATTTAACACAATAATGTTAAGATCTCACAACCCAAATATTGAAATTGGAAAGAGAAGAAAAAATAAATGGTGTATAAAATCTAGAAAGATATGGCTTAAGGAAAGTGAAAAAATAGTACAAATTCTTTCACAATAAAGCACAACAAATAAATATGTACAACACCATAATGAAGCTAAAAATGGAAGATGGAATAATATCTATGCAACAAATAAAAAAATAGATTTTTTATTACTTCAAATATTTGTTGAGCAAATATGGAGAAATCAATGTAGTCAATCAACAAGTACTTTTAAATCTAATTCCCTGCTCTTTGAAGCAAGAGGAAAATAATAAAATGATCCAACCTATCACCATGGAGGAGCTCAAAGGAGTGGTATTTTCTATACAACACAATAAATCTCCAGGGCTTGATGGATTCAATGTAATTTTTGATCAAGACCTTTGGAACATCATCAACATGAATCTTATTGGGATGGTTGAAAAAAGTAAGGACAAATAAAAAACACATAAAAAACACATGGGGGAATCAACTCCATCTTTTTGGCTTTGATCCCCAAATAAAAACATGCTCATTCACTACAAAGATTTAGGTCAATATTGCTTTGTAACATATTGTACAAAATAATATCTAAAATCATAAAAAAACAAAATGCTTTCATTGATAGATACAATTATCTTCCCAAACCAAATTGGGTTCATGAAAATATGAAGGATTCATAGAGGAATCATACTAGTTTAAGAAGTAGTGCACTCTAATAGGGATGACAAATCCAATGATATTGCTCCTAAAGTAGATATGGCAAATGCTTTTGATATAATTGATCATAACATGATCTTGATAATTCTAAACAAGGTGGGATTCCATGAACAGTTTAGAAAATGGATAGCACCATGTATTTCAAGACCCTTGATTGCTCCTATATTTAATGGCAAACCCACTTCCTTCTACTAGTCTTTAAAAGGAGTTATACGGGGTTGCCCCCTCTCCCTATATTTATTCATTAAGGCTACAAAAGACCTATCTTAGCTAGTAGAATAACAAAGGGATTTACAAAAACTTCTAGGACTTAAAATCCACCACAAGGTTCAAAGAATCAATAATTCTAAGTTTACAAATAATATGATCTTATTAAGTAAAGCCACAAAATTGGTTGCCATAAAAATAAAAAAGGTTCTCAAAACATATTAGGAAGCAACAAGAAACAAGATAAACCACAATAAGTCTACAATATATTTCTCTAGAAAAGATAATAGAGAAGTCAAAGAGATAGAGAGAATATTGGGTTGTCAAAGCAAGACTAATGTCACTTTCAAATATTTAGAAATTGCTATTTAGCAAGATTAAGAGTAACCAATGGAATGAAAATTTTGAAAAAATAAAAGAGGTTACAATTTTTTTTTCAAAATTAATTGTTGGTTCCAATATATTTTTTAGAATAAAGAAGAGAGTTGAAGGATGGTATAATGTTTGTATCACACACCATAGAATAATGACCCTAATAAAGTTTTTCATTAGTGCTTTACCTATCTACCGATGCTTTATTATCCATGCACCATAGTCCTTTCTTAACGAGTTGGAGAAAACCATCAAAAGATTTTTACGGGTAGGAGGTAAATAGGATGACAAAAGGAAATACAGTCTGATCATGTGGGATATTATCACTTGGATGATGAGTAAAGGAGTATTGGATATTAAAGCAATAAGTAAGCAAATTTTAGCATTAGGAGTAATTTTGGTCTGGGAACTGATTACTTAGCCCTTAAAATGGTGGGTGCAAGTGTTGGCGCACAAATATTACAATGTGAAAACTAGGCTAGAGACATTTATCAATCTAAAAACTTAAAAAACATCCAAAATATGGAAAGGAATTCAAGGGGCCAAAGACATTATTATAGAAGAATTATCATAGAATCACACCTTTAGTAAATAAGACTTTTATCTCTCACAAGATTTTAGGAAATTTCAGACTATAAATAGAGCCTTCACTACATGAGTGGCTAAATTACAATAATTTAAAAACTCTCAATTCCATAATGCACAATTAGTAGTTGAAGAATGAAGAACAACTTAGCCTTCCTACAAATTTACAACCTCATTAGCAGATGGTTCAATATCAATTAATGGGAAGACTATAATCTTATGCTAAAAATATAAATTTAATCATATGGGGATCTCCTACCAGATATAAGATATATTGTAAACAAGGGATATAAGTCCATCATCAATCCTAGTTCTATAGGTAACATTACTTGGAATCTAATTTAAACTCCCTATTCAATCCCAAAGGTCAACTTCCTTCTTTGGATTGCTTGCCACAATTGTCAGCTTACTGAAGATAACCTTAAAAAAAGAGGATTTTATTGTTTGTTTATCTTCCCCTTATGCTATAATCAAGAAGAAAGTATAGCTCATCTAGTATTTTCATGCCCTTTCTCTAGAGCTCTATGAAACAAGCTTTACGAAGGCCTTATTGGTTAGAGTGGAGTCCCTATGTTCTCTTTAATACCTTCGTTAATTTCTTCTAAAAATCCTTTCCTACTTACATAAATTAAAAAAGATAAATTCATCCTCTAAACTTTGAAAATCGCCTCCAAATATTTTCTTTAGGGAATATGAAATAATGGGAACAAGAAAGATTTCAAAGGTGAAGCTCCCAATATAGATAGAACCATGGTCAAAATCCAATGTCTAGTTAGGGATACTATCAAATCCTATTCATGCAATATAAAAAAAAAACCTCAAAACTACTTCCTCAAGAAAATATAGGCATAAAATACTTTTTGAAGTTTGATGAGGCCTCTAAAGGCAACCTTGATATTTTTGGCATAGGTGGAACGATCCTTAATGAAGATGATAGGGAGCTATGGTTTTACTTTTAATTGACTGATTATAATACTAACAATTTTGTAAAGTTTTATGCCCTCAATATAGGAATGGAGCTAGCAATAGAAAAAGAAACCGAACAACTTATAGTGTGGGGGACTCTCAATTAGTTATTAATATCTTGAACAACAAAAATGAGTCAAAATCTATTTGGTTTCAAATAGTGTATCATGAAGTGGAGGAAATCAACCATAATTTCAACCATATCTAGTTTGAACACATCCCTAGGAATTTAAATAAAATATCATATCAACTAGCCAATAAATAAATCTAGTTAGGGGAAGGACTACTAAAGATATGTCAACCAGGATATCTACAGAACAGGGACCAATAACAAGTAGAAAATGTAACAACAAGTAAATATGTAGCACTAGAAATATGTGTAGTGTTAGTTGAACACCCAACACTAATTAAACTTATTGCAATAGAAGAGCACACGATAGCAGTAGGATAGGTAATTCCAACTAAATTTATAACATTAGCAACATAGACAATACCAACTAAATTTGTAGCACTAAGTGAAAATATAGCAACAAGTAAATATGCAAAAATAGGTAAATATGTAGCACCATCAAAACATGGAATTCCTAAGAAATATGTAGCAACAATCGAATATGAAGTGATAGTGGATTATGCAACATTGGTGTTACTTACGCAACAATCGAGAAATATGTTGTGCATCATAAAGAGTATAAGGACCATGCATGTCAACTTCATTTTGAATTTTATCCTTAAGACCATAGTGAAAGGAAGAGACCATCGCTACTGGACTCAATTCATGGATATAGGTGAGAAGACTTGTGAACTCATATCAATACTCGTCTACTGTTCCTATTTTCCTAATTACATTACACATACCATTTATGATGTGGAAGATCCCTTGCCAAATATTTGAAGAAATTGTTCCTTGAAGTCAAGTTGCAAAAGAGGATGTCCCTCTTAGCAAAGCTACCTTAACAACCATTGATAGCTTGGGTACCCAACTTAGAAGTTGCTAATGCAACATGATCTCTTTCAGGAACATGGTACAAATGGATAAGACCTTCCATTTTTGCCAACCATCCTCAAGGATTTTCACCTTCAAAGGTGGGCTTGTCAATGTGAGGAACAAAAATATCATGAGGCTATTCAAGGAAATTAGAAGCGTCTCCTACTAAGGAATCCAAATTAGAAGTCAAACCTGGGTCATAAGTGTAAAAAGTTGGAGGATTATGACTAGGTGGTGGTTGATAATGAACAATAATATTTGGTACTTGTTGAATGGTCAAGGACTGTTGCCTAATGGTTTGTCGAGACCTCGAGAGTGAAGGAGGTATTGTAAGGGATAAGTTTATATGTTAGGAATTGGGAAATAAAATAATTTGACTCTTCTTGCTTGCTTAAGATTGAAGTAATCCTTTGTTCTTGATTCCCAAGATATGCACATAGGTCAGGGTCAATAGTATCAGGAAGAGGATTACTAGTTGGAGTGGTAGCGGTAGGAGTGACCATGGAAGGGTTAGAAAGAGACAAAGAACTTGAGGTATTGAGGGGAGGTGAAGCCATAATACTCACGAACGAAAGCATTCGCTGGTCAAAACTATTAATATTAATGGGAGTGTTATGATGATTACCAAAATTTTTGGGTTGGCACTTCTTTTTGTCCATACACACATTCTCTGAAAAAGTAGTACGTTGTAATTGACCATTTACTCATGTCCAACCAATAGTGGTAACAGGTTCACTCGTGCACTTTGCTTAACTTAAATAAACGAACATCAAATGATAGGACTTCTGCAAAAAATGACAATACCTCATACTTTTCTCTCTCTCTCTCTCTATATATATATATATATTCCTTTCCTTTTTTTGTTTTTTATTTTATTTAAATAATTGTATTAATTAAGAAGAAAATATTTAAAAAATAAAAAGACTATGAGCACGATTTTAATTATTAAGATCAAAATGAAAAAAAGGAGGAGCGAGTGGGGTTGGGTGAAATATAATAATTAAAAAAAAAATGAAGGGGAGGTGTTTAATAATGAAAAGAAATAATGTTGCGGATATGTTGTATATAAAAGGTTCCTCATCAAAATAAAAAATAAAAAAATAAAAATAAAATATTAAAGCGGAGGGTTTAATAACTTAAAAATATGAAAATGATGAAGGGTGTTTAATAATTTAAAAAATAAAATGTAAAATTGGAGGGTTTAATAATAAAAAATTAAATACGAAGGTTTGGGGCATGTTTAAGAAATGTGAAGTGAAAGCAAGAATAGGTGTTTATTAATTTAAAAAAATAAATAAAAATGTGAAAGTCGAGAGTGGGTGTTTAATAATTTAGAAATAATGAATTATGAGATGGTGGAGATAGGAAATGGAAGAAGACACAACATAAGGATAATGGAGACACTTTCTCTCTCTATTAATAATTTCATTTAATTTTATTATTAATATACACTAGCGAGTTATACCGAATAATTAAAAAACCCTAATTAATTTTAGAAATACGAAGAAGAACAAAAAGATAAATGAAAATGGGTGCTTGCTCTCTCTATAATTAATTTCATTTAATTACTAATATAAAGTAGGGTGGGAAGTTGAACCGAATAATTAAAAAAACCCTAATTAATTTGAGAAATCAAAAACACCTTTTCTTTTGCAAAATATTGGAAGCTTTATTTTTAGGGCACCAAATATCTTCGTTAATTTTTCTTGGTTCCAAAATCGTGCTTTGATACCACTTGTTGTGAAACCACACAATTATTTGAATATCCACAACACTTCGACATTGAATTATTATTAACAACATGCAAATAACAATAATTTCGATTCAATTATTGTGAACAATATGCAAATATCAAATCCAAATTAGACAATAAGGAAATAGTAAATCCAATCAAATCAATGTCACAACAAATTCACAACTATTAAGAGAGGGTAAAGTCTCTTATGTGTAGAATATGCAAATTAGAATCAAACTCTTCAATGGTCCAAACTAATAAAATATTCTTCCTATTTATAAATGAAATCAATAATAACCTAACCCTAATTCTCAAGGGTTGACTAACTAAATCAAAGGTCCGAGATAAAAATAATTAGCCGACATGGCTATATTGGGACCATTACAACTTTGTTGAACAATTTTATTTCTTGGATGTTGTTAAACTTTGGAACTCTAAATTTGAGTTATAAGGTTTGAATTCAAAAGGGAGTAAGTTTGTACCATACCTGTTAGGAACCTTCCAATTAAAATAAGCACATTCACACAAAATATTGCAATAATTAACAAAAAATGAGGATTGAAATAACAATATTGCAACATAGAATGGCAATGCAACAATTTTATTATTTAAAAACATAATTCATAATACAAAATTCCTAGCCTCTTTTGAGGGGGAAACCTCCTTGGAAGTAGAGCTATGTTATAATAAAAATGACTTCTTACATTCCACATCCACTCTTACCTTTATATAGAATTCTATCAAACTTAACCCTAATGCTCAAGGGTCGATTTCACATGTAAGTGGGGACTCAAGCTAGTAATTCCTAAAGAAATAATTCATCTTTTATAATAGTTATGTCGTATGGACCCATGTGTCTAGGCACCAAGGTGCCACATTACAAGGCAATAAGGATAGGGTCCCAATGTGCCCTACCTCTTCAAAACACTTTGTCCTCAAAGATGAAGACGAGGAAACTATTTCTAGAGTTGATGTAGCAATTCCCATGTGGCATCTTCTTGCCATAATTTATGCCAATATAATATAATATTAGTGATGGTTTGGTTGTAGAGGGCACACATTCGTCGATCTAGAATAAGCTCAAGATCTAATTTAATTAATCATTTCTCGTCTAGTTCTAGAAGTGTTGACTGAACCTGTATCTAGTTGCCTAGAACCTTTTTCAAGGAGACATAAACAATTGGATGGATCTTGGAAGGTTGTAGCAAGTTGAGCCTATATGTAATAGAAATAATTCATTGTAATACTAAATAGGTTCCATAGAATTTTACGACCAATTTTTGATGACCACAAAGATGCAAGGATGATTGCTTATATGGATGTAAGTAAAGAAAGACCATGTCACCAATATTAAAACTATGTTCTATAGAATTGATCAACTTATTAACACATACGATTTTGAGCCAACACTAGAGTCTCCTTAAGATGTTAAAAAAGTAGTGCACACTCATAGAGAGTGGAATCTATCGCTTGGACCTTTGAACTATTAATATGTTAAAAAATTAGTGCACACTCGTAGAGAGTGGAATTTATCGCTTGGACCTTTGAGCTACTTGGAATATATGAGGAAATTTATGGAGAAGAACGTCCATAAACTGATTCAAATGGTATTATTTTGGTATCAATATGATAAGAATTATTGTAGCACCACTCTTTGAAGGTAATCCATTTAGTCCATTGAGTATGATGCTTAGATGCAAAGCAACAAAGGTATGTATCTAGGCACTTATTGATAATATTTGTCTAGTTTTATGTTTGAGGATGGTAGGATGAGCTCAATTTTAGTTTTATGCCTTCAAACTTAAATAGTTATTGCCAAAAATGATTGATAAAGGTAGGGTCCTAGTAAGAAATAATATTTTATGGTATACCATGTAAGCAAAATATGGAATCTAATAAGCTTTGGGCAATAATGGAGACCTTATGAGGATGGGTTAAGGGATAAAGATGAGCATATAAAATAGATGATCCACCACCATAAGAATAATTTTTTTATTATCTAACGTTGGAAGCCCTTTAATGAAACCCATGGAGATATCTATCAAAATATTTTTTGGAATCGAAAGAGGCTAGAGGGTACCTAGAGTGCACATAAATTTTTCCTTCATCCATTAATAAGTGTCACATCTGGCCACAAAGGTTTGAATATTCTTTTTTATTCCTACTCAAAATAAGGTGCATTTTATCCTTTTATAAGTTTTAAGGAACCTAGAGTGACTTGTAGTTGGGGATGCATGCATTTATTGCAATATAGATTCATAGAATGATGAATTTTCTAGAATAACAAGGCAACCATGGTATCTCAATTATTGATGTCCAATGAATATCTTAGCTGGGAGTTAGGTTCATTTTGGAGCTATTAAATTTGGGCTTGCAAGTTGGAATCATTAGCTACTCCATGGAGTTGATGGATCCATTGAGGTAGTGAAATTGATATTACACACAACATACTTTGGTCCTCATATTGGTGTGAAAGGGCATCAACCACTACATTCTCCTTGCACTTTTTATATATTATTTCATAATCATACCCCAATAATTTGGAAACCCACCTCTATTGTTTCGATATGGAGACCCATTGCTCCAAAAATATTTCAAACTTTGATGATATGTTTTAATTATAAAATATTTCCAAATAAAGTAGGGTTGCCAAAGATTGATGATGTGTAGAATTGTCATCATTTCCTCCTTATAGGTTGATTTCCTTAAGTTTCTTCTTGATAGTGCCTTGCTTGTAAAGGCTAGTGGTTGTCCCTCTTACATCAAAACTATACCAATTCTATTGTTCAAAGCATCACTTTCTATCAAAGGGTTTGGATAAATCAGGTATCACTAGCATGGTGTAGTTAACATGAATTGCTTAAAGTTCAAAAATACCTATTCAACTAGTTTTTTCTATACAAACAAATTCTTCAACATAGTTTTCAAAGGAGCTACGAGCTTCCCATAATAATGGAAAAACTTTGGATAGTAACTTGTGACATCGAGGAACCCCCTGAGACATTTGAGAGAGTGTGGATTTGGCCACTCTTGTACAGTTATGATATTTTTTGGGTCTACCTTAACCCCTTCCCTTGGAGCATTTAGATCGCTAAGCATATATTTGATGTTATATTAAAAGTTATAAAATTTGATCCAAATTTTGTAAAATTTTCTTCCTAAGTGCAACTATAAATGAGAATATCATTAAAGAAGACCAATATAAATTTACGTAAAAAGAGGCAAAAATAGCATTCATAAGACTTTAAAAGGTAGAAGGTGCATTAGTTAGATAAAAGGGCATGGCCAAGAATTCATAATGACCTTCATTAGATTAAAACATTGTTTTAGGAATGTTTTCTTCTTTAATTTTAATTTGATGATACCTGGAGCACAAATCAAACTTGAAGAAAACTTTAGCACCATTGATTTCATCCAAAAAATCATCAATGATAGGAATATGAAATTTTTCCTTAATGATAATCTTATTAAGCTCCCAAAAATCCATACATAATAGCCAATACCCATATTTCTAAAAACAAAAAACACTAGGGAAGAATAAGGACTAACACTTGGTCTTATAACTCGTGTTGCTATTAGCGCTTGCACCATTTTCTCAATCTCAAACTTTGATACATATGGATACTTGTAGGGATGAATGTTAGGTGGAACACTACCTAGTATAAGTTGGATTACATGATCATGTGTGCACCTTAGTGGAATACCCTTCTGCTCATCAAAGATGGATGCATGTTGAGATGGTTTCAAACCAATATAACATTTCATTTATTTTCTAATATTTTATAGGCATATGAATACCCAAAATACAATAACAATTCTTCCAAATCTCGCACCAAGAGGGAAAATAGAGAGGAAATAAATAAGAAGTTAATTAATAGATAACTAAGTATCTAGAATCCAACTATAACTCTCTAGAAGCCAACAAGAATCCTACGTGAGTATATAGGCTCACATTACATTATTAACAAACTTAAAAAAATATGAACCTAGGAACTATACAAACTAATGTTGGAATATATTATATTATTTGGTACATGTTAATGTACCACCTTGGGTACATCTTTAGATTATGAGAGTTTTCTATATTAGAGTATGAGTAAGTACTTTATGCAATGTAATAAATGCACAAGTGTGCAAAGTATTTTGGTAATGTAGATGTGCACAATAGTCCATGTGCACATGAGTCATGGAATAAGAAGATGAAGATTCTCTAGGATAGTGAAGGTCAAGGGTGCACCATATGAAGAGTCACATTCCATTATATATGTATATATGTGTGTGTGTGTGCAAGATACATGTATTGTTGTATGAGAGTGTTTGTAAGTATGGGTACTTGAGATCTGTATTCGACGAAGATACAAATTTCGTAAATATTTTTTAATGGAAATTCTATGAGTTATTGTTGAATTTATTTATGAGTTTAATACATTTGGAATATTGCCATTATCTTATATTTCATATTGTAACTTTATTTTATATCTTACGGTTATTTTATCTTTAGTATTTAGATTCAAAAGCTAATAGTGGTATCAGAGCTACAACAAGGTTTTGACTTGCATAGATTTCAAAGTTACAAATAAGATTTCCACTGGTTAAGGAGAAACCAGTGAAGTTAAAGAAATTACCTCTAGAAAAGAAAACTAGGGAAGTTTGAAGATTTATCTATTCCAAGAGTAAATTTGAAATAGAAGGAAATTACAGGTCTTTAAGATATAACTTGACATTGATGAGATTAAGAGATCCAAGAAGGAGGTCCCATTGAAAATTTTGATAGATTGAATAAGATTCCAGATGCTATTTGGCTAGTCTTTCCACAGGGTTGAAGGAAAACTCGTGAAGACTAGGACTCAACATAGATTTCTTTCCACTTGTTTTGAGAATAACTAGTGAAGTTTATTAGTTTTAGAATTATAGAAATTTGAATGTATTTGGTTGCTACTATCTAAGTTTTTGTTACATAAAATTATTTCTTAGAAGTTGAGAAGCTTTCCACAATAGATAGAGAAGAATTTTACCTTTGGTTGCCTAAAATTCTATGAAGAACACAAGCTTATACTGAGAGGGGGGGTGAATAGTATAAGACCACTTTTTACTTTTTTCCTTCAATTCAAATTTCAATTCAATATTATGCAGTGTATAGATAGCAGTATCAAATAGCAATAATCAAAGCAATGCACAAAAAACCATCCACAATAGAGACACAACAATTTACGTGGTTCACCCAATGTGGGCTACTCCAGGAAGAATCTTTGCTAAATATTTCTCAATAAATCTCTTGGGAATCCTTACCAATTACAATGTTTATGGACCTCTGTCCAAAGGATATGTTGATCCCATAAATCTCAAGTTTGTGGATACCTTCCACAAGATAACTCTTTCCCCTTCTGCTCTGGCTAGTGATCTTCTAGAAGATTTTGTCTCTCTACTGCTTTGACTTGTGGATCTCTCTTCACTTGAAGACTCCTCACTCAGATCTATCTTCAATTGTCTTGGCTATTGGATCTCTATCCATCGAGACTCTGTCCTCTGTACTCTATCACCTCCATAGCTCTATTAATAGGTTCACTTAGAACCTCCTCAAATCTGCTCAATAGGCTCACTCAGAACCTGCTCAAATCTGCTCAATAAGCTCACTCAAAACTTGCTCAGATCTGCTCAACAAGCTCACTCAAAACTTGTTCAAATTTTCTCAATAGGCTCACTCAAAACCTACTCAACTTTTTTCAATAGGTTCACTCAAAACCTTCTCAACTCTGCTCAATAAGTCCTCTCTAGGACTTGCTCAAATCTGCATAGCAAGCTTACTCAAAATCAATCCACAAGCCTTCTCAAAGACTTACCTCAAATCAGCTCAACAAAATCTCACCTCAATCTCATAGAAGCATAAAGAGAATTGTTAGAGACTCAATATGTTCTATACTCAAATCCCAATCTCAATTCAAATCAATATCAACTCATCAATCTCATAGAAGCATAAAGAGAATTTTTGGAGACTCAATATGTTCTATACTCAAATCTCAATCTCAACTCAAATCAATCTCAACTTCAACTCAAATCAAATCAATCTCAATTTCAACTCAAATCAAATCAATCTCAACTCAACTCAATCTTATAGAAGCATAAAGATAATTGTTAGAGACTCAATACATTCTATACTCAAATTCAATTTCTTTCTCAACTCAATCTCAATTCAAATAAGAATATATAATAGTTTGTTTTATGGAACTTGAACAACCACTTCACACATTCACTTGACTAGGATCAAACAACTCCACTCAATCAATCACCACTAGGAACAACTCTTTCCCACAAACCCTAGTCCAAGCATGTATCACCCAACTCAAAATATTTTCAACAATGCTTAACAACAAATCTCACATAACAATGATACTCATGTTCTATTCTAACTCAAGTTCAAGTTCATTGCACAACCAATGGGCTTCAAAAACAATGCTTATAAAACAAGGTTCAATCATAATACACAATCTAGAAAATCTTGAAGCATTCACCAACCAATTTTGAAAAGGAAACCACAATCAATCTTTTTCACTCCAATGATATTTCAGAAATCAACCACCATAAATAAACAATAGGAGAATGTGCCCATACCTTTTAGATGCCTTGTGAGTTGTCCACTAAATCTGCCACACTCAACACTTTTCCTTTTTCAATCTCAACAAGGGTTAGAGATCATGAGTAATAACACAACAATGAAATAATGTCCAAATAACACCTTATTACTCCTACTTTATTTTAACATCCACAAAAGTTCCTTTTTAAATAAAACCCTTATTCAAAAATAACTTTTACTAAAAGAACTTTATCCAAAACCCTTATTTCTCCTAATAATCTCAAAATCACAATTAAAAATTTAATTCACAACATAACCAACCACCATAACCTTATTCCTAAGGCTAATCAACAACTCATCCAACAAGACATCTTTTCCCCTTATCACTCCACCTTAGGAAATCTAATTAAAAGATTTAATTAAAAAACTTTATACTTGCCTCGAGGGGGATCGAACCCCTGTCCTATTCCCATGCAAACGCTCTAGTCGCGGCCAAGCTGTTGCATGAGCTACGAGCTCGTTGTGAAGAAGGAAGCACCACTCGCTTCTTATTCTTCACGCCTTTCACCTAACAAAAAGGAAATGTGCCTTTGGTGCCTCAACACAGCTAAAATGACATTTACGGGAATCGACCATGCAAGCTTCCTACCATAAATGTCTTTGCACAAACCAAGTTGCCACTAGGGCACACTGCCCAACATGTCTTGGGTAATGGTCTTTGATTACCTTTAATTATCGCTGCTTCACATACACGAAAAACAACATGAGCTATTTCTCATAATTCGTATGCACTTCGAAAGTCGAGCAAGGATGAAATAATATTCAAACATTAATGGCATATATATATGCCTTTCCTTAGGTTGGAAATGTCGGCGCTTTTGAACCTTCCTTTATGACGTCGGTGAATATTCTTTTTAACTTAATTTTAAAATTAAAATTAAAATTTTAAATAAATTAAAATTTAAACCAAATATTTAAAATTAAATATCTCCATCATCGGGGCACCTTTTTTGATGAAACAAAAATCCCACTTGGATTTTAGGAAAAACCCATTTCAAATCTGCCATCCATGGTTTTAAATAAAACCTTTTTATTTTTCCTGCCTTGTTTTTCACAAAAACACTTCCTTGCATTTTCATAAAACATAGTGCATGCCATCATAGATCCTTTTGACATAAATGACAACATTTTAGCTTAGGGACTCAAAATGTCCAACAATCTCCCCATTTGTCATTGATGGCAACCCATATTCATTTATCGAAATCCGACCTTCTTTTCTGCTCCCCCTGGATCAATGCTCTCTCAAGTATCAAATCTCTCCCCATATAAAAACTTTCCTAAAAATACACAAATCTCTCCCCCTTTAACATCAATGGAAAAGGGTCACCTTTGGGGCTCGGGGCTAAGAATAAGCCTCTTAGCTTAGCCCCTCCCCCACCTCCACATGAGGTGGTTAATTATGGGGTGGGAGTATTTCTACTCCCCGAGAGCACTGCTCTTTATCTTTATCTTTCTCTCTTCCTTTCTGAGTTTTCTAAATCCTCTCATTATTTCTTTCCAAGTCATCATCCTTGTTTTTGTTCCTGTTCTTGTTCTCATCCAAGTTCCTGTTCATATTCTTGTTCATGTTCTCATCCATGTTCCTATTCCTGTTCCTGTTTTCATCCATGTCCCTGTTCCTGCTCATACCTACTTCTGAAATATTTGCTCTACACCATCTTGTTGTGTGACCATCATTATTGCACTTATAACACTTATTGTTATTAATCCTTGGAGGTGCAAATGTCTTAGGATATATCCTAATGAATCCAAATATTCTTCTATCATGAACCGTGTAATTCATTGCCTTATGACCAGAACCATTGCATGAGTAGCAATATCCTTGAAAAAGTTATCCTTTTCCATATACCTATATTTCATGTGACCTGCATTGTGAAGCCATGTGCCCAAACCTGTGACATGAGAAGCATTTCCCATTGAAGCTTCCTTGCCTAGACCTCATTGGTCTCTTGTTCTGATTGTTGTTCCATCTGTATCTTCTTTGTGCATTGTTTCTATATTTGAACTCTCTATTGTCCAACTCATCCTCTGATGTCTCATTCCCACTTACACTATCATCTTCTGAGTTATCTTCTTCTGAAGTTCTTTCTTCTTCAAGGCTTGAAGTAGATTCCTTTTCTTGTTTCTTTCCAAAGCCAAGACCTATTGAACATGATGTTCTTTGTTGTCCACAAATGAACTTATCCAAGTTATTAGAGCTATTTGTGAAACTCTTCATCTTGATCTTGGAGTCCTTTAAATATTTCTTTAGAGTAGCCACTTCTTGTGCTAACTTCTCACATTCCAAAATCTTTGCTTCCAAATTTTCCTTGAACTTACTTGCCTTAGCCTTTGAATTCTCTAATTCTTCTATGAGCAATAATCTTTCTTCATCACATTCTTGAAACTAACTTTCAAGCTTAGAGTGTTGCTTTCTTACCTTCTTTACTGTGTCAAGAGCATGTATAAGTTCTCCCTTGAGATCATAGCCATTCTCTATTGAGTAATCCTCTATTTGTTTGCCTTTGTCCTTATCATTTTTTCCTTTTGGCTTATCTTCTATAGTATTACTTACTTCATCTTCTAAATCCATTAGATAATTCTCATATGGTCTTTCAAGTGCATCTTCAAAATCATCATCACTAAAACTATAGCCATCTCTAGTGCAATCATCTTCAACATGTCCAAATTTTCCACATCTAAAACATTTGAGAATAACTAGAGTCCTTTTCTCTTTAACTATAAATAGGACTTCATCTCTATTATTGTCTGAAAAACTAGCATCACTATCAATTGAGTACTTACTTGCATTATCTGCATAGTAGCTTTTCTTTTGCCTTTGGAATAACTTATTTCCTTGTTTGTTCTGTCCATCCTTGCCTTTCTTAAGGTACCCCGTGTCTTTCTAATTCCTTGTACTTATGATCCTGTTTTTCTTCATCACTGTTGTACTTTGGTCTTTTGCACTCTATTGCATAATGTCCATACTTTCAACAATTGAAACACTTAATAGATTTAAAATCTATAAATATTTTGGAACCTTTATTTCTCCTACCATAGTTAGCTTCTTCATCACTAGATGACTCACTGCTTGATTCTATATGCTTCCCCTTTTTCTTTTTTATCTAATTTGAAAGTAACTTCTTTTGGAGAAACATGATCTTTTGTTCTTATCTCAAAAGTAGTAAGCATACCAAGTAAAGAATTCATTGTCAAATAATCACTATCAGTTGATGTTTCTATAGTAGAAACCTTTTCACTATACCTTTTTGGAAGAATTCTCAAGATATTATCACAAGCATCTGATTCATCAACCTTCATTCCAAGACCTCTCATCTCATGTACAAGTTCATCAATCTTACTGAGATAATCATGAATATTTTCATCATCTCTCATTCTTAAGTTCTCAAATTATCCTTTGAGATTTCTTATCTTAGCTTTCCTGACACCTTTATTACCCTCATATATATCATGCAATAGATCCCACATATCTTTTATTGTTTTACAATCCATAACCTTCATAGATTTTGATCGACACAATCCTCTTATAATTGCATTTATAGCTCTTTAATTTGCATGCATTAGAATCTTACCTTCCTTATCTGTAGGAGGGTTGACTGTAGAATCATATCCAAGTTCCCCTACTTCCCAAACTTCATTTTCAAGTACCATCAGGTAAAATCTCATCAGAATACACCAATACAAGAAGTCACTTCCATCAAAGACTGGTACCGCATTATTGAAAGACCCATATTTTTTATCCTTGTGATCCATTGTGTTCTTAGACCGCGTTTCCTTCAAGCTATCAAACTCTTCTGAAGGAACATGCTCTGATACCAATTAAAGAACACAAGCTTATACTGACAGGGGGGGCTGAACAATATAAGACCATTATTTTTTCCTTCAATTCAACTTTCAATTCAATATTATGCAGTGTATAGATAGCAGTATCAAATAGTAGTAATAAAAGCAATGCACAAAACACCATTCATAATAGAGACACAACAATTTACGTGGTTCACCCAATGCGGGCTACTCCACGGAGAATATTTGCTAAATATTTCTCAATCAATCTCTTGGGAATCCTTCCCAATTACAATGTTTATGGACCTCTATCCAAAGGAGATGTTGATCCCTTAAATATCAAGTTCGTGGATCTCTTCCACAGGAGAACTCTTTCCCCTTCTGCTCTGGCCAATGATCTTCTAGAAGACTCTATCTCTCTACTGCTCTAACTTGTGTACCTCTCTCCACTTGAAGACTCCTCACTCAGATCTATCTTTAATTGTCCCGGCTTCCGGATCTCTATCCACTGAGACTCTATCCTCTGTACTCTGTCACCTCCAAAGCTCTATCTTTTTTTCTCAATAGGTCCACTTAGAACCTCCTCAAATCTTCTCAATAGGCTCACTCAGAACTTGCTCAAATATGCTCAACAAGCTCACTCAGAACTTGCTCAAATCTGCTCAACAAGCTCACTCAGAACTTGCTCAAATATGCTCAATAGGCTCACTTAGAACCTGCTCAACTCTGCTCAATAGGTTCACTCAAAACCTTCTCAAATATGCTCAATAAGTCCTCTCTAGGACTTGCTCAAATCTGCATAGCAAGCTTTCACAAAAGCTTACTCAAAATCAATCCACAAGCCTTATCAAAGACTTATCTCAAATCAGCTCAACAAAATATCAACTCAATCTCATAGAATCATAAAGAGAATTTTTAGAGACTCAATATGTTCTATACTCAAATCCCAATCTCAATTCAAATCAATCTCAACTCATCAATCTCATAGAAGCATAAAGAGAATTTTTAGAGACTCAATATGGTCTATACTCAAATCCCAATCTCCACTCAAATCAATCTCAACTTCAACTCAAATCAAATCAATCTCAACTCAACTCAATCTCATAGAAGCATAAAGAGAATTTTTAGAGACTCAATATGTTCTATACTCAAATTCAATTTCTTTCTCAACTCAATCTCAACTCAAATCAAAATATAGAATAGTTTGTTTTATGGAACTTGAACAACCACTTCACACATTCACTTGACTAGGCTCAAACAACTCCACTCAACCAATCACCACTAGGAACAACTCTTTCTCACAAACCCTAGTCCAAGCATGTATCACCCAACTCAAAATGTTTCCAACAATGCTCAACCACAAGTCTCATATAACAATGATACTCATGTTCTTCTCTAACTCAATTTCAATTTCATTGCACAACCAATGGGCTTCAACAACAATGCTTATAAAACAAGGTTTAATCATAATACACAATCCAAAAAACCTTGAAGCATTTACCAACCACTTTCGAAAAGGAAACCACAATCAATCCTTTTCACTCCAATGATATTTCAGAAATCAACCACCATAAAAAACAATAGGAGAATGTGCCCATACCTTTTAGATGCCTTATGAGTTGTCCACTAAATCTGCCACACTCAACACTTTTTATTTTTCAATCTCAACAAGGGTTGTAGATCATGAGTAATAACACAAAAATGAAATAATGTCCAAATAACACCTTATTACTCCTACTTTATTTTAACATCCACCAAAGTTCCTTTTTAAATAAAACCCTTATTCAAAAATGACTTTTACTAAAAGAACTTTATCCAAAACCCTTATTTCTCCTAATAATCTCAAAATCACAATTAAAAATTTAATTCACAACATAAACAACCACCATAACCTTATTCCTAAGGTTATTCAACAACTCATCCAACAAAACATCTTTTCCCCTTATCACTCCACCTTAGGCAATCTAATTAAAAGATTTAATTAAAAAACTTTATACTTGCCTCAAGGGGAATCAAACCCTCGTCCTATCCCCACATGAATGCTCTAGCCACGACCAAGCTACCTCATGAGCTACGAGCTCATTGTGAAGAAGGAAGCACCACTCACTTCTTATTCTTCACGCCTTCCACCTAACGAAAAGGAAATGCGCCTTGGGCGCCTCAACATAGCCAAAATGATGTTTGCGGGAATCGACCATGCAACCTTCCTACCACCAACATCTTTGCACAAACCAAGCTACCACTAGGCCACACTTCCCAACACGTCTTGGGGAATGGTCTTTGATTACATTTAATTACCGTTCCTTCACATACATGAAAAACAACATGAGCTCTTTCTCATAATTTGTATGCACTTCGAAAGTCGAGTAAGGATAAAATAATCTTCAAACATTAATGGCATATATATATGTATTTCCTTAGGTTGGAAACATCGGTGCTTTTGAACCTTCCTTTATGACGTCGATGAATATTCTTTTTAACTTAATTTTAAAATTAAAATTAAAATTTTAAATAAATTAAAATTTAAACCAGATCTTTAAAATTAAATATCTCCATCATCGGGGCACATTTTTTGATGAAACGAAAAGCCAACTTGGGTTTTAGGAAAAACCCATATCAAATATTCTATCCATGGTTTTAAATAAAACCTTTTATTTTGCCTTCCTTGGTTTTCACAAAAACCCTTCCTTGCACTTTTCACAAAACATAGTGCATGCCATCATAGATCCTTTTGACATCAAATAACCTTTTGACATCAATGACAACATTTTAGCTTAGGGACTAAAAATGTCCAACAATATCCCCCTTTGTCATTGATGGCAACCCAAATCCTTTTATTGAAATCTGACCTTCTTTTCTGCTCCCCCTAGCTCAATGCTCTCTCAAATATCAAATCTCTCCCCATATCAAAACTTTCTTGAAAATACACAAATCTCTCCCCCTTTGACATCAATGGCAAATGGTCACCTTTGGGGCTTGGGGCTAAGAATGAGCCTCTTAGCTTAGCCCCTCCCCCACCTCCACATGAGGTGGTTAATTATGGGGTGGGAGTATTTCTACTCCCCGAAAGCATTGTTCTCTACCTTTATCTTTCCCTCTTCTTTTCTGAGTTTGCTTAATCCTCTCACTGTTTCTTTCCAAGTCATCATCCTTGTTATCATCATCACTTTTGTTCTTGTTCCTATTCTTGTTCTCATCCAAGTTCCTATTCTTGTTCTTGTTCCTGTTCTCATCCATGTTCCTGTTCTTGTTCCTATTCTTGTTCCTATTTTTATCCATGTTCCTGTTCCTGCTCATACCTGCTTATGGAATATTTGCTCTACACCATCTTGCTATGTGACCATCATTATTGCACTTATAAAACTTAATGTTATTAATCCTTGGAGGTGCAATTGTCTTAGGATACCTCCTAGTGAAGCCATATCCTCTTCTATCATGAACCCTGCAATTCATTTCCTTATGACCAAACTCATTACATGAGTAACAATATCCTTGGAAAAGTTGTCCTTTTCCATATACATGTCTTTCATGTAACCTACACTGTGAAGCCATGTGTCCAAACCTGTGACATGAGAAGCATTTCCCATTGAAGCTTCCTTGCCTTGGCCTCATTGGTCTCCTATTCTGATTGTTGTTCCATCTATATCTTCTTTGCCCATTGTCTCTATCTTTGGAATCTCTATTATTCAATTCATCCTTCAAAGTCTCATTTCCACTTACACTATCATCTTCGAAGTATCCTCTTCTAAAGTACCTTCTTCTTCAAGACTTGAAGTAGACTTTTCTTCCCATTTCTTTTGAACCTATTTAGAACCAAGACTCGTTTGAACATGATGCTCCTCTTTGTATGTCCACAATTTTATCCACATTCTTTGAGCTATTTGTGAAACTCTTCATAGTTGATCTTGGAGTCCTTTAAATATTCCTTTAGTAGTGCCACTTCTTGTGCTAACTTCTCACATTCCAAAATCTTTGCTTCTAACTTTTCCTTGAACTTGCTTGCCTTAGCTTTTGACTTCTCTAAATCCTCTATGAGCAATAATATTTCTTCATCACATTCTTGAAACTGACTTTCAAGCTTAGAGTGTTGCTTTCTTACCTTCTTTACTATGTCAAGAGCATGTATAAGTTCTCACTTGAGATCATAGTCATTTCTCTATTGAGTAATCCTCTATTTGTTTGCCTTTGTCCTTATCATTTATTCCTTTTGGCTTATCTTCTATAGTATCACTCATTCTTCTTCTTCTAAATCCATTAGAAGATTCTCATCTGGTCTATCAAGTGCATCTTCAAAATCATCATCACTGAAACTATAGCCATCCCTAGTGCAATCATCTTCAAGATGTCCAAATTTTCCACATCTAAAAAACTTGAGAATAACCTGAGTCCTTTTCTTAGCTATATTTTTTTCTTCAACCATAAATAGGACTTCATCTCTATCATTGTCTAAAAAACTAGCATCACTATCAATTGAGTACTTACTTGCATTATCCGCATAGTAGCTTTTCTTTTGCCTTTGGAATAACTTCTTCCCTTGTTTGTTCTGTCCATCCTTACCTTTCTTTTGGTACCTGTATCTTTTTGATTCCCCATACTTGTGATCCTATTTTTATTCATCATTGTTGTACTTTGGATTTTTACACTCTATTGCATGATATTCATACTTTCAACAATTGAAGCACTTAATAGATCTAATATCTATAGATATTTTGGAACCTCTATCTCTCCTACCATAGTTAGCTTCTTCATCACTAGATGATTCATTGCTTGATTCTATCTTCTTCCTCTTTTTCTTTCTTATCCATTTTGAATGCAGCTTCTTTTGGAGGAATAGGATCTTTTGTTCTTATTTCAAAAGTTGTAAGCATACCAAGCAAAATATTTCTTGTTAGACTATCACTATCAATTGATGTTTCTATAGTAGAAACCTTTTCACTATACCTTTTTGGAAGAGTTCTCAAGATCTTATCACAAGCATCAGATTCATCAACCTTCATTCCAAGACCTCTCATCTCATGTATAAGTTCATCAACCTTGTTGAGATAGTCACAAATACTTTCATCATCCCTCATTCTTAGATTCTCAAATTATCCTTTGAGATTTTTGATCTTAGATTTCCTAACACCTTTATCACCCTCATATATGGTATGCAATAGTTCCCACATATCTTTTGTTGTTTTACAATCCATAACCTTCATAGATTTTGATCTACACAAACCTTTTATAATTGCATTCATAGCTCTTGAATTTGCATGCATGAGAAGCTTACCTTCCTTATCTGTAGGAGGATTAACTGTTGAATCATATCCAAGTTCCACTACATCCCAAACTTCATTTCCAAGTACCATCAGGTGAAATCTCATCAGCATACACCAATACAAGAAGTCACTTCCATCAAAGACTGGTACTGCATTATTGAAAGACCCATATTTTTTATCCTTGTGATCCATTGTGTTCTTAGACCACTTTTCCTTCAAGCTTTCAAAATCTTTTGAAGGAACCCGCTCTGATACCAATTGAAGAACACAAGCTTATACTAAGAGGGGGGGGTGAATAGTATAAGACCACTTTTTATTTTTTCCTTCAATTCAACTTCCAATTCAATATTATGCAGTGTATAGATAATAGTATCAAATAGTAGTAATCAAAGCAATGCACAAAATACCATACACAATAGAGACACAACAATTTATGTCGCTCACCCAATGCAGGCTACTCCATGAAGAATCTTTGCTAAATCTTTCTCAAATAATCTCTTGGGAATCCTTCCCAATTACAATGTTTATGGACCTCTATCCAAAGGAGATGTTGATCCCCTAAATCTCAAGTTCATGGATCTCTTCCATAGGAGAACTCTTTCCTCTTCTGCTCTAGCTAGTGATCTTCTAGAAGACTATGTCTCTCTACTGCTCTGACTTGTGGATCTCTCTCCACTTGAAGACTCCTCACTCAGATCTATCTTCAATTATCCTAGCTACTGGATATCTATCCACTAAGACTCTGTCCTCTATACTCTGTCACCTCCAAAGCTTTATCTCAATAGGCTCACTTAGAACCTCCTCAAATATGCTCAATAGGCTCACTCAGAACCTGCTCAAATCTGCTCAACAATCTCACTCAAAACTTGCTCAAATCTGCTCAACAAGCTCACTCAGAACTTGCTCAAATCTGCTCAACAAGCTCACTCAAAACTTGCTCAAATCTGCTCAATAGGTCCACTCAAAACCTACTCAACTCTGCTCAATAGGTTCACTCAAAACCTTCTCAAATCTGCTCAAGAAGTCCTCTCTAGGACTTGCTCAAATATGCATAGCAAGCTTTCATAAAAGCTTACTCAAAATCAATCCACAAGCCTTTTCAAAGACTTGCCTCAAATCAGCTCAATCAAAATCTCAACTCAATCTCATAGAAGCATAAAGAGAATTGTTAGAGACTCAATATGTTCTATACTCAAATCCCAATCTCAATTCAAATCAATCTCATAGAAGCATAAAGATAATTGTTAGAGACTCAATATGTTCTATACTCAAATCCTAATCTCAACTCAAATCAAATAAATCTCAACTCAGCTCAATATTATAGAAGCATAAAGAGAATTGTTAGAGACTCAATATGTTCTATACTCAAATCCAATTTCTTTTTGAAATCAATCTCAACTCAAATCAGAATATAGAATAGTTTGTTTCTAGGAAACTTGAACAACCACTTCACACATTCACTTGACTAGGCTCAATCAACTCCACTCAACCAATCACCACAAGGAACAACTCTTTCTCACAAACCCTAGTCCAAGCATGTATTACCCAACTCAAAATGTTTCCAACAATGCTCAACAACAAGTCTCACATAACAATGATACTCATGTTCTTCTCTAACTCAAGTTCAAGTTCATTGCACAACCAATGGGCTTCAACAACAATGCTTATAAAATAAGGTTTAATCATAATACACAATCCAAAAAACCTTGAAGCATTCACCAACCACTTTCGAAAAGGAAACCACAATCAATCCTTTTCACTCCAATGATATTTCAGAAATCAACCACCATAAACAAACAATAGGAGAATGTACCCATACCTTTTAGATGCCTTATGAGTTGTCCACTAAATCTGCCACACTCAACACTTTTCCTTTTTCAATCTCAACAAGGGTTAGAGATCATGAGTAATAACACAACAATGAAATAATGTCCAAATAACACCTTATTACTCCTACTTTATTTTAACATCCACCAAAGTTCCTTTTTAAATAAAACCCTTATTCAAAAATGACTTTTACTTAAATAACTTTGTCCAAAACCCTTATTTCTCCTAATAATCTCAAAATCACAATTAAAAATTTAATTCACAACATAAACAACCACCATAACCTTATTCCTAAGGTTATTCAACAACTCATCCAACAAAACATCTTTTCCCCTTATCACTCCACCTTAGGCAATCTAATTAAAATATCTAATTAAAAACTTTATACTTGCCTCGAGGGGAATCAAACCCCTGTCCTGTCCCAACGTGAACGCTCTAGCCGCGGCCAAGCTACCGCACGAGCTGTGAGCTCGTTGTGAAGAAGGATGCACCACTCGCTTCTTATTCTTCACGCATTCCACCTAACAAAAAGGAAATGCGCCTTGGGCGCCTCAACACAACCAAAATGACATTTGCGGGAATCGACCATGCAACCTTCCTGCCACCAATGTCTTTGCACAAACCAAGCTGCCACTAGGCCATGCTGCCCAACACATCTTGGGGAATGGTCTTTGATTGCCTTTAATTGTCGCTGCTTCACATACACAAAAAACAATACGAGCTCTTTCTCATAATTCATATGCACTTCGAAAGTCGAGCAAGGATGAAATAATCTTCAAACATTAATGGCATATATATATATATATATATATATTTGCCTTTCCTTAGGTTGGAAACGTCGGTGCTTTTGAACCTTCCTTTATGACGTCGTCGAATATTCTTTTTAACTTAATTTTAAAATTTTAATTTAAATTTTAAATAAATTAAAATTTAAACCAAATCTTTAAAATTAAATATCTCCATCACAAGGGCACCTTTTTCGATGAAACAAAAAACCAACTTGGGTTTTAAGAAAAATCCATATCAAATCTGCCATCCATGGTTTTAAATAAAACCTTTTATTTTTCCTACCTTGGTTTTCACAAAAACCCTTCCTTGCACTTTTCACAGAACATAGTACATGCCATCATGGATCCTTTTGACATCAAATATACTTTTGACCTCAATGATAATATTTTAGCTTAGGGACTCAAAATATCCAACAGTCTATGTGCTTTCCTCCTGCAGGTATTAGTTTTGAATTGCAACAAAAGAGTAGACATTACAGATTAAGGAGGTCCAAGAAAGAGGTCTCATTTAAGATTTAATATTGTTGACATTAAATATTTATGAGACCCACGTAGTAGGTCCCCATAGAATATTGAAGATTGAAGATATAGAATGACTAAGAAAATGTCCTATTGTAGACTTGAGGAGCATTAGATTTTGGAGATCCAAGAAAGAGATCTCATTGTAGAATTTCCATAGTTGGAAGATTAGAGAAACCAAGGAAAGGTCTCATTGATGTTTTGAGAAAAAGAATTGAAGAGTTGTAGAATTAGAAGACCCAAAGGAAAGAGGTCTCAAGAGAATTAGTAGAATAAGAAGAAGGCTAGAAAAAACCTCATTGTAAAATTAAATAAGTGGCCATTGGAGGAGATTTGAAGATAGCTAGAGGAAGAAGATTGCAAGCAAGAAGAATGTTATGATAAGAAATATTTGGGATAATTTTCATCATCCGACAACAAGCCCAAAAGGAAGAAAATTTTGGCAATAAGGTTGCCAAATTTTGGATTTTTAAAGATCTCAAGACATTCAGATTATTGAGGAAGAAGACGATGAAAGATATCGTATTTGAAGTTAGAATTCTATAAAAATATTGAAGGAGAAATAAATATTTAAGAGACCACAATTGTGATAAGTTTAGGATAGCCATAATTTTTTTTAAGGCTGATTTGAAAAGAAGAAGGTTGCTGATTTTTGAGGTAGAAATTGAAAAGAAGAATGTATAGAGTTGTTATTTGGAGGAGATTTGGGTAGATTTTGTAGTGCCCTTAAACAATAAATTTAAGAAAGACTTGACAGTAAAAGAAGGTAAAATTTTAGATAATTACAAGGCGGTTTTGGACAACAAAACAAATGAGGAATTGACTACAAAATTATAGAATTTTGGACAGCATTTGGGGAGCACTAGTCACTGCAAGTTTCAGGGTTCAAGAGAACAAATTTGGAGGAAATTTGAAACCACAAAAATAAGATTTGTGGACAGCATTAGAAGGAGAAGAAAGAGTTGCATTTTTTGAGAACTTCGAGGTAGATTTGAGAGTGTTTTTGTGCAGCAAGTAAGTTGGCATTTGGGTAGCAATTAGAACTACAAAATTGATAAGTTTAGAGCAGAAAAGTGAAAGGATGTGAAGCAAAAACATTTACAAGATCAAGATAGCAAAGGGTGAATCAAATCACTAAGAAAATTAGCTACAAAAGGAGATAAAAAAGGTATGTGATATTGGTGCTACATAAGTTTATTATTTGAGCATTAAAATCAGTTTTACATTAAGTATTTGAGAGCACCATATTAGCTTTATTAAATTCTGAAAAAGGAAGTTGAAACAGAGTCTTGAAGCAAAAAACGTTGGTAGCATTTGAGTCCTAAAATCTACAAAAGTAAAACAACAAATATCTAAGTTAAATCTTACTTGGAAAAGGAGAAATAAGGAGGAAATAATATTAGTATTAAATGTTGTATTTCTAAGCTCATGAAAGTGTAGATTTATTAGTGTAAAAAGGAACTAAATAAGGATATTTTTCTCTAAGTAAATAGAATACCAAATAGAAAAAATCTTAGAGTGTCTAAAGACACTAAGGAAACCACCATGCAATAAAATGAGGCAACGATTTGAAGTAGTAAAAGCACCACCAAGTTGGAAGAGCCACCATAGGTTAAGGAAGAGCCACCACCACTTAAGGAAGAGTCGCCACAGTTTAAATAAGAGCCACTATTGCTCAAGGAAGAGAAATCACCAATCAAGGAAGAGCCACAACTAGAAAAGTAAAAGAAATCCACCAATCCGAAGGTCCAATTCCATAGCTTCACCTCGAGGAGCTCAATTGAATGTAACCGATATGTTTATGCAAAATATAGTAACATAAAGGAGATAGAGCATTGAAGAATTAGGGCAAACACCAAGCATCAAATATTGGAGGAAGCATTTCATGCAAAAAATAGTGAAGGGACGTGTGTGGAGAAGACAAAGCATTGGAAAGGATGAGCTAGAGCAAATTCCAAGTGTTAGGATAGCACCAAATATAAAGGAGATGTTTGAATCTTTGATGGAGGCAAGACACTTGTAAAGTGTAACGTCCACCGTGTCATTAGTTCACCAAAATGGGTAGAGTTATGTTATAAGGGCCTGAGGAGAATAAGGGAAACAAATTTGAAGTGAGAAGAGATTAAGTGCCATGTGGCATGTGAGAAGGGGAAGGTCAACAACATTGAAGCAAGTCAAACATTCTTAGTAGAAATGTTAATGCATATTTCAAAGTGCCAAAGATAGCATAGCATAAAGTTGATTTCATATAATACCAAAAAAATGTGGGAGTGCAAGGAAGAGTATTAATTGAAGTCTAAGTGCAAGTAGGAGGAGTTACTCCATTCAACTCATGCAAGAGAGCCATTCAAGATATGTACAACAAAGGAGTTGACTGAAAATAGGTCTGCATTTCAATTACAAACAACAAGGATAACGTATTATTTAGAGCACCTTTATAAGGTTGAAATTTAGTTGACCAATCAAAGAGGAGAGAGAAAGTGATCTTTCGAAGGTAAGACAAAGTACAACAAGATCTTCATACATACAACATAGAAGGAGGAGTGCCAATAAGGAGGTGGTCAAACATTATTGACCAAGAGAATTTACACATTCAAGACTAAAGGTAATTCATTCCATTTAAATTTTTTTATATGCTCAAGATAGGAGGTATAAGGTTACATAAAGTTATTATTTTCTAAGGTTATAGTGAAACTATTTATTTTGGAGAGATAATAATTTGAATTAATATTTGAAACCTTAGAAACCTAATTATTACTATTTGAAAGTTTATGAAGATTTGAAATTTGGTTTGAAGAATTAAAAGAAGTTATTTGAAGTTTTATAATTTTATTATCTAAGTTTACAAAAAAAATTGAAATATTTGCAATTTGATAAAATTGAAAAGTAAGGTTTAAAATCTGCAAATATCTTTTTATGGAATTTCTAAATTTTTAAATTTGGAGTTATAATGAATTCAACACCAACATAAGATAGAGAAATTTAGAATTAAAAGAAATTATATTTTTGAGATTAGGGAGATAAAAGGTTGTCAACTTTAAGATTAACAATTCAAAAAATTTTCTTAGTCTATCACCCAAAACTAAGGTGAAATAAAAGTAGAGATTTTTAAATTGCATTCAAAATTATCTTTAGCTTACTACTCAAACATTAGGGAGATATAAGGAAGTCTACAAAGGTTAATCATGACAACACATAAATTTTTCCTTTCAAAATCTCAACTACTTAAGGGTCCTAATTACACTTCATGTAAAACAAAGTGAGATCAATATTGATAGTAGAAAAGCTTTGGGATATAGTTAAAGGAGCAAAAAATAAACCTACTAAAGATGCTAGGAAAATTCAAAAGTATGAAAAAGATGAAGTAAAAGCAATCATGATAATAACATTTGCAATTATAGATGATATACAACCATATATTAGTTTAGCATTAATTTCTACAGAAGCTTGGAATACTCTATCCAAGATATTTGAAGGAAATAATAAAGCTACCATCTTGAATCTTCAAACTCGATTACATTCTCTAAAAGTTAATAGCGGTGAAAGTATAGAATTATTTCTAAGAAAAATGGCTGATATAAAGGAAAGTTATTAACCTTAGGAGAGAAGGTAGAAGATAAATTTATTGTTCAAGTACTTCTAAGAGCACTTCCTGAAAGTTACAAGCATCTAGTTACATATAAAATTTGAGTAAAGATACATCATTTGATGAGTTGTTCAATATACTACAAGAATATGAAGTAGAGAATTTATTCAAAGATGAAATGACTAACAATGCCTTAGTCTCAAAATATAGTGCACAAGGAAATATTGTTTTATTCTCAAGAGGTAGATCAAAATGAAATAATATATTTTCAAGTATGTAGAAAGAGAGGACATAGTACAATTTATTGTAGATTTAATCCAAATAATCAGTATCAAAGGAATTGAACAAATTTTGGGGATCAAACAAATAGGCCATTTCAACCAAGACAATATTAGAATCATTGTAGTCCACACCAAAAACTATCTTTGCGTCAGAATCAATATAGTCAACCTCAATTACAATATAGAGAAGGGAAACAAAAGGGACACTTAGCTCAAGAGATTCAAGAAATTCAAGAACTAGAAGAATCTACAAAAGAACATGAAGTTAAAGCACTTTCAACAAATATAGTATTTTATAAAGATACTAATTATTTACTTGATCAAGATATGAACAAAGAACATGATTAAGAAAGTAGAGAAGAAGAGCACAAGATTCAGATCAGAGATAAAGATCCTTATTGAAGACTAAAGTCTTCAATAACCAAATAATGTAATATAGGGGGTGTTAGAATATATTAAGTTATTTGGTACATGCTAATGTACCACCTTGGGTACATATTTAAATTAAGAGAGTGTTCTAGATTAGAGTGTGAGTATTTATTCTATGCAATGTAATAAATGCACAAGTGTGCAAAGTATTTTGGTAATGCAAATGTGCATAATAGTCCATGTGCACATGAGTCCATGGAATAAGAAGATGAAGTCTCTAGGAAAGTGAATGTCAAGGGTGCACCATATGAAGAGTCACATTCCATTATATATGTATCTATGTGTGTGTGTACAAGATACATGTATTGTTGTATGAGAGTGTTTGTAAGTATGGGTACTTGAGATCTTTATTCAATGGAGATACAATTTTTGTGAGCATTTGTTAATGGTAATTCTATGAGTTATTGTTGAAGTTATTTATGATTTTTATACATTTAGAATTTTGTCATTATTTAATATTTCATATTGCAACTTTATGTTAGATCTTGTGGTTATTTTATCTTTAGTATTTAGCTTCAAAGGCTAACAACTAACCTATGCCTACGAACTAACAAATCAAGATGTGTGATGCCCTCATAATACCTCCCCACTCAAGAAGCATTGGACTCCAATGCTTTTACAATGAGTAGAAGGGTGAGTCACCAAGCACTGCATACACATATCATATCCAATATAAAGAATATCAAGAAAGCCTCAGGATTTCAGTGTAGAGAAACATCGAGAAACAACTCACTTGCTAAGTAGTGGATAATGACAAGGAGCAATCACCTGCTGTAAAAATTTTGGGGTTTTTTGAATATTTAGAACCTATGGAGGTGACGTTGAAGGAGGTCGTTGAAGTGCACGAGGTGGAACAACAGGAGGAGCAATAGGAGGAGGTACAAATGGAGGAGGAATAGCCTCCTTAGTAGTGAAAGCACGAATGTCCTTAGACCAAGAGACTAAGACAATCCTTGGTGAAGATATCAAGAATTGGGCTTGTGGAAGATTACGAATAAGAAAGGTCTTATTCTTATGATGCATAGTATAGGTTTTGTGAAAAACATCATATGTAGCCCACCTATCATATTGATAGGATTGGCCTAGAATCATGCCATAGTAGTCCATGGTAGTCACGTCACAAGTGACTCAATCCACATAGTGTGGACCAAAGGCAAAAGACACAATACAATGTTCTATGATTGTAATGGCTGAATCCTCATCCTTCCATCCAAGTGAATATGCGGAAGAATGGGGTTCAATAGGAAATTTAAGCTGACCGACTATGAATTTAGCAATAAGATTGGTTATGATCCGTTGTTGAAAATACAAGTTATAGAATAATTGTGTAGAAGATGTCCTCTTGTAACAAACAGATTGTCACAGTGGTGTTTGTGGTGCATGAGGATCACATGGTTGAGTTGATCCTAAATTTCTTCATAATCCCTAGCCTCACTTCCAACCTCAAGGGGCCCATCTTGTGGTGCCTCATTTACAAGTAAATTATTCTTCTTTATAAAGTATTCAAACCTAATATGTTCTCATATATTACAATGATTACAAAACATTTTACCATTAAAAGAAGAGGAAGAAGAAGGAGAAGAATATGTTGTAACCAAATGAAAGGTAAGATAAATGATTTGATAAATTAAATCATGCATTAACATTATAGCAATGAAGCTATAGTTTAAATAGGATACAAAATAGCATATAAAATTGTATTGCTATCATCATGCTAACAAACGCGCCATAGGAGGTAGAGCGTTTGGTTTAGGATTCTTAACCTAGGATATTTAGGAAGTTACCATTAGATATTTAAGACAGTAAATATCTACATGGTAATAAGTAGAAAAGTATATGTAATAATCTACCTATGTAGTATAATGCAATATACTACCTATTTTACCCTAACATCCCCCCTTTATTACATTACTTTGATATACAAAGTGTACTTCGAAACAACTCAAATTTGACATGTCCAAGTGCCTTTGTGAAGATATCTGCAACCTGTTCATCAGTGGGAATGTGTTGGAGCTTGATTTTGTGTTTAGGAACTTCATCACGGATGAAATGACAATGTGTGTCAATATGCTTTGTACGTTCATGGTGAACTGGATTCTTCACTAAGTTCAAAACACCCTGGTTGTCACAAAATAGATGAATCAAAAGTTTCTTTGGTAGACCCATAGTTGCCAAGATGCGACTTAACCATATCGCTTCGCACATAGCTCCACGTGCAGCACGATATTCTACCTCTGTTGAAGATAAAGCAACCACCTGTTGCTTTTTGCTATGCCAAGAGACAGGTCCAGATCCTAGATGAAAGACATATCCAGAAGTTGACTTTCGGTCATCTATAGATCCAACATAGTCAGAGTCCGTGAAACCCTGTAAGAAGAATGAGTCATTCTTCTTGTACTCTAAACCATACTCTACACTACCATGGATGTAGTGGAGAACACGCTTTGCTGCTTTCCAGTGAGAAACCTTTGGTTCTTGCATGAACCGAGAAAGATAGTTTACAACAAAAGTGATGTCTGGTCTAGTATTGGTCAGATAAATGAGGCTCCCAATCATTTATCGATAAAGTGTGCCATCTACCTATGGTGAGTCATCATACCATGATAACTGAAGCCCTGATTCCATCGATGTTGCTTTGGGCTTGCAATCAGTCATACAATATTTTTCTACTAAAGTCTTGGCATACTTCTTTTGAGTCACCCTAAGATGATTCTTCTTTGTTCTATCTCAAGGCCAAGACAGTAGTGGAGAAGTCCCAAATCTATCATATCAAATGACTCTTTCAAGTCATCCTTCATGGCGCTAATCAATTTCTCTGAATTGCCGGTTATGATCAGATCATCTACATATAATACAAGAATCACTATTTCAGAACCTGTGTTCTTAATATAGAGATTTGCATCTGACGGACTTCTCCTAAAACCATGTTGCATTAGGTGATTGTCCATTTTGATGTACCATGCTCTTGGGGCTTGTTTCAGCCCGTATAATGATTTGACCAGTTTGCAAACTTGTTGCTCATGGCCTTCCTCAGTAAATCCTTGAGGTTGAGACATGTATACCTCTTATTTTAAATCACCATTTAGAAAGGCACTTTTTACATCCATTTGATGTAATTTCCATCCGAATTGTGTTGCCATAGCACAAAGAACACGAATGGTGGTCATCCTTGCAGTGGGTGCAAAGGTTTCCTCATAATCAATGCCCTCCTTTTGAGCATAGCCCTTTGCCACAAGATGGGCCTTATGCTTATCAATGGTACCATCTGCCTTATATTTGACTTTGTAAACCCATTTGCAGCCAATGGGCTTCTTTCCTTTAGGCAAATCGACCAGCTTCCATGTTTTGTTTTTGATGAGGGATTTATGTTCAGCATCCATAGCTGCCTTCCACTGGGGCTGACTAAGTGCTTCATCAACTGTAGAGGGTTCATTTTCATCATATGAAGACATATAAAGCCTCTCTCATCAACTTCCATATCTTCTCCACTTTCTATCTCTCTGTCAACAGAAAGCTCTTGAAAATATTCATAAATATCATCAATCAAAGTGGATGCTTCTGCCTTTTTCTTTCGAGACATGCTGCGAGTGCGAGGATGATTGAGAGTGATATCTGGAGGTGAGGTGAGTTTGGAATCTCTCACCATACTAGTATACCATTTTGGAGGCTTTTTTTGTTGTGGAGGAGTCTATTTTTGTGGCTCCTCATCTTCCAGGTATACTGATGTAGTGTTAGGTGTGAAAGCCTCATCGAACACCACATCTCTACTGATGTGTATTTTCTTGGTGAATGGATCTATCAACCGATAGCCTTTTGAAAAGTCATCATATCCAAGAAAAATGCACTACAGGGTCTTCTCATCTAATTTCTTTCTTTTCTCCTTAGGTATATGCATGAATGCCTTACACCCAAAAACACGTAGATGAGATATGGAGGGTTTCCTTCCACTCCATGCTTCCTGAGGAGTCATACCTTTAAGAGCCCTTGTGGGTGCCCTATTTAAAATATATACTGCAGTTGTCACAACTTCAGCCCAGTACTTTTGCTCAAGGTTTGCTCCCTTAAGCATACATCATACCATTTCCATAATGGAACGATTTCTTCTCTCAGCAACTCCATTTGACTGAGGAGAATAGGTTGTTGTTAACTACCTTTTTATCCCATGTGTCTTTAGAAATGAAGAAAATTCGTTTGATGTGTATTCCCCCCTCGATCTGAATGGAGGGTCTTTATAAAGCATCCTGATTCTTTCTCAACAAGTTTCTTGAATTGCTGAAAATAGTCAAATGCTTCAGACTTCAACTGCAAGAAGAAGACCCACATTTTTCGTGAGTGATCATCAACAAACAATTGAAAATACCATTTTCCTCCACAACTGTTAGGCATAGGACCACACAAATCTGTGTGCACTAACTCCAAAGGTGCCTTAGCTCTAGAAGAGCTAGGTTCAAAAGGTACTCTGTGTTGCTTTCCTGCCAAGCAATCTGAGCACACTGGCAAAGTAGATGAAAGGTTAGGAAGTCCTTTCACCATTTGATATTTACTTAGTTCAAGTAAATACCCTGAACTTAGATGCCCAAATCTCTTATGCCATAGAGAAGTGGCCTCTTTTGTGGTTACCGCCATGGCAACATGCGGTGAGGAAATTGCATCTAAAGTGAACAAGTCATGCTTGTAAGAACCCGTTGCTATGTGTTTGCCTCTCTGGGTGATATAACAATGTTTCTTTCCTTGCTCAATTTTGAAGTTGACAGTCATGTTTTTATCCAAAATTTGTGGAACTGACAAAATATTGTTTGCCAATCCTGGTACATAAAGAACATTTTGAATCTGACATTTTTTGTCTAGAAGGGAAATAGAAACACTGCCTTCTCCCTAGACACGATAGGTCTTATCATCAACAATGGTTACTGGTTTGCCTTCTCTTGCCTCAAATATCTCAAACCAAGACTTATCGCCAGTCATATGCTTGCTAGCGCCTGAATCTATGTACCACACTATATCCTTTTGAGGGGATGTTGTATGAGTCATGAGCACCTTGTGTGCTCATTCAGAGTCTGAACCAGAATCTTCTTCAGCAACAATATTTCCTTGTTGTTGCTTGTTCTTGTTCTGTGGTTTGCCTTTGCCCTTCTTCTGACCTTGATCATTGGGTTGTTTGTTCTTAAACCAACATCTCTTGGTTTCATGAGTGTCCTTATCACAAATTTTGCAATAATGCTTCTTCTTTTGAGTCTCTTTGCCTTTGCCTTTAGAATATGAAGACCCCTTCTGTTGATTCCCCTTTTTCTTTCCACCTTGTCTGTTTGAGAAGAGTGCATTGTTAGATGCATCGTCTCTTTGGAGCTGATTTGCTTCCTCAGTTTGAAGCATGTTTACCAACTCTACAAAGGTCACTGTCCTGCCAGAGACTTGAAGGGAAGTGATCAACATTCTATAGGAGTCTGGAAGAGCCCTCAATATGACCGAAGTCAAGACTTTGTCTTCCACCTTTTCTCCTAAGGCTTGCATTTTTGTTTTTATTTCTGCCACTCTGTAGAGGAATAGCTCTACTATTTCTCCTGACTTCATTTGAAGAGTATGAAGTTGAGTTTGAAGGTTAAGAATCGTTGATTGATTCTTTCCTTCAAAAATGGTAGATAAGGCATCCCATGCCTCTTTACCATTTTTAGCTTCACTTATGTGAGGTTGGATGTCATCAGTAATAGCTAACAAGATCAACAAGGAAAGTCTTCTGTCCTTTTTATCCCATGTTGTTTGATCTGCTCCTAGGGATGTGGGTCTTGAATCAGTGCCTTCCACTATACCCCACATTTCCTCTACAGTTAAAATAGCTTTCATCTTGGTTTTCCAGGAAGAATAGTTTGAACCTTTAAGCAATTGATTATCATTCAGATATTTGTTTATCAGTGCCATTGTGAAGATTCAAAAAAGAATTTTTACCAAGATGACTTATCTTGCAATATACTCTCAAAAGAGTATTTGGAAGATTTTAATTTACTCTTATTGATATTTAATGGCACCTGCCTAAAAACCCTTGAATAAGGATGATTAGTTTGAGGAGTTTAAGCCAAACAAATAGAGTAAATTAGGGTGATTTATGGGTGAATATAAAAAATAAATAACTGGCTATGTAACCTGTGCAAGGCTTAGCACAAATTTTAGTGAAATTTAGGTTTTGGAGTGCTCTTTGATGTTATGACTTGTAATTGCAAAAAACAATGAAAGTTAGTGCAATAATCAATCAAAAGAGTGACCCAAATTTTTATCACTATAGGTGTCGGATGCAACCGAAAATGCACCTAATTTTTAGCCAATTTTACAAAAAGTGTCGAATGCAATCGAGAATGCACTTTTTGTTTACAATAATTTTTGCAAGAAAAAGATGTTTTGCAAAAAAATTTGATATTCAATCTTGCCCCCTTGTAGTTTTATTTTGCAGAAAGAAGAAACACAAATGGTGCTATTTATCCCCCCCTTGATTTTGCAAAAGAAACAAGGAAAATCCCCCCTTTGTTTTAGGAACCAGTCGACACATGACGTGTGGTAGGGTACCTAGGAATAGATATTTGGGGATATATTATTATATTGTATAAGGGTTGGCATGGGCCACACATAACCCAAGGTTGATTGTATTATAATATTATATTATATTTTAATATAATATAATATTAGTAGTAGGCTCTCCAAAGTAGAATAAGAATATGGATATATAAAGAAGAGATATTTGTCATTGTAGGGAGATTCATATCATTGAAGAAGAATCTTATGTAATCGTCGTGCCCACCGAAGTGGCCTCTCATCTTGGGAGATCTTGTGGAGTTATTCCTTCCTTAAGGATTATTATTGGTGTTGCCCTACCTTAAGGGTATTATCTATCTCTCTCTCATTTGTGGATTGTTATTGTGGATAATATATTGTGGATGAATGATTTGATATTTTTGCATATTGGTGAATGGTTCATGTTTAATAATAATAAAGTTTTGCAACAAGTGGTATCAGAGCAACGATTTTGGCAAAGTGGGGATTTTTGTGTGAAACCCTAGAATTAGGGCAATTTTTTTTGGAAAAACATCTCATCTTTCAGGAGCCATATCTCTGCGCAAGTTTATCCGATTCAAGCGATTCTTGGATCAGATTGTGAAGAATTTGAAGAGCTTTAAAATGAGTGGTCATATGATGGAATCCGAGCAGTATTGAGGGAGATACGACCTTTTGAAGTTAGTCATCTGAAACAAGGATAGTGACGAATTTCGCAGATTTTTTTGGAAAAACACCTCATCTTTCAGAAGCCATATCTTTGCGATAGTTAATCCGATTGAGGCGATTCTTGGATCAGATTGTGCAGAATTTGAAGAGCTTTAAAATGAGTGGTCATATGAAGGAATCCGAGCAGTATTGAGGGAGATACGACCTTTTGAAGTCAGCCATATGGAATAAGGAAAGTGACAAATTTTCAAGTCGCGAATTTTTCAAAAGACAATTTGTTTAGTTCGGGTAAGCAAATCAGTTGCACTTTATTTTGTTTGGAAGAAAAATTGCAGATGTAGTTGTCTTTGGGATTTTTAGCTTCAACTTGGTGGGAAGATATTTTTTTTCCATAAAACCCTAGTTTGCATTAGGGCATGATATTTATTATCAAAAAACCCTAGTTGCATTAGGGCATGAACAATGGAAATCCAACGTTTTTCTGGAGAAGATGATATTGATGCTCGAGAATGGTGGAAAAATTTTAGATCTCGATGTTGTAATGTCTCATGGGGGAAATCCTTCCTTGGTATATGTCTTAAAGGGAACGCTTCGTTTTGGTTGGATAAGTTTCGTAAAGAAAGGAATAATGAATACACTTGGGATGAAATAGAGCATGCATTCTTGAGTAAATGGGACCCATATTATGTAGATCACCTAAGGGATTTGATCGACGACTATGAAAAAGAAATAAAATTACTCAAGATGAAAGAGGAAAAGTTCAGGGAAGATAAAAAAGATGTCAGTATGCAGACAGAGGAAACCATACCTGTGGTGGAAGATAAATTAGAAAATGGACAAAGGAATTTGTTTAAATCTAAAAAGTCTATTATGCAGGTTCATGGAAGCATTCAAAAGGAACAAGTTATTATTTCCATTGACCCTGGTAGTAGATATAATTTTATTAATATTGCTTTGGCTAAGAAGTTGCAAGTTCAAGCAACAAAAATCAAGGACATACAACTAGAGGGTGAGAATGTTCAGATTTTTGAAGATTTAAAGATCACCATGGATAAATATGTTTTACATTCAGATTTCTATGCTATTGAGATGGATGATAAGGATATTGTTCTTGGTTATCCTTGGTTAGATTCTTTGGGTACTGTTAACATTAATGTGCAAAAGAAGTTTATGAAGTTATGGTACAGGAAAAAGAAGATAACATTACAGGATATTTCTCAACTTAAGGAGCAGGGATCCAAGGAAAATCAAGAAGTGATTGTAGAAGAACAAATTGAAGAACATGAAACAGAATCCAAGAAGGCGATAGCGGTCTAAAAAAGGGGGAAGATTACTAATTAAGTGGAAATAACATTGCAAGATATTTCTCACTTGAGGAGCAAGGATACAAGGAAAATCAAGAAGTGGTTGTAGAAGAACAAATTGAAGAACATGAAACAGAATCCAAGAAGGCGATAGCAGCAACAGAGTCCAAGGAATATTTGATAGAAGAGCACAAGGACACACCAAACAAAGAGAACATGAAAGAACAATGTGTAGAGGAATTTAAAATAATGGAGCCAAATGTTGAGAAGTCAAAGAAGGTAGAACATCAAGTAAAGGTTGCACCATATCGCCATCCACACCACCATGAGCGAAAACAATATTGGAGGCATGGTTCAAGGCAACAATATTATGGTTCTACATGTAATCAGCAGGGCACCAACTATGGCGGTGTTTGGCAAAGAAAGCATAGTGATCATGGTTTTAAGCATGGTTCATCAGCATCAAGGAACAAGTGGACCCATCATTCAAGTTATCAAAATACAGTAGCAGAAGCGTGGAGCCAACGAAGCATATTTGGATACTCAAGTAACAAAATGGCATACCAGCATCATCGAGTTTCACTTGGATGGATGGATGATCGAGATTGGTACCAATTGCTAACATTGCTTAGCAAATCATACTATCAAGTTTCTTCATATGTTTCGAGGACGAAACATTTGTAAGGAGGGTGGCATGGTAGGGTACCTAGGAATAGATATTTGGGGATATATTATTATATTGTATAAGGGTTGGCATGGGCCACACATAACCCAAGGTTGATTGTATTATAATATTATATTATATTTTAATATAATATAATATTAGTAGTAGGCTCTCCAAAGTAGAATAAGAATATGGATATATAAAGAAGAGATATTTGTCATTGTAAGGAGATTCATATCATTGAAGAAGAATCTTATGTAATCGTCGTGCCCACGAAGTGGCTCTCTCATCTTGGGAGATCTTGTGGAGTTATTCCTTCCTTAAGGATTATTATTGGTGTTGCCCTACCTTAAGGGTATTATCTATCTCTCTCTCATTTGTGGATTGTTATTGTGGATAATATATTGTGGATGAATGATTTGATATTTCTGCATATTGGTGAATGGTTCATGTTTAATAATAATAAAGTTCTGCAACAACGTGGTTTTCAAAGTGCCCTTTAGTATTCAATATTAAAAAATGGGAGGTGCTTTTGGATCAAATGGTTCTCTGATCCACATAGGACCATAGCTACAATCCAATCCCTTCCAAGGATCTGTGTAGAAATTGAATCTGGGCAAACTCTTGCGATGTCATCTAAGCATTCACCGAAAATTAGATCTTGTGGTTTATCGGCAGAATTCATTTCTTCTTCGAATGACTCGTAGATGATGAAGAGCTTTCTTGATCTAGGGCCTATTCTTCATGAGATGTTTAACTTTTGCTCTCCGATGAAAGGATTAGAAGAAAATATGGGAGCAAAGTTTTAAGGAAACTCTCAAAAATAAAATAATGCAACAAATTAGTGTATTGCTTTCTTGTCTATTTATCCCCTTGGAAGGAGAAAACTAAGAAAAACACATAATTTTGTAGTTGCAAGAAAAAAGAATAGGCCTAAGGTATATAATTTTTTTTTAATATATTAATTTAGTAAATTTCATTAATTAACTTAACAAAATAATACTTTAAGTTTAAAAAGCTACCTCTAGTTTAAAAAAATGATTTAGAAAACAATAAAATATTAAGAGATTTAATTAAAAAATACTAAAAAAAATAAAAAATACCTTATTATTATTATTTTTGATTAAAAAAATATATAAAAAATATCGTGATCCCATAGGGGTTTGATCTCTTGACCTCATGGGGGTCAAGCTTCTGTGTAACCGCTGTGCTATCAGGCTGATCCGATAGCTTAGGCGCGGCTACCACTATTTGCTTCGCACTTAAGCGCGAAGCAAAGTGCTTTTGAAGCGCTGTGGGACTAATTGTCCCACATCCCCCGCATGGGTGATAGGGAGCACTTTAAAAAAAAAAGCGCTCCATCTAACTGTTGACTGCATACGGGTAGTGTGCCACTATTTTTATTGAGCACATGGAGGCCCACGGGTGCGCCACTTGGCAGATTTGATCATTGCCACGTGTCGCATCCATTTGGTACCACGTGTTGCCCATAAAATGCCTTGGATCGATCACCACATGGACAATTCAAATCCAATTATCGCCAAGTGTCAGCTAGGAGCGGCCTCAAAATATGTGCCAATGCCACATCAACAGATCGGTCTTCGAGAATCATATCATCTAGCCTTGATAATCGTGCCATCTAGATCATCGCCTCTATTAGCTACCTCGGGTCGTGTGTCACCATGTAAGCAAGGTCTAATCAGCTCTACCTTGGGATACATGTAGGGTATAGTTGGCTTTTGCCTCGGGATGCATGTAGGGTCTAGTTGGCTTCTACCTTGGGATGCATGTAGGGTCCAATCAACTTCCACTTGGGGATACATGCAGGATCCAGTTAGCTCTACCTCGGGATGCATGTAGGGTCTAGTTGCAACTTCACCTTAGGATGCGCGCTCAACCTGCTCTGATATCAATGTAATCAAATGAAAGGTAAGAGAAATGATTTGACAAATTAAATCATGTATTAACATTATAACAATGAAGCTATAGTTTAAATAGGATACAAAATAGCATATAAAACTGTATTGCTATCATCATGCTAACAAACGCGTCATAGGAGGTAAAGCGTTTGGTTTAGGATTCTTAACCTAGGATATTTAGGAAGTTACCATTAGATATTTAAGACAATAAATATCTACATGGTAATTGTTGACAATCTTGTCACATTTCTTAAGGGGTAGAAAAAGAAAACAAATTTTGTATAGTGTTGTGTAAAGTTTTGCTTTGTTGTTTTTTATTTTGAAAAGTTGCAGCAATTTTGGCTTCCAATGCCACCCCTTTGTATATAAAGTAGAAAAGAAAGAACTTCGCTGCCGAACAAGCTAGAGAAAAGAGCTTCGCCGAAGGAAAATGAAAAGAGCTTCGCACCCGAAGCATTTCCAGCACTACTTCGGGTAAAAGTTTTGCGAAGTAGTTTTCGTCGAAGTAAAATAGAAGGAAAAGAGAATGAAACTACTTCACGCCCGAAGCATTTCCAGCAGCTACTTCGGGAAAAATTGAGCGAAGCGGCGTTCAGAAGAAAAGAGAGCTTCGCACCCGAAGCATTCTCAACATTCGGGTTTTTTCCGTGCTTGCGCGTCTTTCTGGCGAAAGTTGAGGGGGCGTTCAGGAAAGGTCCGAAGCATTTCAAATTGCTTCGGGTAGGGTTTTTTGTGAAGTAGTATTGCCGAAGAAGAATACAAAAGCAGCGTTCGAAAGAACAACTTCGCCGAAAAGCAAAGGCAAGAAATCTACTTCGGGCCCGAAGCATTTTTAGAAGCTACTTCGGGTAAGATTTCTGCGAAGCGGTGTGCCGAAGAGAAATACAAAGAAAAGGAATGAAACTACTTCGCACCCGAAGCATTTCCAGCATTGCTTCGGGAAGGGTTTTTTGCGAAGCGGAACTCAAGGAGCATTGAAAGTACTTCGCCATAAAGTTGCCGAAGTACTCACTTCGGGCCCCTCCATCAGCGAACCATTTTTACTTCGCCAAAAGCTCATTGCGAAGCATTTGCTTTGGCTAATTTTGTGCGAAGTACTTCTGCCCGAAGTGAAAGGATGCAATGTCTTTTGAAGACAATTGCTTCGGCCGAAATCTTCCCGAACCACAGTTTTGAAAGAGGATCACAGCGAAGCATTTCTCGAGGGCGTCAACGAAGTAATTTAGTCAGCAAAGTGGCAAAGACGAAGAGGCCCATTTTGTGAAGTGAATATGCTTCGGCACTCCCCACCCCGAAGCAGTTTTGCGAAGCTCAATTTTGTGAAGTACAAACCAAAGAGGAGTTTTTGCTTCGGCCCAGAACCATTGCGAAGCGAAGTTGTGAATGAAAACTTAGCGAAGCGCTTCACGGGCACGCGTTCCAAGCTGGGTATTTTCTCGAGGTGATCAAGTGCCTCATAAATGCAATTTTTCGTGCCCGGTAAGCTCGTTGCTCATTTTTGGCAATCAAAAATGAAGTATCAAGCCATGATGGAGAGCCCGGCGAGCATGGCGGCCACTCGAGCACCGCACCCGAAGACCAAGGACGTCCAGACGGCTCATCAATGCACCTTTCCATGGTTGACCCGGTTGCAGTTGCCAGTTTTGGTAACAGATTTGAAAGCTCGATCATGAGAGCCTCGGGGAGCCAAATTCTCAGGGCTCGAGGGCGTACTCTTCTTTGCTATGTAATTATGACTCAGAGGCCCGGGTCCTCTATAAAAACCTAGGCATTGTAATAGAAAATGGGGGGAACTATCTGCTAGAAAGCTGCTGTAACTTGATGTCCTACGATTAATACTAAAAAGCTTTGAGCTCAATTCTTCTCTTTTATGCTGCCTTCTGTGCTTGATTCTTTTGTCTTTCTTCGTTTGTATACCGAGATGCTGAACCCTGCGTCCGGTGTGTGATCGGGGACTGTACCCTGAAACTCGTTCTGAAGGATACATAGGAGTTGAAAAACATTGTATTGGCTTTCTTTTATGCTGCCTTCTATGCTTGATTCTTTTGTCTTTCTTCGTTTGTATATTGGATGTTGAACTCTGCGTCTGGTGTGCGATCGGGGAAGGTACCCTGAAACTCGCTTGAAGGATACATAGGAAAATTGATATTGCATTTCTTTCATTTATCCTTGGTGTTCCTTGCTTCTATTCAAGTTGCTAGTTAGTGATCGTGCTTCCTGTTCTCTCCCACCTTAAATCACCAATCCTAACCTTTTTATTTTTCTCTAACCCTAACTCCTTTTATCTCTTTCCTGCACCCTTATCTTCAAACACCCAAGTAGTTTAGCATAGGAGCCGACCTTTCTCCGGAGATTGGCATGAGGGGCATCTCTTCCCTTCGGCCTTTCAATGTTGGTCCAGGTCTAGGGCGCATACACTCACTCAAAATCCTTTCCTAGGCAGATTTGATGACCAACAGTTTTGGCACGCCCGATGGGACCGACTGTGTCTGTCTCAGTAAGATCCATAACCAGTCAAGGTCCCATATTTTAAATCTCAAACCCGTCTTCACCGGGGCCAATAGTGCTAACCAGTTCTCGGTGTGACCCGGTCAGTCTCACCTGACTAGTGGTAGTGAGGACCGATGCCCTCATTACTGAAAGACTCTTAGCATCTGGCGACTCTGTTTACCCAAGAATATTTAAGTCGTAAAGACCAGTACCAAAAGTCTGTGCCTTCATGCAAACAAGATGGAGAGTTAAGAATAGAGGAGAGGAAACCGAGTTCTTTGAGCTAGATATTGACGCCTTTGGGGAGCAATCAAGGTTGGTCACCCCCGAGTCACTGTTACAAGGAACATCCTCTATTGGCAGACAAGGCTCAACTTCTGATAGTACAACATCTAGTTTTCCTCCCAATCCTCCCAACTCTCCGAAGCGTCCTAGTCCCTCCATTCCTATTAGTTGTCCTATTAGCAATCAAGGGGGAGCTTCGAGAATTCCTGTTTCTCAAAATCCAGGAGCAAGTATGGCACAAAGCAACAACAACAACAACAAATGCAGTAGCCACAACCACCCAGGTTGTGCCCAGCATGGGATTCTTTGTCACCACTGAATCTAGCAGGACAAGGGCAAGTGTCGCCTGCTGCCATAAAGAAGATCCCAACGTTCGATGGAACTAGGAAGACTGCTCTAGAGCATATCCAGGACATAATATCTCTGGCGGCGATCCATGACATTATAGAAGAACAAATTATGGTAAAGCTTCTGGTTCTTTCCTTGAGAGGAAAACTCCTCTACTGGTATAGATCTCTACCACCCGGTAGTATTACAGGATGGGACCAGTTAGCTGGGAAAATGATGGGAAACTTCAATGAGTCTTCCGATCCTACTTCTCTCCTACACTAGTTCACTTCGATCAAGAGACATCCACAAGAAGAGATCATAGATTTCAATGTTAGGTTCGCTCGAACCTGGCAAAGAGTGCCAGTTGGACTTCGGCCAACCGACAAGGCTGCAACACTCTATTTCCTTCGGGCTTTCAATCTCGATATCAGTCTCATGGTAAGATATTCTAACGTTAATACTTTTCTCGAGTTGTATGAGTTAGCCAAGAGGGCAGAAATGGATTTGATAGCTATGGGCAAGCTTCCCCAAAGGATGTCGACGCCCATACTTCTTGAATTCCTTCAATTCCAGTATGCAAGCGCAGCCACTTCGCAAATCTCTACAACCCCAGCACTCCCGATTTCATCTTGGAACCCGAATCCTATCGTGTCTCAAATCACCGCTCCACAAATCCACTTCCCTACATTTTCAACTCCATAGCCCACTGTCTCTTCGGCATTTCCTGTACTTCCAGCACCACCTCAACACCCCGCCCTTCCTCCAATACCGACGATGGCTCCATTACCACTCGCTCCGAAAGCCGATGATATACAAACCAAAATTCTGTAGGAGATGCAGTCTCTGAACTCTACAGTTCAGATGTTGTCCAATGACATGACCATTGTGAAGAAGAAGCAAGCGCAATAGGAGTTCCTACCTAGAAGATCTTATCCTACACCTGCGCTTACCAAGGACCAAGCAGTCCAGCAAGGGAAGGCTTCGACGAGAAATGCTACGATTGATGAAGCTCCAAGCACTTTCGATTATGTATATTGGTGCTCTACGTGCAATGATCCGCATGAAGAGAATACCTACACCCTGCACCAACACTATGTACAAACACTGGCAAATAGTAGTCATAGCGGTCAAGTCAACGTCATTAGGCAGATGAGTCAGAACCTGACAATTGGCGAGGAGGAGCCGGTTGCAGTACTTACCCAAGGAGGAAAGAAGGCAATAGAAGTAGATGCTACTCAGCTGGCTCCTTCAAAAGAGCAAGTTCGACCCGAGAAAGGACAATCATCTACTTCGGCCTCGAGCGAAGCTCCTCCACCTGCACCGATCAAAGAAAAGGCTCAAAAGGCCTCTACCGAGCCACCTCAGGTAGAAACTAAGGAACAGGCAAAGGAAAAGCTCAAGTTTCCTTCACTGACTAAGCGACAAAGAGTTGAAGCTACAGAGCAGTATCGCACCAGATATGAACCTAGAAAGGAGCCCGAAGCACTCAAATCCCTGGCGTACAACATTGTAGAGGAGTTGAAGAAGATTCCGGCCAAGATCAGCCTGTACGATGCACTGCAACTACCTGGACAAGTGGACCTGCTGCAAGAATCATTGAAGACAATTAAAGCAAAAAAGGCGGCACCGCTTGCTCTTGTGCAGACCTTATCCACATCCATCATGGGGAAGAATAGACCACCTCCATTCTACCTGTCTCTACAAATGGAAGGGTATATTGTGCATAATTGCATGATCGACTCTGGGGCCGCTACAACAGTAATGCCGAGAGCAGTCTACGAAGAAATAGGGATGGAATATACGCGAAGCAGCCAAGGTGTACTCCAGTTGGATGGTACTCTAGTGAAGACTATAGGGGTGATCAAGGACATTCCTATCCGACTACATAAGATGCCTCAGATCACAGTCATACAAGAGGTGGTGGTAGTCGACTTGGAGCCATATTTTAGTATGTGCTTGTCAAGGGAATTCATGGCAAAGCTAGGTGGATATCTGTCTATGGATTACTCTCATCTGGAGATTCCATTCAAAGGAAAGAAGGTGAAGATCTACAATGAAAAGCCTTCTTCCTTTCTTGTGTAGAAGATGTCCGAGGAAGAAAGTAGCGAACCAGTGAATGCAATGGTGGAGGAGATAGAGCAGGTAGACCTGGTCGAGGAATCTCTTGCGCAATTAAGTTATGAAGATGAGTTTTCATTGGCAGACTTCAATGCCATGGTGGAGACCGAGATAGGATGTTATGCGATCGCCAAGCCTAAAAAACACTCCCAACCAGGGAATAGAACAAGTGCCCAGGAAGAACTATGGAAGTTGTTCTTCGATGGCGCCCGATGTAAAAATGGTGCTGGGGCAGGGATTCTTCTAATTTCACCCTTCGAAGAGCAAAAGGAATATTGCTACCGGTTGACATGGAGCTGCACTAACAATGCAATAGAATATGAAGCATTGTGCCTAGGACTCAAGAAAGTTGATAAGTTAGGCATAAAGCATCTCCAAATCTTCGAAGATTCTGAACTGGTTTGCAACTAGGTCACAAATAAGTGTACTTCAAAGAAGCATTATCTAAAATCATACCGCAATAGGGTATGGGACCTGTTCGACCAGTTCGAATCTCTCAATCTATAGTCAATTCCATGAGAAAAGAACCGACATGCCGATGTTCTGGCATCCATCGCAGCCAAGTACTCTCCAGCAGAAGACATGGTGCACAAGCCCAAAGCTGTGAGGATGATCTACAGACCCTCTGTCCCAGACAAAGATCTGCATTGGCAAGTGTTTGACAATGATGAGCAGATTGTAAATTTCATGATCCAAGAAGCCGCCACAGTCGAAGACCGAAGCTCTGATGAAGGAGAATATGAAGGGCTGATTCAATTGAAGAATAACCATGTTCCCAAGGGACTAATCACCCTTGAAAGCCTCTTTGATCGGAATGACCGAGCTCTCTCTCACATGATCAAAGTCAATGAAAAGCAGTATCAGGATTTAGAGCTTGAACCTGGAAAAGCAATAAAGGTTGGAACCGACTGCACTTCAGAGGAGATAGGACAGATACAGAATCTGTGCAGAAAGTTTTTTGACATAATTGCTTGGTCTTATCAAGATCTCAGGGGATACAATCGGCAGTTGGTTCAACACACAATCGAATTGCAGGAGGGGGTCAAACCCTTCCGACAAAAGCAAAGACCGGTTAATCCCAAGATCGAGGTCCTAATGAAGGCCGAACTCCTGAAGATGCTCGAGGCAAAGATCATATATCCCATCAAGCACTCTTCATGGGTAGCGAACCTGGTCCCGGTCAGAAAAAAGAATGGAGATATAAGGTTATGCGTGGACTTTCGCAACCTAAACCAGGCGTCCCTCAAGGACCACTATCCTCTCCCACAAATCGATCAAATCTTGCACTCAGTGGCTGGAGCTCAACGCTTCTCTCTGCTCGATGGTTTTTCTGGATACAATCAGATCTGGGTCAGGGACGAAGACCAGCACAAAACAACATTCACCACCAAGTGGGGAACATTTGCTTACCAACGAATGCCATTCGGCCTATCGAATGCTGGTGCCACTTTCCAGAGAGCAATGGATCTTGCTTTTGGCGAGCTTCTAAATAAGGTTATCGTCATCTATCTGGATGACATGACCATTTTCTCCCGAAGAAGGGAAGATCACCCCACACATATACAACAAGTTTTCAAAAAATGTCGAGAGTTCGGCATCTCGATCAATCCAAAGAAGTCCATATTCGCAGTCAGCGAAGGGAAGTTGTTGGGACATGCGATATCAGAGAAGGGCCTCATTGTAGATCCTGATAGAGTCGAGGCTCTAATGAAGCTCCCACTTCCCACAGACAAGAAAGGACTTCAATATTTCTTCGGCCAGATTAACTTCGTGAGGAAGTTCGTCCCCGACTTCGCCCAAGTCATCAAGCCAATGTCCCAACTCCTGAAGAAGGGCACCGAATTTAGCTGGACGAAAGAAAGAAAGGAAGCATTTGAAGAGATTAAGGCTCGAATCGCTCAGGCGCCGGTCTTGATCAATCCAGATTACAATCGAGATTTTATCCTATATGCTATAGGGGAGCCCGAAAGCTATGTTGTTGTCCTGACACAAAAGGGGGAAGATGGCGAGGAGCGCCCCATCGCGTTTTTGAGCCAAGTGATCAATCCCCATGAAGAGAAATATAATTTCATAGAATGTCAGGTGCATGCAGTAATGAAATCCCTCAGAAAATTCAAACAGTTCATCTCTCAAAGTCGGGTCACAGTCTTTGTCATTCACCCCGACGTGCGCAATTTCATCATCCAAGGAGAATTGGGAAGCAAAAGAGCTGGTTGGGTGAACAAGATACAGGAGTTTGACATTGAGATCAAGCCCACCAAATTGGTTCGTGGTCATGCATTATGTCAAGAATTAGCAAAGAGCGCAACGGCCGAAGCTACAGAATCTCAGTGGGATGACTTACCAGCTGAAGGATGCTTCGCTAACCAGGAAGAGGATGAGAAAGACTGGGTCAGTGAAATAGTTGAATACTTCCACACTGGCAGTTGTCCTTCGCATCTAAATGCTTCACAGTGAAGGCATTTCAGGATGCGGTCCTCCCGGTACACTCTACGCCCCGAAGGCCTATTTTTTAGGAATATTGATGGAGTCCTTCTCAAATGCATCAAAGACGATGATAAAAGAAAAGTCCTAGGAGAGTTCCATTCAGGGCTATCTGGAGGTCACTTCGTAGGAAGAACAATGACACTAAAGATTATCAAAGCGGGTTATTATTGGCCCACACTCTTCGTTGATGCCTTCGTCGTTTGCCGCAAATGCGAGCAGTGTCAGAAGTTCACCGACCGAAGCAAAAATGCTTCGATGCCCCTTCACCCGATACAAGTAGAAACTCCCTTTCAGCAATGGGGGTTGGATTTTATAGGGGTCGTATCACCAAACTCCTCTACGGGACATAAGTTCATCCTGACCGCAACTGACTACTTCACCAGGTGGGCCGAAGCGATTCCCACCAAGCATGCAGATCAAGAGACTGTAGTCACCTTCCTAGAAGGATTGATCACCAGGTTCGGCATCCCCGAAGCAATCATCACAGATAATGGCCCTAGCTTCACAGGTGCCAAAATTAATGAATTCTTCTACAGATATGGGATATACCATAAAGTATCCTCCAACTATTATCCACAAGGCAACGGCTTGGCAGAATCCACCAATAAGACTCTGTTGAGGATGCTAAGGAAGCTCATAGAGACAAACAAAAGGACTTGGCATCTCCTTCTAGATCGGGCCTTGTGGGCCGATCGAATTTCTATCAAAAGGTCAATCAAGACTTCGCCTTATGCCCTGGTCTACGGCAAGGAGGCCATCTTACCCATCCATGTTGAGATCCCTGCACTACAGCTGTTAGAAGCAGAAGATGGAGTTAGTCCGATGGAAAATAGGTTAGCTCAGCTCCTGCGACTAGAGGAAGATCATGAAGAAGCATACCAGAACTTCGCTAAGCATACTCAGGTCACCCGAGACTGGTTCAAGAAAAAGTCATCCGATCGCACATTCAATGTGGGAGATCTGGTATTGAAGTGGGACTCTTGGAAGGCCAAGCCTGGGAATCACGACAAGATGGACGCCTTTTGGGATGGGCCATTTGAAATTATGAAGGTGAACTCGACCAATTCATTCATCCTCAAAGATGCAGATGGTCAAGTTCTGCCGATCTCTGTCAATGGTCTTCATCTGAAGACTTTTCATCGCTAAAGTACAATTTCTTTCTTTAAAAAAAAAAAATATGAGTGTATATATACTTTTGTATATAGTTTGCATTTGTGTATACATCCTCTTCCAAGATCACAAAATCCAAGTACTACATTTCAAAATCTCCTTCGGAGACCTTTTACACGAAGAAGCAGTTGCAAGGAGGTTCGCTGCGAAGCATGTTACCCAAAAGGAAGCCGAACCAAAATTTGAACAAAGGCATGAAAAGAGCTTCGCACCCGAAGTATTTTTAGTAGCTACTTGGGAAAAATTTTGCGAAGTAGTTTTCAAAAGGGAAAGCTTCGGCGACCTTCGCAAGGCAGAATGACATCGTGGCGAAGGAAAAGTACTTCGGGCCCGAAGCGTCAAAAGGCTATCCGAACCAAAGGTTCACCATGAAGCATTTTTCAGCATCAAGTTCCTCTTCGCCGAACCAACCATGTGCGAGGTGGAGAATTTGAAATGTGCCTCGGAGAACATGTCGACAATGGCCTTGAAAGGAGTACAAAGCGGATGAATTTAAGGCAAAAGGTGGTGGAGCACTTCCCGAGGTAATCGAGTTAGAAAAGGGAAAGGAAAAGCTCGCACCAAGGTATGAGGTGGCAGCGGGTGGCGTCTCCAGTACAAAGTGTAATCATCGAAGCATGCAGCCCTGTGTACCACGTCGCTGTAGAATCAATTTAAGAATACGACAATCTCTTTCGTCCGAGGTACAAATTTAATTTTAGTAGGTGCCATAAATTCAGGTGGTTGCCTTTTTTGGTTATAAAAGTGAATTCCTAGCTAGAGGGAAGTTATTTGTCCATCAGTTCAAGCTAGACTAAGAACCTTCAGATACTCTGCAACCCTCCTGTCCTTTGCATCTGGCCATTCACATTAAAGCTCTCTGTATCAAGAACTCTACTGCTATCACTTGCAACATGGGAAAGAAAAACTCCAAGGAAAAGGGGAAAGAGCCCGAAGTTGCAGGCCCCAAAAAAACAAAGAAGGGGAAGGAAGAGAAAAAGCATACTCCGAAGAAGCTAAATCTCCCCCTTCGACCCGAAAAGCAGCCAATGGAAGAGGGGGACGACTCGAAAGAAGAATAGCTTGTGGAGCCACCAATTGATGGGTGGGAGAAGATCCGAGACACACAGCTCTCTAAGGGTGTATCCGATCTTCGACGCACCATAGAGTTCATGACAAGCAGGCTCACACCAGAAAATAAGAGAGCTACTGCATATTACTCCCAGATTTACTAGTTTTTAACCCCGCCTGCTCACCATTGTCCCGAGCTGATCTACGCTATCGCACAGAATTACCAACCTGCATCCAGGCAGGTGTTAGATGCTTCGGGACACAAACTATTTTCCATCTTGAAGGAAGATGTACAAGCAGCCTTCGCACCACAGCAGGGTCCACCCAAGGGCTATTCTGTTCGCAATGTCATCCTAAGCGAACAAATGGAGAGATTCACCTCCAACAACTACATATTGAAATTCCTGCATGAGAATCTCAAGAGCGGGCTGCCTTCAAACAAGCTGCCCCAGATGCCCTTACCCTTGGAGGCCTTCAAAAATATCGATATTTTCTCCATTATTGCATGGGTGGCGGGCTTGTCAACAGATGCTTCAGTACAGCCCTGGCAGGTGTCTTTGGCCGAATGCATTTCAAGAGGGGAGTTTTATGCCCCTGACGCTTCAAGGCCAAACACCAACCCAGTTTTCTTTGACTGGGCGGAATGGGTGGCCCGAACCCTGCATACAAGGCTCACTAGCATGAAGAATTCAGCAACAGGCCAGTACTTCGCACCCTATTCTTTTCTTGTCTGGTTGTACTTCTACCAAGTTCATAAGCGGTTTCCCCATATCGCCATCTCTCCAAGTGGCAAGGATGGAAATCCTCTGCCAGTGTATCAATGGACTTCCCTCTTATTGAAGGAAGAGTCCTATTATCCTTTTAATCAACAATTTTTGGGACCCGCCATGCATCTGTTGAAAGGCTCTTGTCCTCGGGTACCACTCAGTTTGAGAGATAGAGTGGTGCAGGGAAAAAGGGGGGACATTTTCCAATTGACACAGGGACTGGTGATTCGCCTGTTCGGCTTCATAGGGAAGCCCTTCCTATTACCAGTCTACCCCTCTGAATATCAGTTCGCATTGGAAGTCGCTCGGTGGAGCGACTCTACAAATGCAATATACGGTCACGGCCGAAAGTGGGCACATACCTGTGACTTCCCCTTTAGGATGGGCGTAATCGAAGTCTTTGCCCTAAAACAGGGCATTTTCTTGGAGGAAAAGCTTGCCTATTTTGGCCTACTCCAGATTCCTCAGCAGTGGCTCTATGATCCTTTGGGCGTGATGAGGGATCATTTAAAATTCAAGAACTTCCACATCTGCCCTCACCCCGAAGTTGTGGAACAAAGGAATAACCCCAATGGAAAAGATCTGGAGTGGCATTTAGAAAGGATGAGGACATTGCCTCCATGGCATGAGTTCTATCCTATGGAGGTCGAGTTCGACCCTGATCAGTATCCCCTCCCGACTCCAAGCTCCACATTTTGGAAGAAAGCAAGGGACGATTTGAAGGAGGAGGTAAAATACTGGAGCGAGGAAAAGCTTCGGGAATGGTGGATAATGAGAGTCCATCATCAAAAAGTGAACTCCTATGGACTCTTAGCATCGGATAAAGACTTCACAATTCTTTATGACACCAATGTCGAAACCTGGAAGTCTATATCCTTTGCGGATTTTATTCCCCCAGCTACCCCAGGATCAGGCGAAAGCCCAGGTGGAGCTAAAGATGCCTCGAAGGAAGAAAAGGAAGTGGGGGCCGAAGAAGTAGAGCAACCATTGGAGAGAAAGAAAAGGAAAAGGCAGGAGCAAATTCAAGTGCCTCCGAGCCACCCAAAGCGCCCTCGCACAAAGCCTACAAGTACTTCTGCTGGATCCCCTGCATCAGGCCCGGTTGAAGCAAATATTGAAGATGTAGGGCCACCAAGTGCTGAGACGGTCCCCAAAATAGATATCATTGATGTGGAGGAACTCCTCCAACAAGAGAAAGACCCCGGAGTAGAAGTTGTGGAGGTCGGGAGTGTTGAAGCCCAAAAGGGCCAAGAGCCAACCACGCAAGAAGTTACCACAACCGCTTTGCCAGGAGGGCACGCAGGTACGCACTCTCTTCCCTTCACCTTGGTCTCCGACACATCCATGGTAGTCCCGAGTGGAAGCCCTCATCAATCTCTCCATCCCCCACAAGGTCAATCCCCCACTCAGAAACTGCCCATTGCCAGTCCAATCCTGCATAGCCCCACTCCTCCCGAGTCATCTGACCAGGATAAGCCCTTTGAAACCACTTCGCCTACCCATGCCCCCGTTCCTTCAATCCTAAGTCAAGGCGAAGGTAGTGACCCAACACCAAGCCCCGTAACCCACTCTCCCATAGCTCAAAGCATAGTCCCGCTTGCCGAAGTCCCTGCCACACCAGTCTCCGAGCCGTCAGGGGAATCTTTCCCTGTTAGTTCTTTATATTTGTTCACACCTTTGGCTGGAGATTCAGCCTTCTCTGAAATAGATTTATCTTCAATAAAGGAGCGCCCCCTGGCTGAAAAGCTACTCCTAGCTCGACAGAATATAGAGAAGATGCTAAAGGAGGCAAGAAAGAAAAGAGGGAAATCTCTGGCCCAAGTTGAAAAATGTGTGGTTTTCGACTTGAAGGGTGGAAAGTTGCATAAGGTGAGGAAGGTCCCTAAGGTCCAGAAGCCTCTGGATGAAATGACTCCAGTTGACTACGACTACCAGGAGAAGACCAAGGACCTGGAGCATTTAAATATAGATGACGAATCCGCATCCATGCATGTCAGGGTTGAAACTTTTCGAGCACATGCAAACATTGCCAACCAGCACAGGTTTGAAGCAGAAAATGCCAACATCAAGTTGGAAGAAGAGCTGGCTAGGATCCGCTCTGAGCTGGAGGATTCGTAGAAGCAGTGCAAATTGCTCAAAAGGGAAACACATGCCCTCAAACAACAAATTCTACAATTGCAGACTTCGACCGAGCAACAAGCACAAAAATAGGCCAAAAATGAGCTAAAAGCCAAAGAGCTCGAGAGCAAGATCTTGCGGGCCCAACAACAATTGTACGAAAAGGCAAACCTGGAGCTGTTCGACAAAGGTAGAATCAAGGAGATCCGCTCTCACCTACTCAAAGGTTTCAGATCTCGGGCCTCCAGTGCCCTATCAATTTTAATTTATGTCATCGAAGCTCAGCATGCCATTGCTAAGAAGGGACCAATAGTAGATGAGGTGATCCAAAAAATCAAGAGGCGACTCAAGCTTGCCTTTGAGGTTCAAAGTATTAGATATCAAGACCTACAAGTCGCTGCTATGAGTCGAACGGCTAGGGATTGGTCTACTGCCCAAGCCATTGTTTGCGCTTTCTTCTCCAAGGTGAAGAAAGCGCAAAAGGTGAAGGACCTCCTAGATATATTTGAGTAGGAGCAGCGCACATCAATGGGTTACTTCGAAGACCTTTCTTCTTTGGGTTTCTCGAGTTTCACAGATGATGATGGGAACCTTCTCACCAGGGAAGAACTTAAGCTGGCATGGCTCCATTTTGAAAGTGACGTCTCTAAAATTGATGAGTGGGAAGAGCCAGTCACAGAGGGACAAGTCACCGACTTCATCCTAAGACACTACAGAATCATGGCTTGCCTGAATGACCTAGGTGCAAGAATCAAACACGCCGACATAGGGCAGATCGATCGGTTCCATGTTCTGGTCAAGGCACTCGAAGACCAAGAACCATTTCAGAAAGGGGTCTGGGCCCACGTTCACCGAACAATGAAGAGAATCCATGACCGTCTTGTCCCATCACCACAGCAGGAGGCCACGCCAGCAGACGAAGGAGCAGAGGAGGAAGAAGAAGTAGAAGAAGAAGGAGAACAAGAACCAGCTGCAGAAGCGCTCCCAGAAGAAGAAGGAGGAGAAGGATCGGGAAAAGACTCTGGCCCAATGGATCAAAATTAAAGGGTCCTCCCACCGAGACGAGCTCGTTGCCCCGTGAGCCACCAAGAATGTTGACAATCTTGTCACATTTCTTAAGGGGTAGAAAAAGAAAACAAATTTTGTATAGTGTTGTGTAAAGTTTTGCTTTGTTGTTTTTTATTTTGAAAAGTTGCAGCAATTTTGGCTTCCAATACCACCCCTTTGTATATAAAGTAGAAAAGAAAGAACTTCGCTAGAGAAAAGAGCTTCGTCGAAGGAAAATAAAAATAGCTTCGCACCCGAAGCATTTCCAGCACTACTTCGGGTAAAATTTTTGCGAAGTAGTTTTCGTCGAAGTAAAATAGAAGGAAAAGAGAATGAAACTACTTCGCGCCCGAAGCATTTCCAGTAGCTACTTCGGGCAAAAATTGAGCGAAGCGGCGTTCAGAAGAAAAGAGAGCTTACCAAGCATTTCAAAAGAAGTAAAGTAAAGTAAGATAAAGGAAGAAAGAAAAATATGAGAAAAGCTTGCCCCGAAGCATTTCTAGTATTGCTTCGGGTAGGGTTTTTTGCGAAGTAGTATTGCCGAAGAAGAATACAAAAGCAGCGTTCGAAAGAACAACTTCGTCGAAAAGCAAAGGCAAGAAATCTACTTCGGGCCCGAAGCATTTTCAGAAGCTACTTCGGGTAAGATTTCTGCGAAGCGGTGTGCCGAAGAGAAATACAAAGAAAAGGAATGAAACTACTTCGCACCCGAAGCATTTCCAGCATTGCTTCGGGAAGGGTTTTTTGCGAAGCGAAACTCAAGGAGCATTGAAAGTACTTCGCCAAAAAGTTGTCGAAGTACTCACTTCGGGCCCCTCCATCAGCGAACCATTTTTACTTCGCCAAAAGCTCATTGCGAAGCATTTGCTTCGGCTAATTTTGTGCGAAGTACTTCTACCCGAAGTGAAAGGATGCAATGTCTTTTGAAGACAATTGCTTCGGCCGAAATCTTCCCGAACCACAGTTTCGAAAGAGGATCGCAGCGAAGCATTTCTCGAGGGCGTCAACGAAGTAATTTAGTCAGCAAAGTGGCAAAGACGAAGAGGCCCATTTTGCGAAGTGAATATGCTTCGGCACTCCCCACCCCCAAAGCAGTTTTGCGAAGCTCAATTTTGCGAAGTACAAACCAAAGAGGAGTTTTTGCTTCGGCCCAGAACCATTGCGAAGCGAAGTTGTGAATGAAAACTTAGCGAAGCGCTTCACGGGCACGCGTTCCAAGCCGGGTATTTTCTCGAGGTGATCAAGTGCCTCATAAATGCAATTTTTTGTGCCCGGTAAGCTCGTTGCTCATTTTTGGCAATCAAAAATGAAGTATCAGGCCATGATGGAGAGCCCGACGAGCATGGCGACCACTCGAGCACCGCACCCGGAGACCAAGGACGTCCAGACGGCTCATCAATGCACCTTTCCATGGTTGACCCGGTTGCAGTTGCTAGTTTTGGTAACAGATTTGAAAGCTCGGTCACGAGAGCCTCGGGGAGCCGAATTCTCAGGGCTCGAGGGCGTACTCTTCTTTGCTATGTAATTATGACTCAGAGGCCCGGGTCCTCTATAAAAACCCAGGCATTGTAATAGAAAAAGGGGGGAACTATCTGCTAGAAAGCTGTTGTAACTTGATGTCCTACGATTAATACTAAAAGGCTTTGAGCTCAATTCTTCTCTTTTATGCTGCCTTCTGTGCTTGATTCTTTTGTCTTTCTTCGTTTGTATACCGAGATGTTGAACCCTGCGTCCGGCGTGTGATCGGGGACTGTACCCTAAAACTCACTCTGGAAGGATACATAGGAGCTGAAAAGCGTTGTATTGGCTTTCTTTTATGTTGCCTTCTATGCTTGATTCTTTTGTCTTTCTTCGTTTGTATGTTGGATGTTGAACCCTGCGTCCGGTGTGCGATCGGGGAATGTACCCTGAAACTCGCCCGAAGGATACATAGGAAGGTTGATATTGCATTTCTTTCGTTTATTCTTGGTGTTCCTTGCTTCTATTCAAGTTGCTAGTTAGTGATCGTGCTTCCTGTTCTCTCCCACCTTAAATCACCGATCTCTCTTCCCTTAACCCTTTTTATTTCTTTCTCTAACCCTAACTCCTTTTATCTCTTTCCTGCACCCTTATCTTCAAACACCCAAGTAGTTTAGCATAGGAGCCGGCCTTTCTCCGGGAGATTGGCACGAGGGGCATCTCTTCCCTTCGGCCTTTCAATGTTGGTCCAGGTCTAGGGCGCATACACTCACTCAAAATCCTTTCCTAGGCAGATTTGATGACCAACAGTAATAAGTAGAAAAGTATATGTAATAATCTACCTATGTAGTATAATGCAATATACTACCTATTTTACCCTAACATATGTTTTGTCCTTTGCTAATTGTTTTGGATGTTGTTACAATTGTTTGGGTGCTTTGGAGACACTAGAAGAGTGAGATGCACCTGATTTAGTAGTAATTTTCTCCTCTTCAAGTTGTGCTTTATTGTACACTTCATTCAAAGTGGTGCAAGGTGTATACTTCAACTCCCTAAAGAGTGGATCTTGCAAGCCACTTTTAAATTTATTGATTAGTTTTGGAGTTGAGTCCAAGATTCCATTTAGAATCCTCAATTTGTTAAACTTTCCAATGTAGTCTTGGACACTCATGTGGTATCCTTACCTCAAACAAAGCCATTGGAAGTCAAAATCTTTAGCAAAATTAGAAGGATAGAAGGTTTCCTTCAATGCTTTCACTAAGTCATCCCAAGTATAAATGGGATCCTAGTTGCTTTGGTGGTCCTATATCAAGACTTTAGTAATGCCTAAAAGCTTGAGCTTGACAAAGGAGACTTGCTTGTCTTTTTAAATTTTGCTATACTTGAACCATGTATCAAATGAGAATCCAGCTGTTGAGGATATTTGGATAATGAAATCCATCATAAATTTTGACCTTGCATTTGGCTTGAGAGTGATGGTCAGGGTTTGGAGTAGATCCACTAGGCCCAGTTATATTTTAAACCTTATAGGCCAAAAGGCTAACGACTGCAGCTATTACGATCATTTGCTTCAAATCAAAATCCATTTGACCCCTTGTGTAAGCCAGGAGGACCAACAAGTGATCTCAAGTATAAATTTTGCCTCGAAGGGAAATTACAATAGTGCTATATTTCAAACACTTACAATGAGCCAAAAAGGCTTTACAATTGTTGCCTTGTAGGCAATTACAAAAGCTTACCCAATGCTAGTACTTTTGTAAAATTGTGTAAAAATGTTAGCCTTATAGGCTATTACAATGCTTTTGTGAGGTTTAAAATTGCAAAAACAAAAAGTAATGCAATATAGTTTTTTAATTAAATTAATTAAAAAATCTAATTAATTAACTTAATTTAATTAAAATAAGATTACCTTTCAGTAAAAAAAATAATTTGGGCTTATCAATCTTGTGGTTGTCAAGCAGACAAACAGAACACAACAATCAATGTAAATTAATCTTTGTCGAGGCAAGTCAACACAAATAAGTGGTCGTAGTAAGTCGGTGCCTAATGGCAGGGGAACTCTTGCACCCTCTAACTAGCACTCCCCTAGATGGCCACCACACGGTGCTTGGACCACCATGTGGTGGTCGAAGATAATACTACTCTTTCATCACCTTATGACATATAATATGTCGATCCATGAACAATGTGGGATTTTAAACCTGAATAGCTATAACCATACATGACTCCTTCTGTGTGCGAGGAAAACACGAAGTGGCCGAAACAACTTGTGTCTATTCCGCATTTGTGGTTTTTGTTCAACTCGTAAAATGCTGCACTACCTCCAAGCTTCTCATTAACACCAAACATTGCAATCAACTGGATCAAAACTTGGCTCTGTTAGAGCCAACTAGATTGTCAAAACCCTACCTGTTCTTCATATACAATGCCCGTCGACATAACCCTACTAGACACATAGGATCCTGTCAAAGTCGTCGCTTGAGTAGGAAACTATTCTCCATGATGTCAAATAGGCCACCAATTTTGAATCTGATCGTACATCCAAATATGAAACAAAGGAGTTTATTTTCGAGCACAAACATAGTTTTTTCGCATAACAATCAGTAAGGGAAGCCAAAGATGGTTTCTATGATCATCATCGTTGCATGATAATTCCATAGATTTTTTTTTTATGGTTTGCTATGATCGAAATAGGGCGCACAATGGTAGTGGAATGTGTAGGGTTTTGTAGGTAGCAAGCCTGTGTGGCCAACACATGATCTACGTAGTGTTTTATTTGGGGCTGAAAACCTGTGATATAAGCAAAAATGTTGCACAAGATTCAATAGTCCCACATGTAGGATGCAGTAGCTCCAACAAGGGTTTAAAGGGAGGAATACTCCTAATTTAATCAACCACGCCTTGGTGGTTAGGCTTACCTTCATTTAGGGATACCTAGTAGTCTATTGACCATTGTTTGCCACATAGCTATTGACTGCTGCATGCACCTGTTGATGGCTTCACGTGCTTGGTTTGACTTTGCTATGTTGATTGTTTCTTGCACCACATGCTACTGCAATATTAGTAGCAAAGTTTTTATATTCCCTGCATATGTTGCAGGAAGCCGCGATGTCAAGTTGACTAGATAGGGATCCATGAGCCACAGGAAGCCATGAGGTCAAGTTGACTAGGTAGGGATCCATGAACCACATGAAGCCACTAGACCAGGTGTTGATTAGGTAGGCCATAGTTAAAATTTTGACTCAATTAAAATTGATAACATTTGTAATTCACCAACGAGCACAATATCAATGCTCTAAGATCAATTAAATGGTTTAACCAACATAACATTTCATTTATTTGCTAAGGTTTTATAGGCATACGAATGCCCAAAATACAATAACGATTCTCCCAAATCTCGCACCAAGAGGGCAAATAGGGAGGAAAGAAATAAGATGCTAACTAATAGCTAAGTAACTAGAATCCAACTATAGCTCTCTAGAAGCCAACTAGAATCCTATGTGAGTATATAGGCTCACATTACATTATTAGCAAACTTAATAAAATATGAACCTAGGAAATATAGAAACTAACCTATGCCTAGGAACTAACAAATCAATATGCGTGGTGCCCTCATCACATGTTTTTTCCAAAATGAGTTGTAAACTAGTTGGTTGGAAAATATCTTCAGTGGTTTGGATTTGTATTATGAACAACTATGCTACCACTCCATGAGACAATTTCTTGAAGATTTTTTCCATCAATAAGAGATCAACTAAATAGACCTTGTAATCATTCCTCGAAGAATGTATTGCATTCCTTACTGGGTGAATTGCATCTAAAGTTAAAAAAATCCCAAGTTATTAGGCCTAAAATTCAAAGCCATTATATCCCCAACACAACATCACAACCCCTAAAGGAAGGTCAACATGTTGATTTTGAAATTGTACTCTCCCATCAATACCTTTGACATTTTAACATTTACCTTTACATGGTAAGGCAACCCTATTAGCTATCATAATCTTGAAAGAATTGCATGAATTTATATAGCAATTTTCTCGTTTGGCCACTTAAGGATGGATAAAGTTGTGTGTACTTTTTGAATTAATGAGTATTATGATTCATTGGCCTTTGAAATGTCCCACCGTATTCATAGATTGGGGAGCGAATATTCGTCCTATAACATGTACTAAAATTTCTAGTTGTGGTTCTTTTGGTGCTTCAGGTTCTTTTTGTTGTGCTTCTTCCTAATGCTCCCATTCTTCTTCTTGGTGCTTGGTAGTGGAGGGTTCACCCACATCTAGCAAATTATGCACGTATGCCCTAGAGAATATTTCTCATCACAATTATAGCATAGTCCTTGTGCCCTGTTAACTTCCATCTCTTCTTAAGCTAGTCATTTGATGGATGGTGAATTATTGGCAAAATGTGCTACTGATTTAGATGGAAGTGGGGGTCAGGCCTATAGGAATTTGAATGTAGCAACAAATTTATCTTCTAAAAATATGAAAAATCCTATTTCCTACATCATAGTTTGTGATATGAACATTCTCACCTCAAACCTAATATCATCCTTCAACCCACTAATGAAACAACTGTGAAAAAATCTTCACTCAACCCCTTTGTGTAGTTGGCCAATTTTTAAAACTAAGCCTGGTATTCACAGATTGTAGAAGTTTAATTTAACTTAGTAAGAGTTCCTATGATATCCTCATACTCACTAGGGCCAAATTAAGTGAGTAATTGCTTCTCAAATTCTTCCCAAGAAATATCTAGATGCATGTTTCTCACCTATTGATACCATTGAAGGGTGTTAGATTCAAAGTTGAAAGATGTGATTGTAAGTCTTCAATACCGGGGAACACTATGAAGAGCAAAATACTAGTTTTCTCGATACAACCAATCATCATGGTCCTTTCTATAAAAATTTGGAAAGTCTAACTTAGGCAACTTATATATAGTATTATAGGAATTGTGTGATCCCCCTTTTGAACCCCCTAAACTTCTCGTCTTATATTCAAATTCACTATTATCAAGTTGGTTGTATGCATGCATAATCCCTAATAAATGGATCTCAAAAGTTATTGAATGTCAATAACTGTGTTTCTTAACTTGTTCTGCTCATCTAACACATAGGTCATAGTGTCATTCAATTTACTTCACTTTGCACTTGACCCATATGTTGATTTATTTGATAATTTAATTGTTGACCTAGTTGCTGACCTAGTTGATTAATTTGTTGGCCAATTTGTTGTTCCATTTGGGCACCTCTAGTACTCGAGGCCATTTTTTGTGATTTGGGCCTCTTGAAAATATTTATAGGTGATGTATACCCAAATGATCAGCTCGAAAAGATGATCAAAATGGACTAATACCCCAAAATGATGATTTTTAGAATTTAAAAAAAGCTTATGGGTGATATATACCACAACAATCAGCTCGATGAGACGATCTCGATGGACTACACCACCAAATAACATTTTTTAGCACCTTAGATTTATTTACTAACCTAGGGTTTTAGCAACCAGACAAGGTGTTTTCTACACTTTCAATATCCTAGTAGTTACACAGGATGTTTCAATATTGACAGACTACCACCTATCAACTACTCGCTGTGACAACTAACTGTTATGTCAACTACCTACTTAGACAACTATTACTAACCTTACTACCACAAAATATCTGGACTACAATATTAGATTGCCACTACTTATTACTGTACCGTCAATCTGTGATGGTAATCGCCTTCTCAGTATGATCAAGTCTGAGTTTTGTTTTAGAAAATATTGAAGGGTGACTTACACTATGTAAAGGGAACAATCTAAGCCAGGGTGTGTTTGGTTTTGTGGGCTCTTTGATATGTTATCTTGGTCATGAGTATTGGCCAACTCAATATCTCGAAGCTCTAACTACAAAGGGTTCCACCTTATAGTTGCACTATCCATTTTAGCATACTTTGAGAGTAACTTATATGTTGTTTATTTATGCACCACAAAACTCAAACAATCAATATCTTCCTAGGGATGAAGGTTTCTCCTAAACCTAAGAGGATCTCTCTATATACCTGAGGGTTTGTGAGAACTCACCATTGTATATGAGTATTGTGTAAGGCCTGTGTATTGGAGTCTGATCACCCCTCACTTCACTGGATATTTTATGGACAATCTAGCTTAGCTAATAATATTAGCTCATCTATAATATTTTAAAACCCTTAGCATAGGGTTTCTAACCTATTCCACTAAAAACATTAAAAAATGATGTTATTTTTTGTAAGGTATTTTAACGAAAAAGAATAAAAGGGAAAGATATACACAACAATGACTAGATGATAGGATAATAATTGTTGCGGTTGTAACAAAACATGGCCCTCGAAAGTGCTTTGATACTACTTGTTAAGAACCTTCCAATTTAAATAAACACATCTTCACAAAGTATTGCAATAATTAACAAAAAATAGGAACTAAAATAATAATATTGCAATACAAAATGGAAGTGCATTAGCTTTATTTTTTAGAAATAGAATTCATAATATAGAATTTTTGGCCTCTTTGAGGGGCAGTCTCCTTGGAAGCAAAGCTTCGTTACAATAAAAATGATTTTTTACATTCCACATTTGCTCGTCTTTATAGACTTCTATCAACCCTAACCTTAATGTTCAAGGATCAGTTTCACATGAAAATGGGGGACCTGAGCTAATAGTTAATTTTTTATAATTATTACATTGTATGAGCTCATATGTCTTGGCATTAAGGTACTACATACATGTTACAAGATAATTACATAATAATGTTAGAGCAGACTACTACCTTTGCAAACAAGCATATCCGAAGGTTTGAACCTAGGTCTCTTCTTGGTAAGCACCTAAACTTACCAATCCACCTAGCTCTTGGTGACATGATTAATGGTATATTTCTTAGACCACTCCCTTTGTCTTGACCAGCTAAATCCTCATAGGATGAATGTTATCTAAACCTTATCCATTCATCTACACACACTCAGAAGATCGAGAGCAAACTACTACCTTTACAAACAAGCATGCCCCAAAGTTTGAAACTAAATCTTTTCTGATAAGTACCTAAACTTACCAATTCACCTAACCCAATATATTACTTAGACCACTCCTTTTATCTCGACCAACTAGGTCCTTATAGGATGCATGCTATCTAGACCTTATCCATTCACGTGTACAATAGCATGAAAAAACTACTTCTAGATTAATCTTTTAGTTCCCACCTTCCTAGTAAGTCATTTGTTTTCCCTTTGATGTTCATGTGTACAGTAGCATGGAAATGCTACTTTTAGATTCATATTTTTGTTCCCACCTTGCTAAAGTCAATTGTTTTCCCTTTGATTTAGAAAATGGTACTACGAGGAGGATTTTCTTCGAGACACGTGATAAAATTTTGAATATGAGTAGGAATAGAGACTTGTCCAGGAAAATGAAATTTATAAAACAAAAGACAAAATAAAAAACAACGATATAAAAACACATGCTCCATCTAAACAACCAAACAATCAACTTTTGCATAGCACAATCACAATCACAATCACAATCCCATCCAAAATTAGTGAAACCCGTGTTTCTCATAACCTACCCAAATTCACTAGCAAGTTCTTAATTGGGTGTCATTCTAAATTTGGGTCATTTAAATTTTAGCTGGTTGATAAAAATAAAATTAAAGAACCGAAGCGAGCCAGTTTTTAGTTGATTAGTAAAACTAAAGTTAAAAAATTAAAGCATTATTCGACGTTTGGGAAAACAAAAAGTGTTTCAAGGATTTCAGATTTAGGAGAAACCGGAGAAACCAATGAGGTGCTTGAAGACCTAAATTCTAATCAATGAGAGGAAGACCTATGTGCTAGACGAGTATAACTTTCAGTTATATTACTCCTTTTACTTTACATTTAAAATTTATATTATTCGAAAAACTTGAAAAGAATGAATCTTGAATGAAGATGGCGGGAGCAGCAGGAGCGGCAGCAGGCACGGTAGCTAGGAGCTCAGCTTGGCGCAGATGCCGATGCAGGGCTGGAATCGAATCCAGCGCAGAGCGCTGGATTCTGGGCGGGCCCGGATCCTGGGGGCTCAGGCACGCCCGGGCCCGGGCCCGGGCCGGGCCCAGGCGGATCCGCGGCATGGTCGGCCGAAGGCCTAGTGTGCGATGGGTTCGGTGGGGTCGGGATTTTGGGCCCGCGGCCCATTCTCGGCGCTACCGTCTCGGAAGGCCTTGGGAAGGCCCCCCCCGCTCCAGGTCAAGGGCGGGCCCCGGGCGGGCATAAACCCTCTTATCAACAGGTTCTGGCGGGCAACAGATCCCCTGGTCGGGCCCTGGGAGTCGGGCTTTCCCTCCAAGGTACTCACATTTCCATCCAGGAGGAGGTTTACTCTTCCCTGGTTTCCGATTCTTCATCATCCCTGGTTGGGAAGTTCCTGGGCGGGCGCCCAGACATGGAGACGATCCGCAGATGGGCGGCCACCAAATGGAAGGTCTCTGGTCATATCCACTGGTTGCCCTGTCCAGAGGCTTTTTCATTATCAAACTCAACAACAGCGAGGATGCTGAGAAGATCCTATCGGGCGGGCCCTGGTTCTTGGGTCGCAAAAGCCTTTTTCTTAGACGTTATGGTGCAGACTTCCACCCCAACACCCAAAGCATCAACTTCGCCCCGATCTGGGTCCGCCTCCCGGACCTCCCCTTCCATCTGTGGCGTGAAGACGTCCTCAAGCTCATCGCCCAATCGGTTGGAGATCTGGTGGCTTTTGATCCCGCGACCAAGGCCGGTTCTCGCATGGTGCATGCAAGGTTCTGTGCCAACGCCAACCTCGAATCTGAGCTCCCCTCCTCGGTGACCATCTCTTCTGGGTCCTTCTTCTGGCGCCAAACCCTGATCTACGAAAACAAACCTGCCTTCTGCACCTCTTGCAGTTCTCAAGGCCACCTCCCTCATCAGTGCCCGGCTTCCAGGAAGGCGGCAGGCCCTATTCCCAACCCCCCGCCCAGTTCTGGTCGGGCCCCCTCCCAGGATCCTTCCCGTCCTACCCCTAGCACTCCCCCCAAGGAGGTCTCCCCTTCGGGCCCCCAGGCCCTCGGGCCCAGCTCGGAGAACCCTAGCGACCCCTCCGGGGCCCCGATCCCCGATCCTCCCCCGCAGGTCATTCTGGCTCCGCAAGCCCCGGCTCCTTCCGAGATCCAACCTTCCCCCCCAACCCCTTCTGACCCCGGCCCCCCAGCCCTTCCCGGAACCTACCCCTTTGGTTTGTGGGTCCGAACAATCTAATGATGAGACCGAAGGCAGCTCTCCGTCTGAGTCAGATGAAGTCAGCCCCAAGAGGACCCGGAGCAGATCCTTTGCCACAGATTTTGGCTCCAAAGGTAAACGAGGACGGCCCACCCGGTGTGAGCAACGATCAAGGATCACCGAGGATGATATCGCCAGCGGGTCCCAGACTACGCTTCCTGATGCTGTCTCGAATCTTCGCAAGGCGGATGACGCCCGATCCAAACCTCCCACCCAGGCTGGAAAGGGGGGCAGGCGACCCCAAAAGGGTGCCAAATGAAGCTAATCTCCTGGAACATTAGGGGACTTAATGGAGTCCCCAAGAAAAGGATCCTCGGCCAACTCCGAAGGGATCACCGCCCGTCCTTCATCCTCCTCCAGGAGACCAAGATTGATGACGCCGCTGCTCGGCGAATAGCCCTTTCTACCTGGCGCAACTGCGAACTTCTCTCCACCCCCGCGGCTGGTTCAGCCGGGGGCCTCATGTGCATGTGGGACCCTCGATCTTTCGAGGGAAGGCTCATTTCTTCTTCGCCCAGAATCATGAACATCCTGATCCATTGCCTCAACTCTAAGAGTTTGTGGATCCTTTCCAACGTCTACGCTCCCAAAAGTCCCGTTGAGAAAGCAAGGCTCTGGCAGGAGATCGCCTCGATGAGAGAAGCCTTCGCTCCCCTGCCCTGGATCCTGGCCGGGGATTTCAATAGCCCCCTGTTTTCCTCTGACAAATGCGGGGGCTCGGAGGCCAGAACCAAAAGCATGGATGATTTTGGGGCCTTCACTGCCCACAATGAGCTCATGGATGTCAGTCTGAAGGGAGCCCGGTTCACGTGGTCCAACAAGAGAGCGGGTCCCAATCACATCCAGGTTAGGTTGGATAGAGTGTTCTTGTCCAAGGAAGCACTCCCCACCTTTGCTGACGCCTCCCTCTTGGCCCTCCCCAAAATTGGATCCGATCATTGCCCCCTCCTCCTCGAGACTGATCATCGGCCCCCCCAAGAGACCCTTCCGGTTTGAGTCCATGTGGCTTCACCATCCTGACCTCCGGGCCCAGGTCGGCTGCTGGTGGGCTCCCCCTGCCCCTGGCCGCCCCGCCGAGCAGGTCTCCCATAAGCTGAGACGCCTCAAGGAGCACCTCAAGACTTGGAACAAAGAAGTGTTCGGCAATATCTTCGAAAGCAAAGCGGCTATCAAAAATAAACTTGAGGACATTGAATCCAGATTCCAAGTTGGGTCTCAAGAGCCTGGCCTCAGGGAGGAGGAACGCACTGCCCTTTCCGAGTACCACAATGTCCTAGCCAGGGAAGAAACCTTCTGGAGGCAGAAGTCGCGTGCTCTTTGGATCCAAGATGGCGATGCAAACACCAAGTTCTTTCATGCTTCGACCCTTCGCAACAGGGGCTCCAACAGAATAGCCGAGCTGGTCGACAATAATGGCAGCATCATCAACAAGGAAGCGGACATCCAAGCCGAGGCAGTCCGCTTCTTCCAAGAGCTCCTGGGCGATGGACCTCCTATGTCCCCTGAGGCGGCCGACTCCCTCCTGGCCCACATCCCGACGTCCGTCCCAGCCGCGGCTAATGCTAAACTGGTCCAGGCCCTGTCGGACTCAGAAATCCATGCTGCCACCTTTTCCATGAAGGCTGAGGCGGCTCCGGGCCCGGACGGGTTTCCTCCCCGCTTTTTCCAGACTTTCTGGGATATCGTGGGCCTTGACGTTTGCGCTGCCATCCGGGACCTGCAGTTTGCCAGATCCATCCCCAGGGGCATCAACTCTACATTCATAGCCCTGATCCCGAAGACCCAGGCCGCCAGGTCCCTGTCAGACTTCCGCCCCATCAGCCTGTGCAACGTCCTCTATAAAATTCTGACCAAAGCCATGACAACCCGCCTCAAAGACATCCTTCCCCTGATCATTTCCCCCTGCCAGGGAAGCTCCGTCAAAGGCAGGCTGATCACCGACGGGGTCATCATCATGCATGAGGCCATTCACTCAGCTGTCCTATCCAGAAAGGCCCATTTCCTGCTCAAGCTCGATATGAATAAAGCCTTTGACAGGGTCGACTGGAGCTTCCTGTCCAAAGTCCTCCTCAAATTTGGGTTTCACCCCTCCTGGGTCCATCTCATCGCCAAGTGCGTGTCCTCCCCCCCGGTTCTCTATCCTGGTCAATGGGTCCCCGACCGGGTTCTTCCCCAGTTCCAGAGGTCTCCGCCAAGGTGATCCCCTATCCCCGATCCTCTTCATTATCCTGGCCGAGGCCCTGGGTCGCACCATTTCGAACGCTGTAACCCGCGGCCTTATCTCGGGCATCAGGCCGACGCAGGATCTCCCCCCCGTGTCCCATCAGCAATTTGTGGACGACACCATTCTGGCCTCCTCGGCCTCGGTCCCTCAAGCTAAGGCCCTCAAGAGAATCCTTACCTTGTATGAGGAGGCGGCTGGGCAAAAGATCAACCTGCGCAAGAGCAAGATTTACTTCATCAACACCCCTGTGGCTAGGCAACTCAAAATCGGGCGGATCCTAGGCTGCTCCCCCGGCTCCCTCCCTTCCTCCTACCTCGGGCTTCCACTGTTCACAGGGGCGTCTTCCAAAGGGTTGTGGAGTGGGTTGATCGAGCGGATCCAAAGAAAACTCGCCCCCTGGAAAGGCCACCTTCTTTCTCAGGCCGGCAGAGCCACTCTCTTGGCATCCGTTCTCCAAAGCATTCCAATATACTTCATGTCGGTCTTCAGAATTCCGGCCTCCATTGCTAATCTCATCGAGCAAATCCAGAAACGGTTTCTCTGGTCGGGAGGCGAAGACAAAAAAGGCTTCCCCCGGTCTCCCGGCCCCTAGTCTGCCGCCCCAAGGCTGAGGGAGGAATCGGGCTCAGACGGGTGGTTCCCATGAATCAGGCCCTTCTGTCCAAACATGCCTGGAAGGTCCATACCAATACCCCTGACGAATGGGTTGGCATTGTTCGAAGGAAATACTGTCACAGTCACCCCTTCCTCGGGGATTCCCAGCCCCGCGACGGATCTGCCTTCTGGAAGGCCCTGCTCTCCACCAGAGACATCGTTCAGCTTGGGACCAGATGGCTCCTTGGGGACGGCGCCAAGATCGACTTCTGGGAGGACAGATGGATCCTCGACGAGGCCCTGAGCTCCGACAGAGATCTCCTTCTTCTCAGACCTGGGCTAGCGGGCCGCGGGCCCAGAGTGTCTGAATACATGGCCCTGTGCCAGGGGCAGATCACCTGGAAACCCATCCTGAACCCCAGGTTCCCGCTTCAAGCTGCCAGACTTCAGCGCATCCTCAGTGCGACAGTCATTCCTTCTTTTGGCACCAGCGACAAAATCGTGTGGCATGGCTCTCCTAGCGGCATCTTCTCTGTCAAGTCTGCCTACCATATTCGAGAGAACCCCCGGGGCTACCACCTTCCCGACCCAGATGGTCTGGGCCAAGAAATTAATCCCCAAAATTAGCCATTTCGTCTGGGCGGCCGCCCAAAACAAAATCCTCACGATCGAAAATCTGATCAAGCGTGGCTTCCAAATCCCCAACAGATGTTTCCTCTGCTGCGCCGCGTGGGAGTCTACCAACCACCTCTTCTTAAACTGCGCCTTCTCTTCCGTAGCTCTGGGCCTCATCCTTTCCCAGTTTTTCGTTCAGTGGGTGGCCCCCAATTCCATTTCCGACCTGCTACCCCAGTGGCCCACCCCCTTTGCCCATCCCCTCCTCCGCTTCCTCTGGAAGGCCTGCCTTCCCCATTTGCTCCGGCAGCTTTGGCTCGAGCGCAACCGGCGAGCCTTTTCCACCCCGGCCAGCTCCCCCGCAGGTTGGCCATCAAAGCGGTTTCCTTCGCCTCCGAGAATTCCTGCTTCATCCCCTTTTTGCGGAGCCCGTGCGCCGAGCGAAGCCTCCCTCCTCTCCTCCCTCGGCTTCCAGATCACCCCCCCTATTTCCCCTCCCGCCCCTTCCCCCCGATCCCTGATCAGATGGACTCCCCCCCCCTCCGGGTGGCTCAAGCTCAACTTCGACGGCGCGTCCAAAGGCAACCCCGGACCCTCTGGGGCCGGCGGGGTTATCAGAGACAGCTCCAGGAATCTGGTCTCTGCCTTCGCGGTCCCGCTGGGCAGACAAACTAACAACTTTGCTGAAGCTGCTGGCATGCTCAATGGCCTGTCGGCTCTCAGGGGCCCCTCCCCAATTATTATCGAAGGGGACTCTCAAGTCATTATTAGAGGTGCCAGGCAGCCCGAGTCCTGCTCATGGCGATTTCAGAACTCCATCCGGGAGGCCCTCTTCCTGCTCCAGGGTTTTCCTGATCACACCTTCCAACATGTTCTCAGAGAAGGCAACAGGGCGGCTGACTTCATGGCGAACCTTGGCATCACCGTTGGAGAATTCACCAACTGGACCTCGCACTTCCCTGCAGGCCTAGTTCAAATTGCGCTGCAGGACCATCCCGATCATGTCGTTCGACCAGGTGTCTAATCTCCCCCGCGGCTGGGCGACGTTGTCCTCCCGGTCTGTGCCCCCGCTGTTCAGTACTTCCCGCCCCCGTGGCAGGCCTCCGACTCGCGGCCCTGGCAGCGCAAGGATCCTCCCCGCAGCGGCCCGCGTCACCGGTCTAGTCAGCTACCCTCGCCGGCCAGCTGGCAGCCCCGACAGTCTTTTTGCTCCGTTTTTTGGGATTGGTTTTGTGGAGGTTCGCGGCTGCGCCCGGTTTTGTTGGGGTTTTTGTTGTTTGTAGGCTCCAGGGCCCCGTGGCAAGGCCCTTATTGCTTTTGTCTGTTTCCTGGGCCCCGGTTTGGGGCAGTCAAGTCTGGTTATACAGCTTACTGCTTCGGCTTATATTGTAAATAAGGTTTTGGGATCCTTTTAAAAAACCCGCTGTAAATATCTCGTTAACTATCAAAAAAAAAAAAAATTATATTATTCAAATAAGTAGTTTTAAAGGTTAGGTGGATTGGTAAGTGTTAGTTTGATTGGACACTTGTTGAGTTGGGCATAACAAGAGACTTATGTTCAAACCTCTTTGGTGGTGCCTTTAGCAAAGGAAGTAGTCTGATCTGAATCCTCTAAGTCTTTTACAGCATGAATTTCGAGATGGTCATCATCTCACGCCAGGTGGTCGCGGTCTCACGCTAGATTAACTTTAACAAGACTTATAAGAAACAACCCAAGATTCGAACCCTGCTTAATAGTAAAAACTAACTGTAAATGTAACCAATTCCAGACACTAACAAAAAAAAAAAAAAAAACCTAGGCCGTTGTGAAACAACGTGTTGGGTCACAAGTAACTTGTTTCAGAAGTAAATGTTTCACGTTTTTGACCCGTACAGATGTGTCAAACGTCAACACAAATGCGCAATAAAAGAGAGTCGATCGCCATATTTGCCCCACAGGCGGAAATATGGAGTTCTGCAACGAATGTGTTAATTCTAATCAGGCCAATGAAGGATTGAACAATGGATACCGTGGCGGTGATCTAAGTAGTAATCAATTTTCCCTCCACGACGGGAACCTTCATGTGCAGGGATTTCCCTTTTTAACAGAGGTTTCGTCCAAAGTTAGGCTCAAGCCATTTTCTTCTAGGAGCACCGATCAGAACGGTGCATTTTTGGGATTGAGCGATCATCCAGCGAGTCGCCATATAGTCCCTCTGGGAAAGTTCAAGGACTTGAGATTCACAAGCATTTTCCGATTCAAACTTTGGTGGTCGACCCAGTGGGTGGGAACGCAGGCCTCCGATGTGGAAGTGGAGACCCAGTTCCTCCTCCTCGACACCAGGCCTTACGTTCTCCTCCTCCCAATCATAGAGGAAAAGTTCAAGACCAAGCCCACCATGCCTGTGTTCTCCCAGGGCGTCAAGAAAGTAATGCGTGATTTGGGAGCTGAGCGTCTGTTTGTCAATGGAATAGGCATCGTTCATCCCGTCGACATTCACGAATTCTACGACATACTGCACCGGCACATCGCTGAGATGGGCATTGACGGAGTAAAGATAGACGTCATGCAGGTAAGTTCAAGTTTCCCTTTATGCCTTTACTGTCTTATATTTAAATGGCTGAACGTTAAGCAGTGGAATGGCAGGCGCTTGAAATGCTCTGTGAAGAATACGGCGGCAGATTAGAAATGAGTAAGGCTTATTTCAAAGCTTTGAGCGCATCCGTGACAAAGTACTTTGAGGGAAACCAGGTGATTGCAAGCATGGAGCAATGCAACGACTTTCTGCTCCTCGGCACTCAAAAAATCGCCTTCGGTCGAGTGGGTAGGTCTCGTAGTTGGCCTTCTTGTTTTTTAACCGGTTTATGTGATGTTGTTCTTATATAAGCTAGTTAGTGTAGTCTGTGCGTACGTTAATAATTCCACATTGATCCAGTTGTGTGACTTGAGCGGTTTATGAGCCATTTTTTTTGCCAATGGGGTAGCAGGCTTAAAGATGCAAGTCCTTGTCCCATTTATGTGGGAGTGTAGTGTATGCGTGTTCCATATTGATCCAGTTGTGAGATTTGAATGGTTTATGAGCCATACTCTTTCCCAATGGGATAGCAAGCTTAAAGATGCAATGGGATAGCAAGCTTAAAGATCCAAGTCCTTGTTCTTTGGTTCTACTTATGTGGGATTCCTCATCTCTATTAACATCGCTATTGAATATCGAGCCGCGGTATGAGTATGTGATGTATAACCGGTTCATGGTATGAGTATGTGATGTATAACCGGTTCATGTAAGGTTCATGTAAGCTTGTTCTTATACAAGCTGTTTATAATTGGTTCATGTGAGCTTGTTCTTATACAAGTTGTTTATTTTCTGCTTTCTAACTGGTTCATGTAAGCTTGTTCTTATACAAGCTGTTTATAATTGGTTCATGCGAGCTTGTTCTTATACAAGCTGTTTATTTTCTGCTTTCTAATTGGTTCATGTGAGCTTGTTCTTATACAAGCTGATCAAGTCGCGGCATGAGTATGTGATGTTTAACCGGCTCATGTGAGCTTGTTCTTACACAAGCTGTTTATTTTATGCTTTCTAACTGGTTCATGTGAGCTTGTTCTTATTCGAGTTGCGACATGAGTATGTGATGTTTAACCTGCTCATGTGAGTTTGTTCTTATACAAGCTGTTTATTTTCTGCTTTCTAACTGGTTCATGTGAGCTTGTTCTTATACAAGCTGATTGAGTCGCGACATGAGTATGTCATGGCATGAGTATGTGATGTTTAACCGGCTCATGTGAGCTTGTTCTTACATAAGCTGTTTATTTTATGCTTTCTAACTGGTTCATGTGAGCTTGTTCTTCTACAAGCTGATCGAGTCGCGACATGAGTATGTGATGTTTAACCGGCTCATGTGAGCTTGTTCTTATACAAGCTGTTTATTTTCTGCTTTCTAACCGGTTCATGTGAGCTTGTTCTTATACAAGCTGTTTATTTTCTGCTTTCTAACCGGTTCATGTGAGCCTTGCTTCCTAACCTTCCATATTGATAAAAAATACCCATTTGTTTATTTTAATGTTGATTTTCTGCTTTCTAACCGGTTCAAGTGAGCTTTTTGTTTTTTTAGTATACACATCCACCATGGGGATTGAACCCGGGTCACATCATCGATAATGCAAGTGACGTCCTTGCACACCACATTCACGGGGATCAGTGAGCTTGTTCTTATACAAGCCGTTGATAAAAAATACTCATTGATAAAAAATATTCATTTATAGGAGTCGATCCATATGTGGGGTAGTTGGCCCTCTTGCTTTCTAACCTTTCATATTAATAAAAATTACCTATTTGTAGAAGTTGCCTCATATATAAAATAGTTGGCCTTTTTACTCCTAACCAATTCTATTGTTCCCAGTTTATTTTCCATATTAATAAAAAATACTCGTGATTTGTAGGGGATGACTTCTGGACGGTAGGGAGGAGGATGGGACAGAGAGGAAAGAAGGCACCGAGTCACCATGTTTGATGCTCCCAAGCTTTCGGTCGCAGCGGTCGGTCCCATGGACGTGGAGTGGTCGCAGGGCTCTCAGAGCGCCGTCCCTGTAGACGGAAAGCAACGTTTTGTTGTGTACTCTGCGCAGGCCAAGAAGATGTCGGTAATGGAGGCTGCAGAGAGCGTAGAGTTATTGCTGAGTCCTCTGGAATTTTGAGATCTTTACGGTGGTTCCTGTTTTCAAAATTGTATCTGCAACGGAGGAAGAAATTCAGTGGGCGCCCATCGGACTTGTGAATATGTTGAACTCCGGTGGGGCGGTTCAGAAATTGGGTCGCTTGGAGGAGAAAAATTCAAGATGGGAAAGAGTTGAAGTGAAAGGGTGTGGAGATTTTGGTGTCTATGCATCTACCAAGCCCAAAGTGTGCAGACTGAATGGCGCTGCTGTTGATTTGGAGTACGGCGAACAAGACAAGATGGCTCTGGTTAAGATGGAATGGAGGGGAGGAGCTTGGTTTACCCTTGATTTAGGGTTCTGATCTTAGTTTCAACAAGAATTCCAAAAGTTAGGCCGTTAAGATTTATATTCTCTAGTTCAGGCACATCACTTTATATTCTACGTGTCAAATATATTATTAATCATGATGACAAGAGAATTCTGTTTGGTCACCTCTGTGTCAAAGGTCATTTGCTTAAAACTAGAGCATCTTTCTTCTCTCAACAGTGAACTCTCTATACAGGTCTTCCGTGGATTCCAATTTAATTTAAGTTGATTTCCATAATTTTTATTTATTTATTTTCTTGACAAAATTTTAATCATGAAATATATTATTAGATTTGCATTATTACAACATATATGTCCAAATTTCAATAATGGAATATGTGACTAGATTCCACACAAACAAGAAATGTATTGATTTGGAACTAAATTCCAATCATGGAATATACCATTAGACTTAGCATCCTCATAACACACATGCCCAAACTCCAATAATGAAATATGTCACTATACTTGCATCATCAAACCCCATAGAAATGCCCAAACTCCAATCATAGAATATGCCATTATACTTGCATCATCACATTATTCGTTTAGAAAACAAGAGGGCCACCCCACACATGCTCAAACTCTAATCATGGAATATGCCACTAGACTTGCATCATCACGTTAACCGGTTAGAAATTCCAATCATAAAATATGCCATTAGACTTGCATCATCGCAACACACATCCCAAACTCCAATTATGGAAAATGTCACTAGACTTGCATCATCAAACCCCCACACAAATGCCCAAAATTCAATCATGAAATATGCCACTTTACTTGCATAATCACATTAAGCAGTTAGAAAGCAAGCGGGCCACCCCACACACATGCCCAAACTCCAATCATGGAATATACCACTAGATTTGCATCATCAAATTAACTAGTTAAAAAGCACGAACAAATGACCAAACTCCAATCATGGAATATGCCATTAGACTTGCATCATCACATTAACCGATTAACTGGTTAGAAAGCAAGAAGGCTAGCCCCACACACATGCCCAAACTTGATGATAATAGGGGTGACCTCACACACATGCCCAAACTTGATGTTAATAAGGGTGAAGAATTCCATAGGAGCGGTCCAAGAACTTGCACCTTTAAGCCTCTTATCCCGTTGGCAAGGAGTATGGCAAGTGGTAGGGTTTAACCCCATTGGCAAGGAGTATGGGAAGTGGTAGGGTTTATAAACCATTCAAGTCCCACAACATAGTTAATGTTAGATAATCCACACACTACACTAATAAGGTAGATAGTATTAACGTGGAATGAAATTCCAATAATTGAATATGCCACCAGACAAGGTAGACAGGTATTAACGTGGAACAAAATTCCAATCATTGAATATGTCACTAGACTTGCATCATCACCTTAACCGACTAGAAATCAAGAGGGACAAACCTCAGATGCATGCCCAGACTCGATGTTAATAGCGATGATTTTTATAGATTTAAAATCAAGTAAAATTATTTTAATTACATTTATGATATCAAAAAGTTTATGGACTAACATCTTTAATATAAGATGGGGTATTAAGGTGTTTATAAGACCAAATTTTTTAATATAAGTATAGAGTATAACTTTACTTTTTTTTTGTGGATTTAAACCATCTACCTTTTATTTACAGTTTGAAAGTTTAAAATATATGAAAAAAATTATTTTAGATACACAGGGGAGTTGGTTGCAAACACACTATTTTTAGTAATTAATAAGCGCAGGGTTTAAACCATAGGGATGCTCCCAACAAGCCTATTCCACTTCGTTGTTGTTGATCCTACCTGAGGAAGACTTCGTTGTTGTTGATCCGACTTGAAGAAAACCATCAACTGCTCGGGATTTGCACCGTCGTCATTGGTTTGACACACACTCAAAGGATTTAGAGTAGACTACTACCTTTGCAAATTGACACCTCTAAGGTTTGAATCCAAGTCTCTTCTTAGTAAGTGCTTGGTCAGATAAGCAACCACCAATCCACTTAGCCCTTGGGGGCTATATGAGAAAAATATTATTTCGCAAAGAAAAATAGCATAACATTTAATAATTAAAAAAATATTTATCCAACAACGATAATCCGTTGTTGGTGTTTGGAAAGATGTTTTCAACACTTTTCTTCCGAACGTGAATGAGATCCGGTGCCAAAGTCTCTTGATAATAATGTTGGGTGGAATTCGGTCTAGTGGTGGTTAAACCTCGTAATGGATCTTCACCATTATAGGAATATCTATTTTTGGTTTTGCTCTTGTGGCGTGTGCTCAGCCATCATTTTTAGTATGTATTTGTTCCATTCTGTTAGCTAGTTGATAGTATCTCCTTACTAGTTTTGGAAGACGGTTTTGATTAACTGTTAATTAGTTTCTTGGTTTCTCGCATTGTTTTAACAACGATGGTTTTTTGGTTGATGGTGTTGATTGTATGATTTTTTTTTTTATAAATCTTTTAACCTTCTTACATAATTTTTTTATAACAAAGTCAAAATTTCAAGTTTTCTTAACATCTTTTGTAATGTTTTTTATGTTGTTGATTTCGATGAGTTTTTTTCCTATTTTTCTATTCTCGTATCTTCAAAAAGTTTTTCTATTTTTTCTCGTATCTTCAAAAAGTTTTATTTATAAGTTCATTTTTAGATTGTCCTCACATATATTTCTGACGTCTTTGCAAGATTCATTCTCATATGTATTCCTAGTATCTCTTCAAAAAGTTTTTCTATTTTTTCTCGTATCTTCAAAAAGTTTTATTTATAAGTTAATTTTTTAGATTGTCCTCACATATATTTCTGATGTCTTTGCAGGATTCATTCTCATATGTATTCCTAGTATCTTTTCAGGATTCAAGTTTCATGACAAAATGCTTTTTGAATTTCCATTATTTCTCTTAGGTATAAGACACATATTCATTCTAGCTATGCTTCTTGAAACATTGTCCATATTCTAATTTTAAATTTAAAATGATATAGACTTCATCATAATTAAGTTATAAATATGTTTCCTTCTATTTTATCTTTATATTATATTACAATTTAAATCAAACTATTTAATATACAATTTTTTTTTTTAATTTTAAAAAATCCTAATGTTAGAATATTTAGTATATCGTATATTACATTAAATAAGTTAACATTTCAGTTTAGAAACTGCCCAGCATAGTTCAAACTGCCTCAACGGAGTTTATGTAAATCTTATATATTTACCATGAATATGAAGAGCAAGGTAATGATTCAGTTCCTAATATGGCATCAGAGCATTGAATGAATTTTGGGCAATGTGTATTTTTTATGGGCAATGTGCTATTCACGCACTCCATTTCTAGATTCACTCCAGACGATGCATTCTTCGAGGAGCCATTGACGCCGAAGACTGCAATCCAAACTCCAGCGCATGAAGACTGACGTGATCCCGCTATTTTCCAAATTTGTTTGGGGCGTTTGCGATTGCGGCTGGATTTCCGTTTCATAGCGGAGGCGGCTGGATACCAACAGCGGAAGCTGCGCTACCACAGCCGAGCAGTGAGCTCGATCATTGTCGTTTCGTAGCGGAGGCGGCTGGATACCAGTAGCGGAAGCGACGCTACCAGAGCCGAGCAGTGAACTCGGTGGCCACACAGCGGAGGTGGCGTTTGCATTGTTGTCGCGTGAACTCACATCGCGACATGGGAGGCGGTCTGTTTCAAACACGGACAGTCTAATATAAAAAAAAAACAACCTGTTTTCAACGGCGGTTTTGCTTACGGCGGTTTTGTGGTGTCACGCGCGTTTGGAGCACGTCAACTCTGATGGACATCATCGGTAAACCCCTGTGCATTTCGGCCACGCGATCGGTTTGGATTCGTTTCTAAAGTCGAGACGCTGTTTTAAAAAAACAAAGGTTTGGTGCACGTTTCATTTAAAAAAACAAAGGTTTGGTGCACGTTTTTTTATTGCCTTTGTTGTGCTTGGCGGTCAATAAACTTACGTCGCCGTGAATTCACACGCGCCACAGTGGCCGCGATGGTTCTAATAGTCATTGCTTAAGTTTTTTTTATGGAGTGGTTGGGGTTTCAAACCCCTTCGAGTTGCTAAAATTGCTGCCAAAGTGACGCCCGAGGAGGGAATTTTTTTTTGACGCCCTGAGGGAATTAAAAAAAAAAAAAATTTTTTTTTCTTTCAAAAACAATTGTTAAGAGGCATATTTGGGAACCTTTCGAGATATACTCTATTTTGCAAGATAGAGGGGGGAATTCACATTTTTTCAAATCCTCAGAAAAAGGCATAGATAGCAACTCAAAGGTGCATTTTCGATTTTACTCGACACCTTCTTTTGTCAAATTTGGGTGCATTTTCGGTTGAACCCGACACCTATGTGAGAAGCATTTTTTTGTGAGCATGCTTGTTTTGATTATTGCATTTTTTTTTTGCAATTAAAAATCATCTACATCAAAGCATCCACTACTTCTCTCAGCTCATGTTGCACAGGTTCTCCACAAAGCCGTTATCTCTTTGCACAGGGATCTTCATTGATCATCTACTTGATGTTCTCTCCACAACACTAATTTTCTCCTAGTTTTGTTTTTTGACTTAATTCCCTCCAACTGATTCTCTTCTTCCGAAGATTCTCAGGCAGGTGTCATTAACATCTCTTTGAGTAAAATTTTTTATCCCTATTGCTATTGTGTTTAGGCGTAAATCCTGACGAAAGTCCTGGACTCCAAAGTGTTTAGGGGAAGTTACGCCCCACGCATGCGGTTTCCTATCTTTCTAAGGTAGGTGCCATCAACAAAGCAATCCTTTTCAGTATTGCCTATGTTCCACGTACCGTTCTGATCTTCATAATACCTATAGTCTCCCTCACGTAAGGGCGGGTATTATTTTGCTTCGATTCGGGTATAATCGGCTCGGCAACGGTATATCGAAAAGGGGACCATTTGGCGCTATAAGGAACCCTAAACAATGGCTACAGTGCACAAGTACCTTTCAGATGCCCAATTGCTCAAAGGCACCAATTTTGTGCCATGGAAGCATAAAATGAAAGCCATTCTTCAGGTCAAAAAATTATGGGATGTCGTCAGTGGCACTACCTCTCGTCCCACCACAAGCAGGGACAGATCAAGATGCATTTGATGATCAGGACAGGAAGGGCCTTATGTTTTTGTTACTTGCCATAACGGATGAGGTCCAACCTCATATTTGTGATGCCACGAGCGATAAAGATGCTTGGGCGGCATTGATTACTGTGTATGAAGGAAAGAATAATTCCACAATTCTTCACCTACAAACCCAGCTTCACAATCTCAATATGCATTCAGGGGAGACTGTTGAATTGTTTCTCTGCAAAGTGGCAGAATTGAAAGCTAAACTCAATACTATGGGAAAACCCATCGATGATGATCTTTTGACATCTCGTTATTTTGAGGGCACTCCCACCATCTTACAAAAGTTTTATCACTTCACTCAATGTTTCTGGCAGAAAATTAACTTTTGTTGAATTGGTTAACTTGCTTCAAACTGAAGAAGCCAATCAAGTACAAAAATATGAGGAACCTGCCACTGCTCTTTCCACTCATCAAAAGGGTCACAAGCAAGGACAATTCCAGAAGGGAGGGTCTTCTTCCAAAGGCAAAGGCAAGCCCAATCTCCAGCGAGATAAATATTGCAAGATCTGTGATATGAACAATCATGATACCAACCGGTGTTGGTTCAAAAACAAACAACAGAATGATCCCTCACAAAATAAGAAAGGCAAAGGGAAGCAAAAATATCCCCAGCATCGCAACCAACAAAAAGGTCATGTTGCTTATGCAGATTCCCATTCAGATAATTCTAATTCCTCTTCAGATAATGACTCCGAAAGAGCACACAAGGTGCTCATGACCCATACTGCCTCTTCCAAATCAGATGTTGTATGGTATATTGATTCTGGAGCAAGCAAACATATGATTGGGAACAAGTCCTGGTTTCAAACCTTTCACGCAAGAGAAGGCAAACCTGTCACTATTGCAGACAATCAGGTCTATCAAGTACAAGGTGAAGGAGATGTTACAGTCACTCTCCCTGATGGAGACTGTGCCATAGAGAAAGTTCTCTATGTTCCTGGTCTTGCCAACAATCTATTATCAGTTCCACAGATGTTAGATCGAAATATGGATGTTGTTTTTCAAGTTGAACAAGGAAAAAAGAGATGTTTCATCAGTCACCAAGGTCAAAACATTGCCACTGGCTCCTACAAACATGGATTATTCATCTTGGATACAGTTTCTACATCCCATACTGCCCTCATTGCCACTACACAAGCAACAACTTCCTTATGGCATAAAATATACGGGCACCTCAGTTTCGGGTATTTACTCGAATTAAGCAAATATGACATGGTAAAAGGGCTTCCTCAGCTTTCATCCGTTCTCCCAGTATGCTCCGATTGTCTAGCAGGGAAACAACATCGAGTTCCTTTTGAGACTAGTTCTTCTCGCTCTAAGAAACCCTTGGAGTTAATCCACGCAGATCTGTGCGGTCCTTTCCCAACCAGTCATGGTGGAAAGAGGTATTTTCAGCTATTTGTTGATGACTACTCTCGAAAAATATGGGTCTCCTTCCTTGCACTCAAGTCAGAAGCTCTTCTCTACTTTCGTCAGTTCAAAAGACAAGTTGAGAAGGAAACAAGTTGTTCCATCAAAACTCTCCGCTCAGATCGAGGGGGGGAATACACTTCCAAGGAATTTTCAGCATTTTTGGAAAAACATGGGATTAAGAGACAACTCACTACAGCATATACACCGCAGCAAAATGGAGTTGCAGAAAGAAAAAATCGCTCCATAGTAGAAATGAGTCGGTGTATGTTAAAAGGAGCAAACTTAGAAAAACAATATTGGGCAGAAGTAGTAAACACAACATCTTACCTACTAAATAGAGCACCTACAAGGGCTCTACAAGGAAAAACTCCACAAGAAGCCTGGAGTGGTAAGAAACCCTCAATTTCTCATCTAAGAGTTTTTGGATGCCAAGCTTTTATGCATATTCCTAAACAGAAAAGAAGGAAACTAGATGAGAAAACTCAAAAATGTATATTTCTTGGTTATGATGAATATTCAAAAGGATATCGGTTGATTGATCCTATAACCAAGAAAACACACATCGATAGAGATGTAGTATTTGATGAAACTTTCACATCAAATAATACACTTGTATATCTTAAGGAAGATGAACCTAAGAAAGAAGCAGCACCTCCTCAGAAGAAGGTTCCTAAATGGTATACTAGTACATTGCAAGATTCAAAATTGACATCACTTCCAGATCTAACTCTAGATCGACCCGCTACTCGCAGTATGACTCAACACAAAAGAGCGAGATGATGCAACAACGATAGTGAGATGTTGATGACCTTTGTCAACATTTTGATGATTTATCCGTGAATGTAGAAGACGATGAGGATATAGATATGGAAGATGAAAAAGTCTATCTAACAATACTAGATGAAAAAGAACCCACATCGAGTCTCGGATGCACTCGAGTAAAGATCAATGGAAAACTGCTATGGATGGAGAACATACATCTCTAATGAAAAATCAAACTTGGAAGTTAGTGAATTTGCCTTCAAGAAAGAAACCCATTGGTTGCAAATGGGTATTCAAGATCAAATATAAGGCAAATGGTGCAATAGATAAATATAAAGCCCGACTTGTTGCAAAGGGCTATGCACAAAAAGAAGGCATAGACTATGAAGAGACATTTGCTCCTACTGCTAAAATGACCACTATTCGAGTTCTGTGTGCAATGGCAGCTCAATTTGGTTGGCAGCTACATCAGATGGATGTAAAGAGTGCTTTCTTAAATGGTGACCTACAAGAAGAGGTCTATATGTCTCAACCTGAAGGTTTTGTAGTTCAAGGGCAAGAACAAAAAGTCAGTAAGCTGATCAAATCTCTATATGGACTTAAACAAGCTCCTCGAGCTTGGTATATCAAAATTGATAGTCACCTAGTGCAACATGGGTTTAGAAGAAGTCCTGCAGATCCTAATCTATATATCAAGAACAATGGTTCTAACATAGTAATTCTAGTACTATATGTGGATGATCTGATCATAACAGGCAATTCGAGAGAGTATGATCAAAACAGTTAAGAAAGATCTTAATACCTCTTTTGAAATGACAGATCTTGGACTTCTCCACTATTGTCTTGGTCTAGAAGTAACTCAATACAAGCATTGCATACAAGTTACTCAAAAGAAATATGCCATGACTCTAATTGAAAAGTATCGGATGACCGACTGCAAGCCCAAAGCCACACCAATGGAAGCAGGACTTAAGTTATCCCGATTTGATGAATCTCCTAAAATAGATAGTACTCTCTATCGTCAACTGATTGGGAGTCTCATCTATCTCACAAACACCAAGCGAGATCTTAGTTTTGTTGTGGGTTATCTTTCACGATTCATGCAAGATCCTAAAGTTAGCCACTGGAAAGCAGCAAAAAGAGTTCTTCACTATGTCCGTGGTACGACATATATCGGCCTCGGAATACAAAAAAAACAACAAGGTCTATCTTCAAGGGTATACGGACTCTGATTATGCTTGGATCCATAGATGACCGAAAATCAAGCTGCAGGTTATATTTTTCACCTTGGATCTGGTCCTGTCTCTTAGCATAGCAAGAAGCAACATGTTGTTGCTATCTCTTCTATTGAGGCAGAATATCGAGCAACTAGTGGAGCAGTCTGCGAGATCATATGGTTACGTCGCATCCTCATAAATATGGGCCTTCCAAAGAAACTTCCTTTACATTTATTTTGCGACAATCAAGGTGTTATGAATCTTGTCAAGAATCCTATCTTTCATGATCGAACCAAACACATTGACACTAGGTGTCATTTCATTCGAGATGAGGTTCCAAAGCATCATATTCAGCTCCACTACATTCCCACAGATGAGCAAATAGCGGACATCTTCACCAAAGCGCTTGCTCGAGTCAAATTTGAATTGTTCCGCAATGCTATGTGTAGTCAACATTAATGTAATAAGGGGGGATGTTAGAATATTTAGTATATCGTATATTACATTAAATAAGTTAACATTTCAGTTTAGAAACTGCCCAACATAGTTCAAACTGCCTCAACGGAGTTTTTTGTAAATCTTATATATTTACCATGAATATGAAGAGCGAGGTAATGATTCAGTTCCTAATACCTAATTTTTTTTCATATATTATTAATTTATTTAAGACCTCATTAAATAACTATGATCATAATATTCACTTAGTCAGAGAATATAACTGAAATATTACAACCTATTACTCCTAGGATACAATAATATAAAACAACTTAATGATAAATTTATTAAAGGTTTTGAGAGAATGCCAATACGGTGGATGCATCGTCGTTATGGAGCTAGGGTTTTGAAAGAGGTGAGTATTGAATTTATGAATTAATTGATAACAAAACAATTTTTTTAGTTGGCAACATGGTGGATGTAGCATCGTTATGAAGCTAGAGTTTTGAAAGAGGCAGGTTTTCAATTTATGAATTAATTGATAACAAAGCAATTTTTTAAGTTGGCAACATGGTGGATGCGATGTTACTGCAAAGCTAGGGTTTTGAGAGAATGACAACATGGTGGATGTGACTTTGATGTAGAGTTAGGGTTTTGAGAGAATGGTAACATGATGGATTCAATGTCGCTACAGATCTTGGGTTTTGAAAGAGGCAGGTTTTCAATTTATGCCTCTGGATGCAATGAGGGATTTGGACTATGCGTTGATCAGCACATGTGGATATCTATAATATAACATGCATTTTTTGTGCATATTAATATTGTTAATAAGATTGTTATTTTTATTCTTTTTGTGGAGGTAAAATGTTTAGAAGGTTAGGGTTTATTTTGCAAAACCTTGTGGTTAAGGGGGAGAGAATCACAATTGAGAGGCAACTACTTGGCATTGCCAGCACATATATGCTACCCTTATTTAGTGCAATAAATTATCTTAAATGACAAAAATTGTGAAAACAACAATATGGTGGATGCGGCATTGTTGCTTCACATATTTGTACTATGCAATTTGGTGGACAAGCTCTACAAAAATAGGAAGAATGTGGTATTCGAGCTTGAAGGAGTTGTTAAAAAATGGACTACTACTAGTGACTATGAAAGGATATGCTTGATGAGCATATGAAAATTCATGAAAAAGAGAAGGTGCTAGCAAAATGGAAATAGGTCTAGACAAAAGAATGTATGTATGGATTGATCAAAGTAATGAGTTTGAACATCAGCTTCAAGAAGTTCACAAAGAATTTAATCGAAAGTGAAAGAAGTATGAGAAACAACTAAATCAAGTTTTGGTTCAGAAGATTCAAAGGGAAGGAAGATCCAAAATACTGCAAATGTTGGTTTAAAATTTATCTTTTAGTGTTTATGAGGTTGGGGTGAATCAAAAATCCTATTTTTGTGCTTGTTTTGGAAATTTATGGTTTATTTATGTAGAGGGAGAAAATCGCCCTACCGCATACGATTCTCAAGGCCGGATCTGCAAGAGAGAGCCTTGAGGTGAACCACGAGGGCTACGTTGTGCTCGACACTCGATGTAAAATAGGGGGTAGGGTTCACCAGGAATGACTTTAAGGACTCATTCCAAGTCCATAGGTTTTTTGGAATGTTTGATGTATTCGATTCAAGATAATCACCTATGTTTGCCCTTTATAGATCTATGCTATAAAAGATAAAGGATAATATAGAAATACAGTATGCAAGAAGACAAGAGCTAACCCTAGAATTATTATTTCTTTAAATTATTTCTAACCCTAGGGTTTTAAGATAGAAAACCTTTAAGCAAGGGCTCAAGTGAGGATGTACAAACAATATTAACCCTAAGTGCACACTATATGTTGTTTATCCCTTAAATACCTAGAAATCAATTAAATGTATTTATTTTTAAATCAGATATAGGATTTATAACATAAATGGGAGGCACTCAAAAAATAGCCTAAAGACTAATCAGGGCACTTATCTTATCTAGTGGTTGATCCAAGATTTTTATCCTTTGTCTAGCGATATCAACAATTCCTGTTCCTGCAAGACAACTTGGAAAATATAATCAGTGTTAGGGAGCCTGCTTAGGCTACTGTACAATAATGCTTGGAGGTGCAACAATCAAGTCTCCTAGGTTCTTTTATCCGACCTTTGAAATCAGATGCGAAAGTTGACCTTTGGAAGAGAACACACATATCACATATAGCAAAATAAAATGATGAAACCACATAACATAATGTAGAAATATGTCTTATATGTAGTCTAGAATACTGTAGATTAAAAATACACGCCAAACAAAAATAAATAAAATCACAATGATAGAGTACAGAATAGTTGCACAAAACAAATGATTTCTATTAATCGATGGAGTTTAAAAACTCCTTTTTGAATACAACTGGCCTGTAACCCTTTATTTGTGATACATAGTTACAAGTTATGCTAGGGTTCTCTGAAACCCTAGTTGGCACAAATGGTGGTGCTTCCGAAGAATGTATCTTCAATCCCAACAGAGTGAGTGGGCTTTGTTGTATCCCTTGCTTGGACCACTCCAGCTTAATCAGATGCCATCAATAAACCGGATTTGCTGTCAAAAACCTGCACACATTAACACTATCAAGGAGTTAGAAATTAATAAGAGGGCTCCACTGTGTGAGCCCTCAAAAACAATCTAAAACCCTAGAAAAACGAAATGCAAGAATTCAAAATCCTTGCATTTATACCTGCTTTAAACTAATTTATACCTGTTCTCTGTTAACGCAGCTAGACCAGGCGACACTTGGAAGTAATGTGGCTATCAAAATCGGCTACGAAAGGCGCCCTGGTGCACTCGCTGAACGCCCGCGTGCTTTTGGATTAAGGTTTCAGACGCCGGTCTGAGTCTGTGGCTGTGGGTAAACGCCCGCGGGCACTTGGTAAATGCCCGTGGGCACTTGGTAAACGCCCGTGGGCACTTGGTAAAGGGGTAAACGCCCGCGGGCACTTGCGACAAGAATGGGGGATTCTGCAGAATGCTGCAGAAGAGATGGCGGCGAAAGCGGCGACGGAAGCGGCGATGGATGCGACGAAAGGGTAGCAGAAGAGAGATAGAGGAGATAGCAGTAGAAGAATTAGAATCAGAGATAGCGCATAGGAGATCGGGTTTGAGCCATCAAGGTGACTCTATTTATAATCCACTCTTAGGGCACACTTTAGGGTTTTAACGACACTTTGAACGTGTGGCTAAGATTAAAGTGGATCTAAGGGTAGAGAATAAATTTAGGTTGTGAAATGGATTAAGATGGATGGATGGATGAGATTAAATGAAGGATGGACGACTCAGATTAAATCACTTAAACTATTATTTAAATATATATATTAAAATATTAAAATATTAAAATATATATATAAATATTAATTTAAATAAATTTGGGGATGAAAAATGGCGGGAAAGGTGAAATTGGGCCAAATAATGGCGGGAAAGTGTGGATTTGGGCCAAATAATGGCGGGAAGGTGGATGACCGACACGTGGCTGACAAGAAGGTATAGATGACTTGCAAGTGGCTGGATTTTGGTGTCTATAGATGCCCCTTTTTGAGCTGCTTTGTGTGAAGACACAATGCAGCACAAAAACTTAGGACACCTGAAAAGCTGGATCAGACGCAACTCTCTCTCAAGATTAAAGCACAACTTTGAAGACCAAAAAAAAAAATAAAAGAATATTTAAGATTTATTAGCTTACCCCCTCAATTGGCGAGTGAGAATGGTTCTCACAAGCCAATTGGAAGAAATTTGGAATATAATGAACCGTTTTTGCCCCAACGGTAAAAAGGGGTTGGTGTATGAACCATCTGTTTATGTCCCAACAGAAATGGGTTGGTGTACAAACCATCCGTTTATGTCCCAACGAGAAAAGGGATTTGTTTACAAACCATCTGTTTATGTCCCAAAAGAAAAGGGGTTGGTGTATGAACCATCTGTTTATGTCCCAACAGAAAAGGGGTTGGTGTACAAACCATCTGTTTATGTCCCAACAAAAAAGGGATTTGTTTACAAACCATCTGTTTATGTCCCAACGAGAAAGGGGTTGGTGTATGAACCATCTGTTTATGTCCTAACAAAAAAGGGGTTGGTGTACAAACCATATGTTTATGTCCCAACAGAAAAGGGGTTGGTGTACGAACCAGAAAAAAATATGAAAGATTGACCGTTTTCAGCCCCAATGGAAAAGGGGTTGGTGTACAAACCAGAAAAAAAAATATGAAAGATTGACCGTTTTCTGCCCCAACGGAAAAGGGGTTGGTGTACAAACCAGAAAAAAATATGAAAGATTGACCGTTTTCTACCCCAACGGAAAAGGGGTTGGTGTACAAACCAGAAAAAAATATGAAAGATTGACCGTTTTCTACCCCAACGGAAAAGGGATTGGTGTACGAACCAGAAAAAAATATGAAAGATTGACCGTTTTCTGCCCCAACGGAAAAGGGATTGGTGTACAAACCAGAAAAAAATATGAAAGATTGACCATTTTCTGCCCCAACGAAAAAGGGATTGGTGTACGAACCAGAAAAAAATATGAAAGATTGACCGTTTTCTGCCCCAACGGAAAAGGGATTTTTGCAAAACTGTAATAATTTTTTTTTTTTTTTTGAAAAAAATTTGTAACAAAATTTTGTTTTGTTGTTTTGCAGCTTAGGGTGTTAGAGGCGCGACACCGATTCTCCCCTATCATTCCGGGGATGAGGAGGTCATTGTCCCAGGAAGACTGGGAGATATTGGAGGCAGTGGGGCTAGCGAGGGCGAGGGAACCACGAAGGTTCCCAAGCGCACGCCAAACATAAATAAAATCACAATGACAGAGTACAGAATAGTTGCGCAAAAACAAACGATTTCTATTAATCGGTGGAGTTTAAAAACTCCTTTTTGAATACAACTGGGCCTGTAACCCTTTATTTGTGATACACAGTTACAAATTATGCTAGGGTTCTCCGAAACCCTAGCTGGCACGAATGGTGGCGCTTCCGAAGAACGTATCTTCAATCCCAACAAGTGAGTGGGCTTTGTCGTATCCCTTGCTTGGACCACTCCCGACTCAATTAGCTGCCATCAATAAACTGGATCTGTTATCAAAAACCTGCACACATTAACACTATCAAGGAGTTAAAAATTAATGAGAGGGCTCCACTGCGTGAGCCCTCAGAAACAATCTAAAACCCTATAAAAATGGAATGTAGGAAATCAATAACAGATTAATACATAAAATATGGCTACTTGCTTTAAACTAATTTATACCTGTTATTTGTTAATGCAGCTAGACTAGGCAACACCTGGAAGTAATGTTGTTGTCAAAATAGGCTACGGAAGGCGCCCTGGTGCACTCGCCGAACGCCCGCGTGCTTCTGGATCTAGATTACAGACGCCGGTCTAAGTCTGTGGCTGTAGGAAAACGCTCATGGGCACTTGTTAAACGCCCGTGGGCACTTGGTAAATGCCCGTGGGCACTTGGTGAAGGGGTAAACACCCGCGGGCACTTGCGACAGGAATGGGAGATTCTGCAGAATGCTGCAGAAGGAATGGCGGCGAAAGCGGCGACGGAAGCGACGATGGATGCGGCGAAAGGGTAGCGAAAGAGAGGAGATAACCATAGAAGAATTAGAATCAGAGATAGAAGTAGCAAAAGACATAGGGTTTGAGCCATCAAAGTGACTCGATTTATAATCCACTCTTAGGGCACACTTTAGGGTTTTAACGACACTTTGAACGTGTGGCTAAGATTAAAGCGGATCCAAGGGTAGAGAATAAATCTTGGTTGTGGAATGGATTAAGATGGATGGACGGATGAGATTAAATGAAGGATGGACGGCTCAAATTAAATCACTTAAACTATTATTTAAATATATATATTAAAATATTAAAATATATATATAAATATTAATTTAAATAAATTTGGAGATGAAAAATGGTGGGAAAGGTGAAATTGGGCCAAATAATGGCGGGAAGGTGGATGACCGACACGTGGCTGACAGGAAGGTATAGATGACTTGCAAGTGGCTGGATTTTGGTGTCTACAAATACAAATATGGGGCTTGGGGATAGTAACTTGCATCCAAATGTAGTCTAGGTAAAATTGCACCTCGTAACAGGTGACCACGATTTTGCATCGATGAAATCTGCCCGTAGAGTCTGGACATGATTTCGTAGAAGTGGGGTAAAAAGCTTCAGATCGATGTGAAACAATTATGCTTGATACAAAATATAAAAATATGCATGCAAAAGAGAAAAATCACCTGGTAGATAGTGCAAAAGCAGACAGAAGGGTTGAGACCTCCCGAATAGTCAATCTCTCCTTAGGGCTCCAACACAAATCCACCAAAGCGAGCAACAACAACAAATAATCCAATGCAGAAGAAAACATATCACACTTCACAATTGCGAGTTAGATTGCTTACGAGAGAAGAAGAAGAATGAATATCACTTAGCGAACACTTTAAAATCACTTGAAGAAGAGAGCTTGCGTGAGTGATATTTCCAAAAATTACTTGTTGTTTTATTGCTCTCAATAATGAATTCAAACCCTCCTTATATAGCTAATTTAAAAGCGAAATGGATGATAAAACCAAGGAGAGTTGATTCTAAATATGCCAACTTTGAGAAATTTGGGTTTCCTTAAAAGAAAACCCTAAAATGTAAAATCCCATCTCGTCATGGCCAACCGTGATTTCACCTTATGTGAAATCATGCTCCATCAAGGGAGACCATGATTTCACATAAAGGGGAAAAAATAGAAGAAAAATGGGGGAGAGACCTAGCCCTTGCCCTAGGCAATTCTAAGGGGTCTCCCAAGAGGACTTAGGGAAGATTGCCCACTCAAGTGGGTCAAAGTTTTGTGTCTACATTTTGCCCCCTCTTTGACGCATTTATAACCTAATAAATGTATAAAAAAAATATGTAAACACTCACAAAAAAAAGACAACAAACAAAAATGGGGTGGCTAGTTTAGAATAAAGGAGTGGTGCAAAAACAATGTTATTCTGAACACTTTCTTGTTTTGCATGCAAATCGATATATTAAGGACATTAATACCTCTTAGGCCAGGGTGCCCCATCGAGTTTCATAAGGGAGGCCATATCCCTGATGAAACACGAAATAATATATGCATAGGAAGAAGGACAAAAGGAAATAAAAACAAAAAAAGACAATAGCGAAAAAAGAGATAAAAGTGAAAAAGGATAAAACCCTAATTTATTTTTATCGCGCAAAAGAAGAGAAAAGAGCTCTAGATAAAAACTAGATATGGTGTTACTAGTACACTGTTCAATTATCATGAGGGGTGAGGCTAGCATGGAAGTGGAGTGGGCAGAGGTAAGATCGAACACCCTCCCAAAATTTATTGAATTTTTCAAATTTTTAGCATTTTTGGGTAATTTTTTGCCAAATTCGACGGGTTTTCAACGTATGACCTGGACCCAATTTCGCAACTGATTTAATCCTTGTTTGTAGCGGTGAAATTGCGCCCAACAAAAATGACCAACACAATTTCAAAAAATTGCACCTCGCGAGGACAGGGTATGATTTCGCCTAGGCAAAATCACAGTCCTGGAAAACCAGGAGCGATTTCGCCGAAGAAGGAAAAAAAGAGAAAAAAAACAAAGAAAAAGAATAAAAAGGAAAAAACAAGGGAAAAGAGAAAAGAAAGAAGAGGAAAAGCAAGCAAGCTATAAATAAGAGTTGTGAATGTTACTTAGTATTTCAGATTTTAAATTTGATTTTTAATTAATGAAACTGATGAAAACTTTTGTTATGTTTTGTGAATGCAGCTTAGGATACTTGAGAGCCAGGAGTGGCAAGCAAGCTCCTTGGAGGTGGAGCTGGAGGAGCTTGAGCAAGAAGAGAGGGACACACTGGGAGTGGTGGGACTAGACCACCTAGCGAGGATGCCTCAGGTTGAGGCAGACAAGGCACTACTGATAGCTCTAGCAGAGAGATGGTATCTAGAGTTGTCGACCTTCCGGTTACCTATAGGGGAGATGACCATCACACTAGAGGATGTGTGGCATATCTCATGTGCATCCCCATCAGAGATAAGATAGTTTATAGAGCATGAGGGTGGCCAACGACCTTGTAGTGACTATCAAGAGGCTGGTCCCACTGGGTGTGAGAGAGCACGATAGTTGTAGATGACCTGGTGGGGTGATATGGGGTAGATCCATTAAAGATCATGCTCTATATGGTGGTTGCAGGCTTAATGATGTACTATACCAGTAGGCGATATCTACCATGGATGATGGTGGGTGTAGTAGTAGACATGCGACACCAAAGAGTACGGTTCACATGGGGTTTGTATGTGCTAGCCCGTTTATACAAGATATTGTACAACATCATGTACAAGTGGCATACAAGGATCGTATGAACGATGTTGCTCAATGTTTGAATCTAAGAGAACATAGCGATGCAGACATCGAATGCACTACAAAGACCATTGCCCAACCTAAAGCTACTAACTGCATACAAATGGTTTAGATCCCTTGATAAAGTCATGAGGACATACACTGGGAACCTGCTATTAGTGAGGCAAGTAATAGATGAGATGAGAGAGGTTCGGATTGTATGACGATCCTGGCATCTACACCTAGGATGGACTGAGGATAGGGAAGAGTTGGCTAGGATCAAGAGGATCAGATGGCTAACTACAAAGAGAGGGGAGCTAGAGGTCTTTCACTTTGACAGAGTCTTGAGGTAGTTTAAGATCTTGCAAGGAATCCTGAACCTTGGGGATTATTGGTATCAGAGAGTATATCGGGATCCAGTAGGGATTAAGGATGAGCCAGACTTGGCTAGGTGGGCAGAGAAGGATTTGGATGATATTCCTTACATGGATATGAGGGTGGATGATGTGGGAGTGGCCTTCGAATACCAGTAGTGGTATAGAGGAGTCATACCCAAAATAGTATTCCCACTAGTATCAATACAAAGGTTCCAGGCGATGGACCTGGGTATGCAGTGAGCATTTTGAGAGATGGCTCGCAAGGCCACAAAGAGGGAGTAGCATGGCCAAGCGACCCTAAGACAAAGATAGGTATGAGTCTGGATCGAGTTGGTGATGGAGGTTGCTAGTGCTGTAGGGACCAGAGAGGTGGGGGCATCTGGAGTTTCCCCCATAGAGGTTGAGGTACCACCATGTAGAGGATCAAGAGAGGCCTCCAAATTAGCAATAGTCAGTTGAGGCCAAGCCTTGGGATAAGATGACACGAGGGGGGAGGTAGAGGCACTGTGAGCATAAGTGGAAACTCTATAGAGACATGTGGACCTACTATAGGAGGACAGGTCCAAGAGAATTGAGGGACTATAGAGCTATTTGAATACTGTAGAGATAGAGAGGGATGCGACTCGAGCAAAGGCTGCTCATATCCAAGGAGAGGTGAGCCATATAGACACGAAGCATTAGAGGGCTTGGGTAGAGGGGATGGCTATCGTTGGGAGAAGTTAGGCTAATGACGAGATCTACCTCCTACAAGTAGAACTACGAAGGATAGGAGAGAGGTTGGAGGTGGCCATTCAATGAGATACCTTCTACAAGACCAAGAATGTCATGTGGTATCAGAGGGGTAGAGGGTAGTACTCCCTACATCCTTGTATTTAACTAGTAGGTCACGATCTTAGTCACAAACAATCTCAGCTTCATCATCCGTGGGTATGCGATTGCTTGGACCACCTCCTCTAGGTGGAGCAGAGGAGACGAGCTCTCAGAGCTAGAGCTAGGGATCGAGATGACATACCAGTTTTGATTGTGGTATGCATCCCTAGGGATTGGTTGAGTGTACCAAAATTGGGCTGTGGTACACCAACCAGAAACTTATGTATCTCTATCTTATCGAGTAATATTAAGTTGCTTATTTTTTATTTTATGTGTTAATGTGTGTGCATGTGATATAATTTTACTATATCAAAAATACTAAAGTGTACTATAACCCCAAATTTGAGGTAAATCTATTGTACAATTTAGAGATCTAGGCTCCTTGAGTCATAATAAATCAAATTTATCATTTTGTGCATACATTGTGTTATTTGCTTTGATATATCACTTTATTAGTGTTGTTCATTTTTAATCTACATAATGGTGATCAAGGAGAGTCGGGAAGAAATACGTAGGCTTCCTGGTAAGTCTTGATCAAACCCCACCTCCATTTTTTTTTTGCTTTTTATAGAGAAATTGGAAAGAAGATATCTATTTAAAAAAAAAAGCAAAACATATTGCATGTTAGGTATTCACAAAACACATCTTCATATAGTTTACACAAAGGATAGATCTGCACTTGTGCATTCATCTTAATTGCATTAGAACATTCATTACACTAGATTAAAGTTTTTGTTGTTTTGTGGTGTTATTACTTTTTACCCTGAGTGTTGTTTGCAATAAAACAAAAAAGCATAAGTAGTTGCACTTTAGGCTAAAGTCTCCTACTTTTTACTTTTCTAAGTTGGAACAAGTCATTGGTATTCAAGTCTCTCCCATTGTTGGAAACACATTGTTGATTTAGAGTGGAAGAACTAGGTGAACCCTCCATTGTTAGAATCACTTGATGATTCAAGGTGGATATTAAGGGGTGTACCTTAGATTCTTTTGAGGGGTTTGGTATTGGTGTTCTTGACCACCAACTTGGTTTAGTTAAAAAAGGGTTTCTTGATATTGTATGAACATCATAGACAACAAAAAATTAAAAATATTCATACAATTACACGCTTCAATTTCAACATCAGCGAGTTGTACTTCATCACCAACCATTGATCGAGATCAGTGATGGTGGGATTCACCTCCATCCACTATCTTGTCCCATAGACACCTTAGTAACCCATGAGAGCTTTTTCTAGATTTCATCACCAAAAAAAATCCCACTTGCCATCCACCTTAGAAACCCATCCTGCATAGTAGTCTAGGGTTAGGATATGCACACCAAATCACACACCATAAAAAAACATTGTTGCAAGATATAGGATTCAATTGTTTGTTTGTTTTTATGTGCTTTTCATGGTCATTACACATTTTCACACATATTATTCATGTCCACAACCTCTGCATTACTTATAGCTTATGGTTTTGACCAAAAATCAAGCTAGAGCCATGAGCCAAGCACCAACCTCATCCATGGAGTGTTCCACTTCTTCCCAAGTCACTTTGATGGCTAACCCAGCCAACCAAGAACATACGAGCTATTTCGATTTGTCTACAAGACCTTCACACATAATATTCACTTCAAATATTGATGTGATGCATAGAGCTATTCACACCTCCATCCCAAAAATTGAGCCTTCTACACCAACTAACCATTGCAACACCTACATAGACATGGATAAAGTTGGAGATTATATAAGACCAATGAAATAAAACACGCATTAGATGGTTTATTATTTAGCAGGCATTAAATAGAGTTTACAATGGCTGAAAATAGCACCGGCTGGCGAAACTGTTACGAAGTTGTAACAGTGCAACTGCAGAATGCTAAATAATGAAATACAGCTATAACAGTACGCTAACATCCCCCTTTATTACATTATTTGGGTAATGTAATAACTAATAGCTATACTAGACTACTAACATCCCCTTACATCATTTTGCAATACAAAGTGAGTTGCGAAACAATTCAAATTTGACACGTCCAAGTGCCTTAGTGAAAATGTCTGCAACTTGAGCATCGGTGGGAATGTGCTGAAGCTGAATTCGGTGCTTTGGAACTTCATCTCGAATGAAATGACATTGTGTGTCAATGTGCTTTGTTCTTTCATGATGGACTGGATTCTTGACGAGGTTCAGAACACCCTGATTGTCGCAGAACAAGTGTATTGGAGATTTTTATGGATGGCCCACACTTGTCAGAATGTGACGTAACCATATCACTTCGCACACAACTTCACGTGCGACGTGATACTCTGCCTCTATTGATGAAATAGCAACCACCTATTTCTTCTTGCTGTGCCAAGAGACAGGATCGGATCCTAGATGAAAAATGTATCCAGAAGTTGACTTGCGATCATCAAATGATCCGGCATAGTCGGAGTCCGTGTATCCTTGCAAGAAGAATTTGTTGTTCCTCTTGTATTCTAGGCCATATTCCATAGTACCACGAACATAGTGAAGAACACGTTTTGCTGCTTTCCAATGAGTGGTCTTTGGCTCCTGCATGAACCTCGAAAGATAGTTTACAGCAAATACGAGATCTGGCCTAGTATTGGTCAGATATATGAGACTCCCAATCAACTGTCGATAGAGAGTACCATCTACCTGAGGTGAGTCATCATATCGCGATAATTGAAGTCCATTCTCCATTGGAGTTGCCATTGGCTTGCGATCGATCATGCGATATTTTTCCAGCAATGTCTTGGCATATTTTTTCTGAGACACTTTGATGGAGTGCTCCTTCTGGTTGAATTCCAGACCAAGACAGTAATGGAGAAGTCCGAGATCTATCATCTCAAAAGATTTGCACAAGTTTCATTTGACAGTAGAGATCATAGTTTTTGAACTCCCTATAATGAGCAGATCATCCACATAGAGTACAAGCAACACTATCTCAGAACCCTGTTTCTTGAAATAGAGGTTTGCATCTGACGGACATCTCTTAAATCCATGCTTGCATAAGGTGATTGTCCATTTTTATATACCAAGCTCGAGGAGCTTATTTCAGACCATATAAGGATTTGACCAATTTGCAAACCTTCTGCTTTTGGCCTTCCACTTCAAATCCTTCAGGCTGAGTCATATAGACTTCTTATTGGAGATCACCATTTAGAAAGTCACTCTTGACATCCATCTGGTGAACTTTCCACCCATATTGTGCTGCCATAGCACACATAACCCGAATTGTGGTCATCCGAGCAGTAGGTGCAAAAGTTTCCTCATAGTCGATGCCTTCCTTTTGAGCATAGCCCTTTGCAACAAGACGGGCCTTATGCTTATCAATTGTTCCATCTGCCTTGTACTTGACTTTGTATACCCATTTGCAGCCAATAGGTTTCTTTCCATGTGGCAGATCAACAAGCTTCCAAGTTTTATTTTTCATCAGAGAATCATACTCTGTATCCATAGCGGCCTTCCACTGAGGCTCACTGAGAGCATCTTGCACTGATGCAGGTTCAAGACTATCTATGGTAGACATGAATGCCCTATCATCATCAATATCCATATCCTCAACTTCTGTACTTGGAGTCACAGAGAGTTCCTCAAAAGATTGACAAAGATCATCAACCTCACCAGTTTCTCTGGCTTCTCTTTCCTTTTGAGCCATATTGCATGTACGAGGTCTATCCAAATTCAAATTGGGAGGAGTGGATAAATTTGCATCTCTGATTGTATTTGTACACCATTTAGGATTCTTCTTCGGTGGAGTTGAAGAAGATGTAGAAGGACCTCCTGTCTGTGTTGACGAAGGAATCTTCTCTTCCTTAGTTTCCACAATATCTTGGTGTACTTTAGATGTGCTCTGTGATGTGAAAGCTTCATCAAAGACAACATCTTTGCTGATATGAATTTTCTTGGTCAAAGGATCTATCAACCGATATCCTTTAGAGTGCTCAGAATAACCAAGAAAAATACATCTCAATGTTTTCTCATCTAGCTTCTTCCTTTTCTCTTTCGGTATGTGCATGAAAGCTTGACATCCGAAAATACGTAGATGAGATATGGAGGGTTTTCGACCACTCCATGCTTCCTATGGAGTCATTCCTTTTAGGGCCTTTGTGGGTGCCCTATTCAACAGATACAACTGCGGTGGTGACAACTTCTGCCCAATATTGTTGCCCAAGAGTAGCTCCTGTGAGCATACAACGAACCATTTCCATGATTGAACGGTTCCTTCTCTCGGCAACTCCATTTCTGCTGAGGAGTATAGGCAATTGTTAACTGTCTCTTGATCCCATGCTTATCTAGGAATGCAAAAAATTCATTAGAGGTAAACTCTCCCCCTCGATCTGAGCGGAGGGTTTTAATAGAAGCTCCTGACTCCTTCTCAACGGATTTCTTGAACTACTGGAAGAATGCGAAAGCTTCAGATTTCAGTTGGAGAAAGAAAACCCACATCTTTCGTGAGTAGTCATCTACGAATAACTAAAAATACCTCTTCCCTCCAACACTGTTGGGTGTGAAAGGACCGCATAGATCGGTGTGAATTAACTCCAGAGGTTTTCTTGCTCTTGTAGAGCTCTTCTCAAATGGTACTCTATGCTGCTTTCCTGCCAAGCAATCAGAGCACATTGGCAATGTGGCAGAAAGGGAAGGAAGATCCTTTACCATCTCATACTTGCTGAGCTCAAGTAAGTAGCCAGAACTAAGATGCCCATATCTTTTGTGCCATAGGGAAGTTGCCTCCTTGGTAGAGACAGTCATGGCAACATGTGGAGTAGAGATAGCATCTAGTGCAAATAAGCCGTGCTTATATGAAGTCATTGCAATCTGCTTACCCTTCCTGGTAATGGTACAACACTTCTTTCTATTCTCAACACGAAAGTTGACAACCATATTTCTGTCCAGGATTTGTGTCATTGACAACAAATTGTTAGCCAATCCCGGAACATAGAGGACTTTGTCAATATGACACTTGCCATCAGGAAGAGTGACTGAAACTGTACCCTCTCCCTGAACCTCGTAGGTTTTATCATCGACAATGGTGACGGGTTTGCCCTCTTTGGCCACAAATGATTCAAACCACGATCCGTCACCGATCATATGTTTGCTAGCTCCAGAATCGACATACCAAATAGGATCCCTCCGTGTGGAATCTGTGGTAGTCATGAGCACCTTGTGTGCCCATTCGGAATCCGAGTCGGATTCTTCAACAACAACATTCACCCGGGGTTGCTTGTTCTTATTTTGTGGTTTGTTTTGGCCTTTCGCTTGTTCTTATGCCAACACCTGTTGGTGTCATGGTTGTATTTCTCACGGATCTTGCACCACCTCTTCTTCAGTTGAGGTTGCTTGCCTTTTCCTTTCGTATCCTGTTGAGAATTTCCTCCTTTTTGAAAGTTGCCTCCTTTTTGCCCATTACCTTTCTTCCTAGAACCCTGTTTGTTGGTGTATAGGGCTGTATTGGAAGAATCATCCTTGTGAAGTTGGCGTGCCTCCTATTGTTGAAGCAGATTGACCAACTCGATGTAGGTAATTTGTCGTTGAGACACTTGGATGGAGGTTATCAACATATCAAATGAAGAAGGTAAAGCTCTCATCACAAGTGAAATGAGAAGCTTTTCGTCCACAGTATCTCCCAGAGAAATCAATTTCTCTTTCAACTCAGACACTCTGCACAGAAAGAGTTCAACTATTTCACCCTGTCTCAAACTCAGGTTATGAAGTTGTTGTTGAAGATGAAGAATGGTGGATTCATTATTCCCCTCATAGATGGTTCTAAGGGCATCCCATGCCTATTTACCACTTGCTTTGTCGACTATATGAGGTTGCACTTCATCTGAAATAGCAAACAAAATGAGCACCTTTGCTCTACTGTCTTTCTTGTCAAAAGCTATCTGATCTGCTGAAGGACCTATGGATCCTGCTGTTGGTGAAGGCCTAGTTGCTACTCCAGTAACAATATACCACAAATCTTCCATTTGGAGAATAGCCTTCATCTTATGTTTCCATGGTGTATAATTTGGACCTTTCAATAACTGATGCGGATCAGTCATCAACTTTGCAACAACGGCCATAGTGAAGGTTCCTTATATCACCAATTGGTCCCCCTTTCGATATACCTTTTTCTAGGCCAATATACCGTACAAAATACCCGCCCTTACGTGAGGGAAACTATAGGTATTTAGAAAGATCAATAAAAATCACCCGCCCTTACGTGAGGGAGACTATAGGTGAGTTTTAGAGATCATACGATACGTGGAACATAAGTAGTACTTGAAAGGGAATCGCCTTGTTGATGGCACCTACCATAGAATATTCTTCTCATGCGTGGGGCGTAACTTCCCCTAAACACTATGAAGAATACTTCGTCAGGATTTACGCCTAAACACAAGTGCGATAAAGGGTAGTGGATGGAGTAAAAAATGCAAAAATAGCTAACTTATCTCTCCCCGACAATTTATAGAGAACAAGCTCAGACGTCGTTGTAGCAGCTATATTAGGCGGCGGATATAGTAGCCAAATCACGACGACTTTACCTGTAAGTGCTGGCCAGAGGTATCACAAATACCGAACGCTGCAGTGCAATAAAATTGCACAGATGGGTTTTATATTCCGGGGACTTAGGGAGTGTTTTGATTTTAAATTTTTAATGTTATAGTGCAAAAATGAAATATGCAACATACAACATAAAAAAAACTGCCCACAAAAATAACCCACAAGGTGTCGGTCACAGCCGAAAATGCACCTTTTACAATTTTCCAAATTGCTATTTTTCGAAAAATTACTCACTATCCCCCTTTGATTTTTTGAAAAAAAATATCCCCCCTTAAAAGACTTTCTTTAACAAAGCATTTTAATAATGATTATTTATTTAAAATTAAAATAAATAATTTTAATTTCTATAGTTTTAAAACTTTAGGAAAAATAAATTAAAAATTAAATTTTAATTTATAAAGTTTAAAACTATATAAAAAAATTAAAATTAAAAAGTTTAATTAAAAAAAATAATAATTAAAAAACAACTTTGAAAAAAAAATTATACCTTTGGGGGGAGTCGGCGGGTTTTGAACCCCCGACCTGCAGGCTCCCTGAGCCTTACCGCACAGCTCATTGCCAAGTGAGCTTGCGGGGATCCGAAGGGGTCAGTGAGCCTCCTCCGTTTTCAACACCCTCTGAAGCGACCTCCGACTGCTACGCTGCTTCCTCCTCCGCAGTCCACCGTTCGAAAAAAAAATCATGGCTTTCTCCACCGTCCTCTGCAAATCGGCCTCCGGTATGCTCCTCCGTCGAGCTCTTCCGCTTCGTCCTCCGCAGACTTCCGGTTTTTTTTTTTTTTTTTTTGAAAAAATTCCGTTGCTTCGTAGGTGTTTTTTTTAAAGTGGGTGGGTGGGGGGAAGAGCGCGCGCGGCGCAATTCGCGCTGCGCGCAGATTTTTTTTCCCGGGGGGGGTTTATACCCCCTTCAATTCCCGCGTGATCGGGAATTTAAAATTCCTAGGCGGGGAAGGGGGGGGGCTCTCCCCGCCTTTTGCACGGGCCTGTCGCGCGACAGTGGCCTATGCGTGGCCCTGCGCTTTCTGTCGCATCCTGCGACAGCTCTGTCGCGTGGCACGATAGTTCCTGCATGGTGCGATAGCTCTGTCACGTTGCGCGACAGTTCCTGTGCACCCTGGCGCTGGCACGACAGGCCTGCGCGCTCTGTCGCTTGGCACTGCCACGACAGTTGTCCCTGCACGCGCCCTGTTCATGATAGTCTCTGTCGCACGGGCCTCGTGCGGCAGTCGAGGCGACGGCTCCCGTGATGCAGCACACCGAGCGGGGTCGTCCGTGGACCTGGACGCGGGGTGGGGGGGCGGACAGATGTCCGCTTGCCCTCGGCCCTGCGTGTCCTTCTCGGAGCAACGAATGCAGTGCGCGTTCAACCGGGGCTTTCGCCCTCTTTACTATCCGACGACTGACGCGCTTTGCTTCAAATCACGCCCAGGATAAAAATTTACGAACAACTCTGATGCCATGAAATAAAACACGCATTAGATGGTTTATTATTCAGCAGGCATTAAATAGAGTTTACAATGGCTGAAAATAGCACCGGCCGGTGGAACTGTTACGAAGTTGTAACAGTGCAACTGCAAAATGCTAAAGAATGAAATACAGCTATAACAGTATGCTAACAACGAACCAATATTATTCTAGAACCACTTCATATTTCACCCATACATGTTTCTTATTCTCAGTAGAAACTAGTTCAATCACATCCTCACACCTTGAGCCAAGTTTACACCAACTCTCTTTTTAAGGCATCATCCGCACCTTCACATCACATGTCTCCACCACAACATAGCCAAATCACCTCCATCCCATATACCTATACCACTACCTATACCAATCCACTCTATGAAGCACATGTCAATGCAGCTTCATATATTCTATCTATCGTCCCATCCACTACCCTTCATTCTATTATTATTCCTTTCATAACTTACCCCGCAATCAACATCCACCAACATCCACCAACATTGTAAACGCCTACACCTCACCCACATCCACCTCCATCGCACCCACACAATCTTCTTTAGAAATTTCCATACAGTAAGCATGGAAACACCTGAACCAATTACTCATGGGCCAACAAGAAGCTCGTTCTTGTTCCCAATAGTAGACACATATAGCAGATTTTAAACCCCATTCCATTCCAAGCCAAAACACTTTCTTCACCCATGATCCATCTTGAGTATCACAATATTCTCAAGTTGTTATGCCCACACCTCCATTCCTCCACATCAACCCCACTTCCACAAACCAACACACTCACATTCCCCAAACTTCATCCCAATTTCATCAACAACAATTATTTTATCACCAAGCTTAACAACCTACCTAATATCATCAAGTACCTTTCAATCCATTTGACCATCAACACCACATTCCATCTCAACAATGCACCACTCCACATACCCCACCTTCACATAATCATAAAATGATTTAGAGCTTCTACACACATGGGAAAGACCCTCAATTCCAAGCAATGCAACAACAAATTGATAGCTTGATTCTACACACTCCTGGTATGATATACCAAAGCCTACCCTGAGACAACTAATTAATCAACCTATTCATTTTTTGGTACCATCACCGCCATATCCGATAGACTTCACAATACCAAAATTTAACAAATTTAAAGGGACTAAGGACCCTAGAGAGCACATCAACACATTCATCCACTCATGCTTTTAGATTCAAGATCAAGATGCTTTGATGTTCAAGAATTTTCCTCAGACATTGGGGGGAGATGCTCTAGACTGGTATAATCATCTGTCTCTCCACAAAATTTACACATTTGAACAATTGGCAGATAATTTTTTGGAGAGATTTTCCCTCAATGTTCACAAGAAAACCACATTGTCTGACTTGTACAATCTTAAATAATTCAAACAAGAGCCAGTCTATGATTTTGGAAACCATTGGAGGGCATGACCAAGTTACCATTCTCCCTACCAATGGAAGAATTGACCTGAATGTTCACAAGGATTTGCTTAAAACCAATTTCTTTGTTATTGCAACTACAATAATATAAAACATTTGATAAAGCTCTCGCTCAAGATTATATAGTCAAAGAGATAAAAAATTCAAGAAGGCAAAATAAAACCAAAAGAAAAGAATGGAAAAATAACGGCCAATCAGAAGGAAATTATTCTGGGCAACCAAAGCCAAGTCAAGTAAATCAAGTGGTCTTGAGTTAGCCGATAATAACTCAACAACAACAACAACAACAACCAGTGCAATAACAACCACACCAAGTGTTCTATCAAGCGGTTCCCCCATCCCAACTTCATAACACAACATCAACTGTGGAAATCACCAACGTCGATAATCTATTTGACAAGATCATAGTTACACACTTATTCGAATCATATACATCCATATTCCATAGGTTATATGATACAAATGCACTTGCCTTACCCGAAATTAACCTAGATGATCCAACTAAACATGGTAAAGGCTATATAGAACATTTGTTTTGCCCTTACCATCGATAGAATGGGAACGACATTAAGAACTACTTCACATTCAAAGACATAGTGCAAGATATAATAGACCTAGGGGCTATTAAGTTTGATAGTCCCTTGGCTCAACAAAATAAAAACCTTGGTATATGCGAAATGCCACTTCCTCATCATGAGGAAAAACAACAAACGATAAGAGGATCAAATACCATGACTCCTCCTAACCAAGTTAATCATGTACAACAATACCAAGGTTTTATGGGGGCTATTCATGTAGTCACCCATAGTCAAAGAAGCACCAATAGAAAAAATTAACAACAATAGGAATTTCACCTTCCTATAGCACCACAAGCAAGTGTGTCTCCACAACCTATCAATTCATCATCATCTATTCATTTTTCCACCAATTCATCCCAACCAATTCATCTTCCAAGTCATCCATCTAAATCCACTCATCTTCCAAACCGTTCACAAAGACCCATCATCTCATTAAGTAGCCGAATGAAAACCAACCTAAAAATTGCTTCAGCTAAATTATCTATCTATGAGCTAATACAACAATCTTCCCTACACTACGAGGCATTAATGGAAATTTTAAAACCCATTGAAATTCATTTCCAAGACACTAATGCCTTCAATAAGTTTATGGGGAGTCTTCAAACGTGTATGTAACCTTCCATCACATTCTATGATTTTGAAATTAAACCAATTTCAAAAGAATCGATGGACTCTCCACTATATGCTATGGCTCAAGTTGACAGGAAGCCATTTAAATGAGTGCTAATTGAAACTGGATCCTCCATTAACATCATCACCACATATTACCTTCAATATCTCAACCTTTCGCCTTCACACATAATCAAATCCACCTTCACCTTAAGAGTATTCAATGATGCTCTTTGTTTCACAGTTGGCACTATTGTTTTACCCATAGAAATGGGGGTAAAAGTATTGCAAACCATGTTCCATATCCTAGAGGGGTCCATGGCTTACAATGTACTCCTTGGATGCCCTTGGATTAGGGAGATGAGATGTGTTCCTTCCATACTACATCAATGCTTAAAATATGTACATGAGGTACAGATCCATTGCATACCAACGAATATCGAACCATTTAAGTACTGCAAATTCATTTCAAATCCCTACAAATCCACAATTCTATCCACTCACTTATTCCTAACCCCATCAACCACACCATCCACTACCTCTTCATCCAAAGCTCTTATTTGTAGGCCCAAAATGGCCACATACTTAGGAAAATTTTGAAATTTTTTACCTAAGGCATGAAGTTCCCATTCCGCACACGTTTTAGTGTATATTGGAGTGGATCCACAACAAAGGTTCTCAATCCGCCCAACACTTAGTGTATTTTCGCACTAGGAGCAATTCCGCATAGTTTCTAATGTTTTTGGCTCCGGACTGGCGACACGTCTCGAATCCACAAAATTTTTGGGGAAAGATGATGTCAGCATAAAAAAGGTGCGGATTGGTGACCGCTTTGTATTTTTAACATCTTCTGAGCGGCTAAGTGTTGGAGAGCCTGATTTCGAGGAGCGCATAGAACATTTTTTCTCGAAATGGTGATAGGAGGCAAAAAGCAAAACAAAGGCATGCGGATTCATGACAAAGGTCATTTTGACTAACTTTCTTCTGGATTGGTGACAAGCAGTGTTGTATACTAATGTCAGTGTGGAATGAAAGAAGAGTTACCTTTACACTATAGTGGGTCCGGAATGGTGTTCTGAGTTAATACACTTGCTTGGGTCCGGAATAGAATCCGCAAAAGTTTTGAAGAAAATATGACGTCATCAAATTTTTTGTGCGGATTTGTGAATGCTTCATCGCCAACAAGGGAAAACAAAGGATAAGGAGTGGATTTCATCCCGCTTCACTTTCAGTGAGTTTTTGTGCCGGATTGGCGTTTCATAGGTTCTGAGGCATAAAAGGTGACGTCATTAATTTTAAAAGTGGAATGGTGTTTTGGTTCTTCCCCGCCATTGCTCCAAGAATATTCCTTATCAAATCATAGCCATGCGATGGGGGAAGATCTACGATCGAGATTTTATCAATAATTTTGAAGTATATTAAGGTGATTTCTCACCGGATTCAAAACATAATCAGTTGGAGGAGGAAGCCAAAGCATCGAGGGTTTCAAGAAAATAAGAACTAGAGATGGTTGTAGATCGATGGCAACAAGGGGCTTCCAAGAAATATTAATGATGCAGATGCAGTCTCCAACGACCAAAACTTTAGTTGACACCGAACAACCAGCAAGTTGCAGAGGCTCCGAGTTGCCATGGTGGTCCACTTGCAGTGGATTTCATGGAGGATGAACCAGTAAGGAAATGCTAGCTAGAACTCTCTATTGAGCTGTAAATGATAAATATTTGTAATGTTTCTTAATATTTTTAATTCTACAAACTATAAATAGAGGTCGAACCCTCATTTTTAAGGGTCGGCTCTAGTGTGTTTGCCTGTGCTACTATAAATATTCCCAAGAGCTAATGAAAGGAGCATTACATTGATTTTTACCTCAAATTTTGTGTCTTCATGATTCGATATCAGAGGTTCAAATTCCTAAGTTGTATTTCTGTAAATACTTGAATGGTTGGTTTGTGCCAGATTAATGGATTACTAACTGCTAGGGTAATTGAAATCTGCTTCTAAATTGGATCTTTATTGTTAGGGAGTGCATTTCTGTAAAATCTAGATATTGATTAATTTTGCTATTTGGATTGTCATTATTTGGATATTGAAATTGTTGTCTACAATATTTCTCTATTGTTTCTTAATGAATGAAAGTGCATTTAATTTGGGATAATGTTGATCTGAGTAATGTGCATTTAAATTGGTTTATGGGAGCTTTTTGTTGTAGTGACAATGTTGTTAGCCTATCCATCCACTATTGTTCACATTTTCTAACCCTAATATCTTTCTCAACCCTAACCCCCAAAACCCTAAGTGAGCATAATTGTGTCAACACCTTGTTTAAGTTGACAAGGAACCAACCTACTCTGGAGGTTGGATTTGAAACCCCTATTTTGGTCCATCCAATGTTGAGTGTTGAGTTGTAGCTATCGAGTGCAAGCCTGGATAGAAATTAGGAAGATAGACAACCATAGTATTGAGTAAAACTTGATGCAATTCAGTGCCCAATAGTTTTTGGCATGCCCGATGGGACAAGTTCACAAGGAACATGAAAACCCATCATATGAGTTATTGTTTTATCTCTACCCAGAGGAATCAAGATTTGGTGAATTATCTTGACCTTATAAGCGGAGAATAGCAAATTCACTTGGTGACTCCTTGGTCCTTGAAACCAAAAAAGAATTACTCCTGTAGACCAATGTCCTTTCATGTATACTAGGTCTTTCAAAAGGAATAACCCTAACTCCTATTTCTATTATGAATTACCTTATAGAGGGTCTATTATTGTCAGAAGTTTGAATCAATATTTCCTCTCAAAAGAAGAGCTTCTTGAGGAAAATCCTATAGTTAATCCAATAACCCCTCCAACAAGACCTACACCTAGAAATATGGCATAAAATATGGCCCCTAATCAGCCATTATAGAAGTACCCCAGCTGGAACACAACTGGTCCCCTGAGGTTAGCCCATATGAATGCCATTCCCTAGGATGTATCCAAGGCTATCCCCACTTATGATGGATCTGGGAAGATAACTTATGAGCACTGTCAGGATATTTTAAATCTGGCAACAATTCACAACATAAAAGAGGAGGATATTATTGTAAGAATTCTAGCCCTATCCTTCAGAGGAAATATTTTGCATTGGTTTAGAACTCTGGAAGATAACACCATCACTTCATGGCAAGCATTGGCTGAGCTATTTGTAGAAGAATTTAATGAATCTACTGACCCTTTCTCCCTACTCAATCAGTTTACATCCATGCAAAAATCCCAACAAGAAACCGTCTCAGATTTCAATTTGAGGTTTAGCAAAACATGGAAGAGAATTCCCCCTACAACTAGACCAACTATATGTTTGGCCTATATGTATTATATCTGAGCTCTTGGATCAGATCTAGGCTTATAGACACAACAATATGGAGTAGAAACCTTCCCCCAAGTTTATAATGCAGTAGTTCATGTTGAGAATATCCTAATTAATGTGGGGAGACTACCCCCAAAACTGTGCTACCTTATAACTCAAAAACCACTAATGGCCAAAGCCAAGCTACAAACCCATCTTACATGGATCCCCTTTCTTTATCATCCCCATCTCCACAAATGAATGCAATCCCTCAACCAAAACCATCATCCACTACAGTTCCTTTCCCTCCCCTTCCTTCTCAAGCATCCCAAGAGTTTTATGCTATTCTTGATATACAAAATACTCTAAAAACTCTGAGTAATAGAATGAATTCAATGGAAAAGAGAGACCAAGAAAGGTCACAACAAAGGAGATTTCCATATGTGAACAAAGATCAGAGACCTGGTCCTAGTAACAATACTAGGGTCAGAGTGAATGCAACATATGAGGAGCCTGAGTGTTCTTCAGATACTACTCTTGCAAATATCTGGTTTCTGGTATGTAATGATCCTCATGACTCATAATCTTGTATCATGTACCAACACCATGTTCAACAAGCTATGGATCAAGCCAAAAGAAATCAAAAGGGGAGAGTAAATATGTTATGGTAGCCTGATCAAATCATGGTTGGGAAAGAGCTGGATGAGGACAACCCAATTGCTGTCATGACAAGGTCTGGAAAGAAAACCTTGCAAGTAGATCCCCAAAATATGGGACAATTCCAAGTCCCTTCTCAAAAAAGAAATGACCCACTTCCCCAAAGTGGTGATACTTTTCCCATTCCTCAAGCTAAAGGGAAAGAGAAGATATATAATCTTCCTAAGAGGTTGGAAAAGGAAACTGAAGGAGACCAGATGAGATCTAAATATGAGGCTCAAGAAAGGCTTAGATTCCCCTCTATTACCAAAAGGTAAAGAATAGAAGCCACTCAATAGTATAAAAGAAAATATGGTGAGCTAGAAAGAAGGCCTGAAAGACCTACCCTAGCTAGGTCTGAGTATAATATTGTTGAAGAGATGAAAAATATTCCATCAAAAGCTAGTCTGTATGACACTTTGTTCATTCCTAGTCAGATAGATCTGCTTAAGGCTTCCCTCAACAAGTATCCACAAGATAAACAAGCCACTATAATCCTTAGTATGCCATCAGAAAAGAAAGAAATATCCCCTACTATTTTAAAGAATAATCCCCCTCCTTTCTATATCTCTCTAAGGATGGAAGGTTGGGTAGTCCAAAATTGTATGATAGATTCAGGAGCATCAACCACAGTTATGCCCAAAGTAGTCTATGAAGAAATGGGTATGGAGTATACCCGAGCTTGTCCTGGAGTATTACAATTGGATGGGACACCTGTTAAGATAGTAGGAGTCATAAAATATGTTTTAATGAGGCTACATAGAGCCCCTGAGGTGACAATAGTACAAGAAATAGTAGTGGTTGACCTAGAGCCCTACTTTAGATTATGCCTTTCAAGGGAGTTTACTACAAAACTGGGTGGATGTATGTACATGGATTATTCTAGTATGGTAATTCCTTTCAAAGGAAAGAGAATAAGGATAACACCTAAAAATCCAGTAGCTTATCATATTGAAAATATTGAGGAAGACATGTGCAATCTTACTCCCCTGGAGCAATTTGAGCTGGTTGATAATTTTGAAGAATTGGATATAGAGGATGAGTTGTCCTTCAGAGAGGATTACAGTCAGTTTGGAACTGGTATGGGGACATATAGTATCTCAATTGAATCAGAGAAGAAAATCCCTGCTATATCCAATCAGTCTCTAAGAGAAAAAGAAACATGGATCATGCACTTTGATGGTGCTAAATGCAGAAATGGTGCAGGAGCTGGTGTGGTACTACAGTCCCAATCAGAGGGGACAAAGAATTTTGCCTATAGACTAACATGGTCATGTACAAATAATGCTGTAGAATATGAGGCCCTATGTCTCGGATTGATACAAGCAGAAAGCATGGGCATTAAGATTTTAAACATATATGGTGACTCTGAATTTAATCGTCCATCAGGTAAGGAAAAGGTGCAGTAGCAAGCACCATTACCTAAAGGTATACAAAAATAGGGTATGGGATCTAATGGAATATTTTGATGCCCTAAATATAAATTTTATTCCCAGAGAAAAGAATACTCTGAAAGATTCATTAGAAACGAAGGGAGCTAACTTCAACCCTTCTGTAGACTTTGGAATCAAGAAAGCCAAGGGAATCAAAATGATTTTCAGACCTGCAGTACCAGATAAGCAAATTTTTTGGCAGGTTTTTGAAAGTGATGAGTAGATAATTGACTTTTTGGTAAGAGAAGCATGTCTCTCCACTATCCAAGAAGAGAACCCAAAAGATATTGATCAACAAGATGTTATTCAACTAAGGAACAATCACATTCCTAGAGGGTTGGTCACCCTAGAGAGCTTGTTTGACAATGAGGACAGAAAAAAGACCAGAGCCATGAAAGTCAATGAAAATTTTATAAAGAAGTTGAAGTCGGTACTGAAAAGAAGCTCAATGTTGGAGTTCGATGTTCACCAGAGGAAGCAGAAGATATCAAAGCCTTATGCTTAAAATACCAAGATATTGTGGCTTGGTCATATGAAGACCTCAAGGTATATGACAAGAAAGTTATCCAACATACTATTGAGCTAGAGCCTGATGCAAAGCCTTTTAGGTAGAAGCAAAGGCCTGTAAATCCAAGGATCGAAGCCATTATGAGAGAGGAGATCTTAAAGTTATTAAAGGCTAAGATCATATACCCAATAAAACATTCAACCTGGGTAGCCAACTTGGTACCCATGAGGAAAAATAATGGGGATATTCGTTTGTGTGTAGATTTTAGAAATCTTAACCAAGCATCCCTTAAGGATCACTACCCCCTCCCACAGATTGATCAAATATTACAGATAGTGGTAGGGATAGAGAGGTTCTCATTACTAGATGGCTACTCTGGGTACAATCAAATTTGGGTGAAAGATGAAGATCAGTATAAAACAACATTCACCACAAAATGGGGCACATTTGCCTACTAGAGAATGCCTTTTGGGTTGTCCAATGCGGGAGCCACATTTTAGAGAGCCATGGATTATGCCTTTGGGGCACTGATCAACAAAGTCATTCTGATTTATTTGGATGACATGACTGTGTTTTCCCATGATAAGCATGACCACCTATCACACCTTGAGCAAGTTTTTCAAAAGTGCAGAGAATTTGGTATTTCACTCAATCCTAAGAAATCATTCTTTGTAGTTCATGAAGGAAAGTTGCTAGGTCATGTGGTCTCAAAAGAAGGTATGGCCATAGATCCAAATAAAATTAAGTCCATTCTTTCTCTCCCATTACCTACAAACAAGAAGGTCTTACAGTCCTTTTTGGGTCAAATAAAATTTGTCAGGAAATTCATTTCTAACTTTGCATAGAAAGTAAGGCCCATATCTGAGTTACTCAAGAAGAATACCGAGTTTAAATGGACTGAAGTGAGGAAACAAGATTTTGAGATTATCAAGAAGTCCATTGCAATAGCCCCAGTATTGGTAAATCTAGATTTTGGTAAATATTTTATCCTTTATGCTTATGGAGCTGAAGAGAGTTATGCCTCAGTGCTCACTCAAAAAGATGATCAAGGTGATGAACATCCTATATTATTTTGGAGCCAGACACTCCATGACTACCAGGTCAAATATAACTTTATTGAAAGACAAGTATTTGTTGTGATGAAGTCACTGAAAAAGTTTAGGTAGTACTTGGTATAGAGTAAGACCCTGGTATATGTTGTTCATCCATATGTAAGAAGTTTTATCCTGCAGGGTGAACTAGGAGATAAAAGGGCTGGTTGGATTACCAAAATCCAAGAATATGATGTAGAGATACATCCCACCAAGTTGGTGAGAGGCAGGGCCCTATGCCAAGGTCTAATAGAGGCAGTGACATTAGTAGAAGTGACAGCTTACCAGACAACAGAAGAAGATCAGGTAGAAGAAGTGCAACCAGGAGACTCTGATTGGGTTGGCCAGATGATTAAATACTTTCAAACTAGAGTATGCCCTCCTAATATAAATACATCCCAAAGAAGGAGATACAAGTTGCAAGCTTTGAAATATGTATTGCTTCCAGAAGGCCTGTATAAAAGAAACTTGGATGGAGTCCTTCTGAAATGCTTAAAATATGATCAACAACAGAGGGTTATTGAAGAGTTCCATGGAGGACCAGCTAGAGGACATAGCTCAGGCAGAGTTACAGCCTTGAAAATCATAAGAGCTAGCTATTACTGGCCTACTGTATTTGTTGATACTTTTAGGGTTACTAGGGCCTATGACAAATGTCAGTGATATGTTGGAAGGACAAGGAATGCTTCATTCCCCCTCAGGCCGATACAAGTTGAAGAACCTTTTCAATAATGGGGGCTAGACTTCATAGGGGTCATCAACCCTCATTCCTCGGTAGAGCATAAGTTTATCCTAACTACCACATATTACCTCACCAAGTGGGTAGAGGCCATTCCTACAAAGAAATCAGATCAGGAAGTTGTGATCAATTTTATGGAGAACTTGATTTCAAGGTTTGGAGTTCCAAAAGCCTTGGTGAGTGACAATGGCCCAACTTTCATAGGAGCCAAGTATATTGAGTTTTCCAGCAAGTATGGCATCACTCTTAAGAATACTTCAAATTATTACCCATAGGGTAATGGACTTGCTAAATCTACCAACAAAAACTTGTTAAGAATTTTGAGGAAGTCACTTGAAGGGAATAAAAGAAGTTGGCACCTATAGCTAGACCAAGCTTTGTGGGCAGACATGATTACTATCAAAAATTCCATTAAAACTTCTCCTTATGCTCTGGTGTATGGCAAAGAGGCAGTGCTACCTTCCCATTTGGAAATTCCAGCACTCAAGCTGGCAAATACAGAGGAAGAATCTGAGGGAAATCCAGTGGAAACAAGGTTGACCCACTTACTGCAACTTGAAGAGAATAGAGCTCAGGCATATGATAATTTTCAAAAGCATTCCTCAGATATCAAGGCATGGTTTGATAAGAAGGCCAGATTCAAAAAATTCCAGGTGGGAGATTCAGTTCTCAGGTGGAATGTTGATAGAGCAAAACCGGGCAAACATGAAAAGTTTGATTCTTTTTGGGATGACCCTTTCAAAATAGTAGAGGCCAAGGAGTCCAATGTGTTCCAGCTTGAAGATCTAGAGGGGAACATACAACCGATTCCAATAAATGGTTTTCATCTCAAACTCTACTATGTTTGAAACATAAGCTCATTGTAACATATGTATATACATTGTATTATATTTCCCTTTCTTTCTGCACTTTGTATTCAGTTTTTTCTTTAACATTTTGAAAAGAGAAAAATATTCACAAAAATGGCTAAGTGTTGGCAAAGGATTCAGTGAGGTTCCATTCCACACATAAATACATGTAAATGAAAAAAAATGAGCATCTCTAATCCACATTGAAATGCATGAAGATCTCAGCGAAACGGAACCAATGTGATTGTCCGCGCATGAAATGAGTTAATTGTCAACAAAAATTAAACGCATCTTCAATCCACCGGTTTCAAGACTAAGGTGGAGCGAAGCGATGATTTTGCAATTGTGCCACATGGAGAGAAAGGAAAAATCTCGCATTCAATGCTAAAGGTCCCACACTCAAACCAAAGAGTAGACGAAGCGACATCGTGAGGTGGCAGCCAAGTTTGAATTTTTGGCCAATGAGAGATCAGAATGCCACCTTCGAGCTACCAAAAGGAATGAGTGGGAGTTGGAAAGCGTGCCAATGGGTAGATTGCGTAGTAGCCACATTAATGGTGGAAGACATGCATGCACCAAGAAATAAAAGTGTCGAAGCATGAGCTACATTCATTCAAAGACATACCACATTCATAGAGGAGAAAAGAGTGAAACAGTACTAAAAAAAATTCACTATGAATATCAGAGAGAACGTAGTGTTGTTACTGGCAAAATGGCTCCAAAGAAAGTGCTCACAGAAGCACATAATATAGGAGTAGAGTTGCAAGCTCATGTGCAGTGAACCAGATGAATAGCAGACACAGTAATGACATGAGTAAGGAGGACCCCTCTAAGAACAAATTTTGAATTCAGATACTTTTATGAAAATTTGGTGCATATACAAGGTACCATAGCTATAAAATATTTCTTATTCTCTTATATCTATGATTATGTGCATCATTCTCCTGAGTTAGTCTCTGCTATGGTCAAATTCTATGATTCCAAGAATAGAATGATCAAAACCTCTGAAGGCACCCCCTATTCACAATTACCAAAGAGCTTTACCATGAATTATTTATCGTAGGAGTAGGTCCACCTTCAGAACCCAAACCATTTGACATAGCAGAACAATCAAGGGCTTATACCTCATTAATAACATCAGAAGAGAAGGGAGCTATAGAAAAATGGCTTCATCTCAATTTCAAAATAATAAGAGAACAAGATGAAATGCCTGAAGTTCCAATTCACATTGATGAATTTGCAAATCCTGAACTATTTTCTATGTTGGCCTGTATGGAGGGTTTAGACTTTGAAAGAATGGTGCATGGTTGGAAAATTACCATAGCCTATTGTATTTCAAATGAAAGAATGTATGAGGAAGGTGTGGAGGAAAAAGGGACTAGGGTTATCTATTTTGACTGGCCAACCTTCCTTGCCCAAAGGATACACGAGCAATTAGTAAGAATGAAAAGGGGCTCTGATGCACCTAGTTTCAGGCATTGCTCAAGCCTGGTTTGGATGTTTTATGCTACTGTTAAGGATAAGATGCCTTGGATTCTAGTTAAGGACAAAACCAGTGATGGGGAGCCCTTGCCGGTTTATTATTGGACAAGTCATTTGAGGAGTAGTGAATCTTTTTACAGATTCAATCTGGAATTCCTAGGACTTGCTTTGAAAATAATGTATGGAGAGTGCCCTAGACTACCACCTCTGGCCAAGAAAATTCTGAGAATAGAGGGTGCCAAAGAAGGAGATTGGTATATTTTGACTGAGGGTATAGTAATCAGATTGTATGGATTCATGGGTAAGCCTTTTCTCCTGCCCCATTTTGTCACAAATAGGCTCTTTGCCTTGGAATACTTGAGGTAGGCAGAATACATTGATTTGAATTATGGTTCAGGAAGGAAGAGAAAATCTTTGCTAACCTACCGCACTGTGGATGATATTACTATCACAAAGAAGGGGTAGAGTGAGAAAATTGACCAATACCTAGACATGTTAGGTCTATTTTATATTCCCCAAAGATGGAGTTATGATCCCGATGACATTTTCACCAAAAGGAATATAGCCGTAAATGGAGACAAAGCCTACAAATTTGAAAAGAGGCCTAGGGATCATTTTGAACAAGGTAAAAATAATGATGAGACCACTCTTTTGGAGTGGAATGTTTCAAAAATGGGCCAATTGCCTCCATGGCTAGATTTCTATGAACATATTGTGGATTTTGATCCAGATAATAAGAAGAGCCATCGGCTAACAGAGGCCATCATGCGTGATATTGAGGAGAAAACCAAAAAGAAAAAGGACCCTCAACCTGATGAGGACACTGCTGAAGAAGTAGAGAAGGTAGAGCAATGGAATGTAGCAAAGATATCATATTGGTGGAGAATGAGAATTGAAATTGGAAAACCTAAGTCCAGGTTTGGCATGAAGATTGATAATGAGTTTTCTAAAAAGTATGATGAAAATATCAAAACCTGGAAGTAGAAGGACATCAGAAACATAGTGTTAACTTGCGAGAAGTCACAGGCTGGGTCTGATTCTCTCTCTCCACCCATAGACCAAGAAGATCCAACAGAAGAGCATGAGACTCCTTTGATGGCTGTTGAGGTCCCAAAGACATTTCAACCTACCACTGAAAAAGTAGAGAAGTTTCCTAGGGGAGCATAAATTTTGAGTAAAATGTAATATTTAGGTGAAAAAGTTGTTAGTACTCCAGTAATAGAAGCAGTAGCTAGGCCTCAACGCTTAGCCCTAGGGGGCCAGCCTCTAGATACAAACATAGATTGGAGAAAGAAAGATAAAAGCTTCAGATTTACTCCCCTCACTTTCACTAATGCAACATCAATAGAATTGCATCCCATTTCTGAGCAAGTGTTGCTTGAAGAAACATCACAAGGAGAAGTATCTGAGGAAGATACAGAGAGTGAGTTGGCTACCTTTCAATTGATTCATAGAAGAGCTAAAAGAGCTCTAGAAAGGGAAGAGAAAGAGGTTTCTAAGAAACAAAGGATGGACAAAGGAGAGGTTGTTAAAGAGGTAGTTGTTTCAGTTACAGAAGAATTGATACAACAAGAGCAACAACAAGATGCAGAGATAGAACAAGAATGCCCTACACCTATAGGTGAAGGTATGGTCTCTAATACCTCTTCTCCTCTTCCTCCTCCTGAATCCCCAAGGAAGTCTCCCTCCCCTTCTGGTCAAGAAAATATTACAAAGGTACCTTCCCCCTCTCGTAGTCCACCCCATGTTTCATTGGTCACCACTGAGGTACAAGTTATCCCTTCTCCCCCAAAGTCATCCTAGATTCCACTTTCATCATCTGAGGTTCCCACTTAATTATCTCCCATCATTTCATCTTCACCATTAAAATCGCCACCCCCATCAAAGGAGCAAATTGTTCCAAGCACCCCCACTCGTCCAATTGTTAGTCTTGCTTCAATTTCTATGAGTTTACCAGTAGCAACCACAGCAGTAGTTACAGAGTCCACTGTTGTTACAGAAACTATTGTAACTACTTCCACACCACCATTATCAATGGTTGAGTCTACCCTTATATTCCTAGTATCTTCATATCCCCTGGCTTCTAGTTATTCAAGTCATGTAACTTTTCCAAAGGAGCAGGCAACCACACAAAAAATAAATGATTTCTAGGCAGAGAAGCTATCTAAGCCTTCCAGTAGGATGGTTGTAAGAATAAGGAGCATGTATTTTGATCTAGTCTCAAGGAAAATGATATCCAAGTCCATGGTCCCCATTATAAGCAAGCCTAAGACCAAGATTGATATTCTCACAATGACACTGAGAGGGGGAGGGGGGTGAATCAGTGTAACTATGTAAAAAACTTGAATTTGCAACTCTTAAAACTTAAACATGCAAGCTTAAAAATAGATAAAGCAAGTATCACACAAGAGCATCACACAACACAAGTTTTAACAAGGTTCACCGATGTGGCTACTCCTCAAATAATGACTGTTTGGACTATAATCCAAATCCAGTCTTTGCAAGGATTCAGTCTTTACATATTATTTACCAGCACCCACTGGAAGGAGCACCAACCCCTAATTTTTTTGCTGCAATAGATAGGAGCACCAACTCCTTTTACCAAGCACCAACTTGGATTTCAAATTTTTAACAAAAATATTGACATAAAAATGCCTTCTCTATTGCAAGACCCTTACTGGTCTAGCTCATACAATTTAATCTCACAGAAGTATAAAGAGAATTGTTAGAGACTCAATATCTTCTGTTCCAATCTAAAACCTCTCTCTTTGAATTTTTAGAATAAAATTACAGGTTTTAGTTCTATGGCTGTTTTTCATACAGCACTCTTACCCAACCACGCCTTTTGATATTCACGATAAAGCATAGTTGCAGTAACCTTCTAACTATGCCTGTTCGATCCTTATATTCTTGATTTCCTCGAATGGCTCAATTCGAAATGGCTCAAATTTTCCCTCCAATTTTTCATGCATTCTCGGCTGTAATCAATTTGTCAAGCCTTCTCTGACTCGATTTTCCTTTTAGCCGCTTTCTTATTGACATATCCTGACATTCTTCTCTGCACTTTCTGATAGCCTTATTCTGTGTATCCTGACATGTATCCTGACAGCATTTCTGCGTACCTCGGCTCTCTGATGTTCTTCTTTCTTCTCTTTTGAATACTGTGCGACCACTTTTTACTTCTGCATTCGACTGTATCTTCTTGATATACACAAAAAAATCTCTGTAATTGATTCTCGAAATACTCAACCCTGTGACAATTGTTCTGTCTTTAATGTTTAGTTTCGTAGCTTCCCTATGTAATCGCCACCTTTCCCGATCATGTCGTATCATGGCCCTGCAATGACCATTCTTTTCTAAAATGTACTTGTCTTGAAACTCTCACTTGTAACTCCAGTTAACTGCAGATCTGACCCAAGTTAACTTTATCATGTAACGGTCGCATGCTTATTCGACACCTGTCACTGTGCATGCATCCTTGGCTTTTTCCCGCCAAAACGATTACCTGTCGCGATATCGCAACATTTCTCCCTGTTTGACTTTATCTAGGCTGTTGACTGCGAAAACCTGACTTGTCGCGATATCGTGACGTTTTCTGCCTCCTAGACTTCCTTTCTGTATGCAACCATGAAAACATTACATGTCGCGATATCGTGACGTTTTCCGCCTCCTCCTACTTTACTCGGCATACACCCGCAAAAATGAAACATGTCGCGAAATCGCGACACTTTTTGCTCTCCGGCACCTTGCTTCGCTTCCACCCGTGAAAATGAAACATGTCACGAAATCGTGACGCTTCCGGCTTCCAGTGGCTTTTCTTTCAACTTGTCGCGATATCGCGACACTTTTAGCTTTTGCTGACGTCATCCTCAAAGTTGTCACGAAATCGTGACGCTTCCGGCTTCCAGTGGCTTTTCTTTCAACTTGTCATGATATCGCGACACTTTCAGCTTTTGCTGATGTCATCCTCAAAGTTGTCGCGAAATCGTGATGCTTTCGGCTTTCAGCGGCTTTTATTTCAACTTGTCACGATATCGCGACACTTTCAGCTTTTTGTGACGTCATCCTCAAAGTTGTCGCGAAATCGCGACACTTTCGGCCTCCGTACAATTCTCACTTCATGCAGCCGTGAAAACCTTACATGTAGCAAAATCGCTATAGCTTTGTTGCCTTGGTGCTTCCTCTTGCTTCGACTTTGAGTTCTGATCTTTTGACTGGTAGCGAAATCGCTACATCTTCACGTGCATTTTGGACTTGTAGCGAAATCGCTACACCTTCTTGTTTGCTCTTTTTCAACTTGTAGCGAAATCGCTACACCTTTGTTTCCATGCATTTTGTCATGTAGCGAAATCGCTACACCTTTGTTTCCATGCATTTTGTCATGTAGCGAAGTCGCTACACCTTTGTTTCCATGCATTTTGTCATGTAGCGAAATCGCTACACTTTTTTGCCTTGCATTTCGAACCTGTAGCGAAATCGCTACACTCTTGCGCCTTGTATTTCAAACTTGTAGCGAAATCGCTACACTTTCTTGACTTAGTGCATTTTCTTTGCTTTAGCTAGTGAAACTGCAACATGTAACGAAATCGCTACAGTTACTCGACTTTGCTGCTTTGCCTCCAACATGTCGCGAAATCACGACAGTTTTCATCCTAGGCGCTGCTTCTTCAAACTTGTCGCAAAATCGCGACACTTTTTGTCCATGGCACTTTTGCTCCAGACTTGTCGCGAAATCGTGACAGTTTTTCAACTTTGCTTCTTTCCTTCCAGCATGTCGCGGAATCGCGACAATTTTTCATGAACTTTCTCTCTCCTCCTTTTTGTCGCGATATCGTGACACTTTGCGCCCTTAGTGCTTTTCTTTCGAAACTGTCACGATATCGCGACACTTTCTCATGCACTTTCTCTCTCATCCTTTTTGTCATGAAATCGTGACAATTTTGCTTGCGCCTTCTCTCTCCTCAGCCATGTCGCGAAATCGTGACAATTTTGCATGCATTTTCTCTCTCCTCCGTTATGTCGCGATATCGCGACAATTTGGCATGCATTTTCTCTCTCCTCGGTTTTGTCGCGAAATCGCGACAGAAAACATGTCGCAATATCGCGACAATTTTCTTCCTTGTATTTTTTTGCAAATTTTTGGATCTGGGTCCCCTTTGTTTTCCTTGAAATTCACTGCACTTGATCTGACTGACCTTTGAACTGCATCAACTGCACCATTCTGTCTGTGTTGACAACAATGACAATACTTTTGCAATGCTTTTGCTGCACCTTGCTCAACAAAGATGACTATCCAAGATTATCGAGTTGAAGAAGTAACAGAGGACATTGAGAAGCTTCCTAAAGAAGATGAGATGGTAATGGCCAGGGTCCACTTAGAGACCTTTGATGTGAAGAATGAGATATCCAAAGAGAAGGTGGGTAAACTGGAGAAACAAATTGAAAATCTTCAGAAGACTGTGAGTAACAAAAAGGAAGTGGAAAAGGCTTTGAAAAAAGAGGCCAAGGGATGGCGGGAAAAGTTCCAAGAAGCCAATAAGCTCAAATATCAACTAGGAGAGCAAAAGAAGCTGAATGAAGAGCAAGCAAAAGAAATTCAAAGTTTGAAACAAAAATTTAAAATTGAGAAAGCTAAGTCTTTTGGCTTTTATAAAGCTGGACTAAAGAAGATTAGAAAAGAATTTCTCTTTGAGGTACAAGAGAAATGTTCAAGGCTTTAGCTAATGATTGATTATCTAGATGATGCCAGCCGTTTACTCCTGAATGTTCAAAAATATTTAGATCAAATCACGGGAGAGATACAACTTATGGTGATTCCAACAGATCAGATGTACAAGCTGGTTGATAGCAGACTCAGTGATTTTGCTAAGCCAATTCCCAATAAAGAGTGGAATATTTCCAGAGTTCCTGCTAGAACTATGGTCAAGAAGCACAGGGTACTTCAGAAATCCTAGGTGTTATTTGATAGAATTGAAGGAGTGATTAAATATGCGGTGGATGTAAAAAAGAACTGATTCAAGTCGGTTTCAAAGGTTTGTGGATGAATAATCATAGCTTACTATCTATGGAAGATATTCAGAAGAGAATTAATGAAAATCTATAGGATAAATCAAGAATTGACTCCATGGAAGATCCACTGAACCAAGAGCAAGCTGCTCAATTGATCATTTATTTTTCCAGTCTAAGAGATCTCATGGAAGATCTGGTAAAAAGAGGTAATGCTACTAACTATGAGGATATTGGAAAGTTGCAGTATATTTATAAGCAACTGAAAGAGACATAAAACCCCTCTGGAGCAGCCTGGAATCAAGCTTTACACACTTTGAAGTTGATTATTCAATTGTTTGGTGATAATTCTAGAGGAAGAAATAAAAAACAATATTCTCTAGAAGAATAAAATGAAGAAGAAAATGAAGAAGAAGAAAATTAAGAGGAGGCCGAGGAAGAGATCCATAAAGAAGAAGAGCAGGATGGAACCATTGTAGGCCCGAAAGGGGCACACACTTAAATTGTTTTTTTTTGTACATATACATGAGTTTTGCATTTTTGTTTTTTTTTGCTCTAACATGGTTAGAAATAAATAATAAAGGCATGAAGCCTAGAGAGGCACAGAGAGTGACAAATTTTGTGTGAAGGCATTTTTGTAAGAAGGCCTTATAAGAAGAGTAGAACTATGTTTTGCAATAACAGTGAAGCAGTTTGTGTTGCTTGAAGCATGGTCTCTATGTGAACTTCTACTCTCTAAGAGGACTATTTTTAGAGGGTAGTGTTCATATGGAAATTATTCTTTAAAGCACATTTTTTAAGATGAGTATTTTTTGACACCTGTAGCCCAATGGATACGACTCTAAGTTCTATGACTTTGCAAGCAAATCCACCCACGAGGCGCCAGAATGTAGGCCCAAAATGGCCACATACTTAGGAAAATTTTGAAAATTTTTACCTAAGGCATGAAGTTCCCATTCCGCACATGTTTCAGTGTATATTGGAGTGGATCTGCAACAAAGGTTTTCAATCTGCCCAATACTTAGTGTATTTTCATCCTAGGAGCAATTCCGTATAATTTCTAATGTTTTTGGCTCTGAACTGGCGACACGTCTCGAATATGCAAAATTTTTTGGGGAAAGATGATGTCAGCATAAAAAAAAGGTGTGGATTGGTGACCATTTTGTATTTTTAACATCTTCTGATTGGCTAAGTGTTGGAAAGCCTTATTCCGGGGAGCGCATAGAATATTTTTGCCCGAAATGGTGATAGAAGGTGGAAAGTAAAACAAAAGCATGCAGATTCGTGACAAAGGTCATTTTGACTAACTTTCTTCTAGATTGGTGACAAGCAGTGTTGTATACTAATATCAGTGTGGAATGAAAGAAGAGTTACCTTTACGCTGCAACGGGTCCGGAATGGTGTTTTGAGTTAATGCACTTGCTAGGGTTTGGAATAGAATGACATCATCAACTTTTTTGTGCGGATTTGTGAATGCTTCATCGCCAAAAAGAGAAAACAAAGGATAAGGAGTGTTTTTAATCCTGCTTTACTTTCAGTGAGTTTTTGTGTCGGATTGACATTCCACAGGTTCTGAGGCATAAAAGGTAACATCATTAATTTTAAAAATGGAATGGTGCTTTGGTTCTTCCCTGCCATTACTCAAAGAATATTCATTATCAAATCATAGCCGTGCAATGGGGGAAGATCTACGACCAAGATTTTATCAATAATTCTGAATTATATTAAGGTGATTTCTCATTGGATTCAAAACACAGTTAGTTCGAGGAGGAAGCCGAAGCATCGAGGGTTTCCAAAAAAAAGAACCAGAGATGGTTGTAGATCTATGGCAACAAGGGGCTTCCAATAAATATTAATGATGCAGATGCAGTATCCAATGACCAAAATTTTAGTTGATGCTAAACAACCAACAAGTTGCAGAGGCTCTGATTTGCCATGGCGGTCCACTTGCAACATATTTTGTGGAAGGTGAACCAGTAAGGAAATGCCAGCTAGAAATCTCTACTAAGTTGTAAATGATAAATCTTTGCAATGTTTCTTAATATTTTTAATTCTGCAAATAATAAATAGAGGTCGAACCTTCATTTTTAAGGGTTGGCTCTAGTGTGTTTGCTTGTGCTACTATAAATATTCCCAAGAGCTAATGAAAGGAGCATTACATTGATTTTCACCTCAAATTTTGTGTCTTCATGATTCAATATCAGAGGTTCAAATTCCTAAGATGTATTTATGTAAATACTTGAATGGATGGTTTGTGCTAGATTAATGGATTACTAACTGCTAGGGTAATTGAAATCTTCTTATGAATTGGGGCTTTATTGTTAGGGAGTGCATTTCTATAAAATCTAGATATTGATTAATTATGATATTTGGATTTTTATTATTTGGATATTGAAATTGCTATCTGTAATATTTCTCAGCTATTTCTTAATGAATGAAAGTGAATTTAATTTGGGATAATGTTGATCTAAGCAATGTGCATTTAAATTGGTTTATGGGAGATTTTTGTTATAGTGACAATGATGTTAGCCTATCCATCCACTGTTGTTCACATTTTCTAACCCTCATATCTTTCTCAACCCTAACCCCCAAAACCCTAAGTGAGCATAATTGTGTCAACACCTTGTTTAAGTTGACAAGGAACGAGCCTACTCTGGAGGTTGGATTTGAAATCCCTATTTTGGTCCATCCAATGTTGAGTGTTGAGTTGTAATTATTGGTTGCAATCCTATACAAAAAGTAGGAAGATAGACAACTACAATATTGAGTAAAACTTGATGCAATTCAGTGCCCAACACTATTATTGAGGATCTTCCCATCACAACCCCGCATCAAACCTCCAATTCCACACCTCCACCTTCATCACAATCGGCTACATGTACATGTGGTTGAACCCAATCCACACCATCCACATCATCAATATCAACATCACCCATTATCACCTTATTCATCATTACCCATCCAACCTACACCCACTACCATTCCATCCACATCAGCATCATCAACCATCCATCAATTCCTACAAACAAATACATCTTCATCTCCACCAGCTGATGTCTCATAAGTCAATTTAATAGATTATGAGATGCCATTCGAGCATACAACCCTTCCATTATCTGAGTCACCAGTCATCCACGATCCTTCTACTTCCACATTCACTCTATGCACCTCATCCACATATTCACAAGTTGTAGTCCACCTCACAAATCTTGGTATTGGCGAATACGTAGTCCAAGATGTCACAATTACACTGCTAAGCAACCAAAATACTAGGGATTATGATCATCCACATGATCCAACCTTATCAAGGGGGAAGAGGTATTTTTAGTTGTTTATGGATAATTACTCACGTAATATGTGGGTGTTCTTTCTTCATATGAAATCTGAAGAATTTGGTTTCTTCCAACAATTGAAGAAATATGTTGAGGAGCCAGGGACTTCTATAAAGAACCTCCACTTAGATCGAGGGGGGGAGGTTACCTCTAAATAATTTTTAGCATTCTTTACTACACATGGGCTCAAGAGATAGTTAACTACTGCTTATAATCCTCAAAAAAATGGTGTTGCTAAAAGGAGGAACCGTTATATCATGGAAATTGTTCGTTGCATGCTCACAGGAGCTTGTCTTGAGCAACAATATTGGGTAGAAGCTATCACCACAACAATATACCTATTGAATAGGGCACCCACAAAGGTCCTACAAGGAATGACTCCATAGGAATCTTGGAGTGGTCGAAAACCCTCCATATTTCATCTACACATTTTTGGGTGTAATGCTTTCATGCACATAGCGAAAGAGAAAAGGAATAATCTAGATGAGAAGAAATTGAAGTGTATTATTTTTGGCTATGATGAGCACTATAAGGGTTATCGTTTGATATATCCCTTGACCAAGAATATTCATGTCAGTAGAGATGTTGTTTTTGATGAGGCTTTCACATCACAAAGCACATCAGATGTATACCTAGATCTTGTGGAGGTCCTTCAACTTCTTCATATTCTTCATCACCATAGAAGAAGAATTCAAAATGGTATACAAATACAATCAGAGACTCTAAACTATCCACTCCACCAGATTTGACTTTGGATAGACCTCGTACTCGTAGCATGGCTCGATAACAAAGAGCAGCAACAGAGACTACTGGGGTTGATGATCTTTGTTAATATTTTGAGGAACTTTTTGTTGATCAAGAGAAACAAATAGAGGATATGGAGATAGATGATGATAGGGTATTTATGTCTTCAGTAAATTAACATGAACCTGCTTCTGTACAAGATACCCTTAGTGAGCCAAAATGGAAGGCTGCTATGGATGTTGAGTATAAGTATCTGATGAAAAACAAAACTTGGAGGCTTGTCGATCTGCCACACGAAAAGAAGCCCATAGGCTACAAATGGATGTAAAAATTCAAGTAAAAGGAATATGGGACAATTGATAAGCATAAGGCTTATCTTGTTGTAAAGGGCTATGCTCAAAAGGAAGGTATTGACTACGAGGAAGCTTTTGCACCTACTGCTCGACTGGCCACTATTGGAGTCCTTTGTGCTATGGCAACACAGTATGGGTGGAAAGTTCACCAAATGGATGTCAAGAGTGCTTTTCTGAGTGGTGATCTCCAAGAGGAAGTATACATGACTCAACCTAAAGTATTTGAAGTGGAAGGCCAAGAGAAGAAAGTGTGCAAGTTTATCAAATCCTTATATGGTTTAAAACAAGCTCCTCGAGCTTGGTATATAAAAATGGGTAATCACCTCGTGCAACATGGATTTAAGAGATGTCCGTCAGATGCAAACCTCTATTTCAAGAAATAAGGTTCTGAGATAGTGTTGCTTGTACTCTATGTTGATGATTTGCTCATTACAGGGAGTTCAGAAACTATGATCTCTATTGTCAAAAGAGACTTGTGTAAATATTTTGAGATGACAAATATCAGACTTCTCCATTACTGTCTTGGTCTGGAAGTGAACTAGAAGGAGCACTACATCAAAGTGTCTTAAAAAAATATGCCAAGACACTATTAGAAAAATATCGCATGACTGATTGTAAGCCAATGGCAACATCGATGGAATCCGAGATTTAGTTATCATGATATGATGATTCACCTCAGGTAGATGGTACTTTCTATCGATAGTTGATTGGGAGTCTCATATATCTGACAAACACTAGGTCAGATATAATTTTTACTGTCAACTATCTTTCGAGGTTCATGTAGGAACCTAAGACTACTCACTGGAAAGTAGCAAAATGTGTTCTTCATTATGTTCGTGGTACAATGGAATATGGCCTAGAATACAAGAGGAATAACAAATTCTTCTTGCAAGGATACACAGACTCTGACTATGTCGGATCATATGATGATCGTAAGTCAACTTCAGGATATTTATTTCATCTTGGATCCGGTCCTATATCTTGGCACAACAAGAAGCAATAGGTGGTTGCTATCTCATCTACAGAGATAGCGTATCGCACCACACATGAAGCTGTGTGTGAAGTGATATGGTTGCATCACATTCTGATAAGTATGGGTCTTCCATAAAAATATCTAATACACTTGTTCTGCAACAACCAGGGTGTTTTGAACCTTGTTAAGAATCCAGTGCACCATGAGAGAACCAAGCACATTGATACACAATGTCACTTCATTCGATATGAAGTTCCAAGGCACCGAATTCAACTTCAGTACATCTCCACTAATGCTCAAGTTGCAAAAATTTTCACTAAGGCACTTGCACGTGTCAAATTTGAATTGTTTCGTAGCTCTCTATGTATTGCAAAATGATGTAATCAGGGGGGATGTTAGTATAGCTAGTAGTAATCTTATTACCCAAATAATGTAATAAGGGGGGATGTTAGCGTAACTATACTCTATATTTATTATTCTATTATTTGGTGTATTGTTATTCATTGCAACCATACCTATTTGAAGCCTAGGTTGTTCCGTAACCTATGGGCTAATTAAAGGTGGGCAATGTATTATTTATTTCATTCAATACAAGGTAAGTTTGTTCATTTGCTCAACAATTTCTACAAAAATGAAACCCTTCCCTTTTGATGATGATGACCATATTGTGACATATGAAGAGTACTTAAAACATCAAGAATATTTAAAAGCAAATAAGAAAACACATTTTTATAACATGTTGATAATAGCATAACCTGAAATGATTTCTTCTCTGAAAGAATATTTAGAGGGAGATGTTTTTCACAATATTTCTCTTGAAGAAATTTTAAAGAATGAATTTTTCTTTGATGGGTCCATACCATGTATAGCCCACATAAAAATAACTACCCCACAAGAAGAATTATCTAAGCTAACTTTAGAGGAACTCCAAGAAATGGGTGTCTCACCCGCTCCTCCTAACTTTGAAAGAGATTTGAACATTGTAGTAGAAGATGTTCTACAAGTCAACATTGGGACTGAAACCAACCCTCGCCTAGTTAAAATTGGAGCTAAATTAAGTGAAGAAAAAAAATTCAACACATTATATTTCTCACAGAATATGCTGATGTATTTTCTTGGACATATGTAGATATGCCTGGCTTAGAATCTTCTGTAATCATGCATCATTTAGTAGTACGTCCAGATGCAAAACCTGTAAAATAAAAACTTAGAAAAATGCATCCCAAAGTAGCATTGTTGGTTAAATATGAATTACAAAAACTTTTAGATGTTGAATTTATTTAGGCTATCGATTATACTGACTGGATATCTAATGTTGTTCTAGTAACCAAGAAAGAAGCTACTAAAATCAGAGTATGCACTGATTTTAGAGATATCAATGTTGCATGCCCTAAGGATGATTTTCCACTTCCTAACATGGATCAAATCATTTATTTCATAGCTAGAAGTAAAATGTTATCCCTTATGGATGGGTTTTTAGGATACAACCAAATTAGAATAGCTCCTGAAGACCAAACTAAAACTGCCTTCATTACAACCTGGGGAACTTCCTGTTGGAAAGTAATGCCCTTCGGTTTAAAGAACGTAGGTGCAACTTATCAATGAGCTATGACTTATATTTTTTCATGATATGATGTACAAAATTCTACATGACTATGTGGATGATATCATAGCTCGATCAACTAAAGAAGAAGATCATATCATTAATCTAAGATGAGTATTTGATAGACTTAGAGAATATAAAATTCACCTAAATCCAAACAAATGTGTATTTGGAGTAAAATAGAGAAATTTTTTAGGAGTTATCTTCTATATGCGTGGCATAGAGATAGATCCCCTAAAAATTAAGGCTATAATTGATATTCCATCACCCAAAAATATATCAAAATTAAGGAGTATACAAGGTAAACTTTAATCTATTCGTCGCTTCATTGACAAATTTACGAATAAAACTTGACCTTTTCTTAATCTACTTAAGAAAAAGATCCCATTTCAATGAGATAATGAATACAAAGAAGTATTTTAAGCCCTTAAGCAATATCTTCTTACTCCTCCAGTGCTCGTTCCACCTAGACCATAATGCCCTTTTATTTTATATATTTTTGCTTCTGAACTTGCATTAGGAGCAATGTTGGCTCAACTTGATGATGATAATAAAGTACAAGCCACTTATTACATAAGTAGAACATTAGGTTATGAAACCCGTTACACACCCATAGAGAAGCTTTGCTTGGCAGTTGTGTTTTCTATATAAACGCTACACCATTATATGCTTAGCCAAAAGACATTTGTCATTGCCAAATCTAATCCATTGAGATATCTAATGGGTAGACCTTATTTATTAGGACACATAGCTAAATGGGTTCTTGCTCTAAGCAAGTTTTAAATCACATTTATTGGCCAAAAATATATCAAAGGCCAAGTTATAGTTGATCAACTTGCTACTGCTCCTCTTGAGTCTACTCATTATTTAAACATTGAATTTCCTGATGAATATCTTAACTTAGAAGAAGACCATTCTAAATCTCGGTCCTTGTATTTCAATGGATCTAGATGTATGAGTGGTGTAGGTTCAAGCATCATATTGATTAATCCACAAAAGCATGTTATTCCCCTATCATTTAAACTTCAATTTGCTTGCACAAATAATACTGCAGAATATGAAGCCATAATCCTTGGGTTACAAGTAAATTTAGCTCTAAAACTCAAAATTTTATTAGTATTTGGATATTCCCAACTCATAATAAATCAAATAAATAATGTATATCAAACACGAGATGAGAAAATTCATCCCTATAAGGATTATGTTTTAAAGCTTATCTCCTTATTTGAGAAAGTAACTGTTGGTCATCAAATCTGCCCAGGAAAGGATTTGGGTGAGTGTATGCACCCTAGACCTGGACCAACATTGAAAGGCTGAAGGGAAGATATGCCCCTCATGCCAATCTCCGGAGAAAGGCCGACTCCTATGCTAAACTATTTTGGTGTTTTGAGATAAGGGTGTAGGAAAGAGATAAGAAGAGTAAGGGTGCAGGAAAGAAATAAAAGGATTAAGGGAAGAGAGATTAATGATTTAAAGTGGGAAATAATAGGAAGCACAATCACTAATTAATAACTTGAAGCAGTAGCAAGGAACACCAAGAATAAATGAAAGAAACACAACATTAACCTTCCTATGTATCCTTTGGGTGAGTTCCAGGATTCTCCTTCTCCCTTTCATCGAAATTCAGGGTTCAGAATAATGACGATTAGGAAAAGTGAATATAACAAAAACCACTACCCACCAGGCAGCATAAAAGAAAACCAATATAGCATTTTTCCTCCCCTATGTATCCTTCGAGCGAATTTCAGGGTTCAGTCCCCAATTGCACACCGAAATTCAGGATTCAAAGTAACAGTATGCAAATGAAGACAAACAAAAGAAATAAATACGGAAGGTATCATACAAGAGAGAAATCGAGCCCAAGCTCTTTAGTATTAATCACAGGACTTCAAGTTAGAGTAGCTTTCTAGTAGAAAGTTACCCCCTCTTACATTACAATGCCTGGGTTTTTATAGAGGACCCGACCCTCTGAGTCATTATTACACAGAATGGCGAAGTATACTCTTGAGATCTGAGAAGTCGGCTCCTCGCGGCCCTCGTGACTGAGCTCTCAAATCCATTACCAGAATTGGAAACTGTGACCGAGTCAACCACAAAAACATGCATTGAGTCATCTGAGTGTCCTTGGTTTTTGGGTGCAATGCTCGAGTGGCCGCCATGCTTGCCGGGCTCTCCTTTAGGGACTGATACTTCATTTCCAATTTCCAAAAATGAGCAGCGAGCTTACCGAGAAAGTAAAAATGCATTTATGAGGCACTTGATCATCTTGGGAAAATACCCGGCTTGGAGTGCGTGCCCCTTTTGAGTCGCAAAAAAGCAACATGTCACGATATCATGACATTTCTATGTCTTCAGCTTGGTTCTTCTTCTTGCATCATGAAAATACATGTCACGAAATCGTGATATTTCTATGTCTTTGTCCTCTTTTGTTGCTTTTGGCCACAAAAATGTAACATGTCATGATATCACGATACTTTTCCTCTTTTGGTCGTGAGAATGCAACATGTCGTGATATCGCGACACTTTTCCTCTTTTGGTCGCGAGAATGCAACATGTCATGATATCGCGACACTTTTCCTCTTTTGGTCGTGAGAATGCAACATGTCGCAATATCGTGACACTTTTCCTCTTTTGGTCGTGAGAATGCAACATGTCACGATATCACGACACTTTTCCTCTTTTGGTCGCGAGAATGCAACATGTCGCGATATCGCGACACTTTTCCTCTTTTGGTCGCGAGAATGCAACATGTCACGACATCGCGACACTTTTCCTATTTTGGTCGTGAAAATGCAACATGTCGCGATATCACGACACTTTTCCTCTTTTGGTAGCGAGAATGCAACATGTCGCGATATCGCGACACTTTTTTCCTTCTTTTGGCAAAGCTATCTTCTTTGGCTTGTTCGGCAATGAAGCTCTTCTTCTTCATTTTATGTACAAGGGGGTGGCATTGAAAGCCAAAATTGCTGCAACACTTACAAATACTTTCGAAGCAACAAAAAGAAATACTTTTGCAAAAGGAAACACTATACAAAATTTTGATTTTTGATTTTTTTTTCTCTACCCCTTGTGCAATGTGACAAAATTGTCAACATTCTTAGCGGCTCGCGGGGAATTTATCTTGTCTAAATGCAGAGATCCCAGGCCTTTATCCATTGGGTAACAGAGTCATTCCCATTGTCCTCTTCTCTGACTATCCACTGACGACATTTTTTTTTTGTGCCTAAGCTCCTAAGAAACACTTAGCGCTTTCGACACTTATTTACCAACCGGGCTATTTACAGTATTTACACAAAATTTTGTGACATGATTGGCATGAAGCAACCATAAACCTAGCTTCGGGTGCCTATCCGATGAACCTGTAATGTCTGGACCAGATCTGATTGAACTTCAGTTGATCTTTGAAGTCCAACTAGCCTATTCCCAAAGTTGTCCATGTTGCGAACAAGGAGCAACGTAGTGAGTTGTCGCTCCTGCCGGTACCCATACTATTGATGAAAGATGTGGCAAAGAATTTTGTCACATGAGGGGCCTCTTGGGGTACTGGTCATAGTGGGGGCTGGAACCAATACCAAAATATCGAAGAATCTACTAACTGTGGGTTGGGTATAGGTTCTTCCATCCTCCTGATGCGATAACAGGGCTCCTCCGACAAAGAGTAATTTTCCAAGATCTCTTTAGGTTTAGCTTGATGAGACATGCTTGGTGGATTCTGGCTGAACACTCGCGGGCCATCCCTTGGGATACAAAAAGGGTGCAAAAATGTGCCCTCTTCGTTCTCAGGCTCTACCACTTGGGCTTGCTCTTGTCCCTGGTCCATCCTCTAATGGAGACTGCAAGCAACCATATTGTTCATTATCGGGGTAAAGCTTACATATTCCCATCGTTGAACATGGATGAGATTTACCTCTTGAGCTCCACACGACTGCATTTTAGGCCTCTGCTCAGTATGAGTCTGCCATGATGAATACTGCGTTGGATAGACAGGAGCAGCAATTATCGGATAAGGTGATGGGGTTTCTCCCCACTACCACTTCCCCGATAGGAGCAGAAGTTGTTTTGCTCGTACTGCTTCCTCAAATATTTGAGGGAATCTTCGTTCACTTGATTTTAGTAAGATGAGGCTGATGTCCGGATGAAAGGCTCGAACATAGAAGATGTGGGCTTGGGCGGGCGTCAGTTGGATCTCCCCTGGAATTCTCTTCCAAATTCTACAAAATTGGACATTGAAGTCCATGATGCTCTTCGAAGATGCTGTCATGATGGTGGAGAGGTACATCAAAAGTTGGAAGGGGTCCTGAGAGCCATCAAATGTTCTGATTAGCACTCCCGCTAAGTCATCCCATGAGTAGATGCTTTTACGCCCGAGTAGTCTGTACCACTGCAACACCCTTCCTTCTAAAGATAGAACCAGAAGTCTGATCATGACATCTTCATGGATTATGTCATGGAGGGTCGCTAAAGCAGCAACATCTTCAAGGTGTTCTTGGGCCATTCCCTTAGTGCCATTGTATTTTGTCAATGTCTTCAAGGCACTTTTGGGAATTTCATGGTAACTTTGAAGATTCAGGGGGCCAAAATCATCCCAACTAGGATAGCTTACCCTTGCCATTACAGCAGTGGTCTACAGAGATCATGGTTATTGCCGCTAAGCCAGAGTCACCAGGTGAACATTCTTTTCCCCGCTTGTGAGGTCAAGGCTGCTCACCAAACCTTGATTCCTTCAGGATGTCTTATTTCAGATTTAAAAACTAGAACTTCAACTAAACAAGGTCACCAGGTGATTTCACAGGATGGAGACAAGCCAGAGATTCACCAAACTCGGGCTTCCTTTAAAATATGGGGACTTTTGGCATGAAGGCACAGGTTTAGGTACCGGTCTCTACGACTTAAAGATTTTTGGGTTGAACAGAGTCACCAAATGCTAAGAGTCTTTTGGTAATGAGAGCATCGATTCTCACTACCACTCAGAAGGTGAGACTGATCGGGTCCCATCGAAAACTGTTAGAATTATTGGCCCCGATGGAGACAGGTTAGAGATTCACATTCTTAAAATATGGGACCTTGGTCCCACCAGGTGTGCCAAAAACTGTTGGTCATCAAATCTGCCCAGGAAATGATTTGGGTGAGTGTATGCACCCTAGACCTGGATCAACATTGAAAGGCCGAAGGGAAGAGATGCCCCTCGTGCCAATCTCTGGAGAAAGGCCGACTCCTATGCTAAACTATTTTGGTGTTTTGAGATAAGGGTGCAGGAAAGAGATAAAAAGAGTAAGGGTGCAGGAAAGAAATAAAGGGAGTAAGGGAAGAGAGATCAATGATTTAAAGTGGGAAAGAACAAGAAGCATGATCACTAATTAATAACTTGAAGCAGTAGCAAGGAACACTAAGAATAAATGAAAGAAACGCAACATTAACCTTCCTATGTATCCTCTGGGCAAGTTCCAAGATTCTCCTTCTCCATTTTGTCGAAATTCAGGGTTCAGAATAACGACGATTAAGACAAGCGAATATAACAAAAACCACTACCCACCAGGCAGCATAAAAGAAAACCAATATAGCATTTTTCCTCCCCTATGTATCCTTCAGGAGAATTTCAGGGTTCAGTCTCCAATCGCACACCAAAATTCAGGATTCAGAGTAACAGTATGCAAATGAATACAGACAAAATAAATAAACACGGAAGGCAACATACAAGAGAGAAATTGAGCCCAAGATCCTTAGTATTAATTGTAGGACTTCAAGTTACAGCAGCTTTCTAGCAGAAAGTTCCCCTCCTCTTAAATTACAATGCTTGGGTTTTTATAGAGGACTCGACCCTTTGAGTCATTATTATACAAAATGGCAAAGTATACTCTTGAGATCTGAGAAATCGGCTCCTCGCGGCCCTCGTGACTGAGCTCTCAAATCCATTACCAAAACTGGCAACTATGACCGAGTCAACTATAGAAACATGCATTGAGCCATATGAGTGTCCTTGGTTTCTAGGTGCAATGCTCGAGTGGCCGCTATGCTTTCCGGGCTCTCCTTCAGGGACTGATACTTCATTTCCAATTTCTAAAAATGAGCAGCAAGCTTATTAGGTAAGTAAAAATGCATTTATGAGGCACTTGATCATCTCGGGAAAATTCTCGACTTGGAGTGCGTGCCCCTTTTGAGTCGCGAAAAAGCAACATGTCGTGATATCGTGACATTTCTATGTCTTTAGCTTGGTTCTTCTTCTTGCATCACGAAAATACGACATGTCGCGAAATCGTGACATTTCTATGTCTTTGTCCTCTTTTGTTGCTTTTGGCCACGAAAATGCAACATGTCGCGATATCGCGACACTTTTCCTCTTTTGGTCGCGAGAATGCAACATGTCGCGATATCGCGACACTTTTCCTCTTTTGGTCACGAGAATGCAACATGTCATGATATCGCGACACTTTTCCTCTTTTGGTCGTGAGAATGCAACATGTCGTGATATCATGACACTTTTCCTCTTTTGGTCACGAGAATGCAACATGTCGCGATATCGTGACACTTTTCCTCTTTTGGTCACGAGAATGCAACATGTCGCGATATCATGACACTTTTCCTCTTTTGGTCGCAAGAATGCAACATGTCGCGATATCGCGACACTTTTTCTCTTTTGGTCGCGAGAATGCAACATGTCACAATATCGTGACACTTTTCCTCTTTTGGTTGCGAGAATGCAACATGTCGCAATATCGCGACACTTTTCCTCTTTTGGTTGCGAGAATGCAACATGTCACGATATCGTGACACTTTTCCTCTTTTGGTCGCGAGAATGCAACATGTCACGATATCGCGATACTTTTTTCCTTCTTTTGGCAAAGCTATCTTCTTTGGCTTGTTCGACAATGAAGCTCTTCTTCTTCATTTTATGTACAAGGGGGTGGCATTGAAAGAGAAAATTGTTGCAACACTTAAAAATACTTTCGAAGCAACAAAAAAAAATACTTTTGCAAAAGGAAACACTATACAAAATTTTGATTTTTGATTTTTTTTTTCTCTACCCCTTGTGCAATGTGACAAAATTGTCAATAGTAACCCTTAAGGCTATCCCTCATACTAGAAACTACGCTGCAGATGACATGGCAACTACTACTTCTTTGTTTCCTTTAGAGTTGGATTCTGAATATGCTACAATCATCATTCGTCAACTTCAAGATCTAGCCTCATTTAAATATTGTCTAGAGCTATTAGATGTGTTTTTAATTAATGAGATAACTCTGAAACCTTGGTACATAGAAATTTTTAAATTTCTCCAAAAGGGAATTTTCCAGAAGGATTAGATAGAAACCAACGCAGGTTATTACATAAGCGAGATGTCTGCCTTGTAATTATCAGAAATACTTTATATAAAATATCTTTTGAAGGTATTCTTTTAAGATGCCTCAATTTAGAAGAGTCTTGAAAAGTATTAAGTGAAGTCCATGATGGATCTTGTGGAGGCCACTTTAGTGGAAGTTATATTGATAAAAAACTCTTACGGATGGGTTAATTTTGGCCTTCCATAGAAAAAAATGCAAATGACTATGTGCGTCATTGTGACAAGTTTCAATGACATGTAGATCTTGTCCATGCTCCTGCTCTAGAACTTCAAGTCATATCCTCTCCTTGGCCCTCTTACAAATGGGACCTAGATATCATTGGCAAAATCAATCCTATTTCCTCATATGGCCATAAATTTATCATAACAACAAAAATATTTTACAAAAAGGGTAGAAGCTATACCACTAGCTTCTTGCATAGGAGTCCAAGTCTCTTTATTTTTTTATCAATAAAATTATTTGTAGATTTGGGATTCCATCAACACCCATTTATGATAACAAAACATGTTTTAAGAACAAAAACATTAATAAAATTTGTCAAAAATATAAAATTCAACATCAATGGTCCACTCCATATTATCCAAATGGTCAAGCTAAAGCATCTAATAAAACTTTGATCAAAATTTTAAAAAGACTGGTTAATAAAGCAGACTGTGATTGATATATATAATTATATTCCACCTTGTGGGCTTATCAAACTAGTATTTGTACTATTACATACGCTTCTCCTTTTGTCTTGGTTTATGGTGGTAAAGCAGTTTTTCCATTTGAGTTAGAAGTTCCTTCTTTAGCTCTTCTACTTCAAGATGTCAAAGTAGGAGATGAATAACATTCTGGAAGACTAATTCAGTTGGAACTTCTATATGAAAAGCATATTCATTCTTTAGAACATCTTCATGCTTACCAGGATAAACTCAAAATATCATATTCAAAGAAAGTTCATAGTCGATCTTTTGAGGTTGGTGATCTAGTTCTCAAAGAAAATTAGAAAAATACTAATGCTAGGAAAGATTTTAAAGGTAAATTTTAACCTAATTGGCTTGGACCATTCATCATCACTACAAAATTTGGATCGGGTGCATATCACTTTGCTACTTTGGATGGAAAAGATCTCAAAGAGCCAATGAACATCACACATCTAAAGAGATATTATGCATAAAAGAAAAATTTCCATCATTGTATATAATTGTAAATAACTTCTTCATCATTCAGTTTGCAATTATCATCAAATCACAAAACAACAAAAAAAATAAAAAAATATGAAAAATATGTTAAATTGTTGTTAAGTCTTCATTTTGTATTATTGTTTGTTGTTTTCCAAAATTCAGAGTTATATTTTATTTTCTTTCGGATAAACTCAAAAGCTATCTTGAACCACTCACCTAATTCACATCTCTATTAAATCTTGTTGTTGTCATTTTGATTATAAATCTCTCTTGAACCAAAATCACTATTACTTCATTAAATACAATTTTTGAGTTTTGGGAACTGGTCTTGCTACTTTTTGAACCAAGAGCACATTTTCACAACTTAAAATAATTTTTGCAAATTCGAAAGATTATACTGCATAGTAGTCTTAGTTCCTTAAGTGAAAAGTTTCCTTGCTATCCTATTATGCGCATGGTCTAGAATACTGAGAATTGGCAAAAGGACAAGCCCCCCTACCCAAATAAAATTCCTTGATCCTTGTCTAATATGAGCAAGTATCCCAAAAAAGAAAATAAAAAAGCAAATAAAAAGAGAAAAAGAAAGAAAAAGTAGTTTTACTACAAAAGAAATAAAATCCCCTTGTTCACAAACAAAATGAACAAGAATACCTACTCAAATAAATCAAAAGAAAAGAAGGGGGTAATGAGCTTGAATCCTTGGAATTTCTTAGTCATTTGAAAGCCGTTGGGTGATCCTCATTATAGGTTAGGTGGCATCTAGTCGGCTTGGCAATGGTGGTATCCTTACGCATGTTGACATGTCTATCACATTAGCAACCTTCTTTTATATAGAACAATGTACGCTTGTGGATTAGCTAGCTTTTGGTGACTTAACTTACATAGTACTTCAGTACAATTGCATGCACAAAATTATGGGTAACAAATCTTGCACTCATACAGAAATTGGTTCATGAAAGTTGGCTTGCATCACTACCTCACTCAAAATTGGTAAATCAAACTCACAAAGTACACATATTTTATCCTTGAGATATTTTGTATCATTATGTAGATCAATATGGATAATGAACTCACATATCACACACACTGGTTCTCGATAAATTTGACTTTATACTTGAAATAATTTAAAATATTTCTTTGAAATTTGTTAGAAAACATCAATTTGTAACCATTTGCATTAATCCCTACAAATCACTTTATTTTAGTAATTACGATATATATATTATATTCAAAATGTTCAACATGCAACATAATGATTTATTTCAATAAACTTGTATTTTTTAATTATACATAATCATTTATCATGCATTTGCATTTTGACTTCATGATGATGGTATAATTCCTAGTAATAACTTTACTTTCCAACTTCATACTAGGAATTCTATGCCTAACGCAAGTCATCCTTGCCAAATTTTCATGCTTAAATCACTCTATATTTTTCACAAATACAATCTTTATCAACCTATGTTCTCAAAATCACTGTCTCTTAAAAAACAATAAACATCCTCTTTCATCATCATAAGCCTCAAGGTTAATATTGATCCCATAATCTCTTTGGTATTAGCAATACAAAAATTCCTCACAAAAATATCCGCTTCATGACCTAGCAAGCATTGATCTCCACCAATGGTCATATAACAACACAATATCCTTTGAGGTTCATTGCTAAGCAACAAATTTATCATTTCACAAAAACATACTTTGACCTCCAAAAATAGTTTATAAAACCATTTTCATTTTAAGTTAAGCATGATAAAAATATTCAAAAATCAAAGCATGATTATAAAGGTTATGTAATACAACCATCATAAGAAAATACAATAAATCTTCCACTAAATCAAATTATTCAAAGTCACAAATAAAAAAGACCAATATATATATATCAAAATATATAAATACAAAGTAAGATCAGAATGGTATGCCACAATCTCTAAAATTGACATACTCAGTCACTAAGGATATATCACAAAAGATGTCTACTATCCATATCCTCTCCTTGAGCTTCTAGAGCTTTGAGCCTCATCATCCCCACAAAGGGGTCACGCTGGTCAAAACTCTACCACCCTTGTAGTAGTAGGCTGGGTCATCAAGCGAGACACTGATCTCGAGTGGATCAGAGCCACCAAATCCATAGGTAATGGCTATATTTGCTTCATAGGAACTATCACAAAGTACAAACCTTGATAGAAACTTGCTAGCTGAAGAGCCTGAGCTAGCTCTCCCCTTGAACTTCTCCTCCCTGACCGAGTTGACTAGGAAGATGTCAAAGAAAAATCTCTAGCTTCCTAAGTCATATGAGTCCATGCCTCTACAAGCTTCACCTCTAGAGTCTAAATTTGAGTCTTCAGACTCATTTTCTCCACCTGTAGATCTATCATATCACTGCTCTCTCCCTCCAAAATCATGCCTTTCTCGGGTGAGTCATGCGTACCCTCCTACTGAGTAGATGCTCTCCTCTCCTCCCTCACTCCACTAGAACCCTCTCCTATCTTGGCAAACCTCTCTGATCTAAATGTCCTCTAGATCAAGTGCCCTCCCCTAGTGCAATGCGATTGATTTATTAATAAGGAAGAATCCCCAGTGCATATTTAAGGATGACACAATGAAGGCCCTTGACAGAAATATTCTTACAAATAAGATGGTAAAGGCCTTGGGTCTATTTTTAATGTTGATTGAAGCTAACATACTTTTACATATTAAATATGAGAGTTATCAAACTAAATTATAGATAAAAATTTAATATTTATTTAAAAATGTTAATGTCACATAGGTCATTTGGTTGGAGCTAATATTTTCTTCCCTCAAGATGAAAGAATTTTTTAACATTAACAACTATATTTTGTGATTCAAGACTTTAAGGGTAGATATTGCATATTCAAAAGGTAAAGAGAAAGATTATAGAAAATGTGTCAATTGTCCTTTTTAAACCATAATATTCCTTTCAAATTATTGGACCAGTGAAGTTATTCTTATGTACTTAAGTGAGCATATAACTTTATCCCTTAATGTTCTATTTTCCCTTCCCATCCATTTCTAGTTTGCTATGCAAAAATTTGGTTTTTCTTCTTAGGTATAGGCTTATGCAAAGGATTTTAAACAATTAAATACAAAGACTTAACATCCCAAGGGTAAGTTATAGTCTTCAAAGAAGTTAAAAACCACTTGAAAATTCTATAAATTGAAAAGCATAAGGTAGCCTTCTATATGGAGAAGAATATTTTGATGGTTCATCTGTATATTATAGTGAACCTATCCATTAGATCTTCCATTTAGGATGGGAATATGTTGTTATCATTTATGTCTTCTCCCCTTTACCCCTCAATTCAAATTATGGATTTGTTAAAAATGTGGTGTAGCATTATATCATTAAGGCCAACATTATATTTTGTAATCATGTGTCAAATGTTAAGTAACTTGTAATTAATTATTGAGGCATGTATATTGGTGTGATCTTATATTGATACTTAGTATGGGTACCTAATTTTAGTTTTTATCTCTTATATGTTATCACTCTTCCCTTTCTCCCTCTAAGTGATTTCTCATAGATTCAAATTGATATGCTACTTATATATATATATTTTTGTGGAAAACATCCCAAAAGGGATGCCACTTTCGGTAAGACCCAAGGAGGCATGGGTACCTACTTATATTTGTTTTGATAATATTGTGATACCCAACATTTATTTTATTAATTCTATTATAATTTCATCTAAATAATGATTATAACTTTTAATATGAGAGATAATTTTACAAATCTAAGAGATGAAGGCTAAAAATAGATAAAGATACAAGGTGAATAAGAACAAACATGGAAAGTATTATGGTTATAGGTTAATTTAAAAATTATTTATATAAATAAACATTACTCAAAAGCTTCAACAACCATGCATAAAATAATAAAAATAAAAATAAAAATGTTAGTTTAAATCCTCTATGTTTCTAAGATCAAATGTTCTTGAACATTTAATACTTCTCAAATCAAACCCTTTTATAGAACTATAAACTTACACTAAACTTAGTTCGTGGTTCAAAATATTTGGTGGCATCAAGTTTGTAGTTGCACTATAGATTCATATGTAATATTTATTTATCATATACTCAAGTGTAATCCAACTTCAAGGTATACTAATGATTTTGTTGCTTACAAGATTAATACTTTCACAAGTCTAATTTTACCAAGCTATGTTAAAATCTAGGTGCTTTCCATACCAAATATCAAAATTAACACAAATAGATCCATACTGTGGAATGAATATCTAAAAATATAGCCAAATTTAAAGTTAGTAAAATACAAACAAAATTTCTGTGATATACTATCAATCTATATCATAATTACAAAACCTTCAGTTTTCAACCAAATTTTGTCCAATATTATGTTAGAAGCACATGTAAATGGTATTTTTAAAATTAAAAAATGATTCAATTACAAAATTAAATACTCCCTTCATTGTAGCATGCCTTATTCTTTGTGAATATGATATGGATTTTATTATATTCTAATATCCATATGCTTCACAATACCCATTCATAATGAGGAATTGATAGAAATCTCATTAAAAATAGAGAAATTAAACACAATGATAAACATTTCACAAGATGCTTTGAAAAGAGTGTAAATAGATACTTGCTTTTGTCATGTCCTTATAATAATATTTAAAATGATTTACTCACAAGTTTTTAAATATAATTATCTATTTATGGTAAATATAAAAAATATTTTTTTTTGAAAAAAATGAAAAACTTATATTAATACAAAGAACTAATACAAACGGGAGAAAACTCATCCCAACCAAGAGCAGAGACCAAAACAACAAGTGCAGAGCAAAAAGTCAACACTTTCCAACACAAGGCACAGAAGTCAACAGGGCGCGAAACAGTGACATGTCGCGAAATCGCGACAGTCAGCCCCGTCTCGGCCGCGTCGGAGCCACCAGTCGCGAAAACGTGACATGTCACGAAATCGCGATATCGCGACAGCCAAAGCCCTCGGCACCCGTTTGCCAAAAAAGTCACGAAATCGCGACGGCAGCTCCCTCCGGCGCCCCATCGCCAAAGGTGTCGCGAAATCGCGACTAGAAATCCAAAAAGCTCCATATCGCCGAAAAGGTCGCGAAATCGCGACGAAGTGTCTTCGAATCGCCCAGCCAGCAAAAGCGTCGCGATATCGCGACGAGTTTTCCATTTGGCGCCCTGGCCGCAAAAGCGTCGCGATATCGCGACAGTTTTCCTCCAAGCCACTTATGTGCCAAAAGTGTCGCGATATCGCGACGAAATTTTCTTTCTGCACCCGATCACAAAAAGTGTCGCGATATCGCGACAAGTTTTCCACTTTGCATCCGGTCGGCAAAAGAGTCGCGATATCGCGACAGGTTTTCCTTATGTCACCAGTTCGCCAAAAGTGTCGCGATATCGCGACGAATTTTCCTTTCATCTCCCAATCCTCAAAACTGTCGCGATATCGCGACGAGTTTTCCACTTTGCTCTCCATCTTCAAAAGTGTCGCGATATCGCGACAAGTTTTCCAGATGGCACCAAGTTGCCAAAACTGTCGCGATATCGCGACAGTTTTTCCTTGCGGCTTTCGAACAGCAGAAATGTCACGAAATCGCGACGGATTTTGCACTTTGCTCCAATTCACAAAAATTGTCACGATATCGCGACGGTTATCCTCCTTGCCAACCCTGCGCCAAAAACGTCACGAAATCGCTGCAGCTTCCAGCCGAAGGCCGCGATGGCGCACCAGGTCGCGAAATCGTGACAACTTCCCTCTTAAGGCCTCGACAGCAAAACAGGTCGCGATATCGCGACAGTATCTCACCAAGGGCCGCGATAGCGCGACATGTCACGATTTCGCGACAGGAACCCGCCAAAGGCCGCGAAGGCGCAACCTGTCGCGAAATCGTGACAACTTCCAGCTAGAGGCCGCGACGGTGCTACAGGTCGCGATATCACGACAAAAACCTCCCTTAGCATCAAAAACTCTGCACATTATTTCAGAAATCGTTCAAGGCCTTGCCTAATCACTGCATCCTCCACAGGCAAATCACTGTGCAGCTGCATCCCAACCTCCCTCTCGGCACCCATCTTTGCAAGGAAATCGACCGCCTTGTTGAGATCTCGGTTCACATGGACGGGAATCACATCATCAAGTTCCCTCCATAGCTCCTTGATTTGAGAGACCAGAATTCGCAACCTCCAGGCTTTCAAGTCAAAGTTCCTCATGCAATCAAGAGCGCCCACCAGGATTTGGGAGTCAGACTCGACAATTATCTTCCTGTGTCCCTGCTTGACAGCCCAGATGGAGGCAGATTTGATAGCAAAGGCCTCTGCTTCATTGTTTGTGGCACATCCCAGTCCTTGCAACTCCCAATAGAGCACAGACCCAGCATGATCCCGGCACACTACTCCAATTCCAGCACTGCCCGGATTGCCTTTTGCAGCTCCATCAGTATTGATTTTGATCCAGCCTTCTGGGGGATGTTTCCAACTACCTCTCACCTGTCTCTCTTGATCAGCAGCTCCCTCTTCCAGTGGCTCAGAAGTAGACTGATTTTCCTCCTCAGCATAAAGGGCAACCGTTTCCACGACTTTGCTCCAGATGACCTGCCAAATTCCATCTAACAAGGAGAATGTTTCCCGAAAAATACGGGCATTTCTCTCCAACCACACCTGCCACCAGATAAAGAGTAAACCAAGCTCCCAACCAATTCGAAGAGCTTTAGATTTAAATCTACCTCTCTTCCAGCTTTCCCAAATATTGGTCCGAGTCAAGTCACCGTTAGCCTGAAGTTTAAAATGGGAGAACCAACGCTTCCAGATTTGCCTTGTGAAGGGACATTCAAACATTAGATGATCAGCAGTTTCCTCATTCTTGTGGCATAACACACACTGAGAAGGACCAATGATGCCTCTAATTCTGAGATTGTCAAAGGTGAGAATTCCATTGTGCATAAACTGCCAGGCAAAGAAGTTCACTTTCGGCCAACCCTTGGAATGCCATATCTTCCTCCAATCTTGGACCGGAAAAAAGTGTGGGGGGGGCTCTGGGAGGATCTTATTGTATCCCTCCTTCACAGTATATACCCCAAGGTTCCCATAGCCCCAAGCTAGTTCATCCTCCTCATCTCTCCCAGTAAGAAACCGTTCTGTCAAAATTTTAGACAAGATGGGTGCCAGCTCCGGAGGGATTGGAATTGGCCACTCATCCAGCCGCTTGAACTTTTTGATCTTGTACTCCCCCAATTGGCTGGTATTAAAATAGCTCTCGATTTGGATCCAGCCCTTATCTTCTATAGCAGATTTAATCGGTTGCAATTCGGGAAACACAACAATGATGGGGGGATGCTGGTCCCAGGAATCAGTCCAGAACCGGGCCTTCTCCCCTCTCCCCACTTTCCAGAACAATTGATCTTTAATAAGTTGAGATCCAAGCTTGAGAGCCTGCCACACTAAGGATCCATTACCCTCCAGAGGGAAGCGGCCCACATCATTGGGATGAACATACCCCAAGTATTTACTAGAGAGGATTCTACTGAAGAGGGATGTTGGCTGGGAGATCCACCTCCAGTACAGTTTGCCGGCCAAAGCTTTATTGTTAAACTTGGAGCTTCTCAGTCCCAACCCTCCTTTTTCCTTGGGCCGGGTAACCTTATCCCAGCCAACCAGGGCCCATTTACTCTCTCCTTTTGCACCTTCCCATAAAAAACATCTAGCCATTCTGTCCAGCTCCTTCCAAATAGAATGTGGGGCAGCCAGGATGGAGAATTTATATATTGGCATAGCCTGAATAACTGATTGCAGGAAAGTTAGTCGGCCCCCATAGCTTAACCATCTATGAGACCAATGATTCATTCTATCTTTGATACCATCCAAAAGATCCTTCCAGATATCAATTTTTAGTTTTTTGAAATGCAGAGGAACCCCCAAGTAAACTATTGGGAGAGAGGTCCTAGTGAATCCCAAGATTTCAATTACTCTGTCCTGTAACCTTTGGTCAAGATTGAAGAAGACCACTTTGGATTTTTTATCATTGATGACTTGGTTTGAGGCCCGGAGGTAGACGTTTAGAGTATCTCTGATTCCTCTTGCTTCCCTGAGACTGGCCACTCCAACCAATCCAGTATCATCCACAAACTGTAAATGAGTCAAAACTTCAGCCCCGACCTTAATACCTGTTATCAGACCTTGAAGTCTTCTTCTCAGGAAGAGTCGGCCTAATCCTTCAGCCAAGATGAGGAAGAGATAAGGAGAGCAAGGGTCTCCTTGACGAAGACCCCGTGAGGCTCCAAAAGGAGGCGAGGGAAGCCCCTTGATTAGAACAGAGTATGAAGGCGTAGAGATACAGCTCATGACCCAGTCTGTCCAGTCCTGAGAGAAACCAAAGGCTGCCAACATCTTTGCCAAGAAGCCCCACTCCACCCTATCATAAGCCTTGGACATATCCAGTTTAATGAACATTCCTTTGTTACCAGATTTTTGCATTGTATGGATAGCCTCCTGGGCAAGGATCACTCCATCCAAGATCTGTCTCCCTTCAACAAAACCCCCTTGCTCAGAGGAAATTATATTATGAAGGAGAGGTTTTAGCCTTTCAGCCATAATCTTAGTGATTATTTTATAAATCACGTTGCATAAGGCAATAGGTATGAAATCAGATATATGAACCCCCCCTCCCCTTTTGGAATTAGAGTGATGAAGGTGTGATTTAGAGCTTTGAGCATTCTTTTATTAGTTCTGGACTCCTCAGTGACAGCCAAAACATCCTCCTCCAAGGTATCCCAAAAGGCCTAAAAAAACTCTATAGGGAAGCCATCAGGCCCGGGCGATTTACCAGTGCTCATCCCAAAGACCACCTTCTTGAGTTCATCTCTATCAATGGGTCTAAGAAGGGCCTGATTCTCTTCGTGAGAGATAATAGAGGGTATGACATCAATAACTTCATTTTGGGCTTCCACATCTTGCTCCAAACTTTCCTTAAAGAGTTTTGAGAAATACTCCATTGAGTGGGAATGCATACCAGGAAGAGTGTCAAAAGAGTGTCCATTCTCATCTTGAAGGAATTCCATGTTATTCATTTGTCTCCTAGCACAGGCAGAACGATGGAAAAATTTTGTATTTCTATCTCCTTCTAATAACCAAGTGTTTCTTGCTCTCTGTTTCCAATAAATCTCTTCTTGATTATCAATGTCCTCAATCGCTCTGCGCAAAGCATCATCCTCGGTTTTAAGGTGCTCAGTAATTTTTCCTTCCCTGAAATGTTTTTGCACCTCATCCCATCTGGCCAACAAGGGAGCCCGTTGGAGCTGGAAGTCAGATTTGTTAGTTTGCCTCCACCGTTTCAATTTACACTTGACAAAATGAAGCTGTTTGTGAAATTTGAACATTGTTGTCCCAAAAGGTAGGCGGCCTTCTTCCCACCACTGAGGAATTTTTCTTCGGAGGTCCTCTTTTTGCAACCAAAAATTTTCAAATTTAAATGGCTTGTGGTACTGCCCTGTCAAAGTCCCTCCCTCCAACAAAATGGGAAAGTGATCTAAAACTGGGCCTTCCAAAATCTGAAATTTAATATTCCATTTAACAAATGCCTCCTCGGAGACCGGAAACCGGTCTAGCTTTACCTTCCTACCGTGTGGCTCTCTTCTCTTGTTAGTCCAAGTAAAGTAAGTGCCGGGGCCTTTGATATCAACAAGGTGAAAGGCCCGGACTTGGGCAATCAGAAGCCGGTCCCCTGGATCCAAAACTGGGAAACCACCTTCCTGATCCCTGGCAGATAATTTGGCATTAAAATCCCCAGCAATAATCCAATCAAAATCTTCCCGGGAGGATCTCATGTTATGAACAACTTTCCATTGAAGCCGCTGGCCATCAATGCTTTGAGCCCCATAGAAGTTTGTAATTAAAACATGTTCAGCTGTAACAATGTTCCTAAAAAGGGATGTGAGAACACCCCTCCAAGCTATATGTTCTATTGTTGTCCATTCCAGAGGGTTCCAAAGAGTAACAATCCCCCCCGAAGCACCTTGAGCAGCCACATCCATATAACCAGCGCCCCGCCATATTCTACTGACAGTTTTGCACATAAGATCTAAAGACATTTTTGTCTCCTGAATGAGCAAAAAGTCTGTTTTACATCTTCCTAAAAGTCTTTGAACAACAGATTGATGGGTTCTGCTGTTTAAACCCCTAACATTCCAGGATTGAATAATCATTGGAAACCTTGAGAGCAATAAGAATCAATTGTTCTCACCGATCCTCCATTGATCAGCTTGTCCCCTTGCACTACTAGTAAATCCTTATTGGATTTTCTGCCCGCTCCTTGGGAATTACTATTTTTAGACCTCTTCTCAACTTGGGTGATCCCTAGAGCTGGTCTTTCTCTATTCTTTTCTGCACTTCCCATGTTGACATCCTTAATAACTGGCTGTGCTGGGGAATGGATTACCAATGCCCCTGGGTTCGCTGGCTGCAAAATCTCAGAGGGTTCAATCACCTGTTCTAAAATAGGGGTAGATGAAGGAGGAGCATGAGAATGGATGTTATTATCCTCAACATTCCCATCCACTCCTTCCATGACTTGGTCTTCTTGATCCACTAGGGATTTAAAGATTTCATACCGGTTGGTTGGCTTGAGTTGAGCCTGCTCCTTGCCATTTTTCTTTTTGTTTCTCCTTCGCTTCTGCTGTTCAAAGCCATCTTTCTGGGCATCAGAACCTTGCGGGGTATTGTGTGGTTCTTTGACCGGAGTGAACTTACCCTCTCTGGGGCGATTTGGCATTCCCAGCGGAGCCTCCGCTTTTGTACTCAAAATATTCGGGCAGAACCTAGCCAAATGTCCATGCTTATGGCAAACTCTGCATCGAAAAGGTAGGGCTTCATAATCTAACTGCTGGATCCAGGATTGTCCTGCCAACTCCAGTTCCACCTCGACGGGTAGCGGCTGGCTAATATCCATTTCTACACAAATTCTAGCAAAGACAGCAGTGTTTCCCTCTATGGTATCTTTGGAGACTCCCAGATATCTACCTAGTGAGTTACCAATCATCTCAAGAACCTGCTCACCCCAAAACTCCATCGGGAGAGCGTACAACCGGATCCAAACCGGGACAGCCGTGGGCTCAATGCGAGGATCGAAACCCACTCTCCACGGCTGGACAAATAACCCTGTCGGGCCGTGGCTTCTCTTTTCTGATTCAAATGCTCTGTTTCTATCTGCTAAAGAAGAAAAACTAATAATGAAATATCCATTGCTTATAGGCCATAAGGAGTACTCACCGAGTGGCTCCCAGTTCTGTCTAACCCAGGTATGCAAAAAGTTCAGAGTAGGTCGGATGCCCATGAATTTGCATATCAGGTCATGGTTAGCACGATAACTGATTGTATCCTCGACCAGCTTTGGTTCAATGACAATCTTGGGTCTAGAGGCGGATTGCGGGAGGCATCCATTAACTCGGTGTGCAGATGAACCCTTGCCAGCATTCTTGAGTAGCGTTTGATAAGCACTCCGCTGAGCTTCATCGGTGGAAGACGCAGGATTGTCTTTTAATATCTCAGCATAAGAGCTCTTTTTCCCATCGAGCGAACCTGGAGGAGACCCCATTGGGCCCTCCCGGGACAGCGGACGAACCTTCAGAGTAGAAAAAATTCAACCCACCAAAGTCCCTGGTAGATCCTTCCCACCAGAAACCCTAGAGCATCGGCCGACGACTGCTCAGAAATTTTCCCGCCAAATCGCCAGAGCTCCGTTTCGAATCCGATCCGAAAACCTTTCAATTTTCATTTAAATATAAAAAATATTAAATTGAATGTTTTACTGAGATACCTTAAGGATAAAAAAATAAAATAATATGATATATGTCATTCCAAAAAGATAGATATCTATTTTATTATTGTAAATATATTTGCATTTAAAACTTATATATATATATATATATATATATATATATATATATATATATATATATATATATAGTTGGAAAACAAGGGGTTGTACTTGGGTCCCCAAACCTTGACAAGTTAGATGTTGAGGATAACTTAGGCTTATCCACTTAAGCCTAAGTTAATTATTATTATTTATTATTATTCCTATTTCTTGCACTTTGTATTCACTTGAGGCATAGTATGCCCATGTTAGAAATAGGTTGTTAGCATGTTGTTAGATGTTAGTTAACTGTTAAAGATCTTGTTTGTCTTCTAGCAGTTAGTGGACATCCATAGTTAGCATTTGGTTAACTAGTAGTTAAGTGGTTGGCCATGTTTGGCAGATTGTTGCAACCACTTAACCTACATAAGATTCCTATGTAATTCTATATATACTTGCATTATGATGAATAATATAGCTTCATACTATTGTTACTACATCATTGGTATCAGTTAGCTTCAGGAGAATTGCAGGAAGGAGGAGAGAGCTACCACTTCATTGCAGATCCTAGGAGGTGTTGTTTGGAGTTGGCTTGAAGTCATCCACAACACAAGTGAAGCTGAGGTGATAGAGGGAGAAATTACCCCTACACCAGGTGTTAAGCATCAGTTGAGGCCAAGTTGTGGCCAAGAGGTGGACATTGCAGATTTACCGAGAAGATTGCCCAAAAATAAGTGGAGCAAAATATTGGTTTGCAATTTCATGCAAAATTGAAAAATTTCTTTTATTGTGAAAGAATTTTATAATTCATGCAAATAAAATATTAATATTCTTATTAATATTTTATTCAAAAAAAAAAATTGCATGAAAATATATATATTTTAAATATTAATATTTTTATTAATATTTAAAAAAAAAAAAAGCACTCGCTGCTTGCAAGCTTGCGGCGACGAATTTTTTTGTGTTAGTGGCCTAGCCGACCAGCACCAGCGACCAACAAATCGGCCACCTCATGGCAGCGCGACCGACCACACCGCCAGCCACCAGCCCGGCGTGACCACCGGTTAGGCCACCCACCGGGCCAGCCGACCAGCAATCCGACGGGCCAAACTGGCACCGTCGACGACCAGCCAGACTGACACCGATGTGCGAAATGGTAGGAGGTCAAATTTGACCTAACGCAGTTTGATCCTATCTACATCATCGAAATCTGCCATAGACGTCGTGGACTCTGCCCTTCATGACAACCTCATAAACTATTGCGTCATCAACGCACAGAGCCTCCGTAAAATTCTTGGCAACCGCCAGACGACGACAGGAGGTCGCCGGTACTGTCCCGATGAGATCCGCCTCCATGTCGATCGCTGAGTTGTAAATTAGCATGGTTATGATTTTTCTTGGCACCGATCTGCCATTACAACACAGTTCCTACATGCACTTTGGAGGTTTGATTGCAGGTTCCAACACTGTATTCTAGTGCGCGTCGTCGCACGCAGATTTACCCTCTGCACCTTCCATAATATGACAGTCGCCTACAGTTGATTGGCGGGTTGACCATCAAATCCAAAAAAATTTATTTCTGGCACTTGAAGAGAATTTTTTTTGGCGGGAAACCTAATTTTGCCACCTGAAGGAATTTTTTGGCGGGAAAGACGACTTGGCGGGAGAATTTTAAAATTTGAAATTTTTGAAATTCAAATATTTGGCGCCAAAACTGCAACAAAGGAGAGCAACTTCAAGAGGTGATATCTTCCTCATTACTGGTCCATTTTTGACCAAATTTTTTGCATTGTGTTGCAAATTTTCTGAATATTGTTAATTTTGCCTCCTAACCAAATTTTGGCATTGTAAAAGGGCTGATTTTTCAGTATTTTAGTGCTATCATTGTAATTGCAAAATTGAAATTTTTAATTTTGTAAAAGCACTAAATAGCCCATTTTTGTTATTTTGGAGAGCAAATTTGTAAAATCTAGGCAATTTGGCTGCATAGGAAACTAAAATTGTTCCTAAGCCTAGATTAAGATTCTGCAAGACCATTTTGTAATCCTCCTAGTCTGGCATATACTAGGCAAAATATGGCTCATGATCTTAGAACAAACATGGAAAACCTCACCGAAGCAGTAGACATTTTGGCAGAAAAAGTGAGAGATATTGTTGTGCAATTTAATCTCGGTGAAATCAAAATCCACAATAATCATGTAAACAAAGCCAAATGTGAGGTTAAAATGTATGATGGATCTAGGGATCCCGATGTCTTATCTGCATGGATTTTGGATATGCAAACTTGGTTTGCTTATGTTGAAATTTCGAAGGATGAAAAAGCCACATTTGCTACACTAAAACTCACAGGTTTAGCAAAAGTTCTCATTGTAGAAAGAAAAAATCATAATGCCACCATGACTTAGAAAGAATTAACTCAAATTCTGAAAAACACCTTCTTTCCACCAAACTACCAATGTGACCTCACTACCAAGTGGTATAGATTGAGGCAAACCTATGGAATGTCAGTTTCTAATTTCATTTTCCAATTTAATAGGTTGAAGGTATTGCTTGGTGTGAAAGATTCAGAAGATGATTTGATTAATAAATTCACTCGTGGCTTGCAAGATCATATTTTTAGGGAGATCAAATTCAATGTCTTCCTCACCTTGGATGTGGCATTCAATCATGCCATTCTTGCAGAGGAGAAAGTTGGTGCATATCAAAAGTCTCATTCATCACAGGAGGGCTCTTCCAAAGGCGGGAATCAACACCAATAGAAGGTGAAGAACAATTCTCAATATTCCCATCATTCTTCTTCTCCTCCCACTTCTCCTAAAGCACATTCTTCTTCCTTTCATGCTAAAGATTCTTCTTCTTCATTGTATTGTGACTTTTGTAAAAAGCATGGACATGTAAAATCCAAATGCTATACTTTTGAGAAGTTTAAGAAGAAGAAATCCCTAATTGTACAGCCTACACATGAGGAACCACAAGATGGTCCCATTTTGGCTATAGGGACCGAAGAAGAATATCCTGCTTTAGAGGGTAAACTGAAAAAAGTTACCCTAATGTCCAATGCGTTTGCTTAAGGGGGGCGTGATCATTTGTTTGTCACTAGAGCCCACTTGACACATGATTTCTATGTTGATTGTATCATTGATAACGGATCACAAAAGAACCTCATTGTGAAGTCCGTTGTGGAGAAGTTGAAACTTCCCATCAAACCACATCACCAACCTTATGCACTTGGGTGGAAAGATGTAGACTCCACATCCAACATCACCCATACTTGCACCTTGAATTTTGCTTTTGGTGACAAGTTTGTGGACAAAGTTAGGTGTGATGTCATAGATATGGATTGTTGTGGACTCTTGCTAGGTAAACCCTATCAATTTGATAGGAATGCTATTTATCATGCTAAAAAGAACACCTACACATTGGAGTTGCATGGTAAACACTACTTGATACAAAGCACTACACCTACTTCCAATTTGATGTTAAGTTGTAGGCAAGTAAGGAAGCCATTGAGTCAAGCAATTATTATGGCTCCTACTAGCATTTGCCCCACACAAAATGAAGAAAAAGCACCACCTAAGAAACATGCAAAGGAAGAAGTTTCACTCCCACATGATGAACAGTCACAAGAACAAGTGGTTAAGGAACCCACCATTCTCATTGATGAGAAAGATACCATTGATTCCATTGGTATCATTTTGGGTACACCTACAACTATTGAACCACTTGTTCCATAGAAGTTACCTTTGGCTTTGCCCACTCCCACCATTTCACACATGGAGGAGCAAGCTAAGGTTACTTCCCTTATTGAGCACCGACAGAGCCTTCTAGGCAAGATACCATAGGACTTGCAGGAGACTCCGCAGGGAGTGGTGCAAAAGCATCACAATCCTCATTCACCACAGGTTGGAGGCAAAGTTTGGGTTCCTTTGGATGAGTTCCACTTTCTAGAGACACCATTTTAGGACCCTCTTTTGGTACTTGATCCTATTTTCAGTCCTACAGCAACAGTGGCACCTGATCGTCAGCTTCCGCTCATTTCAGATAGAGTTTTCAAGATGAAAACTCATCACACGGGACAGGGTTCTTCCACTACTTACCTTGTTGCTCGTCACGGTCACTTTCCACACATGGCTCGTTGGATTCCTCACCATGAGATGGCCCATGAATTTCCACATTTTTTGAAAGCATTGGGGTCCAATGCTTATATGGTTGGGAGGAGTGTTGAGGATAACTTAGGCTTATCCACTTAAGCCTAAGTTAATTATTATTATTTATTATTATTCCTATTTCTTGCACTTTGTATTCACGTGAGGCATAGTATGCCCATGTTAGAAATAGGTTGTTAGCATGTTGTTAGATGTTAGTTAACTGTTAGAGATCTTGTTTGTCTTCTAGCAATTAGTGGACATCCATAGTTAGCATTTGGTTAACTAGTAGTTAAGTGGTTGGCCATGTTTGGCAGATTGTTGCAACCACTTAACCTACGTGAGATTCCTATGTAATTCTATATATACTTGCATTATGATGAATAATATAGCTTCATACTATTGTTACTACATCATTGGTATCAGTTAGCTTCAGGAGAATTGCAGGAAGGAGAGAGCTACCACTTCATTGCAGATCCTAGGAGGTGTTGTTTGGAGTTGGCTTGAAGTCATCCACAACACAAGTGAAGCTGAGGTGATAGAGGGAGAAATTACCCCTACACTAGGTGTTAAGCATCAGTTGAGGCCAAGTTGTGGCCAAGAGGTGGACATTGCAGATTTACCGATAAGATTGCCCAAAAATAAGTGGAGCAAAAGATTTACCGATGTGCAGAATGGCAGGAGGTCAATTTCGACCTAACGCAGTTTGATCCTATCTACGTCATCGAAATCTGCCCGTAGATGTCGTGGACTCTGTCCTTCATGACAACCTCATAAACTATTGCGTCATCAATGCACAGAGCCTCCGTAAAATTCTTGGCAACCGCCAGACGGCGACAGGAGGTCACCGATACTGTCCCGATGCGATTCACCTCCATGTCGATCGTTGAGTTGTAAATTGGCATGGTTACGATTTTTCTTGGCATCGATCTGCCATTGCAACACAGTTCCTACACGCACTTTGGAGGTTTGATTGCAGGTTCCAACACTGTATTCTAGTGCGCATCGTCGCACGCAGATTTACCCTCTGTACCTTCCATAATATGACAGTCGCCTACAGTTGATTGGCGGGTTGACCATCAAATCCAAAAAAATTTATTTTTGGCACCCAAAGAGAATTTTTTTTGGCGGGAAACTTAATTTTGCCACCTGAAGGATTTTTTTTTTGGCGGGAAAGACGACTTGGTGGGAGAATTTTAAAATTTGAAATTTTAAATTCAAATATTTGGCACCAAAACTGCAACAAAGGAGAGCAACTTCAAGAGGTGATATCTTCCTCATTACTGGTCCGTTTTTGACCAAATTTTTTGCATTGTGTTGCAAATTTTCTGAAGATTGATAATTTTGCCTCCTAACCAAATTTTGGCATTGTAAAAGGGCTAATTTTTCAGTATTTTAGTGCTATCATTGTAATTGCAAAATTGAAATTTTTAATTTTGTAAAAGCACTAAATAGCCCATTTTTGTTATTTTGGAGAGCAAATTTGTAAAATCTAGGCAATTTGGCTGCATAGGAAACTGAAATTGTTCCTAAGCCTAGATTAAGATTCTGCAAGACCATTTTGTAATCCTCCTAGTCTGGCATATACTAGGAAAAATATGGCTCATGATCTCAGAACAAACATGGAAAACCTCATCGAAGCAGTAGACATTTTGGCAGAAAAAGTGAGAGATATTGTTGTGCAATTTAATCCCGGTGAACTCAAAATCCACCATAATCATGCAAACAAAGCCAAATGTGAGGTTAAAATGTATGATGGATCTAGGGATCCCGATGTCTTATCTGCATGGATTTTGGATATGCAAACTTGGTTTGCTTATGCTGAAATTCCGGAGGATGAAAAAGCCACATTTGCTACACTAAAACTCACAGGTTTAGCAAAAGTTCTCATTGTAGAAATACAGAGTCATAATGCCACCATGACTTGGAAAGAATTAACTCAAATTCTGAAAAACACCTTCTTTCCACCAAACTACCAAAGTGACCTCACTACCAAGTGGTATAGATTGAGGCAAACCTATGGAATGTCAGTTTTTGATTTCATTTTCCAATTTAATAGGTTGAGGGTATTGCTTGGTGTGAAAGATTCAAAAGATGATTTGATTAATAAATTCACTCGTGGCTTGCAAGATCATATTTTTAGGGAGATCAAATTCAATGTCTTCCTCACCTTGGATGTGGCATTCAATCATGCCATTCTTGCAGAGGAGAAAGTTGGTGCATATCAAAAGTCTCGTTCATCACAGGAGGGCTCTTCCAAAGGCGGGAATCAACATCAACGAAGGTGAAGAACAATTCTCAATCTTCCCCTCATTCTTCTTCTCCTCCCACTTCTCCTAAAGCACATTCTTCTTCCTTTCATGCTAAAGATTCTTCTTCTTCATTGTATTGTGACTTTTGTAAAAAGCATGGACATGTAAAATCCAAATGCTATACTTTTGAGAAGTTTAAGAAGAAGAAATCCCTAATTGTACAACCTACACATGAGGAACCACAAGATGGTCCCATTTTGGCTACAGGGACAGAAGAAGAATATCCTGCTTTAAAGGGTAAACTGAACAAAGTTACCCTAATGTCCAATGTGTTTGCTCAAGGGGGGCGTGATCATTTGTTTGTCACTAGAGCCCACTTGACGCATGATTTCTATGTTGATTGTATCATTGATAACGGATCACAAAAGAACCTCATTGCGAAGTCCGTTGTGGAGAAGTTGAAACTTCCCATCAAACCACATCACCAACCTTATGCACTTGGGTGGAAAGATGTAGACTCCACATCCAACATCACCCATACTTGCACCTTGACTTTTGCTTTTGGTGACAAGTTTGTGGACAAAGTTAGGTGTGATGTCACAGATATGGATTGTTGTGGACTCTTGCTAGGTAAACCCTATCAATTTGATAGGAATGCTATTTATCATGCTAAAAAGAACACCTACACATTGGAGTTGCATGGTAAAAACTACTTGATACAAAGCACTACACCTACTTCCAATTTGATGTTAAGTTGTAGGCAAGTAAGGAAGCCATTGAGTCAAGCACTTATTTTGGCTCCTACTAGCATTTGTCCCACACAAAATGAAGAAAAAGCACCACCTAAGAAACATGCAAAGGAAGAAGTTTCACTCCCACATGATGAACAATCACAAGAGCAAGTGGTTAAGGAACCCACCATTCTCACTCATGAGAAAGATACCATTGATTCCATTGGTATAATTTTGGGTACACCTACAACTATTGAACCACTTGTTCCATAGAAGTTACCTTTGGCTTTGCCCACTCCCACCATTGCACACATGGAGGAGCAAGCTAAGGTTACTTCCCTTACTGAGCACCGACAGAGCCTTCTAGGCAAGATACCACAGGACTTGCAGGAGACTCCGCAGGGAGTGGTGCGAAAGCATCACAATCCTCACTCACCATAGGTTGGAGGTAGAGTTTGGGTTCCTTTGGATGAGCGCCGCTTTCCAGAGACACCATTTTAGGACCCTCTTTTGGTACTTGATCCTATTTTTAGTCCTACAGCAGTAGTGGCACCTGATCGTCAGCTTCCGCTCATTTTAGATAGAGTTTTCGAGATGAAGACTCATCACACGAGACAGGGTTCTTCCACTACTTACCTTGTCGCTCGTCGCGGTCACTTTCCACACATGGCTCGTTGGATTCCTCACCATGAGATGGCCCATGACTTTCCACATTTGTTGAGAGCATTGGGGTCCAATGCTTATATGGTTGGGAGGAGTGTTGAGGATAACTTAGGCTTATCCACTTAAGCCTAAGTTAATTATTATTATTTATTATTATTCCTATTTCTTGCACTTTGTATTCACGTGAGGCATAGTATGCCCATGTTAGAAATAGGTTGTTAGCATGTTGTTAGATGTTAGTTAACTGTTAGAGATCTTGTTTGTCTTCTAGCAGTTAGTGGACATCCATAGTTAGCATTTGGTTAACTAGTAGTTAAGTGGTTGGCCATGTTTGGCAGATTGTTGCAACCACTTAACCTACGTGAGATTCCTATGTAATTCTATATATACTTGCATTATGATGAATAATATAGCTTCATACTATTGTTACTACATCATTAGAACTCTCTCCTTTAGAGCTTGAGAGTTTACAAATAAATTTAATTCTCATCTCAATTGAGATGCTAGAGCTAGATACCTACATCATTTTTCATAAAATGTCTAAATTCATGACTTTCATTTTTTGGATCTTCTTTAATTTTTTATGTGGATACAAATATTCCAGTATTCAACATCCTTCTTGAAATTTTCCTACAACACCCTTGACAATACCAAAACTACACCTCTACTATCTCTGCATTGCATATTATTAGAGTAATATTTCCAAAACATCTCACTATCATAGTCTATTTTACTAGATCAAGATTGCTAGTTTCCTTTCTGAAGCATAAGTGCAACCACAAAAATTGTAATAAATAGTTTATATGAAAACACATTAATGTTATAAAATAAAGCAAATATTACTAATGAAAAAATTAAAGTAAATCTTAATCATTATTTGATTTAGGTAGTCAATATTTTCTTGTCAACTTTAGCTAAACTTACTACTTCCTCTAACCATGGAAAAGAGAATTTAACTTCATGATCTTTAATTAGAATCCCTCTATTGGCTAGCCTATCTACACATTTGTTTCCTTCCATTAACATATGTGTAAACTTGAATTCTTCAAACTCTATAACAAGGTCTTGAATTTCCACAATTATCTCTTGTATGGTCCATGAAGTCATTGCTTTCCTCTAAATTCCATTTATTACTATGAGTGAATCACCTTCCATCCATACTCTATTCCATTTAATTTATTTGCATATATTTAACCCTTCTAAAGTTGCCCAAGATTTAGCTTTATTATTTGTCTTAAATCCACTATTGAAAGCATAATCACACAAAATCTCTCCTCTATTATTTTTAACCAATCCTCCTCTTCCTTTTGGTCCTAGATTTCTTTTAGATGCTCCATAAAAATTCAATTTGACCAACTCCACATCTTGTGGTTTCCACTATATTTTTTCCTTCTTTTTGTTTCTCTTCTACCCAACATCATAATTCCATTTGATGACTTGAATCCATCTATAAATGCTCTCTACTTCTAGATTAGGAATTAGGTGGGTTGATAAGGTTGGTTTAGACTCCTCTATGTTTAAGAAAATCTTCCTTTTCATTACCTTTAAACTACTTTTCTATCCTTTAAATAATCTTGTATTCCTTTCTATCCAAATAGTCCAAAGTAGTATTGTATATTTTGATATATCCCAAATTATTTGTAAAGCCTAACTTTTAAAAGTGCTTTTCCACTGCTTTAACCATTATTCAATTCTTCCATTCATCACCATGCATTTACCAAACATATTAAAAATTTTGGCATAGATCTTACAATAGCATATTCATAATGTTTAGTACACTATGTTATTATTATATTATTTTAGATTTCTATAGACGGGGGTTCAGGATCTTTAGCAGATGGTTATAGTAGTTCCTTCTGTTACATGAACTACAAGTCTGTTACATTAACTACAAGTTAGTTGAGCACTTGGGCATGTAATATTTATTATCTTCTATTCAAAAAATAATGCTAATGCTCCGATTCTCCAATATGGTATCAGTGCACATCTGATTTGACTAGGCAAGGGAAGGGAGAAGAACAGGTGAAGGAGGGGAGAAGAACGGGAAAATTTCTATGCACGTTTCCCAAGATAATTTCCTACACATAACCTAAGGGCATTCTACACACTGATCAAAGGAATTTTTCATGCAGACCATTGGTGGTTTCTAGATGTGGATCAAGGTGGTTTACACAAGGTATTTTTCACATAGTTCAAGGTGGTTTACACAAGGTATTTTTCACATAGTTCAAGGTGGTTTTCTCCATGTTTTGGGTCGTAAAAATACTATGGAGGCTGATTACCCAAAGGTAATCAAATTATAGACAATACCAGATTGGTTTTAAACCTTCAAAGTGCACCTGTGCGGTGCATGTGGGACTAAAGTCCCAATAATTTTTTTTATGTTGTTCGACAGAGACAGGTAACAAAAGGCTTGTGCTTCCTTTCTCTTCTCATCGAGCATTGTAGCCTAACTGGATGGAAAGACAATGCTAAGGCATAGAGCACATGGTCTAGGGTTCAAACCCCACGAGCTTCACCATGATGTTTTGAAGAGCCGTGTGCTCATTTTTTTTCCAAAGGTGGAGTTCAAAGGCAATAAAGAGGAGCTCATACTCTTTATGTTCTATCTAGAGTGCTAGCCTGACTGGCTAGTCGACCAATGCAAAGGTGACTATAGGTAGGGCAAGGGTTCAAACCCCACACAGTCCATAAGTGAACATTTTTTTGCAAGGTGGAGCACTTCAAACCTTCAAAACAACAAAATCAATTTTTTTGTTTACAAAGGCAGAGAAGAGGTATTTTTTTTAAATACCTTAGGTTATTTTTTGCAAATCCATTTATTTTTGCAACTAAAACCAAGAAAAGGAACCTTAGTGCATTTTTCATGGAGGGATAAGAAAACAAATTTGCACATTGTTTCTTTTGCACATTGAAAGGGTACATCAAAATTTTTCAAACCTTGTTTATTTTGCAACCAAAAAGGGGGGATAAAAGCATTATTTTTTCTTGCAAAATTCTAACACAAGGGGGGGAAAATTGTGGACTTGAATATCATTTTTGCAAACAAAAACCTCAAATATTTTGCAAAAATTATTGTAACAAAAGGTGCATTTTCAGTGGAAACCGACATCTTAAAAAAATTGGCATTGTAAATAGGTGCATTTTCGGTGGAAACCGACACCTATAGTTAAAATTTGTGGGCACTTGTGATTGTTTATTGCATTTAATTTCCTATTTTTTGCATTTCAATCATAAGTTAAAATTCAAAAACAAATAAGACCCCAAATTTTACACCTATTTGTGCAATTTATTGCACAACAACGTTCGGTATATATGGTACCTCTGGCCCACACTTACAGGTAATGTTGTCATGCTTTGGGCTACTGTATCTAACGCCTAATATAGCTACAACAATGACGTCTGAGCTATTGTTCTCTATAAATCATCGGGGAGAAATAAGGAAAGCCAATTTTTGATATTCACTCCATTATATACCCTAATTCATTCTTATTGCTTGGCTTAAACTCCTCCAACTCATCATCCTTTTTCGGAAGGGTTTTGAGGCAGGTGCCATCAATTTGAGTGAATTCCCTTTCACGTACTCTTTGTAAGTATAAAGAAAGGGGGACCATTTTGGTGAGATAAGGAACCTTCACAATGGCCTCTGTTCACAAATATCTTTCAGATTCACAGTTGCTCAAAGGTTCCAATTTTGCACCATGGAAAACAAAGATGAGAGCCATTCTTCAGGTTGAAGATTTGTGGGATGTAGTGACTGGCACTACAAAACATCCTACAACACCAGGTACAAATCAGGATGAATATGATAAAAAGGATAAAATATCCCTCATGTTTATCATACTTGCTACTACTGATGAGATACAACCTCACATTTGTGATGCTAAAACTGGTAAAGAAGCTTGGGATGCACTAGTTACCATCTATGAAGGGAAGAATCAGTCCACTATTCTTAACCTTCAATCTCAACTTCATACTCTCAGTATGAAGTCTGGTGAATCAGTAGAATTGTTCCTATGTAGAGTGGCAGAATTGAAAGCCAAGTTGAATGCTTTGGGAGAAAAAGTAGAGGATCTGCTCTTGACTTCAGTCATTTTGAGAGCTTTTCCAGATTCCTACAAGATGTTGATCACATCCCTTCAAGTGTCCATGAGACAAGTTACTTTTGTGGAGTTGGTAAATTTGCTTCAAACTGAGGAGGCAAATCAACTTCAAAGAGATGAAGTGACAGATAATGCACTTTACTCAAAATAGGGGTCCAGAAGATAGGGTAACTTTCAGAAGGGAGGATCTTCTTCCAAAGGTTCAAAAGGGAAACAACCTCAACAAAAAGAAAAGAAGTATTGCAAAATCTATGATATGGATAACCATGACACCAACAGGTGTTGGTTTAAGAATAAACAACCCCATGACCAAGATCAAAAGAAAAAGGGCAAGGGAAAATACAAACCATAGAAGAAGAATAAGCAACCCAAGGGAAATGTTGCTTATGAGGAATCAAAATCAGATTTTGAGAGAGCACACAAGGTGCTCATGACTCACACATCTTCTCAGTAGAAGGATCCTGTGTGGTATATTGATTCCAGAGCCAGCAAACACATGACTGGTGATAAATCATGGTTTGAGACATTTGAGGCAAAGGAAGGCAAACCAGTTACAATAGTTGATGATAAGACCTACCGAGTCCAGGGTGAAGGAGATGTTTCCATCACTCTTCCAGATGGACAATGTCAGATTGAGAAGGTTCTCTATGTTCCTGGATTGGCAAACAATTTGTTGTCAGTCCCTCAGATCTTGGATAAAAACATGGTTGTTGATTTCAGAGTTGAGGATGGAAAGAAGCGATGCTTCATCACCAGGAAGGGAAAGCATGTTGCCACAGGTTCCTACAAGCATGGCTTGTTTACCTTAGATGCCATTTCTTCGCCTCATGTTGCCATGGTGGTAAACACAAAGGAGGCCACTTCTCTTTGGCATAAGAGATATGGGCATCTAAGTTCAGGATATTTACTTGAGTTAAGTAAATATGAGATGGTGAAAGGTCTTCCCAACCTTTCATCCACTTTTCCAGTTTTCTCGGATTGCTTAGCAGGGAAGCAACACCGAGTACCATTTGAGGTGAGCTCTTCAAGAGCCAAAAGACCTTTGGAGTTGGTACACACCGATCTGTGCGGTCCTATGCCAAACAGTTATGGGGGAAAGAGGTATTTTTAGTTGTTTGTTGATGACTACTCATGGAAGATGTGGGTTTTCTTTCTACAACTGAAGTCAGAGGCCTTTCTGTATTTTTAGCAGTTCAAGAAAAGTGTTGAGAAGGAAGCAGGATGTTCTATTAAGACCCTCCACTCAGATCGAGGGGGGAATATACCTCAAAATAATTTTCCATATTTTTGAGTTCACATGGGATTAAGAGGCAGTTGACAACAACCTATACTCCACAACAAAATGGAGTTGCTGAGAGGAGGAATCGTTCCATCATGGAAATGGTTCGTTGTATGCTTACAGGGGCACATCTTGAGCAACAGTATTGGGCAGAAGTTGTCAGTACAACAACGTACCTCTTGAATAGAGCACCCACAAAAGCTCTTAAGGGAATGACTCCACAAGAATCATGGAGTGGTAGAAAACCCTCCATTTCTCATCTAAGGATTTTTGGGTGTAAGGCATTCATGCACATTCCAAAACAGAAGAGAAAGAAGTTAGATGAGAAAACCTTGCAGTGTATTTTTCTTGGTTATGATGAGCATTCCAAGGGATATCGGTTGATAGATCCTAAAACCAAGAAAACTCACATAAGTAGAGATGTGGTATTTGATGAAGCTTTCACATCAGATGACACATCTTCAGCTGTATACCTGGATGAAGAGGAGCCTAAGAAAGAGACTCCACCTCCACAGAAAAGGTTCCAAAATGGTATACTAGCACAATGAGAGATTCAAAACTAACTACACCTCTAGATCTAACTCTAGATCGACCTTGTACATGCAATATGACTCAGCAGATGAGAGCAGAAGCATCAACTTCAGAGGTTGATGAGCTTTACCACCAATTTGATGAACTTTATGTCGATGCAGAGGAAGATAGAGAAGAAGATATGGATGTGGATGATGAAAGGGTTTATATGACTTCATTGGATGAGGATGAACCTACTTCAGTTCAAGATGCACTTAGTGAGCCTCAATGGAAGGCTGCTATGGATGCAGAACATATGTCTCTCATGAAAAATAACACTTGGAAGCTAGTTGATCTGCCTTCAGGAAAGAAGCCCATTGGATGCAAATGGGTATACAAAGTGAAGTATAAGGTAGATGGAACGATAGATAAGCATAAGGCCCACCTTGTTGCAAAGGGCTATGCACAGAAAGAAGGCATTGACTATGAAGAGACTTTTGCACCCACAACTAGAATGACTACCATTCATGTACTTTGTGCTATGGCAGCTCAGTTCGGATGGAAGCTACATCAGATGGATGTCAAAAGTGCCTTCTTAAATGGTGATCTGTAGGAAGAAGTGTATATGACTCAGCCAGAAGGATTTGTGGTTGAAGGCCAAGAGCAAAAAGTTTACAAGTTGGTTAAATCCTTGTATGGGTTAAAACAAGCTCCACGAGCTTGGTACATCAAAATGGATAGTCACCTATTGCAACATGGATTCAAGAGAAGTCCTTCAGATGCTAATCTCTATATCAAGAAAAATGGTTCTGATATAGTGATCTTAGTACTCTATGTTGATGATCTGATTATCACTGGCAGTTCAGAGAAATTGATAGATACAGTGAAAGATGACTTGAAAAAGTCATTTGAGATGACAGATCTAGGACTTCTTCATTATTGTCTTGGTTTAGAAGTGGCACAAAAGAAGAATCACATCAGAGTGACACAAAAAAATATGCCAAGACATTAATTGAGAAATATCGCATGACTGATTGTAAGCCTAAAGCAACTCCAATGGAAATAGGGTTACAATTATCACGATATGATAAATCTCCATAGGTAGATGGTACTCTCTATCGCTAGTTGATTGGGAGTCTCATATATCTGACCAACACCAGGCCAGACATCAGTTTTGTTGTGAGTTATCTTTCAAGGTTCATGCAGGAACCTAAGGTTAGTCATTGGAAAGCAATAAAACGAGTTCTTCATTATGTCCATGGTAGTTCAGAATATGGCTTGGAATACAAGAAGAATGACAACTTCTTCTTGCAAGGTTACATGGACTCAGATTATGTCGGGTCATTTGATGATAGGAAATCCACTTCTGGATACATTTTTCATCTTGGCTCCGGTCCTATCTCTTGGCACAGTAAAAATTAGCAGGTGGTTGCTTTATCATCTACAGAGGTAGAATATCATGCAGCACGTGGAGCAGTCTACGAGGTGATATGGTTATGTTGCATTCTTGCAAGTATGGGTCTTCCCAAGAAACTTCCAATTCACTTGTTTTGCGACAACCAAGGTGTTTTGAAGCTCGTCAAGAATCCAGTATTTCATGAACGCACCAAACACATTGACACACAATGTCATTTCATTCGAGATGAAGTTCCAAAACACAAGATCCAACTCCAGTACATTCCCACCAATGAACAGGTTGCGGATATTTTCACTAAGGCACTTGGACGTGTCAAATTTGAGTTGTTTCACAACACTCTTTGTATTTCAAAATAATGTAATAAGGGGGGATGTTAGCATAGATCATACAATAGCATATTTCATAATGTTTAGTACATTATGTTATTATTACATTATTTTAGCTTTCTATAGATGGGGGTTCGAGCTCTTTAGCAGATGGTTATAGTAGTTCATTCTATTACACGAACTAAAATTCTGTTACATTAACTACAAGTTAGTTGAGCACTTGGGCATGTAATATTTATTATATTATATTCGAAATACAATACTAATGCTTTGCTTCTCTAATAAAAATCCATTGCCATAGAATCTAGAATATTGACCAACATCCCAAGAGATGATCTATATTCTCCTCCTCCCTTTTACAAAGAACAAATTGTAAGGGGCCATGAAAACCCCTTTTCATAAGGTTATCCTAGGATAAAAATCTTCTATGACCTACTAGACAAACAAATATTTTAACTTTAGGAATGCTTGGGCTATCCTAAATATCCTATATTCTTGTGATATTTCTATTTTGTTGGTGCTTTAAATTATATCCACTTCTTGTTGTGTATTCATTTGAGCTATTCAACTCCCAAATTAGCTTATCCTTGGATCCCCTCAGAATAATCATAGTTGTTATATTTTTGCTTAACTTCCTCCAAGCATAAATATCTTGTATACTTGTAAAAAATATTCTTTCCATTTATATCTTCCTTTCTACTCCTTAAATATAATGTTTGAAACCCTATCATCACATCCATGGTTTCAAAAATGGATCTAGATTGAGTGGTTTATTATCACACTAAGTAACCATCAAAATAGAAATATTTTCTCCAACTTCCACCACCCTTATTAGAACTTTAATCACTAGATCAATAGATTTTTTTAAATTTTTCCATAGAGTATAACCATTTGGAAGTGAGAATGCAATAAATATTAACCTTGGGTTATTGGGCTTAGAGTACTTAGAAGAATTCTTGCCCATTGTCTTTGATTCTCTTTATATAATCTCAATATTACTTTTCCCCTAATAGCTAAGTTTCCATCCATAATAACTCTTAAATTGAGACCTCCCCTAGTTTTGTCATCATACACCTTGCTCCATTTCACCATAGGAAGTTTCCTTTTATCATGTAAACCTAACCACAAAAGAACCGCATAATATAGAATAATTTTTTTTCTATCAATTTTGGCATAGTATACAAAGTCATATAATAAGTTGAAATGACTTGTAAGATTGATTTAATTAGTTTCACTCTTCTTTCTAATGATAACCATCCACATTTACATGCCAATAGTTTATTTGAAACTTTACTTATAACTATATTTAATAATTCTATCCTCATTCTCCCTAGAAATAAGGGCATCCCTAGATAAGTTGTGAGCAAATTTATCTCCATTTGAAGTAACCTACATTTATCACTTTGATTCTAGCTGGGGTATTTAGGAAGCAAATTTTGAATTTTTTGTATTAACTTTTTGCCCTAATGCTCTTTCCTATTCCTTTAATAAGTTATTCAAAGATTTGTCCTCGTTTATCCTTGCCCTCCTGAAAAGGGTTGTATCATCTATAAATTGTTGATAGGTGATGTCGATGTTATTACTAGCCTTAAGGCCACTTATCAACCCATATTAATTAGCCTTCTTCAAGTTCCTACCCAAAACATTTGCCATAATAATGAATAAGTATGGTTATAGAGGATCTTCCTATCTACAACCCCTTGGATTTAAAAGATTCTATTACTAACCCATTGACCAACACTGAATATGAAACTATATAAATGTAAGCTTTAATCCATATGACCCATTTCTTACCAAATCCAAACTAGTCTAATACTACAAAAATAAAATCCTATCTAACCCTATCATAGGCTTTACTCATATCAAATTTTAATATCATTGCTCTTTATTTTTTCGAAGTTGTTGAATGCATAAATTCATGAGCTACTATGATCCCATCCAAAATATATCCCCCTTTCATAAATCCTCTTTGTTCTTCTAAAATAATTATGTCTAATAGATGTCTTAATCGATTTTACATCACTTTGGAGATAATTTTATATGCCATATTACATAGAATTATGGGCCTAAATGAATAAAAAAAAAGTGCACGCTTCTTTTTTTGAATTAGGGTAAGATATGTTGCATTTCATTTATAAGGAATGTATTTTTTTACCCTAGATTATTCCACTGTCACCAATAAATAATGCTTCACTATATCCCAATTATGTTGACAAAATGTTACATAGAGCCCATCCAAACCTAGGGATTTATCCTTATCAAAAGAGAAAAGAGCTAATTGAACATATTCCAAAGTAAAAGAATCCATTAGTTTCATATTATATTCATCAATTATAAATGAAAATACTTCTTGTAGTAGTTTATCATTAAGAACTTCAAATTCCTATGATCCTAGAATAGTCTAATAAAAAAACCTTACCTCCTTTTATATTTCACTTTGGTCTTCATTCCAAACCTCTTTTGCTGATTTGATTCCACTAATTTTGGATGTTGATCTCTATACTATTGCCATCCTAAGAAAAAAATTATATTTTTATCTCCTTTTTACCAAGTTTATCTCAATTTTAATATGCAAAAAATATCTTCCTTACTCAAAATATTATGATATTTACTAATCAACTCCCTTTCCTTTGATCTTGGCTAATTATGGTCACCTTTTAAAGTTTATATTTTAGTTCTTTCTTCTCAAAAAATATTTCCAAAAGTGTTATTGTTCCATTATTTTAATCTAGATGTCATTTATTTAATTTTATTAGGAAGTGTATACCACCCATCATTTCCTAAAGAATTTCATGTTTGTGCTACCATATCAAAAAATTGAGGATGGTCTTCCCACATCCGATTATATTTAAAAAAAAAAAATGTATATATATACCAATGATTTGAACCAATCCTTGTCAAGGTATTAATTTAATACAAGTCCCTTCATCTAGCCAATGATTTGAGAGAATGCATATGTCTAATTTCTTTGATATTAGGTTATGGCATCTCCTATTTTTGGTCCATGTATGGTTGTATTCTTCAAACTCAACCTCCCATATATTATTATTATGAATAAAATCTAATAAATCTCTCATACTTTGTGTTAATTTCCTAATCTTCCTCAAATTTTCAACTAGCTTGGTTATGGCATTGAATTATCCTATGATCATGAATCGGGTGCCTTGGTATTTACTTCTCATAAATTATTAAATCCTAATCCATACTTCTAATCTACCTGATTGATTTGTAGGTCCATAGGCATTGATAAGGATGAAACAATTGTATGCAAAGTAATATGTGACTAAAGAGGTTATCCAATGCCTAGTTTTATGAATGGTTACACAAGAGATTCTAATAGGATTTCAAAATGTTATAATTCCCTCTACCACTCCTTCAAAATGTAAAACATTCCATTCACACCTTTCCCATATTTCTTTCATATTTTTGGAAACTTCTTTCTTGTTATTTTAGTTTCTTGTTTATAAATAATATCAGGCTTATTACTTAAACAAGGTCCTTAATACACATAATTTGATATTTAAAGAGAATTAGGGGCTACTAACTTTACCTAAAAATTACCAATATCATTTTTTTGTTTGGTAAAGAGAAGTTCGACCAACTTAGTTTGTATTCCTTACTCTATATTTGCTCTTACTTAGATCTCGCTTGATAATTTGAGGGTTTTCCTCTTATTGACTTACCTATATTAGAATTAGGTATTATTATTCTATTCCTTATATTCTTTCACAACTTTATTTTTCATTAGACTTATCCTCTCCTGGCTCTACTATGAAAGCTTTTAACTTGTCCTGCTTATTTTTTAGTATTTCCTTAGTAATGGTTTTGGTATTAACATCTAATACAACATATTCTCTACCAATTTTCTTCTCCTAAATGGTGCATGGTACTTCAAGAGAGTCTTTAAAATATGATGAGACAGATTCCTTAGATTCATAAAGAATGTTCGTCCTTAAATCATAATCATACTGAATAGATAATTCCTTGTTATTATTTGTAACCTATTGTACTATGTCCTCTAAGCTTTGATCTAATTTTTATTCAAAGCTTAAAGCCTTAAAAGAATTAGTATTTATTTTAATATCATTCCTTATTGGTCTCCACTATTTATTTACTTTCATCTCTCTAGACCTGCTTTTTGGAAGTTAAAAACCATTCTCTTTCATATCCATTTGTAAGTTTCTCTTAAAATTTTCTACATATGTTTTTGCTGGACTATTCTTAGGGTATGATATTTCAACATGCCCCACCTCATGTCATATTCTACATCTAAAAGATATGTTTTAATAATCTATGATTTTAATCCACAACTTACCCTTATGCTTAAGAATGATTGATTCTGGTAAAGGTATATTTGTATCAATCATGACCAATATCGGAGCATATATAGCCAAGAATCCATATTTTGTAGTTTTTAAAATCTCAAGGATGTTGTATATTGAATTAAAGGTTTCTATTTCCCATAATTCAATGGGTAATCCATACATCCTAACCTAGATTGGTACTAGGGATATATTTACATTTTTAGGTGTAAAGCCTTCATTCCAGTGGGTAAGAAAGAGTCTTGCTCTTACCATAAACCAAGAACCCTCTTTTAGGATTCTATATATTCCCTCCCTAGAAAAAATGGCTAGGAATTCTTGGTCTAAAATCTGCCTAAGTGGATGATTTTGACCTTGGCCAAGATTGGAAGACCCAAAAATGGGGTTTTTTGAGTCAACCTCTAGAGTAGGTCAGTTCCTATGGTTCTAGATACACTAACAAATAAAAGGGAAAATGGGGGTTAAATATTAATGTAAAAAATACATAAAATTAGAGGCTAGATTTAAAGTATCACAAATTTAGCGATATCAAGAGACATAAAGCATGATTATCACACTTTGAACTAAAAAATAAATTTTTACCTATTAATATAAATTTGACCAATAAGAATATGATATAAGTTGTAAACATACATTGAATGTCAATTTACCATTGTCTAGGTGGTACAAATCGAGTGGTAAAATCCTATGAACCAGTAGATGACATATGGTGGGATGAGATTGAAAATAATTTTCTTAAGGTTTGAGGCCTTAATTTTTATATTTTTGGGGCTATTTGGGAAAATATTTTGAAGGCCATAACTTTTGCATATAAAAGTATTTTGAGCCTTTTTTTTGTTTTTAGATCATGCAATTTTTAAGCTCTACAAATTGCTAACATCACATTATGTACGTATTCTATTGTAAGGGGCTAAATTATCCAGAATAGTCCTTCAATACTATTTACCTTTTTTGAAAGGGAAAATTTATTGTATATTACACAATCAAAACCTTTGGTCTATGTTTTTGGAATTTTGTTGTTGAGGCTTCCCTAATATAAGCTTTTGAAGTTTTTCAATAGCATTAATTTTGTTGTCTTAACATGAATTTGTGACTCCATTGCCTATAATATGTTTGTTCTTGTACTACACATTTGGGTTAAATGAAGGTTTATCTTCATTTGTTTGGGGCTTAGTATTTAGTTGCCCTATTTTGACACGGGTGGTCTCTACTCTCTTGGCCATGTTAATTAAATATTTGAAGGAAGATACATTAGTTATCTCTACATAGAAGGCTAATTGCTCATTGAGGTTTCTTATGAAGATGTCAAGTAAAGTCTCTAGGTGAAGGGGTGTGTTTTAGTCTCCTAACCAGGGCTCACCATATTACTAAAACATTGGTAAAAATATTATATTTAGGTTTTTGAGTTAGCATAGATCACTAATTGTGATATTCTTCTTAATGTAGATAGAAAATAGCTTAACAAACATCTCGATGAGGTTACTAAATCATTTTAGGAAATGCCTTAGTATATAGCAGTACCATTCCAAGGTAGGATTGCTAAGGCTCCTAGGAAATATTTAAGTAACAATGTTTCATCATAATAAATATTACTAAAATTAGTTCTAAATAGTCTAAGATGGTTGACAGGATCCTCTTTTCCCTTGTACATGTAAACCTTAGAGGTTTCATAGTTAGGATGAAAAGGGTGACTAGTTACAAAGGATCTATGAGTTGGTTATATGAGTCAGCATATGAGTACCATTTGACTTAGGGAGTTATAAGGGAAATAAGTTTTTATTTTGGCAATTATTTTAGAAGAAAATAAAAGGGGGAAATTGCAATCTTTTAAGGTATTATTTTGTGGAGTAATAAGGTGTAATTAGTGGTTAATTAATTTGTATTTTGTGTTGTTGAAATATTGAAGTGGGAGATAAAAGGTGTATGATGTTCTTTTATTGTTTGTAATACTTGCATTAGTATTGAAGGGTTTGGTTTATAATTTGATGCTTTATTTTGAGAAACCAAGAGAGTTCTAAAGCATATGTTTGGGACATAATTGTGCACACATTTTGAGAGGGTTTTCCAATATATAAAGAGGTGTTGTGCTAATCTATCTTGAAGTTGCAAAAGATATTATTTTTGAGACAGGTATTTGAGGGCACATCTTCATCAAGCATTTTGAGGTATGGTGGTTCAACTTTTTATCTAGGTGGTTGTGTTTTGAGAAAGTAATTTTGAGGTGGAGTTAAAAGGGTTGATTGGTGTGCATTGTTGGAAATATTTGAGCTAGGGTTTGTGAAACAAATTGTGCATCATTGGTTTGAAAGAAAGTGGAAACAATTGTATTAGGGTTTGAGACCTACATGTGCTTCATTGTTGAAAGAAATCTGAAATACTTGTGCTAGGGTTGAGACCAAGTTTGTACATCATTGTGAAACATTTTGAGCATTGGTTTGAAAGACATTGAAAGTAATTGTGAAGTGGTTGAGATCAATCTTGTGAAGGAAATTTATGCATTATTGTGTTTGATCCTTGAGAGTAAATTTGCAAGAAAGATAGACCAGTTTTGTGAAGCAAAGTTATACACTAGTTTGATTTGATTTGAAAGGGATTTTGCAAGAGGTAGAGATTGGATTAGATGAATGCAATATTTGTGAATGTGAAGAACATATTGGGTATTTGATAGTACATATCATTCTCTATATGTTCTAGAGGTTAAATGAATTCTAAGTAGAATATGTCTGAATTACCTAGTTGAAGAAAGTATTTCTGAAAGAGATATAAGCATTGTTTGTATGCAAGATTTGGAAATATTTGAGCAGGTTTAGTGAGCAACATTGAGGTAGATTTGAGCAAGTCTTGTGAGAAGACTTGAAGCAGCATTGAGGCAGATTTGAGCAAGTATTGTGAGAAGACTTGAAGCAAATTGAGGTAGATTTGAGATAAGTCTGTAAGAGGTTTGGTGCAGGTTTGAGATAGGATTTATGAGTAGATTTGTGCTAGCCTTGTGATGAGGTTTGGTGTAAATTTAGGTAGATATAGAGAGTAGGTTTGAGGTAGATTTGTGCATGTAATGTGTGTATATTTGAATATATTTGTGAGTAGATTTGGAGCAGATTTGTGCTAGCCTTGTGATGAGGTTTGGTGTAGATTTGAGATAGATTTGAGAGTAAGCTTTGGAGTAGACCATAGTAGAGGGGATAGAGTTATCCTGTGGAGAGAGATCCATAAACTAGAGTAGAGAGGATAGAGTTCTCCTATGGAGAGAGATCCACAAACCAGAGCAAATGGGATAGAGTTCTCCTATGGAGAGAGATCCATAAACTAGAGTATAGGGGATAGAGTTCTCCTATGGAGAGAGATCCACAAACTAGAGCAAAGGGGATAGAGTTATCCTATGGAGAGAGATCCACAAACTAGAGTAAAGGGGATAGAGTTCTCCTGTGGAGAGAGATCCACAAACTAGAGTAAAGGGGATAGAGTTCTCCTATGGAGAGAGATCCATAAACTTGAGCTTAGGGGATTGAGTTCTCCTTTGGATAGAGGTCCATAAACATTGTAATAGGGATTTGGTTCCCAAGAGATTTGTTGAGAAAATTTAGAAGAAATATTTTCTCCATGGATGTAGCCCACATTGGGTGAACCACGTTAAATTTATGTCTCTCATGTGTGTGATGATTTGTGCATTATTTTATTATATTGCATTGATATTGAATTGATAACATTGGATATATCATTTGGGAAAGAAAAGTAAAATTTGATCTTATACTATTCACCCCCCTCTCAAGTATAAGCTTGTGTTCTTCAATTGGTATCATAGTGGGTTCCTTCAAAAAGTCTAACAACTTGAAGGAAGATATTACAGGAACACAGATGGCATCTCAGAATGGATCTTCATCAAATAAGGCTCCATTGTTCGATGGGAATAATTATGCTTTCTGGAGTATGAGGATGAAGACTTACTTGATGGCACAAGGATATGAAACATGGCAATCTATTGAGGATGGGTTCACACCTACAACTACTCCTCCCATAGATAAGGATGGTAAGCAGTTACATGTGAATAATGCCAAGGCTATGAATGGAATCTTAAGTGGATTATGTGAATCAAAATTTGTGAAAGTTATGCAATGCAAATCAGCAAAAGATATATGGGATAAATTGAAGCAAACATATGAAGGAGATAACAAGGTCAAGTTGGTAAAATTACAAACTCACAGGAGAAGGTTTGAAGAGTTGAATATGGAAGATGAGGAAGATATTGCTAAATACTTACTTCATGTTGATGAGGTTTTTAATACCATGCGTGGACTTGGATTCAAAATTGAGGACTCCAGTGTTGCTCATAAGGTATTAAGATCACTCCCTATAAGGTATGATGCAAAGGTTTTAGCTATAGAAGAGATGAAGGATATTGATAAGTTGACTATGGATGAGTTACATGGAATTCTCACAGCTTATGAGATGAGAATAGAAAAGGATCACAATTCCAAGAAAGAGGTAGCTTTCAAAGCTTCAAAGAAGACAAAATATAAGAAACTAGAATCAAGTGGTGAGTCAAGCAATAATGAAGAAGCTAACTATGTGAGAAGAAATAAGGACTCAAGAAAACACAAAGGTATGAAGACTATGAAATGTTTTAATTATGGTAATTTTGGTCACTATGCATCTAATTGTCCACAAGCCGGAAGCAGTAGCAGTGAAGAGAAACAATATTATAAGAAAAAGGAAGGAAGGAAAATTTAGGCATGAAAAGAAAAATAGGTATGGTCAAGGCAAGCATGAAAATAAGTTCTTTCAAAGGCACAAGAAGAGTTTCTATGTTAACAAGGCAAGCAATGCTTCAAGTGATAGTGATGAAAGACTCTCAGATAGTGAAGAAGAAGAGATTCTATTTTTGGAAATAGAAGAGGAAGAAAATGCTCCTGTTGAAGATAAAGTAGAAGAGTATGAAGATGCTCTTGAAGACCAAGAAGAAGAGAAAGATTCAAAAAATAGAAGAAGGCATAGTTGATCTAGAAGAAGAACTTATTGTTGCTCTTAGAGAGTTGAAAAGAGTTAGAAAGCAGAATTCAAGACTGAAGGCTCAAGTTCAAGAACATGAGGAAGTAAAAGAAAAGCTTCTACAAGACCTCACAAACTCAAAAGCTAAGGCAAGGAGATTTAAAGAGGTCATGGTTGAAAATTTAGAGGTAAAAGAGTTAGAATGTGAAAGATTAGAACATGAAGTGGTTTCTCTAAGGATGGAAGTGAAATATTCTAAGGATAAGCTGCACAGGTTTGGGAAAAGTTCAAAAGCTTTGGATAAAATTATCAATTCACAAAGATCTTCATTTATCAAAATAGGACTTGGTTTTGAAGAAGGATAAGGGAAACAAGAAGAAGGGTCAAGCTCAAGCTCAAAAGAAAAGGAAGTTTTAGAGGAAGAGATTGAAGAAGAAACTAAGACCTATGCGGATAAGTTGAAGAAGGGAAGCTTCACTAAGAAAGAAAATAATGCACAAACAAGAAACATGGATCATCACAGAGAAGGCAAAGAAAGGACTAAGAGATCAGAGGCTTCAAGACAAGATGAATATTTCTTCAAAGGGCATTGTTTTTCATGTAATCATTTTGGTCACAAAGCTATGCATTGCAGGGTTCATGGAAAGAAGGAGCATGGCTTCACTAAGAGGAACTTCAACTCATTCAAAGATGGATATTTCTTTCAAGGGTATTGCTACTCATGTAATCACTTTGGTCATAAAGTGATCCACTATAGGGTTCATGACAGAAATGATTATGGCTTCACCAAGAGGAACTTCAAGTCATTTACACCTTCCAAGAACTACAACATTAGGTGTTACAAGTGCAATAATCTTGGGCATAAGGCCAAGTGGTGTAGAACAAAGTTTCCAAAACTTCTAGAGTCAAGCAAGAACAGGGACACTCAAAAGGATCAAAAGGGTATGATTACAAAGGTGTCGAAAAAGAAGGTTGACAAAGAAAAAGAGCATTGTATGTTGGGAGTAGAGATACTCCCACCCCAAAATTAATCACCTCAAGGAGAGGAGGTGGGGAGGGGGCTGAGCTAAGAGTCTTATATTTAGCCCCAAAGGAGTCCCTTTGCCATTGATGTCAAAGGGGGAGATATTTGAGTAAGGGGAGAGCATTCAATCAGGGGGAGTAGTTTCTCAGGGGGAGCAATTTTGGAATCCAGTGGTTGGAAAAGGAATTTTTAGAAAGGGTTGCCATCAATGACAAAGGGGGAGATTGTTGGAAATTTTGAGTATATTGTGTTGTCATTGATGTCAAAGATAGCTTGACATGATAAAAGGAAAAGGTTATAATATTTACTTTAAATATTATAAGCCAAAGAGGTTTGGGACAAAGTTCTAAGTGTTTGGTTAAAAGGTTGAAGGCCCAAGTTTAAGACCATGGTTCAAAAAAAAGCAAGTGACTAAGGCTTAAAAGAAATAATATTATAATATTTGGGACAAAATTTTGAAGACAAAGGTTTAAATGTTGCAAGGGAAGTTAAAAAGGTTTATTATAATATTTTTATATTATAATTTAAACCCAAGATGGGTTTGGTGCCAACGTGTTTGAAGGTTTCAAATGAAAAGTTTAATATAAGCACCGACGTCAAGAAAGGAGGTGAAATCCATATAAATATGGATTAAAATCATTTGCTTGGAAGTGTTCATTGAATGATAAAATCGATCTCCCTCATGCGCAATTGTGAGAAACAAAGGAAGGAAAAGATGAAATTTAAAAAGGACATAGGATGGTGTGAATAAGGACAATATCATGGGCATTTGTTCTCAAGTGGGCGGCTGGCCTAGCGGTAGTCTAGGCAGTGCTAAGGCGTAGGGCAGGCAACAGGTCTTAGGGTCGAAACTCGGCGATGATGGTTTTTATATTTTTTGGTTGACAAGGAGGATTCGCCGAAAGGTTTAAAATATAAATCATGCATATTTGTTTCTATGTGGGCGGTTGGCCTAGCGGCAGCCCAAGCAGCACTAGCGCACGGGCAGGCAGGAGGTGTCATGGTCGATTCTCACCTGCGGTGGTTTTGGTAAGTGCAAAATTTTTTTTTGATTAAGGTTGAATTATTAAAAGGCCTAAGTTGTGTTTGATTATTGTGCACACTATTTGACTTAGGGAGTTATAAGGGAAATAAGTTTTATTTTGGCAAATGTTTTAGAAGAAAATAAAAAGGGGAAATTGCAATATTTTAAGGTGTTATTTTGTGGAGTAATAAGGTGTAATTAGTGGTTAATTAATTTGTATTTTGTGTTGTTGAAATATTGAAGTGGGAGATAAAAGGTGTATGATGTTCTTTTATTGTTTGTAATACTTGCATTAGTATTAAAGGGTTTGGTTTATAATTTGATGCTTTATTTTGAGAAACCAAGAGAGTTCTAAAGAATATGTTTGGGACATAATTGTGCACACATTTTGAGAGGGTTTTCCAATATATAAAGAGGTGTTGTGCTAATCTATCTTGAAGTTGCAAAAGATATTATTTTTGAGATAGGTTTTTGAGGGCACATCTTCATCAAGCATTTTGAGGTATGGTGGTTCAACTTTTTATCTAGGTGGTTGTGTTTTGAGAAAGTAATTTTGAGGTGGAGTTAAAAGGGTTGATTGGTGTGCATTGTTGGAAATATTTGAGCTAGATTTTGTGAAACAAATTGTGCATCATTGTTGAAAGAAAGTGGAAACAATTGTATTAGGGTTTGAGACCTACATGTGCTTTATTGTTGAAAGAAATCTGAAATACTTGTGCTAGGGTTGAGACCAAGTTTGTACATCATTGTGAAATATTTTGAGCATTGGTTTGAAAGACATTGAAAGTAATTGTGAAGTGTTTGAGATCAATCTTGTGAAGGAAATTTGTGCATTATTGTGTTTGATCCTTGAGAGCAAATTTGCAAGAAAGATAGACCAATTTTGTGAAGCAAAGTTATACACTAGTTTGATTTGATTTGAAAGGGATTTTGCAAGAGGTAGAGATTGGATTAGATGAATGCAATATTTATGAATGTGAAGAACATATTGGGTATTTGATAGTACATATCATTCTCTATATGTTCCAGAGGTTAAATGAATTCTAAGTAGAATATGTCTGAATTACCTAGTTGAAGAAAGTATTTTTGAAAGAGATATAAGCATTGTTTGTATGCAAGATTTGGAAATATTTGAGCAGGTTCAGTGAGCAACATTAAGGTATATTTGAGCAAGTCTTGTGAGAAGACTTGAAGCAGCATTGAGGTGCAGATTTGAGTAGAGATATAGAGTAGGTTTGAGACAAGATTTGTGAGCATATTTGGAGCAGATTTGTGCTAACATTGTAATGAGGTTTGGTGCAGGTTTGAGAAAGGATTTGTGAGCAGAGTTGGAGTAAGATTTGTGCTAGCCTTGTGATGAGGTTTGATGCAAATTTAGGCAGATATAGAGAGTAGGTTTGAGGTAGATTTGTGCATGTAATGTGTGCATATTTGGATAGATTTGTGAGTAGAGTTGGAGCAGATTTGTGCTAGCCTTGTGATGAGGTTTGGTGTAGATTTGAGATAGAGTTGAGAGTAGGCTTTGGAGAAGACCAAATAATAGGGGATAGAGTTCTCCTGTGGAGAGAGATCCACAAACAAGAGTAAAGGGGATAGAGTTCTCCTGTGGAGAGATATCCACAAACTAGAGCAAAGGGGATAGAGTTCTCCTATGGAGAGAGATCCACAAACCAGAGTAGAGGGGATAGAGTTCTCCTATGGAGAGAGATCCACAAACTAGAGCAAAGGGGATAGAGTTCTCCTATGGAGAGAGATCCACAAACCAGAGCAAAGGGGATAGAGTTCTCCTATGGAGAGAGATCCACAAACCAGAGCAAAGGGGATAGAGTTCTCCTGTGGAGAGAGATCCACAAACCAGAGCATAGGGGATTGAGATCTCCTTTGGACAGAGGTCCACAAACATTGTAATAGGGATTTGATTCCCAAGAGATTTGTTGAGAAAATTTAGAAGAAATATTTTCTCCGTGGACGTAACCCACATTGGGTGAACCATGTTAAATTTGTGTCTCTCATGTGTGTGATGATTTGTGCATTGTTTATTTTATTGCATTGATATTATTATTGTTATCATTTGGAAAGAAAAGTAAAATTTGGTCTTATACTGTTCACCCCCCTCTCAGTATAAGCTTGTGTTCTTCATTCACACCCCCACGTGTAAATTTTTAGAGAGAAACATTTGCACCCTGATGTGCAAATCTAGTTTTTAGGCTCTAGAAAGCTACAAAAATAGTCACAAACCACATAGAGGCTCCAAATTTTGCAAAACCTCCCATTCACACCTCCAATTTCACACCTCCATGTGTGAATTTTCAAACCTAGAAAAGTTTGCACCCCTCGTGCAAACCTATGTTTTTCAGCATAGATAGATACAAAATCAGTTCTAGAGCACACAAAGGCTCCAAGCTTCACCAATTTTGCACCCCCCTGTGTGAATTTTTAGACATAGAAAAATTTGTACCCCCTGTACGAACCTATGTTTTCAAAAATATAATGGTCTAGAACCAGTCACAAAGCACCTAAAAGTCTAAAATTCATATTGTTTTGGCTGTTTTATCACAATTTCACACATCATCATGTAGGACTCTCATATGCTCCCCTCTTCTCCAACCATTTCATCTGGGCACTCATAGGAAGCTACCTCTGCCCATTCTAATCCTCTTTCTGCTTCTTCACACAATTCCTCTCCACCTCCCACTTTGTACTCTAGGATTTCATCCTATGATCATGACATGAGGCCTCACACTCTTCCTCCTTCTCCTCCCTTGGGTTCTCCTCCTACTTCTCCCTCTTCGCATCATCATGCTTCCTACAATGCTTCTCCTCATACAATATCACATCTTCCACCTATTCTTCCTCCACCTTAATTTCCATTTCACATCATCCAACAGGTTGGTATTTCCCAACCTCATCGACCCCCATTACCACCTTCTTCACCTCATCCATATTCATATTCTTCTTCATATCAATCATCACCTCCACAACTGGAATTCATCCGTATTCCATCTCCACACCCCCATAACCTCCTCTCATTGACATGCACCACATATTATAACTTCTTGATAATATTAAGTTATGCTTGAGCCGTTGTTAATGTCATACATCTGCCCATAATCTAATAATACTAGGTCCTATTGACAATTTTGTCACATTCCTTAAGGGGTAGAAAAAGAAAAAAAATTTTGTACAGTATTGTGTAAAGTTTTTTTGCTTTGTTGTTTTTATTTTGAAAGTTGCAGCAATTTTGGCTTCCAATGCCACCCCTTTGTATATAAAAATGGAAGAGAAAGAACTTCGCTACCGAACAAACTAGAAAAAAGAGCTTCGCCAAAGAAAAATGAAAAGAGCTTCGCACCCGAAGCATTTCCAGCGCTACTTCGGGTAAAAGTTTTGCGAAGTAGTTTCGTCGAAGGAAAATACAAGGAAAAGATAGAGAAACTACTTCGCGCCCGAAGCATTTCCAGCAGCTACTTCGGACAAAAGATGAGCGAAGCGGCATTCAGAAGAAAAGAGAGCTTCGCACCCGAAGCATTTTCAACACCGCTTCGGGTGGAGTTTTTTGCGAAGTAGTATCACCGAAGTAGAATACAAGAATAGCAATAAGAAGAACTTCGGGCCCGAGGCGCTTCAAGCGGCTACTTCGGGCAAGATTCCTGTGAAGCATTGCACCGAAGAGATATACAAAGAAGTCATCAAGAAAACTACTTCGCATCCGAAGTATTTCCATCAGTCACTTCGGCCAGAAAATCAGCGAAGCGAAACTCAAAGAGCATTGAAAGTACTTCGCCAGAAAGTTGCCGAAGTACTCATTTCGGGCCCCTCCATCAGCGAACCATCTTTACTTCGGCAAGAGCACATTGCGAAGCATTTGCTTCGGCTAATTTTTTGCGAAGTACTTCTATCCGAAGTAAAGGGATGCAACATTTTTTGAAGACAATTGCTTCGGCCGAAATCTTCCCGAACCACAGTTTTGGAAGAGGATCGCAGCGAAGTATTTCTCCAAGGCATCGACGAAGCAATTTTGATGACAAAGTGGCAAAAGCAAAGAGGTCCATTTTGCGAAGTAGATATGCTTCGGCGCTCCCCGCCCCCGAAGCAGTTTTGCGAAGCTCAATTTTGTGAAGTACATATCAAAGAGGAGTTTTTGCTTCGGCCCAGAACCATTGCGAAGCGAAGTGGTGAATGAAGACTTAGCGAAGCGCTTCACGGGCACGCGTTCCAAGCCGGGTATTTTCCCGAGGCGATCAAGTGCCTCATAAATGCAATTTTTCATGCCCAACAAGCCCGCTGCTCATTTTTGGCAATCAAAAATGAAGTATCAAGCCATGATGGAGAGCCCGACGAGCATGGCGGCCACTCGAGCACCGCACCCGGAGACCAAGGACGTCTAGACGGCTCATCAATGCACCTTTCCATGGTTGACCCGGTTGCAGTTGCCATTTTTGGTAACGGATTTGAAAGCTCGGTCACGAGAGCCTCGGGGAGCCGATTCTCAGGGCTCGAGGGCGTACTCTTCTTCGCTATGTAATTATGATTCAGAGGCCCGGGTCCTCTATAAAAACCCAGGCATTGTAATGGAAAAGTGGGGGAACTATCTGCTAGAAAGCTGTTGTAACTTGATGTCCTGCGATTAATACTAAGAGGCTTTGAGCTCAATTCTTCTCTTTTATGCTGCCTTCTGTGCTTGATTCTTTTATCTCTCCTCGTTTGTATGTTGGATGTTGAACCCTGCGTCCGGTGTGTGATCGGGGACTGTGTCCTGAAACTCGTTCTGAAGGATACATAGGAGTTGAAAAGTGTCGTATTGACTTTCTTTTATGCTGCCTTATGTGCTTGATTCTTTTGTCTCTCTTTGTTTGTATACTGAGATGTTGAACTCTGCGTCCGGTGTGCGATCGGGGAAGGTACCCTGAAACTCGTTCGGGAGGATACATAGGAAGGTTGATATTACATTTCTTTCATTTTACTCTTGGTGTTCCTTGCTGCTATTCAAGTTGTCTATTAGCGATCGTGCTTCCTGTTCTCTCCCACCTCAAATCATCGATCTCTCTTCCCTTACCCTTTTTTATTTATTTCTCTAACCCTAACTCCTTTTATCTCTTTCCTGCACTCTTGTCTTCAAACACCCAAGTAGTTTAGCATAGGAGCCGACCTTTCTCCGGAGATTGGCATGAGGGGCATCTCTTCCCTTCGGCCTTTCAATGTTGGTCCAGGTCTAGGGTGCATACATTTACCTAAAATCCTTACCTAGGCGGATCTGATCACCAACAATTTTTGGCACGCCCGATGGGACCAACTGTATCTGTCTTAGAAAGATCCATAACCAGTTAAGGTCCCATATTTTAATGCAAACCCATCTTCACCGGGGCCAATAGTGCTAACTAGTTCCCGGTGTGACCCGGTCAGTCTCACCTAATTAGTGGTAGTGAGGACCGATGCTCTCATTACTGAAAGACTTTTAGCATCTAGCGACTCTGTTTACCCGAGAATCTCTAAGTCGAAAAGACCAGTACCAAAAGTCTGTGCCTTCATGCAAACAAGATGGAGAGTTAAGAATAGAGGAGAGGAAACCGAGTTCTTTGAGCTAGATATTGACGCTTTCGAGGAACAATCAAGGTTGATCACCCCCGAATCCTTGCTACAAGGAACATCCTCTGTTGGCAGACAAAGCTCAACTTCTGATAGTACAACATCTAGCTTTCCTCCCAATCCTCCCAACTCTCCGAAGCGTCCTAGCCCCTCTATTCCTATTAGTTGTCCTATTAGCAGTCAAGGGGGAGCTTCGGGAATTCTGATTTCTCAAAATCTAGGAGCAAATATGGCACAACAACAACAACAACAACAACAATAGCAAATGCAGCAGCCACAGCCGCCTAGGTTGTGCCCAACATGGGATTCCTTGTCACCATTGAATTTAGCAGGACAAGGGCAAGTGCCGCCTGCTGCCATAAAGAAGATCCCAACGTTCGATGGAACTGGGAAGACTGCCCTAGAGCATATCCAGGATATAATATCTCTGGCGGTGATCCATGACATTACGGAAGAACAAATTATGGTAAAGCTTCTGGTTCTTTCCCTTAGAGGGAAACTCCTCTACTGGTATAGATCTCTACCACCCGGTAGCATTACGGGATGGGACCAGTTAGCTGGGCAAATGATGGGAAACTTCAATGAGTCTTCCGATCCTACCTCTCTTCTGCATCAGTTCACTTCGATCAAGAGACATCCACAAGAAGAAATTGTAGATTTTAATATTAGGTTCACTCGAACCTGGCAGAGAGTACCAGTTGGACTTCGGCCAACCGATGAAGCTGCAACACTCTATTTCCTTCGGGCTTTCAATCCCGATATCAGTCTCATGGTAAGATATTCTAACGTTAATACTTTTCTTGAGTTGTATGAGTTAGCTAAGAGAGCGGAGATGGATTTAATAGCTATGGGCAAGCTCCCCCAAAGGATGCCGACGCCCATACTTCTCGAATTCTTACAATTCCAGTATGCAAGCGCAGCCGCTTCGCAAATCTCCACCACCCCCGCACTCCCGATTTCATCTTGGAATCCAAACCCTGTCGTGTCTCAAATCACTGCTCCACAAATTCATTTCCCTACATTTTCAACTCCACAACCCACTCTCTCTTCGACATTTCCCGTACTACCAGCACCACCTCAACATCCTGCCCTTCCTCCAATACCGACGATGGCTCCATTACCAATCGCTCCGAAAGCCGATGATATACAAACCAAAATTCTGCAGGAAATGCAGTCTCTGAACTCTACGGTTCAGATGTTGTCTAATGACATGACTATTGTAAAAAAGAAGCAAGCACAATAGGAGTTCCTACCGAGGAGATCTTATCCTGCACCTGCGCTTACCAAGGACCAAGCAGTCCAACAAGGGAAAGCTTCGACGAGAAATGCTGCAATTGATGAGGCTCCGAGCACTTCCGACTATGTGTATTGGTGCTCTACATGCAATGATCCGCATGAAGAGAATACCTGCACCCTGCACCAACATTATGTATAGACGCTGGCAAATAGTAGTCACAATGGTCAAGTAAATGTCATTAGGCAGATGAGTCACAACTTGGCAATTGGCGAGGAGGAGCCGGTTGCAGTACTTACACGAGGAGGAAAAAAACAATAGAAGCAGATGCTACTCAGCTAGCTCCTTCAAAAGAGCAAGTTCAACCCGAGAAAGGACAATCATCTACTTCGGCCCCGAGCGAAGCTCCTTCGCCTACACCAATCAAAGGAAAGGCTCAAAAGGCCTCTGCCGAACCGTCTCAGGTGGAAACTAAGGAACAGGCTAAGGAAAAGCTCAAGTTTCCTTCGCTGACTAAGCGACAAAGGGTGGAAGCTACAGAGCAGTATCGCACAAGATATGAGCCCAAAAAAGAGCCCGAAGCACCCAAATCCCTGGCGTACAATATTGTAGAGGAATTGAAGAAGATTCCAGCCAAGATCAGCCTGTATGATGCACTACAACTTCCCGGACAAGTAGACCTACTGCAGGAATCATTAAAGACAATTAAGGTAAAAAAGGCAGCACCGCTAGCCTTGGTACAGACCCTATCCACGTCAATTATGGGGAAGAATAGACCACCTCCGTTCTACCTGTCCCTACAAATGGAAGGGTATATTGTGCATAATTGCATGATCGACTCTGGGGCCGCTACAACAGTAATGCCAAGAGCAGTCTACGAAGAAATAGGGATGGAGTATACGCGAAGCAGCCAAGGTGTACTCCAGTTGGATGGTACTCCAGTGAAGACTGTAGGGGTGATCAAGGACATTCCTATCCGGCTACATAAGATGCCTCAGATCACAGTCATACAAGAGGTAGTGGTAGTCGACTTGGAGCCATATTTTAGTATGTGTTTGTCGAGGGAATTCACGGTGAAGCTGGGTGGATATCTGTCTATGGATTACTCCCATCTGGAGATTCCTTACAAAGGAAAGAAGGTAAAGATCTACAATGAGAAGCCTTCTTCCTTTCTTGTACAGAAGATGTCCGAGGAAGAAAGCAGCGAACCAGTGAACGCAATGGTGGAGGAAATAGAACAGGTAGATCTGGTTGAGGAGTCTCTTGCGCAGTTAAGTTGTGAAGATGAGTTTTCATTGGCAGACTTCAACGCCATGGTGGAGACCGAAATAGGATGTTATGCGATCGTCAAGCCAAAAAACCACTCCCACCCCAGGAATAGAACAAGTGCCCAGGAAGAACTATGGAAGTTGTTCTTCGACGGTGCCCGATGTAAAAATGGCGTTAGGGTAGGGATTCTTCTAATTTCACCCTCCGGAGAGCAAAAAGAATATTGCTATCGGTTGACATGGAGCTGCACTAACAATGCAGCAGAATATGAAGCATTGTGCCTAGGACTTAAGAAAGCGGATAAGTTAGGCATAAAGCATCTCCAAATCTTCGAAGATTCCGAACTGGTTTGCAACCAGGTCACAAATAAGTGTACTTCAAAAAAGCATTATCTAAAATCATACCGCAACAGGGTATGGGACCTGTTCGATCGGTTTGAATCTCTCAATCTGCAGTCAATCCCACGAGAGAAGAACCGACATGCCGATGTTCTGGCATCCATCGCAGCCAAGTACTCTCCAGTAGAAGACATGGTGCACAAGCCTAGAGCTGTGAGAATGATCTATAGACCCTCTATCCCAGACAAGGATCTGCATTGGCAAGTGTTTGATAACGACGAGCAGATTGTAAATTTCTTAATCCAAGAAGCCGCCACAGTTGAAGACCGAAGCTCTGATGAAGAAGAGTATGAAGGGTTGATCCAATTGAAGAATAATCATGTTCCCAAGGGACTAATCACCCTTGAAAGCCTCTTTGATCGGAATGACCGAGCTCTCTCTCACATGATCAAAGTCCATGAGAGACAGTATCAGGATTTGGAGCTCGAACCTGGGAAAGCAATAAAGGTGGGAACCGACTGCACTACGAAGGAGATAGAACAGATACAAAATCTTTGCAGAAGGTTTTTCGATATAATCGCTTGGTCTTATCAAGATCTCCAGGGATACAATCGACAGCTGGTTCAACACACAATCGAGTTGCAGGAGGGGGTCAAACCCTTCCGACAAAAGCAAAGACCGGTGAATCCCAAGATCGAGGTCTTAATGAAGGCCGAACTCTTGAAGATGCTTGAGGCAAAGATCATATATCCCATCAAGCACTCTTCATGGGTAGCGAACCTGGTCCCAGTCAAAAAGAAGAATGGAGATATCAGGTTATGCGTGGACTTCCGCAATCTAAACCAGGCGTCCCTCAAGGACCACTATCCTCTCCCCCAAATTGATCAAATTTTGCACTCAATGGCTGGAGCTCAACGATTCTCTCTGCTCGATGGTTTTTTTGGATACAATCAGATCTGGGTCAGGGACGAAGACCAACACAAAACAACATTCACCACCAAGTGGGGAACATTTGCCTACCAGCGAATGCCATTTGGCCTTTCGAATGTCGGGGCCACTTTCCAGAGAGCAATGGATCTTGCTTTTGGCGAGCTTCTAAATAAGGTCATCGTCATTTATCTGGATGACATGACCATTTTCTCCCGAAGAAGGGAAGATCATCCACTACATATACAACAAGTTTTTGAAAAGTGCCGAGAGTTCGGCATCTCAATTAATCCAAAGAAGTCCATATTCACTGTCAACGAAGGAAAGTTGCTGGGACATGCGATATCAGAAAAGGGGCTCGCTGTAGATCCTGACAGAGCCGAAGCTCTAATGAAGCTCCCGCTCCCGACGGACAAGAAAGGACTTCAATCCTTCTTCGGTCAAATTAACTTCGTAAGGAAGTTCGTTCCCGACTTCGCCCAAGTCATCAAGCCAATGTCCCAACTCCTGAAGAAGGGCACCGAATTTAGCTGGACCGAAGAAAGAAAAGAAGCTTTTGAAGAGATTAAGGCACGAATCGCCCAGGCACCGGTCTTGATCAATCCAGATTACAGTCGGGATTTCATCCTATATGCTATAGGAGAACCCGAAAGTTATGCTGCTGTCCTGACACAAAAGGGGGAAGATGGCGAGGAGCGCCCCATCACGTTTTTGAGCCAGGTAATCAACCCTCATGAAGAAAAGTATAATTTCATAGAATGCCAGGTACATGCAGTAATGAAATCCCTTAGAAAATTCAAATAGTTCATCTCTCAAAGTCGGGTCACAGTCTTTGTCATTCACCCCGACGTGCACAATTTTATCATCCAAGGAGAATTGGGGAGTAAAAGAGCTGGTTGGGTGAACAAGATACAGGAGTTTGACATCGAGATCAAGCCCACCAAATTGGTTCGTGGTCGCGCATTATGTCAAGAATTAGCAAAGAACGTAGTGGCCGAAGTTGTAGAACCTCAGAGGAATGACTTACCAGCCGATGAATGCTTCGCCAACCATGAGGAAGACGAGAGAGACTGGGTCAATGAAATAGTTGAATATTTCAACACTGGCAGTTGTCCTTCGCATCTAAATGCTTCACAACGAAGGCATTTTAGGATGCGATCCTCTCGGTACACTCTGCGCCCCGAAGGCCTATTTTTCAAGAATATTGATGGGGTCCTTCTCAAATGCGTCAAAGATGATGATAAAAGAAGAGTCCTAGGAGAGTTCCATTCGGGGCTATCTGGAGGCCACTTCGCAGGAAGGACGATGACATTAAAGATTATCAAAGCAGGATATTATTGGCCTACACTCTTCGTCGATGCCTTCGCCGTTTGTCGCAAATGCGAGCAGTGTCAAAAGTTCACCGACCGAAGCAGAAATGCTTCGATGCCACTTCGCCCGATACAGGTAGAAACTCCCTTTCAGCAATGGGGGTTGGACTTTATAGGGGTCGTATCACCGAACTCCTCCGTGGGACATAAGTTCATCCTGACCGCAACTGACTACTTTACCAGGTGGGCCGAAGCGATTCCTACCAAGCATGCAGATCAAGAGACTGTAGTCACCTTCCTAGAAGGATTGATCACCAGGTTCGGCATCCCCGAAGCAATCATCACAGATAATGGCCCTGGCTTCACAGGCACTAAAATTAATGAATTCCTCTACAGGTATGGGATATATCATAAAGTATCCTCCAATTATTATCCACAAGGCAACGGCTTGGCAGAATCCACCAACAAGACTCTGTTGAGAATGCTAAGGAAGCTCATAGAGACAAACAAAAGGACTTGGCATCTCCTTCTAGATCGGGCCTTGTGGGCCGATCAGATTTCTATCAAAAGGTCAATCAAAACGTCGCCTTACGCACTGGTCTACGACAAGGAGGCTATCTTACCCATTCATATGGAGATCCCTGCGCTACAACTGTTAGAAGCAGAGGATGAAATTAGTCCGATGGAAAATAGGTTAGCTCAGCTCCTGCGACTAGAGGAAGATCACGAAGAAGCATACCAGAGCTTCGCCAAGCATATTCAGGTCACCCGAGACTGGTTCAAGAAAAGGTCATCCGATCGCACATTCAATGTAGGAGATCTGGTATTGAAGTGGGACTCTTGGAAGGCCAAGCCTGGGAACCACGACAAGATGGACGCCTTTTGGGATGGGCCATTCAAAATTATGAAGGTGAACTCAACCAATTCATTCATCCTCAAAGATGCAGATGGTCAAGTTCTGCCAATCTCTGTCAATGGTCTTCATCTGAAGACCTTTCACTACTAAGTATAATTCGAATTCTTCTTTAAAAAAAAAAAATGAATGTATGTATATATATACTCCTGTATATATTTTTTATTTGTATATACAGTCTCCTCCAAGATCACAAAAGCCAAGTACAAATTCCAAATCCTCTTCGAGGATTTCTGATGTGAAGTAGCAAGTACAAGAAGGTTCACTGCAAAGAAGGTTACAAAAGGCACCAAAGGAGAACTTCGCACCCAGTAGCTACTTCGGGCAAAATTTTTGCGAAGCAGTTTTCAAAAGGAGAGCTTCGACGACCTTCAAGGCAGAGCGGCAACACGACGAAGAAAAAATACTTCGGCCCCGAAGCACCTAAAAGTAGTCCGAACCAAAGGTTCGCCGCGAAGCATTTTCAGCATTAAAGTTCAACTTCGCCGAGCCGAACACGTGCGAGGTGGAAATTTGAAATGCGCCTCGAAGAACGCGTCAAGAATGGCCTTCAAAGGAGTATGAAGCGGATGAATTTAAGGCAAAAGGGTGATGTAGCACTTCCCGAGGTAACCGAGTCAGAAAAGGGCAAGGAAAAGCTCGCACCAAGGTACGAGGTGGCAGCGGGTGGCGTCTCCAGTACAAAATCTAATCATCAAAGCATGCAGCCCTATGTACCACGTCGCTGTAGAAGCGGTTTGAGAATACGGCAGCCTCCGTCATCCGAAGTACAAATTTAATTTTAGTAGGTGCCATAAATTCAGGTGGTTGCCTTTTTAGGCTATAAAAGCGAGTTCCTGGCAAGAGGGAAGTTATTTGTCCATCAATTAAGAGCTAAACTAAGAGCCTTCGGATATTCTGCAACTCTCCCATCCTTTGCACCTGGCCATTTACATTAAAGCTCTTTATCAAGAATCCTACCGCCATCACTAGCATCATGGGAAAGAAAAACTCTAAGGAGAAGGGGAAAGAGCCCGAGGTTGCAGGCCCTGAAAAGATGAAGAAGGGGAAGGAGGAGAGAAAGCATGCTCCGAAGAAGCTAAATCTTCCCCTTCGAGCTAAAAAATAGCCAATGGAAGAGGGAGACGACTCGGAGGAAGAACAACTTGTGGAGCCACCAATTGATGGGTGGGAGAAGATCCGAGACACGCAGCTCTCGAAGGGTGTATCCGATCTTCGACACACCATAGAATTCATGACAAGCAGGCTCACGCCAGAAAACAAGAGAGCCACTACGTATTACTCCCAGATCTACTGGTTTTTAACCCCACCTGCTCATCATTGTCCCGAGCTGATATATGCCATTGCACAAAATTACCAACCTGCATCCAGGCAGGTGCTAGATGCTTCGGGACACAAACTATTTTCCATCTTGAAGGAAGATGTGCAAGCAGCCTTCGCACCGCAGCAGGGTCCACCCAAGGGCTATTCTGTTCGCAATGTCATCCTGAGCGAACAAATGGAGAGATTTACCTCCAACAGTTATATATTGAAATTCTTGCGAGAGAATCTCAAGAGCGGGCTACCTTCAAACAAACTGCCCCAGATGCCCTTACCCTTGGAGGCCTTCAAAAATATAGATATTTTTTCTATCATTGCATGGGTGGCGGGCTTGTCAATGGATACTTCAGTACAGCCCTGGCAGGTGTCTCTGGCCGAATGCATTTCAAGAGGGGAGTTTTACGCCCCTGACGCTTCGAGGCCAAACACCAACCCCGTTTTCTTTGACTGGGCGGAATGGGTGGCCCGAACCCTGCATACAAGGCTCTCCAACATGAAGAATGCTGCAACAGGCCAGTACTTCGCACCCTATTCTTTTCTTGTCCGGTTGTACTTCTACCAAGTGCATAAGCGGTTTCCTCATATCGCCATCTCCCCAAGCGGTAAGGATGGAAATCCTCCGCCCGTGTATCAATGGACTTCCCTCCTATTGAAGGAGGAGTCCTATTATTCTTTTAATCAACAATTTTTGGGACCCGCCATGCATCTGTTGAAAGGTTCTTCTCCTCGGGTACCACTCAGTTTGAGAGATAGAGTGGTGCTGGGAAAAAGAGGGGATGTCTTCCAATTGACATAGGGATTGGTGATTCGCATGTTCGGCTTCATTGGGAAGCCCTTCCTGTTGCCAGTCTACCCTTTTGAATATCAGTTCGCATTGGAAGTCGCTCGACAGAGTGACTATACCAATGCAATATATGGTCACGGCCGAAAGTGGGCACATACTTGTGACTTCCCCTTCGGATGGGGGTAATTGAAGTCTTTGCCCTAAAACAGGGCACGTTCCTGGAAGAAAGGCTTGCCTACTTCGGCCTACTCCAGATTCCTCAGTAGTGGCTCTATGATCCTTTGGGCGTGATGAGGGATCATTTAAAATTCAAGAACTTCCACATCTGCCCTCACCCCAAAATTGTAGAACAAAGAAATAACCCCAATGGGAAGGATCTGGAGTGGCATTTAGAAAGGATGAGGACATTGCCTCCATGGCATGAGTTCTATCCTATGGAGGTCGAGTTCGACCCTGATCAGTCTCCCCTCCCGACTCCAGGCTCCACATTCTGGAAGAAAGCGAGGGACGATTTGAGGGAGGAGGTAAAATACTGGAGCGAGGAAAAGCTTCGGGAATGGTGGACAATGAGGGTCCATCATCAAAAAATGAACTCCTACGGACTCTTAGCATCGGATAAAGACTTCGCAATTCTTTATGACTCCAATGTCGAAACCTGGAAGTCGATATCCTTTGCAGATTTTATTCCCCCAGCTACCCCAGGATCAGGCGAAAGCCCAGGTGGGGCTAAGGATGCTTCGAAGGAAGATAAGGAAACAAGCACCGAAGAAGCAGAACAACCATTGGAGAGGAAGAAAAGGAAAAGGCAGGAGCAAGTTCAAGTGCCTCCGACCCATCCGAAGCGCCCTCGCACGAAACTTTCAGGTACTCCTGCTGGATCCCCTACGTCAGGCCCGATTGAAGCAAGGCCACCAAGTGCCGAGACGATCCCCGAGATAGATATCATCGATGTGGAGGAACTCCTCCAACAAGAGAAGGACCCCGGGGTAGAAGTTGTGGAGGTCGGGAGTGACGAGGCCCAACCGGGCCAGGAACCAATCACGCAGGAAGTTACCACAGTCGCTTTTCTAGGAGGGCATGCAGGTATGCATTCTCTTCCCTTCGCCTCAGTCTCTGACACATCCATGGCAGCCCCGAGTGGAAGCCCTCATCAATCTCCTCATCCCCCACAGGGCCAATCCCCCACTCAAAAAATGCCCATTGCCAGTCCAATCCTGCATAGCCCCACTCCTCCCGAGTCGTCTGACCAGGATAAGCCCGTTGAGACCCCTTCACCTACCCATGCCCCTGTTCCTTCAATCCCAGGCCAAGGCGAAGGTAGTGTCCCCACACCAAGCCCCATAGCCCACTCTCCCATAGCCCAAAGCATAATCCCGTTTGCCAAAGTCCCTGCCACACCAGTCTTCGAGCCGTCAGGGGAATCTGCCCTTGTTAGTTCTCTATATTTGTTTACACCTTTGGCTGGAGATTCGGCTTTCTCTGAAACCGACTTATCTTCGATAAAGGAGCGCCCCTTGGCTGAAAAGCTCCTCCTAGCTCGACAAAATACAGAGAAGATGCTAAAGGAGGCGAGAAAGAAAAGAGGGAAATCTCTGGCTCAAGTTGAAAAATGTGCAGTTTTTGACCTAAAGGGCGAAAAGTTGCATAAGGTGAAGAAGGTCCCCAAGGTCCAGAAGCCTCTGGATGAGATGACTCCAACTGACTACGACTACCAGGAGAAGACCAAGGACCTGGAGCATCTAAACATAGATGATGAATCCGCGTCCATGCATGTCAGGGTGGAGACCTTCCGAGCACACGCCAACATTGCCAACCAGCGCAGGTTTGAAGCAGAAAATGCCAACATCAAGTTGGAAGAAGAGCTGGCTAGGATTCGCTCTGAGCTGGAGGATTCTCAGAAGCAGTGCAAATTGCTCAAAAAAGAAACGCATACCCTCAAGCAACAAATTCTACAACTGTAGACTTCGACCGAACATCAAGCACAAAAATAGGCCAAAAATGAGCTGAAAGCCAAAGAGCTCGAGGGCAAGATCTTGCGGGCCCAGCAACAATTGTATGAAAAGGCAAACCTGGAGCTGTTTGACAAAGGTAGGATAAAGGAGATCCGCTCTCACCTACTTAAAGGTTTCAGATCTCGGGCCTCCAGTGCCCTGTCAATTTTAATTTTTGTCACCGAAGCTCAGGAGGCCATTACTAAAGAGGGACCGATAGTGGATGAGGTAATCCAAAAAATCAAGAGGCGACTCAAGCTTGCCTTTGAGGTCCAAAGCATCAGATATCAAGACCTGCAGGTCGCTGCTATGAGTCGAACGGCCAGGGATTGGTCTACTGCTCAAGCCACTGTTCGCGCTTTCTTCTCCAAGGTGAAGAAAGCACAAAAGGCGAAAGACCTCCTTGATATATTTGAGCAAGAACAACGCACATCAATGAGCTACTTTGAAGATCTCTCTTCTTTGGGTTTCCCGAGTTTCACAAACGATGATGGAAACCTTCTCACCAGGGAAGAACTCAAGCCAGCGTGGCTCCATTTCGAAGGTGATGTCTCCGAAATTGATGAGTGGGAAGAGCCAGTCACGGAGGGACAAGTCGTTGATTTCATCCTGAGACACTGTAGAATCGTGGCTTGCCTGAATAACCTGGGCGCAAGAATTAAACACGCTGACATAGGGCAGATTGATCGATTCCATGTTCTGGTTAAGGCACTCGAAGATCAAGAAATATTTCAGAAAGGGGTCTGGGCTCATGTTCGCCGAACTATAAAGAAAATCCGTGACCGTCTGGTCCCATCGCCACAGCAGGAGGCCACGCCAGCAGATGAAGGAGCAGAGGAGGAAGAAGAAGCAGAAGAAGAAGGAGGAGAAGGATCGGGGAGAGACTCTGGCCCAATGGATCAGAATTGAAGGGTTCTCCCACCGAGACGAGCTCGTTGCCCCGCGAGCCGCCAAGAATGTTGACAATTTTGTCACATTCCTTAAGGGGTAGAAAAAGAAAACAAATTTTGTACAGTATTGTGTAAAGTTTTTTTGCTTTGTTGTTTTTATTTTGAAAGTTGCAGCAATTTTGGCTTCCAATGCCACCCCTTTGTATATAAAAATGGAAGAGAAAGAACTTCGCTGCCGAACAAACTAGAAAAAAGAGCTTCGCCAAAGAAAAATGAAAAGAGCTTCGCACCCGAAGCATTTCCAGCGCTACTTCGGGTAAAAGTTTTGCGAAGTAGTTTCGTCGAAGGAAAATACAAGGAAAAGATAGAGAAACTACTTCGCGCCCGAAGCATTTCCAGCAGCTACTTCGGACAAAAGATGAGCGAAGCGGCATTCAAAAGAAAAGAGAGCTTCGCACCCGAAGCATTTTCAACACCGCTTCGGGTGGAGTTTTTGCGAAGTAGTATCACCGAAGTAGAATACAAGAATAGCAATAAGAAGAACTTCGGGCCCGAGGCGCTTCAAGCAGCTACTTCGGGCAAGATTCCTGTGAAGCATTGCGCCGAAGAGATATACAAAGAAGTCATCAAGAAAACTACTTCGCATCCGAAGTATTTCCATCAGTCACTTCGGCCAGAAAATCAGCGAAGCGAAACTCAAAGAGCATTGAAAGTACTTCGCCAAAAAGTTGCCGAAGTACTCATTTCGGGCCCCTCCATCAGCGAACCATCTTTACTTCGGCAAGAGCACATTGCGAAGCATTTGCTTCGGCTAATTTTCTGCGAAGTACTTCTATCCGAAGTAAAGGGATGCAACATTTTTTGAAGACAATTGCTTCGGCCGAAATCTTCCCGAACCACAGTTTTGGAAGAGGATCGCAGCGAAGTATTTCTCCAAGGCATCGACGAAGCAATTTTGATGACAAAGTGGCAAAAGCAAAGAGGTCCATTTTACGAAGTAGATATGCTTCGGCGCTCCCCGCCCCCGAAGCAGTTTTGCGAAGCTCAATTTTGTGAAGTACATATCAAAGAGGAGTTTTTGCTTCGGCCCAAAACCATTGCGAAGCGAAGTGGTGAATGAGAACTTAGCGAAGCGCTTCACGGGCACGCGTTCCAAGCCGGGTATTTTCCCGAGGCGATCAAGTGCCTCATAAATGCAATTTTTCGTGCCCAGCAAGCCCGCTGCTCATTTTTGGCAATCAAAAATGAAGTATCAAGCCATGATGGAGAGCCCGACGAGCATGGCGGCCACTCGAGCACCGCACCCGGAGACCAAGGACGTCTAGATGGCTCATCAATGCACCTTTCCATGGTTGACCCGGTTGCAGTTGCCATTTTTGGTAATGGATTTGAAAGCTCGGTCACGAGAGCCTCGGGGAGCCGATTCTCGGGGCTCGAGGGCGTACTCTTCTTCGCTATGTAATTATGATTCAGAGGCCCGGGTCCTCTATAAAAACCTAGGCATTGTAATGGAAAAGGGGGGGGAACTATCTGCTAGAAAGTCTGCTGTAACTTGATGTCCTACGATTAATACTAAGAGACTTTGAGCTCAATTCTTCTCTTTTATGCTGCCTTCTGTGCTTGATTCTTTTATCTCTCCTCGTTTGTATGTTGGATGTTGAATCCTGCGTCCGGTGTGTGATCGGGGACTGTGTCCCGAAACTCGCTCTGAAGGATACATAGGAGTAGAAAAGTGTCGTATTGACTTTCTTTTATGCTGCCTTCTTGCTTGATTCTTTTGTCTCTCTTCATTCGTATGATCGAGATGCTTGAACTCTGCGTCCGGTGTGCGATCGGGGAGAGTACCTCGAAACTCGCTTCGAGAGGATACATAGGAAGGTTGATATTACATTTCCTTCATTTTCCTCTTGGTGTTCCTTGCTGCTATTCAAGTTGTCTATTAGCGATCGTGCTTCCTGTTCTCTCCCACCTCAAATCACCGATCTCTCTTCCCTTACCCTTTTTATTTATTTCTCTAACCCTAACTCCTTTTATCTCTTTCCTGCACTCTTGTCTTCAAACACCCAAGTAGTTTAGCATAGGAGCCGGCCTTTCTCCGAAGATTGGCACGAGGGGCATCTCTTCCCTTCGGCCTTTCAATGTTGGTCCAGGTCTAGGGCGCATACATTTACCTTAAATCCTTACCTAGGCGGATCTGATCACCAACAAGTCCCATAGTACCTCCACTTCTACCAACCCCTCATCCTCACAACTTGGGTTCTTGACAACCCAGGCAAGCATTCAATCCATCATTGCCTAGTCAAACTCCCATTTGAATGCAATTTCCTCCATGTTCTACTCATTCTCCCACCACTTATTTTGAATCCCTATCTCAAACTTTCCAATAACTACATCACATAGGATGCTTAATCCTACCTGAGGTCAAATTGATCGATATAAATTACCCAAAACCCAAAGGGTACAATAAGCAATAATTTTGTGTTTATCATCACCAATAAGGGCATGATATCAACACCTATCATGTTTTCACACAATTGGTCCACAACATGATGGATGAGGACACAATAAAATGAACCAATCATATTGCATCCTCATGTAGACACCTAAAATATGTCATGTTGAGGAGGCTACTCGTGTGGACACCATTTCAGGCTATAGGACTCACCTTGGACCTTTACAAGACCAAAAATGGTTCTAACCACTCAATCAAGGTAACTTAGTCCTATTCAACCTAGGATGATAATTTCTCTAGCATCAGGCTCACCATCATTGACGTTGACAGTGACCGTGGGCAGACCGTACCTATCGAATATGGCTAAATTTGTAATAAACTCAGGGTACCCAAGCTAAGTAAAATCTATTGGAATGCAACAAATTCTAGATGGTTAGGTATTAGAAGCTTCCAGAAGCTTCATCCCAACTACCCTAGCCTAACATATTCTTGTTGTTGGCTTCATGTGCAAGCTAGGATGAGAATTTTGGGAGTCTACTTAAGGCCTTAAAAATAAGAGAGAAGTCTAGATATTTTGATGAGCAATTGCCATAGTGAAGCACTACCAAAATGAGAAGATAAGTGATATCCCTTGAGGTGTAACAAAGTACTACCCAATTCATATCACGATATTGGTAGATTCATCAATGAATTTTGCTCAAGTTTGAATATCAACCACCTTGATGTTCAACACCAAATTGTTGTGGATTCGAGTCCAATCATGCCATTCAAATGTGTCTTGATACACAACCAACCTTTGCACATAAATTCAACATTAGAATTTATCATCACTAGACCTAGAACATGGAGAATAGAGCCCATGTTCGGTGGTTGCTATTTTTAATAGTGGCCCATAGGCACTGCCACTAACATCATCAGAAGCTAACAGAGCCCATCGATCTGATCAACATCAGCCTCAAGATGATGTATTATTTCTTCTATTTTAGTCATTAGATTAGTCATTAGTTGTTTTTATTTAGATTTCTAACCTATATTAACAACATTTACATTTAGTTTTTATGCATTTCTTTCATGTTTTCAGATATTTACATGCATTTGCTTTCAATTTATATTAATAAAGAAAAGAGCCTCATATTGAGAGGCATCATATGCTATTGATATTTATTTTAGTTTCTTGTGTGGAGGTTATAGGGTCGTTCAAGAGCTACACATCACCAATATTCACCTTATTGACATCATAAAGTTGAGGTGGTGAAGTAAACCCTCTATAATCAGAATAGTGGAAGAGCAAAGACCTTGTGGAGTGCATCTTTCCCCTTTGTGGGGTTACTCATTGTAATTTGTGTATCAAATTGGTATATCCCTAAGAGGGATTTATTGTAACTATTATTATGAATTATCAATAAAAGAACATCCTATTTATTTTTACTTTTGTGTCATAATGGTTAGTATTCTTTATCGACTTGTTTATGTTTGTTACAAGTAGATGCATGGTTTTTGCTACTTTACAAGTGGTGATCACATGTGAGACCATTCCTATTTTGGTGTCTAACTTGATTTTTCTATTGTTTTTATTTTGTAGGTACTGCTTCTCTGAGTAGGTGTGGCTAGCAGTGGCCACCACCATTGGCTTTGACGACAAGCACCATCGGCATTCTGATCATTGATGGCATTGTGGTAGATAGAGAAAACCTATTGCAATAACTTATTCGAATGATGACTTAACCTATAAGTGGCTCTAAACCATTTTTTGGTATGTTTTACTAAACATTTATAGAGTAGAAACTTAATTAAAATGCATAGATAATGTTTAAAGGCAAAAAAATTTAGTTCTCTATTTTTTGTTGGCCATCGCTACTGGGAACAATGGTCGCTGCTGCTCACCACCCCAGAATCCAGCGACAAGAAATTTGATTGACTCTGTGATCAGTGGCCTATTTTGTAGACCGTTTTCAAATATATGACATCTGTTAAATTGATTTTAAAGTTTGTATGCTTGGAGCCTACTGAAAGGCTATTTCATTTAGTTCTACACTGCTTTTTCTAAAATAAAAATGTTTCTTACATGCATCTTTCTAAATTTTAAATGTTATTTTCATGCATGTAGTGAAAAATCATGGTGTGTTGTATTTTTGCATCTTTGCTTTTGTATAAAGTAAAATGAACCACACACACCTCACTCTCTAAGTTTAACATCAGGGAGTTAGAAGTGACATCCAACGAACTGATCAAGACCAATGGTGGCCTTCATAACCACTTGTTTGGCTTGGATATTATGATTTTTCAAACTCGACCGTGGACAAGGCTGGCTACAAGAACTATCAAAGTTGTGGAAAATAGCACGTGCTATTATTTAAAAGGCATATTTCTACCCATGATATATTGGGTGAGGATCGATAGGACCTGTGTCCCCTCATCGGATATGGGTTTCATCTCCATATCCTAGTGGATTTCACAATCCAAACTTCATCACTGGGTTAGCGTGTGAGGACATAGAGATGAAATCCTTTAAAAAATTTGAGAGTTACATCAACTATTATTCAAACTCGCATGAGAAAGTGGTACGATATACAACACATCAAAATACACAAGCCAGTTTTATAGGAAACACAATAAATCTTTAAAAGAGATAATAATTTTGTCTACTTTTTTTGTTTCTTTATTGTTTATGTAATCAAAATAAGATCCTGCCATTTGATTTGGGACCAAAACCTAAAAGAAATAAAATTATTATGGCACTGCAATGGGTAGCAACTTTGTAGCTATTTATGATTATATTTTCCTCTATCATCTGGAAAATCAATTTCTAGAGAGAATGCCACATGTTGCAGATAATTTGTGTTTATACAAAAGGTATATTGATGATGCTTTCATAGTGTGGCATGGAGATAGGTATCTACTTCTACAATTTTTATATTGTTATGGAGCCATGTATGACAACATTAACATCACTACCATAATTTTAGACTCTGAGGTAAACATTTTGGATATTATCATTTACAAATCTATCGAGTTAACTGCAATAGGAAAATTATCTACAAGATTATTAAAAAAATCCATGAATGTATATCAATACATTTCGTTCACCTCATTTCACCTGTGGCATCAGAAGAAAGCATTCATCCTAAGTGAACTTTGTAGGATCCTTTCCAAGGAAGAAAAACTAGAGGGTTTCAGTTTCATGAAGCATAACTTCTTCTATAGACTCAGAGTCAGAGGTTATCCTGTAGTCTTTCTCCTACCTTTATTTGTAGAAATTAAATTTTCACACATTCCTACCTTATTACAAAGAATTATGGATAGGTTGCATAACAAACAGAGAACCAGACATCGTAGCACCCCCATTGTGCTAAAGCTAGTCAATTATGAGTTCACCAGAAAATTACGTATCAAAGAAATGGTTCTTAATCCTTTATTTTATGCTTGTGTTGGCAATTTGAGTTATTTTATGTTGTCATTTATGTCACATGGATCATTGATATCACATGGATCACATTGAGTTTTGGTGGCCAAATAATTTCATAAATAAGCATTTATGATATTTTGGAGAGCATGGATATATACAAGGTTTTTGTGAAAACCAAGGTAGGCAAAATAAAAGGTTTTATTTAAAACCATGGATGGTATATTTGAAATGGGTTTTTCTTAAAACCTAGGTCAACTTTTCGTTTCGTCGAAAAAGGTGCCCCGGTGATGGAGATATTCAATTTTAAATATTTAGTTTAATTTTTAAATGATTTAAAATTAAAATTTAAATTATTTAAAATTTAAATTTTAATTTTAAAATTAAATATATTAATTATAGCGCCGACTAAATAAATGAGGAAAGGCTATATTAATTTATAGCACCGACATCTAAAGAAAGAGGAAAGGCATATATATATGCCAACAAAAGCTTAGACTTTATGACCTCCAACGCTTTTTTTTTGAATGCCTTCGATTGGGGAACGAATTGCAAAAAGAGAGAGAAGTTTGAATTTGGTCTATTGAAAAATCATTTGCGGAGTTTAATAAGGAACATAGGCATCTTTGGCCAAGTGTTTCATGCGCTGTATGTTATGCAGGAGGTCTTACGATCGAGTCCCACCGTGGTTATTTGCTTTGTTGAAGCGATCAAAGCGCTGTTAAGTTTTTCGAAGGGTGCAAAAGTTTATAATATAAGTTTTTGTTCATGTCCGTTTTTCGAAGGGTGCAAAAGTTTATAATATAAGTTTTTGTTCATGTCCCTTTGGACACGTGAGGGCGTGTGGCCAAACGGCAGGCTGGATGTGGTTAAAGTGCTGAGCAAGGATATGTCATGAGATCGAATCCTGTCAGGGACAGAGGCAAGTTAATAACTTTTTTTTTAATATATTTTATTTTTCTAAAGTTGCCCTAGGAGGAATAAAGGTTGTGATGCATGTTTAGAAAAAAAGAGATTTATGGTGTTTCTCCTTTTGAAAGTATATCATATTATATATCATTGGAAATATTATTTTGAGGGATATTTGATTAACTTTCTTAGAGGGAGAAATAAGGTGTATGTAAAGAGATATTTCTATTTTTGTAAAGGGTTTCAAAAGTGAAGGTTGTTTTGTTATTTTTCAAAGGTGATTAATTCTTTTATGAGGGGACATGTTGTATATTATTGAGTATGAGTGATAAGGTGTTATTTGGATATTATTGTTGTGATATTAATCATGATCTCTAACCCTTGTTGAAATTTGAAAAATAAGTTTGTTGAGTGTGGCATATTTAGTGGACATCCAATAAGGCATCAAAAGGTATGAGCAATATTCTCCATTGACTTTGTTATGGTGGTTGATTTCTGAAATATCATTAGAGAGAAAAGGATTGATTGTGGTTTCCTTTTTGAAAGTGGTTGGTTGAATGATTCAAGATTTTATGGTTTGAGAGTTGTGTTTAAACCTTGTTTTATAAGCATAGTTGTTGAATCCCATTGGTTATGCAAATAACTTTAGTTAGAAAATAACATGAGTATCATTGTTATGTGAATTTGTGGTTGAGCATTATTGGAAATATTTGAGTTGGTTGATATATGCTTGGACTAGGGTTTTGTGAGAAATATTGTCCCTTGTGGTGATTGGTTGAGTTTAGTTTATTGAGCCTAGTCAAGTGATTGAGTGATGTGATTGTTCAAGTTCTATGAAATAAAATATTATATAATTCTGATTTGAGTTGAGATTGAGCTTTGATATTAGAACATATTGAGTCTCTAAAAATTCTCTTTATGCTTCTATAAGACTTGATTTGAGTTGAGATCATTGTGGATCATTGTTGTCATTCATTATGGAGTGCATTGCCTTTCACTATTGAGTTCATCATTGAGCCTTTCATTCATAGATTTGTGGATGAGATTGGAGTGCTACTTGAGCATGATTGGTTGAGCCTTTAAGAAGGCTTTTGGGACAGATTTGGGACAACATTTGATCAAGTTCTTGGTGAGATTTTTGAGCATATTTTTGAGCAAGTTCTTGGTGAGCTTGTTAAGTAGATTTTGAGCAAGTTCTTAGTGATCTTGTTGAGCAGATTTGAGCAAGTTCTGGGTGAGCTTGTTGAGAAGACTTTGGGAAAGTTCTTGGTGAGATTGCTAGAGAAGATTTGGGCAAGTTCTTGGTGAGATTGCTAGAAATATTTTTGGGTAAGTTCTTGGTGAGATTGCTAGAGAAGATTTGGGTAAGTTCTTGGTGATCTTGTTGAAGCAGTTTTGAGCAAGTTCTTGGTGAGCTTGCTAGAGCAAATTTTGGGCAAGTTCTTGGTGAGCTTGCTAGAGCAGATTTGGGCAAGTTCTTGGTGAACTTGCTAAAGCATATCGATGAATTGCCTACCCGAGTAGATCAAGATTGCCTTGTTGATCAGATCAGTGGATTACCTACCTGAGCAGATCAATATTGCCTTACTGATTAGATCAGTGTATTGCTTAGCTTTGAGCATATCAAAATAATCATTTGTATTGGGATAAGGATCCTTATTTCTATGTGAAATATTATAAGGAGATTTTCTTGTGGAGTACCCCACATTAGGGGAACCACGTTAAATATTGTGTCTCAATTGTGTGTCATGATTTGTGCACTTGTTTACTATTGATATCTATGTCATTAATGCACACTACTATATTTGGTTATTGCAATTAAGGACACTAATTGATATTGATTTGGAAAGAAAGAAAAAAGTGGGTGATATACTATTCACCCCCTTCTTAGTATAAGCTTGTGTTCTTCAGCTTGTGCCACATATAAAGAATTATCACATTTGGGTAAAGGAATTATATGTTGGGAAAATAGCAAGTCTTTGAGGGACTTTGCAAAAATAAAATCTTTTAGTTTTCATCGCGTTCAAGCTCATTCATTAAGCACAACAATGCTAGTCGTTGGTGCAACTCTATGCTAGTTATTGATGCAGTCAAACGCTTTGTTTAAAACATGATAGCCCATGCAAAATTATTATTTTTAATTATTTTTGTAATTTTAATTTTGGGGTTTTGTGCAAATTTAATTATTGTAATAAATAACAAGTGGCTATCATTGTCCACCTTTTGGACATATCCCACTTTGTTATATTTTTTACTCTTAGAAGGATGTGTAGCCACCCATGCAATATTTAATTTTTAGAATTTTGTGTAATTTTAAATTTTAAAATTTTATGCAATATTAATTATTGTAATTAATAACTAGTGGCTATCACTATCCAACTTTTGGATATATCCCACTTTGTTATTCTTCGTGACACTTAGAAGAAGGTTTAGTAGATCTTGGCTGTCACTTCTATTTAGTATTGGCATATCCCTAGATCACGCTTCCATAGGTATACTTGATTTCTACCACTTGGCATGATCGTTCGTCTCCACGTGTGACTAAAATTATTTTTATACACACAAGTGTGATTGTAAAAAAATTCATCAACCATACTGATGAGCACATAGGTGTGAAATGCGTTTATGGAGCATTTGAGTTTTTGCAATCATGCTTGTAAAGTTTTTTTGTGTATGCCATTATGTTAAAATTTCTTTTCTAATAATTTTTTTTTGTGCTAAGTTTCTCTCCTTTCGTATACCAGTGTACTGTTGTGATTTGCCTTTTCATTTATTCACCTTAAGAGAGAGGGCTTTATTTATGTTAAAAACAAGTTTTTTAATAGACTTAGAGCTAGAGGGTATAAGATTAATTTTTTGCTTTCACTATTTGAAAAAGTCAAATTTGATGGAAGACCCTCTATCCTAGCTAGAGTTCTTGAAAGAGCTTCGCACAGAAAAGGCATCAAAGTCAAACATGTTTCACTTATTTTGAAGTTATACAATTGTGATTTTACTAGGAGTTTGCACTTGGACAAAGATGTTATTTCTCCCATGTTCGAAAAGTGGAGTAAGGATAAGCAACTTAAACATATTGCACGAGCCATCATTTGTTGGAGGAATCATAAACCTCTCAGATCCTATCTTTGCAAGAACAAAATTTTGTAAGGGGACTTTTTATCCATCTTGTTTCTCATATTTTTAATGCATATTTGTAACAGGGTGGGTTCTTTTTGGGGGTTGAGCCTGGGAATATTTAATATGTATTTTACCATTTGATCTATAAACTTGCAATTTGTATTTAATGTTTAGGAATATTTTATCCCACATGCATTAATTTTTGCCTCCCCCCTAGAGTTAGGATTATAAAAAGAGGATATTGTACCTCTCTAAGACTCACACTCCACTGATGAGACCCAAAAGGTCGAAACACGTTCAAATTTTTTTAGTTGTATAATTCCTTTTTTAGAATAAAAATTCTTTTTCAGCATTTTTGTTCCTTCCTAACTCGTTATTTTTATATTTCTCTAAAAAACCCCATTAAAAACATCTTGTTGTGGTTATTATGCTCTTCACTTTCCATGTAATGCTATCTGGTGAACCAGAAAGCCTCCAAAACTAGTAGTATGCTCTTCACTTGTCGCGTAACACGATTTGGTGAATCAAAAACTAGCACATGTTTTTCTAATACAGTACTGCTACGCCATATTTTCTTCTAAGCTAAATTATATAAAATTTCTTTATAGGTCTCTTTGAAACCTACATATTAATCCTCCTTCCTTTATTAAATATGGCCTATTTTATTTTCTAATAAGGGCCAAAAATATTCATAAATGACCTCTTTCTTTGAAGGGTCTCAAATCTATGATTTTGACTGAACTATAGAATTCTATCTTTGAAGAGCCTGTAGGTAGCAAATCCACCTTCTAGAAGAAGAAATAAATCTGGATTTGCACAATTTTATCAAATGTACAATGTAGGGTTTTGTCTAATTGCGTAGTGTAGGGTTGTAAAATGTACAATTGGGTGTAATTGTACAATTTCATAAATGTGCAATTAGAAGTCAAATGAAATTAAGTTGAAATGTGCATTTAGGTTAATTTGATAAAAATCAAATTAGACTTAGGAAAACCTTAATGCAATTATTTTTTTTGTGGGAAGACAATTGTGAATAATGGTTATCTCAGGAATCACTTTGGAACAACCAAGAAAAAATTATAAATCCCCCCATTCAAATTTTGATGGTTGTTCATACTTATGGAAGAATGGTTCATTGTAGTTGTTGGTTGATCAATTGTTCATGCTTAATGAGAGATTGTTGTTGATGTTCAGTATTGTGGAGAGTTATTGTTCATGGTATATTATGGTTGTACATTGTGTTGAATATTATTCATGCTAAGATTAATAGTGGATATGGATTGTACATTTGGTGCAATTATGATCAAATTATTGTGTAAAGGAATGAACCCACAATGGAAATGAAGCATTGATGATTCCTAAACCTTGTGTGATCATTGTGAATGCATATAATATTGAATGGATACTGTTGTAAGTGATGTTGAGACATTTATAGGATATTGTATGATTTTTAGGAATGCACAATAAGTAATATTGATGGCAATAATTACAAATAGTAGTTTTGGACTTGCATGTTAGCAAACTAGGATGATTATTGCATCATATAGATAGACTATTCTTACTTGTTTGAGATTTGAAGTGTAATTTGGTAAATCTACACAGTGAAATTGCAGTAAGGGTTTGGTTAAACTATACAATCAACCGCTCAAACCGTATAAGTGATTAATTATCTTGTTTTGGGATTGCATTTGCATAGTTGACTTGGTCAAATGTGGAAAATGAAGACTTAGAAGTGAACAATTACAAAAATGTTAAGTTTTATCTGCAAACTAACTTCCAACAAATTGTACAAGTGGCAAATCATATAATTTAAGGTGTTGTATTATTTGAATCATACAACTATGTGATTTGGAAATCATATAGTAAATTTTATAATTTTGGTAAATCGTACAGGGGTAAATCATACAACTATATGATTTAGGTCAAATCAGTTACAAAACCTTAGGATTCATTTCCAAATCTCTCAATTCACCTCCTCCTTTGGGAATACTCCCTCATGTGCTACATTAGGCACCATTTAATATCAAAATTAGCTCAAATTAATGCAATTTAGAACCCATTGTCAATGTGGAAGATCATCGAGGATCTGAAACAATGCTACATTTGGCACCGTTGCCTAGTCAAAATTTGACAATTGGCACCATTTTTTATCAAAATTGGGTCAAAATTATCGTAGTTGAGAAAGAACTGCAAGTGATAATTTTTGAGTAAGAACCAATTGGAGGTGAATTATAGATATAAGTTTACAGAGATGTGGGAGAGAAAATAAAGGAGAGGAGAAGATTCCAATAATAAAAAGTACAAGAATTTCTCAAAGGGATAATGTGAACAAAAAATAAAATATGAACAAACTAGTAATAGAACAAGTATGCACTTCATAAAAAGGAGATATTGAAATGTGGAACACATTACTAATAGACACAGAAGAAGAGGTACACAAACCACCAAGAGTCAACAAGAACATCAGTGTAAGAGAAGACATTGAAAAAGAAATTATGCATGGATATGGCGAGTGGATGGTAACACCTAAACAAGAGATACGAAGGTTTCAAAGGGGTGGAAAGGATGGGAGTCAAGCACGAGAGCAATAGCATGTGAGGTCTTAGGAAATAGGACCAAGACCACAATCGACACACCCGTGAAAGAGGTCACAAAGGGAGGACATATAGGATAGTGGAAGATTATTATTTGGTGAGAATAAGGTACCTAGGATAGAAATATCCAAAAAGGAACAACGTAGCAAATCACCCACACAAAAAGGAAATTAGTCAAGGATTCCAAAGGACACCTCATCAAGTGATGAAGGAGGAACCTCGCCAATGGCTCATGTAGCCATAAAAACAAGAAAACAAAGATGCCCACCCTTCGTGGGAGAAGGGAAGGAGCACCTAACAAGACATATTAGTACACGTATAACCATATGGAAAGCAAATGATATAAACTAACCAAATGAATGGTTGTAACTATTCCCTGCCACATTAAGGGAACTTGTAATAGATTGGTATCTAAAGTGAGAATAAATCAACATTTTGAGTATGGTACACCACAAAGCAAGGTGTTGATGAGGAAAATAAAATATACAACCACAAATTAAAGCAACTAGCAGATAAAATGCAATTACCACCAGTTGACACACTGGTTAAATGATGGTTTCTCTATGGGTTACTATCAAGATATAAGAAGAAGCTAAATGCAGTATCATCCTCAACATATAAATAAGAACTAGAGAAAAAAAAAAAATTTGAGAGTGAGGTGAAGCAGACAATAGTAGGTATCGTGACACATAAAAAACATGAAGATTCATATAGCAGGGAAGATGATACGATACATTAGACCATCCAATATTTTTGAAAGGAACTTGATAAGATAATAAAATAAGCCAAAGGAGATACGAGGCAAGATCAGAAGGATATTTGGTGTATGAAATTTAAGACCGAGGAGCATACAAATGTGAATTATCCTTGAAATGAATATTGCCATATATGTAATATGTTGGAATATAAAGTGGTGAAATGTTTGTTAAATTCAAAGGTTTTCCAACAGAATATTACAATTCAAGACTAGAAGGGTAAACAAAAACCTCAAGGGAACAGACAAGCTAAAATGAGTGGACATTATATAAATAATAATAGGGAAGGAAGACCATATAAAGGCAATCAACAAGGAGGCCAAAGCTGGTTGCAGTATGATTCATAAGGAAGATTGATCATATAATGTTGCAATTGATATAAATAGGGTTATTTTATGAAGAACTATCCTTCTCCTTTGACATAGGAGATAATGCAAAATAACACTACACACGTGTATATGGTGTGGTCCAGGTAACCACAATGAGGTCAATTATCTTAAGAAAGTGGGTACAAGTGGCTCATAGAATGTGAATTTCTTAGATATTGACATACCCCTAGTAAAGGAGAAGGAAACTAAGAAATATGTATGAGCCATGACATGAAGTTAATCTAAGAAGGATACTTACCCAAAACCTACCAAGGAACAAAAAATATGGTAGGTGGTGAAAAAGGTAATTGAAGAAGATGCAGAGAAAGCTAAGCATTTCAGGCTAGTAGAACAAAAAGAATTGAAGAAACCTCGTGCATAATAAGATAAAGTAGTTGTACAAGAGATGGTAGCACAAGTTCTAAATACAACAATCAAAATAAATATGGCTAGTTTATTGGAAGCCATACCATCACTACATAAGGTGATGGAAGAGGAGATACAACCGCAAAAGGTGATGGAGATCCAGAGCCAACCAATACAGGAAAAGGAATGAAAATATTATTTTATGGATCCAACCATATTAATGATTGATGTTTGGAAGTGTAGACACCCAAAAGTTTCACATTGCCACTTTCCTCATCATCATGGCCGATCAATTTACAAAACCCTCAAAAATTGCATAAATTAGCTTTGAAACACTATTCATTCATCAAATTCACTATTCATCATTCTTAGCCCCCTTGGGCTAGTTAAGCTCCTTCCTACACTTAACTATGGGTCCTCATGTGACCTCATTCATAACTCAACCAAGGTTGAATTATACACCATGGTCAAAAATCACTTAATGGTCAAAAGTCAACCTTTTTTGTCAAAAACCTGCTTTATGGCTAAACACATGCTTAAATAGATTTAATCATGATTTAAGCTAAGCCTGCCACCTCACCTAGTCTACTTTGAATAGCCTAGCCTTACCACATATCATACAAATATTTCCTCCATATCACTCTCTCCTGTGTAATTAATACCATTTGGATACTTTCTTCTAGGTCATCATGTCATGTAGATGGATGAGGGATTCTCTCCCCCAATTCTATTTATGAGGCAAGATACCTTAGAGGACACCTCAGTGGACACCTCATAATGGAAACATCATAGGGAAACCTGAGAGGACACCTCATGGAACACCTTAGTGGATACCTCATAATGGGCACCTCACAACGCACACCTCACAGGGGACATCTCATGGGATACCTCACCCCATTCCCTAGCCTTGGCCAAGTCTATAAATAGAAGGTCATTTTCACCATTTCAAATGAGATCAAATTAGATTATATAAAATATATAGAAATCACTCTAGGCATACAACATCCATCACACATCAATCACATCCATTTAGTATTAGGGTCTCCATCAGATCTACTATATGCTCTTTGTTATTTAGATAGGTTATCGATAAAGTAGACGACTTCTAAAGGTGACCTAGTGAAATATCAAAGAGGTAGAAACATCAGGATAAAATATACTGTACATTTTGCAAGTTCAACCAAAAAATACAAGTTCATACCCCACGTGTGAACTTCTAGGTCTGACGAAGTTCACACCTCAATGTACGAACTTCTGCTACAATAATTCTGAGATTACCAGACAGGTAAGTATGATCTCTTCTATGGTTTTTCATGGTTTTGTGAAGTTTTAATCATATTTTAAGCTTATTTTACAGTCTTTTATCTGCATAAACATAGGGCTTGACCAAGGAAATCTACAAAAAACTCTAACCCTATTTTATAGGCCCAAAAGGTATAAATCATAGATTAAACTAGAGGTGACCCACGCGCAAGAAGCCCACATACACTAAGGAATGTACAAGAGATGAATCCAACTTCTTGTGAACATATTGAAAAGGGCTTTCTTAGGAAAGACCCATTTATCACCCTAAGATAAAAGTTGCAAAAAGATTCTTCTTGTAACACTCATATTTATTCAATATAAAGCAGTGATTCCTCATTTATGAAATGAGAGTATTTTGAATGGTTTTATTATGGCACACCCAGTGGGACCCCCACCAAGAATTAGCTTGATCGTTAACTAACACATCATGTGGGATATTTTTCTATGTTTCAATTATTGAAAATAAAAAAATAAACCCCACCAAATCCTTGAGAAGCACTTTAGGCCCAACCCTACAAATTTGTAGGCCACAACACAAAGTTATTAGGGGCACCTACGAATTTCCACAGGTCTAGAAAATTTGCACCTGGGTGTGCGAAGTTCATAATATACCACCAAAATTGGTTCCTTCCATGTAAGGAAACCTTTCCAAAACTAGCAAGTAGGGAAGAACCAACCTCAAGCACCACAAAATTGCTAAAATTAATTGAAAAATCCATATTCACACCCCCACATGTGAACTTCCACGAGCAAAAAAATTCACACCCTAAGGTGCAAACTTCCAAAAATTCCAAAATTCGGGTGCACAGAGATAGCCAGGGACCTCTGCAACTACTTGGATGCAAGTATTTTGCTTAGGCACTCATTTTTTTGTCTTTTCAAGACTAATTTACTACTAGGGTTAGATTATTTTTTGAGGATGCACCTTAGCTTAGATTCATTCCAAAAGCATCCTAGTCTAGATTTTCCTTCAAAAGCATTTTTATTTTCATCTTTTGCTTCCACGAATTAGGTTTAAATTTGGTTTTGTGAGGAATTCATTAATCTAGGTTTCATTTCTAAGGCATTAAATTCCATTCCAAATTCATCTTAGCTTAAATTCATTTCTAAAAAGCATTATAGGTTAGATTTATTTTGGAAAGGCATTTAGTGTAGCTTTGATTTCCAAACTATTCATAGTAAAACACACATCCACAAATTCATGATTCATTAATAGTGGTAATATTGGACTTCATCCCGAATCCCCACTCAAGATTGGTGACTTTGGAATTCACCTCCTTCCACCAGCTCACCCCCTGTAGTCACCATAGTAGCTCCTTAGGAGTTGTTTACTAGCCTTCATCACAAGGAAATACCCTACTCTTGAGACTTTTTTTAGATTTAATCACTGGAAGATGCCTTTGGAGTAGGTAGTTTTAGAAAGCCCCTTTACCATAGGGCTTTTCAAATAATTAGTGTATGCAATTGTTGTTACTATGCATGTCTTAAATGCAAGGGTTAAGAAATTGCTTGAATGGACCAATACCAACACATTAGATAGTGCGACCTCTTTTTGTAAGAGGATTTTGACTCATTAGAGAATTTTGAGTATCCCTTGTTTTGGCTATAATTTTTTTATACCTTTCCATTTAGGTCTGTTGGTCACGAATCTGCCACAGGAAAGGATTTTATACTAAATGCACCCTAGACCCGGCCAACATTGAAAGGCTGGGAGAAAGAAATGTCTCCCAGACCAATCTCCAGAGTGGGTTGGTTCCCTTACTAAATCTAAGCTTGATGAAGACTAAAGTTGCAGGAAAGGAATTATAAATGTGCAGAAAGAAATGGGAAATATAGCCGTAGGCTGAATTTATCAGATCGGGAAAGAATAACAGCAGATCACTTTAAGTACAACAACAACATATAACATAAGATATCAACGTAATTCACTTACAACCTTGCGCAGAAAATCCCTCCAAGATCACATTCCAGAACTCACTCCCTCACAAGCAATATTTAAACTCAACATGCAGAATTCAAATGAAGCAGCAAATAAGAAATATAAGTGTATATTAGGAATGTATATAACAGAAGGAAAAATCACACAGACAGTTGCTTGCAAAATCAGAGGCCAAGTATCTTTCATTCATGCAATGAACTTCAAGCTTTCAGCAAAATTTTCTCTCTCGATCCCCTTTTCTGAGATCTACATTGGTTTATATAGAAGTCTTGCTTCTTTACAATCATTAAAAACTTGCGATGGACTTCCTCGAGATCTACAAAGTGTGCAACAGAAACAAGGAAATGATCCCCTTAATCCCGCCTCGAAGAAACCAGAAATTGAATGCAATAAGGAGTCGGTCGTCTTCATTAAATGGTCATTCTTGAAATATGCTTGGACCGTTAGAAAAATTACGAACAGCAGCTTCGAATAATGGAGCATCTTTAATTCTGGTGGCTTGAACACGTTCTTCTACCTTGTTGGCATTGGAAAGCAGCAAAACATTCAATTCTGGAGTGCTTTTAATTCTTGAAAATCGCAAAACTGCATCGGGTCGTTTGAACTACGTTCTGGCGTGAAACTGTAACAGGTCGTGAAAACACGACATGTCATGAAATCGTGACGTATTTTTGCTTCATACACTTTTATCGCCTTGGAACCGCGAAAACCAACCATGTCACGAAATCGCTACCGGTTCGGCTCCTTTGTCTCCTTCGCAACCTTAACTCACGAAAACGCGATGCATCGTGAAATCGTGACGTTCCGTACCATTATGCTCCTTTTCTGCTCTGTTGCCGCGAAAATGTGACAAGGCACGATTTCGCTACATTCTTCATCTTTTGTTCTCTTCGCTGCATCGAATCGCGAAAACATGACATTGCACGATTTCGCTACACCTTTCTCTCTTCGGCTTTATCTTCCTGATACGTCACGAAATCGTGACATTCGCCTTTGTTGGAACTTCCTTCCCATAACATGTAGCAAAATCACGACATGTTCTTTCATCCTTAGTTTCTTGCTCTTGACCACAAAAATTCATCATGTCATGAAATCGTGATGTTGTACAATTTGGCTATCTTCTTGGTTCCTCCTCACGAAAAAAGACATGTCGCGAAATCGCTACCACTTGCTGCTCTTGGTTCTTCCGCTCCAAAATGTCACGAAATCACGACGTTTCTACGTTGCTTGACTGCAGCTTCACAAGTGTCGCGAAATCGTGATGCCAACTTCTTTCTTGCCTTCATCTCCAGAAATGTCACGAAATCGTGACCTATTCATGCCTTAAGCTTTTCTGTCTCCACCTTGCCGCGAAAATGCGACACGTAGCGATTTCGCTACATCTTTTGTCGTCCATACTGTGTGCAATATTATGTCGCGATATCGCTACAAAGTTGATTCTCATTGCCTTTCGCTTGGTTATGTCGTGATTTCGTGACCTTTTCACTGTGCTACCCCCGTTGACCATTTTGACTGCGATTCTCCAACACGTCGCGATTTCGTGACAACCTTGCTGCTTAGCTGTCGTTGACTGCGTTGACCGCGATTTTGGAACACGTCGCGAAATCGCGACAATTTCTGACTTTGCTCTTTTCTGCCTTTTGCGCCGCGAAACTGTGACAGGTCGTGATTTCGCGACACCTTTGGCTTTTGTCTTCTCTCTCCTCATCAGACCCGCGATAACGCGACATGTCGCGATATCGCGATGGTTTTGAAATTTTGTCCTCCATGCTGATTTTTGTCGCGATATCGTGACAGTCTTCGGACTTAGCCTTTTTTTGCATCAAAACTTGTATAGAAGTGAGAATTTCAACAACTTATGCATGAATAATCAACAATCAAATAAATGTGGCAAAAATTCCAACATTCTTGGTGGCTCACGGGGTATACAATTTTGCTGTATGCAAGAATCCCAGGCCTGAATCCATTGGGCAACAGAGTCATGAGAAACTGAGAACAGAAAGCTGGCTGATGGGGTACATCTCGGTGGACTGCTGCAACAACTCTTGCTGAATGAATGAAACTCAAAGAATCTGTATATGGCTTAACTGACCAGGTGCTGTAAAAGAATCTCCATGAAAGCACCAGGGGTTGCAAAATGGAAATGCATGAAATGAGATCCTACGGATGCGCAGACTGTGGAATGCGAATGGAATGGTGATATGATGGAATGATGGAGGAGAGGAGTGATGCGGTAGATACAGTAACAAAGTGCCCCTGTGCTACCAGCTGCTATGTAAAGGAAATGAAAGTGAATGGAATAATGGAATGGAAGTGATAAAATGACACATGCGGAATAAACTGTGATAAATGCTAAAATGACAGAGAAATTAGAAGAAAAGGATAAGAAGAAATGGGAATAGCAGGAAGGGAAAAAGAAACAACAACAGTGGCTTGATTACTTGCAGAAGAAAAGGAGTAGGAGAAGAAGGGAATAAAGAAGGGAAGGGAAGAAATAGTAAGGAAGGGGAAGGAAGAAATTGATAGGAAGCCACTAACTACTGGGATGGAAGAAGAAAAAGAAAGAAAAACACGTACCTGCGGGCTCGCATGCAAAAAGAGCCAAAGTTGATAAAGGAAAACAATACTTTTTTTTTTTTTCTTTTTTTTCCTTTTTTTTTTTACTATATACACAAGTTTACGACATGATTGGCATGTCACCACCACAAACCTAGTCTCAGAGGGTTATCCGATAAATCGACAGTGTCCTGACCAGATCCGATCATACTTGAGTCGATCCTTAAAATTAGGATGACCTCTTCCTAAAGTTCTCCATGTTGCAGACAGGGGCAAGTTATCCTGCAGGTCAATACCCACACAATCGACAAATAATGTAGCAAAGAAATTTGCCACATGGAAAGCTCCTGTAGGTACCCGTTGTAGTAATGACTGAAGCCAATACCACCATCTTGGAGGGTTCCCTGGTTGTGAACTGAGAACGGGTTCCTCCAACTCCTGGATCTGATCACAAAAATTGTCCAACAATAGTACTTTCTCTAGGATCTCTTCAGACTCTTCCTCTTGATGAGGCATACTCAACAGGTTTCGACTAAATGCTTGCGTGTTGTGCACAGTTATGCCCTCTTGGTGCTCAGGTTCTGGAACTTGAATCTGTTTCTCTCCTTGGTCCATCTCCTGATAGACAGTAGAAGCAACCATATTGTTCATTGTTGGGAAAGTACCTGCATATTCCCATCATTTTTGGATGAAGTCTACCTCTTGAGTTCCACACAACTGCATTTCAGGCTGCACAGTATGTGGGATCTGACATGAATACTGCATAGGGTAGAGAGGAGTGGTGACTATCGGATAAGGTAATGGAACTTCTCCCCACGGTAATTTCTCGGATAAGAGCAAAAGTTGTTCCGCTTGCAATGCTTCCTCAAAGATTTGAGGGAATCTACGTTCGCCTGATTGCAACAAGAGGAGGCTTATGTCTGGATGAAAAGCTCGAACATAGAAGAAGTGGGCTTGGGCGGGTGTGGGTCGGATCATCTCTGGAATTCTCCTCCAACTTCTGCTGAATCAAACATTGAAGTCAGTGATACTCTCCAGGGGTGCTCTCGTGATGTACATTAAAAGCTGAAAGGGATCCTGAGAGCCGTTAAAGGGATCCTCATCAAATCTTTTGATTAGTGCTCCCGCTAGATCATCCCATGAGCTGATGCTTTGACACCTAAGCAGTCTGTACCACTTCAATGCCCTTCCTTCCAAAGACAAAACCAGAAGTCTGATCATGACATCTTCATGAACTATATCATGTAGGGTTGACAAAGCGGCAATATCTTCAACATGCTCTCGAGCCATGCCCTCGGTGCCATCATATTTTGCTAGGGCCTTCAAGGCACCTTTGGGAATCTCGTGCCGAATTTGGAGATTCAGAGGGCTAGGATCATCCCATCTAGGACAACATACCCTCGCCATTATGTGATCTGGGGGGTATCTTCTTTTAGCTTTAAAATGGTAGGCGTCCATGATCAAGAAATTTGGATCTTCAACTCAGCAAAGTCGCCAGATGAACTTACAAATCTCCGCTATGAGGTCAAGACAGCTCATCAAAATCTTGAGACCTTCGGGTGTTAAACAATGAAACAATCAATCTCACCGATTATGGATCTTTTGAGACAGAAGAAGTCTATCCCACCGGGCATGCCAAAAATTGTTGGTCACGAATCTGCCATAGGAAAGGATTTTATACTAAATGCACCCTAGACCCGGCCAACATTGAAAGGCTGGGAGAAAGAAATGTCTCCCAGACCAATCTCCAGAGTGGGCTGGTTCCCTTACTAAATCTAAGCTTGATGAAGACTAAAGTTGCAGGAAAGGAATTATAAATGTGCAGAAAGAAATGGGAAATATAGTCGTAGGCCGAATTTATCAGATCGGGAAAGAATAACAGTAGATCACTTTAAGTACAACAACAACATATAACATAAGATATCAATGTAATTCACTTACAACCTTGCACAGAAAATCCCTCCAAGATCACATTCCGGAACTCACTCCCTCACAAGCAATATTTAAACTCAACATGCAGAATTCAAATGAAGCAGCAAATAAGAAATATGAGTGTATATTAGGAATGTATATAACAGAAGGAAAAATCACACAGACAGCTGCTTGCAAAATCAGAGGCCAAGTATCTTTCATTCATGCAATGAACTTCAAGCTTTCAGCAAAAGTTTCTCTCTCGATCCCCTTTTTCGAGATCTACATTGGTTTATATAGAAGTCTTGCTTCTTTACAATCATTAAAAACTTGCGACGGACTTCCTCGAGATCTACAAAGTGTGCAACGGAAACAAGGAAATGATCCCCTTAATCCCGCCTCGGAGAAACCAGAAATTGAATGCAATAAGGAGTCGGTCGTCTTCATTAAATGGTCATTCTTGAAATATGCTTGGACCATTAGAAAAATTGTGAACAACAGCTTCGAATAATGGAGCATCTTTAATTCTGGTGGCTTGAACACATTCTTCTACCTTGTTGGCATTGGAAAGCAGCAAAACATTCAATTCTGGAGTGCTTTTAATTCTTGAAAATCGCAAAACTGCATCGGGCCGTTTGAACTACGTTCTGGCGCGAAACTGTAACAGGTCGCGAAAACATGACATGTCACGAAATCGTGACGTATTTTTGCTCCGTACACTTCTGTCGCCTTGGAACCGCGAAAACCAACCATGTCATGAAATCGCTACCGGTTCGGCTCCTTTGTCTCCTTCGCAACCTTAACTCGCGAAAACGCGACGTGTCATGAAATCACGACGTTCCGTACCATTATGCTCCTTTTCTGCTCTGTTGTCGTGAAAATGTGACAAGGCACGATTTCGCTACATTCTTCATCTTTTGTTCTCTTCGCTGCTCCAAATCGTGAAAACATGACACTGCGCGATTTCGCTACACCTTTCTCTCTTCGGCTTTATCTTCCTGATACGTCACGAAATCGTGACATTCACCTTTGTTGGAACTTCCTTCCCATAACATGTAGCGAAATCGCGACATGTTCTTTCTCCTTAGACTTCTTGCTCTTGATCGCAAAAATTCATCATGTCACGAAATCGTGACGTTTCGTACAATTTGGCTGTCTTCTTGGTTCCTCCTCGCGAAAATGCGACAAGTCGCGAAATCGCTACCACTTGCTGCTCTTGGTTCTTCCGCTCCAAAATGTCGCGAAATCATGACGTTTCTACGTTACTTGACTGCAGCTTCACAAGTGTCGCGAAATCACGATGCCAACTTCTTTCTTGCCTTCATCTCCAGAAATGTCACGAAATCATGACCTATTCATGCCTTAAGCTTTTCTGTCTCCACCTTGCCGCAAAAATGTGACACGTAGCGATTTCGCTACATCTTTTGTCGTTCGTACTGTGTGCAATATTATGTCGCGATATCGCTACAAAGTTGATTCTCATTGCCTTTCGCTTGGTTATGTCACGATTTCGTGACCTTTTCACTGTGCTGCCCCCCGTTGACCATTTTGACTGCGATTCTCCAACACGTCGCGATTTCGTGACAACCTTGCTGCTTAGCTGTCGTTGACCGCGATTTTGGAACACATCGCGAAATCGCGACAATTTCTGACTTTGCTCTTTTTTGCCTTTTGCGTCGTGAAACTATGACAGGTCACGATTTTGCGACACCTTTGGCTTTTGTCTTCTCTCTCCTCATCAGACCCGTGATAACGTGACATGTCGCGATATCGTGACGATTTTGAAATTTTGTCCTTCATGTTGATTTTTGTCGCGATATCACGACAGTCTTCGGACTTAGCCTTTTTTTGCATCAAAACCTGTATAGAAGTGAGAATTTCAACAACTTATGCATGAATAATCAACAATCAAATAAATGTGGCAAAAATGCCAATAGGTCCAAAATTAGTACCTTTCCATTTAGGTCACCAATTTTATGTTTATCATCACCAACAAGGGTATGATATCAACACCTATCATGTTTTCAAATAACTGGTCCAAAACATGATGGATGAGGACACAATACAATGAACCAATCATATTGCATCCTCATATAGACACCTAAAACACATCATGTTGAGGGTGCTACTCATATGGAAACCTTTTTAGGCCATATGACTCACCTTGGATATTTCCAAGATCAAACAATGGTTCTAACTACTCAATCAGGGCATCTTAGTCCTATTCAGCCTAGGCCACTGATTTCTCTAGAGGTGGGTTAACCACTGCTAACATTGATAGCTACTATGGGTGGGCCATGCTTATCGAAGATGAGCGAGTCTGTAACAAACTATGGCTATATGATCTAAGTAAAATCCATTGGAATGCAATAAATTCTAGATGGTTAGCCATTAGAAGATTCCAGAAGATTCACCCCAAATACCCTAGCCTAATCAATTTTTCTCTTAGCTTCATGAGCAAGCTAGGATGAGAATTTTGGGAGTCTACTTAAGGCCCCAAAAATAAGAGATAAGTCTAGATATTTTGATACTTGCTATAACGAAGCGCTACCAAAATGAGAAGAGAAGTGATATCCCTTGAGGTGTAATGAAGTGCTACCCAATTCACATCATGAAATTGACAGATTCATCAATGGAGTTTGCTCAAGTTTGAAGATCAACCACCTTGTTGTTCAACACTAAATTGCTATGGATTTGAGTCCAATCTTGTCATCCAAATGTGTCTTGAGACACAACCAACCCTTGCATATCAATTCAATATTGGAATTGATAATCACTAGGCCTAGAACACAGAGAATAGAGCCTATATTCGATGGTCACTATTTTTAATAGTGGCCCATAGGCACCACCACCGACGTCATCAACATCTAACAGAGCCCATCAATATGATCAATATCAACTTGAGGATGATGTATTATTTCTTCTATTTCAGTCATTAGTTGCTTTTATTTGCATTTCTAACCTATATTAATAGCATTTACATTCAATTTTTATGCATTTATTTCATGTTTTTAGCCATTTACATGCATTTTATTTTAGTTTGTATTAATCACGAAAAGAGCCTCATATTGAGAGGTATCATATGCTATTGACCTTTATTGTAGTTTCTTATGTGGAGGTTACAGGGCCATTCAAGAGCTACACATCACCAAGATTCATCTTCTTGATATCATAAAGTAGAGGTGGTGAGGTAAACCCTCTATAATCAGAATATTGGAAGAGCAAAGACCTTGTGGAGTGCATCTTTACCCTTTGTGGGGTTACTCATTGTAATTTGTGTATCAAATTGGTATATCCCTAAGAGGGATTCATTGTAACCACTATTACAAATTATCAATAAAAGAACATCCTATTTCTTTTTACTTTTGTGTCACAATGGTTACTTAGTATTCTTTATCGATTTGTTTACATTTGTTACAAGTAGATGCATGGTTTTTGTTGCTTTACAAGTTGCGATCATGTGCAGGACCATTCCTATTTTGGTTGCTAATTTGAGTTTTTTGTTGTACCACCACTCTGAGTAGGTATGGCTAACAGTGGCCATCACCATTGTCTCTAATGGCCAACATCATCATCATTCTTATCATTGATGGCCTTGGGGAAAATAGACAAAACTATTGGACTTTGAACTCATGTTCCTACGTAGCTAAAGCTAATATTGTTCTAGAAGTGTTTGAGAGCATATACGACTTTAGTTGGACTTGTTCTATGTTAGGGTCTAGGTCATAATAGTCAATATTATTTAAGTGAATAATGGTGCTCCAACAATATTGAGCTCAAATTAGTTCTTCTCTCCAACCTATATATTGTAATCGTGTGCAAGTTTTTAAATATAATGAGATATACTTATCATTGTGGTATCAGAGTAAGGTTGAAGTGCTCACACCCTGAGGATTTCCCATTACAACTTTAGTGAGTTCAGTCTACCAGGAGCTGAGAGAAGTCTGTTAATATGGAGGTGAAATTCTGTTGCAAGATCTGGTTTGTGGTGTGAAGACTACGTTGAAAGATACTTACTTTGTGGAGAAAGTTTGCAGTCACTAGATCTATGATTTGTAGTTAGGACAAGCCTGTGTGAGGCTTTTAAATGAGGATGCTTGTCTTTATCTGTGATTTTTGCTATGCTTTGATGTGAATTTGCAATATCTACAAAAGGAGAGTTCTTGTGATTCACTATAAAACATCAGTGTGAAGGATATTGTGAGGAAGATGCTACCAATAATGGAGGAATTTGTGAGGAGAGTCACGTTTGATGCAAGAGAGAACTGATGTGATTCATGACATGATTGGATATGCAATATGCCATGATTGAAGACATAATCGATGTATGGATCGTAAAATTTTGCATTTTTTGATTCTCTGTCCTATCTACGCTAAGAACATAATTCCTTTATTTTTTTATGTGCTATGTGAAGGATATCTATGAGGAGATCTATATTCTATGTAACACGAATGCAATTAGATATGAGAAATCACCAAGAGAAATCAGAGTGATTCATTGAAGAAATGCGAAACAAGGCAACACATATGAGTTGCAGAGAAAAAAATGTCATGTTGCATTGCAACCTGTTGCAAAGCCTACGTTGAAGTTTTTTACAAAGCCTAAGTTGAAGAAGATTGTGCGTTGATATTTATTTGAAATAGCTTGCAATCAGGTCCATCATGGAGGAACATTGCATCATTGATGTTGTGTCACACAGGAGCCAACGTACACTAAGAGGAGATGATGTCTCAAGTGGAGAAAAGGCCACATCTACAATCTATTGATTTGCTGCATAAATAAGAGTCGAGCGAGTGGACAAAGGAATCTGCATAAAGGACACGATATATACAAGATATATCAAACACTGAGCGAGGTCGTAATTAGCTCGAGCAGAATTGACGTGCATAAATGTTTTTTGAAATGCCTTGGTTTGTTGTGATGTTGTGGACCTCTAATCAGATGTTTGTTGTGATGTTGTGGAGTGACTTAAGAGGTATTGATGAGATGCATTTCACAAATATTTAATTTTTTGCATGGAGGTCAAATTACAATGAATGAATTCTTGGTAGTGAATGAATTAAAGAGGTATAATATTTTATTTGCATTTTAAAAAAATTATTTCAACATTTTTTTTTAATAATTTAATATATTTTGCTTAAAATCAATATACTTTTGATAATATAATTGATTTTTAGCTTAAATATTTTATTATTAATTAAAATTATTGATTAAATTTATTTTGCAAACATAATATAAAGGAGAAAAGTTTTTACTAAGTTTTTTTATTACCAATGGCTGCCAATAATAATCTGCCTATTCCTGAGTTCAATGGGATGGATTATGAGTATTGGTATATCAAAATGAAGATCTTACTCATTGGAAAAGGGTTATGGGATATTGTGGTATATCAAGCATGGAGAGAAAGCCATCCACTCCAATTGGTACATTCAAACATTTGTGGTCCAATGCATACCTAAATCTTGGATAACAATTCTTACTTTCTCACTTTCATTGATGATTTCTCTAGAATGTGTTGGCTTTATTTTTTGAAAACTAAATATGAAGCTTTTGAATGTTTCAAGGATTTCAAAAATAGTGTAGACAATAAAAGTGAGTATGTTGTAATAAGGATTTATAGAGGATGGGAGTTTTGTTCAAATGCATTTCTCAAATATTGTAAATATTGTGGGATAAAAAGGCAATTAACTACTGCCTACACCCCCCAAAAAAATGGTGTGGCTGAAAGGAAGAACCACGCTATTGTAGAAATGGCTAGATCAATGCTTAAAATAAAGAAACTTAGTAACATGTATTGGGTTGATGCTGTTAGGGCAAGTGTTTACATTTTGAATAGGAGTCTCACTTCTAGTTTAGATGGGATAACTCCATATGAGGGATGGTGGCAAAAAACAAAATGTAAAGCACTTCAAAGTTTTTGGTTGTCTTGCATATGCACACATTCTTGATGAGATAAGAAAGAAAATTGATCCCAAAAGTCAAGCATGCATTTTCATTGGGTATTGTGAGTCTTCAAAGGCATATAGACTCTACAATAAAAAAACACACAAATTTGTAATCTCAAGAGATGTAATTTTTTATGAAGGGGGAGTATGGGGTCATAATTTTTTTTTTTGATGATGGATCTCAAGATGCAAGCTCCTCTCAAGTGCAGCCCATTAACAAGAACAACACTGGAAATCCTCCTCCAAGTCCAAAGAAGAGTTCTACTTCAAGTACAACAAGTGCTACTCCAAGTTTTTATCCATAAATATCAGCAAGTTCTTCTCCAATGGAAGTAGATCCACCATCAAGAGGTAAGAGAACACTTCAGTACCATCCTTATTTTCAAATGATGGACAAGAATTTTCAAAGAAGGTACACTAGAAGCCAAGCTAGTGAAATGAATGAAGTCTTTAAAAGACTTAAAAAATTGCACATGTATGGTGATGAAGACTCTCAAGAGCCTAAGGCAGATGTTCTAAACTATGATTTAATGACTAGTGTAGAGCTAGAGCCATCTAGTTATGAAAAATAATGTACTCATGATGTATGGCAACAAGCCATGAAAGAGGAAATGACCTCTATAAAAAAGAATGACACATGGGAGCTAGTGGAGCTTCCTAAGGGCAAGAAATATGTTGGATGTAAATGGGTCTATAAGACCAAATTAAATGCTAATGGGATCATTGAAAGACACAAGGTAAGGCTAGTAGCAAAAGGGTTTACTCAAAAGTATAGGATTGACTATGAGGAAACCTTTGCTCCGGTTGCTAGACAAGATACCATTAGACTAGTACTTTCCTTGGTTGCCCACAAAGGGTGGAACATTCAACACATGGATGTTAAGAGTGTCTTACTTAATGGGTACTTGAAAGAAGAGTTTTTGTGCAAAAACCTCAAGGATTTTAAGAACAAGGTAAGGAGAACCTTGTCTACAAATTAAAGAAAGCTTTGTATGGCCTAAAGAAAGAACCAAGAGCATGGTACTCACGCATTGATAGCTACTTTCAAAAATATAGATTCACAAGGAGCAAAAGTGAACCTACTCTCTACTACATGAAATAAGGTAAAAACATCCTTATTGTGTGCTTATATGTGGATAATCTAATATTTATGGGTAGTAGTGATAAAATGAATGAGGAGTTCAAAAACTCCATGATGAAAGAGTTTGAAATGAAGGATCTAGGTTTGATGCATTACTTCCTAGGAATGGAGGTACATCAAAAAAAAATGGGATATTTATAAGTCAACATAAATATACTCATGACATGATAAATAAATTTGCTATGGAGTAATGCAAGTCTGTTGCAACTCCAACAGGTTATGGGATACACTTAAACATAGAATACGAAGCACCAAAATTTGACAAGACCACTTATAGGAGCATGGTTGGGAGTCTAATGTTCCTCACCAACACAAGGTTGGATATTCAATATGTTGTTTCTCTAGTATCAAGGTATATGGATGATCCATATGAACTTCATCTACAAGCAACTAAAATAATTTTGAGATATGTAAAGGGTACATTGGATTATGGGATCCATTACCACAAAAGTGATGTTGTAAAATTAGTTGGCTTTAGTGATAGTGATTGGGGAAGAAATATCGATGATAGGAAATCTACTCCAAGGAATTGTTTTAGTCTTGGGTTAGAACTAATTACATGGAGTTCCAAAAATCAGACTATTGTAGCATTATCATCTACTAAGGTTGAGTACATAGCAATCATAAATGCTAGTGCCCAAGCCTTATGGTTGAGAAAAGTACTTGAAGAAATAGGTGAGAGAAAAAGTGGTACTACCATATTATAGTATGACAATATTAGTTCCATTTAATTGGCACATAATCCTATCCACCATAGTAGGTCAAAGCACTTCGACATGAAGTATCACTTCATAAGAGACATGGTGGAGAAAAAAGTGGTTGAGCTAAAGCATTGCAGCACTTTGGACAACATAACTGACATATTCACCAAAGGAGTTGCTAAAGCTCAGTATATAAAGCTGAGATACTGTCTTTTCAGCCCTCTAAAATTTAAGGGGGAGAATCTTGGACTTTGAACTCATGTTCCTACGTAGCTAAAGTTAGTCTTGTTCTAGAAGTGGTTGAGAGCATATAGGACTTTAGTTGGACTTATTCTATGTTAGGGTCTAGCTCATAATAGTTGATATTGGTTACGTGAATAATGGTGCTCCAATAATGTTGAGCCCAAATTAGTTCTTCTCTCTAACCTATATATTGTATCATGTGCAAGTTTTTCAATATAATGATATATACTTCTCAAAAACTATTGCAACAACTTCTTTTAATGAGGGCATCACCTGTAAGTGGCCCTAAACCATTTTTTGCTATGTTTTCTTGAAAATTACAGAGTAGAATCTTAATTAAAACACAGAGAAATTTTAAAGGTAAAAAAAATTAGTTCTCTATTGTTTGCTAGCCACCACTACTGGGAACAACAACCTTTGCTACTCGCTACCCCATAATCTAGCGATTAAAATTTTAACTGACTCTGTGATCAGTGACCTCTACTGTAGACTATTTTTCATAGAGACAAACCCTATTAAATTGATTTTAGGATTTGCATGCTTGGAGACTACTGAAAGGCTATTTCATTTAGTTTTGCACTATATTTTCTGAAAGAAAAATATTTCTTACATGCATATTTCTAAATTTTAAATGTTATTTTCATGCATGTAGTAAAAAATCATGGCGTGTTGTATTTTGCATATTTGCTTTTGTATAAATTAAAATGAACCACACACACCTCAAGTAATTTTAACATTAGGGAGTTAGAAGTGACATCCAAAAAATTTATCAAGACCAATGATGGCCTTTGTCACCACTTGTTTGGCTTGGATATTGTGATTTTTTGAACCCAACCATGGCGAAGGCTGACTCCAAGAACCATCGAAGCCATGAAAAATAACATGTACTCTTCTTCGAAAGGTATATCACTGCCCATGGTGGATTGGGTTAGGATCGGTAGGACCTGTGTCCCCTCATCGGATAGGGGATTCATCTCCATATCCTAGTAGGTTTCACAATTTGGACTTCACACCAATTTAGCATGTGAGGATGTACAGGTGAAATCCTCTAAACAATAAGAGAGTTACATCAACTATTATTCAAACTCGCATGAGAAAGTGGCACGATATACAACACATAAAAACACACAAGCCAATTTTATAGTAAACACAATTAATATTTAAAAGAGATAATCATTTTGTCTACTTTGTTTATTTCTTTATTGTTTATGTAATCAACATAAGATCCTACCATCCGATCTGGGACCAAATCCTAAAACAAAAAGTTTTGTGGTACTTATATTTCTAAAAAAGGAAACATAAGTACTTTTCTAATTTTTTATTTTACACCCAAAAAATCAAAAATCGTGCAAATCGGAGCTATAATGAAGAAGTTATTTTGGTTTTATCATTACTCTACTTTTGAGTAATTTTTAAGCCAAAAAATAGGGAAAAACAACACTTAAACAGTCATAAAAATCCCTAGACAACCCCAAAAATTACCAGATTTGTTGTGTTGTCTTATTTAGCCCCTTGTGTACCTATCATAACATTTTTAAGGCCTAGCTCCACATTTTCTCAAAATTCCTCAAATTGGTCATTTTTCCACGAGCCCTCGTTGGCTAAATATTTCAAAAATATAAATTTTGAGCTAAAAAACACTTTTTAAAGTCATAGCCCATTGTTATTAGCTTGTCACATTAATGTTTTTGATATATAATACCCACAAATATTTTTATAAAAGTTCTATTTTCTTTAGTGTGGGTTTCCTTCAGGGTTTGCTTAATCAACACATAATGACAACTACGCATAGCCAACCTCAATCATGAGCCAGTGAAGTGGAAAAATTATGGAGAGGCCTTGAATGCCTTTGATATCTCCTAATGATCTCCTCATTCCTGTATTATGCCCTGATAGTCATCGTGAAGCTACTTCCTCGCATAGGGGATCTATTCACTGATGTGATAGGGTTGCCATACCCACTGCAAGAACTGACATAGCCAAAATCCATCACATAAAGGTGAGAAGTTAGTGGTCTTACATAGTGGATCCCACTAATCAGCTACCTAGACCTACTACTAGCTAGAAAGAGCAACTACTTCAAGCTCAATTTGAGGATTTGCATCATGAGCGAGAGCGCTTAGACCTCAAACACAAATAAAAATAGAGAGACATCATCAATGTTTATATGAACACAAACGATGTGAAGAGAGGATATTCAAACAAAATTTACGCAAAGAAAAATCAAGTAGGATATCTCTTGAAGAGGTACCCAAGCCTAGTACTCATAGGCAATAATTCACTGCAAAGTGCCCTGTGCATCATCAAGAGTTTCCTCCTAGGCATATAAATGACCGTCTTCCTAGGTAGACATACAAACCCTTTTCTATCGACAATCAACAAATAGACATATTCAAATATTCCTTACCCAATCATAAGGCCAAGGAATATCAAATGGAGCATGTGAACAAGGTGCATATAGCCCTAACTAATGAGGGTTTTATTGGTATGATCGATATCATAGCAAGGAGCAAGAAATACCCTGATCAGTTTACATCATTGATAAATCCAATTAAAGCTAACCATATATCACAATCCTCATAAAAATTGAGTCTCATTCCACCATACGATGACCCTATGATTACTTTTCACAAATAGGAGATTAGGCCAGCCCCTAGTAACACACCCGATCCACCATTGCATATCATAGCTAGTGTGAAACTGACTCTATACAAGCGAGTTTTGATTGACACCGGTTTGTCTATTAATATCATCACTACTATTGCATTAAAATATCTCAACCTTCTACCTTAATATATTATCAAATCCACTTTCACATTATGAGCCTTTAATTATGCAATATCCCCTACAATTGGTACAATAGTCCTACCTATTCAGGTTGGGATAAATATTATGCCTACATTGTGCCACATTTTAGAGGGTGAGAGAATACAATATATTTTTAGGAAGATCTTGGATGAGAGATATGGAATGCGTTCCATAAGTAGTGCATCAACGCCTCAAATTCATAAACCAAACTCAAGTGAATGTGGTACACACCGATCTAGATCCCTTCAAGTATTACAAAATGATTGATGAACCACATGAATCTCCTTCACCATGCAAGCACCAGGATATCCACTCAAATGAAATCATAAAAAATTCAACCAGAGCATGCATCAAACCATCACCACCCATTGCATATCCACCATCATTAGTGATTCCTCCTTATACCCCTTTCACAACATCAAGATCTCTTAAGGGAGAAAATTTGAAGGGGCCAATCAAGGAAATTCCTCCATATATTCCCATCAATGTAACACAAGATATCATCATACCTAAGGATGAAGAGGAAACCATAGTTTTCCCAACTAAAATAGAACACCCAAGGCAAGTTGATGAGCCATCCACAACTTGTCCAAGTGCCAAAACATCTTCACATGAGTTTGTGGGAATGATCAATGTCAAGATAGAGAACCAAGTTTCTCTATATCAATTGACACAATGGGTAGGCCCATCGACCATCTATGTTGCATCAAAATTTCTATCACCACCGAAACTAGTCACACCTAGTTCATCTCATACAACACCTTCAAAAAAATAAGAACAAGTGAGTCCCCTACTCCAAAAATGGGGTACTCCAACTGTCATAGCTAAACGCTCCAAAGTGAAATAAGAGCATGAATTGAATCCAAAACAAGAGCATGTGGATACACCTACTAGATAGGATCATTGTGACACATCCACATCACCTCAGATGATGGAGACAACTATTTTCCATCTACCTAAGGGTCCTCTGGCACTCACACCCAACTCACCTTCATAATTTAGTAGTTGCCATTCAAATCAATCAAAAACGATGCAATAATCATCTCCATTAGTTGTATAGCACATTCTAGATCATCTAGATAAGATAGAGATGCAAATGGGTCAAAAAAATGAGGCTTTGCAACAAATAATGCACCAGATCATGAAAATTGAGCTACAAAAGCAAACCACCTTCGAAATAAAACTACCTCCTATGCAATCACAGGAAATGCCTCAACAAGATCAAGTAAAAAGTTGGCCATGCCAATTACCTTGCATTTATACACCTTTTCTTGAACCTATGGTATCAATTTTCAATCGATTATGTGAAGAAAATACCATTACTTTTCCTGAGGTTCACCCTTTAGATCCAAACCATCAAAAACCCAAAGGATATAGAGAGGATTTGCATTATCTCTACCATCGATTAGACGACCATGATATTCAATCATGTTGTGGCTTTAGGAAAATAATACAAAATATTCTTAAAAGGAATCAACTTCAAATTGATAGCCTTCCTAATACCAAAAATCAATAAGTGAACATAGTTATGGGTACTTCACCTATGACAAAAAATCGAGGAGAGCCTTCCAAGAAAATGACTGAGATACCTGTATCTCAGCCATAATATCAAATGTGGCCTCAACGACCACATCCTCACAGAAAACACCAACTACATACATGGACTTATTTATTTGAGCCCCTTTCAACCATTTTTCAAAAATTACAAGAAGTTGAGATCATAACCTTACCAAATATATGCCCTTTAGACCCAAACAAAACTAAACCTAAGGATTATAGGGAGGATCACTTTTGCCTTTATCATCAAATAGAGGGCCATGATATTCATAATTGTTATGGGTTTAAAAACATCATCCAAGACCTTATTGACAAGGAGGCCTCACTCATAGATGGTTCATCTACCTCAGCTCAACCTACCACAGGTCATGCCTTATCATCCCATTTGTGACTTGTTGGCATTTTTGCCACATTTTTTTTATTTTTTTTCATTGTTGTTGTTCATGCAAAATAACTAAGTTTTGTGTTCAAGCAAAGTAAGTGAAAGATGTCACGATATCACGACATGTCGCATTTTCGCGACCTGTTGCGTGTTTTCATGGCGTCCGATGAAGAAAAGAGCTAAGTATAGAAAATGTCACGATATCACGACATGTCGCATTTTCGTGACCTGTCGCGTTTTTGTGGCTAAAAGTAGCCAAAGGAAGCAAGGGAGTAAAACTATCGCGATATCGCGACATGTTGGATTTTTGCGCTAGGAGCAACAAAAGGAAGCAGTAATGACAAAGTTGTCGCGACATCGCGACATGTTGCATTTTTGCAACTTGTTGCGATGAGAAAGTGAAAAGTGAAAAGTTGTCGCGATATCGCGACATGTCGCGTTTTCGCGGAAGGGCTGAAGATAAACACAAGGTGGGAGAAAAATGTCATGATATCGTGACATTTTTGGAAACAAAGCCAAGCAAGAGAAAAGTGTCACAATTTTGTGACTTGTCACACTTTCACGATAGGAAAAGCGTGAAGGAGCAAGATAGTACGAAAATGTCACGATTTCACGACATGTCGTGTTTTCGCGAACGTAAAGCGAAGAAGGAGAAGGTAGACAGGAAAATGTCACGATTTCATGACATGTCACATTTTCGTGATGAAAAAGTGAGAAAAATGCCAAGTACGGACTGTCATGATTTCGTGACATGTCCCATTTTTGCCACTTGCAAGAAGATGAAGGCCAGAAGGAGGAAATTGTCGCGATTTCGTGACATGGTGAGTTTTCATGACTTGGAGCAACGAAGAAGGTAGGCGAAGGAAGATGTCACGATTTCATGACATATCATGAAAACAAAGCAAGGCGAAGAAAAATGTCATGATTTCGTGACATGTTGTGGAAACAAAACAAAATGAAGGCAGATGTCGCGATTTCGCGACATGTTGCAGTTTCACAAAAGTGAAAGACAAGAAGAGCCAAGCAAGAGAAAATGTCACGATTTCGCGACATGTCGCATTTTCGTGACTGGTGGTAACAGGAGAGAGCAGTAAGGTGAAAGTGTCACGATTTCGTGACATGTCGCATTTTCGCGACCTGTCACATTTTCACGACAGAAGCAACAACAAAGGCCCGATAAAGTTTTGTCCACATTTTCCTTCAAAATTGCATAGGAGAATGTGAGGAGAAGATAAGGATCAAACAAAGTAATGTTTTAAAAGCTCTCCAACTGATTTTGAGATCGTGGTCAAAGAGGCTCCAAGATTAAATGTTGTTGTTTACCTATGTGCGCAAGATGGAAGAACATGAGGCAGTTTTCGATGCCACCAAAATTAAAGATGCCTCCAGTATTAAAAGCTCATGTTCGTGATCTCCTAACAACTTCAAGCATGCTTCGAGAACAACCATTTAATGAAGAAATATGGTCCCTTGTTTTCGTTTGATTTTTAGTTTTGATCCATAAAAATAGGGAATGTGATTTCTCCGAGGCAGATTAAGGGGGATTGTTTCTCTTTTCAAGTGCATATTTTGTGGATCGCCTCTTCAAAATCTGTTTTATGTTTTAAATGTTGTGATGCAAAAGGAAGAGGAAAGACCTCTATAAATACCAATGTAAAATCTCAAGCAAAAGGAGGAGGACCTTTTTGCAAAAATTGAAGCAAAAATCCTAGATGCATTTTGCTCTATTCTTAGTGTCTTTTGGAGTTGGTGATCCAAATTGTTGTCCATGTGATGCTTTCTATGTGATTCACTTCTATTTAGTCCAGTGTTAAAATATAAGTTGAATTCTACTATTTTGGATTTGGCTGTATTTTCATTTGAACGTTTGGAGTATAATTGGAGGCGAACTTATGGTCAATGTTTGGTCCAGTTTCTGTATGTGCTTTCTAAGAGTTAGTTGTTGCTTATCTTCAGGATCTAGTTGAGGTTATTTGCTATCTGAGGTTGTTCTCCCTATCAACTATCGGCTTCGGCCATATTTCCATCTCTTTCTGTTATTTCCCTTTCTTTCTGCATTTTCCATTTCTTTCCCGCACTCTTATCTTGAAACCAGTTTAGATTAGTTTGGGAGCCAACCCTCTCTGGAGATTGGCCCAGGAGACTTCTCTTTCTCTCGGCCTTTCAATGTTGGCCAAGTCTAGGGCGCACAAGTGATGAAATATTGTACTTAGGAAGATTTGTGACCAATAGTTTTTGGCACGCTCGATGGGACAGACTGTTTTTGTCTCAGTAAGATCCATAATCGATGGGACAAATATTATTCCAAATTGATAAACCCACCTGTGCCAACAGTTTTTGGCACGCTCGATGGGACTCACAAGTCCCATATTTTGACACCCGGAGGAATCAAGATTTTGATGAACTGTCTTGACCTCAAAGCGGAGATTGTAAGTTCATCTGGTGACTCTGTTGAAGGTGACTATATAGTACCTAGAAATTTCTAATCGTGAAGCTGGTGAAAATATTTGCTTCATGATCATGAGATCAAGTGCCAAAGAATCGAAAGATCCAGTCGAATTCTTCGAGATTGATGTTCAGAATTGGAGGGAGCGCTCAAGATTGGTAAGTCCTGTGAACCCATCATTTGCTATCTCATCGCAGGCGATAGGTCAGTTTGTGCCATCTTCGACTCCTCCCAGTACTGCTACGAGCTTGCTACATCTAGATCCAGTAGTCCAAATGGCCCAGCATCCTCCACCAAGGTAGTTCGCGACATGGAATAGTTCGGGAGCCTTGAATTTACTGGCACAAAATCCAGTCCCTCAAGCTGCTTTGAAAGCTTTGCCAACCTATGATGGTACTGGTAAAATTGCTTATGAGCATATTCAAGATGTAGCCTCTTTGGTGACCATCCATGACATAACGGATGAAGACGTGATGATAAAATTGTTGGTGTTGTCATTGAGAGGGAAATTGTTGTATTGGTACCGATCATTGCAACCAGGCACTATTGCATCATGGGATCAATTAGGAGAGATGTTAATCAAAAACTTTCATGAACAAGCTGATCCATTTTCCTTGTTGCACCAATTTAATGCAATTCAAAGGCATCCACAGGAGGAGATAGCGGACTTCAATGTCAGATTTACCAGAAGTTGGTAGAGAGTTCCTGAAGGTCTTCAGCCCACTCATGAGCAAGCTGCATTCTATTATCTCAGAGATTTTAACACAGACATTGGCTTGGCTATCCGATAGTCCAACGTGACTACATTCCCAGAGTTGTTCGAACAAGCGCAAAATGTGAAAGCTGACTTGATTGCCATAGGTAGGCTTCCCCCAAAGGTAACAATGCCTATCTTACCTGATCTTCCTAAGCATTTGTATTCTGGTTCATTTTCATAGCCTATGCCTTCCATGTATCCTATTCCATAATGGAGCTCAAGTGCGCCTCAGATCACACCCATTTCAGTTCCCCAACTCCCTGCTTCAACTATTCCACAATTGCCTACACCAAGCATTTCGTAATTACCAATTCCCACTTCATTCCCAACATTTCTTGCACTTCCAGCACCTCTACACCTATACCGGCACCGCCTGTGTCCTCAAGCCCAGATCCTCAATTGGTTGTTTTGCAAGAAATTCAGTCGACCATGAGAGCCCTCACTAACAAGGTGACATCTATGGAGTGGAGAGAGGTGGAAAGGAACTATCAGCCACGAAGATTTGTTTCGATGGTAACAAGAGAACAACTTGCTCCTAGCAAGGCCATAGAGAAAGTATCTGAGAGGAATTCAACGATCCTGGTAAGTGAAGATGCTGGCCCCTTTGAAGTTTCACATGAGCCATCTTATTGGTGTTCTTCATGCAATGACCCACATGATGAGTCCACTTGCATGGTCCACCAAAATTATTTACAAGTTCTTATGGGGAGCCGTATGAACATGATTCGAGAGGTGGATCATAATTCCGCGATGTCTCCTGAGGAACACATTGCAGTCTTGACACGCAGCGGCAAGAAACCAATGGTGGTAGATCCGGCTAAGATGGACCCATTGAAAGTGCCTCCTACACAAGCAACAAAGCAAAAAATACCTGCAAGGACTCATGATCCTCCAGCTCAGCAACAAGATCCACCTGTTTTGCCGAAGGATTTGCTTCCACCACAAGCAAAAGAGAGGTTGCTAGCTAAGGCTTCTACCTCCCAACCGCAAGCGAAAACAAAGGAACAAGCTAGAGAGACGTTGCGGTATCCATCATTGACTAAACAACAGCGAGTGGAGGCCACCCAACAATATAGAAGCAGATTTGAATCTGCTAGTGGAGGGAAAGAGCCAATTTCGATGGAGTACAACATCGTCGAAGAACTCAAAAGGATACCAGCTAAGGTAAGTCTGTATGACACCTTGCAGCTGCCTGGACAGGTGAATCTCTTACAGGAATCCTTGAAGACCACACAAAGTAAGGGGAAGGCTCCAGCCCAGGTAGTTATGTCTCAAACTCTGACTTCTTCGGTCATAGGAAAAAATAGACCACCACCTTTTTATCTTTCATTGAGAATGGAGGGACATGTGGTGCATAATTGCCTCATTGACTCAGGAGCAGCTACTACTGTCATGCCCAAGGCAGTATGTGATGTCATAGGCATGGAGTATACAAGGACTAGCATGGGAGTTTTGTAGCTAGATGGTACCTTAGTAAAGACGGTGGGCGTAATCAAGGATGTTCCCATCTCCCTGCATGCTATGCCTCAGATTATTGTGATCCAGGAGATCATAGTAGTGGACCTAGAGCCATGTTTTGGTATGTGTCTCTCCCGAGAGTTCACGGCTAAACTTGGGGGTTACATTTCTTTGGATTTTACTCATTTGGAGGTGATCCATAAAGGTAAGAAGGTGAAAATTTTCAATGAGAAGCCTTCCACATTTCATGTGGAGAGAATAGATGAAATGGACAGGTTAGCAAATTCAGTGCACATGATGTCTGAAGAATTTGGCGAGCTTGACTTAATGGAAGAAGCCTTGGAAGAGCTCCATCCAGAAATGAATTTTCCATGGCCAATTACATAATGTGAAAGCACAGTGTTACCTTGTACATAAATAAAAAAAAGAAAAAAAGAAGAAAAAAAGAAAAAAAAGAAAAAAAAGAGAAAAAAAAAAAAAAGAAGCACTACTTGTAGGAGTCTTCCTTTGTACAGAATAAATCAACTTCGGCTCCTTTTGCACACGAGCCCGCAGGTATGTTTATTTCTTTCTCTTTTTCTTTTCCTTCCCAGCAGATAGTGGCTTCCATCTCCTTCTTTCTTCCACCACTTCCTTATTTTCATTCCCTTCCTCTCCCACTCCTTCTTCCACTGTACATAATCAAGCCACTACTGTTGTTTCTACTCCCCTCTCTGATGTTCCCATTTCTTCTTCCCCTTTCTTCCAATCCTTTGTCTTTTGAGCACTTTTCCATAGTTCCTACCACTTTCTCCATCCCATCCACTCCCATTTCATTATCTATTTTCATAGAATCCCAGTAGTTGGTAGCACAGTAGCACCCTCTTCAGTTGCTGTATCTACCGCTTCTACTCCTCCATCTTCCACCATTCCATCATTCACCATTCCCATTCCATGACCTGCACATCTGTCGGTCATCACCCCATTCATTCCCATTTTTGCAACTCAAGTGCTTCTCACTACTGCCATGGAGATCCTTGCACAGCACCTGGTGATTACCCAGCTCAACCGAGCTAGGCAAAATGCAGTAGTTCAAGAAATAAAGGAAGTTCTACTCTTCCATAAATTTCTGTTGAAGGTCCTATTTTTGAGTGCCGAGCACCAGCAAGAGCTTGTTGCAGCAGCCCGTAGAAACATCCAACATCAACCAGCACTCACTTCTTCTGCTCCTCCTGCTTCTTGACTCTGTTGCCCAATAGATAAAGGCCTGGGGTTCGTGCATACAGCAGAACTGTATACCCCGTGAGCCACCAAGAATGTTGGCATTTTTGCCACATTTTTTGTTTTTTTGTTGTTGCTGTTCATGCAAAATAACTAAGTTTTGTGTTCAAGAAAAGTAAGTGAAAGATGTCGCGATATCGTGACATGTCGCATTTTCGTGACCTATCGCGTTTTCACGGCGTCCGATGAAGAAAAGAGCTAAGTATAGAAAATGTCACGATATCGTGACATGTCGCATTTTCGTGACCTATCACGTTTTCACGGCTAAAAGTAGCCAAAGGAAGCAAGGGAGTAAAACTATCATGATATCGTGACATGTTGGATTTTCACGCTAGGAGCAACAAAAGGAAGCAGTAATGACAAAGTTGTCATGACATCGCGACATGTCGCATTTTCGTGACTTGTTGCGATGAGAAAGTGAAAAGTGAAAAGTTGTCGCGATATCGCGAAATGTCACGTTTTTGTGGAAGGGATGAAGATAAACACAAGGTAGGAGAAAGATGTCACGATATCATGACATTTTTGGAAATGAAGCCAAGCAAGAGAAACTTGTCGCGATATTGATGACAGGAAGCGACAACGAAGGAGAAGACAGAAAATTGTCATGATTTTGTGACATGTCGGTAGGAAATAGGAAGGAGCAAGAAGCTAGAAACATGTCACGATTTTGTGACATGTCTTGTTTTTGCGGAATGAAAGCTAAAAATTACAAGGCAGAAGGAAAGTGTCACGATTTCGTGACATGTCATATTTTCATGATGAGAAAGCGAGAAAGACAATGCCAAGTACGAACTGTCATGATTTCGCGACATGTCCCATTTTCGCCACTTGCAAGAAGATGAAGGCCAGAAGGAGAGAAATTGTCGCGATTTCGCGACATGGTGAGTTTTCGTGACTTGGAGCAGCGAAGAAGGTAGGCGGGGGGTGGGGAAACAAAGCAAGGCGAAGAAAAATGTCATGATTTCGTGACATGTTGTGGAAACAAAACAAAATGAAGGCAGATGTCGCGATTTCATGACATGTTGCAGTTTCACGAAAGTGAAAGACAAGAAGAGCCAGGCAAGAGAAAATGTCATGATTTCATGACATGTCACATTTTCGTGACTGGTGGTAACAGGAGAGAGCAGTAAGGTGAAAGTGTCACGATTTCGCGACATGTCGCATTTTCGCGACCTGTCACATTTTCACGACAGAAGCAAAAACAAAGGCCCGATAAAGTTCTGTCCGCATTTTCCTTCAAAATTGCATAGGAGAACGTGAGGAGAAGATAAGGATCAAACAAAGTAATGTTTTAAAAGCTCTCCAACTGATTTTGAGATCATGGTCAAAGAGGCTCCAAGATTAAATGTTGTTGTTTACCTATGTGCACAAGATGGAAGAACATGAGGCAGTTTTTGATGCCACCAAAATTAAAGATGCCTCTAGTATTAAAAGCTCCTGTTCATGATCTCCTAACAACTTCAAGCATGCTCCGAGAATAGCCATTTAATGGAGAAATATGGTCCCTTGTTTCTGTTTGATTTTCAGTTTTGATCCATAAAAACAGGGAATGTGATTTCTCCGAGGTAGATTAAGGGGGATTATTTCTCTTTTCAAGTGCATATTTTGTGGATCTCCTCTTCAAAATATATTTTATGTTTTAAATGTTGTGATGCGAAAGGAAGAGGAAAGACCTCTATAAATACCAATGTAAAATCTCAAGCAAAAGGAGGAGGACCTTTTTGCAAAAATTGAAGCAAAAATCCTAGATGCATTTTGCTCTATTCTTAGTGTCTTTTGGAGTTGGTGATCCAAACTATTGTCCATGTGATGCTTTCTATGTGATTCACTTATGTTTAGTCCAGTGTTAAAATATAAGTTGAATTCTACTGTTCTGGATTTGGCTGTATTTTCATTTGAACGTTTGGAGTATAATTGAAGGCGAACTTATGGTCAATGTTTGATCCAATTTCTGTATGTGCTTTCTAAGAATTAGTTGCTGCTTATCTTCAGGATCTAGTTGAGGTTATTTGCTATCTGAGGTTGTTCTCCCTATCAACTATCGGCTTCAGCCATATTTCCATCTCTTTCTATTATTTCCCTTTCTTTCTACATTTTCCATTTCTTTCCCGCACCCTTATCTTGAAACAAGTTTAGATTAGTTTGGGAGCCAGCCCTCTCTAGAGATTGGCCCGGGAGACTTCTCTTTCTCTCGGCATTTCAATGTTGGCCGGGTCTAGGGCGTATTTCATATGACTAGGCAGATTCATAACCAACATGACCCCAAGATTAGCTGCATCCAAGTAAGCCAAACAAGTCACCTCATCGGGTAGTCAATTTTTTTATGACCACCTCGGCCCTATTTCAAAAAAATTATGAGGCACATGCAATCACATTACTAGAATTCAAAAAAAGAACACCTAAACCTAGGTCACACAATGAGAACCTCTATTGCATGTTTTATTATATAAATGGGCATGACATTTGTGGTTGCTATGCATTCAAGAATGTAGTCGAAGAGATGATAGACCAAAATGAGCTCCACATAGATGGTTCACTTGTTTTACCCCATCAAGATATTGGTGTTGCACAAAATTCCAAGTCGTAATAGAGGGAGTCAATTTCTATCACTCTTCCTATTCGGATCAATTATATTATCGTAGAAAAACTGCACACTGGGCGTCTTCAAGGTGTCACACCTTCCCCACCATCTATATCACACATGATGAAACAAATTGGGAATTCCAAAGGTATCGCACCTTCACCGCTTTCATCAAGTAGTGCATACACTGAGGGTACATAAGATATCACACATCCTTCTTTAAATATCACGAAAAATCTAAATAAATAAAAAAAATTAAAACACAAAAAACATTTGCATTTACATTATGCATTTTAATCACATGTACTCATCAATTGCATTACATTAGGTAGTTCCATCATGTTGGTCTTGCAAGCAATCCTACCTTTTTGATTGAATCATTCTAACTCAAGTACCCTTTTTGTCTCTAAAGCACATGAAATCTTGTTAGGTACACCAAATATTAGAAGGGCACATAAATACTGTGCACCCCTTGTTCAGGTCATGTGATCCATTCATTTAGGGTATACAAAAGCGTAAGGGGCACACAAATCTCATGCACCGCATTTTGAGTTTGTGCACATCATTCAAATGGAGCACACAAAAGTGTAAGGGGTAAGCGAAGCTCGTGCACCCCGTGTTGATTCCATGCACTCCGTTCATTTGGATCGCATGAGAGTGTAATGGGTATATGAAGCCTGCGTGCCTCATTTTTGATTCCTTGTGCTCCACTCCTTTAGAGTGAATAAAGGTTTAAGGTGTGCATGAAGCCTGTGTACCCTATTTTTATTGTGCACTCATTTTGAATAGAGTGCATGAAGCTATTAAAGGTGCATGAGATCTATGCACCCTCCCTATGATTCATGTGCCCCTGATTTCTTAAGAATTTAGAGCTCATAAAGGTGTAGAAATGTTATGCACATCCTCTCAAACTAGTGCACCCCAAGTTTTTGATGCACGCATTTACTCAAGGCATGTTGTGTTTGGGCCAATAAGCAAGAGGTACATGGACGATCTAGATTTTTTTGTGCAGTAATCCAACCAAGCATATTGAAAAGGCATCCCTCCAGCACATATGAAGAATTTATTCATGTGCCTAGCCCGTATGGCATAGCAAACTAGACTCTCTCAACCAATAAAATGGTAGTGTGCCACCTACTGGTCATTAATGAAGCTATTTAGAAAATAAATGTGGTGACATCCTCCCATAATATCGACGAAGGCGATTGACTAGGCGCATGCAGAAGCCATAATGAGTATTAGTTTTTGAGTAAATTCAAGCTAGTAATAGACAAGAAATATTTGTGTCATAGGGGAGTGTACGCAGCATACGATTTTCTCATGGCTTCCACAAGCACTGCATCAACCGGGGTGATGGACTTCAAGGCTCGTATCAAGAAAATAACAAGGGCCTGGTTAGTAACAAAGAAGATAGGGAGATCCAAGGATCCAAAGGTGATAGTAAATTAGTCAATTTAAAACAAGGAAATTACAACAGACCAACAAGAGGAGCTAGAAAATATTACTATCTATAGGTTTGACTTGACAGTGGAGGACAACCAGTGCCACTCGACTCTTCTTAGGGGGCTATTTATGAGGGTGTAGAGGGATAAAGAAATGTTGAGCCCTATCTTTAGCAAGTGAACCATGAACCTAGGGAAATTGGTTTTTCCTAGGGTCTATCATTCATTGGATCTCCTTGCATGGTTGGCAGTGGCGTATGATCCCAAAAATAGAACTATCAAGGATCATGCCAACCAGATCGTGTTTAGGTTCACAATAGACGAGATTAAGAGAGTGTTTGGGCTTTCCACTACCACACTACTATTATATTTTTAGGTGTTGACCCTCCAATCCAATTTTATGCTTGATACCTCTTTCTCGAGTAGGCTTCCAAAGAGAAATAGATCCATGCCCCCCAATTTCCCCATTCACAAGTCCCTACTCTGCCCCTCGACTTAGGATTATGTAGATATGATTAATCTAGTGCTGGGGATGAAGGATTTATAAAAATTCACCAAGGAAGTCATGTTATTAATAATCCAGTGTAACAAGAGGTATCGGAAACCCATGTACAGGTGGGAAGAAACAATCAATGATCACATCAACCAAGAGCTAACAACATTGCAGGGGGTTATTCTAGCAAAAAAGGAGTAGCTTACCTCTTTTTCATACTATTAATTTTTAATTCACCTTGTCTTGGGCTAAATGGAATAATATTTGGTCAGTCATATAGGAGGAGTTAACACCATCACGGTTCAAGATTGGTTGCTTTGTATATAGGAGGGTTGATCCAGTTACATTGCCTTCTTTGAGAAATTCCTCCCAATTGTTTATACTCGACTATATGAAGAAGATTCCAATAGGATTTGGGATGGTGTAAGATCATTCTTGCATGAGGCCAAGGCAAAAAAAAATTTCTTAGCAAAGGAGTATACATATATCAGGTTGTATGGGTCAAAGCTACCCTCTAAGGCCCTACAAAAAAACTACCCTATCTCCATAGCTATCCTGGAGATAACCAGGAAAATATTTGAAGAAGTGAAAGTCATGTCCATAAGGAAGAAGGGAGGGGTGCCTTGGTTACCAATACCTTATTTAATGGGCCCCTACATATACATGGGACACTTTAGTTTACTTAGGGTCGTCTAGAATATGGATACATATTTTTTCCTATAGATCACCTGCAGATCTTACAACCCTTTTGGTTTCCATAAACAGAATATCACAGGGAACCTATCCCTCTTATAGGTTATGCACATGGTGGATAATTTTGAAGATAAAATGCAAAAGGTGCTTAGGCAGAGCCTATCACTAGAGTTGGTCTAGCAAATGCAAGACAGGTCTCACAAAAATCTAGAAGTAGTGGGTGATTATACTACCAACCTGAGGATGCACAAGAACGTGTTGATATAAAATGTGGTCCCCTAGTCCCCATTGTGTTGCCTAAATATTTCTGGGACCTCACCCTTCAAGTCATCAATCAAGATTAAGAATTGTTTCAGGTAGCAATGTGCATCTCAGACGTAGCCTCTCAGGAGCAGGTAATATTTTTTGCATCCTCAAGTTCTCCCACTATAACATCAAATGTAAATGAGATAGTAGCTCATCCTTCCCATCAAGAACAAAACTTAGCTATAGCCTCAGGCCAGGCATTGATATATCCATCAAGCCAGACTGACCTGGTAGTTGGCCAATATTCCATGGTCTTTGCCACCCTAGTAATCAATCAAAAAGAGCACCCAATTACCCCCAAGGTGCTCAAAAATATACAAGAGGTAGAGGGATTGTCAAACATACTCCAAGAGTATGAGGTCCTGGTGGAAAGCCTACCACAGTATCCTATCCAGAAGAAGACCAGGATTGAAGCCTCATCTTGAAATATGGAAAATTTCACATTTTCCAAGGTAAGGGAAGTGGTCCAATTTACTACTGAGGAGGAGGATAAGATACAAGATATGGAAGAGCAAAGAGCTCCTAGAAAAGGGGTGATTAGGACCAAGAAAATAGTGGAACCAACTACCTGTGATGTATCTACTACCACGGTGGTCATTCTCTTACCTCGTAGCTTGAAGGAATCTAAAATTGATTTATACAGGGGGTTATTATGGCCAATGTCGGTCCAGTCAACATGATAAAATGCCATGTATCCTATCAAGTGCAGGTGGTGGAAGCTGTAGAAAAGGAAGTGATAGGTTTCAAAACTAGGGTTGCAAAAGTAAAACAACTAGAGCGAAAGGTGGAGCAATTGCAAGTAGAGATAGACCAAATTTAGGCAAAGCCACTTGCCTCTCAAAGCATTATTGTGTAATCTGATGACCACTCCAATATCATTGAAGATTTTAAGTTGGATATGATGGATAAGGTGCAGAAGAAAATTGGTGATTTGACTACAATATTTTATATATTTACACCACCAAATATACTACAAATATTTTTAAAACTCTGTTACAATAGGTAGATCAAAGAATAAATTTGATATATCCTATAGTCTAGAGGTTCAATGAAAACTATGTGGAAGTGATTGAGGGGGTAGCCACTCTAAAGATGGGTCCATATGCTTCTATATGGAGGAATTCACAAAAATATCCATCATGTTCTAAAATAGATCAAAGTGGCTCCAGTGGGACGAGGAGATAACAAACTCTAAATAAGAGTTACATAGTGAGGTCAATGACTGTGGATTCATGTTAGAAGAATTTTTCCAGGCATCCAACATCAAAGATTTAATTTTCAATAAGATATGAGAATTTTTCGATCAAAATACAAAGCTGACGAGGTAGTTTAATTCCTTAGCAAAAATTATAGATCACCTATGTGTGTTTTCTAAGAACATTATGGCATGGTCCAAGGAGCGGGTGAATAAGATTACACAGAATACCAACATGTTGAAATTTATGTTGAAATTCCATGACTAAGCTTGGACCTCTATCGGCCAAATACTGTAGAATATCAAGAAAGAAGAAGGGATGGGTCCAAAGCAAAGGAGGAGCGTCTGATAATGAACAAGGCAGAGTGGGGCCTAACACAACAAGTGATATAGTAGATCAAGGAATAATAGAGCTGCTCACTCAAGGTGGCAAGGATGCTAGTACCCAAGAATAAAAATCATAAGAAGAAGGTGTGGACCACATATTCCTTTTTATCCCTACCACATTTTACCTATACGAGTTAGGGGATTGCACCAGATGGAGGACCCATATGAAAAGGGTTACAACTAGGTCTGATATTATGATATTATAAATAGAAGGAAGCTACAACAATGAATATCATCAAGCCTTAGGTAGAAAAAAATAGAGTCTAGGTATAACTATGTTTTTAGGTCAGTTGTATTTTCCTTTTTGTGCATCTTTCCTCAGTTTCTCATTATCTTTCCTCCGTCATTTCCTAGGGACTACCCAGGAAGCTTGATCATCTGAGATCATTTCCAATGGACACATGAGGAATTGGAAGCTCTCATGCCACTATAATAAGGATAGAGAGACATGGTACTATGTTATGATATTCGAACAAAGGTGTTATTATAATCACTATCATAGAGACCCGAACACCTTGTTGGGCTCTCTTTGTGTGTAATATTTTCATATATAGTTCCAATTCCATTCCTGGAATTCTGACCTAATGGCTTATGTGTTACTCATTTGTATATTACAGTCTCTGAATGTGTAAATAATGTCTTCCCTCTCTAATTTAATCGTTCTTGTTTATTACATAATTTGAATGAATCTGAATGAACTAGTTTTTCCTTTCTTTTTTCTTTCTTAGTTCATGAAATATAACAATTTGCTACGACTGCCCAACGGATAAGACATCGGTCTAGTTTCAAAGGCTAAAATGCTATGTGGTTTGGTCAAAAAAGATAAAAATATAATAACACTTAATTTGGTAGAGCATGGGTTTTAATATTAGAATATCAAATGTTCTTGCCCATCATTTGGGGTTTCCTTACCCGACCTGGTCTATCTAGAGTCCTAGTGATAATATTTTCCTAGGTCAAAGAGGTAGATCCACCAGAGTCTACAAACTGGTTATGATCCTAAGGATTTTTGCAACATGACACATTTTAGAAGGGCAAGCAAAAATTCCTCATAACATTTTCTAGTTTCGTTTCCAGGGTACGAACTTATTTTTTATTTTCTCAATTATTCCCTATGAGATCTAGAGTTATAGTGTCGAGAAATCTTGGCCAGAGATATTTGTGCTTCTTACTTTGCACTCTATGCTGGTGACTCTAAATAACCCACAATTAAGAAGGAGTTGATCTGGCGAACACAAGAATAAGTGAAAAATAACTCTACCCTAAGCATCCAGATCCATGGGTACTTTTCCAACTACATAAAAATAGAAAGGAATCTTTACTTTCTATCCCTCTAGATAATAACAACTATAGCAATAATAGTTCTTTTTCTATAAGTTCCTATCTATCAAGTACTTTTCCCTTTGTTGTACCATTTGTACTAGGGATACCAGTTCTATAGATGGCCAACCCTCCTTTGAAAAATGGGTGGATGAGGAGGGAAAAAAGTAGAGAGGGGAGGGTCCCGATCCCTTCCCTGCTCCCCCTCCCCTGGTTCTTGCCTAGTCCCTGGCTCATCCCAGGTCATCCCTCCTTGGGATTGTTTGTTGCAAATGATCTCCTTGAGGGATATCCTTATCCTCTTTCTGCACCTCTCCCAGTCGGTCAAGGTTCCCTTGTTTAAGTTTTTGGCCTAGTGCATCCCAAGGTTCCTTGCTATTTTCGAGATCCCTTCCCTTTTTTTTCCCTCAGGCTTCTCCCTGGGGTTTTCTGCAGGTTTTTGGCATGGATCTGGTTCCTTGTGATTCTCTAGGTGGTGGGGGTGATTGGTTGGGTTTTTGACAGCTTCCTGGGGTTTCCTTTGAGGTCCTTACTGCTTTGGGGGTGGTTTGGGGTGGCCTCTTTCCTCATTTTGCTAGTGAATCCTCTCTGGGATCTTGTGGCTACTGTTGGTCACGTCCCTATGGGGAGGGACCTCTTTAATTTCTCGCTTGGAGGCTTCTTCATGTTGGTTCTGATCCTTGGTGGACACCCTCGGCATTTTTTTGGCCTTGGGGGGGATTTTTCTCTACCTGGGCTATTCCCAGCCTCAGTCCCAGTTCCCTAAAGTTTCTCCTATGCAAGGATGGGATTCTTGGCCCCTGTTGTTGGGGTTCTCTGGGTTATGCTACATTTTTCAAATCATGAGGGGATATGATCTATGTATGTAGACCCTGGATCCCCTAGGCTAGGCTCCCAGGGATCCCATCTTTGTGGTTGTTACCTCTTCCCGCCTGGGATCCCCAGTCCCTATATCCCTAGTCCCTTAACCTGTTGTCTTTTCCTGCCGGTTGTCCTAGGGGCAAGATTATCTTGGTTTTGATTTCTGGCTGCTTCCCGATGGGCGGGATCTCCTCTTTTTTAGTTTTTAGTTGCTTCCTACTGGGCGGGATTCCCCATTTTTTTTGGGCAAGATGGTTTCCCGCTGGGCGGGATTCTCCAGAACTGCTAGGTTTCCCGCTAGGGGGGTTTTTCTCATTTCCTACTGGTTTTTTTGAGAGGCGGGATTCACTTGGTAGAGGTTTTTGCTGCTTCCCACTGGGCAGGATCTACACTGAAATGGATTTAAGCTACTTTCCGTTGGGCAGGATTCACTCTTTGGTGGTTTTTCGACTGCTTTTTGCTAGGCGAGATTTATATTATAATGGTTTTTTGCTGCTTCCTGCTAGGTGGGATTTACACAATGGTGGTTTTTAGCTGCTCCCCGCTGGGTGGGATCTTCAAACTTACCTTCCTTCAAAATTGGTGGTTTTGCACTGGACGAGATTGTTTAAATTTACCTGTTCCCGCTGGTCAGGATTTTTGTTTGTTTTTCTTTTTTAGGGTATTGGTGCCTTGGGCCTGTTAACAATATTGTCACATTCCACCAAGGGGCAGAAAAATTAAAATTTTGTATGATATTTGTTTTGTTGAAAGTTTTATTTTGTTTATAAGTTATAGCAATTTTGGTTTTCCCTATCGCCCCTGGTGGACAAAATGAAAAGAAAAGAGCTTCGGGCCCGAAGCGCTTCAAATCATCACTTCGGGCGAGAACTTTGCCGAGAAAGCGAACAAAACGCTTCGCACCCAAAGTATTCCCAGTGACTACTTCGGGCAAATAATTTTACGAAGCGGCATCCAAGCAACTTTGCCGAAGAAGAAAAGGTGGCCTGAATCAGCTAAGGCAAAGAAATTACTTCGGGCCCGAAGTATTTCTAAAAACCACTTCGGCCAGTTTTCACTCGAAGCAGTAGAGGTCGAGAAAGTGCTTCGGCCAAAACTCCCCCGAACCACCGTTTCAAAAGAAGATCGGCCCGAAGTATTTTTTTTTACCCATCAGCGAAGCAGTTTCACCAGCGAAGCAGCGAAGGATAGAGGGAGATCGGCTTCGGCACTGCACGCCCCGAAGTAGTTTTGCGAAGGGGAAATCAGCAAGGCACTTCCCAAGAATGCTTCCCAAGTTGGATGTTTTCCCGAGGCAGTCAGAGAGCCTCATAAATGCATATTTTCTTGCCCGATAAGCCCGTTGCTCATTTTTGGCAATTGGATGCGAAGTATCAGCCCGAGAAGAAGGGCCCGACAAGCATGGCCGCCACTCAAGCATCGCACCTACAATCCAAGGACACCCAAGTGGCTCATTTAATACATATTTCCTCGGATGACTTGGTCACCCTTACTAGTTTTGGTAGCCGATTTGAGGGATCATCCACAGCATCAATGAGGAGCCGATTTCTCAGAGCTTGAGGGTGTACTCCGTCGTTTTTGTAATAATGATTTAGAGGGTCGGGTCCTCTATAAAAACCTAGGCTTTGCAATGTAAAAGGGGGGGAACTTTCTGCTAGAAAGCTGTTGTAACTTGATGTCCTACGTCTAATACTAAATATTTTTGTACTCCATTTCTCTCTTTTATGCTGCCTTCTGTGCTTAATTCTTTTTCTGTCTCGCACTCGTATACTGAGACTCTGAATCCTGAATTCGGTGTGCGATTGGGGACTATACCCTAAAATTTGCCCTGAAGGATACATAAGAGAGGAAAAACATCGTATAAGCTTTCTTTTATGCTGCCTGGTGGGTCGTGGTTTCTGTTATTCCCTTGTCTTAATCGGTGTTACTCTAAACCCTGAATTCCAGCGAGAGAGGAAGGAGAACCCTGTGAACTCGTCCAGAGGATAAATAGGAAAGCGAGTATCACGTTTCTTTCATCTATTCTTGGTGTTCTTTGCTTCTATTTGAGTTATTAGTGAGTGATCATGTTTCCTATTCTTCCCCACCTTGAATCATCAATCTCTAACCCTTATCATTTTTATTTCTTTCTCTAACCCGAACTCCTTTTATCTCTTTCCTGCACTCTTATCACAAACACCAAAAGTAGATTAGTATAGGAGCCGACCTTTCTCCGAAGATCGACACGAGGGGCATCTCTTCCCCTCGGCCTTTCAATGTTGGTTGCAGGTCTAGGGCGTGCAAACCCACCGAAAGTCCTTTCCTGTGTGAATTTGATGCCAACAGTTTCTGGCACGCCCGGTGGGACCCAAGGTCCCATATTTGAGAAAATTTCTAGCCCATATTCACCGGAGCCAGTAGTTCTAACAAGTTCCCGGTGAGATCCAGTCTGTCTCACCCCCTGATTAGTAGTGAGAATCGATGCTCTCATTACTAAGAGACTCTTAGCATCTGGCGACTCTGTTTTACCCGATAATCTTTAAGTCGTAAAGACCAATACTAAAATCTTGTGCCTTCATGCAAACAAGATGGAGAGTTAGGAATCGAGGAGAGGAAACCGAGTTCTTTGAGCTTGATATTGACACCTTTGGGGAATGCTCTAGGTTAGTTACCCCCGAATATCTCTTACACGGGACATCCTCGCAAGAGGCTGCTATTGACGAGCAAGGCCTAACTTCCGATAGCACAGCAGCTAGTTTTCCTCTGAATCCTCCCAACTCACCGAAGCATCCTAGTGCCTCAGTTCCCATTGCCCTTCCGACAAGCAACCCAAGAAGGACTTCGGGGACTTCTGTTCCACAGAACCCAAGCACAAATATGGCCCAGCAACAGCAACAACAACAACAACAACAGCAGCAACCGCCACCCAGATTATTTCCAGCATGGAATTCTTCGTCATCGCTGAATCTCGCTGGCCAAGGGCAAGTTCCACCTGCTGCAATAAAAAAGCTTTCGACGTTCGACAAAACCGGAAAGACTGCTCTAGAGCATATCCAAGACATCATTTCCCTGGCGATGATCCACGATATCACAGAAGAGCGATTGATGGTGAAGTTCTTAGTTCTCTCCCTTAGAGGAAAACTCCTCTATTAGTACAGATCTCTGCCATTCGACACTAGTACAGGATGGGACCAGTTAGCTGGGTAGTTGATGCAAGGCTTCAACGATTTTGCCGATCCAATTTCTCTTCTACAGCAATTCACTTCAATCCAAAGACATCCACAAGAAGAGATTGCAGACTTCAATGTTAGGTTTGCTCGAACCTGGAAAAGAGTCCCATTTGGACTTTTCCCAATTGACGAAGCCGCGGCGTACTACTTCCTTTGGGCATTCAACCCTGATATTGGTCTTATGATAAGGTACTCAAATGTCAATACTTTTCCAGAGTTGTATGGGTTAGCCAAGAAAGTAGAAATAGACCTCATAAACGTGGGTAAACTCCCTCAAAGAATGCCAATGCCCTTACTCCCCGAGTTCCTTCAAGCCCAGTACGCGAGCGTAGTAGCTCCATAGATTTTTGCAATCCCTACATACCCGATCTCATCCTGGAACCTGAATCTCGTTGTGTCGCAGATCACCACTCCACAGATACATTTCCCCACACTTTCAACTATGCCACCCACTATCACTCCAACATTTCCAATGTTGCCAGCACCCCTCCAACATCTTGCCCTGCCTCTGATACCAACTATGGCTTCTTTACCATCAGTTCCCAAGGTCGATGATATGTAAGCCAAGATACTGCAAGAAATGCAATCATTAAATGCCACAGTGCAGACCTTGTCCAACGACATGACCATTTTCAAGAAGAAGCAAGCACAACAAGAGTTTCTACCAAGAAGGTCTTATCCCACGCCTGCACTTACCAAAGATCAAGCGGTCCATCAAGGAAAAGCTTCTGCAAGAAATGCTGCGATAGATGAAGTCCCAAGCACTTTCGATCATGTATACTGGTGATCTACATGTAATGATCCACATGAGGAGAATACATGCATGTTGCATCAACACTACATGCATACACTAGCTAGCAGTGGTCAGGGCGGTCAAGTCAATGTCATCAGACAATTGGATCAGAACTTGTCCATCGGTGAGGAAGAGCCAGTCGCAGTCCTTACCAGGGGAGGTAAAAATATGATAGACGTGGATGCTACTCAGATGGCTCCCTTGAAGGTACACACTCAATTTTAGAAGGAACAACCATCCTCTTCGACCCCGAGTGAAGTTCCTCCACCAGCTATAGTAAAAGAAAAGTCCCAAAAGGCCACTGCTGAACCACCTCAGGTGGAGACCAAAGAACAAGCTAAGGAGAAGCTCAAGTTTCCCTCGCTCACCAAGCGACAAAGGGTCAAAGTGACAGAGCAATATCGCACCAAGTACGAATTGAGAAAGGAACCTGAGGTGCATAGCTCCCCAGCCTACAACATTGTAGAAGAATTGAAGAGAATTCCAGCCAAAATCAGTTTGTATGATGCTCTGCAACTTCCTGGACAAGTGGACCTGCTGCAAGAATCATTGAAGAGGATCAATACAAAGAAGGCAGAGCCGCTCGCCCTGGTGCAGACCTTGTCCATGTATATTACGGGGAAAAATAGACCACCACCATTCTACTTATCCTTACAAATGGAAGGATATATCGTGCATAACTGCATGATAGATTCTAGAGCTGCGACGACAGTAATGCCGAAGGCGGTATGCAAGGAAATAGGCATGGAATACACACGAAGTAGTCATGGAGTCCTCCAGCTGGATGGTACCCCAGTAAAGACTATAGGTGTCATCAAAGACATTCCTATTCGGCTACATAAGACACCTCAAATCGTAGTCATACAAGAGGTGGTAGTCGTGGATCTGGAGCCCTACTTCAGCATGTGCCTGTCAAGGGAATTCATGGCAAAGTCGGGCGGATATCCGTCCATGGACTACACTCACCTGGAGATCCCCTTCAAAGGGAAGAAGGTGAAGATCTATAATGAAAAGCCTTCTACGTTCCTGGTTCAGAAGATGTTCGAGGAAGAGAGCAGTGGCCCTGTGCATACGATCATGGAGGAACTAGAGCAAGTGGATCTGGTCCAAGAATCCCTCGTACAGTTATGTTGTGAAGATGAATTTTCATTGGCAGATTTCAATGCCATGATAGAGACTGAGGTAGGGTGCTACACCATTGCCAAGTCCGAGAAACCAGCCAAAATGGAGGGAAAGGTTTCTGCTCAAGAAGGACTATGGAAATTGTTCTTCGACGATGCCCGATGCAAGAACGGCGTTGGGGCAAGAATCCTTATGATTTTGTCATTCGGTGAGCAAAAGGAGTATTGCTATCGATTGACATGGAGCTGCACCAACAATGCAACAGAGTATGAAGCCTTGTGCTTGGGACTCAAGAAAGCTAAAAAGTTAGGCATAAGGCATCTTCAAATCTTCAAAGATTCTGAACTAGTTTGCAACCAGGTCACCAACAGATGCTCTTCAAAGAAGCACTATCTTAAATCATATCGCAATAGGGTATGGGACTTGTTCGACCAGTTTGAATCCCTTAATTTATAGTCTATTCCATGAGAAAAGAATCGACATGCAGATGTCTTAGCATCCATCGTAGCCTGATATTCTCCAGTGGATGATATGGTGCATAAATCGAAGGCTGTAAGGATGATCTATAGACCCTCTGTCCCGGACTGAGATTTACATTGGCAAGTTTTTGACAACGACAAGCAGATTGTCAATTTCATGATCCAAGAAGCCGCTACGGTCGAAGACCGAAGCCCTGATGAGGAGGAATATGAAGGATTGATCTAGTTGAAGAACAACCACGTTCCCAAGGGATTGATCACACTTGAGAGCCTTTTCGATCAAAATGATTGATCGCTCTCCCATAGGATCCAGATCAGCGTGCAGCAATATCAAGATTTAGAACTGGAACCTGGGAAAGTAATAAAGGTCAGGACCAATTGTAATTCAAAAGAAATAGAGCGAATCCGATGTTTGTATAAGAAGTACCCAGATATCGTGGCTTGGTCTTATCACGACCTCAAGGGATATGATCGGTAGATAATTCAACATACAATTGAATTACAATAAGGGGCCAAACCTTTTCAATAGAAACAAAGGCCGGTTAATCCAAAGATCGAGGTCCTGATGAAGGTCGAACTGCTAAAAATTCTCAAAGCAAAGATCATTTATCCCATCAAGCATTCTTCCTGGGTAGCGAACTTGGTCCCTGTCAGGAAAAAGAACGGAGACATCCAGTTATGTGTGGACTTCCGCAACCTGAATCATGCTTCCCTCAAAGACCACTATCCTCTCCCGCAGATTGATTAGATCTTACATTCGATGGCTGGAGCTCAACGATTCTCCCTACTTGATGGTTTCTCCGGATATAATCAAATCTGTATCAGGGACGAAGACCAGCATAAGATCGCGTTCACAACCAAGTGGGGCACATTCGCCTACCAGCGAATGCCTTTTGGCCTCTCGAACGCGGGAGCTACTTTCCAGAGGGTGATGGACCTAGCTTTTGGTGAGCTTCTGAACAAGGTTATTGTTATCTATTTGGATGACATGACCGTCTTCTCTCGAAGGAGAGAGAACCACCCAGAACATCTTCCACAAATTTTCAAAAAATGTCGAGAATTTGGCATCTCAATAAATCCAAAAAAGTCTATCTTCACAGTCAGCAAAGGAAAGCTGCTGGGACACGCAATTTTGAAAAAGGGTCTCACCGTGGATCCCGACAGAGCTAAAGCTCTAATGAAGCTCCCAATACCAGCAGATAAAAAGGGCCTTCAATCTTTCTTCGGACAGATTAACTTCATAAGGAAGTTTATCCCAGACTTTTCCCAGGTCATTAAGCCGATGTCTGAGCTTTTAAAGAAGGGCACAGAATTCGTCTGGACAAAATAGAGGAGAAAAGCATTCAAAGAAATCAAGGCCCGAATTGTGGAGGCACCAGTCTTGATCAACCCCAACTACAGTCGAGATTTTATCTTGTATGCAATAAGAGAACCTGAAAGCTACGCCACGGTCTTAACACAAAAGGGGGAAGATGGAGAGGAACATCCCATTGCGTTCCTCAGCCAGATAATCAATCCCCATGAGGAAAAGTACAATTTCATCGAGCGTCAAGTGCATGCAGTAATGAATTCTCTCAGGAAATTCAAACAGTTCATTTCTCAAAGTCGAACCACGGTCTTCGTCATTCACCCCGATGTGCGTAGTTTCATCATTCAAGGGGAACTGGGAAGTAAGAGAGCTGGTTGGATAAGCAAAATCCAAGAGTTTGATATTGAGATCAAACCTACCAAACTAGTTTGCGGTCGCGCATTATGTCAAGAGCTGGCAAAGAGCGCAACGATCGAAATAACAGACTGTCAGTCGGATGACTTGCCAACAGGAGAATGCCTCGCTAATCAAGAAGAGGCCGAGAAAGATTGGGTCAATGAAATAGTGGAATATTTCAACACCGATAGATGCCCCTCACATCTGAATGCTTCACAACGAAGACATTTCAGGATGCGGTCCGCCCGATACACTATGCGCCCAGAAGGCTTGTTTTTTAAGAACATCGACGGCGTCCTCCTCAGATGCATAAAAGATGATGATAAGAGGAGAATCCTGGGCAAATTTCGTTCAGGACTATCTGGAGGACACTTTGCTAGAAGAGCAACAGCACTGAAGATAATCAAGGTGGGTTACTATTGGCCCACACTCTTTGCCTATGCCTTCTCTGTTTGCCGCAAATGCGAGCAATGCCAAAAATTAGCTGGTCGAAGCAAAAATTCTCCGATGCCCCTCCGACCGATACAGGTGGAAACACCCTTTCAACAATGGGGACTAGATTTTGTAGGGTCCATATCGCCAAACTCCTCCATTGGACACAAATTCATTCTGACTACGACTGATTACTTCACTAGGTGGGCTGAGGCAGTCCCCACTAAACATGTCGATCAAGATACTGTGGTCACCTTCCTAGAAGAATTGATTACCCGCTTCGGCATCCCCGAAGCAATTATTACAGATAACGGTCTTGGTTTAACAAGCGCAAAGATCAATGAGTTCCTATATAAGTATGGGATTTATCACAAGGTTTCTTCCAACTATTACCCCCAGGGTAATGGATTGGCAGAATCCACCAACAAAACCCTGTTGAGGATACTGAGAAAGCTGATTGATCAAAACAAAAGAACTTAGCACCTCCTTCTAGATCAGGCTTTGTGGGCTGATCGGGTTTATGTCAAAATGTCAATCAAAACTTTGCCTTATGCTCTGGTATATGACAAGGAGGCCATCCTGCCCACTCACATCGATATCCTTGCATTATAGTTGCTGGAAGCGGATGAAGCTAACTCGATGGAGGAACACCTGGTCCAGCTACTACAACTAGAAGAGGAACGTGAAAAGGCCTACCAGAACTTCGCATGGCATGCTGAGGTCACCTGAGAATGGTTCAAAAGGAAATCATCCGATCGCATATTCAAAGCAGGATACCTGGTATGGAGGTGGGATGCATGGAAGGCCAAGCCTGGGAATCATGACAAAATGGATGCGTTCTAGGACGGACCGTTTGAAATAGTAAAAGTGAATTCGGCTAATTCCTTCATCCTCAAAGATGTGAATGGCCAAGTTTTACCAATCTCCGTCAATGGTCTCCACCTGAAGACCTTCAATCATTGAGGTATGTGTACTTAATAAAAAAAAAAACAAAAAAAAAAGACTTGTACATATTTTTGTATATAGGGTTTCAATTCTTTGTCTATACTCTGTTCAAAATATCACGGAGAGCAAGCACCACTTCAACCGCAAAAGCTAGATTCCTAGCTTCGGCTTCACAAAGCACGATCGAAATCACCTTCGAGGGGTTTCAATCCGAAGTAGCCGATGAAGGGAAGTTCGCCGTGAAGCAGTTCATCCTCGGAGAACCAAACCACATGCAAATCAAGGACGTGGAAAGTGCTTTGCTAAATAAATGTGTCGAAGGCATCATCCGAAGTAATTCTTGGCGAGGCCCTCCTTGATGAAATAGGTTTCGATCAGCGAACCAAAGTAACAGCGTGGCAAAGGGGAAATTCGGGATGAAAATGAAGAAAATCAGCCCAAAGAACTTCGCGGTGAAGTATTTTCTTCGCCAACTCCATGTCGTCGAACCTCAATTTCGAGGTGGGCACATTTAAGATATGCCTCAGGAAACGTGCTGACAACAGCCTCAAGAGGGGGCCGAAGTAGATGAACTCAATACAAAAGAAATGACACTCATCCCAAGGTAGTTCATTAACCGAAAAGTCGCGCAAGGGTACCAGGTGGCAGCGATTTGCGTTCTCGATACAAAATCAAATCCCCGAATTGCATGGCCCCATGTACGACGTCGCCATATGGCCAATTAGATGCCACAGCGATACTTTCAGGCCAGTCCCACAAAGTAATTACAGTGGTTGCCATAAATGCCAAAATTTGTCCTCCGAAGCTATAAAATGCAGATTCCCGTTAAAGAACAAACCATTTGCAAGTGTGAGAGTCGAGTCTGCATTTTGTCACCTCGGAGAACTTCTGCATCAAAGGATCCGTTGTTCATCGTGATTATCCCATCCCTTGTTTTGAGGTATTGAAATTTTCTGCCTCACAAGTTATTTTGTTGTGATCATTCGCAATGGGAAAGAAGAACCCCACTCAGAAAGGAAAAGTGCCAGAGACGACGGTTCCAGAGAAGGCGAGAGCCACAAAAGAAAAGAAACAGAGACCTAGAAGGGTCAATCCTCCCCATGCCCAGGAAAACAAGTAATGGAAGGAAGGGAAGAGTTCGATGACGAGCCCAGTATAGAACCACCTGTCGATAAGTGGGCGAAAATCAGAGACCCAGAGCTCTCAAGAATCGTGGCTGAACTTCGGCATCGACTTCATGCGAAGCAGGCTCTCGGTCAAGAACAAGAGGGCCGCAGTGTATTATTCCCACATATACTGGTATTTAGTCCCTCCTACCCATCACTGCCCTGAGATCATATACGCCATCACTCAGAACTACCAACCACAAACCAGACAGGTGTTAGATGCCTCGGGTCAAAAGTTGTTTTCCATTTTGAAGGAGGATGTGCAGGCAGCGTTCGCACCACAGCAAAGGCCACCAAAAGGCTATACCATTCGCAATGTCAGCCTGAGCGAACAAACGGATAAGTTCACCTCTAATCCCTTCATTCTGAGCTTTTTGCGTGAAAATCTCAAGAGCGGACTTCCTTCCGGTAAGCGACCCCAGATGCCCCTGCCCTTGGAGGCCTTCAAGAACACAGATATATTCTCCATCATCACATGGGTGGGAGGCTTGTCAAGCGATACTTCGGTATACCCATGGCAGGTGTCGCTAGCCAAATGCATTTCTAGAGGAGAGTTCTACGCTCCCGACGCTTCGCAGCCAAACACCAACCCAGTTTTCTTCGATTGGGCAGAATGGGTGGCTTGAAATCTGCATGTGCGGTTGTCATCCATGAAGGATGCTGGCAAGGAGCCGCACTTCCAGCCTTGTTTCTTCCTGGTTTGGTTCTTCTTCTTTCATGTACATAAAGCCCTTCACCATTGTGATGTTTCACCAATCGGTGAATATGGGATCCCTTTGCCTGTTTATCAGTGGACCCGTCTCTTGCTGAGGTCGGAGTCCTATTACCCTTTCAATCAGCATTTTTTGGGACCTGTGATGCACATTCTGACAGAGTCTAGCCCCCGGGTGCCTCTCTGCCTTAGAGATAAAGTGGTATTGGAGAGAAGAGGGGATGTGTTTCAATTGACACAAGGGCTTGTGATCCACCTTTTCGGCTTCACAAGGAAGCCCTTCTTGCTGCCCTTTTTCCCTTTGGAGTACCAATTTGCCCTGGAAGTTGCTTGACAAAGTGACGCGACCGATGAAACCTACGGCCATGGATGGAAGTGGGCACACACCTGTGACTTCCCCTTCAAGATGGGAGTGATCGAAGTCTTTGCCCTGAAGTAGAACATATACCTAGAGGAGAAGCTCGCCGATTTTTTTTTGCTTCAAATACCACAGAAGTGGCTCTACGACCCGTTGGGGGTGATGAGAGATCATTTGAAAAGCAAAGACTTCCATGTTTGTCCTCGCCTCGAAATTCTGGAGCAGAGGAATAACCCCAATGGTATGGACCTAGAGTGGCACTTAGAGGAGATGAGGACGTTGCCTTTTTGGCATGACTTCTATCCTATGAAGGTCGAATTTAACCCAGACCAGTACCCATTCCCAACTCCTGACTCCACTTTCTGGAGAAAAGTAAGGGACAATTTAAAAGAGGAGTTGAAATACTGGGACGAGGAGCAGTTAAGAGAATGGTGGATTATGAGAGTCCATCACCAAAAAATGAATTCTTACGGGCTTCTAACAATGGACAGGGAATTCATGATTGTATATCAAACCAATATTAGGTCTTGGGAACCCTTGTCCTTCGTTGACTTTGTTCCACCGGCCACCCCAAGTTCGGGTGAAAGCCCCGGAAGGACTGATAATGTCCCCAAGGAAAAAGCAGCCAAGGCCACGTCGAAAGCTTTACTACAGAGTCCATCCGAGGATTTCGAGACAGCAATAGAGGAATCAGAGCAACCCCTCCAGAGGAAGAAAATAAAGGAGCGGGAACCTACACAGGCACCCCCGAACTTCCCAAAGCGATCACGTACAAGCATTTCGAGCGCCCATGCCGAAAGATCGGTATCGGGCTCGGCTGAAGCAAACGACGAAGGAACTCCACCAAGTGTCGAAACGATCCCAAACATAGATGTCATCAACATGGAGGAACTCGTGGAAGTCATGGAAGCCGAGAGTATCGAGGCCTAGGAGGAACAAGGGCCAATCACCCAGGAGATCACCATGGCCGCTCTACCAGGAGGGCACGCAGGTACGTTCTCTTCACCTTATGCTCTGGTTGCTCATAAGTCTACCCCGACCCTGGCCAAAAGCTCTCACCTGTCCACCCTGCCTCCACAAGGTCAGTCACCTCCTTACGTCGTGTCCTTAACTACTTCCCCCGAGTCTTCTGGCCAAGACAAACCTGTCGAAGTTACTTCGCCCAGCCATGCTGCCAATCCTCCGATCATCAACCAGGGCGAAGCTAGTAGTCCAATGTTGAACCTCGAGGCTCATTCCTCCATTGTACACAACGTGCTCCCACTCGTCGAAGCCCCCGTCACCCCTGTTGTCGAACCTTCAGGTGAGGCTATCCCCTTCAACTCCTTATATTTGTTCAACCCCTCGACTGTAGACCCAACCGCATTCGACTCCGAGCTGTCCTCAATACAGGAATCCCCTTGGCCAAAAAACTCCTCCAAGCCCGATAGAACACAGAGAGAATGTTGAAAGAGGAAATAAAGAAGAAAGGGTGCTCGCTCACTCAAGTTGAGAGATGCACCGTCTTCGATTTCGAGACGGGAAAGTTGCACAAAGTAAAGAAGATACCCAAAGTCCAAAAGCCCCTATTTGAAATGACTCCAACGGACTATGAATATCAAGATAAAGAAAAGGACTTGGAACATCTGAACGTGGATAAGGAGTCCGCCTCTATACACATTGGAATTGAGACCTTCAAAGCGCATGCCAACATCGCCAACAAGCGCAGGTTTGAATTCGAGAGCGCTAACATCAAGCTGGAGGAGGAGCTAGCAAGGGCTCACTCCAAATTGGCAGAGGCCGAAGAGCAGTGCAAGCTGATGCAGAAAGAAGCACATGCCCTAAAGCTACGGATAACACAGTTGGAGTGCACAACTGAGAATCAAGCACAAAGGCAGGCCAAAAATTATTTGAGGGCCAAGGAGCTTGAAAGTAAGATCTTGTAAGCTCAGATACAGCTGCACAAGAAGGAAAGCCTGGAGCTATTTTACAGAAGCAAAATCAAGGAGATTTGCTCACATCTGCTCAAGATTTTTAGGTCTCAGGCTGTTAGTGCCCTTTCAGTTTTAGTTTACACCATAGAAGCCCAGATTGCCACCGTCGAAGGAGGGCCAATCATCGAAGAGGTCATTCAGAATGTCAGAGCCTGACTCAAGCTAGCCCTCAAGGTCCAAGATGCAAGGTATCAAGATTTGAAGCTCACAGCAATGAGTCAGATAGTGAGGGATTGGTCAACCACCCAGGCCATAGTTCGTGCCTTTTTCTCCATAGCCAAGAAAGCTCAAAAGGCAAAAATCCTACTAGACGTGTTTGAAAGCAAGAGGCACGCGTCAATGGGCTACTTTGAGGACCTCTTCTCCTTAGGCTTCCCGAGCTTCACGGATAATGATGGGAAGCCCTTAGCCAAGGAAGAAATCATGCCGAAGTGGCAGCAATTTGAAGGCGACGTATCGGAGATAGACAAGTGGGCCGAACCAATAATAGAAAAGTAGGTTGTCGATTACATATTGAAATACTATAGAATCGCCGCCTCCCTAAATGATCTGTACACCAGGTCCCAGCATGCAAAAATCGGTCAGATCGATAAGTTCCGCGCATTGGTCAAATCCCTGGAGGATCAGGAGCTGTTCACGAAAAGTGTCTGGTCTCAGATTCGTCGAACCTTAAGAGACATCCGTGCCCGCCTAGCCCCATTGCCAACGGCCGAAGACGTAGCAAAAGCAATGGCGATAGGAGGAGAAGAAGCAGTAGCGAAAGAAGAGGAGAGAGAAGAGGAAGAGGAAGGACAAGCTGTGGAAGCACACCTAGAAAAGGAGCAAAGAGAGGAGTCTGGAGGTAACTTTGGCCCAATGGATAAAAACTGAGGGTTCTACCACCGAGACGAGCTCGTTGCCCCGCGAGCCGCCAAGAATGTTGACAATATTGTCACATTCCACCAAGGGGCAGAAAAATTAAAACTTTGTATGATATTTGTTTTGTTGAAAGTTTTCTTTTGTTTATAAGTTATAGCAATTTTGGTTTTCCCTATCGCCCCCTGGTGGACAAAATGAAAAGAAAAGAGCTTCGGGCCCGAAGTGCTTCAAATCATCACTTTAGGTGAGAACTTTGCTGAGAAAGTGAACAAAACGCTTCACACCCGAAGTATTCCCAATGAGTACTTCAGGCGAAGAATTTTGCGAAGTGACATCCAAGCAACTTCGCCGAAGAAGAAAAGGTGGCCCGAATCAGCTAAGGCAAAGAAATTACTTCGGGCCCGAAGTATTTCTAAAAACCACTTCGGCCAGTTTTCACCCGAAGCAGCAGAGGTCGAGAAAGTGCTTCGGCAAAAACTCCCTCGAACCGCCGTTTCAAAAGAATATCGACCCGAAGCGTTTTTTCTGACCCATTAGCGAAGCAGTTTCACCAGCAAAGCAACGAAGGATAGAGGGAAATCGACTTCAACACTCCACGCCCCAAAGTAGTTTTGCGAAGGGGAAATCAGCGAGGCGCTTCCCAGGAATGCTTCCCAAGTTGGGCATTTTCCTGAGGTAGTCAGAGAGCCTCATAAATGCATATTTTCTTGCCCGATTAGCCTGCTGCTCATTTTTGGCAATTGGATGCGAAGTATCAACCCGAGAAGAAGATCCTGGAAAGCATGGCCGCCACTCAAGCACCGCACCTATAATCCAAGGACACCCAGGTGGCTCATTTAATGCATCTTTCCTCGGTTGACTCGGTCACCCTTACCAGTTTTGGTATCCGATTTGAGGGATCATCCGCAGCATCAACGAGGAGCCGATTTCTCAGAGCTTGAGGGTGTACTTTGTCGTTTTTGTAATAATGATTCAGAGGGTCGGGTCCTCTATAAAAACCCAGGCTTTACAATGTAAAAGGGGGGGAAATTTTTGCTAGAAAGCTGCTGTAACTTGATGTCCTACGTCTAATACTAAAGATTTTTGTACTCCATTTCTCTCTTTTAATGTCGCCTTCGTGCTTAATTCTTTTGTCCTGTCTCGCACTCGTATACTGAGACTCTGAATCCTGAATTCGATGTGAGATTGGGGACTGTACCCTAAAATTTGCCCCGAAGGATACATAGGAGAGGAAAAATGTTGTATAAGCTTTCTTTTATGCTGCCTGGTGGGTCGTGGTTTCTGTTATTCCCTTGTCTTAATCGCTGTTACTCTAAACCCTGAATTCCAGCGAGAGAGGAAGGAGAACCCTATGAACTCGTCTAGAGGATACATAGGAAAGCGAGTATCATGTTTCTTTCGTCTATTCTTGGTGTTCTTTGCTACTATTTGAGTTATTAGTGAGTGATCATGCTTCCTATTCTTCCCCACCTTGAATCATCAATCTCTAACCCTTATCCTTTTTATTTCTTTCTCTAACCCGAACTCCTTTTATCTCTTTCCTGCACTCTTATCTCAAACCCCAAAAGTAGATTAGTATAGGAGCCGACCTTTCTCTGGAGATCGGCATGAGGGGCATCTCTTCCCCTCGGCATTTCAATGTTGGTCGCAGTTCTAGGGCACGCAAACCCATCCAAATTCCTTTCCTGTGCGGATTTGATGACCAACAGGGCCTAGAATTTTGTTGTAATGGATTATTCTCGGCATGTTATTTCCAACTCTTATGTAATTAGGTTTTGGGATCCTAGTTAAAACCCACTGTAAATACAATAGCTACTTATCAAAAAAAAATGGGTGGATCAATAGGTATAGGCCTTTTATGTTACCCCCATTAAACCCATTACCCCCTAAGGCCCACAAATACCTACCCAAATTCCTAGGGGATAACACCGTAACTGGGGAAGACCACATTAAATATTTCTTGTATGCCATGGATAGTTTGGAAGTAGAAGAAGAGGATGTTTTTCTTAGGTTATTCCTACAAACCTTGGAGAAGGATGCTAGAGAGTGGTTCAATGGTCTCACAAAGAAATACTATAGGCACCTTCCAAGAATTAGAAATTGCTTTCCTCAAAAAATATAGGGAAAATAAAAATGAGTAATCACTTTTAACCGAGATGACCACGATGAAGAATAAGGTTAACAAAAATTTGGATGAGTTTAATAGTAGGTTCACTAAGTTGAGAAATAGAATCCCCATAGCCTTGAGGTCAAATGACCACTAGGCTATCTGCTTTTATAAAAATGTATTTCCTAGGGATTTCAACTATAAAATCAAAAAATAACCCACACTTACTATTGATGCATGTATGGAAAGAGGTATAATGATTGACATAAATATAATAGATAGTTTGAATATGAAGTCATCCTCATCAGATCCTATCCCAATCCAAACTAAGAAGAAACCTAAGAAAGCGGGTTTCAACATATTAAAAAATCAGAACCAGATCCCATTGAGAAGTTGTCAACTCAGTTGATAGAAATGTTCCATTCAATGAATAATAGGTTTTCCAAAATAGAAAGGGACAAATCAGATAATGGGGAGCCTTATTAGAACCAAAATGACAATAGACCTCCTTTTAGGAGAAAATTAAACAATAATTGGAATAACAAGGGGGGGAGAAACGTAAACAACAACTGGAAAATAAAAGAAATATAGAAATACCAAGATGCTATCCCAAATACCATGGCTTCGACCAATGTGGTCTTTGATTTCCCTTTCTTTTATCTTGCATGTGATGCCTCCCAGAATTTGACCAATTTTGGTGTGTACCTCAACCTGCATGTAAATGTTAACCTTGAAGAAGAAAGGAGATAATAGTGAATGCATGCTAGACTTAGGATGATACAGTTAAAGGGTCATGATTCGAAGAGGGGGTGAATGAATCTCCTAGTCCTAAGGCCAAACCCATAACCTTCACCCTTGATAACGTAAAATTTTTAAAGAGGCCACAATATAGACATTTTGAACGAATAAAATAAGGTAAGTTGGTACCCATAACAAAATAAGTAGAAGCTTCAAAAATGATTCATGCTACTAACCTTATAAATAGAACTATGTTGGATAAAATTGATATAAAGAGTGTATATGAGGGTAGGGAACAACCTAAATTAAAGAAGCTAAACACCTTTTGATGAGGCCCAAAAATGCCTCATTATTGCACAATGTTTGACTCATTATTGCACAATGTTTGACTACCATATGATAAGTTAATTGCCAAATAGTTGACTAGAATATACTATTTGTTAAGTGTTTGCATGATTTTATGTTAGGAATACTATATCTCTGTTTTTGACTATTTTCAGCATTTTATGACTGATTTTGCGTGATTAAGTAGCAAGTAATAACATGCATTTCAATTAACCAAATGTGGTATGCTGATATCCATTAACTTCTCAATGGTTTTTGAATGTTTTCCTGCCCTTCAACTTGTTTCAAATCCACATTTAAGCCAAAAGTTTAGGACTGTCATAAATCTGAAAATCTGAGAAAAACAGCCATATAAAAATCAGCAAGCTGTCACTTTATAGGAACACCTTGAAGTTGTCAAGCAAAGCATGAGAATATGGATGGAATGAGTTTAGAAGGACTACAGAAGACATCTGACCTATTTAGAAGCATTCCCACATGATCTAAATAGGCAGCAACAGGGTATAACAGAGCAGGGACAATTGTGCAGCATTGTTGCACTATTTCAGCATGGTTACTTGGTGAATGAAGTGTATAAATTCAGTAGCAACTTGATGTACTCCTTCATGTTGATACTTGAATAATTTTTCCATGTTCTAATTTGTTTGAATTTGCAAGAAATGCCAATATTTTACAACTGTGCAGCTGAACTGGAAAATGCAGTAATTTACCATGTAAATTCCAAGCAAGCTACAAATAAACAACAAGGCATGGAATTCACATATGAAAAGAGATGAAGACCATTGGAATATGATCCTAGGAGATAACCCACCTGAGAGATGCAGAAGAAATCACTTGAAAAGTACACATTTGTTCATTTCGAAGTATCTTCGGAATGAACAGATATCTTCGAAATGAGAAAACATAGTGTCTTCGGAATGAGCAGACATCTTCGAAATGAGAAATGCAGTATCTTCGGAATGAGCGGATCTTCAGAATGAGAATTGTAGTATCTTCGGAATGAGAATTGCAGTATCTTCGGAATGAGAATTGCAGTATCTTCGGAATGAGCGATCTTCGGAATGAGAATTGCATTGTCTTCGGAATGAAGCCACTTATCTTCGGAATGAAAACAGAATGTGCTTTTTGACTTATTGACCGATTTTTGAAGCTGGAAAAAGGGAAATAAAGGTTGGAAAAGGTAAAGGAAAATATCTCCCATCTGATTTTGCCGTCCTTGCCGTCCAAAGCCACCATTCATGGAAAAGATCAATTCAGATCCTCTTCTAGGATAAACCCAGAAAAACTGTAGCATAATAGAAAGTTGTTTTCAAGATAGGAATGGCATATTCTGAAGTGGAGAATGATGTGTGAGATATTTCTAGACTCCTCCCATGTACTCCCACCACTGAAGATGCTTTCTAAGGGCCAATGACTACTGCTGCAACACAAACTGTCCAGATTTGCATTTATTTCAGATCCAGAATTATTGGCAAATGACTGTAAAATAGCACATAGGCTGATTTGAGCATGGGATATATTGTAAATATTTATATAAATAACACAGCTCCCTCCTTGGTTGAGCCAGTTAGGAATTAGAATAGAGGAGAGTTTTCAGTAGCAGCAATTAGGACTGTACAGTGATTTTCTGTAACAGTTTTCAGCATGTTTTGTCATCAATAAAAGTGCAGTATTTTATCATTTTATGTTCCGAGTGTTAATTAGTTAAGGAGTGCTTTTCACCTCCTTCTAGATCAGGAAGTATGGGCCCACTTTCAGATCTAGAAGGAGGGATTTTATGGCAGGTTTTAATCTGTAATTTTGCTACAACAGAATTAATAGATTGCTTGCCAGATTTCATTTTATTGTTTTTATTTTGTATTGTGTGATTTATGTTTCCTATTATGTTTGTGTACAGAATTTGTGTGTATGTCAGCTGACAAATTATATTAAGCATTTTCCTTTATGTTTTCCCTGCTTTCTATTTTAGCAACTTTCCATTTTTAGCATATTTCATTTTGCTGTCAATTCCTGTAGCAGAAGCTTGACGACCTTTTGTGGCGAGGGCATTGACGAGTGTTTTAGAATAAGTTTCAATTCTACAAAAGTAGATTAGATTTCAATTCTACAAAAGTAGATTAGATTTCAATTTAGCAATTTCAATTATGCAAGAGTAACTAGATTTCAATTCTGCAAAAGTAACTTAGGATTTCAATTTAGCAATTTCAATTCATGCAATTGTAGTTAGATTTCAATTCTTGCAACTTAGATTTAGTTTTCAATTCTTGTACTTTATTTTAGTTTCCATTCTTCAGACTAGGTTTAGTGTGACACCAAAAGGCTAAACCAAAATCTGCTTCACCAATAATTGCTTGAAATCTGAATGCCTGAATTGTACTCTGCCCTAACCTTCTATCGTAGACAGCCTTGGACACCACCTCGGATTGATAAATCATTGAGATTAAATGATGAGACTCAATGACACTCATCATTTTGGCATCGTTGCCGAGGAACATGGTGTTGTTAGAGGGTAAAAGCAGTCAAATAATTATTATTGTGCTAAGTTATGAAGTTCAGAGTTAAATCTGAATGTAATAGCTGGTATAAATAATAATTATTGATAGTTGCATTTCAGTCCATTTAGAAAACAAGCAACCACCACCTTCAGCCCAACCTGGACAACAACCCCTGTCTATGTAAGCTGAATCTATTAAAAAAAAAAATCACAAAAACTTTTGCACAATCAAAATAGGAGTTTACAACTTAATGATGATCCTAGAGTTTTTCATTATTACTTAAAGATTGTTTGGATTTTACCGCGCTAAACCGCAACCTAGCAATTCTTAGCCTACACAGACAATAGTTGATCTCATTAGAGGTGATCCTACCTGACAAGTAGTTGATCTGCTAAAGTTGTACACTTCTTGTCTTATTGTGCAAACCAAAAATATTTTTTTAGCCCAACCTGTGATCATTCTGAATAATACAGGATAGGCAACCCCTGTCTATGTAGCTGAATCTGGTATAAAAAAAAAAAACCTATAGGAAATGTTATTGACTGCAACAACATCCAACTGTGCTAAAATAAGAACTTACCTGAGCTTGAAGAGACAAAAATCAATGGAGATACACAGAAAACCTTTAGTCCAAACACACAGAAATTAGCTTTGGATAAAGGAGAAAAACTAGAAAAATTGCACATAGAAAATTTACTTCCATTTTACAAAGGGGTAAATTCTGTCCTCCTAGGAATGAAACAAATTGAAGTGCAGCCAAGAAAATTCTTGAACATTATTAGCTGGCTGACTTATAAACAAAAAGCAAAATTGTTGCTATTTTGAAACAATATTTCAATCTCTTTACATGGAATTACAAGGGTATATCAAGATTTTATCTTGATGTAAGCACTTAACATATTTTGGGAATTGGTATTTAATTGTTTCAAGAATAGATTGACAAGATTTTGCAGACTAGGAGCCATGGACAACACTTGATTGAAGAAGTTTTCAGATATGGAGCAGTGCTTCTTTCTCCCATTGGTAATTCATGGAGGATGCTAGTGGTGAATGGACATTGCCTTCGGGTATACCATGCACCATTAACTAAGGAGGAGTTCTTGAAGGAGATTCCATTGGATGTACACATAAGGGAAGAGAATTTCTCTTCAATATCAGATTCAGAGTGATGATAAAAAGTCTGAAAAAAAAAAAAAAAAATACAAGAAAAGAAAAAAGAAGAATAGTCTTGTTTGTGAACTTCCTTTTTGGGTACAAGCAAGACAAGAAAATTTGAAAAAAAAAAAAGAGAAAAAATTTGCAGCAAAGGCATGTCCCACAAAATGGGGATACATGAGGACAAGCATCAATTTCAGCAAGAAAGAGGAACAATGGAGCCAATACTTCATTTCCAGCAATAAGGAGGCAATGATGATGTAAGAAGATTCTTACTGGTCATCTAGTAAGGAAGGTTGCATCAATGTTGCAGGTTTCAACAGAAAGAGATGGTGTTTTCATACAACAATTGACATGTTTTTGCAGAATAAGGATTGGTCTTATCCAAATAAGAGTGAGATATGTTCTCTCTGATTGAAGCACTTGAAAAAAAAAAAAAGAGGACAGAAGTTGGTTGAAAACCAGAAATGGCAGCCTCTTCTGATGAAAAAAAATGAAAAAAAAAAGAGATGAAAAAAAAAATGAATAATTCAGTAGTGAAAACCTTCTTGGAGGCGCTACTGAGTTGGCTTGCATGAAAACCAATTTTTCGGCATGCATTGCCTTGTTGATCTACCCATCATTGTTCCACCATTGTACAAATCTCACACTGCACATGTATTATGTTTGTTTATGATTTCAGATAGCCTGCTAACAATCATCAAAAGCAGCTTGTAAGGTGCATGACTAATTTTCAGGACAGTAAGGTATGTGTTTCTTGCATATAATTCATAGTAAACATTTAGCATTTAGTGTATGATAGTCGGTATTTGGCATAAACTATTCATACAATAGTGACAAGTTGAAAAAGGAACATGTTCAAGATGTCAAGAAACACCCCCTTATGCCATTAATTGCATGGAAATTCCAAAACTATGCAAAAACCTGATTTTGGGACAGACATGGCAGCAATTCTATTTCAATTTATAGGGCAAATTTTAGAAGAAGAACTGCAAGTTTATATCTCACAATTGTCTGATAAATTGAAGGAGGATAATCAACAAAATGCACCTGAAGGTTGTATTTTAGTACTACTTGGAATAAAACAACAACATACAAAACAAAGAATAACATCTAAACAAAAGGATGAAGAAGGGATTTTTGATGTTATGGAAGGCTTATACACTCTAGAGATGGACCCACAATAGAATCTGTAGCTAACTTTTGCATAGGAGGTCATTTCTGCATTTTTTGAAGATCTTCGGAATGAGAAATGCAGTATCTTCGAAATGAGCAGGATATCTTCGAAATGAGCAGAAACTATACCAGAATTGCTGGAAATGCTACAGAATAGCAAAAAGAGTAGGGTACATCAAATATTGAGGTTTATAAGGCTCTACCACAAGTAAGTACATCCCTCAGGCATTTCAAATCAAATATTTTATCAATTTTGTTCAAAAGGTGCAAACAACAAAAATAAGCATTCAAGCTGAAATGTTGTTAAGAATAGAAAATTCCATCAGTAGTAGTGCATCTGCCAAATACGGTTCCACAATAAGACTATTGCAAGATGAATCATATGATATCAAGCCTTTAAGAGGTACCTTGCAGCACTAAAACTTGTAGAAAAATAGAAAAAAGTCATACATGTGCTTAATTGCAAAATACTTGATATAGTGCAGCAAGGAGGAATTTCTCAGTTAGCAGGTAGCAAAGTATGTTGTTCACAAGAATAAAACCTGCATATTACTATGGCCTACTAAGATGCATGAGGGCATGCATCAGTTCAAGTTGGGGGGATGATGAGGCCCAAAAATGCCTCATTATTGCACAATGTTTGACTCATTATTGCACAATGTTTGACTACCATATGATAAGTTAATTGCCAAATAGTTGACTAGAATATACTATTTGTTAAGTGTTTGCATGATTTTATGTTAGGAATACTATATCTCTGTTTTTGACTATTTTCAGCATTTTATGACTGATTTTGCGTGATTAAGTAGCAAGTAATAACATGCATTTCAATTAACCAAATGTGGTATGCTGATATCCATTAACTTCTCAATGGTTTTTGAATGTTTTCCTGCCCTTCAACTTGTTTCAAATCCACATTTAAGCCAAAAGTTTAGGATTGTCATAAATCTGAAAATCTGAGAAAAACAGCCATATAAAAATCAGCAAGCTGTCACTTTATAGGAACACCTTGAAGTTGTCAAGCAAAGCATGAGAATATGGATGGAATGAGTTTAGAAGGACTACAGAAGACATCTGACCTATTTAGAAGCATTCCCACATGATCTAAATAGGCAGCAACATGGTATAACAGAGCAGGGACAATTGTGCAGCACTGTTGCACTATTTCAGCATGGTTACTTGGTGAATGAAGTGTATAAATTCAGTAGCAACTTGATGTACTCCTTCATGTTGATACTTGAATAATTTTTCCATGTTCTAATTTGTTTGAATTTGCAAGAAATGCCAATATTTTACAACTGTGCAACAAAACTGGAAAATGCAGTAATTTACCATGTAAATTCCAGCAAGCTACAAATAAACAGCAAGGCATGGAATTCACATATGAAAAGAGATGAAGACCATTGGAATCTGATCCTAGGAGATAACCCACCTGAGAGATGCAGAAGAAATCACTTGAAAAGTACACATTTGTTCATTCTTGAAGTATCTTCGAAATGAACAGATATCTTCGGAATGAGCAGACATCTTTGAAATGAGAAATGCAGTATCTTCGAAATGAGCGGATCTTCAGAATGAGAATTGCAGTATCTTCGAAATGAGAATTGCAGTATCTTCGGAATGAGAATTGCGGAATGAGCGATCTTCGGAATGAGAATTGCATTGTCTTCGGAATGAAGCCACTTATCTTCGAAATGAAAACAGAATGTGCTTTTTGACTTATTGACCGATTTTTGAAGCTGGAAAAAGGGAAATAAAGGTTGGAAAAGGTAAAGGAAAATATCTCCCATCTGATTTTGCCGTCCTTGCCATCCAAAGCCACCATTCATGGAAAAGATCAATTCAGATCCTCTTCTAGGATAAACCCAGAAAAACTGCAGCATAATAGAAAGTTGTTTTCAAGATAGGAATGGCATATTCTGAAGTGGAGAATGATGTGTGAGATATTTCTAGACTCCTCCCATGTACTCCCACCACTGAAGATGCTTTCTAAGGGCCAATGACTACTGCTGCAACACAAACTGTCCAGATTTGCATTTATTTCAGATCCAGAATTATTGGCAAATGGCTGTAAAATAGCACATAGGCTGATTTGAGCATGGGATATATTGTAAATATTTATATAAATAACACAGCTCCCTCCTTGGTTGAGCCAGTTAGGAATTAGAATAGAGGAGAGTTTTCAGTAGCAGCAATTAGGACTGTACAGTAATTTTTGTAACTGATTTTCAGCATGTTTTGTCATCAATAAAAGTGCAGTATTTTATCATTTTATGTTCTGAGTGTTAATTAGTTAAGGAGTGCTTTTCACCTCCTTCTAGATCAGGAAGTATGGGCCCACTTTCAGATCTAGAAGGAGGGATTTTATGGCAGGTTTTAATCTATAATTTTTCTATAGCAGAATTAATAGATTGCTTGCCAGATTTCATTTTATTGTTTTTATTTTGTATTGTGTGATTTATGTTTCCTATTATGTTTGTGTACAAAATTTGTGTGTATGTCAGCTGACAAATTATATTAAGCATTTTCCTTTATGTTTTCCCTGCTTTCTATTTTAGCAACTTTCCATTTTCAGCATATTTCATTTTGCTGTCAATTCCTGTAGCAAAAGCTTGACGACCTTTTGTGGCAGGGCATTGACAAGTGTTTTAGAATAAGTTTCAATTCTGCAAAAGTAGATTAGATTTCAATTCTGCAAAAGTAGATTAGATTTCAATTTAGCAATTTCAATTATGCAAGAGTAACTAGATTTCAATTCTGCAAAAGTAACTTAGGATTTCAATTTAGCAATTTCAATTCATGCAATTGTAGTTAGATTTCAATTCTTGCAACTTAGATTTAGTTTTCAATTCTTGTACTTTATTTCAGTTTCCATTCTTCAGACTAGGTTTAGTGTGACACCAAAAGGCTAAACCAAAATCTGCTTCACCAATAATTGCTTGAAATCTGAATGCCTGAATTGTACTCTGCCCTAACCTTCTATCGTAGACAGCCTTGGACACCACCCCGGATTGATAAATCATTGAGATTAAATGATGAGACTCAACGACACTCATCACCTTTCATGAACCCGCATCCTCTAAAATAATAGAATCGATGAATAAAATCCAAAAACAATAGGAGGTCAGCAAGGTCATGGAGAATAAAAATGTTGAGTTTGATCTTGACCTTGAGTTATCCAAGAAAAATAAACATAACCTTTGGAGAGTTTATGATAGTGCCCAAGTATAGAGATCAAGTTTGTAAGGCATTTGGTTTATTCGAGCGGTGTGATAACCATATTCTCAGTGCTTCACCTACCAACCCTTCTAGAAAAAAACCCTTCTTGATTAGGTCTTTCTATATATCTCTCTGCTATACATCAGGTTATGGAGACCAATATGTGATACACAACTGCATGCTCGATAGTGGTGCATCCCATAACATCATGCCAAAACAAGTAGCTGACCAATTGGGATTAATATGCACTAAATATTCTCCCCCCATATCAATCATGGATAGTAGACAAGTGCCTTGCGTAGGGATAATCACAGGCCTATTGGTGTTCCTAGACCAATACCCCAAGAAGGGCATCATGATGGATGTAGCTATAGTGGATGTGGATCCCTTATTTTCCTTGTTACTATCTAGACACTAGGTAGAGCAGTTGGGTGGTTCAATCTAGTTGGATTGGTCCTACACCACCATACCTATTTCAGCTAAAGAACAAGCCACTCTAAGAAGGGAACCTTTTAATAAGCATTTTGTCGAGCTAAGGAGGTCTGCTAATATGATAATTAATTAGGTCAAATCTATGGAAGAAAAGAAACTGAACGTTTATTCCATATGGCACACACCTTTTCTCAAAGATCTCCCTAATGCAGAATACATGGATCCTAAAGTGAAGGCAGAAGTAGATGCATAATCAACTATGGTGCTGACCACCAAAATGTGGACAATGAATTTTTATGGGGCTAAGTCACAAATGAGGGCTAGTGTTGGGATAAAATTGATCAACATAAAAGGTAACTACTTGGGAATACCTTACCGACTAGAGTTCCCTTACACAAATAATGTGGTTGAATATGAGGCACTACTACTTGGGTTGAGAAAAGCTAAAGAACTTGGTATAAATTACCTCACTGTCTGTGGAGATGCTAAACTCATAATACAATAGGTAAAAGGAAAATACCAAACTAAACACCCTAGGTTGAAGCAATATAGGCAAGCAATGCAAGATGAAATAGATAGATTCCTGGCCTTTAACCTATCTTACATCCCTAGGGAGAAGAACCATATTGTAAAATTATTGGCTATAAATGCTTCCAAGGTGGACAACCGTAAGATTGACACTGAGTATATGGATAGGTTTCCCACCATATCTGTGTATCATCCTTCTATCCCAGATAATGTAGTATACTTGCAAGTTTTTTAAGATGATGTTGACATCAAATATTTTATGACTGTATAGAACCATTTTGTTGGTATGATTTGTGATGAGGAAGATGAGAACAAATTGAAACACATTATAAGGTAACCCATAGAAGTAATACAATTGAAAACCAATAATATTCCTAGGGGGTTAGTATCCTTGGATACTCTATTTTACAATTTTGATAGAGCACATAGGCCTACATTCCAAGAATCTAAGGTTGAGGAGGTTAATATTGGGACAATAGAGGAATCCAGAACAGTCATAATAGACAAAGCACTATTAGGCAAGAAGAAGAAACATTATGTTGATTTCCTAATAAATAACATTATTAAGGACCTTCAATACTAATATCATGACTCATATTATCCCCCTCTAGGAAGGCACTAAACCCTTAAGGTAGAAGTAAAGGAAATTTAATCCCACTCTGCACCCTGTCATGCAAAAATAGGTATAGAAACTATTGAATGCAAAGATAATTAAAAAAGTGAGATTCTCATCGTAGATAGCTAATTTAGTTCCTGTTAGAAAGAAGAATGGAGAAATCAGACTATGCATTCAATTTAGAAATTTGAACAAAAATTCTCTTAAGGATAAGTACCCCCTCCCTAATATGGAATAACTTTTGTAGGAAATGGTGGGGTCATCTAGAATGTCTTTGTTGGATAGTTTTTTAGGTTACAATATGATCTTGGTCAATGCAGAGGACTGGTATAAAACTACCTTTACCACACTATGGGGGACTTTCGAGTATCTAAGGATGCATTTTGGGTTAATGAACTTTGGGGCCACTTTCCAAAGGGCCATGGACTTTTATTTCAAAGGGATAATGTTCAAAATTATCATGGTGTACCTGGATGACATTACAATCTTTTCAAAAAATCTGAGTGATCACTTCTCTCATCTATCGCAGGTTTTTGAAAGGTGTAAAGAGTATGGGATATCACTGAACCCAAAAAAATTTGTTTGGGGCCACACATGGAAAGTTATTGGGACATGTGGTTTCTAAGGAAGGAATAAGCATTTATCCCCAGAGAATAGAGGCCATTGCAAAAATTCCCCCCAAAAAGTCTAAAGGGGATTAGATCTTTCTTTGGCAAGATAAACTTTGTCAGAAGGTTTGTCCTAAACTTTTCTAAAATTTCCAAACCCATTAATGATATGATTAAGAAGGATGCAAGCATAAAATGGAATGAAGAAAACACTAGGGATTTTTAGCATATCAAATATGCCATCACCACTGCACCCGTATTGACATGCCCAGATCATTCAAGAAACTTCAGCATCTACTCATTTGCTTTAGAACACATAATAGCTATAGTCTTGTCACATAAGGATGAAGAAGGGAATGAGAGAACAATAGCATTCATGAGCTCTGGGATGAAAGGATCTGTTGAGGTATAATCTCATGGAAAAATAGATTTTTGCCCTGATACACGCCCTAGAACATTTTAAAAGTATTTTTGGTTCCATCAAGGTAATCACTTGCATTCCCTATATGGCTATGAAAGACGTTCTTACTCAACCAGATTTTACAAGAAGTAGCAAGATGGATGGTCAAGTTTTCGTAATATGATGTTGAGTTCAAGGCATTCAAGGTGATAAAAAGACAAGTTCTAGTGAAGTACATGGCCAGTAAATGGGGATAAGATATGGACAACACCATCATGACAAGTGACTTGCAAAATGATAGACCAATGGGTGATGATGAGTATGACTGGTACACATACATCCTATTATACCTATGAACCCTTTCATTCCTACAAAGAAATTCATAAATTATAAAAATAAGTATCAAGCAGCAAGCTCAAAATTATTATCTCCAGCAAAACTAGCTTTATTGGAGACATCCAGGTGGGGTATTGTTACTATGTCGATCAAAGAAAGAAGTCCCAAAGATCATTGAAGAATTCCACACAGGTTTATGTGGCGGCTATTTTTCTCCAAAGGCAAAAACTAACACTATAATGAGGGTGGGGTACTATTGGCCTTCGATGTTCAAATATGTCTACCAATTTTTCAAGGGATGTTATAATTACCAAATTTTTACAGGCAAGAAGAATCTTCCTGCAATGCCACTAAAATTGATCATCGTGGAAGCTCCATTTACTTAGTGGGGAATAGACCTGATAGGAGAAGTCAACCTAAACTCATTGGGAGGCCATAAATAGATAATCATAGAAATGTATTACCTTACCAAGTGGTTCAAGGCAACTCCCCTTAGGATATCAATGATAGGAGTTATTATTGGTTTCCTAGAGGAAAACATCTTGACCAGGTTTGGGGTGCCTAGAAAGCTCGTTATAGATAATGCTAAGTATTTCACTTCTTTCGAGATGGTTGATTTTTGTGCTAAATACAACATAGAGCTGGCTCATTCCATAAATTACTACCTCCAGGGAAATGGTCTAGTAGAATATTCAAATAAAAATCTCATCACCCATATCAAGAGGTCTCTGGGAAAGAACAAAAGAAATTGGGATAGTGAGTCAAAATATTATTTGTGGATAGACAGATTAATCAGTTAAAAGGGCCATAGGTGAATCACCATACAAGTTGGTTTATGGGGAAATTGCACTACTGCCACCATAATTAGAATGAAAAACCCTCTCTTTACTCCTTCAGGACCATGAGAAGCACGATGCTTTGCACAGAAGAATGGACTAGATTTTTAAGTTAGAAGAAGACAGAAGGGAGGTAGTGACAAAATTAGTTTTCCATTCAAAGAAGACAATTGAGTATTTTGACAAGAAATCAAGAGGAAAGCCCTTTTAGAAGGTGAGGTAGTGCTTTACTAGGATACAAAAAAGAGAAACAAGGCGGGAAATGCAATTTTGAGCCTAAATGGTTGGATCCATATCAGATTGCATAGGTGATCGGCTAGAACACTTACAGGTTCTAGGATCTAGAAGGAGAAAAATACCCATACCTATCAATGACCAACATATGAAGTTGTTTTACCCTCTCCATGAGGGTGATAAAGTCTAAGTTTTTTCCCTTTCAAAAAAAACCATCCTCAAAAGTGTATGCAATTTGTGTCTCTCTGTATATATTAAGTTTTGTCAACTCCTCTATTTATTCCTTTTTATTTTTATTTTTGTTAAGAAACCTGAAGATTTTGGTATCCACGGGTGAATTTATGTAGTCTTGCAACATCAATCATTTCCCTATCCCAGTCAGAGCTAATGTTGGTCTTACAATTAACCCAACCTTTTTTATTGCAAGTTTTAAAATTTTCCTAACTCAATGGCCCTATTTGTCTCTAAAGCGCTCAAAATATTTTTAGGTGCACCAAATATTATAAGGGCACACAAAACCCATAAGCCCTATTTTGAGGTCGTGTGTCCCATTCAAATGGAGTGCACAAAAGTGTAAGGGTATGCGAAACTTGTGCACCCCATGTTGAGACCATGCACTCTATTCATTTGGAGTGCACAAAAGTGTAAGGGGTGCATGAAGCTCACGTGCCCTATTTTTTATTCAGTGTGCTCCATTCCTTTGGAGCGCACAAAGGTTTAAAGGATGTGTAAAGCATGCACACCCATTTTTATTGTGTGCTCATTTTGAACAGAGTGCATGAAGGTATTAAATGCAAATGAGGTTTGTGTGCCTTCCCTATGATTCATACACCCCTCCTTTCTTAAGCATTTAGAGCTCATAAAGGTGCATGAATTCTATGCACCTCCTCTCAGACTCGTGTGCCCCAAGTTTTCAATACATGCATTTCCTCAAGGTATGTTGCACCTAGGCCAATAAGCAAGAGGTACATGGATGATATGGATTTTTTGGTGCAGTGATCCAACCAACCAGATTGAAAGGGCCTCCCTCTAGCATAGACAAAGAATTAATTCATTCACCCAAACCTTGTGGCACGATAAAATAGACTCTCACAGCCAATAAAAAGGTAGTGTGCCACCTACTGGTCATTAATTAAGCTATTTAGAAAATAAAGGTGGCAACGTCCTCCCATAATATTGATGAATTCAATTGAATAGGCGCATGAAGAATTCATTGTGAGTATCAGTATCTGAGTGAATTCAAGCTAGTAACATATGAGAAAGAGTTGTGTCATAGGGGAGTGTATGTAGCACACAATTTTCTCATGTCTTCCACAAGCACTACATCAACTGGGGTTATGGATGTCAAGGCTCATATCAAGAAAATTACAGGGGCTTTGTTAGTAACAAAGAAAATAGGGAGAGCCAAGGACCCAAAGGCACTAGTAAATTAGTTTATTTCAAATAGTAAAATTACAACAAACTAGGAGGAGCTAGAGAATTTTACTATCTATAGCTTTGACCTGATAGAGGAGGACAACCAATGCCACTCAACTCTACTCAAGGCGCTATTTATGAGGGTGTAGAGGGATAAATATGATTCAAGCTCTATCTACAGTAAGTGGACCACGAACCTGGAGAAATTGGTTTATCCTAGGGTCTACCATTTGTCATATCTCCTCACATGGTTGGCAGTGGTGTATGATCCCAAAAATAGAACTATTAGGGATTATGCCAACCATATCGTGTTTAGGCTTAGGATTACCAAATCCATGCCCCCCAATTTACCTTTTTACAAGTCCCTACTCTTCCCTTGGGTATAGGATTATGTAAATATAATTAATCTAGTGTTGGGGATAAAATATTTAGAACAAGTCACCAAGGAAGTTATGTTCTTAATAATCCAGTGCAGCAAGAGGGACTGAACACCCATGTATAGGTGGGAATAAATGATCAGTGATAACATCAACTAGGAGTTGATAACATTGCAGGAGGCTATTCTGGCAGAAAAGGAGAAACTTCTTCCTTTTTAATACTATTCATTTTTAATTCACCTAGTCTTAGACCAAATGGAACAGTCTCTAGTCAATAAGATAGGAGGATTTAATGCCACCGTGGTTTAAGACTGGTTGCTCTGTATACAGGAGGGTTACTCCAGTTACATTGTCTTCTTTGAAAAATTTCTCCCAATTGTTTATACTAGACTATGTGGCAAAGAGACCAATGAAATTGGGACTAGTGTAAGATCATTTCTACACGAGGTCAAAGTAGGTGATTTCTTTTTAGTAGAGGAGTATACATATATCAGGTTGTATGGGTCAAAGCTACCCCGAAGGCCCTACCAAAATACTGCCCTACCTCCATAGCTATCTTGGAGATAACCAAGAAAATCACTGAAGAAGTAAAATTTAGGTCCATAAGGAAGAAGGTAGGGGTGCCTTGGCTACCAATCCCTTGCGTAATGGGACCCAATGTATACATGGGACACTTCATTTTACTTAGGGCCATTTGGAATATGGATACATACTATTTCCTAGAGATCACCTAGAGACCTTACGATCCTTTTGGTTTCCACAAATAGACTATCAAAAGGAAATTGTCCCTCTTATAGGTTATGCATAGGGTGGATGATTTTGAAAACAAAATATAGAAGACCCTCTGGTAGAGGCTATCACTAGAACCGATCTGGAAAATGCAAGACATGCCCCACATTAAGTTGGAAGTGGCGAGCGATTATACTATCGACCTGAGGATGCACATGAATTTATTGCTACAAAAAGTGGTCCCCCTAGTCCCCATTGTATTGCTTGATGATTTTGGGACCCCAAACTTCAAGCCATCAATCAATATTTAGAATTGTTTGAGGTGGCAATGCGAATCTCAAACACAGCCCCTTAGGAGCAGGTAACACTTTCTGCATCCTAGAGTTCTCCCACTATGACATCAAAGGAAAGGAGATAGTATCTCATCCTTCCTATCAAGCATGAAATTTAGTTGCATCCTTGGCCTAGGCACTAATATCTCCATTGATCCAGACTGACTTAGTGGTTGTCTAATCTTCTATGGTCTCCACCACCCTGGTAATCAATCAGAAAGAGCACCCAATTCCCCTCAAGGTGCTCAAAAAGATACAAGAGGTAGGTGGATTGTCAAACATACTCCAAGAGTATGAGATCTTGGTATAAATCCCAACACAATATCCTACCTATAAGAAGGCCAGGACTGAAGCCTTAGCTCCAAACATGGAAAATTTTACATTGTCTAGGGTAAGGAAAGTGGTCCAATTTACTATTGACGAGCAGGATCATATATAGGATATGGAAGAGCAAAGATCTCCCTACAAATGGGTGATCAAGGCCAAGAAAATAGTGGAACCATCTACTTGTGATGTATCTACCACCATGGTGGTAATTCCCTTACCACCTAGCTTGAAGGTAGCTAGAATTGATTTAGACAAGGGTGTGATTATGGCCACGACCGGTCCAGTCGACATGATGAAATCCCATGTAGCCTCTTAGGTGCAGGTGGTGGAAGCTATACAAAAGGAAGTGACAAGTTTAAAAACCATGGCTATAAAAGCATAACAACTATAGTGAAATGTGGATCAATTGCAAGCAAAGATAAATCAACTTCGACAAAATCCACCTGCCTCTCAGAGCACTATTGTGCAAGTTGATGACCACTCGAATCTCATTGAATATTTTCAGCAAGAGATGATGGATAAGGTCCATAAGAAAATGGGTGATTTAACTATAGTATTTTATAATATTTATGCCACCAAATATACTACAAATATTTTGAAAATTCTGTTACAATAGGAAGATCAGAGAATAAATCTGATATATCCTGTAGTCCAAAGGTTTAGATAAAACGACATGGAAGTGATTGAGGGGGTAGCCATTGTAGGAGATGGGTTCGTCTACTTCTATGCAGAGGAATTCACAAAGATATCCATCATGTTCCAAAATAAATCATAGTGGCTCCAGTGGGATGAGGAGATAACAAAAATAGAAGAAGAGTTACAAAGTGAGACTCAATAACTATGGGTTCACGTTAGAAGACTTTTTCTAGGTAGCCAACATCAAAGATTTAATTTTCAATAAGATACGAGAATTTGACTTCAGTAAAAATACGAAGCTGATAGGGCAGTTTAATTCCTTAGCAAAAATAATAGATCGCCTATGTGTATTTTTTGAGAACATCATGGTATGGTCCAAGGAGCAGGTGAATAAGATTACATAGGATGCCACAGGATGCTAATATATTGAAATTTACATTGACCTTCCATGATGAAGCTTGGATCTCTATCGACCAAAGACTGTAGAATCTCAAGAAAGAAGATGTGGTGGGTCCAGAGCAAGGAGAAGCATTCGATAATAAACAATGTAGAGTGGGGCCCAACATAGCAAGTGATATAGTTGATCAAGGCATAACATAGCTACCCACTCAAGGTGGCAAGGATGCTAGTACCCAAGAAGAGCAATCATAAGAAGAAGGTGTAGACCACCTATAAATTTTTGTTCTTACCATTATCTACCTATACAAGGTAGGAGATTGCGCTAGATGGAGGGCCCACAAAACAATGGTTACAACTAAGCCTGATAACCCAATATTATAAATAGAAGGAAGCTACAACAATGAAGATCATCAAGCCTTAGGTAGCAAAAATCAAATTCCAGGTATAACTATGTATTTAGGCCAGTCGTATTTTCCTTTGTGTGCATCTTTCCTCAGTTTCTCATTATCATATTTCCTCTGTCATTGCCTAGGGACTGCCTAGGAAGCTCGATCAGCTGATATCATTTCCATTGGATGTGTAAGGAATTGGAAGCTCTCATGTCACTATAATCGGGATAGAGGGACACAAGCCTCTGTTAAGATATTCAAATAAAGGTGTTATTATAATCACTGCCATAGAGACCTGAACACCTTTTTGGGCTCTCTCTTTGTGTAATCTTTTCATGAATATAATTCCAATTCCATTCCTGGCATTCTAGTGTAATGTCTTATGTGTTACTTATTTGTATATTACAGTCTCTAAATGTGTAAATAACGTCTTCCCTCTCTAGTTTAATCATTCTTGTTTATTACATAATTTGAATAAATCTAAATGAACTGGTTTTTCCTTTATTTTTTATTTCTTAGTTCATGGAATATAACAATTTGCTATGACTACCCAATGGATAAGACAACGGTCTAGTTTTAAAGGCTAAAATGCTATGTGGTTTGGTCAAAAAAATATAAAAATATAATAACACTTAATCTGGTAGAGCATGGGTTTTAATATCATAATATCAAATGTTCTTGCCCATCATTTGGGGTTTCCTTACCCGACCTGATCTGTCTAGATTCCTAGTGATAATATTTTCCTGGGTCAAATACGTAGATCCATCAGAGTCTAAAAACTGGTTGTGGTCCTAGGGATTTTTGCAACATGACACATTTTAGAAGGGTAAGCAAAAATACCTCTCAACACATTCATTGCACTTGCATAGGTCATGTTTACATTCTTACGGATGACACCATGTTTGTATGCCAATCATGCATCCTAAAAATCATCATCATGCATATTCCTTGTGAGTAAATGTTTTTTTCAACACAACCAATGAAGTTGTTATTAGGTATATACTAGGGTTTTCTAGTCATTCATCCATACCTAGTTATCTTTTTAGATTTTGTAGAAATCTATATTGGCTTTTGGAGATAATATCTAGTTTTGATAGTACCTTGCTTATGTGAAAACCCCATCACAATTTTAAACATTAACAACCCTAGTTTGAACAAGGAAAGATGACACTACAAAGTTATCCTGGTCACCTTAAGTGAAAGGTTTTCCTTTCTCATATTATCATGCACATGGTCTATAATGTTGATCATTGAAAAAAGGACAACCTTCCCCCTTACCAAAAAAATCCCTTGCTTTTACACAAACCAAGAAAAATTCCCAAAGGAAAGAAAAATAAATAGTGATTTTCATCACTAAGCAAATCCCTTGTTCAAAAATAAAATAAAATACAAAATAAACAGTGATTTTAATCACTAAGCATGAGCAAGTATCCCAAGAAATCAAAATAAAAGAAGGGGGTAACGAGCTTGAATCCCTGGAATCTTCAGTATTCAAAAGCCATGAGGTGATCTCCATTACAAAAATGGATTTAATGAAACCTACTTGGAAATGAAGTATCCTTACACGTGGTGATATGTTTGTCACATTAGCGACATTCTCTTGTATAGACCAATGTCATCTTATGGATGGGCTAGCTTTAGGTGGCTTGTATTACCTAGTAGTCTAGTCTAACTACGTCCAAACTCAGGATCATGATGACCATATGGTGATCCTCATTACAATAATGGGTTGAATGAAACCTGTCTGGCAATGAGGTGGTCTTATGTCTCATCTAATATATTCACCTCACACACACAAGGATAGTGAATATCTTGGTCTTCTTAATAGGCTTATATCTTTTAGGAGTCTTGTGTAGTCATTATACAACTTTTTATTAATCAACTAGGGTGTTTGAGTCTTATGGAAAAACTCAAAAATCCCCTAATAGTAAAAAATCATCTCATTAATCATGCACAATTTTCCTTATGAACTTTTATTTATTAAGGAGTGTTCATAGAATAGGATAAATATCATATGCATATCAAAAATGATATTTAGACGACCATTGACTATTTTATGCATATCTTACAAAAGCTTATGGGAAAAACCCATACATATCACATCATTTCATCTCACATATGTATGTTTAAATGATTAATTCTTATGATAAGAGTTACCATTTTCATTCATTCTATGATGTATGCCATTGGTTTGATAAACACATATTAGATTCATTCCTTATGTTTTAAGTTATTAAAGCATACAAGTACATTTGCGTATACATCCATCATATCATATCACATAAATTAAATGCATAACTCAATGAAACAAATCAAAACATGTATTTCACATTCACTATTGCATCCACATAAGCATATATGGTAGTGCATTCATACATTTAGATCATACTATCTAATCATACATTTATCATTTAACTATTGCATGTCATATGTACATCATATGTAGAACATTACATCATCATATATGCATTACATCCATCAATGCATTCATAAATCATAATACATAACACATATAATTGTCCAAAACCTCAAAATTGTAAATAAAACAAACATTTGCAAACATCAACTGGGGCATTATCAATAGCATACTTCCCCCAATCGGTAATCAACCAATCAAGCAACATGGGATAAATCAAGGTAGTGCACCTTCCTAATCAAAGGTCTATTTAAACCCTATTACTAATCGACCAATCAATTTACAGGTTTCAAAATGTCGTATCCTTTTCCTTGCATATAATCAATAAATTGCTTGGTTTCCAAAAGGTTACGCCCTTTGCCTTGCATACAACCATAATCAATTGTCAAGTTTCAAAAGGTTGTGCCCTTTACCTTACATACCATCAATCAACTGATAGGTTTCCAAAAGGTTACGCCCTTTGCCTTGCTATCTCAATCTCAAAATGCTCCAAATAAGCCCAGTTTCCTTTGGTCAAATCTCAAAATGCTCCAGAGAAGCCCAATTTCCTTTGGTCAAATCCTAAAAATCTCCAAATATGCTTTGTTTCCTTTGGTCAATCCCAAAAGGTTCTAAAGATGCCTTGTTTCCTTTGGTCAAATCCCAAAAGCGCCAAATATGCCTAGTTTTCTTTGGTCAAAACTCAAATGCTCCAAAGAAGCTCAGTTTCCTTTGGTCAATCTCAAAAATCTCCAAAGATGCCTAGTTTCCTTTTGTCAAATCCTAAAAGCCCTAAAGACACCTAGTTTCCTTTGGTCAAAACTCAAATGCTTCAAAGAACCCCAGTTTCCCTTGGTCAATCTCAAAAATCTCCAACTATGCCTAGTTTCCTTTGGTCAAATCCTAAAATCCCTAAAGACACCTAGTTTCCTTTGGTCAAAACTCAAATGCTTTAAAGAAGCCCAGTTTCCTTTGGTCAATCTCAAAAAGCTCCAAATATGCCTAGTTTCCTTTGGTCAAATCCTAAAAGCCTTAAATACACCCAGTTTCCTTTGGTCAAATCCTAAAAGCCCCAAATATGTTCAATTTCCTTTAGTCAAAACTCAAATTCTCCAAAGAAGCCCAGTTTCCTTTGGTCAATATCAAAAAGCTCCAAAGATGCCTAGTTTCCTTTTGTCAAATTCCAAAATCCCAAAAGATGCCCAATTTCCTTTGTTGAAAACTCAAATACTCCAAAGAAGCCCAATTTCCTTTGGTCAATCTCAAAAAGCTCCAAATATGCCTAATTTCCTTTGGTCAGATCCCAAAATCCCCAAAGACGCCTATTTTCCTTTGGTTAAAACTCAAATGCTCCAAAGATGCCCAGTTTCCTTTTGTCAAGCTCAAAAAGGCCCAAATAAGCCTATACCTTTGGTCATTTTATTCAAGTCATCTTGGTCATGCGCCTCATCACTTTTATAATTTTACATCTCCTCATCAGCATGTCACTTGAGAAGGTAGTCATAATCATAACATTCATAATAAAAATCAATAATTAAAATACTTAATCATGTTAATTAAGTTCATCCATGAATCATTGCTAATAATTTTCAAAGCTTACCCTATTGCTAGGGAAAAAGAAAAAATATTAAACCAAACCTTGGTACTCTTGAAACATGATGTTTGTAAACCCTTGATGTTTACTCCATGGCTAAAAATTTTACCAAAATTATTAAGCCTTCCACCCTGTTGGAAGTAATGATTCAAATATGTATGCTCTTTCCATGATTGGGGCATCTAAAGTTGACAAGTTAAATGAACATTAATCAACCTGCAATGTGGTGATAGTTTATTTATTTTTGCTTAGTGTTGTGATTTCCCACAATGCATCTCAAAAAGGGGCATTTGTAGACACCTAAAATACATCATGTTGAGGAGGCTACTCATTTGGACATCTTTTCAGGCCATATGACTCACCTTGGACCTTTCCAAGACCAAATATTGGTTCTAACCACTCAATCAGGTCAGCTTAGTCCTATTCAACCTGGGTCGTTGATTTCTCTAGCGATGGGATTGCCACTACTAATGTTGACAATGGCCATGGATGGGCCATGTCTGTCAATAGAGACCATAGACCAAGACGTACCTATTGAATATGGCCGAGTCTATAACAAAATCAGGCTACCCAAGCTGAGTAAAATCTATTGGAATGCAACCAATTCTATATGGTTAGTCATTAGAAGATTCCAAAAGATTCACCCCAACTGCCTTAGCCTAATCGATTCTTGTTCTTGTCTTCATGAACAATCTAGGATGATAATTTTGGGAGTCTACTTAAGGCCCCAAAAATAAGAGAGAAGTCTATAGATTTTGATGAACAATTGTCATAGTGAAGCACTTCCAAAATGAGAAGAGAAGTGATATCCCTTGAAGTCTAACGAAGTGCTACCCAATACACATCATGACATTGGTAGATTTATCAATGGAGTTTTCTCAAGTTTGAAGATCAACCGTCTTGTTGTTCAACACCAAATTGCTATGGATTCGAGTCCAATCACACCATCCAACTGTATCTTGAGATACAACCGATCCTTGCACATCAATTCAACATTGGAATTGATCATTACTAGGCTTAGAACATAGAGAACAGAGCCTCTGTCTGGTGGCTACTATTTTTAACAATGGCCCACAGGCACCATCGCTAATGTTGTCAGTAGCTAATAGAACTCATTGATCTGATCAGGAGTGACCTCAAGATGATGAATAATTTCTTCTATTTCAGTCATTAGATTAGTCATTAGTTGCTTTTATTTGGATTTCTAACCTAGATTAACAACATTTACATTCAATTTTTGTACATTTATTTCATATTTTCAGCCATTTACATGCATTTGCTTTCAGTTTGTATTAATAAATAAAAGAGCCTCATATTTAGAGGCATCATATGCTATTAAACTTTTTTGTAGTTTCTTTGCAGATTATAGGGTCATTCAAGAGCTACACATCACCAAGATTCACCTTCTTAACATCATAAAGCAGAGGTGGCAAAGTAAACCCTCTATAACCATAATAGTGGAAGAGCAAGGACCTTGTGGAGTGCATTTTTTCCCTTTGTGGGGTTACTCATTGTAATTTGTGTATCAAATTGGTATATCCCTAAGAGGGATTCATTGTAATCGCTATTATGAATTATCAATAAAAGAGCATCCTATTTCTTTTACTTTTTGTGTCACAATGGTTACTTAGTTTCTTTATCAATTTGTTTACATTTATTACAAGTAGATGCATGGTTTTTGGAGCTTTACACCTCACATATGAATAGGGGCACAACTCATAATCCATTGCCTCATCCAGTACCACCACTTCCACATGCTCATACTTTAGCATCTACTTTTATGCCTTAACAAGTTCATCGTGTCCATGGCTGCACTTTTTATCAAGATGTTAGTCGTACCAATCTTACAACTAGCATTCCACAATCTCTGAGGTGGTATCCTCCAACAACATAGCATTTCCTTTTTTGTTTTGTTGCACTAACCACCCCTTATTTCCTTGTACATACTCTCTCGTACTCACTTCTTCAATTTTTTCTTTCTTCTACTCCATCCTCATCCATTGATTCACTAACCAATCATGCCAAATTTTCTCTTTTAACAGGCTTGAAATTGTGCATTCCTCGCTTCTAAAAGTAGAATCATATTTTATATTAATTTTCACCTATCATATCATCACCAAATTTCTTGAAACTACCACCATTGAATTGGTCTCAAAAAGATCTTTCCAACGATATAGATTTTATCCAGTTCTAACATTGTTTGGTCCTCCAAACTGCAAAAATATTGCACCTGGGTCAAACAAAAAATTTGCACATGCACATGCAAATTTTTAGATGGAAAAATTTGTATCCTGGGGTGCGAACTTGATTTTTCCAATGGCATTTATCATATTACGCATGGATCTTTCCATCTGTGCTAACATTTCATATTTTCTTCACCATTTCACCTCTCATTTTCTATATTTTTCCTCATCTTCACCATTGGGGGACTTCTCCTCCTTCCCATCCATATTATTCAACTAGGGGGACTTCTCCTCCTTCTCACTCATATTCTCCAACTAGGGAGCTTCTCCCCTACCAAATCATTTTCTCCAACTAGTGTAGCTTCTCCCCTACCCACTCATCTTCTTCCACTGGAGGGCTTCTCCTCCTTCCAACTCATCTCTCACACTTGGGGAAGTTTTCTCCCCTTCTAAATCATCTCTCGTATTTAGAGTACTTCTCCTCCTCACCACTCATATTATTCAATTGGAGGACTTATCCTCATTTCCATTCATCTTCCTCAACCGGAGGACTTCTCCTCCTTACCATTCATCTCCTACAATTAGGGTACTTCTCCTTACAATCCATCTTCTAAAATTAGGGGTATTTTTCCTCTTTTCAATCGACTTATCATCATCTCTCATTTTTTACATCACCCATTCATTGTTCGAAAGGGTAGATATTCCATACATGAAAGCTACCTTGTGCATGATCAATCATCACACAATCAATCTTGAAAATGATGTTCATCCAAGAACTTTACTTGAGACTATCATCAATCCTCATTTTTTGGGTTAAAAATGCAGCATAATTTCTCTTCTCAACCAAAACTCCAATCCAATCTATACTTGGTATGTTACACACCATTGGATGTTGGGGGACTCATATGTGTTTACTATATCTGGTCCAAACACGTACCCACTGAAGCAATCATGAGTAGGACCCATCTATGGTTGACTAGCTGACCAAATCAAACCAAGCTTCAAAGCTTGTCAAAGGTAAATTTTCAAAGACATTCATCCCTTTCAAAGTTGGGGCATCTTACATTGATTATGATGGTGAGACCATTTGGCATCTACATCTTTAATTCCATCATTATGGCTCACCAACTTCCACCAATTCTTCACCAGGGGGTTTTCCTCCCCTCATCTACTCACTTTCATAATTAGGGGATTATGTTCCCTTTTCAATTCATTTCAATTACTGTGGGAGTTCTCCTTCTGTCTCATTACATTCTCCTCTAGGGTATTTAGCCTTCCTTCCATAATGCACTTCACCATATTTCATCGTTAGGGGATTTCTCCTCCTTACCATCCACCTTTCATAACTAAGGGAGTTTCTTGCCTTTCAATTCCTCTTTCATGACTTGGGGAGTTCACCTTCTCTCCCATTGTATTTTATTCTAAGGGAGTTAAACCTTCTTCCACAACACACTCTACTCTCTTCTCATACTAATATCATGAATGATTGAACATCATAATCCTTGATTTTTACCACGTCAAAGATTATATTACATTAGGAATTTTTCTTCGGATTTGCCCCACACTCATCAATGCACATTCAAATAAAGGAAAATCCATTATTCATTGTTGGGAGATATTATTTATAAACACAACCACGTTGGCATCCTTCAATATTATGTCAAACCACAAGGAACCCAACATATCATTACGAATCATCTCACACATGGGTTAGTATTGTCCCGCATCGGAGCATGGTTGTTTCTTATACATTTTTTAGTACATAAAATGGCAACACCATGTAAATCATACACTTTTACCATCTAAAGTACTCTAGTCAGTTCCATCTATATGGTATTTTCTCAATGGGGTTTGGATTTTATCGTTAAAGTCATACCAATCTCATCCAGAAATTACAACTACATAATTTCTACTATGGAGTACTTTACAATCTAGGTTCAAGAGACTTTTTTCATCCAAATGATAGGTCCAAAAATTGTTGATTTCACTACTCCACACATCACCTGTAATTTTGGAATTCATTCCATGGTTATCTCTACTAACGGTATACTTTTCAAGACCAAGAATATTTTCACACTCTGTGAGAAATTCGACCTAACTTTTCCATAAAACCATATGCGCCATTCTTCATACAAAACTATTATAGAGTCATATCGTAATTGGCATCATCCAATGCCTTGGATACTTTGGGCATTTAGACTGAGCATTCAAACTTCAACTGGGGCAAGAAACTTTCCAAATATTAATGCTCCTAGAACTTAAACTTTAATCATTATTGATTTTAACGCAAGAATTTCTCGATGATGGTATTGCTTATCAAGCAATATTTTACCAATTAACACTCTTGTATGAATGCCATATTCATGTTATTGAAAACATATGCATTTACCAAGATTATATCCAACATGCCTATAATAGTAAGGTACATCAATGAGAATTTCAAGTCAAAAATCTGGTCCTCAAAAAGAACCAATAGGTCACTAGCCAACCATGGTATGTTCATAATAAATTTGCACCTAATTGGTTAGGTCCTTTCATTGTTACACACAAATTTAGTTATGGGGCATATCGTCTTGCCAATATTGAAGGTCTTTCTAACCTTGAACCCATCAACATCATTTATCTCCAAGAATTTTATACCTAAGCATTTTCAATAAGGCTCGCAATTCATTGTACATACCACTGTGACTATTATGAAAATACAAAATAAAGAAAAAAAAGCAAAACAAAACCATCCATTAGCGATGTAAGTCTAAATTGCATTATGCAAATCTATTCTCCTTTTCTTCTCTTCTTTATCTCCTTACTCTTTGATCATTATTGTATGGTCACGCTTCGAGTGGCTACATACCTTTGAATTGTTCTTATCTTATTTATTTCTTCCACTTTCTTCTTTTCACTTATCAATATTGTATTATCATGCTCCGAGCAACTACATACCTTTGATTAATTTCATTTTCTTTCTTTCTTTGTCTTCCTCCTTTCCTCTCCTTCTTCTATTTTCTTGCATCACATCCCTCTTCACCCTCATTTAATGCATCCCCATCTCGTTTCATCAATAACGATGATGTCGTAAAACATTTTCCATTCATTCTTATCCTCACTTATTCATTATCTCTACCACCCCTTCCATTTGGACATTGTCTTGGGGTACCATTGCATAGTATTTGCATAATACATGCATAGTAAAATCATGGTATTCATTGCATGTTTAGAATTTTTCACCACTTGGTCATTGCTCATCGTATTGTCATTACAAGTTATGCTTATCATTCTTCATACATATTTACATGCATATAGATTGTATCCATATCCACATTTGTACATATTCATTGTAAATACCACACTTGAATAATTAAATATACACTTGCTAGCATAACAGTTTTGGTATCCAATCCCAATTTCATGAGACTGGATCATTGAAAACTTTATGTGATTCAACCATTCACAATTAATTCAATCAACCACCATTTAAAGTTATAAAATTCTTAAGCATGTAAAATCTTCCCTTGGATGACTTGAGTTCTTTCATGGATAAAATTGCACATCTTACACATTAAGCAAATTTTAAGAACATGACAAGCAATACTGTGCGTATACTAGCCATCTAGAAAAAGTCACACTGTTCATCCTATCATTTGTGTGATCTAAATCAAACCTTGAGGATCAAAAAAAGGACAAGCTACAAAAAAATTAGAAAATGGGTAGAAAACAAAAGCACAATTCCAAAAAGAGCACTACAAAAATAAAAGAAAAGCAAAAGCCCAAAAATAGCACTACAAAAAGATAGAAAAGCAAAGAAAAAGAGTACTATCAAAAATCTTGAATCCCTGAGGTCCTCAGGTCCATATTAAAATCATGGGATAAAATATCCATCAGGGCTATAGATGTCTGATTGGCAGTGGAGTATGCCTTACAAGTGGTGACATGTTTTTTGTATTAGTGAATTTATTTTGAATAAACCATTGCACATGTGGATGAGCTATCTTACAAGCTAAGTTAACAATTAGTTGAAACCATCCCCTCTTAAAATGGTTAAATGAACATCACTTTGCACACACTAGTCCATGATTGAATTCTTGTTTGTAAGGCAAGTTATGATTTTTAAATAATCTTCCTTAGTTATTCAATGGGTTTGATTGCTCAAACTATGATGTTTGACTCTCTTCTAAGAACTTTTCAAATCCAACATCTTTGAAATAACATAATGGATCACACCATCACTTGTTTTTCAAAAATACAAGTGCCTTCTTCAATACTAGTTGAATCCACCCACATATTCATTCATAGCATATGCATATCATATTTAAATCCATTTACATTCAACACCTTGTCATATCTCATCTGATGCATACTTCTCCAACACATACATACATTTCATAGTTATTTACACTCCATATTCAAATTATGCACTACATGTTGCTTGTCTCGCATGCCTTACATGTTACTCGATCATTCCCTCTCATCTTCATTATATTATTTATGATTATTATAATCTAAATGATACCACATTTCTTACATCTTCATACATTCATCTACATACATGTTGTCATTCATATCACACACATCCACTTCTATCATATCTACACATCTATCAATTCATACACCTACGCTACACTCATACATTCACATTATTCTCATACACATACATAAATGTAGAATTACATACAATAAAATGCATACCATTTTGGGTACCCCATCACATTTACATAATCATCAAACAACATCGCATATACATAATCATAAAACAACATCGCATGTACATAATCATCGTATGTACATAATCATCAAACAACATCCAAAATTGGTAACCTCATGGCCACCACAAAAAACAATACTCAACCATACCACCCACTAGAAGTCTCTCCACTCCCCTTCTAGGTGCTCAATCCCTCCTCTATCAACTACCCTACAACTCCTCCTTTTAGAGCCGGGCCTTGTCCCCCTGCATGAAAGGTCGTTGGCTTGACCACTTATCAAATTTCTAAAAACCTGAAGGTATATCCCATTGAATTCATTACAAAAAATAATGTGATCTCTAGCAATACCATTGTTCTAAATACACTGGTACCATCAAACCTTGACTCCTCAAGTCAACCTCACATCATACTCTCTTTGCGATATCATCCATAAATTGGTCTATCAAGTCCTCATTCACCTCCTATAAATGCTACACCTTTGTGCACAATCTATCAATCTCTATCATTAATGGCCCTATCCTCACTACCTCTAACTCCTACAGTTGTTATGTCCTCTCTACCTGGCTGGCCATCTTGGGCATCGCCTTATCCCTCACAGCCCTAGCCTCGTCCACCTTCTACTGTAGCTAATACATATCATAAATCATCTCATTCCTACCCTCTTAAGCCTCATCCTACGCTACCACTAGAACATCCCTCTCATTAACCAACCACCACGAGTATCTCAAGGCTCCCTCTAGCCTCTCCTCTACCTGACATCTCTCCTCAATTCGTACGACTTGATCTGCTACCCAATCCATATCACTCTTCATCACCATATCCTAAAAATCTCATATTAACTCTCGTAGTTGTGTCACCTCATAATGTGCCACTATCATCTCCTACAACCCAATCATTACATCAAAGGCTGGATACGGTGATACTATATCTTCTCTCATTGAAAGTGTCTCTAGTACAACTCCAAACTCATCCATCACAAGCACCTCCTCCATAAACATTGCTCCCTCTATCAAAAATCCCCTGCTCCTCCCCTATCCTCCTAAACTATTTCTTTGAGATAGATTCCCATATACCTTTTTCCGCAATCACACCCATCAAAGTATCTCATCCAAATCCTCCTCCTCCCCAGGCTCTAGTGATCTCGGTGCCCTTGGTGACCCTCCATGCCCTAGTGAGTCTGTAATTGTCACCCCTCCTAGTAATCTACCTCTAACCCCTCGCTACTCATCCACCATACCAACTCCTGGGTGCACACTTTGCATCTCCTACACTCCATACAAGCCCACATCACCCACCCACACCTTTTGTAGCTTCTCTCTAAGTGTTTGTATTTGATGGCATGGTTAAATATTTTTTACCTACATTCATTCATCAAACACATGTCAATATTTCATTCATTCATATCATTCCACATGTATATACATTCATTCATCTTACATTTTCATTCAAAATAAAAATTGCACCCACATGTGTGAATCCGTACAAATCATAAAATTTTCATCCCGATGTGTAAAATTTCATATGAGGATATTTTTGGATACCCATTTGGCTCAAACAGAGGCATGTCGCATCAATTTTACCCAAAAACACACATACACAGGTAAACGGTATAATGCACACCAAAAGTACGTAAATAAAAAAAAAGACAAGTGGATCAAAAAGCACAAATTTGGGTACCCATTTACCTCAAAAGCATGCCCATGCAGCAATTTTTCTCCATACATGTGTACAATGGTAAAAAATATAACATCCTTCCACACACGCATCTTGAGGTCAAAAATTCAACGTCAAAACAAATGGCCCATCGAGATACCCGTTTGTCCCCAATGTCACTTCATGCATACATTTCAAACCACAAATTCAAGCACACACTTAAACCATTCATATTCACACATTCTAACACACAAAAAGTCCAAATAATTGCTCGCATTCATTTCAAATTTACATGTGTTTCAAAGTAAGCAAAGTCCACTTACCAATGGAACATTTTTGCCTACATTCGTGCTTGCCTACCCACTTGCCATCGCTTCCTCTCACACTCACAATACACCAACACTCCACTTCCCAAATTCTTCCTCACCACTTTCTCCTTCTCTCGCACAAAGCAAAATGACCCTTTGCACGTCTGCATTTGCTTATGTACTCCGCTTTCCACAGGTTTGTACACCCATGTGAGAATATTTTGGTTTACACCCCCACGTGCGAATATTTTGGTTCGCACCCCCACCTGTGAATATTTTCATTTTCACCCTAGTGTTTGAATATTTTTGCATCTCTATTTTTTACCTCCATCCTACCTGTTGTTCCTGGTTTTGTCTTAGTACATCATCTTTTGGAATTTTCATCATTTTCACCCGTAATTTTCATCATTTCCAATCGACTCATCACTCACATCCATTGCCTCCATCACAAAATCATCACTTAAAGAGGTAGATATTTACCATTCAAAAGCTACCTTTCACATGATCAATAATCAAACACTCAATCTTGGAAATGATATTTATCCAATAACTTTGCCTAAGACTATCACCATTCCTCATTTGCTAGGATAGATAAAAAGCAAAACTTATTTTCTCAATCAAAACTCCAATCCAATCATGATTTGCTATGTTACACGTCATTGGATGCATAGGAACTCATGTGTGTATACTATCTTTGGGTCTCCAATGCGCCCACTGAAGAAATATTGAGTAGGACCCATTTATGGTTGGCTAGATGACCAAATCAAACCAAGCTTCAAAGCTTATCAAGGGAAAAAATTTTAAGACATGCACCCCTTTCAAATTTGGGTCATCCTACATTCATCATGATAACAAAGCAATCTTGTGTCTACTTCTTCAAAGCAATAGTTATGACTCAACACAAATACCATAATCAACCACAATCCTTCATCATGTTCATCATCCAATGATATTCTTGTCATGTGATTCATCACGTACCATTTTGTATGCCATCATCTTCATATTTTTCAATCGACTCATCGTCGCTTTCCATCTACTCCATAGCCAATTCATCGCTTGAGGGGGTAGTCATTATAACAATCAAAATCTACCTTGCACATTATCAGAAAACCAAACACCCAATCATGGATTCAAAAAATACCTAAGAAATTTTTGCTAAAGATCATATTAAGTCCTCATTTTCTAGGATAGATGCAAAAGTGAAATTTCTCTTCTCAATCAAAATTTCAATTTAAAACAAATAATCTTTGATAAACCTCAAATACCTACAACTGTAGATAACTCATGGATTCTTTTCTTCAAAGTTGCAGTTGTAAGACCACTTTTGAATGAAGCACCTAACTAAGCTCTACCTTATAGCTTCAATGGTTTATCAAATATTGTCAAAAGAACTCATCAATCAATTAGAAGAAATACTTTACAAAGGTATTTGTTCCTTCCACAATTGGAACATCTCACATTGATCACAAAATAAGGTAATCTTACACCTTCCTTCAAAAGCAATCATTACGATGCTACAAAGTGTCATACTCAATCACAATTTTTTTTTTATCAATGCATCTCTCTTGCAATCATCCACAATTCATCAATCACAAATTCTTTGTCTTCCAAATCATTCCATCAATCCATATCATCAATTTTTATACTGAATCATGTTTTCACACAACCTAGTACAAAAAGGCATAAAATGTAGACATCCAAAAGTCTCACATTGCCACTTTCCTCATCATCACGACTGATCAATTTGCAAAACCTTAAAAAATTACATAAATTGACTTTGAAACACTATTCATTCATAAAATTCACTATTCATCATTCTTAGCCCCCTTGGGCTAGTTAAGCTCCTTCCTAGGCTTAACTATGGATCCTCATGTGACCTCATTCATAACTCAACCAAGGTTGAATTCTTCACCATGGTAAAAAAGTATTTTATGGTCAAAAGTCAACCTTTTTGGTTAAAAACCTACTTTATGGCTAAACACATGCTTAATTAGATCTAATCATAATTTAAGCTAAGCCTACCACCTCACCTAGTCTACTTTGACTAGCCTAGCCTTTCCACCTCTCATCCAGATATTTCCTCCATCTCACACTCTCCTATGTAATTAATTCCATTTGGAGAATTTCCTCCAGGTCATCATGGCATGTAGATGGGTGAGGGATTCTCTCACCCAATTCTATTTATGAGGTAAGACACCTCAACCCCTCCTCTAACCTTGACCAAGTCTATAATAGAAGGCCATTTTCACCATTTCAAATGAGACCAAGTTAGCTTACAGAAACTCTGCAAAAATCACTCTAGCCATCCAACATCCATCATACATAAATCACATCCATTTAGTACTAGGGTCTCCATTAGATCTACTATGCTCTTTGTGATTTAGACAAATTATCGATAAAGGAGGCAACTTTTGAAGGTGATCCAATAAAATATCAAAGAGGCAACAACATCAGGATAACAAATACTGCACATTTGGTAAGTTCAGTTGAAAACAGATAAGTTCACATCCCCACGTGTAAAATTCCAAGTCTGGAGAAGTTCTCACCCTGACGTATAAAATTCTGCTACAATAATTTTGAGATTACCAAACAAGTAAGCATGATCTCTTCTATAGGTTTTCATGGTTTTGTGAAGTTTTAATCATATTTTAAGCTTATTTTAGAGCCTTTTATCTACATAAATATGGGGATTAACCAAGGCAAGCCCCCAAATGCTCTAACCCCATTTTGTAGGTCCAACAGGTACAAAGCATAGATTAAACCAGCAGTGGCCCATGCACAAGAAGCCCACCTACACTAAGGAATGTACAAAATACTAATCCAACAGCTTATGACCATATTGAAAAGGGATTTCTTAGGAAATACCCATTTGTAGCTCTAAGGACAAAGTTGTAAAAGGATTATTCTTGAAAATGTAATCTACGAGACCAGAGCATCCAACGAATGTGGAAAAGGCTATGGTAGAGCTAGAAAATATAAAATATGAGGGACTTTAGATCGTAGACATGAATCTAGGAATAAAGAGTGAACCTAGAATGATCCATTGTGGTGATGATTGGGATCTAGTATTGAAAGTAGTAACTTTCAAAATAATATTAGAATACAAATATATTTTTGCATGGACGTATAAGGATTTGAAAGGCATACCACTAGAATTATGTGTCCACAAGATTACATTAATGCTTGGGATAAAACCAGTGAGAAGGAGGTCATATAGGATGAACCCCAAGTATGCATCTCTAGTAAATACAAAGATAGATAAGATGTTGGATGCTAACATTATTTTTAGGGTTACCACAAGTGAGTGGGTTTCACCTATTGTGGTCACCTTGAAAAAGGAAGTGGATAAGATTTAGATCTGCGTAGATTTTTGAAGTTTGAATGTAGTAATGAGTTCTTGCTAATCACTTAAATTATCAACCAGGTTTGATTTAAAATATGCATTGCTCAGTATAATCCAACACTTTCTCTTGCATTCATTGAATGGTTCCTTCCTAAGAAAGTAGTAAGAAAGCATAAATAAAGTAGGAAAAACTTGAAAGCAAACCTACATAGGCCTGTAACTATTCTAAAAACTAACCATGTTGATTGTAGTCATGCTATTATTTAATCAAATGCTGGGAAAAATAATAAACCAGATCCTACTTAACAACTAAAAACCACTCATTCAATTATAAATTAAAACATCATCTACCTACTTTTATCCTACAACTAACAGGAGAGAGTATTTATGACTGTCCATGTTTAGTGGGCCCTTGCTAAACCTGTAACAACATAAAAACCCTTCCTTTATAGATTTAAATCTTACTTCAAGACACTAAGAACACTTGCACATCATCACATGAAGATAGAGAACATCAAATATGCAAGAAAATATCTTTTATTCCTTTAGAATACAAATTCTATCATGGCTGGAAATGACTGTTACAATGTTTTCATACAAAAACAAGAATCTGATTATTATAAATAAACTTATTTATAGATTCTCTAACTCGAAAACTCATACTTTCTCTAGTATTTATAACAACCTAGGCACCTTATTTATGCAACAGATTCAATAAATTTTGAGATCTAATTTGGGAATTAGTTGCAAATGAAAAGGTTCTATTTCAGCCAATTTCTGAAAATGAAGTCATATTCTATTTGATAACAGAATTAAAAATAGAAATATTTTACAAGTTGTGAATGCCCGAAAAAATGTGTGAGTTGTCCAAACTAACCCTTAACTACCACGTAATTGTCCTAGTTGTCATACAACTATCATAAACTTAATTTTATTTGTTGTAACTGTTGCTTTTTGATAGGTCACAAAGCATTTATTCTTTTTGGGAAGCTTTATGAAATTAGGAATAGATCCCTAAGATATAGGAGGTTTAAACTCCTATTTTTAAGGAAACCTCACCCTATACTCTGAGGTTGATTCTGAGTGAAACTAGATTTTTAGGGATTTTCTAGAATTTTGGAATAGGTTTGTGGCTAGAAATCCTTTCGTAGTACCTTTCACAGTAGTGAAATGTGACCTGTGTATAAAATAAAATTACAAAGCAAAAAATTACATAGAACATAGAAAAATATAGTATCAATCATCATATTTACTCACTACATCTATCCCATTAAGTATTTAAGTGTAAATATGTCATTTAAACAAAAACTAGTAAAGATGTCTATCATATTTTTTAGTGATACTTAGTTTAGGTATAAAAATAAGGGTAAATAACTATAAAATATAGCCTATTATCCTAACTCATCATTCCCCCCAACTGAGTCAATTACATATCCTCATGCAATCTTTCATCCTATCAACCACTATGTTTTAATCTTTCTTTCCTTTCGACTATTTTTCTTGAAAGTTTTGGATGAAGTGGCTGGTGTTGATATAACTGGAGGATGCGCTAGTTTATCTGGAGGAGGTGCTAGAGTCAAAACTTGTTTCTCTATTGAAGACTTCCTCTTTTCTAAACTTCCCTTAGATTTAAGAATACTCTTCCCTGCACTTGGGCTTTTACTCCATTTCTGTTTTAAGGCCTTCAATTCACTTGGAGAATAATTATTTTTGGCCATTTTCTTGGTTCTTATTTTGACTCTTGATGATGTTGTAGTCTTGTCTATAACTACAAGTGTTTCCTGTTGTTGTTTTGGAGTTGTCCTTTGCTTCCTTTATGGTTTTTTCTCCATACCTTCCTTACTATTTTTATTTTACTTGCCACCTTTTGTAATTTTGGTAACAGGTAAGGGGACTTTATGTTTTTGTGCAGCAACATTTTCTATGTTTTCACTAGAGGGTGTAGCCTAAGTATACATATTTTGTAGAATCTCTGCTACCTCCAAGTCCATCAACCTCTTTTCTAGGTCTACAATTTTTTCACAGGTTTCCTTTTTCATCTCTAGAAACTCCTCCTTAAGCTACTATATCATCATGATTGTATTGGATTTTTCTTGGTCCTGTTCTCTTTGTCGTTCCTCCACTTTTACCTTCTTAGTCTGAGGTTCTAGTTCTTCCTCACTAGTGCTATCAATGTCAATCAAAGTGGTCTTAGTCTTCAGATTTTTTTGGGTTGACTATATCCAAAGTGAAGATCTGGTTCTAGGAGGGAAAAATTTGGGTTTTAATATTTTAGCTTTAGGAGTTTGCTTGAGTCTAGTTGATGTCCTGGGAGGTGCAGTTTTAACACCTAAATTTTTCTCATTATCCTTCTTTATTTTCGTCCTAATAGGAAATATTTTATAATTTTCCTCCTCACCAGATTCTTCTACTGATGATTCCAGAGGGATTAGAGTCCTTAGATGTTGAATGTATAAGTGATGGAGGGGTTAATGGAGCAACATAGTCTTTATCACTATCTTCTACCTCTGTCTCTCCTTCAAACCCCTCATTTGCACTCTGTTCTATCTCCTTGTTGTCTCTTTTAGCTGCTCCTAATTGTTCTTCTGACTCAGCTTCCTCCTCTACCTCATCTTCCTCTTTTTGGATGTTTACCTTTGTGGTGTTCTCCTTGTCTACCTATTGTGTCTCATCATCTAAGTTAGACACACAGGTTGATGCCATAATATTATTGGGTCTATCCTAAATTTGGTGTAAGACTAGGATTATGATCAACCCAGGGTGAGTAATGGCTTGGTCATTGTCATTTTTCACCTTCCTAGCCATTGTTTTAATGGGTTGTTTCAGGTAATAGGGCAGGTTTATGAGATACTCTATATTTAAAAAAAAAATAAGGGCTAACAAAACTTCAATGTGATGCCCATAAACCATTGTTAAGCGTCCTTCCAAAGTAAAGAATCACATTATGGCTATGACAATGTCTTGCCATATAGGTGGAATATAAGTTAAATAAATACCTTTAATAGTGCTATCTCCCGCTCTGTTGAACCTTACTGAGATGCCCAACTTCTTTACCACCTCTATAATCTTCATATTAAGCATTCTGCACCATATCTTCCCTTCATCTGGTAGCCCTAAAATATTCTGAGATGGGCCACCATGCTCCTTAGGTCTAGTTTTCTACAAAGTTCTGAGACACTGCAATATCGTGCCCTTGGAATTTTTGCATGGCCTGATACCATTTTGGGGTAGAAAATTTATTAATGGCCTCCTTGCATAACTATAGGGTCTCCACGCTCACTACTTCATTGTATTTCACTGCTCCCACCATGTTGGCTAATGACTGGTTTGAAGTATTAGCACAACAATGTAGGCATCACCTAGTAATGGATAGATAATCGTAGGAGAGGTTTGGTAACCTAGGTTAAATTGTAAAATATTGTCAGAGAAAGTAAATAGAACACTAGGTTACTAAAAAAATTGGCAATGGTTTACTTACAACTCAAATTTGGCATAGAATTGGGTTTATTTTAGCTACAGCTCAGGATGTTCTCAGTCATGCAAAGATAGGGCCTGCACAATCATTTTTAAATAACCAGAAGTATTATTCTCCCGTAGTAGAATTACGGTGCATGGAGAATTGTAATCTAGATAGTCATACACGAGCAAAGTGATAATGGAAATAAATGGCATCCATGTTATGCATCTTTATCCAAAGTTTGCAATGGAGTAAATGGCATGTGAATAGCAATATTAAACATGTGAATCAAGATATGGGGTAAATATTCTTTGATATGGCTCATGTCACCCAATGAATTACGTGGACAACCTATGATTCTTAATAAACTTCCTCATAATTGCCAATTTACCTTTTTCATCATTTCATGAGAGTGTGTTCCTTTAGACCTTGTTGCCTATGCTCCTGATTACCCTATCTTATGAAAAATCATCCCAGTTTGACTTTCAACCAATGTGAAGTGCCCTGCCAACTCACCATTTATAATGTTGATTGTACTGATATGCAGATCATGTGAAGGACCCTTCCAACTCATCATTCACAATGCTGACTAGACTGGTCTACTAAACGATGTTGACTACACTAAATATCACGATGTATGCTAATTGGAATTGATTGTTATGATTGCTAAAATTTGTTTGTATGCTAAAATTATTAGTCTATTTTGACTATTATCATGACTACTATCATCGTCCAACATTTTACCATAGACCCTTTCACAGTATAATGTATATGATCACAAAAATATAAATGCTAAAAACAGAAATATGTGACCATCCCCCCAACTAAAAATGCTTCCACATCCTTGAGGAAGAGTAAAATATACAAGGTACAAGAGGGATGATGGAAAAAGGTGCAATGGAGCATCTCTAAAAGTAGTTACAAAAATGAAATATATACAACGTAAAGCAAAAATAAAAAATATGATAGAAATACCTATTGATGCAATGTTGTTTTACGGATGACTATTGAAGCTTTGGTGGAGTCTTGAAACTTGTGTAGCGAAGAATTCCATATACAGCTGCAATCTTGGATATACATAGTAGCATGAAAAATGATTGAACTGGTGGAATGCTTCTTTATTTTTTGATTTTTTTTTTTTTTTTTTTTTCTGTGATAATCCCTACTAGTAAGTTGGTTTTCAAAAATTGCCTATCCATTAGCGCCAACAAGCTGGTTTTCACAAATGGATGATATTTTTGCAAGGATGAAGAGCCAGTAAAAATTGGTTTTCATCTTCCTCCTTGGCCCTATAGTGTCGGTAAATGTTTTCACGATAAGACTTATTGTTTTTTTTTCAATTTTTTTTTTATTTTTTTTGTCTAAAAAAAAAATATGAAGTGTTGGCAGAGGATTGCAAGTCAGAAATGAGCTGCAGTTCTACTTTTTGAATGACTTGTTCAATGAAATTAACTTGGAGAGAGTTTTGTGATACAACTTCAATTGATGACCATTGATAAGTAAGTCATGAGAGACATCATCAATTATTTATAGCTTGATTGTATTGTTACCATATTTTTCTTCTATTTCATAAGGGCCTCATCATCTTATACGTAGATTCCCTTTGAAATCTTAGAACTTAGAATCGTAGAGTAAGATCCAATCACCTACTTGAAAAGTCCTTGGAATGATGTGTCTATCCTTTCACTATGCTTGTATTAACTCAGTATGTTGAAAGGCATCACGATGAAATTTATCTAATACGTTCAACTGTAAGAGTCTTTCTTGTTGTGCAGCGGTGAGATAAATTTCAACCTGCAATAGAGTGCATAAGGTCTAAATTTCAAAATCAATCAACATGATATTTGTCTTCTCATAAACCATTTCATAGGGTGTGAGCCTTGTTGTTAATTTCCAAGTAGTATTGTAAGCCCATACTGCTTCCTCCAATCTACCCTATGTGTAGCAAATGTTTTTGTTAAAATATTCTCAAGCTCCTTGTTAGTAACCTCCACCTAACCATTGGATTGAGGATGGTATGGTGAAGATTTCCTATGGTTTACCTGATATTTATGTACAAAAGCAACTATCACATCAGAGACAAATTGTGGTCCTTGATCTGTTACAATCTCCCTAGGTGCTCCAAAATGCTAAAATATGTTATCATACAAGAATTTAGCAACCTTTCTATTTTGGGCATGTTGTAATGCCTTCACTTCTACCCATTTTATGATATAATCCGTGCACACCAAAATGTATTTGATTGAATTCACTTATAATTATGATAGGTCCAACAAAGTCTAACCCCCACTTCTCAAATGGTTCTAAAACCACTTGAGGATGTAAAGGCATCTCCGTTGAAGGAGTTGTTTTGTCCATACATTGGCATAAATCACATAGAGAGATATAGACTTTTGCATATCGGTTCATGGTAGGCCAATAGTACCTTGTTTGAAATATCTTGTACATGGTTCTCTTGGCAGCATTATGTCCTCCACATGTTTCATTGTGAGCTGCACGCAAGATGTCAAAAGTATCTTCTTCTTGCACATATCTCTGAATTACAGGGCCAGGACAAAATTGAAACAAGAGACCATCTAACCAAGTATAAGGAGCACTTTCATGGATGAGATTTCACTTTTCGTATGTTGAAAAGTGAGATGGAACTTTTCATGTCATCAAATAGTTATAAATATCTACATACAAAGGTGAGTGTACTAAAATAGCAAATAGATGCTCATTAGGAAAGGAATCCTGCACAGGGTCTGGATCATTTGCCATATGTAAAGTAGAAATATGATCAACTATTACATTAATTTTACCAGGATTTTCCAAAATGATTATGTCAAATTCTTGTAAAAGTAACAACCATCTAATAATTCTACCACTTACTACAACTTTATTCATAAGACATGTTGGAAATATTATGTAGTTGAGTTGTCATTGATGTCAAAAGTTACATGAGACGGTTATAATTGGATGATAAAGAGAGCATGGTATTCAAGACACATATAGCAAGGTTTATTACAAAGCAAGGTAAATATTATTAAGGACTATAATATTTAAATATTATAAAATAAAAGGTTTAAGAGGCTTGGAACAAAGAGGTTTAAAGGCATGAGATAAAAGGACTACAGAATGAAGAACAAGGTTTACATGGGCCACAAGTTTATATTATTCTATCCAAAAGGTTTAAGATATTTTAATGGGCCTAAAAGGATTATGTTATAATATTATAACTCAAATTTATAAAGGATTTAGGCACCAACATATAAGACTATGGTTTAGTGTTTAGCTAATTTGGAAAACCATTGTAGAAATATGGTTTAGGAGATTTGGCTCCAATGCAAATCTTTTTTTACTATTGTAAACATGTATTCTCTTTGGCTAAGGCTGGAAGAAGTCTTATCCCAACTTGTAAATGATCTTTTTTTTTAAATAAAGGGGTAAAAAATTATTGATAAAAAGTTTGGATTACAAAGTACAACTGAACCCCCAACCAGGACTCAAATAAGCAACAAGACAGGCTAAATCACCAGACAAGGTCAACTCCCAAAGAAAACCAAAAAAACAAACCACATTAAGTCTGAACATCCTTATGGATCAACTCTTGTAGGTGTTGAGAATCCCCAGACGGGAGACTCTCCCAGTTATCAATACTCTGAGTATCCAATAGCTCAGAAGCCCTTTTGGCCAGGTAATCAACAACCCCATTCCATTCCCTTGGAATGTGCACAAAGGATATAAATTCGAACTCTTCACTCATTCTGAGAATCTGAATGGTCACAGAGGCCAACTGCCAATTAACATCCTCCACTCTTTTGTTGTTTAAAAGATTAACCAAATTTTGAGAGTCAGACTCACAAAGAATCCTACGCCAGCCAAGATAAAACCCCCTTTGTAAGGCCTCAAGTATCGCCAGAGCTTCCATAAGATTGTTGGAGTGAACACCTTTATAAATGGAAAAGAAAAAACTGACCACGCCAGCAGAATCTCTCCCAACACCACCAATTCCAGCATGTCCACATGCACCAATACACTGACATTGCCCCTTTCTCCACAACTTGGGAGCAATATTGAACAAACTATCAATAGCTAATTTAGTCTCCTGAATAAAAACCACATCCGAAGAATGAACACGAATCAAATCATGAACAACTTTTTGTCTGGGGATGTTGTTCAACCCCCTTACATTCCATGAAAGTATAATCATTTTTGGGGGTTATAAAAATGGGAGTCCAATGTTCTCACCAAACTTGACTCTACCAAAGTCTCCCCCATTAACTTAATTTTATCCTGGTCTTTCTTCCGACCCACCTTCATATTCTTATCTGAAGCATTTTTTTTAATTATTTTATGCTACAATCCCAGCACCGTAGGAGTTTTACAGTCCATGGATGACTGCATCAGTGCCTGGGTAGGAGAGGGCATATCTAAATCTGTGCTATTTTCTAAGATAACTTCACTTCCAGGGCTAGGGCCAACCATATCACCTATACTCGGAACCAAAGCCCTTTGTTCTTCATTTAAACCCCCTATATCTGATTCCCTTGGTTCCACCTCATGAAGAGACAACTGATTTGGTCATGTTATATCTATAACAGGTAGCAATGTTTCAGGTATCTCCACGCACTGATCAAGGTTCTCTAGAATTTCAAAACGGTTGAGCTGAGCATCTGGCTGGTTATCCTTAATGTCTCTTTTTGCCTTTCTTCCTTTGTTTCAAGGTTTTACCATAACAAAGCCTTCCTTATCCTGATCCCCCTCCTTTATCGGGGCTTTTCCTTTATCCATATTTTGTACAGCTCGAGAGGGCCTAGGATTTGAAGCCACAGGCAAGACAAACTTAGGGCATTTTCTTTGTAAGTGGCCATATTCATGGCAAATCCGACAACGAAATGGAAGAGCTTCATAGTCAAGTTTTTTAACCCATGTGGTTGATCCGAACTGTATTTCAATAGAATCTATAATAGGATTGTTTAAATCAATTTCAACATAGATACGGGCAACAGAGATTACCTTTTTATCCAGCGTCTGTTGTGACGGTCCAACCGGCTTCCCAAGTAGAAGGGCAATCATATGCAAGATGCCATTTCTCCAAAATTCCAATGGAAGCCATGAAAGCCGAACCCACACCGAAACCCGTGACGGTCGCTCCTCTGATGGGTTGAAACCCCCATGCCAAGGTTTAAGAAAGAGTCCCGCTTGGTTATAGAAATAGGTACCTCCTTCAAATGCTTTGTTACGATCCGCAAGACAAGAAAAACCACCATAAAATAGTTGTTTGCACTCAGCATCACCTCCACATCACCTTCAGGGTTCCAAGTCTTCCTAACCCAAGCCTCCACAAAGGGAAGAGAAATTTGGATGCCCATAAATTTACCAATAAGCGCATGTTTGGTTAAATACTCCACATATTCTGCCACCGAGTCTGGTTGAACCACTAGAACCGGCCTGGCTTCACATCGTTCCAAACATCCATTGTTCTTTAACAAGCGATTCCTGGCATGCAATGGGAAATCCTGTTCCTTCCAATCATTTTTAAATGAAATACCAGCACTAGCATGCACGCTCTGTGATGGACCTGATGCCATCACTACATTCCTCCAATTTTTCATACCTCCTCCAGAAACTGTTGCCATCCCCGCAGAGCCCCGAGGGTTTTCTGCCCCCAACTTGTAAATGATCTTGTTTTAATATAAGTTTTTCAAATTATTTTTCAAAAAAAATATAATATCTGAAAAAGAAAGAATAATACAAAATGAAAACTAATTCAGTATAATGTAATCATTAAAAAAATTAAAACTCCTTGGATTATTAAAGGCTCTCTAATACGCATTATATTTTATGTTCTTCACACCTGATACTTTTTAATTTATAAACTGCCATCGCTCATTGTCACGTAATAATATAAAAAAATTAAAAATATTTATAAAAGAAACATTTAAAATGATAAACATTAAAAATATTGCCAATGCTTTCAAGAGTGCTCACGATTTTAGCTTTCAACATTTTGAGGGCATTTTACTTCCACCAGTGATCATCCAAATATTTCAAATATTTGTGAAAAAAAATTAGGGTACTCTTGTGCTATTTTTAGGATTTTTACCCATATTTGGAGTTTACCGAAATTTGTGCATCTTTTAGAGCTTAGAGTGAAGAATTGGGACAATCAAAGTCATATGACAAGCCCAACTTTGTAGTGGAGAAGCTTTTGGATACAAATAAATAGTCCACGTGGGATGTGAGGTTTCTATGATGGATGAAACTCCATCCCTTAATGATCTTGAATCTCAGGTTCCCTTGACTCCCCTTAGGAAACTTGTAAAAAATTTCATGGAGGAGCCTGCAAATCTGGAGAGCGAGAGAAGCTTACCAGAGGGCTATACTGTTGATCCATCAAACCTTGATCCAACAACACCTCAACCACATGCAGAGCAAGGTAAGCCCCTTTCAGTTGTTCTTCCTGATTCCTTTGCTGAAGTAGCTAATGGCTTGTATGAACGTACTATCATTTTTTTTATGGGGGATACCACCCGAGATTGAATTTCTCAAATGGGTTTATGGGGTTTGGGAAAATACTAGAGGTTGGATAGTTGAGGCTGTTCGAGGGTTGGGAAGGGGGTACATAGCAGTCTCCTTTGCAAATCTCGAACATGCCAAAAAATCCCTCCAATACAAAACTTGGGTTATTTGTAGGTAAACTTGTTATCTGCAAGGCTAGTCTTTGGATTTTCATCCAGAGGGTCCCTCTAGGGAAAAATACCCTCTTTGCATAGATTTGACATTTTTATCTCTTTCATGTCGCCTCTTTCTTAATAAAGTTGTTTCTCTTCTTGATAAGGTTTTATGGTCTCATCCTATATGAGAAAAACTATCTAATTATAGAGTGCACCCTCGTAAACCCATAGCCCTTTCCATAGCCAAGTCTCTTTGTTATGCTATTCTAGACCATGGTGAAGACCTTGCAAACCGTTGTGTGTGGGTTAGACTGCCTTTCAACTCTTAGGTTATTGGATTTTGTTCTATCTATGCTCCCAATAACCGTCCTAGTCGTATAGTCCTTTGGGAATGGTTAGTTGTTTCTCTCCCTCCTCCAAAAATGGATCCTTGGAGGTGACTTTAATATGATTGAGAATCCTAATGACAAAAGTTGGATTGGTAGTAGACCCCTTTCTAATGCTGAATTTTGTAGTTGGTTCTTTTGTCGTAATCATTTAGGTGTGCATGACCCCCTCTTTGGTAAAGCCTCCTCTCACAGAGATAATTGGTTTACGTGATCTAACTATCCTTAAATTTTTGCTAGGAAGCTTATTCTAATAATGACAGTAAACTAGAAATAGAGGAAGGTTTCTATTGAAACTCTTTATCAGATTTATTTATGTTATTTATGTTTGAATCATAGAATAGTAAGCTTTCGTTGTGTTTAAGAAGTATGATCGAATTATAAGGAAGGAGGCTTCCATTATGTTTGGGAAGTATGATCGAATTATAAGGAAGAGGCTTCCATTATGTTTAGGAAGTATGATCAAATTATAAGGAAGGAGGCTTCCATTATGTTTGGGAAGTATGATCGAATTATAAGGAAGAGGCTTCCATTATGTTTAGGAAGTATGATCAAATTATAAGGAGGCTTCTATTATGTTTGGGAAGTATGATCGAATTATAAGGAGGCTTCTATTATGTTTGGGAAGTATGATCGAATTATAAGGAGGCTTCTATGAAGTATGATCGTATCCTTATATTTAGTTAGTCTTTAATATAGATAAATAAATATAAGAAGGAAAAAAAACTATGTTAAAAAATATAATCGAATCATAAGAAAGGAGACCTTAATTATATTGAAAAAAAAACTGTGTTAAAGAATATTATCGAATCATAAGAAAGAGACCATTATATCGGGAAAGTATGATCACCAGTTATACTATCCTTAATCAGTCTTCAACAAAAAATTTCATTATATCTGGAAAGTATGATCACCAGTTATACTATCCTTAATCAGTCTTCAACAAAAATAAATAAACACAGGAAGGAAAAAAAAACTGTCTCTATTAAGAACACACAGCATTTGACAATACTTCAACAGTAAACTTCTTTAAGAAGAAAACATGGAGCTAAAAATGACATTTTTAAAACGTGCTACTCCATGCTTCAGAAATCATTACCATTGTCATCCCTTTTGCATCTATGACCTCTTATCTTCTGTATTTTGACAGAGAATTACCAGGTAATAACCACATATATGAAAATTTTAAATATTCAAAAATTTCTATCATATATATGATAGTAAGTAAACATAGAAAGAGAACAGGGCAGCATCGAATGCTGGCCAAAATTATTATATGATTGCATCCTGCAAAATTTATAGGAGGGTCTGCACCTGATAATTTTACAATATCTAAAGAAAGAAACCGCGGTTGCCAAGTCAAAACAAGCATCTTGGATTCGGTCGTCCTACATAAACCAAGTAAAATATACAGCCCATTAGTTGGCATACCAGATTACGAATTAATTAATTGACCTGGTCTCATCCCAATAAGTGAAACCAATTCAAAGATCTCTTCCCAGAGAAGAGAATTTCCCTCATCAGAAGCTCTAATGGCCCTTATCATCAACGGGGAAAACAAAACAAACAAAACTCTCTCCGCGGATGAATTACATACAGTACAAGGACAGACAAATCGGTCAAATTCTGTACAAAACAAAAAATTGATAATAGATACAGATACAAATTATCATAACATTGTTTCACGTCTTCTTTTCATCCAAAACGGCAGGCGTTTCTTCTTCTCATGTATGGTTTCCAGCCTGGGTTTCCACGAGTGTGCTCTACCTTTCACCAGCTGCTGATAATCCTTCTCCAACTGGGGAGTAGTACACAGGCCGGACGACACACCATCATCATCAGACTTGGAAGACGCCATGTCCATACCAATCCTTCTGCCTTCTAGAAGCTTCTGGATGAACTCGGGCGACACTCTGAGCTGCACACGCCCGTCTTCGCTTCTCTCGATCTCGAACGGCTCCACCGCCATGACGCGCCTGACGGCGGCTCCGTGAAGGGGAGACGACACCGTGACGCCGGCGGAGGCTTCGCCTCTTCCACCCGCTAGGGAGGCCAAGCACGCAGCCGAGAGCGTGCTCCTGCACAATCTCTTGGGCAGAAGAAAATAATTGTGCCCCATCATGAGCTCTTCCTGCGCAGACAAGACGGGGATCGCCTGCCCAATATAGAAGGCGTTGGCACGGCACACGACGCAATCTGGGTGTTTCCCCATCAATTCACCTGCCGTGACCCGGTGCTGCTCCTGCAGAACCTTGGCGCGTCCTTCTGAATCCACGACTTTTATTTCCGTTCCGTCAGAGCTACTGCCCACCTCATGCCACACACAGGACATGTGGTTTCCCATTTTAGAGGTTTCTATGAGGGACCGGAATGAATGAATGAGATTTAAAGTTACATGTTGGAATATATACAGGAAAGGAAAGGGCATGTGCCGTGTGTGAGGAAGATCTAAGATTGATCTTGCAAGACGATTCAAAGTCTGCTGGAGGTGAACTGGGGTCGGTGCGCTATGTCGGATCCTGCGCTGACTGCTTCTTTTTGTTTAGAGCACGTGATGGTTTAGAGCAGACGCTGCTTACCGTTGACATTTGAAAGTTTTGATGCGGAGTTATATCAGTTGACATTTGAAGTTTCTAAGGAAGAGTTGTGGCCCAGTTTTCTATGGTAGCTGGAATTTAGTAAGTTTTCTATGGTTGATACCGTTGATGGAATTTATTTTATGACCAGTTTGGGACGGTGGATGGTTTCAAATTTGATTAGTCAATCAAAGTTTTGTATTTGAGTGGAAAGATCATGTTATATAAAATAATTCTTAAGAGTTATCTGAATTCTAAACCAGAGAGAAATACATTTAATCTACCGTGTTCCAAGGAGGAGGAGAAATAAGAGTGGGAATAGGAATGCAATATGAGGAAGATGGTAGGTTGGGTAACTAATTCACCTTGAATTATGGTTATCCGTCTGTATTTAATACGTCTTTGTATATTACATACGTTTTTAATTTATACTTAAATAAAGTTTTAAAAAGTTTTTTCCGTCAACATTAAGTTATATTATTTATTTGTCAACATTAAGTTATATTATTTATTTGGTTTTATAAAATAAATAATAGGTTTTAATTTATCACTTTATTCTCGTAGAGGCTACGACCAGGAAGTACCAGGATGATCACATCGACTCCAACAAAAAACATATGACATCAAACTCTTATATCACTCACTTCTTTTCAGCCTTAATGTTGGGAGTAATCCTTGATCCACACTCACTTCTTTTCAGCCTTAATGTTGGGAGTAATCCTTGATCCACAGATCTTGTATATCATATGACATTCTGTTTACTATTTTTCTTACTTTATTTTCTCTGGAGCTGCATTAGACACTCTCGTTGCTTTGTAAAAGTTTTATTTTACAGTCCTATTGACCTCTTTTGATCACCGATGGGCATTAATTCTAATTCTAATTCAAAATTTGAATCTTAAAATGTGTTATATCAACTATTTGTATCATAACTTTATTAACTATTATATACTTTATTATATAAATTTAGTTTTTTAAAACACCGTAAATTAAAAAAATTTAATATATAAATAAAATTTAAATATTAATGATTTTATTTTACATATATAATGATAAAAATATTATTTATGTAATGTGGTTTACCATGTACCAAGACGGTGGAAGTCCTGGGAGCCTTCGTAGATAGTTTGAACCCTGCCAGCTGTGCTGGTAGTTACTAAAAATCGTGATTGTAACCATTGCTTCTATATATATATAAAAAAAAAAAAAAAATGTGGTTTTGATTTTGGGAAAGAAACCATATTTTTTATATACTTTTGAGTATTGTTCTACTTCCAATGGTGGGAACAAGATTTGGGTTTTAAAATTTGTTTATGCATAATAGAATTAATGTTTGTATAATATGTGGAATAGTTGATGGTGATAATAATAGTAATGTATTTAAGATTTAGAGGGATATTGTATTGATAAGTTTTGGGATTTTTATTCAAGAGACTCAAGTTTAAATTTAGTATTAGAGGATGGGGACTCTTATAAAAACCTACACTTTACCCTAGTATTTGGCCTCTGAGGGATACCATAAGTTATTGGTTTTTCATCTAAGAGACCTAAGTTCAAGCCTTAGTACAAGGGGATTAGGACCCCTCATAAAAATTTATGTAAACTTAAATTTTGACGTGTGAAAGATATTGTAATGGTAAGTCCTTAGGTTTTCATCTAGGAAACCTAAATCCAAACCCTAGCATGAGGGCAGGGCACCAAGATCACTCATAAAAACCTGTGTAAACTTAAGGAGAATATTAAATGTTGAATATGATGTCCTAATAAATACTACTTGTCCCATTTAATGATATCCTCATAAACTGGTGTAACTTGAGGAGAATATTAAATGTTGAATATGATATCGTTGGGTTTTCATCTAAAAGACCCAAGTTCAAACCCTTGTACAAGGGGACCGATATCCTTCATAAAAACTTGTATAAAGGGATCAGGATCCCTCATAAACATTTGTGTAAACTTAAATTTTTGTTTGACAAGGACAACATAGTAGTTAGGGATTTGGTTTCTCTTTGGAGACGTCCAAGGTGCAAACCACAACGTACCCAAATGATGTTAGGTTTGATGATAAATGTGGTAAGTTTTTGGGTTTTCATTTAAGAGACCTAAGTTCAAACCATGATACTAGGAGATCAGGGCCCCTCATAAAAACTTCTAAACTTAAATGTTTATCCAACAAGGACAACATGGTGGTTAGGGATTTGACCTCTCTTTGGGGCTCAAACCACAATATACCTAAACAATGTTAGGCTTGATGGTGTCAGTTGTGTTAGTTTCTCAAGTTAGTTTTCAAAGTTCAATTACCCTAAGAGTTGTTGACTTTGTCTAACCCAAAATGCTAGGGTTTATAAAAAATGATATTTCAAGAGGTTGAAACAAGAATTTTAACACACAACCTCACGTGGGTCACGGTTTAAACTTTGAACCTTTTGAAAAAGAGCCAAAACCTAAATTATTATGTTGTCCCTCGGACAAACAAGAAATTACTATTGTATGTTATATGTTTGGTTTTACCTTAGAAGGTGGTAATAAGATTTTGTTCTTACATAATAGGATTTATGTTTGTATATTCTTGGCTTAATCCTAAAAAAATAATATAATGTAATGTTTGTAAATTTTATTTATCAGTTAAAAAATATATAATGTTAGTTTGATGTAAATTTAATTTGATGTGAAAAAGTCACATTATAAAATATGGAAGCAAGAGATTTTTTTAAGTTGTTACAATAACACTATTTTTAGTAATTTTTAGTAATTGCTAAGGGTAGGGTTCAAATCATAGGGGCTACTCCCACCAAACCTATTTTACCTCGTTGTTGATTCGGTGTGAGAGGGACCACTAATGGCTCGTAATTCGTATCATTATTTTCGGTCTAGCGTACACTCAAAGGATTTACATCAGACTACTACCTTTGCAAATAGGCTGCCCCCAAGGTTTGAACCTAGGTGTCTTCTTAGTAAGTGTTGGTCAGACAAGAAAATACCGATCCACCTAGCCCTTGGGGACTTAAAAATTTTAGGTTAGAAAGAAACCTCAAGATCTGTAGTCGGTAATGTCGTACCATCTGGGTATACCACTATCTAGACGAAAGTCACAAGAGATTTTTTGTGTCCCCTTTGCATCGTAGAGGTTCGAACCATGGACCTCTCATTTTCCACAAAATTTTAGGTTAGAAAGAAACCTCTGAAGCCGCTCTTAGGTGGCTGGAAATGCCATCCTATCCTGTATATATAGGGAAGTCGAGAAACCACAAGATATTTTTGTCCCCTTTGCATCACACATGTTCCACAAGGGAAGCCATAAGAGATCTTTTTTTGTCCCCTTCGCATTGTAGAGGTTTGAATCGTGGACCTCTGTTCAACAGGGCCAAGCTCTCCTTATCCACTTATGCTACAAAAGCAAACGATGGAAGGTTGTATATTATATGTTTGATTTTACCTATAATAAAAAATTCAATACATAAGATTATTTGGACATCAATGATTAATAAATATAATAATTGGAAATGAATGTGTCCCACTTCTAGCAAAACTATGTCCCATGGAGGAGTAGATCCAGTAAACCTTAAATTCCAACAAGAAACTAAGAAGAAGACAATTAACAATGATAAGCAGGTTCAGGGTTTGATTACTTCTTTTTCTTCTCTGAAGACTATAGAAGATAGCACATAAGACATGCCTAGAATTTTTCGTATAACGGACTCTCCACATATGAATGCTGATTTTTGGTGTATTGCAACAAGATATAGCTATAGGATTTTTGTTAACTTCTATTCTTATGTATATTTAGTTATGGATGTTTTACTCCTCATCCACCTCATTTTATTTTTTAGCTGGTGGATAGTGTTAACACTCAGATATTGTAATGTTTCAGGTTAATGATATAATATAATCTTAGCTTTTTTTCAAAATAAATAAATAAATATAATAATTTTCATATAAATTTGATTTTATGTGAAAAGTGATAAATGTTGATTTTTTTTATACTATGAACTTGTGTTTCTTTCATTAGATTTGATATCTTTCATGCTTTAAACCCTCATTACTAAGATTAGGTGACTCTTGTGAACGTTGAGGCTGCAACACTTTCGTGTTCTGATGGATCATTGGGGAATACCTATGCATGGTTAGTTGTGTCCCTCTCAATTCTTCGAAAAACTTTTTCAAGTTCCGTTCTCGGCCTGTTGAGGTTCTCAACGCTTCACTCATTTTTCGAAGGATAAACACTGGTCCCAACCCTCTCAATGCTGCAAACGCCTAGATGATGGAGCTGGTCCTTCCTCCCGCTAAAACTTTGGATGGGATGTTCGACCCTTTATTTCTGAGCCATTTGTTGGGTGGGGTGACACTGCTACTACTTCGTTGTTGTTCGTCATACCGATGCACCTGTCGCTCCTCAACAAACTCTGGTTGGCGGTAATGCAGAAGAAATATGGAATGTTCTAGTCTCTTTGGATGGAGGTTGGGAGTATGTCAGCGAAGCAGATAACTTTTATCTCATTCTTTGATCTTTGTTTAATGATTATTTTTGGAGATGTCTGTGTAATGATTGTTGGCCACAACATGTAGTAATGTTTTTTGGACTCTGTTTTTTTATGAGGTGTGATTTCCTCCAGTGTAATGATTGTTGGCCACAACATGTAGTAATGTTTTTTGGACTTTGTTTTTTTATGAGGTGTGATTTCCTCCATGTAACGGCTTTTATGGTTTGTGAGGTGTGTTGATTCCGTCCGCCATTTTTAAAATGATTAATCTTAATTAATATAAGGTTTTTCATTAAAAAAATCGATCACCATTGTTATCAACCACGATGTTTAATATTTTGAAAGATAAAAAAAATATTGTTATAATGTTTGCTTTCAACTTATAATATTTGTTTTCAGAGGCGTAAAAGTTTTAAATGATTGTGACATGGTGGTTATAGGGATAAACTGCATGAAGAACTGTGTGTGGCGGCTTTCCAGACGGATAGCATAGAATATTGTAGCGACCATAAAAGCCAAAGAGCCTACCAGATTTGTGGCGGCTAATATTATACCATGTAAATTCAAAAAAACATATAATATTGTATTTTTTATGAAATGTATTAGTTCAATTAGTTAAATACTTAGTACAATTTTAATTTTGATTGTCAAAATATTATTACAATGTGGTCAAAACATGTTATAGATTAAGGTGTTTGATTCCCATATAATCAATTTTATAAAACATATTTAGCTAACAAAAATAAGATAACATTAATTCAAATTATTTAGTAATCTTGATCATCTATTTAAAATAACGTAATTGATGATGGTTTGTATATTGCGAAGTTAATTTTTATTAATAATGTCAAATTAAATTAGATTAAAAATTCATATTTAAATTTACTTTATTATTGTAAATGATCACCATTTTTATTAACTATCTTTATTTAATGTCTTAAAGCTAAAAAGAACATTATTATTGAAAATGATCATCATTTTTATTTACTATGATGTATTTAAAAGCTTAAAAGAGAGTTGTTTTTTTTAAGAATTTGATACCATTGTTTTTTTTTTCAATTGGTTATATGGAATTGAAATGGGCCCACCTGTATTACATCATCACTACATAGTGGTATTACAATAAAAGCTTGAATATTATATGTATCGCTTGGCAATCTTTGAACCTTGGTCTCCTTTTTAAATGTTTGATGAATCTAAAAGATTGAGCTAATACCACTTGATAGAAATGATACCATTATTTTTTCAATGAGTTTACACAAGTTTTTATAAGGGATCTCAATCCCCTCATACTCAGTGGGGTTTGAACCTTGGACCCAAAATTATACCATTGTTTTTAATATTTATTGGATACATTTGAATATTTTTATTTGTTTAAAATATATATTTTATGCCTATATTTTAATTTATAAATATAAATATGTATGCAATTGAGGTAAATGGATTAAAATATTATGTGTTTCTTATTTTACATCATTTTAGTTAAAATATTTTCTCAATAAAAAAATTATTGTTTATTGAAATTAATAAGATTATTTTGTCAAATTAATTTTAATTATTTTGATTTAATTATTTAACATTTACATTATGCAATTACGGTGTTGGATTACAAGCATAAGCATAAGGCTAATCTATAGGGAAAAACTAAAAGAAAATATTATTAACTGATTATAAATATATTATTGGGGTTAATTATGAAGACTTTGAAATTTTAAATAAGAAGTCTAATGTTCAAATTTGAAAGCAAGTAGGGCCTATGAGTGGAGTAGTCTATGGCCTTAAAGCTAAATAGTCTATGACCTTGTGGATGATAAAAACTATTTTATAACTTTTATTCTTTATTAGTAATAAAATAACATTTGTTTATGGGATTTAGAACAATTGGTTGGGAATAAAAAGTTTTACATCTTCAACCAAGATTCAAATTTCACAATTGAACCTTAATTGTTATTTTTGGTTACATAGGAGAGTTGGTTATAGTCATATTACTTTTAGTAAATGACAAGCCTAGGGTTCAAACCACAAGGGCTGACCTATTCTGCTTCGTTATTGTTGACCTGATGTGAAGGAGACCACCCATCACTCAGGATTTATAACGTAATTTGTGTGGTTAGTGTGATAAACGCATAGGGCTGAGCAGCCCCCTCTCAACCATGACTTCTTGTAAGGCCAAGAACTACACTTGTCAATAAAGAAATAGCACACAGCCATTTGGGTATCAACAGGGTGGGCATAGGAGGAATAGAGCCTTATCGACCTCTACCAGCAAGTAGGACACTCCCAACTGCACCTTGTATCTATAGGGTGGACACAGAGAAGATGAAACCTGGTCAGCCTCCACCAAGACCCAAGACTTTCACCAAGTGCACTACACAAGCAAATTGAACTTTAATAATGAATCAAGTGATATTATGTGTCAATTAGTTAAATTCCTTTACTTTTAAAAAAGAGACTTAGGTTTACATATGAAACTCATTTCAATCTTATATAACTAATTATAAAATTAAATTAAAAAATAACTTTCAACTAAAGTACAAAATTATAATTTATAATTATAAAATATAATTTAAATTTTATTTTATTTTTCAATTTATTAAATACAATTCTATTACATCATTTCCACAAAGTGATATTACAACAAGTTTGACTATTTAATCATGTATTCTTTGGCAATAGTCAGCTTGATCTTCTTTTTTAAAATTGAGGAATCTGATCCATTAAGATAATACCTTGGATTTTAAATAATTGTTATTATATATAATATTTTAAAAACTTAACATTAAGCTATTATTTATATATATATATATATATATATATATATATATATATAAAAGTAATGCAAAGTATAAGTGTGCCATAATTGGGGTCACACTCCTAATGGGCCCAAAAACAAGGAACTTTCCTTTTCGTAATTCAAACTAAAATCATTGAAATGAAACTCCAACTACATATCTTTATATAAAAGTAATGCAAAGTATAAGTGTGCCATAATTGGGGTCACACTCCTAATGGGCCCAAAAACAAGGAACTTTCCTTTTCGTAATTCAAACTAAAATCATTGAAATGAAACTCCAACTACATATCTTTAAATGTCTACACATAAAACTGTCTTTATATAGTAATGCAAAGTATAAGTGTGCCATAATTGGGGTCATACTTCTAATGGGCACAAAAAACAAGGAACCTTCCTCCTCGTAATTCAAACTAAAATCATTGAAATGAAACTCCAACTACATACCTTTAAATGTCTACACATAAAACTGTCTTAATGACAATATCATTATTGCTCTAAAAATATATTTTTTCCCTTGGAAAGTAACACTATCCACCTTTAAAACAAACTTAATCTTGTTATCTTGTACATTATATAATTGAATACAGAAATAATTTTTAATTAATACACTGCTCATTTTCTTGTTTGTAACACCGTTTAAGACGAAGTTTATTTTATACCTTAATTTCTCATTCATGTTTGGAAGAGGTCTTTCCTTTTTTTTCGCTCATCATTTTGACACGTGACGATTTGGATGGACTATTATGATCAAGCAAGAGCAGAGCGAGTCTTACAATTTTTTAATATATATATATATATATATATATATATATATATATATATATATATATTAAAATATTCATACGACCAACCATAAAATCCAAAATAATAATCAACCCATTCCTTCCCCGGGTACAGCACGAACAAAATGATTTCTTGTCATGAATAAATAGTTTAAAAATTATTAATTATTGCATTCAAAGGTTAATATATTTTATTGTCATTGTAACACATTTAATTTGAGACCTTATTTAATTTGAGACCTTATGGTCAATAAATTCTCATATAACATAAGACGCTGCCTAACTTTCGCCAACCCATATCTACCTCTCTAATAATGCATGTGCTTTACTAACTTTGGTGTTTAAAATGCATTGCACTTTTTGCTAAGACCCACTTCAGATTTTTCTACAAGTCAGCAGAAGTCTTGAACCTTTATTGCTTTCTATGTCAACTTGTAAGAGTTGTCTGCCATCTATTCTACATTCAATTGAATGTTATTATAATTTTTCAAAGTGGTCCCCGTTAAGATACTTAACAATATTTCGTTGATATTATCGATGTACTTACACATCTTAAATGGATGTGGCATAAAGGTCATATACAACCTTTGTTTGTTTTTTAAAAGGTGATGTTACATATTATTGTTCAATAAGTCATACCGGCCCATATACTATATTGCAACCATGTGACTAAATAACTCGTACCAAGGCCGTATAGTGTAATCATGCGATTAAATTATTTTTTAACTGCAGATGAGATTAACTTTAATTTTATTTTCGATAGATTTTATTTTTATTTTTTTAATGGTTGTATGTTTGGTCCCTATTAATCAACTCAGCTTTCAGAAGTGGGAGGTCATGGTTAGGATGAACATACCCAACCTTAAACGTAGGATATAAAATTTTTTCACACTAACCTCATAAAAATAATAATAATAACTTTAAATTTATCATAACAATATTATGATTTTTGGTTTTTTTATTCGAGACGTTAAATTCAAACTACGGAGGTTATAAATGCATATAAAAAACTAAGACCTCTTAATCTTCTTACATACAATAATAGCATATACCTAGAAAACTTGGAAGGCTTCCTTTCCGCTAATGGAACTTGGATATACCCGAGGAAAAACCCAAACCTTTACCATTCTAATATTTCAATACAGCTTACTTAAATTTTAAAGATAGGTGAAGGTAGGTAAAATTTATTAAAAAATAATACTTTATAATATAAAGTGATGAAGAGGTATCCATTCTAAAATTAATATGTAGTAAACACGTGAAAGTAGAGCTATATGATATTTCCAAGTAATAAATAGGGCATGATAGTTATGACATTTTTAGGTAGTAAATAGGTGAATGCAGAGTTGTAGTTATGGATGAGATCCTTTGTTGAAATCTTAGACTACATCATAGTAAAATAGCAAACTAAAGAAATATATGTATTACTTGTTCTTGTGACAAGTGGATAAAGGTTTCTGCTATCAATAAATAAATATATTCATAGAGTGTACTAATTGATATTTTGCTATTATTGTCAGGGTTAGTGCACATACTAGTTTTAGATAATGCTTGAGTGCATGTCCTTAAAAGGAAGAATTTTTGTTTTGGACGGGAAGAAAAGTTGGGTACTATAGAAAAAGATGTAACAAATTTATGATTTGGGGAAGTTTTATTTTTTGTTTTTTTTGTTGTGAGTTATTCATAGTAACGACCAAACAAAGAAAGGTTCATGTATGCTAATAATTTGAAGGTTGTAATAATGTAATAGAACAGATCGATGGTTGTTGAAGTTTGTTGGAATTTCTCCCCTAATTGTCTAAATTCTTGTGTGGTTATTTATTTGGGTACCAATCTGCGTTGATCGTGTCAAGTGGTATCTGAGTTGTAGTTGTCTGTCCTGTTGAGTAGATCATGGTTATGTACCTAGTCTCTAGGAATGAGTCTATCTTAGAGTGTTTCATATGTGTCAGTGGTTGCAATAGAGCCTCTTCGAATTGTTAGCTGAAAAAATATTTTCAGAGGGAGATATTTGTTGTTTAAAAACAATGTTGAATGTTGAGCAGGAGTAGTATGGATCAGGATTGCAATAAGAAGACCAAATTTCTAAAAGAGGTCGAGGAAGGGGTAAAACGAGAGGAGGAAGAGGTCATAGAGCCCTAGGACGAAGAATCGGTGCCAATGCAACAATACTAAGGACATTGCAAGCACTTGAAGCCCATGTGATAGCTATGGAAGGTGTTGCAAGAAGAGGGAGAACCCCAGTAGAATATGAAGGTTCCATTGAGGATGAATCGAACTAATCATCTTCTGATGAAGAAGGAGATGTTGATCAAAGAAGGTTTGTTCATGCTATTGCTAAGATTGAAAATAAGCCCAAGTTTAATTTACCAACATATGAGGGTAGTCTTGTTCCAGAAAAACTAATAGACTGGATATTAGAAATGGAGAAATATTTTGACCTTGAGAGTGTGGAGGAAGTTAGAAGGGTGATTTTTATGATGATCAAACTGAAGGGTCACACTTCTCTATGGTTCGAGTAGGTCAAAACATAGAGAGTGTCTAAAGGAAAAACCAGAATCAAGACTTGGGACATAATGGTAAAGCAGTTGAATAAACGGCTCTTGCCTAAGAACTATGAGCTCTCATTGTTGAAGAAAGTTTAGTATTTGAGACAAAGTAAGAACAACGTAAAGGATTACATTGAATAATTTGAAATACTAGTCATCAAAACATGACACTTTGAGCCTTTTGGAGTGGCTGTATCAAGGTATGTTAATGGTTTAAAGCTCTCTATTCAGGATGAACTAAGCATGTTGAATATTAATACAATGGAATATGCCTATCAATATGTTGTTAAAGTTGAAGAAAATCTTAACATAAAGTTTACTCAATCCTCTAAATGGAAGGGGAAGGTAAAAGGTAATAATAAGAATCAAGGAAAGCATTATGATTTTGAAGTCATTCAAGCCAAAGGAAAGTACCCATCTGGTAAATATAAGGGAAAGTTTGATGGATATCAAGAGAGATATTCAAAGTTCAGAGGCATATGCTACAACTATGGTAAGGAGGGTCACAAGTCTCCTGAGTGTGAAGCCAACAAGAAAATTGAAAACAGAGTTAATATGGTTGTAGGTGAAGAGAGTGATGAAGCAAAATCATATTATGGGATTGTTTATGGTGATGGTGAACAGCTGATGATAAGGAAAGTCCTCATGGTAGATGAAGAGAATGTTGAGTCGTGGGAAAGGAAGAGAATTTTCCATATGAAGGTGAAATCTGGTGGTAAGTTTTGTGATGTTATTATATATGGTGGTAGCACAAATAATTTGGTTTCCACATACATGGTAGAAAAATTATCATTGCCTACTTTTACACATACAAAACCTTATAGAGTTTCATGGTTGAACAAGGGTCACCAAGTGTTGGTGAATCAGTGTTGTAAAGTCTCTTTTGAGAGAATGGGATACACAAATCAAGTGTGGTATGATGTCATTCCAATGGATGCTTGTCATCTACTACTAGGAAGGCCATGGAAGTATGATAGGAGTGCTCTACATGATGGACGAAAGAATCACATTACAATGATCAAATATGGGAAGAATTTTGTGTTCAGACCTTTGAAGGCTTCCCCTCCTGAAGTGAGAAGTGGATTAGTACTACTAGGAGAAAAGGAATTCCTTATGGAGGAAAAATGAGTACATGTGTGCTATGCAATTTTCCCAAGGAGCAGTAGAAATAAGAGGAAGTGTAAGGACTATGAGAGCATTGTGGTAGATGGAGATATGTTAGCTGGTTTACCACCAATGAGATGGATTTCTCATCAAATGGACCTAATTCCAGGAGCTAGTTTGCCAAATCAAGCACCCCATAGAATGGATCATATGCAAACAGTGGAGTTGAATAAGCAAGTCAAGGATTTGCTTGAAAGAGGGTTGATAAGAGAGATTTTGAGCCCTTGTGATGTACCTGTTGTTCTAACTCCAAATAAATATGGCATGTGGATGATGTGCACGGATTCAAGAGAAATCAACAAGATTACTATCAGGTATACATTCCCTATTCTAAGAATAGATAATCTATTGGATAATAGGTGTGGTTCCGGTTTCTTTTCTAAGATAGATTTGAAGAGTGGGTATCACCAAATTAGAATTAGATAAGGGTATGAGTGGAAGACTACATTACGAAAAAAGGATGGTATTTATGAGTGGTTGGTTATGCCATTGGGGATGACCAATACACCAAGCACTTTCATGAGATTGATGACGGAAGTGTTGAAACCATTCTTTAAAAAGTTTGTAGTTTTCTACCTTGATGATATCTTAGTCTATAGTAAGACAAAGGAGGAACACTGACAACATTTGAGGGCTATCTTAGAAAAACTACAACAATAAAAATTATTGATAAACTTGAAGAAATGTTCATTTCTCAATTCAGAAGTGACCTATCTTGGATTTGTGATATCTAAAGATGGTTTAGAGAAGATGGTTTAAGCATGATTGGTGAATGTTCATTTTTCAAATTTTGGGGATAAATTTTGATACAATTTAAGTATGTTTAAATTAAGTTTTAGAAGAGAAGAATTGCACTTGGTTGGTTATTTGACTGTTGTTTAAGAGAGGTTCAAGGTTCAAAATTGCTCTCTACCTACTCATGACTACATGTGAGGGTCTTTTTAGGGCCCTCCCTCTACCCCTTATCCTAATAGATCTTTTTCAGACACCATGAGAGAGAGATAAGAATTTGAGGATGAATATTTGAGAAGTGTTGCCTTAAAATCAATATTCTCTATTGTCAATAAGTCAATGGATAAATGTGTCCAGTCCAGAGTTAATAGTTGTCTTCCTTAGGCTATGCACCATCCCAAGATTTTTATTGAACAAAGTATGGTAGATGAAAACATTTTGTACAAGAGTAACCATTATGTAATTTGCAAATTTATTGGCATGAGATCGTCTTTAAGGTTTATGACCTCCTAGATTCAAAATAATTGGGATCATTTAAAGGATACTTCAATAGTCCTTATCAGTAATGTATACTATATAATGAGTTTCTCTTCAAGAGCAAACAAGAAAAAATCTTTTAAATCAGGGAAGAGAAGTTATGGAGCAACAAGTCTTTTTGTGCATACTTAGAAGCTAGGATTTGATCCACGAATGGAACCCACTATAGTGGTCGTTTAGGTTTGATTATATGCTCTATCAATGGAATATTTGTATGAACTAGTTTTTGAGAGATTGGAAAATTTCTTAGGACACTATCTAGGAGTAGCCAAAGACACGATGATGGGAGTTTCAACCATTTATATTTGAATTTGTGTTGATATGGATCTTAATCATCTATTTCCAGCTAACATGGAAATAGATATGGGTGATTTAACTTAGGTCTAGCAAGTAGAATATGAAGTGATTTGCTTCCAATGTAGGCTTTGTGATAAGCATGAACACCTTGCTTGTTTTGGCCCAAGACTATTCAGAAGGAGACCATCCCATCATAGGATAATGGTAATGACAACAAGATGCATGAAAAGAAGGCATAAGCTCAACCCAAAACCTTGGATCTAAATACACCAGAAGAATTTTTTGAAGCACCTAAGAGGAAGAAGAAGCAAAAGAAGACAACGCGATAAAACCAAATAGAAGAGAGAAACCTAAATAGGTATGAAATTCTTATACCCTAATGGACATGAAGAATGAGATGGCTATAATAGGGGAACCAAAAGGAGAAAATTTTCTCTTCAAAAATTCAGAATTAGTCCAACAAATGATAACTCAACCAACGTTCGAAACCAATATCCAACCAATCCCAAATCATATTGCCATAAAAACTTTAGAGAACCTCAACCTTGCTATGGTCTTGGTTGATAGGGATTCCTAAATGAAAGATAGAGATAAAGACAAAGGTAAGCCTACTCTTGGAATTCAACAAGAAGAGGAAAGATTAAAATATACCAAAGCCAAGAGTGTGGGAATAAAATCAAACTAAGAGAATCTAGCAATGGAGAGTGACTGGTTAGTAAACTAGGGAAGCATAAAGAAGATTAATACTTATTGGTGTTCGAGTTCCCAATGATTGTACACTCATGGAATATTAGAGGCTTGAACAATAGGTCTCATCAAATTGTTATTTACAGTTTAATTGAAATTCATAATTCAGATTTCATTCTCCTTTAAGATATGAAATATTCAATACAAGTTATGGATACAATAGCCAAGAAAATATGGAGACAAGTAAAGCATATGGTTGTAGCATTCCAAGGTGCTTCAAGGGGTAGAGAGACTTTGTAGAACCCTCTAAAATGGATGGAAATTGATCATGTTGTAGGAAGGGATCTTCTCACATATCTCTTCAAGGGTAAGATTTTGAGATAAATTTTGTTGATTTCAAATTTCTATGGATCAAAAGTGTTTGGGAAGCAATGCCTCCAATGAGTAGTTTTACAAGCAAGTAGGATAGTAAAGGAAGAGGTGAATTGGATAGTGGCTGACGACTTCAATGCTAAGATTGTATCTAGGAATTAGAAAGGAGGCATCCCATATTTATATTAGGGGGATAAATTTATGACCTATAAAGTAAATTAGCTCAATTTGATTGATGTTTAGTATGTGGGGCCTTCTCATACTTGGACAAACAAAAAAGTAGGATTAGCAAACATGAAGGTAAATCTGATTAGATTCTTGGTGTTTGAAGAGGATTTTCTATGATGGTCACTCTAGTTGGAAATCCTTAATCATACAAAATTAAACCACTTTTCAATTCTCTTGGAATGGGATATGGGCCATAAATCGTTCTCTAGATGATTTGAGGATTTTTGGTTGGAAAATAAGGAGATTAGGGATAAAATCCTAGTTTGGTGGGAAGAGGGGCACCCTGAACATGGGACAACATTATTTGGAGTCTTTAAAAAACTCCAAAATGTCAAATATCAACTCAAAATTTGGAAAAGAAACAATAAATCAAACTTTCAGCTTTAAAGGGTTCGACTGGGTGCAAGGATGGAGGATTTGAATGTAGCACAGGGGTTCAGTATTACCAATGGAGAGTTTATTTTCTAGTGCTTAGGATGATCAATGTATTATCTCTAACTTGGTTACTAAATCGTACGATCGTACAGTCCCTAAAACTACCCTTTTACGCCCAATGAACAACTTGTACGAAAGTCAGTTCGACACACTGTAAGATCCAAAATCATACTGTGGCATGGCTTGTATAATTATCCACTCAACCAATCCTTCAGATTTTATTTTGCAAGCTGTCGTACACAGTTTTGTAATTAATAAGTCGATTCCACAAAACTACCAAATCGGGTAAGTTTCCTTCTATCGTCTGAATTGCCAAATCGAGTAAATTGTATTTGTACGATTTGTAAAAAATCTGGTGTACGATATGTACGAAAAAAAAGTGCAGCCAAATTCTAAATGGATATTCCAATGGGATAATATCTCTCAGATAGGTTTTATAAGGTTTTAATATGCCAATCAATCCTTTTCCTGCAACATGCAAAACATATCTATAGGGCTTGAGAGAGATGCAAATTCTAGGGCTACATCCAAAAATTGTACAATAGGGTTCACAACATCTTTAGTAACATGTTCATCAGCATAGATCATTCCACAAATCCTCACTAGTGTTGGATTAATCCATTCTATCACAACAAGACAAACTAACCAAAGCAATCACTAAAAAGTACATGCAACATCAGTAAGCCACCCATTGTCATTCATCCATGCTAAAAATCGTACACAACCTGGAAAATATAACTATGATCATTTGTATATTATTATGTCAAGATTTCACTTACAACATGGCTGATCTACAACAATCATAGCTAGAACTCATAACATAATGACATAACTTGGTCAGATTACAACCAGTAAATACCCAACAACATCCAGACCTACAAAATTAAAAATGGGGCCTTATATAACATTGCCCAAGCCATTCTAAAGTAGTTACTAAGGCAATTAGTTATTTTACAACTACCCATGCATAACCTAATGCATTAATTAAGGCTTTTACTAAGTCTAATACTTTAATTATCAAACCTATGCACCATTTCAACCTAAAATTATATTTTTCATACATTTCATAGAATTTAAGTTCACCTTGTACGATTTACCTTTGCCTTGTATGGTTTTTCCTCCTGGTTGTACGGTTTACTCCTACTTGTACGATTTGCAAAACTTGTACTAACTATCAAAATTATCAAAATTGAGCAAATCTATTTTATCTCTTTCTCGTCTTCTGAGAGGTGGATTTTCTACCTACATATGTCCTCCCCTTTACTTTGGTTGGTTTCCTCATTGACTATCCTTTCTGCTTTAGTTGTGCCTCATAGTCCGCAACTATCTCCTACAAGTTAGTCACTTTGGTTTGAATAATTGCACGTTCATTCTTCAACTTGGCCATTTCCACTTCTTTTACCCCATGGAAATTAGCCTTCTCTTCAATAGTCTTCAGGAATTCCATCATTTTTTTTCTTGATCAGTGATACTCCTCTTCAACCTATCTAGTAAGTGGGATCCTGTTCGAGTCACCACCTAAATTTCTTCATTCTTATCAGCAATGGCCTCTAGGTGGTGATTAATATCAGCCTCTAAGACACGAATAGTATCTTCCCTGGCCTTCAACTGCGCTTGCTTCTCCAAGACCAATTCATTATATCTTTTATTGTCCTTTTGAATTTCTTCTATCTGTTTGGCCTGTGTCACCACTTTCTCATTTTTCTTAGCCAACTGTGTTGTCATATGTTCATCCTTTGCCTTGAGTTGTACCTCCAACTCCTTAATCCTATCTTCTACTATTTGTGAGATCTATAGCTTTTCCTCTTCAAGAAAATTAAGTCTGGTTTCAGACTCGACCTTTATGCTTGTCATATCTTCCTCTAGTTTCTTTATTTTCTCCTCTATTGTAGCCTTACACTTTTGCAATTCTTCCTCCATTGTAATAATTTTCATCTGAGTGGCTTCCGTCTCCTCCTTCTAAGCTTTCTTGAGTTGATAAATCTACTCTAATCTGATGCTCAACCACTCTATCCAATGTGTGAGAAAGTTCAACTTCCTCAGAGTGATCCAAATCCGTAGTGGCCCTCTTGTACTCCAATTATACAGTGTTCATTGGACAATTCGGGTGATTGGTTCTATCCAAGTACAACCTCGGATGTTGCTTGTAGTTGGTTATCACTCCTTTTGGAAAGTCATCTCTTCCCAACATTGTGGTTACCTCTTACCTAGGTAACTTCCATGAGTTTTGTACATGAATATCTACGATTTTCCTTGTACACTCCTTGTTACTTACCCATTCTATTATTTTATCCAATTCGAGAGACACTTGTTCCTCCCACAATTTTAATTCTCCCATGCGTATAATAAAAAACTATAATTTGGTGTTGGCTATGGCATCGCCTATCTATGAAAAGAATTATTCCACATCATCTTCTACTCCTTTCGCCTCCTCTTCAATTTTGATCTTGTCGAACTACGATACCTTCAAGACGTAACTTGTTCTCATTCTCCGTAATTCCTCTTTTGTAGGAGTTCATTCTTCCTCTTCCTCCATGTTGTGGCTAGAGCTTCCCCCAAGCTCTCTAAGTTCTCTTTCTATGTCTATATTTTCTTGGAGTAGAGTCTGTTTTACAATATTCTCCTCATCATTATCTTCTATATTCACAATATCCTATTAAGATTGTCGTTGCTCTATCTGTTCCTGGGCTTCTTCCTATTCAATGGAGCCCACATGTTGCTCTTTAGTCACTTGCTCTTCCTCCAAATTCTGTTGTGTTCCTATTGTTGTGACTTTCTCAACAACAGGTTCTTCCTGTTCTTGTGATGCTTTTATCTCTTCTTGCGCATCACTTGGGTTATTTTACTTTGAACTTCCCCCCATCACAAATTTGAAGAGGGGCTTCTTATTTTCCTATAATATTCCTCTAAGGCTTCCACTATAACTTCAGTTTCCTCTTTTTCCTCTTGAGTGGTGTTTGCCACTTCCTATGCTATTTTCCCCTATATTCTTCAAGAATTTTGAAGTGTCTAGGATTTCAAATTCATCATGTTGGAAAATTTGTGGAGATACCACCATCTTATCTACTTCTGCACAAGTCTAGTCATCCAAATCTATCTTTTCTAAATTTTACTGATCTTCCTCCTATTGATCCTTTTATGCAGGCTCGTCTTGCTTTTTTGGGACAAGATTCTTTGCCATTCTTTCCCGTTGTCGTCTCATTCTTATTCAAATTGGGTTTACTTGTCTCTCCACATTTTCCTCCCTTTCCTAAACTGACAGTTGCTCCTGCTACTGTTACTACATTGCTTGTTGTTCAAGTTCAAGTTCTAATCTCCTTGTCCTTTTCCTTCGAGGATGTACATCCTCATCATCCGAAGGAGTTTCTTTTGGTACCTCTGTGGCCTGTTGTTCCCTCTTTGTTCGAGGCTTATCTAGAGTCTCCTTATTAATGGGTACTAATTTTTCCCACCTCAAAATGGTTGGTTATCCTTCCCTAATTTCACAAGGTTCTATCAAAACTGGAAAGCGGATTCCCAATTACATGACAGTATTCAATAATAGTCTGATGGCATGGAAAATCATTCCATAATTCTTCGATCTTTTTGTCAGTACTTCGTGCATCTTTCTTTCCAGATAGGTACCCCAATCATACTAGATTCCTTGGGTGATACCTTCTACATACTGAGCCATCTAGATTGGCATCTCCATAGCTTGTGTATCCCCTAACATTTGAGCCATTATTGTATTCATAGCACATGGTCAATCATATCCTTTCAGTTCGCTCTATTTAATCCCTTGAGTTCCTGCACCCGAGATATTTGCAGTATTTGGTGACTTCACATCAGTTAAAAAAGTTATGATACGATATGATTCAATTGGATCAACCAACTTCTTAACTATCTTCGTTTCATATGCTAACAATCCAAATATCTTCCTGAATGCATCCATCGTAATGTCTATTCTCATCGACCTTTTGTCCACATTGACAAAGGTAGTTCCAGTCACAAGATTATACGCTTGGACCATCTTCAACAGATAATTGTAAAATAAGGTTTTTTGATGTGGTGGCACTTGTGCTATTACAACTACACCAACCTCCTCAAATTGTTTTCTCCAGGGGTTGTTCTTGTTTTGTTTATCATTCCACCATCGCTTGTATGTTTCTTCTCCATGTTGTATGAATGAAATATTTGTTTATATCCACCTGACCTTCCTCAGGTCCACTACTCATATCCTCATCTTGATATGGAATATTTACCTCGCTCCTCAATTACCTTCTTGAAACCCTTTCTTGTGCCATTCTCTCCTCTCAATATATTGATGGTGTTCTTCTTATATCAATCCTCTAGTACATCTGACCTCTCCATGACTTGTATCCTCCTCTTCTCCAAGGACGAGTACTATACCAATTATGGGATTGAGATTGTCGCCCTTGGTACTACCGTGGCTATGACTCCCTCTTGTGTAGAGGTTGTGGTGATCATTCTACCCTATTGGCTGCAATCCTTCTCAACTGTAATCCAAAATCTTTTGTTGAGATCATTTTCTTGCCATAATTTTGGTTGTATTGCTAATCAAACATCATCAATTTTACAATTGGAAGTTTTGGAATTCGTACAACTACTGCAATTTGTATAATCTATTAAAACAAATCATACAATTTTCTCTTCCTCCTACTCCTATACAATTTCCTTAGAGCAACCTTTCTAGATTGTACAATCCTTCAAACTATCATTGTTCGGTATTAAAACTTCTCTATCTCCTTCAAATTGTACAACTACCACATGAAATTGTACAATCCCATACTACTCTATACGGTTTTCCTCCTCGACTGCTCCCCTTCATCGATTTTGTATGATTTGCTCGAAAATGGTTGAAAATAGCCAAAAAGCTACCCAAAAAGTGTACAAGTATTTTTCCTAAGATCATACACTCCACCGCCAAATTGTACAGTATAGCTTTTAAAACCCTAGGTTGTCAAAAATTTGTGATTTTCACTTCCTTTGGCAAATTCTTCACCAACCTAGTTGTTGGATTGCCCCGATCTCTCTTTTTAATGCTTTTCGAAAGCAATTTCCAATTTTTCATCCTTGGCGCAATTTATCCTCAAAAATGAATATTTTTGTTGTTAATTACGGTCATACGAACTGCTCCTTTCTTTCCTCCATCCTCTCCCTTGTGCTTTTGGTCTTTTTGTTCAATTTAGGGTTTGTACTTCCTTTTCTTTGCAATTTCTCCACTTTGGCTCCAAGTTGTCACTTCTTCGAACCCTAAGATGTGTTTCTCCACCACCTAGTTCTCACTTGGATGCCTTCTACTACTAATCCTCCCTTATTTCTAGTCAAAATTTGAATTCTCCCTTCAATGGAGTCAAACCCTAGCTTTTTCTCTCTTCCTTCTCTGGTTTAATTTTTTTGAATGCAAAAAGTCCTCCCTGGTGCTAATTCAAAAATGGATCATGAATTTATCTGTAGGTTACTAATGATTTTTAATGCCCATGTGGTCCTCTTCGTTCGGTTGCATGCTTTTCACCTTCATCCTCCTAAAAATTTTGAATTCTCCTTTGTATGGTTTCAAGAAATTGCCAATTTACCCTCTATTTAAATTGTTCATCAAACCCTAATTGAACCCTAACTACTTCATTTTCAAAATAGTACCACTTTGCATATTTTCCATCCTCCTAGTTTGGATGATTGACAACTCAGCATTTTATTTGAAATTTTTTTTTTCTCACTTTTTCTCCAACCACCTCTTAATTCACACATGCGACATTAAATGGGGTAGTTGAAAATCGTACATTGCACCTGAAATCATACATTGTATGACCTAAATCATACAACATGTTCTTTTGTATGATTTCCCATGTGATTTTGCCAATTTCCCCTTGTACGATCTTTCTTTTGTACTTTTTGACTTCAAAACTGGCTTTGTACGATCTAGTACTTGTGCTTTTCCATCTTTGTTCACCTTATGTGGTTGTATTTCTTCCACCATTGCTTTCTGCAATGCTAGAATAGCTTCCAATAGGTTCAACACTTTAATCTCTATTGTGGTGTCCAAAACTTGTGCTTCCAGACTTTACACAATCGCCTTCTCTTATGATGGCTTTTTTAGTTCCTTTCCTTTAGCTAACTTCACTTGTTTAGCCTTTTGTGCTTCATCCTGTAATATTTTCTTTGTTACTTGCCAATGATGCTTTTTCCTTTTCTGGATCTAGATACTTATTATTTTTAGCCTGATTCCTCGTCATGGCTAATACTTCTTGGATTTCCTCATTAACTTGAGGAACCTCAATATCTAAATAATTGATATTTTGTGGTTTACTTGAACTTGCATGCTTTGGGCAATTCACTTATTTGTGGTTCCCTGAACCACACCATCTACACATATGTGTAGTACTTTCTTGTGGTGTTTCTTGCCTCTAAGGTGAAGGATATTTTTTTGTAAAATGTCCCCATTCTTAAAAAAATTGCAACATTGTATGGTCGACCTTCCTTCTGAGTCATACTACAAATGGCCTTGGCCTCCTTGTCATTGTCCTGGTTTGGACTTTCACCTCACCTACTATTTCTATAACCACCAATTATTGCTTGTTTCCCACTCCCTTGGGCCTTTGGTTTCTCTTCATGCTCTTGGATTGACAGGACCTGTGGACGTACTCTTGCATTATACGGACATAGCATTACCTCATGTCCCATCACATTATAGATGTAGCAATAATCATTGCATTAACACTTTACATTTGTATGACATTCCATATTGCATTTTGTGTACCAAATACCATTCCTATCAGGTTTGCTCCTTTTTTCTTTCGTTATCTTGTCGAAATCCTAATGAAATGATTCTACTATCCTTTGTATAGTGTCATCTTCTCCACTATCCGAATCATTAGACTTGGGGTGAGACAAATTTTTTATATATGTTTATTTCGATTCACTTTCAAAATTCTTTGCATTCTTTAAATATTCTTCATATGTTTCTGATGGTACTTCCTTCATATTTTTCTTATATTTTGGTAGTAATCCATCAACAAACCACCACTTGACTAAGACATCTGCCAGTAACATCTATATTTTATCAACTAATTATTTTAGTCTACGGTTGTATGATTTCACATCTTCATCAGATTTTTGCTTTGTCATGCAAAGTTCAGTAACAAAATCTCCATCATCCTTCAAAGATCAAAATTCTTCAATGAAATTCTCCTTTATCTGACTCTAAGTATAAAAATTTGTGGTATATTTTCTCTTCAAATACCAATCAATTGCTAATCCTCTCAAAGTAGCAGGAAATAAATTTACCCAGTCATCTGGTCTATCTATACCATTTTCTATCCAAATGGTTATACCAGTTCTGATGTGTCTTATGGGGCATTCATTACCCTCACTTGAAAATGATGGACATCTCTTTTTGGCTTCCTTAATAGCCATTTTCGGAGAATCATCACTATCACTTGAGGTCTCCCGTGGGATTTCTATTTGATTCCTTCTTGGGGGTGTCTTGCTACCATCGTCATCAAAAGTTTATATTTGAGGTATCTTATTCTATCTCATCACTCATTGACCAAACTCTTATACGTATTCACTCTACAACCTCCTTCGCTAATGTGAGGGATATGGTCTTGGTCTTTCCTCCTAAGACCTTGCACCTTGTTGCTCTGGTGCCTGACTCTTGTTGTCTACACTCCCTTGCAACACTTTAATCACTTTCTCAGGTGTCACCATCCACTCTCCATCCTCTTACATTGTCTCTCTATCAAATCTTGTCTCTACACTAGGTGGTTCTATTTCCTCATCTTTTATCTCTATCAAAAACGCCTCAAAGTCTCCTTCAGATGTCCAAACTTGCTCTATTTTTGGTTCATGTGTACTATGGTCTGAGTTACTTGCATTATCTCTTTGAGAAATCCTTGTGCTCCTTCTTACTATAATTTTCTCTCATACTTCTCATATCCTATGCCTTTGTACACTGGTGTCTGTCATTCACCTCCAGTTTTTGTAGTATTTTTTCTTTGTCAATTTGACCCATTTTAACAAAAATGCCAAATTTGATAAGGCAAGGATACCAAATGTAGAATAGGGATATATTATTCCTAGTGGGAAGGTGATTTTATAGTTCTTAGGATGATCAGTTTATTATCTCTAACTTGGTTACTAAATCATATGATTGTATAGTCCCTAAAACTACCCTTTTACGCCCAATGAACAACTTGTATAGAAGTTAGATCGACACACTGTATGATATAAAATTGTACAGTGGCATGGCTTGTAAAATTCTCCACTCAACCAATCCTTTAGATTCCATTTTTCAAGTTGCCATACATAGTTTTGTAATTAATAAGTTGATTCCACAAAACTTCCAAATCGGTTAAGTTTCCTTCTATTGCCTGAATTGCCAAATCGGGTAAATCATATTTGTATGATTTGTATGAACTCTTGTGTATGATATGTATGAAATAAAAGTGCATAAAAATGCTAAATTGGATATTCTAATGGGACAATATCTCTCAGATAGATTTTATAAGGTTTTAATAGGCCAATCAATCATTTTCCTGTAACATGCAAAACATATCTACGGGGCTTGAGAGAGATGCAAATTCCAGGGCTACATCCAAAAATTATACAGAAGGGTTCACAACATCTTTAGTAACACATTCATCAGTATAGATCATTCCACAAAGCCTCACCAGTGCTGGATTAATCCATTTTATCACAATAAGACATAAACTAACCAAAGCAATCACTAGAAAGTACATGCAACATCAATAAGCCACCCATTGTCATTCATCCATGCCAAAAATCGTACACAACATGGAAAACATAACTATACTTATTTTTATATTATTATGTTAAGATTTCACTTACAACATGGCTGATCTACAACAATCATAGCTAGAACTCATAACATAATGACATAACTTGGTCAGATTACAACCAGTAAATACCCAACAACATCCAAACCTATGAAATTGAAAATGGGACCTTATATAACGGTGCCCAGGCCTTTCCAAAGTGGTTTCTAATGTAATTAGTTATTTTACAACTGCCCATGCATAACATAATGCATTACTTAAGGCTTTTACTAAGTCTCTTACTTTAATTATCAACCCTATGTGACATTTCAACCTGAAATTACATTTCCCATGTATTTCAGTGTGCCTTGTACAATTTACCTTTGCCTTGTACAGTTTACCCTCCTGGTTGTACGGTTTAATCCTACACAACCAGTAAATACCCAACAACATCCAAACCTATGAAATTGAAAATGGGACCTTATATAACGGTGCCCAGGCCTTTCCAAAGTGGTTTCTAATGTAATTAGTTATTTTACAACTGCCCATGCATAACATAATGCATTACTTAAGGCTTTTACTAAGTCTCTTACTTTAATTATCAACCCTATGTGACATTTCAACCTGAAATTACATTTCCCATGTATTTCAGTGTGCCTTGTACAATTTACCTTTGCCTTGTACAGTTTACCCTCCTGGTTGTACGGTTTAATCCTACCAGTACGATTTGCAAATCTTGTACTAATTGTCAAAATTATCAAAATTGAGCAAATCCATTTTATCACTTTCTCTTCTTCTGGGAGGTGGATTTGCTGCCTACACTGACCACACTCTTATAGATAGAAATAATAACAAAAGACTTGAAATAGAAATATGATTTGATCAAGAAATAAGTAGAGAGTATAGACAAACAAGAAATGTATTGGAAATAAAAATCCAGAACTTCTTGGCTGCTAGAGGGGGATCAAAACACTAAGTTCTTCCACCACTCGTCCTTGGAAAGAAGACACTCCAACACACTGCCCAACCTAAAAGACCTTCATGGTAATGTGATGGACACTATCCTAGGTATGTAGCAAGCTACAAATATCTACTTTGAAAATATTTTCTTTGTTTCTACCCATCCTAATATTGCAATGCAAAAAGAGATACTTAATTGTATCCCATAGATTATAAAATTTGAACAAAACTAGACCCTATTTAGAGTTATGGATCTAGAGGAGGTGAGAGACTTAAGTTTCAATATGAGAATCAAAAAGTCCCTAGGCCTTGATGGGTTTTTGATTGAATTTTTCTAGGATTTTTGGGATGGCATAGGGGAGGATGTAACTAGGGTAATATCTCATGCAAATAAAAACATGTTATAGGTTATGAAACACACTTTCCTTACTTTCATTCCTAAAGTGGGATAGGCTTCCAACCTTGGAGACTTTTGTTCGATTGCACTTTGCAACGTAGTTTACAAGATCATTACCAAACTAATGGTTGAAAGGATCAAGAAATTATTGCAAAGTATTATTTCTCTAGAGCAAGGAGGATTTATGGAGGATCGACAAACTCTAGATGGATAAATCTTAGCATAATAATTAGTTCACACAATGCATCAAAAAGGTCAAAGAGGCTTGTTTATCAAATTAGACATGTTTAAGGCCTATGATAGAGTCCCTTGGTAGTTTTTGGATTGAATGTTAGATAACTTTGGTTTCTCTTAGGGCTAGAGAGAGTGGATCATGATTTGTGTCTATTCAGCCTCCTTCTTAGTCTTCATCAATAGTATTTCCTCAACTCCATTTCAGGTATCTTTATATTATTCTTGGTGAAGGATTGAGAAGATTTATTTGAAGGAACAAGTAGCAAGGGTTTATCTCAAAAGTGCAAGTGGCAATGGTGAATCTAACATATTTACAATTTGTGGATGACACAAGGTTTCTTGGTGTGACCAATTTTAGGGAGGCAAGAGTGCTCAAAGTTGCATTAAATACCTATCTAGAAGCCTTAGGCTAGAAAGTGAATGCAACCGAGTCCAAGTGTTAGGAATCTACTATTAAAAATAAACACACTCACACAAATACGAAAAATAAATATATATGCTCACAACACACTATGGAAATAAAATGCACACTAAGAAAATAAATTATAGAAAAGGAACAATCTCACAATATCATTGAATCGTAAGCCTCTTCAAGGGGCCAACCTGATTCAATACTTCATTCAATTACATTAAAAAATACATACAATACTGTCCCTCGTAGTTTTAAGGAATTCCTATAGCACCTAACTCCCAAGGTTGGCTTACATGCCAAATGCCACCTAGGCTACAATCTCCTACCTACAATCAGTTACATTATTGAAAGTTATAACAAGTTCTTTATATTTTTGAACATGCCCCACAAAATTAGTGAAAGCGTTGGGATCTCGAGGTTGTAATTCAATAGATTTTAGGATCTCCATAAAAGCTTCTCTATGTTTTGTTGATTGTTGTATTAAATCATAGATGGAGAGTTAGGTCGATGATGTATGTAGGCTTTGGGTGAGCCTACTCTTGATTGTTACCACCAATTAAGGTGGTGGAGCTTGAACATGATTTTGACATGACAAGGAGTATAATGTAGAAGAAATATTAAAGAGAGTTTTCGGTGGTGCAACTTGATCGTATCTTCGATTCCTCATCATAATATTGATCATTCTGATGAACCTCTGATTAGGTGGGGTCATTCGAAATTTATTTACCTATATTATTTGATCCTCCTTAGCCTCATGGGTAGGAAAGGGATCTTTGAATATGCCCATTTGTTGGTTCTAGGGACCGAGAGGATTATCAATTTGCAATTGATTATATTTTTGAATGCATAACATGTATGAATATCATGACCATTTTATCGATGATATAGACAGTGTAGGTCCTCTCGATGCCCCTTATATTTTAAGTGATTTGGATCTAGGGGTGAATCTTGCATAATCGATTAAAGAGTGATGTCAAAGATTCAGGTAATGGCGTATAGTTGCAAGGAAGACAACATTGTGGATTTTGTGCTTGAGCTCATTGAAGTTGGTTGTTGTAGTGCATAGGAGAGGGTTGAGCCTAATAATTGGGTTGTTGGGGCATTGTTTATTTTTCAAGCCTATGAACACTTAAGACAACTTGGTTGACCATTATTGCCTCTAGGGTTATTTTTCCATTTCCTCTTTCAATGTTTTATGTTCCCCTCTTTGATTTTGATGTCCTCTAACTTTGGCCTATGCCAGAGCCTCCTCAAATGTCCGGTATTGTTGTAATTGTAAGAAGAGAAAGATCTACTTCGAACAACTTCTAGTGAATATTTGAGTTAGTTTTGTTACAGGTAGGGTGAAATGTAGTTTTGACATTACCTTTCTCCATCGATGGCCATATTCTATGACTGGCTCATCATCAAATTATCGAAGGTTAGACAAGTCGGTCAAGTTGTCTTTCTTCTTGAAACCGAATGAAAAGGATTCCAAGAAGGCATTTGTAAGCTACTCAAAGATATGCATCTTGTACCTTTGTAAATGGTTATACCACTCTAAGGTATGGCTAGAGAGTGTTATCAATAATATCCTAAGCAACAAGGCATCATCATATTAAAGTTAGAAATGAAAATTCATGAAACTAGTCACGTGTTCTTGTGCACCCTCATCCCCTTTAAATTTATCCAATATGGGAATTTTAAAATGCTCAAGATATTGAGGACATAGGATCAAAGGATGGGGTGGTTGATTGCACAGTTGATGCAATGTGGAATTTTGATAACCCATTTATTATTTCTTTAACGATTTTATACACTTTGTGAGCACCCTATAAGCTTGAGAAAATAATATCTCATCTTTTGGGATTGGTCCTCAAGAAGGAGGTAGAAAATTCCTGGTGGACCAATGTGGTTAAATGTAATCATCAATAATGCCCTCATGGAGTGACTCAAAGTATCCTTGGTATTGATAATATGAATCTAAATCATCATAGGCCTCATGATCTGGTCGATTATTTGGCAATTGATGTTATTGAGACCTATGGTGCTAGATGGGCACATGAGGAGGACAATTTTGATTTGGCCTAGAAGATAGGTCATGGTGCTGCATAATGCACCTTTGAGGGATCTACTGCCTATAGGTACTATGTGTGAGTACCTCCTCATGTGTTGATTTTTGCAATCATTCTTAGTGCAACCTTTGTTGTTGCACCCTTTGATATTATACTCGACTTTGGTCTAGGCGTTCTCTATATTTTTGTAACATATCCAACCATAGCTAGTTTATGGTTTTCCTAGGTAGTGAATCAACCGTGTGAGGCCTGTGAGCCTTTGCATCAATGTAAAGGGACTTGACCTATTCTATGGGTCCAACAGGTTTGGATACCCGTTTCCCACGATCGAGGGAAGTCACGTTAACCTAATGCTCATATTTGAAGGCTAATTCTACATACTTGGATGACGTAGAGGTACAATGTGCTTGCATGGAGCACTCCTGTTAGGAGAAACAAGATGATCTAGGTCTTCCTCTTCCTCATACTCAACATAGAGGTAAGCGGATGAGGCTACTCTATTAAGATGATGAGGGTTGTACCTTTCTAGATTAGCAAATCTCATACTCATCCATGGATGATCAAGCGGAGTGGCTCTCTCATCTAGGCTAGGTGATGGTACACATTCTTGATATTGCTCGGATTGATGGATATATCGATTTGGGATGTGGATATACAACACTCCCCTGCTAGGTCCCTCACTGGGTGGGTTAGGTCTAATAGTAGCACAAGATCATATTCGACCAAGAAGCTCATCTTCTTGATCATATTGAGGACTCCTAGGTGCATCCTAGATAGGAACATCTTAAAGGTTGGATTACCTAGGGATGATATTAGCATTACGATGGATACCAATATGCCATGGCAGAATGACCATGTCCTTAGCACTGAATTTGAGGTGTTCTTGTAAATTTTTAGCGACATTCACTCATGAATGAGTTTGATTGTGTGTGGTTACCATGATCTTGATTACGTAAATAATAAAGAAACAAAGTATATAAGGTGATTATCTTTTTTATTTTTCTTTGTGAATCCCTATACTGTTTAGTGTGTTCTGATGTTGAAACCCCTAATCCTATGATAATAAGGGTAAACAAAAATAGAAAACTACTAAAAGGTAGTTTGAGTACACCCCCTTATCGAAGAATGTAATCCAAACGATAGAAAGTTGTTTCCTATTGGATATCGGATCAAGGTAACACAAGGAATCAAAATCACCCCTCTAGGGAGGTCGCACTCTCTAAGTCCTGCTACTAGCCCAACTAGGAGTTCGCTTCACACTCAGGTGTGCTTGGACATAAACGATAGTTATGTTCCATTGATTATTTCACCCTGTGGTAAAAGGGCACTAGTAAACCTTCCTACTCTAGGTGCACTCCAAAGTAGGGGACCTTTTGTTGATGAAATTCAAAAAACCACTCTCTTTGGTCACTAAGTTTCTAGGGTGCAATCCAAAGAATGGAGATGAAGCCCACCATCGTTGGTCTCGATTGACGGTTGGTGATGAAATCCAATTCATTATGTTAAAGTGAAACGTGGTGTGGGATTCTTTTTATTCTATGCAAAAAAAAAGTAAACTCATAGAGCATCCCATGTTCTTTCACTAATGTATACAAATAACATTTCAAATTTAGATTTCTAAATAATGATTGTTTTAATTTTCAAAAACCATAGTTTGTGTAAATTTTAGCAGCGTTCCGTGTCAAAGTTTCACTTTTACCTCTTAGAGCTCTCTATCTCAGCAATTGGAAAATGAAATAATGAAATTTAAAATGATATATTTTTCGATTATATTTCCAATTCGGCCCTTCATCGTGGTTGTCATTCGCATGCGTAGAATTAGGGTTTATTGATCGTGGGTGTCAACCACGACTAAGGAATTTGCCAAAATTGGCTATGAATGACAACCACGACTAGCAGCTAGAAATAAAGATGCAAAACCCAACATGAGTAGCCTTTAAACATGCAACAAACAATAAAACCACAACAACAATCAAACAAAGGCCATCCTTGCAATGGACAATTGTAGACAGAGGTCATCTAACACAAAGATGATTAGAAATAGGGGCCATCTAAGATAGGGATGGCCACAAATAGAGGTTGTCTAACCCAGGGACGGTCATAGAAAAATTATTTTAGACTCAAAACCTTATGAAATTATTTCACTTAAGCATAATAAAATCTACTTTTCTTTACTAAAAATAGAGAAAGAAAGTTGGAATGGCTTATTGTGATAGCCTACGTCTGATGTAGATAATTTATTTTGGTATTTTCGCTTTCTGATCTGAGGTCATCTTTAGGAGGGACGGTTTCACCTGATGATCATCTCTACAGGGGCTGGTTGCACCTATTGGTCATCTCTGCAAGGGGTGGTGGTACTTGCAATTCAAAAAAATCCAAAAGAAAAGTAATTAGCAATGAAATTTTAAAATGTGGACTAAGTCTGACCGTGATCGCCACTAAAAAACACTAAAAAGATTGTACACCTATGTAATGAAATAAATTACAAGCTAAATAGAAAACTATGTAACCATAATGATAAAATAAGATATGAAACAATGGTGCCCTTTTTATTAATATCAATTATGTCCTTTGAAAGGATTACAATGGGTTCTCGTTGAGAAATTTGCTACCTATTTGATACAAATATTTACAATAAAAAAAGTAATCCAAGTGTATCTCGTAGGATCTTTCTTGCATCTCACACACCGATTATTGATAGGTTCTTGGGACTATCATGATGTATGATGATGAGGTGTGAATCTTTGTCATTTTTTCCATCGTAAAAACTTGTAATCTACACACAATAAAATCTAAAGAGCATCAAAAGCATATGAAGAGCCTTTCAAGATAAGGCCCATAATAATGGCAAAGAAAATGATAAAGAAAGTGAAATATGATAAATACATGCATGAAAATGAAATCAAGCTATGCTAAATAGTAATTAAAATATTGCTAGAATATAATAAAAGAAAGAAAACAAGGAACAAATCTCTTCCAGGGAGGCCATCTCTGTGCGAGACAATCTTGCTTGTTGGTCATCTCTTAAAGAGATGATCGTACCTATGAGCCATATCTGAGAGATGGCCGCTAAGCTATGAGTGATTTTATTATGGCCACTGCAAGGTGACATCGGGTTTTATCTGTGGATTGGTCGATGAATTGGTGTGTTCGTGAGAAATGAATTAGGTATAGAATCTGACACTAAAGCAAGGACGTTGGATGGTACAAGAAGCACAAATTGGATCTTCAACCTTTGAGATGATCCATTGGCATGCTTGGAAGCTTCATGGTTGAATTTTGATAGCACTTTGTTGCTTTGAGAATGAGCTCTTTGATTCTTCAGTTTGACAACACTTTGTTATACAAAAACTACATTATCATTAATGAAGGTTGGACATCAATTTATAGTCTTCCCAATGGGAGTTCAAGCTTGCAAGGGAAGTCAAGAAGCATTTAGGATCAAGAAAGGTAACCAATAGTTTCTTGAAAAATATCATGCAATCAACTCCGTTATGTCGTTATGTCCAATTGGCATGTGTATCCATTTGAACCATGACGAGAACTTACTTCTGGTATGATCATCTCGTGGTGAGACGACCGTGGTTGTGGGTCATCTCAGGGTGAGATAGTCTTTGGAGGCCATCCTCTAATGGGATGGTCTTGGCTGCAAAGGGAATTTCCTTCATTTTTAAGTGGTGAAAACCATTGTTGAGCCTTAGGGCTACCCAAGGTGGATCATATGACCTTAAAGGAGTCCATATAGGTGGTCTCCTCAATATGACATGTTTTAGGTGTCTACACCACAAAAAGAAACAAAAAGAGTACAATAAAAAAACTTTAATGCCTAAGGTCCTTAGATCCATAGATCATGGGGCTAATCTCCATCGGGGCTATAGATGCTTGACTTGTAGTGGAACATACCTTACAAGTGGCGACATGTCTGTCACATTATCAACATTTTTTTATACAAACCACTATGCACTTATGGATGAGCTAGCTTAATCGATTAAGTTTACAATTGGTTATTCCAACCTCACTCAAAATGGATAAATGAACATTTTATGCACACACAGGTCCATGATAGGCCTAATATCTGTCATGATAGTCAAGATTTCTACAAGATATTGATTGACTATTAGATGAGTTTGATCATTCAAACTATGGTGTTTGACTTTCTAGGAATTCTTCTAAACATCCAACAATCTTGGGAACAAGGAGTGAACAACATCACTGCTAGTTCTACCAATAATAAGTGTTCTCTTCATCATGTTTGTACATTGTCATTCGTTGCACATTCAAAGCATCAGTTACATTACCTACATAGGTACATTGCATGTTTTCTTATTTTATGTTAGCGTAAACGGTCAATGTGATTATTCATTTGTCCGTAATTAATTAAATGATTTAAGATAGTCAAAACCACATACGTATTTTCAAAGTATGATCACATACACGCATCTCAAATGTACATACAAAACACTTCTCACATCCATACATTTACATATTGGCATATGCATAGTTAATCAAATCAATGTTGCATGTCAAATACTATCTCTCAAACGTCATCAAAGCATGCTCACATGTATTAGATCAACACAAACATACGCCATCCACAATCAATACACATCACACCATCGTACATCATCAACAGAACTCATCATATATATAATATTATAAAATAGGTTGTACATAATCAAAATTTCCCGTAAGCTACATCGCATATACACCATGATATACATTGCCACATAGGAAACTATCATAATATTATATAATATTTTTAAAAACTTCGCATTAAAATGTCATAAATATTATATATATATAGATATATATATATTTATTTATTTATTTTAAATAATGCAAAGTATAACGAGTGCATAACTAGGGACCACACCCATGAGGGGCACAAAAACATGAAACCTTCCTCCTCGTAATTCGAACTAAGGTCAACGAAATGAAACACCAACATATCCTTGTGGAACATATTATTTCTTATTAAACCTATTATCTTCACGACCACATCATTATCATTAAAAAAAAATCTTGAAAATTGACACTATCCACCTTGAAAACATACTTAATCTTGTTATCTTGTACATTATAATTGAATACAAAACTTATTTTTAATTAATACAAAGCTCATTCATGTTTGGAAGAAGTCTTTCCATTTTATTGCTCATCATTTTGACACGTGACGTTTGCATGGACTATTATGATCAAGCAATAGCAGAGCCAGTCTTACAAATTTTTAATATATATATATATATATATATGAGCAAACACAAAATCCAAAATAATAATCAACCAATGTTTGAAGAGCTATAACGTTTCAACCCACCCCTTCCCCGGGTAAACCACGAACAAAATGATTTCTTGTCATAAACAAATAGTTTAAAAATTATCAATTATTTCATTCACAACATTGTGACAAGTGGTTAATATATTTTATTGTCATTTTAACACATTAAATTTGAGACCCTATGTTCAATAATATCACATAAAATGCCTGCCTAACTTTCGCCAACCCATATTCACCTTTCTAATAATGCATGTGCTTTACTAACTTTGTTGTTTAAAATGTTTATAATATTTTCATATAAGACCCACTTCAGATTTTTCTACAAGTCAACAGATGTCTTGTACCTTTCTTGCTTTCTATGTCAACTTGTAAGAGTTGCCTGCCATCTATTCTAAACTCAATTGAATATTATTATAAATTTTCAAAGTAATTTCCTTAATATTTTATCTTAATAAGATTAATTTAAATTAAATGTGAATTTTAATTATAACATTACACTTTACATTACTTAAAAACCAAGATCTGAAAAGCATGCACACAACTTAAATAGATGTAAAGGTGATTATAAATAGATGTTTATTTTTTTTAATAATACTTGCACTTAAGTTACATCACTGACATATTTGACAAATAAATCATACATACTTCCCAGGATTTTTTATTTTTTAAGGTAATAGTTACATATTATTGTTCAATAAATCAAACCGGCCCGTATACGATATTGCAACCATGTGACTAATTAAGTCGTACCAAGGCCCCAATATTGATTAAATATTTTTTTTTAACTTAAAACTTTAACCTTATCGTAACTAATTTTAGACATCGTAGTAGTGTGATTTTAATTTTTTATTTTATAAAACTAAGTTTAAATTATATGTATAAATGCATATTAATAATTACTGTAGTTCTTTTATTTATTAAAATGAAATAACAATCGAAGTATATAATTAAGATATAGTGAAGGTTATCTTAATTTTTTTATTATATAAGAGAGGTGATTACATCGTTGTTAGTAATTGACAAGAGCATGGTTCAAATTGCATGGGTTGCTTCCACCAAACCTATTTCGCTAGTTATTGTTGACCCGACGTGAAGGGGATCACCAATGGTTGCTTGGGATTCGTACCGTATCATCGGTTTAGCGTGCACTTAGAAGATTTAAATCAAACTACTACCTTTGCAAACAGGTTACTTGAATGGATTTAAATCAGACTACTGCCTTTGCAAACAAACTACCTTAAACTTACGTATGAAAGAAAAGCCCAACACTTGTACCATGTAATGTCCTAACAAAACTTTTCTTAAAATTTATTAAAAAATAATAAAGTAAAACTCTCTTGTAATTGTTGATATAAAGTAAAGATGAAGATTATGATTAGGTTGCAACTTGGGGTGCAGCGCAATGGTTTGGGCTTTGGCTCTTCTTCGGGAGGTCCAAGGTTCAAACCGTGGCGTGGGTGAGTGTGTTTCCCTAGTGAAGTTGTTGTAACAGGTTGAGGGATTTATGGTCAAAACCTCCATTATTTAATATTATAAAAAAAAGAAGAAGATTAGGATAAGATGATATACGGTTTATTATAAAATAATATTTATATTATAAACATCTCCTCATGTAGAACAGATGGAGAGCAAGTGGGTAGTTAAATCTCCTCATGTAGAACAGATGGAGAGCAAGTGGGTAGTTAAAACTTTCTAGTTGAAATCAAGACGCCCAGATTCAAATCTCTCCTCTCACATGTCGCAGATATGCTATGTAAAGGTTATATCGTGACCACATAATAATATTTATCCCTTTATCTGGGTTCAAACCTTGGTGGTGCCAGTTTGCAAAGGTAGTAGTATGCTCTAAATCCTCTGAGTGCACTCTAGACCGACAATGACGATACGAACCCCGATGAATATTTCCCCTCACATGTTGCGGATATGCTATGTAAAGGTTATATCATGACCACATAATAATATTTACCCCCTTTACCTGGGTTCAAATCTTGGTGGTGCCAGTTTGCAAAGGTAGTAGTCTGCTATGAATCCTTTGAGTGCATGCCAAACCGACGATGATGGTACGAACCTCGAGCGACCGACAATCCCCATCTTATGCTGGGTCAACAATTAACGAGACGGATAGGTTTGGTGGTTGCAGTCCATGTGGTTTGAACTCTACGCTGCCACTGCCAATTACTAAAAATAGTGGTTGTAGCTAACTTTCCTATGTAACTAAAAAATATATATTTATATTATAAACAAAGTAAAATTGTTTTGTGATTAATGATGGTTGGTTGGAATTCCTTTTATTCTTTGTTCGACTTATCATGGCTTGTCATGGCTTGTGATGAACTAATTAAGGTTAAGAAGGAAGGAAAATTATGTCAATTATCGTTTATGTCTAAGTAGGCAATGACGTTGGCGTTGGTGAAATGTGGATTAAATAATTAATGGAGCTTAGATTTAAATAATTGGATTCTATAAATGATTTACGGGAGAACTTATGCGTTGGTGAAGTATGCAATGACGTTGGCGTTGGTACGTAATTTAGATGAAATATAAGTATGAAACGCTAGTTTAGGAAGGGGTACAAGGGACAAGTTTTGGTTCATTGTTATACATATTTAGTTGCATAGATTGATGGAAAGAGAGATTTAGTCGAAGGTAGTTTTCCTAGTGGTTAAAGATGGTGGTTGTTTCTTAAGTGGTTTTGTGTTCAAACCTTTTGAGGGTGGTTATCGATGTAATTTGTAAAATGTTCTTCTGAAAAAGATTTAATTAAAAAAAATCAAAATTGATGGATAGAAAAGTAGTTTTAAAATAAAATAAAAATAACAGAGAAGTGAGAAGTGAAGTATTGGTTTAGAAGAAAGAGTTTTATACTTTAAATTAAGTTTCAAATTTTATAGATAAATTTTGATACAAGTTAAGTATGTTTAAATTAAGTTTTAGAAGAGAAGAATTGCATTTGGTTGGTTATTTGATTGTTGTTTAAGAGAGGTTCAAGGTTTAAAATTGCTTTCTACCGATTCATGACTACATGTGAGGGTCCTTTTAGGGTTCTCCCTCTAGTCCCTTCTCTTAAGATATCTTTTGCAGATACAATGAGGGAGAGACAAGAATTTGAGGATGAATCTTTGAGAAGTGTTGCCTTAAAATCCATCTTCTCTATTGTCAAGAAGTCAATGGATAAAGGTTTCCAGTCCAAAGTTAATAATTGTCTTCCTTAGGCTACCACCATACCAAGCTTGTTATTGAACAAAGTTTGGTAGATGAAAACATTTTGTACAAGAGTAACCATGATCTAATTTGCAAATTTATTGTCATGAGATCATTTTTAGGGTTTACGACCTCTTAGATTCAAAATAATTGGGATCCTTTAGGGGATACTTCAATAGTCCTTATCAGTAATGTATACTATAGTGAGTTTCTCTTCAAAAGCAGACAGGGACAAAGCTTTTGAATAAGGGAAGAGAAGTTATGGAACAACAAGTCTTTTTGTGCATCCTTACAAGCTAGGATTTGATCCACAAATGGAACCCACTATAGTGGTTGTTTAGGTTGGATTATATGCTCTATCAATGGAATATTTGTGTGAACTAGTTTTTGAGAGATTGGAAAATTTCTTAGGACACTATCTAGGAGTAGCCAAAGACACGATGATGGGAGCTTCAACCATTTATGTTTGAATTTGTGTTGAGATGGATATTAATAACCTATTTCCAGCTGAAATGGAAATAGATATGGGTGATTTAACCTAGGTCTAGCAAGTAGACTATGAAGCGATTTGCTTCCAATGTAGGATTTGTGATAAGCATGAACACCATGCTTGTTTTTAACCCAAGAATATTCAGAAGGATCCCATCCCATCATAGGATAATGGTATTGACAACAAGATGCATGAGAAGAAGGTATAATCTTGGCCCAAAACCTTGGACCTAAATACACTAGAAGGAGTTTTTGAAGCACCTAAGAGGAAGAAGCAAAAGAAGACAACATGATCAAACCAAAAAAAAGAGAGAAACCTAAATAGGTATGAAATTCTTAATACCTAATGGACATGGAGAATGAGATGGCTATAATGGGGGAACCAAGAGGAGAAAATTTGCTCTTCAAAAATTTAGAAGTAGTCCAACAAATGATAACTCAACCAACATTGGAAACCAATATCCAACCAATCCCAAATCATATTGCCATAACAACTTTAGAGAACCTCAACCTTGCTATGGTCTTGGTTGATAGGGATGCCTAAATAAAAGATAGATATAAAGACAAAGGTAAGCCTACTCTTGAAATTCAACAAGCAGAGGAAAGATTAAAATATACCAAAGCCAAGAGTGTTGGAAGAAAATCAAACTAAGAGAATCTAGCAATGCAGAGTGACTAGTTAGTAAACTAGGAAGCATAAAGAAGATTAATACTTATTGGTGTTCGATTTCCCAATTATTGTACAATCATGGAATATTAGAGGCTTAAACAATAGGTCCCATCAAATTGTTTTTTACAGTTTAATTGAAAGTCATCATTCAGATTTCATTCTCCTTTAAGATATGAAATATTCAATATAAGTGATGGATACAAAAGCCACAAAAATATGGATACAAGTAAAGCATATGGTTGTAGCATCCCGAGGTGCTTCAGGTAGAGCAACTTTGTGGAACCCTCTAAAATGGATGGAAATTGATCATGATGTAGGAAGGTGGCTTATCACATATCTCTTCAAGAGTAAGAGTTTGGGATAACTTTTGTTGATTTCAAATTTCTATGGTTCAAAAATTTTTGGGAAGCAATGCCTCCAATGGGTAGTTTTACAAGCAAGTAGGATAGGAAAAGAAGAGGTGAATTGGATAGTGGCTGATGACTTCAATGTTAAGCTTTAATCTAGGGATTAGAACGAAGGTATCCCATATTTATATTAGGGGGATAGATTTATGACCTATAAAGTAAATTAGCTCAATTTGATTGATGTTCAGTATGCGGGGCCTTCTCATACTTGGACAAACAAACAAGTGGGGTTAGAAAACATGAAGGTAAAGCTGAATAGATTCTTGGTGTTTGAAGAGGATTTTCTATGATGGTCACTCTAGTTGGAAATCCTTAGTCATACATAATCAAACCACTTTTAAATTCTCTTGGAATGGGATATGGGCCATAAATCATTCTCAAGATGATTTGAGGATTTTTGGCTGGAAAAGGAGGGGATTAGAGATAAATCTTAGTTTTGTGGGAAGAGGGGCACCATGCCCATGAGACAACATTATTTGGAGTCTTTAAAAAACTGCAACATGTCAAATCTCAACTCAAAATTTAGAAAAGAAACAATAAATCAAACTTTCAGCTTTAAAGGGTTCGATTGGATGCAAGAATCGAGAAGCTGACCACACTCTTCTAGATTGAAATAATCACAAAATACTTGAAATAGAAAGATGATTTAATCAAGAAATAAGTAGAGAGTGTAGAAAAACAAGAGATGTATTGGAAATAAAAAGCCAGAACTTCTTGGTTGCTAGAGAGGGATCAAAACACTAAGTTCTTCCACCACTTGGCCTTGGCAAGAAGACACTCTAACACACTACCCAACCTAAAAGACCTTCATGGTAATGTGATGGACACTATCCTAGGTATATAGCAAGCTAAAAATATCTACTTTTAAAATATTTTATTTTCTTCTACCCATCCTCATATTGCAGTGCAACAAGAGATAATTGTATCCCATAGATTATAAAATTTAAACAAAACCAGGCCCTCTTTAGATTTGTGGATCTAGAGGAGGTGAGAGACTTAAGTTTCAACATGAGAATCAAAAAGTCCCTAGGCCTTGATGGGTATTTGATTGAATTTTTCTAGGTTTTTTGGGATGGCATAGGGGAGGATGTAACTAGGGTAATGTCTCATGCAAATAAAATCATGTTATAGGTTATGAACCACACTTTCCTTACTTTGATTCCTAAAGTGGGAGAGGCTTCCAACATTGGAGACTTTTGTTCGATTGCACTTTGCAACGTAGTTTACAAGATAATTACCAAACTAATGGTTGAAAGGATCAAGAAGGTATTGCAGAGTATTATCTCTATAGAGCAAGGAGGATTTATGGAGGGTCAACAAACACTAGATGGAGAAATCTTGGCATAAGAATTAGTTCACACAATGCATCAAAAAGGTCGAAGAGGTATGTTTATCAAATTAGATATGTTTAAGGCCTATGATAGAGTCCCTTGGAATTTTTTGGATTGAATGTTAGAGAACTTTGGTTTCTCTTAGGGCTAGAGAGAGTGGATCATGAGTTGTGTCTCTTCAGCCTCCTTCTTAGTCCTCATCAATAGTATTTCCTCAACTCCATTTCTTTGAAGGAATAAGTAGCAAGGGTTTATCTCAAAAGTGCAAGTGGCAATGGTGAATCTAACATATTTACAATTTGTGGATGACACAAGGTTTCTTGGTGTGACCAATATTAGGGAGGTAATAGAGCTCAAAATTGCATTAAATACCTATCTAGAAGCCTTAGGCTAGAAAGTGAATGCAACCAAGTCCAAGTGTTAGGAACCTACTATTAAAAATAAACACACACACAAATACGAAAAATAAATATATGCTCACAACACACTATGGAAATAAAATGCACACTAAGAAAAGAAAATATAGAAAAGGAACAATCTCACAATATCATTGAATTGCAAGCCTCTTCAAGGGTCCAACCTGCTTCAATACTTCATTCAATTACATAAAAAAATACATAAAATACTGTCCCTCGCAGGTTTAAGGAATTCCTCTAGCACCTAACTCCCAAGGTTGGGTTACATGCAAAATGCCACCTAGGCTACAATCTCCTACCTACAATCAGTTACATTCTTGAAAGTTATAACAAGTTCTTTATATTTTTGAACATGCCCCACAAAATTGGTGAAAGCGTTGGGATCCCGAGGTTGTAATTCAATAGATTTTATGATCTCCATCAGATATTTTCTATGTATTGGCAATTATTGTATTAACTCGTAGATGGAGAGTTTGACCGATGTCGTACGTAGGCTTTGGGTGACCCTACTTTTAATTGTTACCACTGGCTGAGGTGGTGGATCTTGGATAGGATTTTGAGATGGTAAGGACTATGGCATAGAAGGAATGTTAATGAGAGCTGTCGGTGGTGCAACTTGATTGCACCTTCGATTCCTCGTCACAATATTGATCATTCTCATGAACCTCTTATTAGGTGAGGTCGTACGAACTTTGTTTACGTATCATATTTTATCCTCCTTAGCCTCATGGGTAGGAAAGGGATCTTTGAAGATGCCCATTTGTTGGTTATAGGGGGCGAGAGGATTATCAATTTGCAATTGATTTTTATTGATCATGTCCTATACTATATTTTTGAATGCATAACATGTATAGATATCATGACCATTTTGTCGATGATATAGACAATACAGGTCCTCTCGATACCCCTTAGATTTTGAGTTATTTGGATCTAGGAGGTTAATCTTGCATAATCGATAAAAGAGCGATGCCAAAGATTCAGGCAATGACGTATAGTTGCAAGGTACACAACATGGCAGATTTTGTTCCTGAGGTCGTTGAAGTTGGTTGTTGTAGTGCGTAGGAGAGGCTTGAGCTTGATAATTGGGTTGTTGGAGCATTATTTATTTTTCAAGCCTAGGAACACTTAAGATAGATTGGTTAATCGAATCTGGTTTTTGTTGTGTGTTGTTGCCTCTGGAGTTTTTGTTCCTTTTCCTCTATCAAATTTTTATGTTCCCCCATTTGATTTTGATGTCCTCTATGACTTTGGCCTATGCCAAAGCCTCCTCAAATGTCTGGTATTGTTGTAATTGTAAGAAGAGCGAGATCTACTTTGAACAACTTCTAGTGAATATTTGAGTTAGTTTTGTTACAGGTAGGGTGAAAGGTAATTTTCACATCACCTTTCTCCATTGGTTGCCATAGTCTATGATTGGCTCATCATCGAACTGTCGAAGGTTAGACAAGTTAGTTAAGTTGGCTTTTTTCTCAACACCAAATAAAAAGCGTTCCAAGAAGGCATTTATAAGTTGCTCAAGGCTATGCATGTTGTGCCTTGGTAAATGGTTGTACCACTCTAAGGCAGGTTTAGAGAGTGTCATCAAGAAGATCCTGAGCAACAAGGCATCAATATATTGAATATGGAAACAAAGGTTTATGAAACTAGTCATGTGTTCTTGTGCACCCTCATCCCCTTTAAATTTATCCAATATGGGTATTTCAAAATTATTAGGATATGAAGGACATAGGATTGAAGGATGGAGTGGTTGATTGCATAGTTGATGCAACGTGGAATTTTGATAACCCATTCCTTATTTTTCTAACAATTTTATACACTCTGTGAGCACCCTATAAGCTTGAGAAGATAATATCTCATATTTCGGTATTGGTCCTCGAGAAGGATGAGGAGGAAGAAAATTCCTGGTGGATCGATATGGTTGAATGTAATCATTAACCATACCCTCATGGAGTGACTTAGGATATCCTTAGTCCTAATAATATGAATCTAAATCATCATAGACGTCATGATCTGGTCGATGATTTGGAAGTTGATGTTGTTGAGACCTATGGTGTTGGATGGGCACACGAGGAGGGCAATTTTGATTTAGCCTAGGAGGTAGGTCATGGTGTTGCACATTGCACCTTTGAGGGTTCTGTTGCCTATAGGTACTAGGTGTGAGTACCTCCTCATGTGTTGATTTTTGCAATCATTCATAGTGCAACCTTTGTTGTTGCACCCTTTGATATTCTACTCGGCTTTGGTCTAGGTGTTCTCTATATTTTTTGTACCCTATCCAACCGTAGCTGGTTTGTGGTTTTTCTAGGTAGTGGATCAGTCGTGTAAGGCTTGTGAACCCTTGCATCAATGCAAAGGTACTTGGCCTATTATATGGGCCCAACAAAGTTGACTACCCATTTCCCACGATCGAGGGAAGTCACGTTAACCTGGTGCTTAGGTTTGAAGGTGAATTTTATGTACTTGGATGGCATAGAGGCACAATGTGCTTGCATGGAGCAATATTTGTTATGAGAAACAAGATTATTTGGGTCTTCGTCTTCCTTGTTCTCAACTTAAAGTTAAGCAGATGAGGCTACCCTATTAATATGATGAGGGTCGTACCTATCTAGGTTAGCAAATATCCTACTCATCCATGGATGATCAAGTGGAGTGGCATGCTCATCTAGGCTAGGTGATGTTACACATTCTTGATCTTGCTCAGATTGATAGATAGATTGAGTTGGGATGCATATATACAACACTACCCTACTGGGCCCCTCATTGGGCTAGTTATGTCTAATAGTAGTATGGGATTATCTTCGACAAAGGAGCTCATATTCTTGATCATATTAAGGACTCCTAGGTGTGTCCTATATAGGAACATTCTAAAGGTTGGATTCCCTAGGGATGATATTAGCATTACGATGGACACCAGGATGCCATCGCGGAATGACCATGTCCTCAAGATTAAATCAGAGGTATTTCGTACCTTCTTGTAAATTTTTAGCGACATCATCTCATGAATGAGCTCGATTGTGTGTGGTTACCATGATATTGATTATGAAAATAATAAAGAAATAAATAAAGTATACAATATTATATTTTTAAATTTTTCTTTGTGAATCCCTATACTGTTTTGTGTGTTTTGATGTTGAAACCCCTAATCCTATGAAACTAAGGGTAAAAAAAATAGAAAACTACTAAAAGGTAGTTTGAGCACACCCCCTATCGAAGAATGTAACCCAAATGATAGAAAGTGATTTCCTATTGGATATCGAATCAAGGTAACATAAGGAATCAAAATCATCCCTCTAGGGAGGCTGCACCGTCTAAGTCCTGCTACTAGCCCAACTAGGAGTTCACTTCACACTCACGTGTGCTTGGATAAAAATGATAGCTGCATTCCACTGATTATTTCACCCTATGGTAAAAGGGCACTAGTAAAAATTTCTACTCCAGGTGCACCCAAGAGTAGGGGACCTTCTGTTGATGAAATTAAAAAAGCCACTCGCTTTGGCTACTAAGTTTCTAGGGTGTATGCCCACCATCACTGGTCTCGATTGATGGTTGGTGATGAAATCCAACTCATTAATGTTAAATTGAAATGTGGTGTGTGGGGTTCTTTTTATTTTATGAAAAAAAAAGTAAACTCATAGAGCATTCCATGTTCTTTCACTAATGCATAAAAATAACGTTTCAAATTTATATTTCTAAATAATGAACATTTTAATTTTTAGAAACCTATAAGATGCAAAACCCTACATGAGTACCCTTTAAACATGCAACAAGTAATCAGACCACACCAGTAATCAAACAGAGGCCATATTTGCAAGGGAGAGTTGTAGACAGAGGTCGTCTAACACAAAGATGATCAGAAATAGGGGTCATTTAAGATAGGGATAACCACAAACAGAGGTTGTCTAACCTAGGGATGATAATAGACAAATTATTTTAAAGACTCAAAACCTTATGAAATTCTTTCACTTAAGCATGATAAAATCTACTTTTATTTACTAAAAATAGAGAAATAAAGTTGGAATGGTTTACTTTGATAACCTACATTCGATGAAGATACTGTCTTTTGGTATTTTTGCTTTCTGCTCTGAGGTCATCTTTAGAAGGGACAATTTCACTTGCTAATCATCTCTATAGGGTACGGTTGCACCTGTTGGTCATATTTGCAAGGGATGGTGGTTCTTGCAATTCAAAAATATCCAAAATAAAAGTAATTAGCAATGAAATTGCAAAATTTGGACTAAGTCTGACCGCGATCGCCACTAAAAAACACTAAAAATATTGTACACCTATGTAATAAAATAATTTACAAGCTAAATAGAAAACTATGTAACCATAATGACAAAATAAGATATGAAACAGTGGTGCCATTTTTATTAATATCAATTATGTCCTTTGAAAGGATTACAATGGGATCTCGTTGAGGGATTTTGTACCAATTTGATACAAATATTTACAATAAAAAAATTAATCCAAGTGTATCTCGCAGGATCTTTCTTGCATCTCACAAATCGATTATTGACATGTTCTTGGGACTGTCACGATGTATGATGATGAGGTGTGAATCTTTATATCATTTGCTCCATCGTAAAGACTTGTAATCTACACATAAGAAAATCTAAAGAGCATCAAAAGCATATGAAGAGCCTTTCAAGATAAAGCCCATAATAATGGTAAAGAAAATGCTGAAGAGAGTGAAATATGATAAGTACATGTATGAAAATGAAATCAAACTATGCTAGATAGTAATTAAAATGTTGCTCGAATATCATAAAAGAAATAAAACAGGGAATAAATCTCTTCCCGAGAGGCCATATCTGTGTGAGATAGTATTGCTTGTTGTTCATATCTTAGAGAGACGGTCATACCTACGAGCCATATGGTCGCTAAGCTACGAGTGATTTTCTTATGGCCGTTGCGAGGCGACATTGGGTTTGATCCATGGATTGGTCGATGAATTGGTGCATTTATGAGGAACGAATTAGGGATGGAATCTGACACTAAAGCAAGAATTTTGGATGGTACAAGAAGCACAAATTCGATCTTCAACATTCAAGATGGTCCATTGGCATTCTTGGAAACTTCATGGTTGAATTTCTATAGCACTTCGTTTCTTTGAGAATGATCTCTTTGATTCTTTAGTTCGACAACACTTTGTTGTACAAAAACTAAATTATCATTAATGAAGGTTGGGAATCATTTTATAGACTTTTGAATGGGAGTCCAAGCTTGCAAGGGAAGCCAAGAAGCGATTAGGATCAAGAAATGTAACCAATCATTTCTTAAAAACTATCGCGCAATCAACTTCGTTATGTCGTTATGTCTAATTTGTTGTCGTTATGTCTAATTTCCACGTGTAACCATTTGAACTATGGTAAGAACTTGCTTCTGGTATGATCATCTTGTGGTGATACGATCATGATTATGGATCATATCGAGGTGATATGGTCTTTGGAGGTCGTCCTTTGGTGTGATGGTCTTGGCTACAAAGGGAAATTCCTTCATTTTTGAGTGGTGAAAACCACTGTTGAGCCTTAGGGATGCCCAAGGTGGGTCATATGACCTTAAAGGAGTCCATATAGGTAGTCTCCTCAACATGATGTGTTTTAGGTATCTACACCAAAAAAAGAAACAAAAATGGTACGATCAAAAATCTTGAATGCCTAAGATCCTTAGGTCCATAGATCATGGGGCTAATCTCCATCGAGGCTATAGATGCTTGAATTGTAGTGGAGCGTATCTTACAAGTGGTGACATATATGTCATATTAGAAACATTTTTTTATATATACCACTATGCACTTATGGATGAGCTAGCTTAATCAGATAAGTTTACAATTGGTTAGCCCAACCTCACTCAAAATGGATAAATGAATATATTATGCACACACAGGTCCATGATAGGCCTAATCTCAGTCATGATAGTCAATATTTCTACAAGATATTTATTGCCTATTAGATGAGCTTGATCGTTCCAAACTATGGTGTTTGAATTTCTAGGAATTCTTCTAGACATCCAACAATATTGAGAACAAGGAGCGAACAACATCACCGCTAGTTCTACCAATAACAAGTGTTCTCTTCATCATATTTGTACATTGTCATTCGTTGCACATTCAAAGCATCAGTTACATTACCTACATAGGTACATTGCATGTTTAATTATTTTATGTTAGTGTAAACGATCAATAAGACTATTCATTTGTCCTTGATTAATTAAACCATTTAAGATGGTCAAACCACATACATATTTTCAAAATTATGACCACTGTGAAGCAAAAATATGACACTAAAACAAATAAAAGTAAAATAAACCAATGAACAAGAGATTGCACAAAATATAATTCTATTCAATAAAGGGGGGGGAAGCTGAGAAACTCATTTGTTACAATATGTTTGCTCGAAAGAGCTTATTTTGATACAGTAAATACAAATTCTAGGGTTCTCCAAAACCCTAGCGACAACTAAAAATAGTGTCTCCAATGTATCTTGCTTCCAACAGGGTGAGTGGGCTTCTGGTTATCCGTAATTGGGCCACTCTAGCTTCATCAGATACTCAAAAATCCTTGATGAATGTCACCTGATCCTGCACACACATCAAACATAAAATAGTTAGCAAAAAAAATGAGGGTTCCACGATGTGAATCCTCAAAAATGTAGACTAAAAACCCTAGATCTAAGTGAATAAAATATGCAGAACCTGAAGAACATCCAATAATAATAAAGTGCACAAAAATACTTACTTTGTTGTTATGTTGCTTCATTGAAGATTGGTGGCAGGGTGCCCCGACAACACTTGGTGATCTTATGCAGCTGATATGGCTATGGGGTTGAAAGGATAGTAGGCATTGGGCTACACCTATGAAAAGTGGTAGGCACGTGACTGCACCTATGGGATAAAGTAGGTGCTCAGCTACACCTACGGATTAGGGTAGAATATACATAATTAGATTGGGGGAATGTGAATGGCTTAATGGATAGACGACGATGGTGACGGTGGAAGTGGGATGCGAAGGTGGTTGGAATCAAGAAATCCTAGGGTGAGCTAGGGTTTTGGGGAAGGCTATCCTAGGGCACAACTAAGGCAATGTAGATCTGATTCACTCAAAAAGCAAGAGCTATAATCAAAGCTAGTTTGCACTAGGTAGCCAAAGTTCAAAGTTTTTCCAAGGGTTGAGCATTGAAAATGTTCCTATTTATTATTAGACTTAGGGTTTACTTTAGGGTTTTACCAAATCATGTGGCTAGGATAAAAGAAAATCCAAGGGCTGATATTAAAATTTAAGTGTGACATGGATTAAGGGATATGGATGGCTGAGATTAGATTAGATTGGACAGCTAGGCTTAATTTGGTTTATAAATATATATTTTATAATAAATATATATTTTTTTTGAAAATTTTGAAAAAACTTGTATTAAAACAAAGATCAATTACAATATGGGAAGAGACTCTTCCCAGCCGAATTCAGAGAGAACACAAGCTTACAATAGTAGAAGAAGATTTGCAATGGAGCCAAATCTCCTGAACCATTAACTAGCTAGCAAGGGGTCGGCATGGACAGTTGATGCAGCTTGTCACGAAATCGTGACACTATTCTTCTCCTTAGGCCGCAAACATGCAACATGTCGCGATATCGCGACACCTTTCCCCTTTGGCCGTGAAAAAGCAACATGTCGCGATATCGCGACATTTTCCTCCTTTGGCCGCGAAAATTCAACAAGTCGCGATATCGCGACACTTTTCTCCTTTGGGCACGAAAGTGCAACATGTCGCGATATCGCGACACTTTTTCTCTCTCGGCCGCGATGAAGCAACATGTCGCGATATCGCGACACCTTTTCTCCTTTGGCCGCGAAAATGCAACATGTCGCGATATCGCGACACCATTTCTCCTTTGGTCGCGAAAATGCAACATGTCACGAAATCGCGACACCTTTTCTCCTTTGGCCACGAAAATGCAACATGTCACGATATCGCGACACCTTTTCTCTCTTGGCCACGAAAATGCAACATGTCGCGATATCGCGACACCTTTTCTCCTTTGGCCATGAAAATGCAACATGTCGCGATATCGCGACACCTTTTCTCCCTTGGCCGCGAAAAAGCAACATGTCATGATATCGTGACACCTTTTCTCCCTTAGCCGTGAAAAAGCAACATGTCGCGATATCGCGACACCTTTCCTCCCTAGGCCGCGACGAAGCAACATGTCACGATATCGTGACAACTTTCCTCCCTTGGCCGTGACGAAGCGACATGTCGCGATATCGTGACAACTTTCCTCCCATGACCGCGACGACGCAACATGTCACGATATCGTGACAACTTTCCTCCGACCGCGATGGCGCAACATGTCGCGATATCGTGACAACTTTCCTCCAGTGACCATGACGACGCAACATGTCGCGATATCGTGACAACTTTCCTCCAGTGACCGCGACGGTGCAACATGTCGCGATATCGCGACAACTTTCCTCCAGCGACCATGACGGTGCAACATGTCATGATATCGCGACAACTTTCCTCCAGCGAACAACATGTCGTGATATCACGACAACTTTCCTCCAGCGACCGCGATGGCGCAACATGTCGCGATATCGCGACAACTTTCCTCCAGCGACCGCGACGGCGCAACATGTCACGATATCGCGACAACTTTCCTCCCTTTGCTTTTTCTTTGATCATTGGCTCAAGGACCTTTCCAGACCCTGTCTAATCACCTCATCCTCAATATCCATGTCACTGTGCAACTGAACTCCAACCTCCTTTTCCGCACCCATCTTAGCCAGAAAGTCAGCCGCTTTGTTCAAATCTCTACTCGCATAAACTGGGATCACGTCCTCCAATTCCTTCCATAATTCTTTAATTTGGGTAACAAGAGCCCTCAACCTCCAAGATTTCGGATCAAAGTTCCTCATGCGGTCTAGAGCTCCAACCATTATTTGCGAGTCTGATTCAAGAATAATCCTGCGGTGGCCATGTTTCACTGCCCAAACAGAAGCAGACTTGATGGCAATGGCTTCGGCTTCATTGTTAGTGGATCTTCCCAGGCCTTGCAATTCCCAATAGAGCACAGTCCCAGCATGGTTTCGGCACACCACTCCAATTCTGGCTCTACCCGGATTGCCTTTTGCAGCTCCATCAGTATTGATTTTAATCCAACCTTCAAGGGGAGGTTTCCAACAATTTTTGTCCTATCCCTCTTGCATTTCAGGGCATTCTTCCAAAGCTCCAATGCCAATTTGAGCTTCCTCCTCAGCATGAACAGCCATAATTTCAGTAACCTTGCTCCAAATGGTCCGCCAAACCCCGTCTAGAGCAAGTAAAAGTTTCTCTAAAAATTTTGGCATTTCTTTCCAGCCATACTTGCCACCAGATAAAGCTTAAACCGAGCTCCCAGCCAAAACGAAGAGCTTTAGATTTGAATCTACCTTTCTGCCATTTTGCCCAGATATTCATCCGGTTCAAGTCACCACTTACTTGAATTTTAAAGTAAGCAAACCAACGCAGCCAAATCTGTCGGGTGAAAGGGCAACCAAACAACAAATGGTCAACAGTTTCCTCGCTCTTGTAGCATAGTACACATTGAGAAGGGCCGATGATACCTTTTGATCTGAGATTATCAAAAGTGAGGATTCCATTGTGCATGCACTGCCAGGCAAAAAAGTTAACTTTCGGCCAACCTTTAGAGTGCCAGATTTTCCTCCAGTCCTCAACCTGAAAAGTATGAGGGGGGGCTCTGGGAGAATGTTGTCATATCCGTCCTTTATTGTATAGACGCCAAGACTCCCAAAGCCCCAGGCTAATTCATCCTCCACGTCTCCCCCTGTAAGAAATATTTCTGTCAGAATTTTAGTCATGATAGGCGACAAATCCGGAGGGATTGAAATGGGCCACTCATCCAACTTCTTGAACTGCTTAAACTTACACTCCCCCAGCTGAGTAGTTGTGAAATAACTTTCAATACGGATCCATCCCTTGGCTTCAATGGCTGCTTTTATTGGCAGTAATTCTAGAAATTCAGCAATGATGGGTGGGAACTGATCCCAAGAATCTGTCCAAAAATGAGCCTTCTCCCCTCTTCCCACTTTCCAAAATAAGCGGTCTTTAACAACCTTGAGACCCTAACTTGAGAGCCTGCCAAACTAGGGACCCAGTACCATCCAAGGGGATGCGAGCTACATCGATTGGGTTGGCCTGTCCCAGGTATTTGCTAGTTAGGATTCTACTGAAAAGGGAGGTGGGTTGGGAGATCCATCTCCAGTACAGCTTTCCAGCCAAAGCTTTATTATTCAGCTTAGATTTTCTCAAACCCAGACCTCCTTTAACCTTGGGCTGGGTAACTTTGTCCCAGCCCACTAAGGCCCACTTTCTCTCTCCCTTTGCTCCTTCCCATAAAAACTTTCTAGCCATCCTGTCCAACTCTTTCCATATTGTAAACGGGGCAGCCAGGATAGAGAATTTGTAAATTGGCATGGCTTGAATGATTGACTGTAAGAACGTTAATCTGCCACCATAACTTAACCACTTGTGAGACCAGTGATTAATTCTGTCCTTGATACACTCCAGCAGATTCCTCCATGTGTCTAATTTTAGCTTCTTAAAGTGCAAGGGGACCCCCAAGTAAACCACTGGGAGAGAAGTCCTTGTGAATCCCAGGATTTCTAAAATTTTGTTCTGAAGCCTTTGCTCCAGATTAAAAAAAACCACTTTGGATTTCTTGTCATTAATGACCTATTGAGTAGCCCTGAGATAGACATTAAGAGTATCCCTAATCATTCTTGCTTCCCTGAAGCTGGCCACTCCCACCAAACCAGTGTCATCCACAAACTGCAGGTGCGTTAAAACTTCGTCACCCACCCTGATACCCAATAATCTACCTTGTTGTCTTCTCCTCAAGAAAAGTCTGCCAAGACCTTCAGCCAAAATGAGAAAAAGATAAGGAGAACATGGATCCCCCTGGCGCAGTCCTCGAGTAGCTCCAAATGGTTGCGAAGGAAGGCCCTTGATTAGCACAGAGTAAGTCGGGGTAGAGACACAACTCATGACCCACTCTATCCAGTCCTGAGAGAAACCAAAGGCTGCCATCATTTTAGCCAGGAAACTCCATTCAACCCTGTCATAAGCCTTTGACATGTCCAGTTTTATGAACATCCCTTTATTACCAGAAGTGTGCATTGAATGGATTGCTTCCTGGGCCACAACCACCCCATCCAGAATCTGTCGTCCCTCAACAAAACCCCCTTGCTCAGAGGAGACAATGTTGTGAAGAAGAGGTTTTAGGCGCTCAGCCATTACCTTTGTGATTATTTTGTACAACACATTACATAAGGCAATAGGCCTATAATCTGAAATATGAACCCCCTCCTCCCCTTTTGGAATTAAGGTAATGAAAGTGTGGTTTATAGCTTTAAGCATTCTCTTATTTTCTCTGGACTCTTCTACAACAACCCTTACATCTTCCTCTAAGTAGTCCCAGAAAGCCTGAAAAAACTCAATTGGGAAGCCGTCTGGACCTGGAGTTTTACCAGTGCTCATTCCAAAGACCACAGTTTTCAATTCATCTCTATCAATGGGTTTGAGGAGGGCCTGATTTTCATCCTCAGAAATAACAACGGGTATGACAGAAATAACTTCATTTTGGGCCTCTACATCTTGTACCACACTTTCCTTAAAAATCTTAGAAAAATAATCCATAGCATGGGAATGTATACCTGGAAGTGTATCAAAGGAATGACCGTTCTCATCTTGAAGGGCCTCCATCTTATTCATCTGTCTTCGAGCACAAGCATTCCGATGAAAGAATTTTGTATTTCTGTCCCCTTCTAATAACCAGGTGGTTCTTGCTCTCTGCTTCCAATAGGTCTCCTCCTGGTTGTCAATGTCCTCAACCGTAGTACGCAAGGCATCATCCTCAGCTTTGAGCTGGTCTGTAATTACTCCTTCTCTGAACTATTTTTGGACCTCATCCCATCTGGCCACCAATGGAGCTCTTTGGGCCTGGAAGTCTATTTTATTAGCACGCCTCCAATACTTCAACTGAGCTTTGACATATTGTAGTTGTTTGTGGATTCTGAACATTGCTCTCCCATAAGTTGGGCGGCCTTCTTCCCACCACTATGGAATTTTCTCCCGAAGTTCTTCTTTCTGAAGCCAAAAATTCTCAAATCTGAAAGGTTTGTGATGCTGCCCCATCCTAGTCCCGCCTTCCAACGAGAATGGGACAGTGATCTGAAACTGGGCCTTCTAAAATCTAAAAATTTATATTCCATTTTACAAACGCCTCCTCTGAAACCAGAAAATGATCTAGCTTAACCTTCCTGCTATGTGGCTCCCGCCTTTTATTAGTCCAAGTGTAGTTAATGCCAGGACATTTAATGTCCACTAAGTGCAAAGCCTGGACTTGGGCAATCATGAAACGGTCCCCTGGGTCCAAAAATGGTGTTCCCCCTTCCTGGTCTCTAGAAGATAATTTAGCGTTAAAGTCCCCCGCTATAATCCAGTCTAGATCTTCCCTTGAGGTTCGCATGTTATGCACAACCTTCCACTGCCGCCTCTGACCATCTAGGTTTTGAGACCCATAAAAGTTTGTGATTAGAACGTGTTCCACAGTGACATTATTCCTAAAAAGAGAAGTGAGAACCCCCCTCCAGGCAAGATGTTCTATTGCAGACCATTCAAGAGAGTTCCACAGAGTAACAATCCCCCCTGAGGCACCTTGGGCAGCCACATCCATATGACCGACACCCCTCCAAATTCTGTTGACTGTTTTGGACATAAGATCTAATGACATCTTAGTCTCCTGTAAAAGCAAAAAATCAGTATTACGATTCTCTAAAAGTCTTCGAACAACAGATTGATGGGTTCTACTGTTTAAACCCCTCACATTCCATGATTGTATAATCATTGGTTACCCTGGGAGCAATAAGAGTCTATTGTCCTCACCGATCCTCCCGTGATCAATTTGTCTCCTTGGGCTGCTAGCAACTCCTTATTGGATCTTCTACCTACTCCCTGAGAATTGCTGTTTTTTGATCTTTTTTCTACCTGGGTTATCCCCAAAGTTGGCCTTTCCCTGTTCTTCTCTGGTATTCCCATGCTGACATCCTGAGATACTGTCTGCTCCTGGTTATGCACTACTAAAGCCCCTGAACACACTGGCTGTGATACCTCACAGAGTTCAACTACCTGCTGTATGACGGGAGGAGAAGAGAGAGGGAGTTGCCCGAGAATATTAGAAGTTTCCTTAATACCCTCCATGCCCTCCATAAATTGTTCCTCTTCGTCAACCGGTGACTTAAATATCTCATACCTATTGGCAGGTCTGAGATGGGATTGCTCCTTTCCCTCTTTTTTCTTTGTCCGTATTTTTCTTCTGGGCTGTTCAAAACCCTCTCTCTGAGCTTCCTGGCCCTGAACGGTGCTATTAGAATCTTTATTAAGTGTTGCCTTATCCTCTTTAGGCAGGTTTGGCATTCCTAAAGGGGCCTCCATTTTAGCATTCATATTATTAGGGCAAAAACGGGCCAAATGTCCATGTTTGTGACAAACCCTACATCTAAAGGGTAGGGCCTCATAGTCCAGTTGTTGAATCCAGGAGAGACCTGCCAATTCAATTTCCATCTCTACCGACAAAGGTTGGCTGAGATCCATCTCCACACATATTCTTGCATACACCGCCATGCTCCCTTCAAGTGTGTCTCTGGCAACACCCAGATGTCTTCCAATAGAATTGCCAATCCTTGCCAACACCTGCTCACTCCAGAATTCCATTGGGAGAGCATATAGTCGGATCCATACTTGGGACGATTAGTAGGTTCAACTCGGGGATCGAATCCCACTCTCCATGGCTGAACAAATAGCCCTGTCGGGCCATGACTTTTCTTCTCTGACTCGAAAGCCTTATTTCTATCGGCCAAAGATGAAAAGCTAACAATAAAATATCCATTGCTAATAAACCACAATGAATACTCACCGTGAGGCTCCCAGTTTTGGCGGATCCAAGAGTGCAAAAAATTTAGGGAAGGACGTATACCCATGAACTTGCAGATTAAATCGTGATTAGCTCTGTAAATGACTGATTCTTCAACCATACTTGGCTCGATGACAATTTTTGGCCTGGTTTCGGCCTGCGGCAAACATCCATTCACACGAGGTGTTGTCGACCTATTCCCAACAGCCGTGAAGAGCATTTTATATGCCATTTTTTGAGCTTCGTCGTTCTTTGGAGGAGAATTTTCTTTAAACAAATCTGCGTATGAGCTGCTACTCCCTGGAAAAGGAGCCGGAGAAGTCCCCATTGGACCCTCCTGGGGCACCGATCTAGCCTTCAGATCCACCGTACCCCGAAGGCACTTCTGCAATCCAGCTGATGCCCTAGATTTTTCGAAGTTCCAGAAACCCTAGTTCAGAGGAAAAAATCGCCAGAGCTCATTTTCCCGCCAATTCCGATGAATTTATAATAAATATATTAAAATATAATATAAAATATTATATTTAAATATAAATAATACAAAATAAATATAAATAATTCAAATAGGGATCAAAAAATGGTGGAAAAAGGCTAAAGTGGGCCATTGGATGGCGGGAAAGGCATGGAATGACCAATTGAATGGCGAGAAGGGGTAATGGTGGATAAGTGGCTAGGATTTTGTGTCTACAAATACCTCTTTTTGTACCATATTGCATGAAACACAATATGGTGCAAAAACACAAGACACATGGCTGGGCCTTGGGCACAGAAGCAACTTCTCTCTCTTGTTGGATTTTGAGCAATAACGTTGAAGACAAAAGAATAAAGAATTTTGGAATTTGCGTAGCTTACCCCCTCAATTGACGAATGGGATTACGAATGAATCACATGAGACAATTTAAAAATTTGTGCAAATGATGAATGATGTGGTACCATTTTTACCCCAACGGTGTGAAGGGGGTTGGTAAAAATATGTGATGTGATGTATCTGCATTTACCCTGACAGATAAGGGTTTTGTGCAAATGTGACATGATGTGGATGATATGAATGATGTAAAATATGATACCATTTTTTCCCCAATGGTGAGAGGGGGGTTGTGTCAAATGTAGATGCCATGATCATGTAAGATGTATCCCGTCATGGGAAAATCATAATCAAATTGTGGTTACCCCAAATTTGGGATGAATCGATGTTGTTGAAGCATTTTGCCTTGTCGGCATCATTGATATGCAAAATGATAATGCAAAAAGGAAGAAAAAGTAATGAACCTTGGACGTACTACTAGTGATCTGTCATCCTAGCTAGTGCATATCTCAAAGGTGTTAAGGAGATTGTGAATGATGAAATTTGATTTGTGTTCATGTTTTAAGCCTCACAAACTAGGCCATCAATGATTGCTTTTGTGCAAATTGTTCTTGGCAAGGTTTCACTCAAAATATGAAGTACCAAATGTGATTGTGTTCTTGGACAAGGAGATAAGTGATGATGATGATGACCAAGTGTTCTTATGGTAATTCATTCATCTTACCGAATTACATGGATGCAAGTCGTTTTCAATCACCAAGTATATAAAATAAAACACTATATATGAGATTCAATTGTAATTTTGATACTTGTTGCAAGGAATGATGGTAGATTATGATAACGAAAAGAATATTGATGGAGGAATATGATGAAATCACCACGATCAGAGTCGATTTGTAAATATGAAATTGTTAGTGGTTGATTCTGCACATTTTTGATGGAAACAACTGATTTGATGGTCAAATAAACTCCAATATTTACAAAATTTTTGGAATGATGAAGAATATGGAATAGAAGAGATGAGTGTTAGTTTTGTAAAAATTTGGAATCGTTTGATGCATTTTGTAAGTCAATTTGTGTATTTTACAAATGTGGATCGTATTCAAAAAATGAAAGCACAAAACGACTTCTACTTTTACAAAACATAATTTTATGATATGCATGATGTGTGGGTGAAATTTGATGGGGTTTTGAGGGGGAAAGCTCTTGTTTTGAGCCCTTTTGTCTTTAGGGTTTTCTGACGCCAGACGTCTAGTTGTGCCTACGATATTTTGTAGGTGCACAACTGTGATTGGTTGTGCCTATTGGCACCCATGCATGCTTGTGGCCCGTAGGTGTCGAAATGCACCTAAGTATGCTAGATGTAGCTATAAGTAGCTTGTAGTGTAGATTTTTTGGCTCATTCCTGTGTTTTAGAGTTTCTACATCAACACCTGAGGAGTGGAGTGAATTGGTGAGGAAGGTGAGGTTGGTGAGAATTTACATGGGAGCTATAGCGACAGAGGGATTTCATGTTGTTCATGGAGTGGAGGCTCGATTTGCCCTGGTAATGTTGACAAACACTTTTTTATTTTGTGCAAAAAATTTGTAGTTTTTTTTTAAATAATATTAATAAAAAAAATTGGTTGCTATAGTTGAGGGGGATAGAGCCTCAAAATCACTTATCTCCTCTTGTTCCCGGTATGAGGAAGAAGCTCACAGAGGGGGATTGGGAGATTTTGGGGAAGGTGGGTTTAGAGGGGATAGCTAGGTTGGATGTTGTGAGGGTGGATGAGGGGTATCTCTCATAATTGATAGAGAGATGGGATTCTAATAGGGGACGTTCCAGCTACCTACTGGGGAGGCTAATGTCACCCTTAAGGATGTATATCGCATCCTCAAGGTTCCAATAGAAGGGGAGAAGGTGATGGTTGGACATGACAAGAAGGTGGAGATGGAGAAGATGTTCAAGGAGTGGTGGCGGGAGGTGAGGATGGGGGATGGAGATCTATGCTACTTGAGCATGTACAAGGCAAAGGATTTGGATGCACTCCCAACCTTGATCATGTTTGTGTTAGTGAACATAGTGCTACTTAATAGCTTTGGTTATAGGTTCCCTTGGAACCTATTGGGATTGGTGAGTGACCTAATCACCAACCCAAGGGGATATGCATGGGCTCCTACATTATTGGTGCAACTATACGGGGAGCTATATGAGGTGACATGGAGAGGGAGGAAGGGGATTGGGTGCAACTTCCTCCTTTAGTGTTGGGATTGGGAGCACTTTAATGTGGCTCGGCCAGAGGGGCTACCTTGCTAGGTGTGGTAGATGGATGAGCCCTATGTGAGGAGATGGGTGGAGGTTGAGGAAGTGTAGTCGAGTCGAGAGGTGCATACCAGCCAGTGGTATCGAGATATGTGGTCGGGGTTGACTCAAGATGACGTGATATGGAGGCCATGGTGAGGATTCTAGTGGGATGGTGATGAGGAGAAACTACGTCGGGTGAGGTAGGATTGGTGGTTGGTTGGGAGGAGGGAATAGGATATGGAGTACTTCTAGTATTTATGGGTGTTGAGGCAGTTCGGCTTACCTTAGGATGTGTTGGATGAGCCAATGTTGTGTCGACATTGGTGGGATGAGGTGGGGCTTCCATGTGTAGAGCCATGGCAGGTTGTAGATAAGAGATGATGAGTAGCTAGATGTCCCTGACATATATGATGTTGGGGTGATGCTAGAGTATGTAGCTTGGTTTGGTGCCCAACCAGTATGGGTACCAAAGGTGGTGAGTGGTGGGGATGTGGCAGCTACAAGCTTGAGGATGACTTCAAATATGATGAGGTCTCAATTATTAGTGAGTCAGATGTGGTTGAGGGGAGCAGCCCAGCAGACTCCTGAGGTGGAGGTGGTAGATGATTATGGAGAGGATGATGAGGAGATGAGGGTGATATGTGAGGTGGCAAGGCTACGAGCAGGAGGTGGAGCAGCTCCATGAGGAGTGAGAGACTACACTAGAGTCTCATAGGGAGGCTCTAGCAGAGCGATATGGGGTTATTGCTGAATTGCAGGCTAGTATAGCTCGAATGGAGGCAGAGTGACTGATATTTAGGGCTGGTGATCAGAAGATAGTCACGAGGCTTTGGGAAGAGATTTTGGTGAGAGAGTGTCATCATCATATTGAATTGCGATGACTATAGGCTAGCGAGACATACGCGCACTCCTTGGAGGATTTATGCATGGCTAATCACATCCCTTTGTTAGATCCTCCTTCATCCTCTAGGACCGAGGCATCGAGGCATACAACATATAGTTCTAGGTCTAGGGCTCCTACTAGGTCTTAGGGGTCCACTCATAGACATTAGCTTAGTGCTTAGATGCACTTTTGTATATGAGCCTTGGTGCTCCATTGTAGCCTTTATGGCATTCATTGTACATATGATATTTTTGATATATATATATATATATATATATATATAGCTTTTTATATATTTGTGTTATCCTTTGTGTGAATGCTTTTATGTGTATGCAATGCATGTTTTATGAAAATGTTTTTATGCATTTCTTATGGATGACTAATGCAAACTAATCATGATGTTTATGCATAATGTTATGGATGATTAATGCAAGCAAAATGGCATGTATATGAATGCTAACTATATGAGAGGAATGCATGATGTTCTAATGATCCTTTTTAGTTTAGAATTTTGTTGGCCATTTTTGTTCATTATTTTGCAATCAGGAGCACCAAACTTGGTGGATTTATGTAGGTTGATCCATGATGAAGAAATGGATGCTGATATGGAAGAAGATATGGATGTTGATATGGAAGAAGATATGGATGTTGATATGGAATGCTACAGGATTTTTAGAGACTCAAACAGACTAGTTCTATCAACCAAACTTGCTAAAGGTTGTCTAACTTTCTTTAGGACCAATGTGTATGTAAGTGAAGCTCATGTACCAAATATTGAGCATGACAATGACCCTAGGAAATCAAGAACCAATGTGTGTGCATGTGAAGTTCATTAACCCATTATGAGTAAACTGGGCATGACCTATTATGGAGAGGACCAAGAATCTAGCTTGTTCGTATGTGCGGTCAGAGGTCTCCCTATTTGGAAGAGAGACATGTCACCTCGCATGAGTTTACTCCACTGCCAGTCATGAATCTATAGCCCTGGTGGAGACTCACTCTATAGTCAAATGATTTGATATTTTAGGCCTTGGGGATGACTACATAACTTTATGAGGTAAATGTAGTACGATCCTTACAACTTTAGGGATTTGTGAATTTGGGATAGAGCTTTGGGGAATCGAATTCTCAACCAAAGTGTCATGAGAATGTGACCCTATCCTTACTACTCTATATTTTGTATTTGTATTTGACGAGTAATTGTGATAGTGGTGAGAACCACTATTTTTGGTTTTTGGACTATGTTGCATGATAGGACAAGTGAGGAATACCCTTTTCACTTCAAGGTGCCACCCAAGTATGGTGTTATCTATTTTTGACTCAAAATATTTTTAAGGTGTTAAGAAGTGTGGTTGGCGCAAGATTTCTTTTGGAATCAGTTGACCAGACTCAAGACTTTCTTAATGTGAAAAAGTGGTTTTGGTCCCAAAGAAAATTGGACATCTTTTCGGAGGTTGCTAGACACACTAGTAGTACCTGAGTGAATGAAAATTTGGGCTTTATGAATTTTGACAAATGGGATTGTTGGATTATGAAATTGGAGATTACTATAAAAAATCATTGAACATGGGATGGGATGAATGCAATATGAAAAATGAAGGAATGCATGTATAATGAATGTAGTGGAATGCATGCAGAATAAATGCAAATGGAATATGTGTGCAATATGTATAAATGCAATGTGAGACATGCATGCCTATATGTAAATGCCAGATGTATGCAATGAGACCATGCCTATATGAATGATTTGTTTTTTTTTGTTTGTTTATTTATTTTTTTAGCCATGTATATATACATATAAACATCGTATTAACAATAGAATACCTTTAAATGGATAACATTAAATGGTTTGTGTTCCTCTACTCCCTCTAAATTGGTAAGTCTATATGTACCATTACCCACCTTTTGGGAAATTATGTATGGACCTAACCAATTAGCCACAAATTTGTTGCGAAGGTGTGACAAAGCATTGGTGTTTTGTTGATTTTATTTAAGTACAAGATCTCCTACTTGGAATTCATGAATATGAACTTTGACGTTGTAAGTGAACAACACAAGCTTATACTGAGATGGGGGTGAACAGTATAAGACCACTTTTTACTTTTCTTTCCCAAATAGCATTAATCAATATAATCAATGGCAATATCGATAGAAATAACCAAAGCAATGCACAAATCATCACACACAATAGAGACACCAATTTAATGTGGTTCACCCAAACATGGCTACTTCCATGGAGAAAATCTTTCACTAAATTTTCTCAATCAATCTCTTGGTAATCCTTCCCAATTACAATGTTTATGGACCTTTATCCAAAGGAGATGCTGATCCCCTAAATCTGGTTTGTGGATCTCTATCCACAGGAGAACTATTTCTCCTCTGCTCTAGCTGGTGATCCTCTAGAAGACTATTGCCTCCACTTCTCTGGCTTGTGGATATCTCTCCACTGAAGACTCTTATACCCACTCAGAAAACCTATCCTCACTACCTTGGTTGATGGATCTCTATCCACCGGATACTATTGTCCTCTCTACTATGTCACCTCCAAAGCTCTATCTCAACTCTACACTAAACATAGTCCAGTCGATCTAGCACAACTCTGCTCAATAGGTCCACTCAGAACCTACTCAAATTTGTTTAATAGGTACACACAGAACCTGTACAAATATGCTCAAAAAGCTCACACAGAACTTTCTAAAATCTTCTCAATAGGTCCACACATAACCTGTCCAAATATGCTCAATAGGTTCACATAGAACCTGTCCAAATCTGCTCAACAGGTCCACATAGAACCTGTCCAAATCTTCTCAACAGGTCCACACAGAACCTGCACAACTCTACTCAACAAGCTCACACAGAACTTGTCCAATATCATAGAAACATAAAGAGAATTGTTAGAGACTCAATATGTTCTATTATCAAAAACTCAATCTCTTTCTCAACTCAATCTCATAGAAGCATAAAGAGAATTGTTAGAGACTCAATATGTTCTATTCTCACAAACTCAATCACTTTCTCAACTCATAATATATAATAGTTTATTTTATGAAACTTGAACAATCACTCCATACATCCACTTGACTAGGCTCAATAAAATCTACTCAACTAATCACTTCAAGAAACAACGCTTGCTCATAAACCATAGTCCAAGCATGTATCATCCAACTCAAAATGTTTCCAACAATGCTCAACAACAAATCTCACATAACAATGATACTCATGATATTTTCAAACCCTAGTTCAAGTTCTTTGCATAACAACTCACTTCAACAACCATGCTCATCAAAAAATATTTTAATCACAACTCTCAATTTAAAAAACCTTGAAGCATTAACTCAAACACTTCACTCAACCAATGATCTAAAAAATAATGCTAATAAAACAAGGTTTTAATCTCAACTCTCAAATCAGAAAACCTTGAAGCAATAACTCAATCACTTTTGAAAAGGAAACCCTAATAAAGTCCTTTTCACTCCAAACTTAATTTTCAATAAAGCCAATCAATCAACTCAACCAAGAAGGAATTTTCCCATACCTTTTTGATGCCAAGGAGTTGTTCTCACAAATATTCCACTCTCATAAATTTCTCTTTCCAATCACAAAAGGGTTAGAAGACTTGAGTAATACCACAATACAAAAATAATAACACAATAACACCTTATTACTCCAACTCAATAATAATTTTCACCATAGTCTTCTTATAAAAGAAATAACCCCTTTCATGAGAAATTAATTCACAATAAACTTGATTCTCAATAATGTCAATACTATCCTTCACGAACTCCTCATAACCCCAAATGACAAGTTTTAATTAAATTGCCCCACTAAAATAAATCCACTTTAATAAAAAACTTTATGCAAGCCTTATATAAAATAAAATTAAATTATAACCCCATTTTAATTTCCCTAAGGCTTAACACATCATATAACACCCTTATAACTCCACGTGGGCAATTAAAAATACTTTACAAAATTAAACTTACCTTGGAGGGTTTCTAACCCTCTATCTCCTCCTTCCCTAAGCACCTTAGCCATGGACAAAGTCATCGTCGAGCCACATGCTCGCACAACAACCAAGAAGCACAACACGCTTGTTATCCTTTGCAAAAACATGCACCTTCAATAAAAACCACGTGCACCTTGGGTGCCAAACATGTCTTCCCTTTCACACTGCCTGTGATTCGAATGTAGGACCTCCTACATCCAAACAACTCAATGCACCGCTAGGCCAAGCTGGCCTATGTACCCTCAAATTGTGCACCTTCTGCTTTTCTCATTTTTGCAATGAACAAAAATGTTTTTCACGAGCTCTTTCCTCTTCTTCACATGCAATTCGATATTCGAGCAAGGGTAATTGCCAATGGTTTTTGGAAATGCTTTTATATTAATTTCTTTCCAACCTTAATACATCGGGGCTAGCTCCTTAATGAACGTCGATGAAATTATAAGGCTTAAAAGCCTTTTATTTTTAAAAACCCAACTTTGGGTTTATTAAAATATCTTTAGACTTTATAAAACCCACTTTTGCCTTATAAAACATTATAATAAGAATTATAAATATTTTATTTGGGTTTTCACCATGGCACATTTAATATTATAATAACCACTATTATAATATTATACCTTTGATAAAGTACCTTTAATATTTATTTATAAAATTTAAATTCACACTAAATTTAAATAATTTATAAAATAAATATTATAACTCATTTTTTACTTCTATCTTTTGCACTGTTTCACTTGATCTTTGGCCTTCTTCATGGATATCAAATAACTATTTGTATCCCCTTTGTTTCCTGCTGAAATCTTTGGTATTAATGATGACTTCATATGGTGACATCAATGACAACTTTGACTTAGAGACTCAAAATGTCCAACAATCTCCCCCTTTGTCATTGATGGCAACCCATACTCTTCTTACCGAAACCTGACATTTCTTTTTCCTTTTGCTCTCCCTAGGACATTGCTCCCCTTGTCTCAATGCTCTCTCAAATATCAAATATCTCCCCATATCAAATCTCTTCCCAATACATAAATCTCTCCCCCTTTGACATCAATGGCAAAGGGTCACCTTTGGGGCTCGAGGCTAAGAATGAGACTCTTAGCTTATCCCCTCCCCTATCTCCTCATGAGGTGGTTAATTCTAGGGTGGGAGTATTTCTACTCCTCAAAAGCACTACTCTTTACCTTTATTTTTTCCCTTCTTTTTTGAGTTTTTTGAATCCTCTGAATGTTTCTATCCAAGTCATCATCCATGTTCATGTCATCATTCCTATTCATGTTTCTATTATCATCCATGTTCCTATTCCTGTTCATGTTCTCATCCATGTTCCTATTCCTATTCATGTTCCTATTCCTATTCTTATTCATGTTCCTGTTCCTGTTCATACCTGTTTCTGGAATGTCTGCTCTACACTACTTTGTTGTGTGACCATCATTATTGCACTTGTAACACTTAATGATATTATTCCTTGGAGGTGCAAATATCTTAGGATTTCTCCTAGTGAAGTCATATCCTCTTCTTTCATGTACCCTGCAATTCATTACCTTGTGACCAAACTGATTATATGAGTAGCAATACCCATGGAAAAACTGTCCATTCCCATATTCCTATCTTTCATGTGTTCTACATTGTGAAGCCATGTGCCCAAACCTGTGACATGAAAAACATATTCCATTGAAGAAACTTTGACTAGACCCCATTGGTCTCTTAGTCTCTTCTACCTATTTCCTGTTCCATCTATTTCTTACTTGTGCATTGTTCCTTTCCTTATTGAACTTTTTATTTTTCAATTTATCCTTAGAAGTCTCTCTCTCTTTTACTTACTTCTTTTGACGCTTCTTCTTTTCTGGTGTTTGAGATTGACTCTCATTTTTCTACTTCTTGTTTCCCTTGTTCTTATTTAGAACTATGTCCTGTTATGGTGATTGATGACCTTTGTGCATTGATAATCCTATCCAAAGTCTTTGAATTTTCCTCAAACTTGTGTAGCTTGTCCTTAGAACCTTTTACTTCCATACTTAGTGAAACTATCTCATGCTCCAATATTTCACACTCTAGATATTTTATTTTTAATTTTTTGGCCATACCTTCTTCAATTTTCCTTGTCTCTTCAACTTTGATTTTGAAGTTGGTGAGTTCCTGTAAAAACCTTGCTTTTGATTTTTCTTCTTCTTGAGCTTGGACCCTTAATCCCGAGTTCTTCGTTTTTAATTCTTCAATAGTAACCATAAGCCTTTCACATTCTATCTCTTTTACCTTTGACTGTTCAACCATTACCTTTTTCAAATTTTCTTGCCTTTTCAACCTTATCTCTCAAGTCAGATATATCCTGTAGAAGCTTTGTCTTACATTTCTCATCTTCTTGTATTTGAGCCTTCAATTATGAATTTTCTCTTTTAAATTCAAAAAATTTCTTAAGAGTGGCTTCCTCATTTTCTTTATCTGAATCTTCCTCTTCTTCAATTTCTTCTATTGTCCAAAGTAGAGTTTCTTCTTGATACTTGCTTTGACTAATACTGTTATCTTTTTCTGACTCATTCTTTAGAACTTCAAATATGATAGAATCTTCATCTTCACTACTATCAAACCCATTGCAATACCTTACATCATGATCGAGTTGACCATAGATAAAACATTCTTCATCTTCTTGTGAACAATAAGCTGCATGATGACCCGTCTTTCCACATCTGGTACAAAACTTTATCAGTCTGGATATTTCTCCATTACTTGATTCATCTCTTGAATCTATTTCTATTTGTCCTCCCAACACAACAATATTAAACTCATATTCCTTTTCTTTCATGACCATAGGTGTTCTTTTCTTCTTGTATCTCATGCTTCTACTCTTGCCTTTATTTGCCATTTGTGTTCTTGTAGGATCTTCCTTCAAGCTGTTAAACTTCTTCCAAAGGAACCCGCTCTGATATCAATTGAAGAACACAAGATTATACTGAGAGGGGGGGTGAACAATATAAGACCACTTTTTACTTTTCTTTCCAAAATAGTATTAATCAATATAATCAATGGTAATATCAATAGCAATAACCAAATCAATGCACAAATCATCACACACAATAGAGACACCAATTTAACGTGGTTCACCCAAATATGGCTACTTCCACAAAGAAAATATTTCACTAAATTTTCTCAATCAATCTCTTGGGAATCCTTCCCAATTACAATATTTATGGACCTTTTTCCAAAGGATATGTTGATCCCCTAAATCTGGTTTATGGATCTCTATCCATAGGAGAACTCTTTTTCTTTTGCTCTGGTTGGTGATCCTCTAGAAGACTACTGCCTCCACTGCTCTAGCTTATGGATCTCTCTCCACTGAAGACTCTTATCCCCACTCAGAAGACCTGTCCTCACTTCCCTGGTTGATGGATCTCTATCCACTAGAGACTATTTTTCTCTTTGCTTTGTCACCTCCAAAGATCTGTCTCATTTCTACACTAAACACGGTCCAATCGGTCTAGCACAACTCTGCTCAATAGGTCCACTTAGAACCTGCTAAAATATGCTCAATAGGTCCACATAGAACCTATCCAAAACTTCTCAACAAACTCACATATAACTTGCTTAAATCTGATCAATAGGTCCACACAGAACTTGTCCAAATCTACTCAACAGGTTCACACAGAACCTATCCAAATATTCTCAACAGGTCCACACATAACCTATCCAAATCTGCTCAACAGGTCCACACAAAACCTACACAACTCTACTCAACAAGCTCACACAGAAATTTTCCAATATCATAGAAACATAAAGATAATTGTTAGAGACTCAATATGTTCTATTCTCAAAAACTCAATCTATTTCTCAACTCAATCTCATAGAAGCATAAAGAGAATTGTTAGAGACTCAATATATTCTATTCTCACAAACTCAATCACTTTATCAACTCAGAATATAGAATAGTTTATTTTATGGAACTTGAAAAATCAATCCATACATCCACTTGACTAGGCTCAATAAACTCTACTCAACAAATCACTTCAAGAAACAACACTTGCTCACAAACCCTAGTCCAAGCATGTATCATCCAACTCAAAATATTTTTAACAATTCTCAACAACAAATCTCACATAACAATGATACTCATGATCTTTTCAAACCCTAGTTCAAGTTCTTTGCATAACAACTCACTTCAACTTCGTGCACCTTCTACTTTTCTCCTTTTCGAAGCGAACGAAAATATTTTTCACGAGATCTTTCCTCTTCTTCACATGCAATTCGATATTCGAGCAAGGGTAATTGCCAATGGTTTTTGGAAATGCTTTTATATAAATTTATTACCAACCATAATAAATCGGTGCTATCTCCTTTGTGAACGTCAAAGCAATTATAAGGCTTAAAATCCTTTTACTTTTAAAAACCCAACTTTGGGTTTATTAAAATATCTTTAGATTTTATAAAACCCACTTTTGCCTTATAAAATATTATAATAAGAATTATAAATATTTTATTTGAGTTTTCACCATGGCACATTTAATATTATAATAACCACTATTATAATATTATATCTTTGATAAAGTACCTTTAATATTTATTTATAAAATTTAAATTCACATTGAATTTAAATAATTTATAAAATAAATATTATAACTCCTTTTTTACTTTTGTCTTTTGCACCGTTTCACTTGATCTTTGACCTTCTTCTTGGATATCAAATAACTAATTTTATCCCCTTTTTTTCCTTCTAAAATATTTGGTGTTAATGATGACTTCATCTGGTGACATCAATGACAACTTTGATTTAGGGACTCAAAATGTCCAACAAGAAGCACACTTGAGGCGGTCTTGATAAACTCGTAGGTGTTCTAGTGCATTGACTCACCTCTCATCAAGAAGAGTGAGTTGGTCAAGACATGCTTGTCTAGCAGTGTCATCATCTATGAATTCCTACAAAGAAATTTGCAAGGAGGGAATCTCAAGCTCAAGAGGCATGATAGCTTTAGCTCCATAGACCAAGGAAAATGGTGTTGCTCCTATTGGTGTTTGGATGCTTGTTCGATAAGCCCATAGTGCCAAAGGGATTTTTGTATGCCAATATCTATGATTTTTATTAACAAGCTTCTTGAGAACAGTAATCAAGGTCTTATTGGTAGCTTCAGCTTGTCCATTTGCTTGTGGGTAATAAGGAGTCGAGAAACTATGTTGGATATTATATTTTTCGTAGAGTGCTCGAACATCCTTGTTCTTGAAAGACTTACCATTATCAAAAATGATTTTAGATGGAATACCAAAACGACAAATGATATGGTGGAGTATGAATTCCACAACTCGAGGTCCTGTCGTACTGGTTATAGGAATGACCTCGAACCACTTTGTGAAGTATTCAGTGGTTGTGATAATAAATGTATGTTCACCCGAAGAAGGATTGAAATTTTGACTATTAGGTCTAGGTCCCACTGTGAAAAGGGCCAAATACTTTGTATATACTGTAAATATTATGATGGTACATGAACTAAATTGGCGTGTTCTTGATATTGCTTACAATTTTTGACATAGTTGCAACAGTCACATTCCATTGTGGGCCAATAATAACCCATGCATAAAGTATGCTTTGCAATGGCCATACCATTAAAATGACCACCACAAGAACCATCATGGGCTTCAGCTATGTCTCTTTGAGCCTCACTATTTTTGAGCCAACGAAGAAGGATTCCATCATAACCACGTTTAGCCAGATTGTATGGATTACGGAGTGGGGTGAATAAGTCAATAGGATTCATATTTAGAAGATTTGGCTTGGGCTGAATGGCTCAATCTTCTAACCTTTTTTAATGTTGTGATTTTTTTTTGTACATATGTTACAAATTTTGGCTTGGTTGAATGGCTCAATGGAACTCAGGTGGGGGTGGTTCACCAGGTGGGTCAGGTTGTTCTTGTGGAAGAAGCAACCGAAATATGGGTTGATGGATGGGGAACATTCTGAGATAAAACTCATCCTGTTGGGTAAGGGGAACGATGGGTGGAGATTCCTCTTCAGAATCATCAAGGGGGGGGGGTTGTTTTTTTTCTTCTCTTCTTCTTTCTCTGTGTGTGGGGGGGGGGGGGGGGAGTGTTGGGGGGTCTTCTTCTTCGTTGAAACTAAGCTCTTGAAGAGCTTGTTCAAGAGAAGTGGTGGAGAAATATGGAAGGGTAGCTTTGTCTTCATCATTGAGGCTAAGCCTTTGGAAATCTTGCTCAAGGGAAGTGGTTGTGGAAAGCAGGGTATATCCTAAGCCTGAACGATCATGTGCTCCACGATATGGGAAGTCAATGATGTCATGTATTCCTTGTTCATGGGAACCTAGACCCTGACCTTACCAATTGACTATGTGGAAGTAGCGAGATGGAAATCCCACCATGTTTTGTATGTTGGCACGTCTCGGCTCTTTTGGTTCTTCGGGTGGATTTGCCTCAATTGAGGAATCCAACCCTCCATAGACAAAGTTAATATTGTTAGGAGCAGAACTCATATCGTAGATAACACCTATGGTTAAAGGAGGGTCACGTGGGCGACCGAAATCCTTGGCTGTAGGAATGGTAAGGGGGGTAATGGTAACGTCTTGGACCACGTATTCACCAATACCAAGACTAGTGATGTGGACCTCGACTTGGGATGAGGTGGTGGCTGACGTGGACATGGATGACTCAGGATTGGAGGGGGTTGTGGAAGGTGAAGGGGAGTTGAATATTTCACACTCTAAAAGTTTGACTTGTGAAACATCAGCTGATGGAGAAATATTGGGTGATGGTTTGGAATTAGAAGAAGGTGGATGAGGCAATGATAATGAAGAAGAGATGGTTGTAGAAGAAGAAGTGGTTGATGTGGATGATGTGGCAAAAGTGGATTGACCTTGACCACATGTACAAGAAGAAATGGATGATTGAGAGGGTGTGGTGATAGGTAACTCCTCAAGGATAGGAGCTTTAGAAGAAGATGTAGATGGATTCGAAGATGAAGTGGATGGATTCAATGATGATGGGGATATGAATAGGTGGGTGGAAGGTAACATGGATTCATAGGGATTTGAAATGAAGTTGCAGTACTTGAAAGGTTCTACATCCACGGGGATACAATGGACTTGACCATCATGAACGTATTTCAAGCACTGGTGGAGAATTGATGGAACACATTTCATTTCTCTCATCCAAGGTCTACCAAGGAGTACATTGTACGCCATGGCCCCTTCCAAAATGTGGAACATAGTGTGCAACATTTTAACCCCTACTTCAATGGGTAAAACAATAGTGCCAACTATGGTACACAAAGCATCGTTAAATGCTTTGAGGGTGAATGATGACTTGGAAATATGGGAAGGTGGAAGCTTGAGGTTACTAAGGGCAGTGGTAGTGATGATGTTGATGGATGAGCCGATATCAATTAAGACTCTCTTAAATGACTTCTTGTCTATTAAGGCCATGATATGCAATGGAGGATCCATGGATTCTGATGTCATAGACTTTATTTCAAAGTCATAAAAAGTGATAGATGGCTCCATGCATGTTCTAATGCTCCCTACAAAATTGTTGAAGGCATTGGAATCTTGAGCTTCTAATTCAATGGATTTTAAAATTTCCATTAGGGCTTTCCTATGCCTAGGGGATTGTTGGATGAGCTCATATAAGGATAATTTTGCTGAAGCCATTTTCAAACTTGTGGTCAACCGGCTGCTTAAGGATACCGCTGGCCTTAGAGGACGATGGATGGGTTGATTGGGTGGATTAGAAAGATGAATTGGTGGGGATGGATTTGGAGAATTTTGGATAGGTGGTGGGTTTGAAGGTTGTACGTTTGGTTTTTGGGTGTTCTGTTGATTTTGCCTTTGACTTCTTGTTACCACATGGACTGCTCCTACAAAATTTTGATATTGTTGAACATGGTTAACTTGGTTAGGAGGTGTATGATGATTATTACCTCCTACATTAGTTTGAGCCTCTTCATGGTTGGGAAGAGGTGTCTAAAAAATTCCCAAGTTCTGATTTTGTGGAGCTAGGGGGTTATCTACCTTAAGGACCCCCAAGTCTACGAGGTCTTGAACAATGTTCTTAAAAATATTGCATGTGTTGAGGTCATGACCATTTTGTCTGTGATATGGATAAAATAAGTGTTCTCTGTAACTTCTGCCACGTTTTGTAGGGTCATCAGGCCTGATTTTTGGTAAAGCCAACTTATTTGTTTCATACAAATTTCAAAATATGGAAGCATACGACTCCGTTAAAGGAGTGTATTGGCGTTGGGGTCGAGCTTGTAGTCGACGGGTGGGGTTTTCCACAGTTGGCACTATGTTTTGTATAGTGAGTGCTTGAGTTACCGAGGGGACCGCATGATAAGAAATTTGTTGTGGTTGTTGCATAGGTTGTTGAGCCATTATCGGTTGGCTCATCACCACTTGATTGACTTGATTAGGGGAATTAGCCGAAGAGGCTTGTGATGATTTGTTTTGGCTAGATTGATTACTTTTAAATTAGCCCTTGTTTTATCATTATTTCTTTTTAGGCTTGATGACGCCTTCTTGGATTTTTATTTCCTCAATGATGCTAGCTTGTGCTAAAGCTTCTTCAAATGAATGATAGGTATGAAGCTGAAGCATCCAAGAGATGGGTTTTAGGCAACTCTTGGTGAATAATTTAATGATTTCATCCATTGGGAGGGAGAATGGCAATTTGGTAATGACTGCCCTCCAACGGTTTCCAAAGTTATAGATAGTTTCATCTTCCCATTGTCTTAATTCATACACATATGATAATGAAACTTTCTTTTTAATGTTTAGGATGAAACGCTCAAGGAATAGGTCAATCAGTTGAGAAAAAGTATAGATACTATGAGTTGGTAGTTGATTGAACCACTCTATGGCGTCTCCTCCTAATGTTTGAGGAAATTTTTAGAGCATGAGAGCATTATCGGTTTGAATCCAAAAGCATGCGTGAAAAAATGAGCTAACATGCTCCTTAGGGTCCTCGGTTCCCCTAAACTTATCAAACTTTGGTAATGTGAAGTCTACTAGATATGGTGATGATGGTACCGAAGGATGAATTGGTTGATGGATCAGTTGGCTTAGGGTTGGTTTTTGGCTTGACATGCCAGGAATATTTTGCATTAACTGATCTATCTGTTTTTGCATGGCCTGAATCCGAAGATCTTCCCCAAGGAATGTGGAAGCCTTGGATAACCTGATGACTTGGTGATGGACTAGAAGAAAGATGTTGTGGAGTGATGAGATGATTTTGGTGGAATGGATTGGTTTGAAATTGGTGAGAGGGAGATTGATGGTTGAAAGAAGGAGAAGATTGATGAAGAAGAAGATTTTGGAGGAGTTGGTTGGGTTGACCAGAAGAAATAGTGATTGGAGGGGTTGAATTTTGGATTGGAGGTGGCTTGGGGATGGACACCACTAACGATTGGGGTATCCAGGTGGAATTTTGATTGGCTATGGTGGGTTGGACTAAAACTACAGGATGCGTAGGATCTACTTGGACTTGTTGTCTAGCATTTTGATGCTCTAGAAGCACTTTGTTCAAGAGACCCGATATATCCTAAAGATCTTGATCAGACATAGAGGAAATTGACAAGGCTACGGATGGGTTAGAAGATGACGGTATGGATGTGGGTGGATTGGAGGAAAGGGGCATGGTACAAGTTGCACTTGATGTGGCAACTTGGGAGGCTGGTACCTGTGAGGCAGCATTGACATACTCCTCATACAAAGGATTAGAACAAATTTGGGTATAGCCAGATGGGTGATGAGTGTTAAAAACACTCAAGCTTTGTTGGGATGGGTTAGGAGAGGAGGGCATACCATATTCATAGGAAGAATTAGGGAACCCTCGGGTGGAGTTGGATGGGCAAGATGTAGCCAATTCTGTTTGTTCAACATAATCTTGGTTAAGGGGCTCGAGAACATAGTTAGAAGACCTATAAACGACATCTAATTTGTCCATGTCAATTTGGATGGATGACTGGGGAATGGATCCCTCTTGTGAGAGAGATGGGTGAATAGTCCTGGATGGACTAGGTTGGGTGGGATTGGAAAGGTTAGCTACTGAAGTAGCGGGTATGTTGGTTGTATTTTCCATTAAATTATTCTGATTTAATATTTTTGTTTGATTTCGAGTTAAAACCATAAAATGATTAAATCAAAATACAATTTCAGGATAATTAAACTTCAAAACTGAAAACAGAGCTAAAGGATTTTAACAATAGAGAAAACAATCAATCCTAAGTTTTACCTTGTGTGGCTTACCTTATTCCTTGATTATATCTTTTATTGTGTATTCCTTTTAGATATGACAGTTTTGTGTGTTTTGGTGTATCCTAATCTTGTTTAATAGAAAATAAAGGTAAAAAACTATGGCTAGATAGGGCAACGAGATTCTTGTTGGTGATGAAATCCAACAAGTTTGCTCGGGGGTAGTCCTAGGGTGTCTAAGGGCAGAGATTGGTGGATGGAAATGACTGCCACCATCACCAAATCTCAAGCAATGGTTGGTGATGAAATCCAGCCACTACTATTTAAAGTGCAACGTGTTGTGTGTGATTTAATTTTAAGTTTTTATGTTCTCTATTGTGGTCAAACAATGTTAAAAGTAACAAATTTTACACATCTAAATTAGAATCCAACACAAGAATGCAAATTTCCTCTAAAGAGTGTGAAGTACACCGCTTAAAACCCCCTACCTAGATAGCAACCGAAGGGTTCGTCCACATCTCTACCAAAGGTGCCACCCAAGGGCAGGAATACTTTTTGCATTCAAGTATTGTTCCTATTTAGATAAGTAAAATGAGCAACTCTTAACTCCTAAGATGCAAATTCTAATTGATGCTTTTCTCTTTCAAATGCAAATAGAAAGATGCAAGAACTATTTGAATTTTGCAATTCTTTTTAAAATAGAAAACCCCAAAATGTGAATGAAATGAATGCACAGATGCCCTAGATGCAGTATAAAATGAATTTATTTCCAGATTACTTAGTGTATGTTCATTTTAACCTCAAAATCTGAAAAACACTACAGAATATTGAAATACGTAAAAGTAGGAATTTAAAGCAGAACAGTTGCAGATCTTACTGGGAAGCCTAAGCTCTGCTCCAAAATACTGCTAGGCGTAGTGAAGCGCCTTTGTAGGTGTGGTTGGGCACTTATGTAGGCGCAGCAGTGCACCTGTGGGAATCAGCAGGTGTTGTAGAGCGCCTGCACACCTATCTGCAATTTTCACAGGATCTTCCAAAAACCCTAACCAACGATTTTGGCTAGTTTTTTGCTTCAAAAAACCCTACAAAATAGAACAACAAAATGAAAGTTAGCAAAGTAAATTAGAAAATAGAACCCTTGTGGGGTCCCACCATGATCGCCATTTGTGAAGAGAAAATACGACACTAAAACAAATGAAAGTAAAATAAACCAATGAACAAGAGATTGCACAAAATATGATTTTATTCAATAAAGGGGGGAGTTGAGAAACTCCTTTGTTACAATATGTTTGCTTGAAAGAGCTTATTTTGATACAATAAATACAGATGCTAGGGTTCTCCGAAACCCTAGCTACAACAACGAGTAGTGTCTCCAATGTATCTTGCTTCCAATAGGGTGAGTGGGCTTCTGGTTATCCGTAATCGGGCCACTCTAGCTTCAGCAACTACTCAACAATCCTTGATGAATGCTACTCGATCCTGCACACACATCAAACATAAAATAGTTAGCAAACAAAATGAGGGTTCCACGGTGTGAACCCTTAGAAATGTAGACTAAAAACCCTAGATCTGAGTGAATAAAATATGCAGAACCTGAAGAACATCCAATAATAATAAAGTGCACAAAAATACTTACTTTGTTGTTCTATTGCTTCATTGCAGATTGATGGCAGGGTGCCCTAACGGCACTTGGTGATCTTATGCGACTGATCTGGGTATGGGGCTGAAGGGACAATAGGCGCTAGGCTACACCTACGGAATGCGGTAGGTGCATGGCTATGCCTGTGGGATAAGGTAGGCGCTCGGCTGCACCTATGGATTAGGGCAAAATCTATAGAAGCAGATCGGGGGAATGTGAATGGCTCAGTGGATAGACGATGATGGCGGCAATGGAAGTGGGATGCGAAGGCTACTGTAATTAAGAAATCATAGGGTGAGCTAGGGTTTCGAGGAAGGCTATCCTAGGGCACAACTAAGGCAATGTAGATCTGATTCACTCAGAAAGCAAGAGCTCTAATCAAAGCTAGTTCGCACCAGGTAGCCAAAGTTCCAAGTTTTTCCAGGGGTTGAGCATTGAGAATGCTCCTATTTATTATCAGACTTAGGGTTTACTTTAGGGTTTTACCAAATCGTGTGGCTAGGATAAAAGCAAATCCAAGGGCTGATATTAAACTTTAAGTGTGACACGGATTAAGGGAGATGGATGGCTGAGATTAGATTAGATTGGACGACTGGGGTTAATTTGGTTTATAAATATATATTTTATAATAAATATATTAAAATATAATATAAAATATTATATTTAAATATAAATAATATAAAATAAATATAAATAATTCAAATAGGGGTCGTAAAATGGCAGGAAAAGGCTAAAGTGGGCCATTGGATGGCGGGAAAGGCATGGAATAGCCAATTGAATGGCGGGAAGGGGTGATGGTGGATAAGTGGCTAGGATTTGGTGTCTACAACCACATACATCCATCTTAAGTGTACATACAAAACACTTCTCACATCCATACATTTACATATTGGCATATGCATAGTTAATCAAATCAATGCTACATGTCAAATATTATCTCTCAAACAACATCATCGAGGCATTAGATTAACACAAACATACGCCATCCACAATTAATACACATCACACCATCGTACATCATCAAAATAACTTATCATATATATAATATCATAAAATAGGTTGTACATATTCAAAATTTCCAGTAAGCTTCATCGCATATACACCATGCTATACATCGCCACATAGAAAACTATCATAATATTATATAATATATTAAAAACTTAGCATTAAACTGTCATAAATATTATATATTTATTTATTTATTTATTATTATTTTTTAAGTAATACAAAGTATAACGAGTGCATAACTAAAGACCATACCTTAAGGGGCACAAATAATAGGAGACCTTCCTCCTTGTTATTCGAACTAAGGTCAGCGAAAATGAAACACCAAGACATACCCTTTAAATGTGGAACATATTATTTTTTATTAAACCTACTATCTTAACGATAACATCATTTTCATTAAAAAAAAAACATTCTTCAAAATTGACACTATCCACCTTGAAAAACAAACTTAATCTTGTTATCTTGTACATTATAATTAAACACAAAAATTATTTTTATTTTTATTTTTTTGAATAATATTTCTTATACAAAAATTATTTTTAATTAATACTTTGGAAGAAGTCTTTCCATTTTATTGTTCATTTGCATGGACTATTATGATCAAACAATAGGTCTTACAAATTTTTAATATATATATATATATATATATATGAACAAACACAAAATCCAAAATAATAATCAACTAATGTTCTTCAGGTGTCTCCGGTTTTGATCACTTTCAAAGCAAAATCCAGATCACAAAAGGTCAATGTTCTTCCTCATCTTCAAGATTTGCATTTCCAGTTTAATGGTTATTCACAGGTGTTAATTCTAAGTTATTATCTTTAGCTTGTTATTAATGAGTATAATTTGAAACATACTCGCAGCTAACAATGGGATCTTGTGCAGTTTGTGTTCTTTTTGAAGTCTCAAATTGTATTTTGAAGATTGCTACTGTTATGGTGGCTGATATTGGTTGGATCCCATGTATTTCTGATGTAATTTGTAGATTCAGCTTAGTTTTTGTTGGTCATCTGGATAGTTTATGGCTGTTGTTATTATTATACAGCTGTTGTTCACTCATGGATGTTTTATAGTTTGTATATAATTTCGTTTTGGTAACCTTGAGATTGTAATCTTGTAAATTCTGTGTTTTTTTATTAATACAAGTAAACAATTTCTTATTTCAAAAAAAATAATAATCAACCAATGTTTGAAGAGCTATAGCGTTTAACCCACCCCTTCCCTGGGTAAAGCACGAACAAAATGATTTCCAAATAGTTTAAAAATTATCAGTTATTTCATTCACAACGTTGTGACAAGTGGTTAATATATTTTATTGTCATTTTAACACATTTAATTTGAGACCTTATGTTCAATAATATCACATAAAATGCATGCCTAACGTTCGCCAACCCATATCCACCTCTCTAATAATGCATTTAAAATGTTTATAATATTTTCATATAAGACCCACTTCAGATTTTTCTACACTTTCTGTACCTTTGCTTTCTATGTCAACTTGTAAGAGTTGCCTGCCATCTATTCTAAACTCAATTGAATATTATTATAAATTTTGAAAGTTATTTTTTTAATATTTTATTTTAATAATTTTAATTTAAATTAAATGTAACTTTTAATTATACTATTATAATTACATTACTTAAAAACCAAAATTTGAAAAGCATGCACACAACCTAAATGGATGTGGTATAGAGGTGATATTCAGTTTTTGTTTGTTTTTTAAAAAGTGATAGTTATATATATATTTTTTATTTGGTTATTGTGAGAAATTTCTTGTGATCGATGTATAGAGTTGAGTAGTCTCTTCCCAATCATGATTTTTTTTAAAGTCGAGAGAGTTTCTAAAGTCGAAAGCTATACTTATTAATAGGAAATTTAACACAAAGCCACCACACACTCACCCTCTCACACACTTACCTACGCTGCGGTTTGAACCTTCGACCTCATGAAAAAGAGCCAAAACCTGAAACGTTGCGCTTACCTACGCTGCGGTTTGAGCCTTTGACCTTACAAAGAAGAGCCAAAACCCGAAACGTTGCACTGCACCCCTAGATGCAAACCTTATGTTAAGGAAAACCGTCCCGTATTCCTTAGGGCCAGAACTTTTCGTTCCACAGGGCTTGTCCCATTTGAATATACCCCTCAAGCTAACCAGGGTGTTTTGTATATCCGACGCAGGTCGCTAAGCTTGAACCTCGGACCTTCTTTCGAAAATTAAAAAAAACTTACCAATAAAATACCTAATACAAATAAATGATAATTACATATTATTTCAATAATTCAAATCACCCCAATTTTTTTGTTTGTTTTTTCAAAGGTGATAGTTGCATATTATTGCTCAATATGTCAAACCGGCCCATATACTATATTGCAACCACGTGAGTAAATAAGTCATACCAAGGCCCCAAAATTGCAACCTTTTAATTTTTTTGAACTTAAAATTTTAACCTTATCATAATTAATTTTAGACATCGTAGTAATATGATTTTAGTTTTTTATTCTATAGATCCATGTTTAAATTATATGTATGAATGTATATTAACAATTATTGTCTTTTTTTTATTTATTAAAACTTCTTAATCTTTTTATATAAAAAAACAGCATAAGAGAGTTGGTTACAATCACACTGTTTTAGTAATTGACAAGTGTAAGGTTCAAATCACAGGGACTACTCCTATTAAACCTATTCCACCTCGTTATTGTTGACCCGGCGTGGAGAGGACCACCGGTGCTGTAATCATTAGTTTGACATGCACTACGAGGATTTAAATCAGACTGCTACCTTTGCAAACAAGGTGCCTTTATCATCAGTTTGGCATTAACTAAGAGGATTTAAATCAAACTACTACCTTTGCAAACAGGCTACCTTAAACGAATTTAGATCAGACTACCTTAAACTTGAGTGTACGTGAGAAAAGTCCAAAACTTTTACCATGTAATGTTCCAACAAAACTTCTTATAAAATTTATTAAAAAATAATAAAATAAAACTCTATGGTCATTTTTGATATAAAGTAAGGAGTAGGATTAGATGATATACGGTTTATTATAAAATAATATTTATATTATAAACAAAGTAAAATTTTTGTGATTAATGTTGGTTGGTTGGAATTCCTTTTATTCTTTGTTTGACTTATCATGGCTTGTGATGAACTAATTAAGGTTAAGAAGGAAGGAAAATTATGTCAATTATCGTTTATGTCTAAGTAGGCAATGACCTTGGCGTTGGTGTAGTGTGGATTAAATAATTAATGGAGCTTAGATTTAAATAATTGGGTTCCATAAATGATTTACGGGAGAACTTATGCGTTGGTGAAGTATGCAATGACGTTGGCGTTGGTACGTAAATTATATGAAATATAAGTATGAAACGCTAGTTAGGAAGGGGAACAAGGGACAAGTTTTTGTTCATTGTTATACATATCTAGTTACATAGATTGATGGAAAGGGAGATTTAATTAAAAAAATCAAAATAGATGGATAGAAAAGTAGTTTTAAAATTGAAAAAATAATAGAGAAGTGAGAAGTGAAGTATTGGTTTAGAAGAAAGAGTTTTATAGATTTTGTAGATAAATTTTGATACAAGTTAAGTATGTTTAAATTAAGTTTTAGAAGAGAAGAATTGTATTTGGTTGGTTATTTGATTGTTGTTTAAGAGAGGTTTAAGGTTTAAAATTGCTCTCTACCTACCTATGACTATATGTGAGGGTTTTTTTAGGGCCCTTCCTCTAACCCCTTCTTTTAAGAGAACTTTTGCAGATACAATGAGGGAGAGAGAAGAATTTGAGGATGAATATTTGAGAAGTGTTGTCTTAAAATCCATCTTCTCTATTGTTACGAAGTCAATGGATAAAGGTTTTCAGTCTAGAGTTAATAGTTGTCTTCTTTAGGCTACCTACCATCCCAAGCTTGTTATTGAACAAAGTTTGGTATATGAAAACATTTTGTATAAGAGTAACCATGATCTAATCTACAAATTTATTGGCATGAGACCGTCTCTAGGGTTTATGACCTCCTAGATTCAAAAGAATTGGGATCCTTTAGGGGATATTTCAATAGTCCTTATAAGTAATGGATACTATATAGTGAGTTTCTCTTCAAGAGTAGACATGGACAAAGCTTTTGAATCAAGGAAGAGAAGTTATGGAGCAACAAGTCTTTTTGTGCATCCTTAGAAGCTAGGATTTGATCCATGAATGGAACCCACTGTAGTGGTTGTTTAGGTTTGATTATATTCTCTATCAATGAAATATTTGTGTGAACTAGTTTTTGAGAGATTGGAAAAATTTCTTAGGACACTATCTGGGAGTAGCCAAAGACACGATGATGGGAGCTTCAACCATTTATGTTTGGATTTGTGCTGAGATGGATCTTAATCACCTATTTCCAACCGAAATGGAAATAGATATGGGTGATTTAACCTAGGTATAGCAAGTAGACTATAAAGCGATTTGATTCCAATGTAGGCTTTGTGATAAGCATGAACACCTTGTTTGTTTCGTCCTAAGACTATTCAGAAGGAGCTCATCCCACATAGGCTAATGGAAATGACAACAAGATGCATGAGAAGAAGATATAAGCTTGGCCCAAAACCTTGGACATAAATACACCAGAAGGGGTTTTTGAAACACCTAAGTGTTAGCTTTTGATACAATATCCAAAGAAGATAACACTCATGAGAAGCAAAATAATATGAAAGAAAGTAAATCTGCAATATGACTGAGATATGCAATAAACATAAATGATATATAAATGAATACAATGTAGGTATGAAGGAAATAAACACTTCATCAATAAAGCTATTGGACTACATTGCATCCATCACCAATGGATGGTGATCCACACAGAACTAAACTACCTAGTAAGAACCCTAAGTTATTGTGTCATAGACACTCCCCTTGCTTGTCTATACTAACAATGATGCCTTCCTTATATATGTAAAATAGGATACTTGACCAACACTCTATCTAGCTGTACAATTGACACCTTGTAAATTTACAACTTGCACATTGACACTTGTGAATTTATTACATTACATGAAGTAACTAGATAACTTCCCCCTAAAGTAATATAATGTCCTAAGTATGTACCTTTGAAGATACATTTATATTACCCAAATGATGGAATATAAACTATTTCTAACACCCCCCTATATTACATTATTTTGGTATTGAAGATGTTTAGTCTTCAATATGGATCTTCTTCTTCTTCTTGAGCTTCGTATTCTTCCTCTGCATTCTTTGTAACCTATTTAAGAAAATAGTCAGTATTTCTGTAGTAAGTTACATTTGCTGATAGAGCTTTGAATTCATAATCCTCTATAGGTTCTTCCAGTTCTTAAATTTCCTCTATCTTCTGAACTAGATGACCTCTCTGATTTCTCTTCTAGTATTCTAGTTGAGGATAAGTTGATGGTCGCTGAAATTGCTGCTGATGAGGGTTCCTTTGGTATTGTCGTGGTTGAAACTGATTCTGATTATTCATCCGGTTTCCTTGGTTCCTGTTCTTGGGATTGTATATGCAGTAGCTGATACTATGTCCCTTCTTTATGCATATTTGACAATACCATGCTTTTCGTACTCTTGTTGATATAGCAATATTTTCCTGTGGATTATCTTTTGATGCTAATACAATGTTAGTCATCTCATCTTTCAAGGTGTTTTCTACTTCATATTCTTAAATTATATTGACCATATCATAAAAAGAAGTATCTTTACTTAAGACATATAAAGATGTGACCAAATACTTATAGTTGTCTGGAAGTTCTCTCATGGTTACATGAGTAAAAATTTCACCCTTGACTATTTCTCCTAAGGTTAACAAAATCCCTTTAACAACTGCTACTTTTCTTAGGAACAGTTATATGCTTTCTCCACTATTCATTTTCAATAAGTGAAGTTGAGTTTGGAGATGAAGAATAGTTACCTTATTCTTTCCTTCAAATATTTTCTCTAGGCTTGTCCATGCATCTGAATATGTTTTAGTTGAACTGATATAAGGTTAAATCTCATCAGTGATAGCAAATGTTATTATCATAAGGGCTTTTGAATCATTTTCTTCAAACTTTAGGATTTCAATTTCACTTGTGGTAGACCTTTGTGTTTTCCCTTTTACAACATCCCAAAGTTTTGCATATACTAAGATTGCTTTCACTTTATTTTTCCAAGAGAAATAGTTAGGACCCTTAAGTAGTTGAGATTCTGCTAGGAAGAATTTGTTAGATGCAATATAGATCTTCCAATATCAAGCCTTACATTTGTAGGCTGCCTTATATCTCACTAATGTTTATATAGTATGATATAGTGCTTTTTGTAAAAATAAAGTTCAATTTTATGATTGATTTTGTAGAGTCAAAAATCAATTTATCTAACACCTTATTTCTCCTAATTGAACTAAGCACTTTTTCAATTTTGAAGAGCTTTTAATGTTGGAATCCTTTTATCCTTTTTTGAGAAATTTAAAGACAAGTAAAATATAATTTCTAACTTTAAAAATAAATAACATATTTTTATGACCCTTAAGTTTTAATTTATAATTTCCAAAGACCTATTTGGTGACACGTGTCACGTCCGTTACGTATGGGTGCCCTTCTTCATAACTCATTGCTGCTGGTCACTTTGTAACACCTGATCACTTGTGTGGGACTTGAGAACACGTGTCACCATATATGCTCATCCATTGAGAGTCGAAGCTTCTAGTAGTTATTGAGACACGAAGCTTCTAGTAATGCGTTGAGAGTCAAATATTCTAGTAATGCTTGAGAGTTGGAACGAAGTTTGAATGCTTGGGATTTTGAGATGCAACGTTCTTGTAACACTTGCTCTTTGAAATATTGATGCCAAGTGGCATTCATGCTCTCTGCATGAAGACCTTTTCTATAATGCCTTCCAAGGATATTATTATAACTCCTTAGGTATTTTAGTATGCCTTTCCTTTGTTTCACTATATTTCTTGAGCAACAAGCAAACTTGTTTTTCTGTAGGTGGATTGATGAGGCACTATGGAGCTTGAGTAGCAAATTCAATACTTTGTTTTATGGATGATATTCACCAAGAGAGCAACTCATTTTCCTTTATCTTCTATGCTTCCAACGTATTGAAACCTATGCATCTTTGTAGTGTAGATGTTGTTTGTTTCTCCTTGGTAGATATAAACACCTATTATATGTTTTTCGTATTACTATTTGTCTTACATTGGTAGGAGTAGATGCCTTATTTTGCAATGTAGATGTTGTTCATCCCACTTTTTTTTTCATATTAGGTTGCTATCCGTCTCATGTTGTTGTTCATCTCACATTGTTGTTTGTCTCACGTTGCTATTTATCGATGAATGTGCACTCCTTTTTATGTAGCTTTGACGATGGCCTCTTGTGGGATTTGTTTTGCAGGTTCATCTGTCCAAGATGTGTCCTTCGAGTGGTTGCTATTTCTTGGGAAGAGGAGTGCTTACGTTCAATATTTCTTGGTTGATTTTCCTATTGCTATTGTACCTTTTGGAGACACGTCCAAATATTCTCTTGGGATGTAAAAAAAGTAGATTAAAATGGTGCAATAAAATGTACCATAGATTATACATTAGCCTCCTTTTGCACTCTTATTTTAGATATAAATTTCTGGTTTCATGAAATATTTCTCTTCCTGCAATACAAGGGTTTTGAGGTTGTCTTTTATGAGTAGACACATTCCACTTTTTCTTGGACACTTTTATATTAAATCCAAGCTTTAGACAACAGTAGATAGAAGCTTTTAGTTTATGCAATTTTCTGCATTTTATTTTCTTGCATTCACTCTTGTAATGCTTTGGATCTAAGACTCACCAAGTCTCAATCTTGAAGCTTCTACTTCTGTTTTAGGTTCTTCTCCAAGTTTTTGGAGGATTCTAATCCTTTTGGGTGGCTTCTTTTGGCCACTAAAATTTGTAGATTTTACTGATTCAATAGTGTCTTTAGACACTTGACACAAATCAGATTTTGTGCCCTTCATGAACATAAAAGTTAATTTCTTTTGAGAGTAGTATAATAGTGCATAATAAATCTAATAGAACCTTTTTTAATGCACTAAGAATTTCACCTTATCACTCCAATTTAACTCTCAAGATAATGCACTTTAATTAATCTACTGCAACTATTCAAGAATAACCTAAAATGAATCTTTAGAAGTTATTCTGCAAATTCACTACAACTAATATTGTAGGACTTAGTCTTATTTTCTATTTCCTAAGAAGATGATAGGTAGTTGCTAGATATAATTATAAAATCTAATCAACTCCTAATTAATGTGCAAATGAATCTTAAAATGAACTTCTTTCTATTTGCACTTTTGAAGACTGTAATCTCCTTTTTTTATGCAACTTTAAGGTGCTCTAATGAATCTTAATTAATGGCTTAGTTAGCACTAGTATTTGCATACCTTTTTGTAATCTTCGGTAACTCCTTCCACTTCTGTAGAGTATGTGGATCTTGGTGTCTAAGATAACCAAGTTGTTGCTTTGAGTAGGATTTTACTGCTCTTTGTAGACTATTTTTGAACAACTCCTTCTTCACCAAATGATGGTCTCGAACTCTCTTTTAGAGACTAGGATTTGGTGCCTTGTTCTCCTCTTGTAATATTCTCCTTCTACTGTATATTTGGAGAAGTCTCTATTTATGAATTGATGCCTTCTTGTTGTGACATGTAATATTCAAATCTCCTAGATTTGATGAGCTTCTTCTGTCTTCAAATCTTCTTGTCAAACTCTGACTTCAAGCAGGATCTTTCTCTCAAGATTCTGAATATCTTGAGGTCTTTCACTAGATTCTTCTTATGCAATTTAGCACTCCTTGCCAAATTCTCCTTCTCTTAGGATTGTTTTTGAATGGCGATAATTGTCCCAAGTCCTTTACTATCAGGGCTTCTCCTTGGTAGTGGATTTTTCCAGTGAGATCTTCTTTGATGATTTATTCAATAAGGATTTTCTAGATTTTTTCTAGATTCTCGATGAGACCTTCCCAAGGTATTTGATCTTGCAACTTTTGATGGTCTTCACTTGAGACCTATTCAACCTCTTACTCCTAGAAGAGTTGACAATGTGATATACTCCTGTATATTTTATTTTGTTGCTTCTAAATTCGAGTAGGACTCTCCTAGTCCTTCTTCCAAGTCTAGAAGTCCTTCAATGAGATCTTCTCCTAATCTCCTTTGCTTTAGGTGCTAAATTGATTATGAATAAGATACCCTTCCTAACTGTTTTGTAGGAAGTTCTCCAACTCACTGAATCTTCCTTCCCTACAACAAAGATTTTGATACTAAAATCTTTAATATGCTTATAAATTAGATATTCTTTTTGAATTCCTTTTTAGGATCAAGGCTTCTATGGCCTATTTTAGTATCACAGCTTCTGTGGCCTTTTTCAGTATCAAGGATTTTATGGCCTTTTTCAATATCAAGGCTATTGTGACCTTTTCAATATCAAGAGTTCAATGGATTTTGCTTCAAGGCTTCTATGGCCTTTTCATATTAGGCTTCTATAGATTTTTCTTCAAGGCTACTACGACATTTTTATATTAGGCTTCTATGGCCTATTCTTCAAGTCTACTATGGCCTTTTTGTATCAGGCTTCAATCTGCAATTAAGATCTTCAGTCTCCTAGCTTCACCGTGCCCTTTCTTCAAAATTCTTCTTCTATAGTGGTCTTATCCTGCATAAGGAACTAATATCTACGTTATGAGGGTATGTTGACCTTAAGGAAATGAAGTTGGAGTCTCCTAGCTTTCTGTCGTATGAGGAGTACCAATCCTCCAAGAATTAATTATCTAAAACAAAATAAACTTTAGGAAATTGTTAGCAAATTATAGGTATCTTGGATCTTCACTATATGCTCTATCAATCTAGTAAATTGAGTGTTGAGTCCTGGTCTTCACGAGTTTTTCTATAACTCTATGGAAAAACTCTAGTCAAATACAATATTAGTATTTTCTGGAATTGAGACATCCTTCAGTCCTCACTTGTGACTCTCCTTAATTGTATCACCTAGATTCTTCTGATATATTTTGACAGTGACTGGTCCAATGGTGTGTCAGGTTGATAAAACACTTAGGCTAAATAATAATGGTGATTTTCCTATAGAACTGCATAGACTATATCTACCATAGCTTTGATACCACTGTTAGCTTTTGATACAATATCCAAAGGAGATAACAATCATGAGATGCATAATAATATGAAAGAAAGTAAATCTGCAAGATGAATGAGATATGCAATAAACATAAATGATATATAAATGAATACAATGTATCTATGGAGGAAATGAATACTCCATCAATAAAGCTACTGGACTACATTACATCCATCACCAATGGATGGTGATCCACATAGAACTGAACTACCTACTTAGAACCCTAAGCTACTATGTCATCGACACTCCCCTTGCTTGTCTATACTAACAATGAGGCCTTCCTTATATAGGTAAAATAGGATACTTGGTCAACACTCTATCTAGCTGTACAAGTGACACCTTGCACATTTACAACTTGCATATTGACACTTGTGCATTTATTACATTGCATGAAGTAACTAGATAACTTCCCCCTAAAGTAATATAATGTCCTAAGTATGTACCTTTGAATATACATTTACATTACCCAAATGATGGAATATAAACTATTTCTAACACTAAGAGGAAGAAGAAGCAAAAGAAGACAACACGATAAAAAAAAAAACATAAGAGAGAAACCTAAATAGGTATGAAATTCTTAATACCATAATGGACATGGAGAATGAGATAGCTATAATGGGGGAACCAAAAGGAGAAAATTTGCTTTCCAAATATTTAGAAGTAGTCCAAAAAATAATAACTCAACCAATTTTGGAAACCAATATCCAACCAATCCCAAATCATATTGCCATAAAAACTTTAGATAACCTCAACCTTGCTATGGTCTTGGTTGATAGGGATGACTAAATGAAAGATAGAGATAAATATAGAGGTAAAAATGCTCTTGGAATTAAACAAGCATACGAAATATTAAAATATACTAAATCCAAGAGTGTGGGAAGAAAATCAAACCAAGAGAATCTAGAAATAGAGGGTGACTAGTTAGTAAACTAGGAAAGCATAAAGAAGACTAATACTTATTGGTGTTCGAGTTCCCAATGATTGTACAATCATGGAATATTAAATGCTTAAACAATAAGTCTCATCAAATTGTTGTTTATAGTTTAATTTAAAGTTATCATTCAAATTTCATTCTCATTTAAGAGATGAAATATTCAATACAAGTGATGGATACAATAGCCAAGAAAATATGGAGACAAGTAAAGCATATGGTTGTAGCATCACAAGGTGCTTCAAGGGGTAGAGCAACTTTGTGGAACCATCTAAAATGGATGTAAATTGATCATGTTGTAGGAAGGGAGATTCTCACATCTCTCTTCAAGAGTAAGAGTTTGGGAGAACTTTTGTTGATTTCAAATTTCTATAGTTCAAAAGTTTTTGGGAAGCAATACCTCCAATGGGTATTTTTATAAGCAAGTAGGATAGGAAAGGAAGAGGTGAATTGGATAGTGGCTGACAACTTCAATGCTAAGATTTTATCTAGGGATTAGAAATGAGGTATCCCATATTTATATTATGGGAATAGATTTATGACCTATAAAGTAAATTATCTCAATTTGATTGATGTCCAGTATGCAGGGCCTTCTCATACTTGGACAAAAAAATAAGTGGAGTTAGCAAACATGAAGATAAAGCTAAATAGATTCTTGGTGTTTGAAGAGGCTTTTCTATGATGGTCACTTAGGTTGGAAATCCTCAATCGTACAAAATCAAACCACTTTTCATTTCTCTTGGAATGGGATATGGGCCATAAATCATTCTCTAGACGATTTGAGGAATTTTAGCTAGAAAAGGAGGAGATTAGGGATAAAATCCTAGTTTTATGGGAAGAGGGGCACCTTGCCCATGGGATAACATTATTTGGAGTCTTTAAACAACTCCAAAATTTCAAATATCAACTCAAAATTTTGGAAAAGAAATAATAAATAAAACTTTCAACTTTAAAGGGTTTGACTGGATGCAAGAATCAAGGAGCTGACCACACTCTTCTAGATTGAAAAAATCACAAAATACTTAAAACAAAAAGATGATTTAATCAAGAAATAAGTATAGAGTATAGACAAATAAAATATGTATTGGAAATAAAAATCCAAAACTTCTTGGCTGCTAGAGGGGGATCAAAATACTAAGTTATTCCACCACGTGGCCTTGAAAAGAAGACACTCCAACACACTGCCCAACCTAAAAGAACTTCATGGTAATGTGATGGACATTATCCTAGGTATGTATCAAGCTACAAATACCTACTTTGAAAATATTTTCATTGCTTCTACCCATCCTCATATTGCAATGCAACAAAGATACTTAATTGTATTCCATAGATTATAAAATTTGAACAAAACCAAGCCCTCTTTAGAATTGTGGATCTAGAGGAGGTGAGAGACTTAAGTTTCAACATGAGAACCAAAAAGTCCCTAGGCCTTGATGGGTTTTTTATTGAATTTTTCTAGGCTTTTTGGGATGGCATAGGGGAGGATGTAACTAGGGCAATGTCTCATGCAAATAAAAGCATGTTATAGGTTATGAAACATACTTTCCTTACTTTGATTCCTAAAGTAGGAGAGGTTTCCAACCTTGAAGTCTTTTGTTCGATTGCATTTTGCAACATAGTCTACAAGATCATTGCCAAACTAATGGCTGAAAGAATCAAGAAGGTAATCCAAAGTATTATCTCTCTAGAGCAAGGATAATTTATGGGGGATCGACAAACTCTAGATGGAGTAATATTAGCATAATAATTAGTTCACACAATGCATCAGAAAGGTCGAAGAGGTATTTTTATCAAATTAAACATGTTTAATGAAGAAAACAAGCTTATACTGATAGGGGGGATGAACAGTATAAAACCATTTTTTTATTTTTCTTTCTCAAATAGTAATATCCAATATTATCAATGGAAATATCAAAAACAGTAACAAAATCAATGCATAAATCATCACACACAATAGGGACACTAATTTAACATGGTTCACCCAATGTGGACTACTCCACGAAGAAAATATTTCACTAAAATTTTCTCAACAAATCTCTTGGGAATCCTTTCCCTATTACAATATTTATGGACCTCTTTCTAAAGGAGACACCAATCCCCTAATCAAGTTCTTAGATATCTATCCACAAGAGAACTCCTTCTCCTCTACTCTGGTTGGTGATCTTCTAGAATAACTGTTGCCTCCATTGTATTGGCTTATGGATCTCTATCCATTGAAGACTTATGTTCTCACTCAGAAGACCTATCATCACTGCCTTGGATAATGGATCTCTATCCACTTGAGACTATTATCAGTTGAAGAAAGAAGCCAAATGCTTTAGATTTTAGTTGAAGAAATAATACCTACATCTTTCATGAGTAATCATCTATGAAAAACTAAAAATACCTCTTACCCCCACAACTATTGGGAGTTAAGGGACCGCACAGATCGGTGTGAATCAACTCTAGAGGTTTCTTTGCTCTTGTAGAGCTTCTTTTAAAAGGCACTCTATGCTGCTTTCCTGCCAAGCAGACAGAGCAAACTGGTAAAGTGGTAGAAAGGGAAGGAAGACCTTTTACCATTCCATACTTAATTAATTCAAGTAAGTAACCAGAACTCAAATGTCCATATCTCTTGTGCCATAGGGAAGTTGCCTCCTTTGTAGAGACTGTCATGGCTACATGTGGAGTAGAGATAGCATCTAAGGCAAATAAGCCATGCTTATATGAAGTAGTGGCAATGTTCTTACCTCTCCTGGTAATAGAACAACACTTCTTGCCTCCCTCAACACTAAATTTCACAACCATATCTTTGTCCAAAATTTGTGTGACTGACAAAAAATTGTTTGCCAATCCTGGAACATAGAGAACTTTTTCAATCTAACACTTGCCATCAGGAAGAGTGACTGAAACAGTACCTTCTCATTGAACCTTGTAGGTTTTATCATCAGAAATAGTGACAAGTTTGCCCTCTTTGACCTCAAAAGACTCAAACCATGATTTGTCACCATTCATGTGCTTACTGGCTCTAGAATCAACATACAAGATAGGATTCGTCTGCTTGGACACTGTGGTAGTCATGAGAACTTTGTGGGCTCTCTCAAAATCCATGTCAGATTCTTCAACAACAACATTCACTTGTTTGTTCTTTTGTGGTTTGTTTCAGCCTTTCTATTTTGACTGTTTATTCTTATGCCAACATCTGTTTGTATCATGACCTTCTTTGTCACAGATCTTGCAATATCGCTTTTTATGTTGAGGTTGTTGAGTTTGTTTCCCTTTTGAATCATTTTGTGAATTCCATCCCTTCTAAAAATTACCCTTCTTCTGGTTCTACCCTTTCCTATTGATGTAGAGGGCAGTGTTAGAAGAATCATCTCGCTGTAGTTGGTGTGCCTCCTCTTGAAGCATATTAACCAATTCTACAAAAGTAACTTTTCATTGTGACACCTGAAGGGAAGTGATCAACACCCGATAAGAATCAGGTAAAGCTCTCAATACAATTGAGGTAAGGAGCTTATCATCAACTGGTTCTCCTAAAGAATTCAACTTTGCTTTCAATTCAGACACTTTGCAAAGAAAAAATTCAACTGTCTCCCCCTGTTTCATGCTTAGACTATGTAATTGAGATTGAAAAAATAGAATAGTGGAATCATTATTTCCATCATATATAGTATTAAGGGCATCCCATGCCTCTTTACTATTCTCATAGTCAGCAATATGGGGTTGAACTTCATCAGCCACAGTAAGCAAAATGAGCACCTTTGCTTTGCTGTCTAGCTTGTCAAAGTCTTTTTGAGTAATAGATGGAGCTGTAGCACCAGCAACAGATGAAGGTCTTGTTGTGGCTCCAGATACAACATCCCATAAATCATCCATGACTAGGATAGCCTTCATCTTGTTTTTCCATGGTGTGTAATTAGGACCTTTCAACAACTGATGAGAATCAATCATTAATTTTGTAGACATGGTGAAGGTTACTTATAACACCAATTGGTCCCCATTTCGATATACCTTTTATTATGTTGTTATACCGTACAAAATACCCGCCCTTACGTGAGGGAAACTATAGGTATTTAGAAATATAAAAAAATCACCCGCCCTTACGTGAGGGAAACTATAGGTAATTTTTAGAGATCATACGATACGTGGAACTTAAGCAGTACTGAAAGGGAATTGTCTTGTTGATGGCACCTACCATAGAAAGTCTACAATCCTCATGCATGGGGCGGAACTTCCCCTAAACACTTTGGATTTCAGAACTTTCGTCAGGATTTACACCTAAACACAAGAACTATTAGGGTAATGGATGGAGTAAAAAAAATGCAAAATGGCAAACTTATCTCTCCACGACAATTTATAGAGAACAAGCTCAGACGTCATTTTGGCAGCTATATTAGGCGGTGGATACAGTAGCGCAATCACGACAACTTTACCTGTAAGTGCTGGCCAGAGGTATCACAAATACCAAACCCTGCAGTGCAATAAATTGCACGGATGAGTTTTAATTATTTCGGGGACTTAAGAGTGAATTTCATTTTAACTTTTAATGTTATAGTGCAAAAAAATGAAATATGCAACATACAACATAAAACTGCCCACAGAAATAACCCACTAGGTGTCGGATGCAGCCGAAAATGCACTTTTACAATAATGCCAAAATTGCTTTTCAAAAAATTACTCACTTTCCCCCTTTGATTTTTGGAAAAAAAATACCCCCGTAAAAAAAAATCTCTTAACAAAGCATTTTTTTTTAATTATTATATATTTTTAAAGTTAAAAAAAATAATTTTAATTTATATAGTTTAAAAACTATGAAAATATAAATTAAAAGCAAATTTTAATTTATATAGTTTAAAAACTATAGAAAAATAAATTAATTTAACTAAAAATAATAATAATAAAAAAAAACTTTAGAATTTTTTTTTTTTACCTTTTTTTTCAAGGGGGGGTCGGCGGGATTTGAACCCCTGACCTTGCAGGCTCCCTGAGCCTTACCGCACAGTCCACCACCAGGTGGACTAGCGAGCTGATTCGAAAGGATAAGGGACCCCCTCCTATTTGAGGAGGGTCCCTCAACTTCTTTCCCTTGCGCGACCGCCTGGCCATGGCTTCCTCTGTGGCTTGTGGCGACAGGATGCCCACGGCGGTGTTTGTAGTAGGCGGCCACAGCGGCTACAACAGGTGGTCGCGACGATTGAAGGCGGCAGCGACTGTAGCAGAAGGTCGCGACGGTAGGACATCACGTGGCTGTGGCTGCTGCTGCTGCAGATGGCCACGGCTGCTGTAGGTGGTTGCGGCTGCAGTAGGCAACGCACGCGGCCTGCGTCACAACATAGGGGAGTGGGGGAGGGACGACATGAGAAAAAAATGCATGGGGGGGGTGGCACGATAAAAAATCGCACGGGGGGGGTGGCGCGATAAAAAAATCGCACGGGGGGGGTGGCGTGGCTGCGCGTGATAAAAAAATCACATTGCGTGGGGGGGGCAAGTGATGAAAATAAAATCACGTGGGGTGGGGGGGGCGCGTGATGAAAATAAATCATGTGCGACGTCGTCGTGGGGGAGGGAGGGAGTGGCGTGAAAGAAAAAACATGCACAGGAGGTGCGCAGCGCAGGTGGGGGGTCTGAGCTTTTTTTTTTTTTAAATGCGTGCATAGAAAAAACACGCATAGAGAAAAAAAATTTCTCAAACCTGCGCTGGAAAAAAAATGATTGTATCATCTAGCAATATTCCGCTTCCTCCAAAAATAATGTCTGCTTTTCTCCAGACAAGACCAGCTCTAAAAAAAATGTCACGTCCTCTCTCTCTCACACTTCTGGCTCTGATACCATGTTGAAATAAATCGAACAACATTCTATTGATTAGAACTAGCTTAAATATTACATTGAGAGCCCAGATTAGCTCGTAATCGTAGGATCTAATCAACAACTTAGGTCTGCAAATAAATAAATTAAAATAGACCAAATATTATTACGCTAACAATATCGTAACTAATCTAGGTAGTTAACTTACTACCCTATCAACATAAATAAAGTAATAATAAGAATTACTTTAGTAAATCTAACACCTTTATACTCTATCACCTCCAAAGCTTGCTCTCAGCTCTATCTCAAATCTGCACTAAACATGGTCCTTTGGTCTAGCACAAATATGCTCAATATCTATCCTCAAATCTACACTAAACATAGTCCTTCGGTCTAGCACAAATTTGCTCAATCTCTATCCTCAAATATGCACTAAACATAGTCCTTCGATCTAGCACAAATTTTCTCAATATCTATCCTCAAATATGTACTAAACACAATCCTTCGATCTAGCACAAATCTACTCAATATCTATCCTCAAGCCTTAACACAAAGCTTGACTCAATCACAAATCAACTCTGCTAGATCTACCCCAAACCTTAACCCAAGGTTTGAACAAATCAATCAATCAACTCTGCTCTCAAGTCTTCTCAAAGACTTGTCTCAAATCTGCCTTGTAAGCTTCCACAAAAGCTCACACTAATCTATCCACAAGTCCTCTCTAGAACTTGTCCAATATTCTCAACAAGTCTTCACCAAGACTTACCTCAAATCTGCTCAACAAGTCCTCACTAGAACTTGTCCAATCTGCTCAACAAGTCTTCACCAAGACTTACCTTAAATCTACTCAACAAGTCCTCACTAGACTTGCCCAATCTGCTTTGTAAGCTTCCACAAAAGCTTACTCAACTCAACTCAATTTAACACAAAATCCTCTTCAATCACTTAGACAAGCTTCACATAGAATCTTGTTTAATCTCATAGAAACATATAGAGAATTGTTAGAGACTCAATATGCTTCTCACTCACAATAATGCTCAATCACTTTCAATCTCTTTCTCAAATCAATTTAGAATATAGAACAATTTGTTTCATTGAACTTGAACTATCACTTCAACACTTCCACTTGACTAGGCTCAATCAACTCCACTCAATCAATCACTCAATGAAACACTCCTTGCTTACAAACCCTAGTCCAAGCATATGAACACTCACTCAATTATTTCCAACAATGCTTATCAAACAATCTCACATAATAATGATACTCATGATCTTGCACAAACCCTAGTTTCAAGATAGTTCTCAACTTCACATAACAATGATACTCATGATCTTGCACAAACCCTAATCATGCATATGAAGGTTCATTCAATATTTCCAACAATGCTTATCAAACAAGGTTTTTATCATCAACTCTCACTCAGAAAAACCTTTAACAATCAAACTCAACAATGCTTATCAAACAACCCTTTTCTCTCCAACTTAGCATTCACAACATCCAAAAATCACTCACAAGGAAGATGTGCCCATACCTTTTGTTTGATGAAGAATTGACCTTAAAAACCTGTCTCAATCACAATTACTCTTTTGCCAATCTTAAGGGTTAGGTAGCAAAAACCTTCTCAAAACTTCATTCAATAACTTCCTCACAAATTATTCTCACCATACAAAACATTAGATCTCAATTACACCTTATTACTCCTTTCAACTATTAAACCCAATAAGACTTTATTTTAAAATAATATTTAAACTCCTCTAAAGCCTTATTACTCCTTTCAACACTTTAATCACCAAAATCACAATATAAAATTTTATTTTCATAAACCTTATACCTCCCTAAAAGCTCATGCCAATAAACCTTAGGACAAACAATTAAATTTAAAAATTTAAATACCTTTTTCCCTTGGTGGGAATCGAACCCACGCTGTGCTGCCACTAGCGCCCTAGCCATGGCTTCCACTATCACGTGAGCTAGGCGCTCATGTGGGACCTAAGTGTGCCCACGCACACTTATTCCCTAGCTACTACCAAAAGCTTTTAAAACAAAAAGCTTCCTCCTTTCAGCTACAAAGTCTCAAACCCGAGACCTCCCCTCTACTACAACTTAGCGCCCAAGCCAATCGCTGTCTGGGCTAGCCACCCGAATGGTACTTTGAATCTAGCATCGCTTCCCTTTATGCCTTTCTCTCCCTCGAAGTTAGCACTGGCACACTTCTTCTCCCTTCCATGTTCGATCGATGAGCACAGCCAAGCATACACGATTTTTGAATTGCACACTTAAGCCTTTGATTTAGGCTATATTAATATACCTTTCAAGGTATTTGCCTTCACATCGACGGATAGAGAAATTAGACTTTGCATTTCAAAAATAATATATTTAATTATAATTATTTAAATTCAAAATGAATTTAAATATTATAATTAAATATTTAAATGTCCTTTGGGCCTTTTTAAATAAAATAAAATATAAACTTCCTTAGGTTTTTAGGGAAACCTTTTGCCATTATCACCTTAGCAAAATAACCTTATTATTTTCTTTCAACCACCATGGAATGGAGATATCTTTTCAACCCTTTTATTTTGCCCAAATATTATAATATTGTTATCCTTCTTGCTTCTCTTTTGATGCTTCAACCATATAATATTTAAATTAAATATTATATCCTTACCTCTTATAAAATCAACCATGAACCATTTTCTTAACACTCTTTTGACATTTTCTTAGTATTCCTTTGACATCAATGACAACAAATCCTGCTCATATTTCCAATAATCTCCCCCTTTGTCATTGATGGTAACCCATTTACCTTTTATCATTTCCTTTACCTCTTTCTATTCTGCTCCCCCTAAGAAACTGCTCCCCCTGACTGAATGCTTTCCTCCTAACTCAAATCTCTCCCCCTTTTTCATCAATGGCAAAGGGTCACCTTTGGGGCTTGGGGCTAAGAATGAAACTCTTAGCTTAGCCCCTCCCCCACCTCCTCTTGAGGTGGTTAATTCTAGGGTGGGAGTATTTCTACTCCCAGCATGCACTGATCTTTACCTTTGTCCACCTTCTTTTTCCATACCTTTGAAGTCATACCTTTTTGAACCTTTTGATAATCCATTTTCTTGCCTGTCATTGGAGGTTCTAGAAATTTTGCTCTACACCACCTTGCTATATGCCCATAATTATTGCACTTATAACACTTAATATTGTGATTCCTTGAAGGTGCAAATATCTTGTGGTTCCTCCTGGTGAAGCCATATCCATTCCTATCATGAACCCTGCAATTCATTGCCTTGTGACCAAACTGATTACAAGAGTAGCAATACCCTTGAAAAAGTTGTCTGTTTCTGAAATTTCCATATTCCTGTCTTTCATGTGTCCTACATTGTGTAGCCTTGTGCCCAAACCTATGACATGAGAAGCATCATCCATTGAAGAAACCTTGCCTTGACCCCATTGGTCTCTTAGTCTCTTCTACCCTATCATGTTTCCTGTTCCATCTGTTCCTTATTTGTGCATTGTTTCTTTCCTTGTTGAACTTTCTATTGTCCAACTTATCCTTAGAAGTCTCACTCTCTCTTTCACTTTCTTCTTTTGAAGCTTCTTCTTCTTTGGTGCTTGAGATTGACTCTCCTTTTTTTGCTTCCTGTTTCCCTTGTTCTTCTTCAAAACTAAGTCTTGTTTTGGTGATTGATGATCTTTGTGCATTGATAATCTTGTCCAAGGTATTTGAATTTTTCTCAAACTTGTGTAGCTTATCCTTAGAGTCTTTCACTTCCATCCTTAGTGAAACTATCTCATGTTCTAATCTTTCACACTCTAGATATTTTGTCTTTAATTTTTTAGCCATACCTTCTTCAATTTTCCTTGCCTCTTCAACCTTAATTTTGAAGTTAGTGAGCTCTTGTAGAAAATTTGCTTTTGCTTTCTCATCTTCTTGAGATTGAACCCTTAATCCTGAGTTCTTCCTTTTTAATTCTTCAAGATCAACAATAAGTCTTTCACATTCTAGCTCTTTTACCTTTGACTGTTCAACCATATCTTTTTCAACTCTCCTTGCCTTTTCAATCTTATCTTTCAAGTCAGAGAGATCTTGTAGAAGCTTTGTCTTACATTTCTCATCCTCTTGTATTTGAGCCTTTAATTCTAAGTTCTCCCTTTTCAACTCAACAAGTTCCTTAAGAGTGGCTTCCTCCTTTTCTTTTCTTTGGTCTTCAATAGATTTTCTTCTATTGTCCAAAGTAGAGTTTCTTCTTCATACCTGTTTTCTATTATCTTTTTTTGAACCATCCTTTAGGCTTCCATTTCATATTCATCGCTACTAAACCCATTGCAATAACTTGCATCATGACCGAGTTGACCACAAACAAAACATTCTTCACCTTCTTGTGGATAATAAGTTGCATGGTGACCTGTCTTCCTACATCTGGTACAAAACTTTATCAATTTAGTCTCTTCTCCACTGCTTGATTCATCTCTTGAATCTATTTCCACTTCTCCTCCTAGAGAAACAATTTTTTTGAGAAAATAAAATTCCTTTTCCTCTGCACTACTATCATACCCATTTGTTCCGTTTACCACTTCACTCTACATTCCTTTCCCTTTTAATAACCTGCTGGTCAATCCTTCTCCACCATAGATTTCTTTGTGTGTGTTTCTTTCTTCTTAGGTCTCATGGTTCTTCTTTTGCCTTTCCTTCCCATGTGTGTTCTTGTAAGATCTTCCTTCAAGTTGTTAGACCTTTTTTGAAGGAACCCACTCTGATACCAATTGAAGAACACAAGCTTATATTGAGAGGGGGTGAATAGTATAAGACCACTTTTTACTTTTCTTTCCCAAATAGTATTATCCAATATTATCAATGGCAATATCAATAGTAGTAACCAAAGCAATGCATAAATCATCACACACAATAGAGACACCAATTTAACGTGGTTCACCCAATGTGGGCTACTCCACGAAGAAAATATTTCACTAAAATTTTCTCAACAAATATCTTGGGAAACCTTTCCCTATTACAATATTTATGGACCTCTATCCAAAGGAGACACCAATCCCCTAATCAATTTTATGGATCTCTATCCATAGGAGAACTCCTTATCCTCTACTCTAGTGATCTTCTAGAAGAACTGCTACCTCCACTACACTGGCTTATGGATCTCTATCCACTGAAGACTCCTATCCTCACTCAGAAGACCTATCCTCACTACCCTAGCTAATGGATCTCTATCCACTGGAGACTATCATCCTCTATACTCTATCACCTCCAAAGCTTACTCTCAACTCTATCTCAAATCTGCACTAAATACAGTCCTTCGATCTAGCACAAATATGCTCAATATCTATCCTCAAATCTGCACTAAACATAATCCTTCGGTCTAGCACAAATCTACTCAATATCTATCCTCAAATCTACACTAAACATAGTCCTTCGGTCTAGCACAAATATTCTCAATATCTGTCCTCAAATCTGCACTAAACATAGTCCTTCGGTCTAGCACAAATTTGCTCAATATCTATCCTCAAGCCTTAACACAAAGCTTGACTCAATCACAAATCAACTCTACTAGATCTACCCCAAACCTTAATCCAAGGTTTGAACAAATCAATCAATCAAATCTACTCTCAAGTCTTCTCAAAGACTTATCTCAAATCTACCTTGTAAGCTTCCATAAAAGCTCACACTAATCTATCCACAAGTCCTCTCTAGAACTTGTCCAATATGCTCAACAAGTCTTCACCAAGACTTACCTTAAATCTGCTCAATAAGTCCTCACTAGAACTTGTCCAATCTTCTCAACAAGTCTTCACCAAGACTTACCTCAAATATGCTCAACAAGTCCTCACTAGAACTTGTCCAATCTGCTTTGTAATCTTCCACAAAATCTTACTCAACTCAACTCAATTTAACATAAAATCCTCTTCAATCACTTAGACAAGCTTCACACAGAATCTTGTTTAATCTCATAGAAACATATAGAGAATTGTTAGAGACTCAATATGCTTCACACTCACAATAATGCTCAATCACTTTCAATATCTTTCTCAAATCAATTTAGAATATAGAACAATTTGTTTCATAGAACTTGAACTATCACTTCAACACTTCCACTTGACTAGGCTCAATCAACTCCACTCAATCAATCACTCAATGAAACACTCCTTGCTTACAAACCCTAGTCCAAGCATATGAACACTCACTCAATTATTTCCAATAATGCTTATCAAACAATCTCACATAACAATGATACTCATGATCTTGCACAAACCCTAGTTTCAAGATAGTTCTCAACTTCACATAACAATGATACTCATGATCTTGCACAAACCCTAATCATGCATATGAAGGTTCATTCAATATTTCCAACAATGCTTATCAAACAAGGTTTTTATCATCAACTCTCACTCAGAAAAACCTTTAACAATCAAACTCAACAATGCTTATCAAACAACCCTTTTCTCTCCAACTTAGCATTCACAACATCCAACAATCACTCACAAGGAAGATGTGCCCATACCTTTTGTTTGATGAAGAATTGACCTTAAAAACCTGTCTCAATCACAATTACTCTTTTGCCAATATTTAAGGGTTAGGTAGCAAAAACCTTCTCAAAACTTCATTCAATAACTTCCTCACAAATTATTCTCACCATACAAAACATTAGATCTCAATTACACCTTATTACTCCTTTCAACTATTAAACCCAATAAGACTTTATTTTAAAATAATATTTAAACTCCTCTAAAGCCTTATTACTCCTTTCAACACTTTAATCACCAAAATCACAATATAAAATTTATTTCCATAAACCTTATACCTCCCTAAATGCTCATGCCAACAAACCTTAGGACAAACAATTAAATTTAAAAATTTAAATACCTTTTGCCCTTGGTGGGAATCGAACCCACGTTGCGCTGCCACTAGCGCCCTAGCCATGGCTTCCACTGCCGCGTGAGCTAGGTGCTCATGTGGGACCTAAGTGTACCCACGCACACTTATTCCCTAAGCTGCCACCAAAATATTTTAAAACAAAAAGCTTCCTCCTTTCGCTACCGCAAAGTCTCGAACCCGAGACCTCCCCTCTTGCAACTTAGTGCCCAAGCCAATCGCCATCTGGGCTAGCCACCCGGATGGTACTATGAATCTAGCGTCGCTTCCCTTTATGCCTTTCTCTCCCTCGGAGTTAGCATTGGCACACTTCTTCTCCCTTCCATGTTTCGATCGATGAGCACAACCAAGAATACACAATTTTTGAAATTGCACCTTAAGCCTTTGATTAAGGCTATATTAATATGCCTTTCAAGGCATTTGCCTTCACATCGACGGATAGAGAAATTAGACTTTGCATTTCAAAAATAATATTTTAATTATAATTATTTAAATTCAAAATGAATTTAAATATTATAATTAAATATTTAAATGTCCTTTGGGCCTTTTCAAATAAAATAAAATATAAACTTCCTTAGGTTTTTAGGGAAACCTTTTGCCATTATCACCTTAGCAAAAATAACCTTATTATTTTCTTTCAACCACCATGGAATGGAGATATCTTTTCAACCCTTTTATTTTGCCCAAATATTATAATATTGTTATCCTTCTTGCTTCTCTTTTGATGCTTCAGCCATATAATATTTAAATTAAATATTATATCCTTACCTCTTAGAAAATCAACCATGAACCATTTGCTTAACACTCTTTTGACATTTGCTTAGTATTCCTTTGACATCAATGACAACAAATCCTGATCATATTCCCAACACTTAAGGCCTATGATAGAGTCCCTTGGCAGTTTTTGAATTGGATGTTAGATAACTTTGGTTTCTCTTAATTTTAGAGAGAGTGGATCATGAGTTGTGTCTCTTCAGCCTCCTTCTTAGTCCTCATCAATGGTATTCCCTCGACTCTCTTTCAGGTACCTCTTTATTATTCTTGGTGAAGGATTGAGAATGTTTCTTTGAAGGAACAAGCATCAAGGGTTTATATTATAAGTGCAAGTGGCAATGGTGAATCTAACCTATTTATAATTTGTGGATGACACAAGGTTGCTTGGGGTGGCCAATGTTATGGAGGTAAAAGTTCTCAAATTTACATTAAACACCTATCTAGAAGCCTTGGGATAGAAAGTGAATGCAACCAAGTCCAAGTGTTAGGAACCTACTATTAAAATAAACACACTCACACAAATACAAAAAATAAACATGTATGCCCATAACACACTATGGAAATAAAATGCATACTAAGAAAATAAATTATAGAAAAGAAACAATCTCAAAATAGCATTGAATTGCAAGCCTCTTCGAGGGGCCAACCTCCTTCAATACTTCATTCAATTATACAAAATGATACATACAATATTGCCCCTCATAATTTTAAGGAATTCCTCTAGAACCTAACTCCCAAGGTTGGATTACATGCAAAATTCCACCCAGGCTACAATCTCCTACCTACAATCAGTTACATTCTTGAAAAACAATTACATAGAAGGGCACCAATTGGCTAGATGCTTGTTAATTCAAAACTATAACAAAATATTAACATGTGTGTTATCCATGTTCCACAAATACTATTACATCAAGGTGTTAGGATGGGATCCTAACATACCCTTTCCCTTCAAAAATATTTGTCCTCAAAGTTGAAGGTGAGGCAATTACTGGAGTTGTTGAAGAGGTTCTCATATTGCATCTTCTGGTTGTAAGCCATGCCACTGGACTAATACATTTGTAATAACACATCGAAGAAGAGTACATGATCTTCATAAAGAATGCATTCAAGTTCAAGAATGATGGACCCTTCCTTGTCCAACTCTGAAAGTGTAGAATACACCTATACCCTATTACCAATAACCTTATTGAGAGATGACACATGGAAAATTGGATGAAGTTTGGAACTAGCCAGAAGGGCTAGTTTATATATTGTCTACCCAAGCCTTTGCAATACCTGATAAAGATCATAGTATTTGGCGGTAATGTTTTGACAACCTTGCAACTAGAGAGAATATTGTTTGTATAATCATAAGTGAAGAAATACCATGTCACCAACAACAAGATTATGTTTGGTATGGTGTTGATCTGCTTGTTGTTTCATATGGTTCTAAGCCATGGCCAAGTTGAGCTTGAGTTGGAAAAGAATAGAGTCAGACTTGCAGAGAGTGGAATCCACAACTTGAACCTTGGAGTTGCTTATAATGTAAGAAGTTAGATTTGGTGGAAGCTTACCATAGACTACTTCAAATGGAGTTACCTTAGTGGTAGAATGATAGGTGGTGTTATACCATCATTCAACCAAAGGAAACCACTTATACTAATGAGTAGGATGTTTAGAAGTGAAGCAACGAAGGTAGGTTTCCAAGTATTTATTGATAATTTTGGTTTGGCCATCGATTTGAGGATGGTAGGCCAAACACATATTTAGTTGTGTCCCCTACAACTTGAACAATTCTTATCAAAATCGACTGGTGAATGTAGGATCCCAATAAGAGACAATGGATTTAGATATCCCATGGAGGAAAAAGATGGAGTCAAGGAAGAGTTGAGCGATAATGGATGCAATATAAGGATGGGATAAGGAACATAAGTGAGCATACTTTGAAAGATGATCCACTATCACTAGATTAACCGATTTACCTTTGGATTTCGGTAGTTCTTTGATGAAGTCCATATATATATCCATATAAATCTAATCAATAATGATCAAAGGTTGAAGTATCCTTGGAGAACTCATAGTTTCACCTTTGATGCACTGGCAATGATCACATTAAACCATAAATGTTTGGATGTCCTTTTTCATTCCCCTCCAAAAAAAGTACGCTTGGTTTGGGTATATGTTTTAAGAAAAATCGAATGACCAACTATGAGAGAAGCATGCATTTCTTGAAGGAGGAGGTCCTTGATTTAAGACCGAGACGAGATAACCAAACGATCATGAAATTGTAAATCCTAAACATCCCAAGCATAGGTAGGGTGAAAATTAGGATCCTCTTGGATAGTGTGGATGAGAGTTTACAATTAGGAATTATTGGCTAGATCCTCATGAAGTTGATGAATCCATTGTGAAAGGGGAGTGGAGATAGCATGTAATATGGTATGATATTCATGGAGATGAGACAAGGTATCTGCCACCACATTCTCTTTACCTTTCTTATAATAGATGTCATAGTCATACCCCAACAATTTGGAGATCCATTTTTGTTGTTCTGGAGTAGCTAAACTTTGTTCTAAAAAATATTTTGGACTCTAATGATTAGTTTCAACCAATGATATATGGACGCCAATGGGTGACCGTATGTAAAATGGAAAGCATTTCCTTCTCATAAGTGGACTTACCCAAATTTTGAGGGGAGAGTACCTTGCTAGTGAAATCCAATGGTAAATCCTCCTACATTCAAATTGCCCCAATGCTTGTACCCGATGCATCACTCTCAATGACAAAGGATTTAGAAAAATATGGCATTTCCAAAATAGGGGTGGGGGTCATAGCATACTTCAAATCAACAAAAGCCTTATCAATCAATTTAGTGCACAATTTTTTTTCTCAACATGGTCATTAGAGGAGTTACTATCTTGCCATAATTTTCATATATTTTTTGTAATATCCTATAAGACCCAAGAATCCACAAAGTCCCTTCAACATATGAGGTTTAGGCCACTCTTGAACCACATGTATTTTATTAGGATCAACCTAAACTCCCTCCGTAGTGACTATGTGCCCCAAATATTCAACCTCCTGCTAGTCAAAGAAATATTTTAAGTGCTTTGCATAAAGCTGATGGTCAAAAATCAGTTTGAGAGTTTCATATAAGTGGCGAAGATGATCCTCCCATGTATGACTATAAATCAATATGTCAAAAAAAGACAAATGAATTTTTAAATATGAGGATGAAAAATATAATTCATCAAACTTTGAAAGGTGGAAGGTGCATTGGTCAAACCAAAAGGTATAACCAAAAACTCATAATACCCTTCATGAGTTCAATTTTTTTTTTGGAAATATCTTCATTCTTAATGTAGATTTGGTGATAGCTTGGCCGCAAATCCAACTTGGAAAAATACTGAGCCCCATGCAACTCATCAAGTAGTTCATCAATGACAGGAATAGGAAACTTATCCTTAATAATGGTTTTGTTAAGATATTGGTAATCCACACACAAAAATCACGTGCCATCCTTCTTTATTACTAGCAACACTGGTGAAGAATATGGACTAACACTAGAATGGATAATTCCAGAAGCTCAAAGTTCCTGCATAATTTTCTCAATTTATATTATCTAAGCATAAGCATACCAGTATGGATGAACATTAGGAGGTAGAATTCTAGGAAAAAAATGTATTGCATGATCATGTGAGCACTGAGGAGGAAGTCTCTTTGGTTCCTCAAAGACATGAGCATACCTATTTAATATACCCTGTAATTATTGTGGATGATTAGATTCTCGTTGTTCGAGGGTGCTGATAGCAAAAAGTTGAGCTACCATACCATGGGAAGATTTCTTTAACAATTTTCCATCTTATGAGAAGAAATAAACTAAAATGCTCCCACATTTGTGCCATCAAAAGTATATTCCTGCCCGTCCTAACTAAATTTCAGCCATAATTCTACAAAATCCCATAATACTGGTCCTAACATTCTCAACCATTGCACTCCCAAAAATATATCACACCCTCTTAAGAGTAAGATAAACATGTCAGACTTGAGATTATAGTCCCCAATTTTGAGTTTAACATTACAACTTTTTCCTTTGCATGGCAGGGTACCACCATTAGCAATCATTATTTTGAAGGAATTGCATGTGGTGATGTAACAATTTCCCTATTTGGCTACACATGGATCAATAAAATTATGTGTATTGTTAGATTCAATCAAAATGATGACCCCTTGTCCCTTGAAATGGCCTTTCACCTTCATAGTTTGGGGGTGGACACTCCCGCTAAAGCATGTATAAACATTTTTTGTTGGGTTTCCTCTTGCTTGGTCGTTAGGTCTATGGTTTTTATTTCTTAAGGATACTCCTATTCCTCATAAGATTCTATAGTGGGAAATTCATCCATATAAAGCAAGTACAATTTTTATTGCACACACCTATGCCATTTGGAATATTTTTTATCATAATTGTAACATAAACCTTGTGCCTTATTATTCTCCATCTCCTCATGAATCAATATTTTAATAGATGGATATTTAGTAGTAGGACTTAGCATGAGCTTCACCAAAAAAAATGGATTAAATTGAGGAAATTTAGAAGTTTGACCGAGAGCCTTGAATTTATCTTCTGCCAATTTGGCCAATTGTATGGCCTATGGTAGTGATTGAGATCACAACAACTTAACCTCAACCTTGATATCATCCTTCAGTCCACTCATAAAACAAATTTGAAAAGAGTCAACACTTAAACCAGTGGTCGATTGGCAAGTTTTTTAAATTGATTTTGGTATTCTCGAATGGTTGAGGTTTGTTTGAGTTTGAAAAGGGCTTCTATAAAATATTCAAACTCACTAGGATCAAAGCAAGTGAGTAGGTGTTTTCCAAATATGGCCCAAGAAAGCTCAGGTTCAACCTTTCTAAGTGATAAAAACCAATGGAGTGCATCTTATTCAAAATTAAAAGAAACAATGGTCAACCATTGAAAACAATTAACATTATGAAGAGTGAAATATTGACTTGCCTTACAAATCCACCCCTTGGGATCTTTTCCATCAAACTTGGGAAAATATAATTATGGTAATCTCATTCCATTACGAGTTGGTATAATTTGTTGGTGGTTGCTTGTACCAATTTCTTCTTGGTCATGTTGATTTGCGAAACCAATAGGGACACAACTATCCAAATCAACCTTCATTTATTTTTGTACAAGGGAGAGGTCACCCATAGTTTCCTAGAAATATTGGAGTTGTTTTTGTATTATTTGTAGGTTTTTGTTAATTGTATCCCATAGTTTTTGCCCATAGCATCCACTTTGGATTGAATTTCCTTGTCTAATTATTGTTGTCGAGTACCCTCAACCATATTTAAAGGTTTGTATTCCTTTTTGTGGAACTTGCTAAAAATAGAAAGGTGGTTTTAGGAGTTGCTATTTTTAGTAAGGTTCTAAAAAATGGTTTGGGTGTGGTATATCAAAATGATCAGCTTGAAAAAATAATCACAATGAGCTATTTACCACAACATTAATTTTGCGTACCCCAAACTCTTATATTGTTGTTTTGATGAGTCTATTGGTGTGGTTGATTTTTCTCTAGAGGTTTGGTTCAAAAATTGAGTTTTGTGTCAAACACCATTTTTTGACTAATTTGACTACCGACTGATTCTTGACACTACTTTATCCCTTGTTTGATTCTAACTCTATTTCAAATATTTCCTATTTTTTTTCATTTTGACTATCCAGGTAACTATTCTGTCATAGGTAACTGCTATGACACTGATATCGTGACAACCCTGTATGATATCGTGACAACCCTGTAATGACTATTACTAATGGAATTTCTTTATTGTAACTGAATTTGACCTCCTTGTTACTCCTATTTTAGACTGAAGTTTTTTGTTCGTCTGTTATACTCTTCTATGATTTTGTATTATATATTTTGTATGCAAGAACTCTAGAATAGGGATGTATTCTTTGTATGCTCAAATTTTGTGAAGGATATGGTAATAGGTTAAAAATTTTGGTTGTAGGTTAGACAAAATAGAAAGACTTGGATGAACAAACTTCTTTGCAAGTTTAAACAAAACCAAGGTATGCTAGGCAAAGGTGCATGTGATATCCATAGGCCCTCTATTATACCATAGTGACAAACAATAGTGCTCAGAACAATACTTTAGACCACTACCCAAGGAGGATTCCACGCATACCCTTGAGCACACTATCTGCCTTTTTGACAGTACAAGAGAGTAATCTTCCTAGATGTTATGTTTGGTGTAATATGAATAATAGAAGGAAAAAAGCTTCATAGGGATACAATTTTATAAATCCTAGATGGTCTCTAGATATACCCAAAGATACACAAGAGCTCAAATCCATACATGAGTGTTGTCTAAGGCCTAAGTATTAAAGCCTGACCACCCCTCACTTCACTAGATGTTTTATGGGCTATCTAGCTTAGCCAATAACAACAAATCCTTCATGATATTTTAAAATCCCCGACACAAGGTTTCTAACCTACTCAAATGCTATGGATAAAATGGACTGTATAGTTTTTTGTTTTTAAGGAAAAACTAGTGAAAAAGAAAACATAAATCTTATACCTAACAGTAAAACTGGCAAAAACCATCACAGTTGCAGCAAAACACGACCTTAGAAGGTGCTTTGATACCACTTGTTATGAACCTACCATTAAAAATAAACACACAAAAATACAAAAAAAAACATATACACTCACAATACACTATGGAAATAAAATGCACACTAAGGAAATAAATTGCTAAAAAGGAACAATCTCACAATAACACTGAATTGCAAGCCTCTTCAAGGGGCCAACCTCCTTCAATACTTCATTAAATTATACAAAAATATGCATATAATACTATCCCTCATAGGTTTAATGAATTCTTCTAGCACCTAATTCCCAAGGTTGGCTTACATGTAAAATTCCACCCAGGCTAGAATCTCCTACCTACAATCAATTACATTCTTAAAAAAATGATTACATAGAAGGACACCATTTGGCTAGACGTTTCTTAATCCAAAAATATAACAAAAAATTACAAAATATTAAAATGAGTGTTACCCACGTTCCATAAGGACTATTACATCAAGATGTTAGGATGGTGTCCTAACACCAAGGTAGTTTTATTTAATACCAAAATGGAAATCCAAGATAAAATTCTAATCATATTGGGTTTCTCTTAGGGCTCCCTCCCATTGGATGACTTGGCGATTCTATTCCACTACAAAACATTGAAGGTGGTAGAATAGAAAATATTGGTGGATAAAATTAGTTTAAAGATAAATCATTGGATACACCGTTGGCTTTCTTTGGGAGGAAGAGTGACTCTTCTTCAATCAGTAGTTCAAGCAATGCCAATTTACAAGTTCTCTATCCTAGTTGCTTCGATTGAAGTCTTGAAGGAGTTGAAATATCTCATTTAAAAATTCCTTTGGAATGGCCCAAGGATGGGTAAGCGATGGGAATGAGTAAGTTAGGACAAATTTTTCTAGCCTAAAGCAAGTAGAGGATTAGAAATTTGAAAAGAAACATTAGCAAGCTTTATTGGAGATGGATCTCCAATTAGGAAGCATTGTTTAACAAAGTCATTACTAATAAGTATTTGGGTAATATTCCCCATGAGGACGTAGGTCACATCCCTCTGAGTGGCCAAGGTTCTATTGTTTTAAAGGTGTTGAAATTAGGAGAGAAAGTGGTAAAACCAAGACTATTTTGAAAAGTGGGTAGAGGGGTACAACTAATTTTTGGATCAATTCTTGGGACCAATACCCCCCTTTAATTTCATAATTTCTAGAGATGTAGCCCAATAAAAAAAACCTTGAGGCTATATTTTGGATCAAGATAGCATGCTATCTACATATAAGGCAAATTGGAAGCTTCTCTCTTATGCAACTAAAGCAGTGGGAAGAGTGTTCAATCTCAATCTCTTCAAATTTGGTATCGCTAATAGAGAGGATATTAAAGCAATGCTACCTTACAAGAAAGGATGAAGAGGACAATATAATTTGGGGTCATAAAAATTTAGGCATCCAAATATTTTGGGATGGTTATAATAAATTGTTCCCTCCCCTATCAATGCTACTGGATGTTCCATGGGATAGAGTATGGTTGGCAAAGGGTTGGCCAAAAATCAATTTCTTTGCATGGCAAGTTATGTATTGAAGCTTCCTCACCTATGATATATTATAAGAGAGGGGTTTTCATGGCTTCTGTACATGTATCATAGACAATACCCAAGAGGAGATAATAGATCATTTGCTCTTCCAGTGTGACTTTGCCCTTGAGTTGTGGAGCCAATGGGTTGATCTCTTTAAAGCCTATCTCAACCAATAGTTAACACTTATTAATATATGAGAGATCTAGAAATAAAGAAGGTTAAAAAATAAATTAGTTCAATTGGATTGGTCTTTGGGTCCAAGATTTATATAGTGGCACATATGGATGTAAAGAAATGCCAAAAATTTGAGAGAGATACATTTCTATAGAACTAGCTTGACATAAAATATTAAACAAGGTTATAGAAACAATAAAAGCTCATGTGAGGGAGCAAAAAAAATAGGAGGAAGATAATTTTACTAGAAGACGAATACATAGGGCTTGACAACCCCCACCCCTAGGATGAAAAAAAATCAACATGGATGAAGTAGCCAAGAATAACCCAAGGGCAACGAGCATTGGTTTCCTCAAAAGAGACTACAAGGGGAAGGTCCTTCATTAGGAATTGGAAGGACTAGGAGTAGCAACAAATAATGAAGCAGAGGATTTGGAAATTAGATAAGGATCTCTTAGTGCTTGGGAGAATGGAGTTTAGAAGATCATAGTAGATTTTGACTCACTAATTTTGGTGGGGTTACTAGAGGAGATTAGAAATTTCAGATCGAGTGCAAGGCGAATCAAGAACATAGTGAGTTAGATCAAACCTATTTGGAAACAATTTGAGGATGCTATTTTGGTTCATGTAGACAGAGGGAAGAATGCAATGACTAAATTTTTGGCTAAAAAGAAAAGAGAACATTTTGTTGCTTACTTGTTGAAGTCTAATCAAAATCTAAAAATTGTAGATTGGATGGAGGTGGACCAACAAGTTTCATTACTAGCCATCAAGAATTTAGGCAATGAAGTGTGTTGGACTAAGGCAGAAAAGAATTATGATTAGCCTCTAGTATGAAATCACATTGTTTCTTGTAGTGCTCTTAGTCTCAATCTGGGGTAGCCCTTGAAATCATGGCAAGAGAAAAAAACTAATCTGGGTTCTCTAGAATAGTATTAATCAAAATTGTAATTAGGATAGGATTTTTTGCTCTTTAGATCTCACTAAAAAATTTGTGGTCCAAGGAGATGTTAGAGTTAGTTTTATTAAAATCTTGGGGTTGGCAAAAAGTGGAAGGCCAACTATTGTAACTTTGAACATGTCTTCTTAATAATATTTTCACCTTTAGAAAAAATGATTAAGACTTTGGAATTTTGGATAGGATATTCAAAATTTAAATCCTATAGGGTGTAGTGTTGTATACCATGCTTTGGTAACTAGATTTTGGTTGGATAACCATAAATTGACTAAACAACATCCTCCATAACAGTTCTTCCATATAGCCTATAATGTCATGGATGTTAAAAACTACTTTCTTTTTACTTTCTTTTTTGGGATAAATTTTAATATGTTAAAGTAAAAATAAATTATGTTTCACCATCCACGACCATACATCATATGACACAATCTTCATGGCGAATGTTGTTATCTAATATGTTATCAAAGTATGGTGTACAACTCTACCTCTTGTGAGACTTAACCTTAATCTTCCTATTTGGACTTTCAATATCTTCATCATTAGACCCACTCAAATTGAAAAGTGGTCAATACTTTGTTTTACCTTTTATTAAAGGTTTTTATTTTATTTAACAAGCTCACTCACACATGCAAACACACCCGGTCATGGTTTGAACCTAGTTCTTTCAAAAGAGAACCCAAAGCCCAAACCACTACAATATCCCACACAAGGACCCTTTTATTAAAGGTTTAAATCTAAGTTCCATAAATATATAAAAGTTTTATTTTAATTTTGTCACTTTACCTTAGTTACATTATCAAATATTTGATATAATAATATTAAATTTTATTGAGTACTAGTAGCTTAAGCAATTAAAATGTATGTTGAGAGATATGCTTGAATATTGCCAAGTGATATATACCATTAGGCAGTTCGTTGAAATAGTATGGTAACATGATGATTATGATTTAATATAAGTGAAATGTTTCAATCACTCAAAACAAACTTTAAAAAATATAAATTTTTATTTTAAAATTCGATAGTATTAACCAAGTTAATTTTAGGATGTAAAATGTGGTTATATATGAAGATATACATATTTGAGATTGAAGGGAGTGTAATTGTATATGTTGATATAAAACATAAAACATGCGAGAAAAATCCTTTATGTCACTTGTACATAAATTTAAATTTGAGTGGTAAACACTATGATTGGACCTATTATTTTTTGGAATAGCAGATGAGACTTTTCTAAAGTGTTTGGTTGCTCAACTGAACCCTAAATTATTGACTCACAAATTTCCACATAGTTAATTGTTCTCATACAAGTGATAAAAACATGCATGCTAAAGTTCTTGACTATAGTTTGAACTAGATTTATCTGTTAAATCCTCCATCTTCCCTTTGGTGCTGATAAAGGTTGTGGTTCATGTAGGGCAAGAAGCTAAAGAAAAATTTAAAAGAGGATTTAGGTACATCAAAAGAAACCCATTGTCACATATGTGGGGTGAAGTGAAGAGTAAAACAATTTGATATATGAGTAAGCATTCCAAGATGGATAAAGTTTTTCAAATTCTGAATCCTTACCATTAGATTAAACTAGATAACCATAAGAATATTGAGAAAGATTTAAAATCAAATAAGAAGTGAAATGTTTGAGAAAGCACCCTACAATAACAATAATGCATCACGTTGTGTGTGTTTTACCAATACAACTAAGTTGGATTAAGTATTTAGAAAAGAATATAATATAACTGTTAATTAAATATTGATTGTCAATACAATCCTAGATTTATTTATTTTAGTTATATGCTAAAATTTACTATTAAGGGTATAAGATATCTTTGAGAGAAGTTAGACAAATTTAAAAGCTAATGCTTGTGTTAAGACATGAAAAAAGAGTTTGAAAAAATAAAAAAATATAATTTCTATAACATTCACATATATATTTATAATAAAAACAAATTTATAAATTCGTAATGACAAATCTAGTAAAATATCATAAATATAGATCAAATCTCAAAAGTAGTTAAAGGCACTCAAAAATGACTATCTTAACTACTTAGGGACGTTAAATCTCTTATGCACACAATCAGTGATAAAAGATGGAAGAATAAATTGATAATTTATGTACAACATTGTTTTTAATTTTATAATCTATTAGGTAATATTTTATATTACTTTAAAAAATCAAAACTCAAATTTTTAATTATTAATGAGAAAAGCATGCACGCAACTTAAATGGATATCACTTAAAGTTGATGTTACAATTCTTTTTTTAATAATAAAAGGGTGATGTTACGTACTATTGTTCCATAAATTATACCGTGGCCAAGCACTATATTGCAACCATGTGACTAAATAAGTCATTCCACCGCCCTAGGTATTATACTGCAACCATGTGAAAAAAGTTTTTTTTAACTGCAGATGGATATCATATAAAGTTGATGTTAATTTTTTTTTTTAATAATAAAAGGTTATGTTACATACTACTGTTCCATAAGTCATACAGGGGCCAAGCACTATATTGCAACCATGTTTTTGTTAACTAAAAATGGATATCACATAAATTTGATGGTAATTTTTTGTTTTTTTAATAATAAAGAAGTGGTGTTCCATACTATTGTTCCAATAAGTCTTGTCGGGGCCAAGCACTATATTGCAACCATGTGACTAAATAAGTCATTCCAAGGCCCTAGGTATTATACTTCAACCATGTGATTTTATTTTATTTTTTACTGAAGATGGATATCACATCAAGTGATGTTAGTTTTTTTCGTTTTTAATAATAAAAGGTGATGTTACATACTATTGTTCAGAAGTCATATCGGGGCCAAGCATTATATTGCAACCATGTGATTAAATAAGTCATTCCAATAATAGTCAAGGAGGAAAAAGGTCCAGCTTGAGGGTTTCATGATGGAGCAGTGCGTTCATGGGGAGGGTGTGGGCCGACCACCTGACGGGCGTAGAGATTCCAATGATGCTGATAGCAGACAAAAGAAATCATTTAAGGATATCCTTTCTTCTGGGTCTAAGACTGAGGTCCCACGTGAAGCCATTTTCACTGTTAAAGGTAAGAATATTTTTTATTCTTCTTGCAAAGTCGTCCTTACACCTAGCAATGAAATGTTTACTACGTTGAACAAGGAATAGGAAAGGCTTAAAACTGTAGCGGTTTTCTTTGTCGCTTTAGATATCAATGTTTTACCTTCTAGAAGATTTCTTGATGAATGGTTGTTGAATGTCTGGGGAAAACGGTTGGGCATTCAGTTGTCTTTCTGTCGAATGATACAAAAAGGGCTTTTTCTATTTCTGTTTAAAACAAATCAAATGCAGACTAGGGTTTTGGAAAAACAATTTTGGAATGTTGGTAAATCTATTTTCAGAGCTATTGCTTGGTCGTCGGATGTGTTGCATGAAGAAATTTTTGTTGTTTCTTATCCCAGATGGGTCACGGTTAAAAATGTTCCTCCGATTTTGTGGGCGTTTTTGCCACAACTCTTAGCTCCATTTGGTAAAACCTTAAGAATGGAGGAATCTAAGGCATTGCTTTCTCATATGGACGCCAGGTTGTTGGTTTCTCTTTTTCCTGGGATTGATTTTCTAGATGAAATAGAAATTGATTGTGGTAATTTTTGTATTTCATGCAAACTAGAGCTTTTGGGGGGTATGAATGCTTGTTTTCTTTGTAAAAAAGAAGGTCATGTTAGAAGAAATTATCCTCTGCTTAATAAATCTCGGGGAAAAGTCTCGTTCTCTCCACCTTCTGTGAATGCTAGTAACCCTAGTATCTCGGTTTCTCTCCGTGGGTCTGGTGCTTCGAGCTCATTGGTGGTTGATGGTTCTTCCCCTTCGCCTGAGTGTACCATGGTGGATTTTGTTAATGGGGATTCTCCTACAGATAGTTCTATTGTAAATAATTGCTCTGTTAACATGAACAATGTTGATTCTCATGTGGGTAATGACTCTTCTATTTCTGGTATGGTTAACCCGACGAATATTGTTATGTCGTAGTCTAGCTCTGTTTCTGCACCCGATATGCTTCAAGGTGCTCATCCCCATGTTGGTGTAGATATTCATAGTGACCTAGGAAACTGTGTGGTTACTTTCATTGATACTGAAATCTCAAAATATGGAAATACTAAAATTGATAATGTTGAATCTGTTCAGCAAGATGTTGATCCTGTTCATGTTGGTAATGGTTGTCTGGTTGATAATCTTAAATCCTTTTATGAGATTCTTTCTCATAAGAATGATAATCATGTTACTATTGAATCTCATAATTCTTTTCATACTAAAGGCTGGAATAATTACTCAAACCATGATAACAATACTGTGATTGGTCATAGATTAAATGCCCAGGAATTGGCCCTTGCTACAATTAATCAAAGGGCATCAGACTATAGGAAAACTATTGAGGCAGCTGCAACAACCGGAGATTCTCCAAATGAGGATACCTCTGATGTGAACACCTTTCCCTCTGTTGAGCTGAATTCTCATACTGCAGAATGTATTGTTAGTAATATTGTTGAAAATCAGGAAAATAATTGGTCTTTAGTGGCAAAGAAGAAACGTAGAAGAGCTATTGTACCATTTTACAAGGGTAAATCTATCAAAGCTGCCAAAGAGCTTGCCAGAAGCAGACATAACTCTTCTAATTCTGACAATGATGCTTAAGTGTTTCAGTTGGAATGTTAGGGGTTTAGAATCCCCTGACAGGAAGTATTCTATTAGATCTTATATTCAATCGATTAGAAAGCTTGACTGTCTATTTTTGCAAGAAGTGAAAGCGACCAATATGCTTTTGAATATTGCTCTTAAAGTCATCTGGAAGGAAGCTACTCCTTTTTGCACTAATCATAGTCCTGGAAGGGGGGTGCTGTGATTTTGTTATCCCCCTTTTGGTCTTCTAAGGTTATTGAGTATGGTTGTTCTCCTTGCAATAGAGTTGTCTGGGTGATAATTGATATGAATAACACTAAATTTGGTGTTTGTTCTGTTTATGCACCCAATGATCATAGAGAAAGGAGTCTTTTGTGGCAATGGTTTTTAAGTCTTCCGAATATACCATGGATTATCTGTGGTGATTTTAATATGGTTGAATCACAGGATGACAAAAGTGGGGGTTTGAATGTAGAATGGAGAGGTGATGAATTTCATCATTGGATGAGAATGAAATCCTTTTTTTAGCTGATAGATCCTTTGGAAGGCCATAAATTTCATCATAATGGCCCTTGGTATACTTGGTGTAATATGCAAAAGGATGAAAATCAAATTTACTATCGTCTGGATAGATTTTATGCTTCAAATTCTTTATTTCAGTTTGCTCCTATCTCAGATGGTAATAGAGTTCTGGTCACACCTAATGTTTTCTCTGACCATTATCCTATTCAAGCTCATATAAGACTTCAGGGTGAACCTATGCATCATCATTGTCCCTCTTGGAAATTTCATTTAAATACTTCCTTATTAGAGGCTACAGATTGCATTGATGTTGTTTTTACTTTAAGAGAAGTTAACCGTTGGATGTTCAAATCGTGGAATGCTATTGATAGATGGAACCTCAATGTTCAAAGTTGGAAGAAAATTTTCCAAACAATAGGCAAACAACGAGCTTTAGATTCTAGAAATCTGGAACATTCCTTGCAGTCAAGGTTGTGTTTTCTTGAATTTAACCTGCAAAACAATCCAAGTAACATTACTTTGCAGGAAGAGCTCATTTCCATCAAGAATAATTTGAGACAATTGCAGATGAAAAGAATTCAGGGTCAGAGAGTTCAGTCCAGACTTAATTGGCTCCATTTAGGAGATAAAGGTTCCAAATTTTTCTTCAAATTCCTTAAAGAGAGGGGTATGATAGAGAAAATTGATGTAATATGGAATGGAAGGGATTTGATCTGTGATCCTGACACTATAAAAAGCATTTTCTATCAGTTTTATAAATATTTGTTCACTTCTGAGGATAACGAAGCTAGAATTGATGATAGAAAATTTTGTTGCTCTCTTATTCCTCATAAAATTTTTGATCAGGAAGCTCTTGTTTTAGATGCTCCGATTACTAAAGAAGAAATCATCAAGGCTATTCAGTCTATTAACAATGACAAGGCCCCTAGGCCTGATGGGCTTCCTATAGAATTTTATAAGAAAAATGTTCATTGGATCAGTGATGATTTGTATCAGGTTTACTCTGAGGCCATTCTTCATGGTTCCTTGGGCAGGAATATTAATACTGGTATCATAAGGCTTTTGCCTAAGGGTGGTGATAAAAATTTAGTCAAAAATTGGAGACCAATAACATTGTTAAATGTTTCATATAAAATCCTTGCAAAATTTTTGGCTTTGAGGGTTGCAAATTGTCTACCTAAGTTTATTAATTCAACTCAAACAGGTTTTATAAAAGGAAGATATATCTTGGAAAATTTGATCACTAGTTGGGAAGCCATGTATTGGGCTAAATGCTCTGGATAAAATGCAGGCATGCTTTTATTGGATTTTGAAAAGGCATATGACAGAATTGAATGGAACTATATTCTCATGGTTCTTGAGGCCTTTGGCTTCCCTCCTCTGTTTTGCAAAATGGTTAAGGTGCTTCTTACTGATGCAGTTGCTTTTGTTGAGGTTAATGGGTCTCTTTATGATCCTATCTTGCTTCAGAGATCTATACATCAAGGTTGTCCCTTAGCTCCTGCTTTGTTTGTTATTGCTACTGATGCCTTGTATTATCTGTTAAGAGAGAGCTCAATCAGTCCTGCTATTCAAGGAATTACTCTGCCTAATGATCAAGAACTTATTAATATTCATTTTGTTGATGATACCTCGATTTTTGTTAAGCTGGTTGAGGAAAATTTTGATTCCCTTTTTTCAAAGCTCGCTTGCTTTTGCAATGCTTCAGGAGCTAAAATTGCTATGTCAAAATCTATATTACTTACTTGGGATTTTGTTGCTCCTCCTTGGTTATCCAAGTTTGATATTCAGTGGGGAGGTCCCTCCAAACAGATCCGTTATCTTGGCATTCCTTTCTCCATTGACCCTTGCCTTAAGGATATGTGGTTATGGGTTAAAGAAAGGATTATTAATAAATTTAATAAATGGAATAATAAGCAGTTATCTGTTGCTGGTAGATTTCAAGTCTGTCAAAAAATCCTTTCTGCTTACTCTATCTATTTTGCTTCAGCTTGGTCATTCTGTTCATATCAAATTAATGATATTCATAAACATATACGAAATTTTTTATGGGTCGATGGTAATACAGAGATAAAAAAGCATAAGGTAAGGTGGAATTGGTGCACTGTTAATAAATATATTGGCGGCCTTGGGTTGAAAAATCTGGTTGTTCAAGGTATGTCCTTAGCCATCAAGTGGATAGTGAATTGTATTAACGACAATGAGCCATGGAAAGTTCTTCTCAGGCATAATATTACTAAGGTTGTTCCTAAAAAAGCTCATGCTTGGAAATATTTTCATATGATTGATATCCTTTTTGGTAAGTTTTCGGTTGTTCCAGCTGGGTCAACAGTTTTCAAGAGCCTTTGGAAGGCTTGGGAGAATGTTAGAGGTTTACTATCTATTGTTGATTCTCAAAATACTTTCTTCTTGCACAGTTCTATCTGGTGGAATCTTTCTCATAATAATAAGTTGCTTGTTGTTACTCAAGGTTGTTCTGCAAAAAAATGGGCGCATAAAGGCATTGTATCATTTGTTGATATTATTGAAAATGGATGTCTTAAATCTTGGGAGTCTCTTAGTATTCAGTATGATATTCCTCGCTCTCAATGGAGGACATACTCTTTACTTCGAGCCTCATTTTTGCAATTAAGCAGTCCTATATTTATTGATGATGATCAGACTTTTTATGGCAAGATTCAGTGGCATGATGGCACACAATTGTTCAAAATCAAGCCAAAAATTCTTTATAATTTGCTCACTGATACTAATGAGATTTTACTCCATATTGATAACAGTTGGTCTATGGAAGTCTTCACTAATCATGGGCATAGCATTTTGCAGCATATCTGGTCCAGATTTCTTGAGCCTAAAAAGGCATGTTTTCATTGGTTATTACTTCTTCAGAGGCTTCTTGTATGTAAAGATCCTCAATCACCAATGAGCTGCACTTTATGCAGAGTTCCTGATACTGTCAAGCATATCTTTTTTTATTGTTTTTTTGCTAAAGAAATTTGGTCATTATTTTGCTCTAATATTTTAGGCTGGAATATTAATGATAATGTTTTCAGGCAACATATATTGTTTGGCTATATTCCTACTATGCAGAGGTGTTATAATAATTTTTGGTTGTTGCTTTCGACTGAAGTTTTATGGTATATTTGGTTGGCTAGAAATCTGGACATTTTTTAGGATAATCAGAGGATTCTTACTGGGTCTCTTAGGAGACTCACAGTTTTCAAAATCTCTTTACAGGTTGCCAGGTCCGTGCTTTGCTTTAAGGATATTTTCAAACACTTTCTTCAGACTTTCCAGGAGCATAATCATAGTGTGAACAACAACGTTGTGGATGGATACAAACACTTTGGTGATTTTTATTTTAACTTATTCCAACATTGTATAAATATGTTTCAAAAGAAATATGATACTTTGTATAATACTAGTGATATATGTACTTAGCGTCCTTTTAAGGACTTTTGTGTAGTTTGGTAGGCTCTTAGTCTTGATCTTATTTCAAGTACTCTGCCTTCGGGCTATTTTGTATTACTCTTTTATTTTAATATTATAGTTGTTGATTTTCAATTCAAAAAAAAAAGGTCATTTTGAGGCCCTAGGTATTATACTACAACCATGTGATTCAATTTCTTTTAACTCAAGATGAGATTGTTAGGCTTAAAACTTTAATGAGGTTCAGTTTAAGATAAGTTGGAAGGTAGTGTTTGAGTGTATTCAAAAGGAGATAGGTTGAAGTAGGTTGGAAGGTAGTGGTTGAATGTATTCAGAAGGGGATAGGTTGAAGGTAGTGTTTGAGTGTTTGTAATTTGGTTGTCTTGGTTGGATTCTTTGGAAGTTTGGGGTCCTATTGACTTCTATTTAAGCCAACGGGCTAAGATTTATAATGACAACATCCAAGTTTGATTTGGTGTCTGTCTTGTATCAAGCAAAGGTGTTACCAATTTTCCTATGCAACAAAAAAACAAAAAATTAAACCATGTCATAACCAATGTCCTTTGTTCTCGATGAATCATCATAGTGGTAAGGCTTTAGTATCAACTCAAGTTTAAACCATGACAGAGCGTGTGAATGTACTTAAATTTAAACCATGATAGAATATGTGTAAATATGTATAAAAAAATATCTTTTATTTATTTATCAAGATCTCTTGATATTTTTATTTATTTATTTATTTTTTGAAAAATACAATAACAACCAAAGCATACAACTTAGGGCATATCAGGAGTCATCCTTCTGGTGAATTGAGTGTCCAATGCCTTTACCATTGCGATGTCCATAGACAAGGACTTATTACTTAAATTTTGAAGATAGAATAATATATATATATATATATATATATATATATATATATATATATAAAATTATTCAAAAAATAATAATTCATATTAGAAAGTAAAACTTTCTTGTCATTATTCATATAAAGCAAGGATGTTAGGACCTCATCCTTACAGATTGATGTATTAGTCCTCGTGGAACGTGGGTAACACCCATGTTAATATTTTGTGATGTTTTGCTATATTTTTTGATTAAGAAGCGTCTAGCCAAATGGTGCCCTTCTATGTAACCATTTTTCAAGAATGTAATTGATTATAGGTAGGAGATTCTAGCCCGGGTGGCATTTTGCATGTAAGTCAACCTTTGAGTTAGGTGCTAGAAGAATTCCTTTAAAATGTGAGGGAAAATATTGTATGTATATTTTTGCAAAATTGAATGAAGTATTGAATGAGGTTATCCCCCTTAAAGAGGCTTACGATTCAATGCTATTTTGAGATTGTTCATTTTCTGCAATTTATTTTCAGTGTGCATTTTTTAGTGTGTTATGAGCATATATGTTTGTTTGTGTGAGTGTGTTTATTTTTAATTGTAGGTTCCTAATAAGTGGTATCAAAAGTGCTTTTCAAGGTCGTGTTTTACTATGACTATAATTGTTATCGCCATTTCGACTAGTAGGTATAAGATTTTTGTGTTTTATTTTTTTGCTAGTTTTTCCTTATTATTAAAAAAGAAATAGAAAACCAACAAAACCAAAATATACAGTATATATATATATACAAATTTTTCATCCACAATAGTTTAGCAGGTTAGAAACCCTATATCAGGGGTTTTAAAATATCATCAAGGAGTTGTCGTTATTGGCTAAGCTAGATAGCCCATAAAGCATCTAGTGAAGTGAGGGGAATCATGCTCCAATACCTAGGCCTCAAACAACACTCGTTCATAGAATTGAGCTCCCACATATCTTTGGGTATATCAAAAAACCATCTAGGATTAAATAAAATTTTATACCTAGGATTTTGTCCTTGTATTATCCATAGTGCATCAGACACAACATATGGGAAGATTACCCTCCTATAATATAAGAGAGATAGATAGTGTGCTCAAGGATATGCATGGAATCTTCTTTGGATAGTGGCCTGAAATATTGGTCCAAGCATTATTGTATGTCATTGTGGTATAAAAAATGTCCTATGGGTATTACATACACCTTTGCATAGTGTACCCTAGTTCTGTATAAACCTACAAACAAGTATGTTCATCCAAGTCTTTCTATTTTGCTTAACCTAAAACCAAAAATTTAAACCTGTTACCATATCCTTCACAAAATTTGAGCATATAAAGAAGACAAACCTATTTCAGAGTTTATACATGCAAAATAGATAATAAAAATCATAGAAGAGTATACCAGGCATATATAAAACTTTAGAGTTTAAAACAGGGACAATAGGGGGGTTAGAGTCAGTTATAGTTAGGAAATCTTGTCAGTAATAGTTATTACAGGGTTGTTAGGATATCAGTGTCATAACATTTACTTGTGATAGTCATAATAGTTACTTGGATACTTAGAAAAATTACCTATGACAATCAAAACAAAAATAGATTGAGAATATTTGTGACAGTCAAAATTGGACAGGGGACAAAATAGTGTAAGAAATCAATCAATAATTAGATTTGTCAGAAAAATGTGTTCGATACAAAACTCAATTTTTGAACCAAACCTCCAAAGAAAAAATCAACCAGTCCAGTAGACTCATCAAAACAAGAATATAATAATAATAATAATAATAATGTCTAGGGTACTTAAAATTAGTGTTGTAGTAAATAGCTCATTATAATTATTTTTTGAGCTGATCATTTTGATACATGACACCCAAACCATTTTCAAACCCTTACTAAAAATAATAACTCCTAAAACCACATTTTCATTTTTAGTAAGTTCCACAAAAAGGGCTACAAACCTCTATCCCCTCCAATAAATGCATGCTTCTCCCATAGTTGGTCATTTGGGTTTTCTCAAAACACATGCACAAACCAAACATACTTTTTTCTAGAGGGTAATGAAAAATATGTTCAAATGTTTGTGGCCAAATATGATAACTACTAGTGCATGAAAGGTGAAACTATGAGTTCTCTAGGAACACTTCAACTGTTGCCCATTCCTAAGCAGGTTTGGACCAATATATCTATGGACTTCATCGAAGGGCTACCAAAATCTAGAGGCCAATTGATTATTCTGGTGATAGTGGATAATTTTCAAAGTATGCTCACTTCTATTTCCTATCCCATCCTTATACTGCATCCATTGTCGCCCAACTCTTATTTGAATCTATATTTCACCTCCATGGGATACCTAAATATATTATCTCTAATCAAGATTCTACCTTCACCAGTCGCTTTTGGTAGAAACTATTCAAGTTGCAAGGGACACATATCCAGATGAGTTTGGTCTATGATCCTTAAACCGATGGTCAAACTAAAATGATCAATAAATGCTTGGAAACCTACCTTCACTGCTTCACTTCTGAACATCCTACTCATGGACTAAGTGGCTTCCTTTGGTCGAATGGTGGTATAAAACCACCCATCACTCTACCATAAATATGACTCCATTTGAAGCAGTCTATGGTTATATTCCACCAACTCCAACTTCTTACCTTCCAGGCAACTCCAAGATTTAGGTATTAGATTCCACTCTCCACTAGCATGACTTCATTCTTTGCCAACTCAAGCTCAACTTGGACATGGCTCAAAACCATATGAAATAGAAAGAAAATCAACATTGTATTGAACGTAGCTTTGTCATGGGTGACATGGTCTTTTTTCATTTACAACCATACAAAAAATCATATCTTTAGTTGTGTGGTTGTTAGAAACTTGCTACCAAATACTATGGTCCTTATCAAGTATTGTAGAGGCTTGGGGTAATAGCGTACAAACTAGCCCTTTCGGCTAGCTCCAAAATTTATCCAATATTCCATGTGTTATCTCTCAATAAGGTTATTGTCAACAAGGTGTAGGTGCAGTCTATACTTCTAGAGTTGGATGAGGAAGGGTCCATCCTTCTTGAACCTGAATGTATTCTTGATTGAATATCACATACCCTTCATCGATGTGTTATCACATATATCTTGGTCCAGTGGCATGGCTTACGACCAGAATATGTGACATGGGAATCTCTTCAACAACTCATGTAGTAGTTTCATCACCTTCAACTTTGAGGACAAAGCTCCTTGAATGGTAAGGGCACATTAGGACCCCATCTTAACACATTGATGTAATAGTCCTTGTGGAACGTGGGTAACACCTATGTTAATATTTTGTTATAGTTTTGTATTAAAAAGCAACTAGCCAAATGGTGCCCTTCTATGTAACCATTTTTAAAAACATAACTAATTATAGGTAGGAGATTCTAGCCTAGGTGGCATTTTGCATGTAAGCCAACCTTGGGAGTTAGGTGCTACAAGAATTTCTTAAACTGTGGGGTAGTATTGTATGTATCGTTTTGCATAATTGAATGAAGTATTGAAGGAGGTTGCTCCCTTGAAGAGGCTTGCAATTCAATGTTATTATGAGATTGTTTCTTTTTTGTAATTATTTCCATATTGTGTTGTGAGCATATATTTTTATTTGTGTAAGTGTGCTTATTTTTAATAGTAGGTTTCTAACAAAGGATTAGGATTATATCATGTACAATTTAATATAAAATAATACTTTATATTATAAAAAAATAAAATTATTTTGTGATTAATGATGCTTGGATGGAATTCCTTTTATTCTTTGTTTGTCTTATCACATTTCACTTCTGATGAACTAATTAAGGTTAAGAAGGAAGGAAAATTATGTCACTTATATTTTATGTTAAAGTAGGCAATAAATTTTGTGTTGGTACGTAATTTCTATGAAATATAGGTATGAAACACTAGTTAGGAAGGGGTGCAATGAGAAAGTTTGTTTCATTGTTATATATATTTAGTTACATAGATGTATGGAAAGGTAGATGTATTAAAAAATCAAAATAAATAATAGAAAAGTAGTTTTAAAATTAAAAAATAAGAGAAGTGAGAAGTGAAGTATTGCTTTAGAATGAAGAGTTTCATGTTTTAAATTAAGTTTCAAAATTTATGGATAAATTTTGATACAATATAATTAGGTTTAACAATAAAGACTTTAGAATTTTGGATGGGAGATTCAAGGTTCAAATCCTACAGGGGTAATGTTGTATACCATGCTTTGGTAACCAGAATATGGTTGGATAACCATAAATTTAGTAAACAATATCCTCCATAAGGATTGTACCATATGGTCTGTAACCTTATGGGAGTTAAAACTATTATAGTGAATCTTCACTACACGTGAAACTCGGTAATGAGTTCCACTCAAACCAAGATTTTTAAAGGAAGTTAGTACAAGGGTAGCACAATACCACAACAAATGCTAGGAAGGGACCTTGTGCCAAAAATCGATACCCAAGTTTGACAACCAAATTCATAAAAACTTAAAGATGTTTGAAGAAATAAAAAACATAAGACAAAAAACACACTAAGCACTGCACCATGCTTGAGGTTCTAGTTATCAGGAACCCAAACTAGAATTGGCCAAGGTAGGCACAAAATGGATCAGGTAATGAGCCTGATGTAGCACCCACCTAGGAGCGAGATATACACAAAGATGGGACCCATGCAATCAAAGCTAACCTAACCTTAGCATTGGAGGAGGGGCTTCCCAGGTAGGTGAGGAAAAATATTACAAGCGTTAAATGGGCTTAGGTTTCCAAAAGAAGGGAGACTCATTAATGTTATATTCAGGGAGAGTCATCCTTGCCTACAGGATATTTGTGGTGATTTAACCCTAGATCGGCTTTGAATCTAGCAAGAATGAATTTAGCATAGTGCCTCAAGCTCAAAAACAAAAGAAGTTACAAGTATTTTCACCCAATACAATTTGGGAGGGAATTTTGAATTTCAAATTATAAAGTATATAAATAGGCAAATTTTGTATCTTAAAAAAAAGGGAGGAAGAACAATATTTTCATGCCTAGTATCTAGTCTTAGATAGGTTTTTCTCTCATCTCCTTTTGTGTTTCGATCTATACTTGAGCCTTGAGCCTTGAGTCAATGCATGTATAGGCCTTTCAGCCTCTTTAATTTTTTATATAATTGTAAAAGTGCCTTTGAACATAAATATAAGGAGTTGTGACAAAAACATTTCCTAGTCTTTGTGTATGTATCTTTGCATGGAGGGTTATGAATAGTATTTGTCTTAGCCTTCACAATGATATTAATAGATGAACGTGTAGAAAGGCTTAAAGAGCGTATATTAAATACTATTGCAACATGATAAGCCAATTTAAAGAAAACACATATATGAAACCAAATTTGAAAGAAAGTGAGCCTCCTTTGTATTAATCAATGATAAAATGGATTACATATATGTCCCTCTTAGGGATACCAAATGATACATGTTTACAATGGTGTTAAAGCCCCTAAACAAGGGTGATATACTCTAAGGGCTCCTTAGGTCTCCACCACCTTTGCATGAGGGATTACTAGGATGCCTCCTTCTCCATTGTCAAGAGGAATGATGTTGAAGAGTGCTTTGAATCTTTGAAGGATCTGTCACCTACGTACAAGAAACAACAAAACACATCAAATGCTTATGAAGCCTCTCATGATGAGGCTATTGTCCAATAAATACAAGAAATGAAGCAAATACTTGAAGAAAGCATAAAATATGTAAATTTTCTTATGAAATTGACAAATAAGCACAAAGTATAGCTTAAAATGTGTAAAGATAGCTAATCTTACATGCAAATTGATGTATAAAGCATAAAAGAAGTTAATATATGAAATCTTGTGAAAGAAAGTATGTATAGCATGAATGAAGGCAAAGATACCTATGAAAATGCTAATTAACCATGTAAATGCATAAAATAAGATTAATCTATGCCAGATTAACCTAAATGTATAATAAGAAAAAGAAATCTAGGGCTAAAATGGAGGAATGAAGGCATCAAATCCTAGTTGTGAGTGCTCAAAGCAGACAACTTTATTAGTTTTGGTTGATAGATGCAGCTAAGCCTATGGGCCATAACAACAACCACAGGTAAAGTCTTCTTTCTCTTGAAACCAGGGCTGAAAATTCTCAAATCTTCCATGGAATTGATGGTCAAGTGTCACCTTTGTGTCTGAAAATTTGTGATTGAATTTGTGTGAATTCACAGCGAATTGATGCGAATTGACAAGATTACTTCTCAAGTTGTTTGAAACTCCATTGACATAGCAACAAATGTCATTATCCAATTTGGCAGCACTTCAATACTCCTCAAGGGTTGTGAAATCAATCGTCAAACTGGTAGAGCTTCACTGTGATGAATTCAGGATCTTAATTACCTATTTGGAGGGTCTATAAATAGACTCCTCAAATCCCAATATTGGCTTCTCAAGGAAGCCAAGATCAAGAAATGTGAGGTTAGGTAGTTGGATGAAGCCTTCTAGAGGATTCACAGTCCATAACCGCTTGTATTGGTTGTAAATATCATTGGAACAACCAATTTGGCTCATATCGGGAGATAGTATACAAGGCTAGCCAGTGTTGCTCAGCATGGCTAGGACCCTAGCCATGATTTTCAACCACGACTGAGATCTTAACTATTGATGTCATTAGTAGCTAAGGTTGAATAGGCCTAGGATGCCTAAAATGAGTGGTTAGAACCACTGCTTAGGCTTGGGAGGGTCCAAGGTCATTCATATGGTCTTCAAAGGTGTCCATATGAGTAGTCTCTTGAACATGACATGTTTTAGGTGTCTACATATGCCCCTCTTAGGATGCTTTGTGGGAAAACATGATGCTAAGCAAAAATAGATCACCTAAAGCCATGTTGTAGGTTGATTGATGATCATCGATCTAATCAACGTTATATACCCCAATCCTGCAAAGGATGCACATCTTAGAATCATTGCTTCCAATGAGATGGATTCTCTTCTGGTGTACACCTTCAAAGGATGCATTTGTGCTGCATCCACCTGAATGAGCTTCTTTCCACCCTTGGTCATAATTGACATAGGATCCTCTTTTGAGACTGTAAAGTTGTGTTGTTCTTCCCGAATCATATTCACTTGATCCTTCGGGTTGTTGCTGGCTAGGGTTTGGACATAATGTTGATGCAACATGCAACTATCTTCCCCGTGAGGGTCATTACAAGTGGAGCACCGGTGCAAATGATCTAAAGTGCTCGACTCAGCATTGTTAGCAACATTCCTAATGGGGAGCCTATTGGCCTGAGCTTGGTCTCTTGTAAGCATCTAAGGAGGGTATGGTCTCCTAGGAATGAATTCCTACTAGGCATGCTTCTTTTTCATGATCTCCATGTCGTTGGATAGCATCCGATAGCCAGAAGAAAGAGACTGTACCTCCTTCAAAACTTTAGTTTGTATGTCAATATTGGCTGGTGTCGACTGGGCCGACAGAGGCAATGGAGCTAACAACGAGGCTGGAGGTAATGTCGGGTACTGTGGAGGAGCGGGGAGTAACGGATATTGTGGGGTATATGGGAGCTGAGGTGCCGATGGTGTGGGAAAATGCACTTAAGCAGGACCAAATTGAGACACAACTGGTGGAGGATTCCATGGTGGATTGTGATATGCAGTAGACAAAGAAGACGTTTGAGCAGACACTGATGGATATTATGATTGAGGGAAATCAGGGTAGATCGATAATTGCATCTTGTGCGGAAGTCTACCTATGGCAATCATATCTAGCTCTGACCTCTGAGATACCTCATACAACTCGGGGAAGGTGTTAACGCAGGCCAACTTGATGACAAAACTGATGTCCGAGTTAAACGCTCTGAGGTAATAGTGGGCAGCTTGTCCATTGGTGGGACATAGCTCAATGGGCACTCTTTTCTAGGACCGCACAAACTCACATTGAAGTCTAATATATCTTCTTGCGGATGTCGTTTAATGGTTTAAAACTGGTGCAACAATGAGGACGGATCAATGGACTCATTGAACCCTTTGACTGGCTGTCCAGCCAGTTGGGCCCATCCTGTAATAGTGTCGTTTGGCAAGGATCTATACCAGTATAGGAGCTTCCCTCGTAGAGAAAGAGCCAACAGTCAGGTCTTGATACTTTTATCAATGATGGCATGAAGCGCAGCTAGGGCTAAGATATCCTGAATATGTTCATAGGCCATCTTCCCAGTTCTGTCATATGTGGGAATGGCCTTTAAAGCAGCAGCTGGAACAACATCTTGCCCAGCTAGATTGAGAGGTCTAGTGGAGTCAACAACTGGGAATAGCTCAAGAGCATTTTGCTAAGGATTTTCTATATCTGCATTTTGATCGGGCTAATCAGGATCGTGGTAGGCCTCGGTGCTATCTGAAGTTGTTTCCTTAGTTTCAATTTCCTGTGCAAAAGCTTCGTCTTGGTAGGTGTGGTAATCAATTAGCCTCGGGTGCTCTCCAACAATGTTGATATCAAGCTCATAAAACTCAAGCACTTCCTATGATTGAATCTTGTTCCAGGTACACTTACGACCAGTAGAAGTCAAATCTTGACAGCTTTTGCAGTCTTTGGGTTCTTTGCATCATTGTAATTGGGGGAATTTTTTGCTAGAAATAACAGTAGATTTTCATTGTAAAAGGGGGGAACATATTGCTAGAAAGCTCTGCTGTAACAAACACTTACTTCCAATACTAAGCATCTTTGGCTCTGATATCTGTCTCTTTATTTTATGCTACCTTTTGCAAGTATTTTTGCTCCATGTTCATTTTTTTTTTGATTGCTGTAATTCTGAATTCTGGATTAGAGCATTGGCAATTAATTGAATATGGAATACTGAATGAAGGATACATAGGAAGGAATAACAGTGTTAGTTTCTATTACATGCTTTGTTTTGATTGTTTTTGGTTTGGTTATTAGCTAGTAATCGTGCTGCTTGTTCTTTCCCACCATAACCACATGATATTTACATCTCTTTATGTAATTTACAATCTCTTTCCAGTTCCCTTATCTAAAAATCATCAGTAGTATAGTATAGGAGCCGGTACTCTTTGGATATTGGCATGGGAGGCATCTCTTCGTCCCAGCATTTCAATCTGCTGGGCGAATCTAGGGCGCAAATTATTAAAATCCTTTCCTAATGGCAGATTCGTAACCAACGGGTCAATTCTTCAAGTAGGAAATAGAACCAAAGAGGAATTCTAGGTGAGAATGGCAGTAAATCACTCCAAAGATGCTCTCCCTCCTCTCACACTCCATAGATAAAGGCTAATAAGCATCAATGATATTTGATGGCTCATGGACACTTTTCATATAGTTTTTTGTCTATTGACAAGCAATACTGGTTGAGATCACTAAGGGGTGGCTCAAGCCAAGGTTGATTGTCAACAGACATAAAACCAGTCAGAATGCAAATTTGAATTCTTACCATATATTCCTTAATATCATGTTTGTAACATCTGAGGTGCTTCTTTGCTGAACAAAACAACTTGATGCAAGATTGAGTACTTCAAAATTTGTAAGGTCCATATGTGCTTTTTGAGTGGTAAACCATTAGCCATATGTGTGAAGGCACTTGTATGGCTGTAACTATTCTGAGTACTTGTTCCAATAAACTATTAAGCAATTGTAGAATTACTTCAACTCAAGCAAATGTCTAGATGACCTGACTGCGTCCCAAAGATGTAGATAAATATTACAGGCTAGAAAATATGTATTGATTGAAGGTGTTCTATACCGAAGAAACTTTGATGGAGTGTTGTTGAGATGTCTACATTCAAATAAGACAGAAGAAGTACTCAAGGAATTTCATAGTGGTTTTTTAGGACTCTATTCCAGATAGACTACTGTGACAAAAAATTTAAGGGTCGGATACTATTGGCCGTCAATTTTCTCGAATGCTTTCAAACTAGCCAAAGCATGTGATAAATGCCAAAGATTTATGGGCAAGAGCAAGCATACGAAAATGCCTCTTCAACCAATAATTGCAAAACCCTTCCAGCAAAGGGGACTGGATTTTATTGGCATGATCAATCCCAACTCATCCGTTAGACATAAATACATCATGATAGCGACAAACTATTTCACCAAGTGGACAAAAGCTGAGGCCACCAAGCATGTAGATCAGGACACAATGATTGAATTCTTGGAAAGATTGATTACAAGGTTTGGAATTTTGACCACTATTGTCTTAGACAATGCCAAACCATTCATAGGTGCCAAGACTATTGATTTTGTGAGAAAATACGAGATCTACTGGAATGCCTCATCGAATTATTACCCCCAAGGGAATGGTCTTGTAGAATACACCAACAAGAACCTGTTAAAAATAATCAAATGCAATATCAAGCATAATCCCAAAATTTGGCACTTGTTGTTAGACTAAGCATTATGAGTTGATCGGATCACGGTCAAGAGATCACTAAAAACATCTCCTTACGCTTTGGTATATGGAAAATAAGTTGTATTGCCCATTAACTTGGAGCTTCCAATGCTAAGATTCATAAACCAAAATTGTTCAAATAAATTGCAACCAATGGAAAAAATATGGCAGAGCTAATTTAGTTAGAAGAAAGACATGAACATGCTTACAACCTCCGTCACCACAAGACAACTGTCAAACGCTGGTTTTGACAAGAAGGCTAAACCAAGGGTATTTAATGAAGGTGACATGGTCCTCAAATGGGAAGTAGATAGAGCGAAGCCAAGTGCACATGATAAGTTTGATTCTATGCAGTCAGGTCCTTTTGCTCAATAAGATACGGGCTAGCCCGTATCTGATTGACCAAAAGTACCTGAATGCATTCAAACTACCTCACTTGGACGGTCGAGTATTACCAATTCTAATAAATGGACAACACCTAAAGCATTACGTCTAGGCCAAGTGGCGTCCTCCTTGTACATATGTAAATAGGACATGTGTACATTATATATATATATATATATATATATATATATAATCTTGGTCGGCTAATTAAGTTGTTATCACATGGAAGATCATCTTTCGATTTCTTTCTGACAAACCATGCCCCTTTTTGCTACAATTCCACTAAAACACCAATCATAGAAAGTTTTTTGTTGATTAAACCAAGCAGTCGATTTTTGAACAGGAGATTTCATGTCACAAGTTGTGGCGAAGCCCACATTGTTCCTATCTAGAGGGATTGCAGAACTAAGTGTGTGTCATTATTATGTCGATGGATGATGATCCCAAGCAAGATTTTTCTTGATTAATGTAATTTCCCAAGTTCACGAATTAAGGTGGCAATAACTAAGCTACCAGTGGCAGTTATTTCAAAAAGTGCTTTGAGAAATGAACCAGATCATTGTTGGCCAATAGATTTGAAATATGCTATAATTTCATTTGCTGATAGTATGCCTCCCAAGGACATGCATAAAAAATCTCCCAAAAGGTGACCGCTCCCAAGAAGAATTCTCCTAGGCACGCACGATCTTTTGCATGAAGGCAATAATGGCTCTGAACCAACTAAACCCCAACCGAATATTATAAATAGAGCTCCATCCTCAAAGACCATCACCTTGCTAAAATTCTGATTGCAGAAGGTTGACGATGTTAGAGTAATATTCCATTCTTTGGGATATTTACCCTTTTACTCCACTAGGTAAAATAGGTAGTATATTGCAGTATACTACATAGATTATTACTTTTACTTTTTACCATAAGAGATATTTACTGTTCTATAAAATATCTCCTAGTTAACTAAAGGTTAGTAACTAAAATATCCTATGATATTTTACTTAAGTTGTTAGCATAATCTATTTTCAAACACTGTTAGCACTTCCTAATCTAATTGGTTAGTAAGCCTATTTTGTAATCTACATAAGCTTGTTATTTTGTAAGCTAATGTTAATTATTATATTATCGTATATTGATTATTGTATTATCGAATTCCATTTTGTGTGACTTATTCAACACATTGGCATTAGAGCCATGTGGAGCCACCTGTGATCTTGGAGCACTAGGCTAGAGGCCCATAGTGGACCAGGTGTACGCTTCCCGAGGTAGTCGAAGGAGAGGCATGATTCTCGAGGAAGTTTGCAGCTAACTTTGAACACAGATCCTAAGGAGTAGGACCTACTAACATGGTGGCATGCAACCCAAGACTCAAGCTGAAGCGGCCCATAGGCACACAGATCTCGAGGAGCAGGACTTGTTGACATGGTGGCCTGCAGCCCAAGACCCGTTGACCTGGCACCTGGATCTAGGCTAGCACCATTGACAGGAGGGTAGGTGTACCCTCCTAGGTAGCAGACCACCACGTGAGGGTAGGCATGCACTCCGTGGGAGGACATGGATACCGACCGATGATTGGGATTCGAGAGGGCAGGTGGCCCTCCGATCACCGATGATCGGATCGGAGACCCAAACCTAACATGAAAACCTAGACCCTACACTTGAACAGACACTTGGACACAGAGGACACCGAGCATCTAATGTGGCGACCACATATGACGTAGACCCTAGGCTCAATTTTCAAAGATTTGACATGGAGAGAGCATTGTGAGACATGTGGGATTTAAAATTTGGGCATCGTGCGACGCATGGCAGTCTGCAAAATACATTGGATTGGCTACATGATTGCTCGAAGGCAATCACATGAATATGTGAGGCTTGAGGATTAAAAAGTCCTCATTCATCCTCTGTGGGATGAATGTGGGACTAAAGTACCCACATTTAAAAAAAAAATCGTGTCTGCTATGCCACAAAAGGACACTCCTCTTCCCATGTTCTCACTGGATCCCCAGAGTGCAGTGGTCAAAACGTTAAGTTACGGTGCGCCAAGGTGGGGGATCGAATCTTGGAGTCTTCAAATTGAAGCTGATCAATCTTAGTTCCAAAGCTGCCTAGTCGCCTCATGTTTTTTTTGTTGTCCTTAGTGTGCGAGAGGTCACGCGATCGACCCCCACGCGCACCGAAAGGCATTTTCTTTTGAAGAAAATTTTTCTTTAATTTTTTTTTAATTTTTATGTATTTTTTATTATTATTTTTATTCTTTTAATAATTCAATACAATATTTTTTAATAAGAAATCATTTTTTTATCAAATTGAATGATTTTTTGTTTTAAAAGTATTTTATTATTAAATTTATCTTAAAATTTGATAATTTTATGCATTAAAATAGAACAAAACAAGAGAAACAAAACCAAAAAAAACCTTAATTTTTTTTTTTGCAAACTATAGCCATACTATTTCTTTAGTTTTCTTCAAAACTTGGAGATAAAGAGACAAAGAGATCAAGTATTTGATTGCAAAACATAGAAGTTCTTCAACATTTTTTTTTGCAATACCTCCTCAAAATTCCTATAGTTTTCTCCCACATTTTTTGGAGATAAAGAGACATAGGAACTCCATATTCTATTGCAAAACCAAAAGACTTAAAAATTGGGCAAGGACAAAGGTCATTTTTAAAACAACAAAACCAAATATTTGCATTTGTTTTCTCCTCCAAAAAGGGGATATACGACATATCATTGCAAATTTTTTGTTGTAACTTTGAGAAATATTTTGAACCTTTTTTGATCCTAATGCTCAAAATATTTTTTCGAATGTTGAAGACATAAACCAAGTCATGTGTCGACTGCTCTGGAAACCTTTCAAATGCGGGTCGTGTGTTGATTTGTCTTGAAAGGAGTGCTTGATTTTTAATTTTGTAAAAATTAAGGGGGGATAGAAGACACATTTGTGATTCTATTTTTTACAAAATTGTAAGACAAAGGGGGGATATTTTAGAGTAATAAGGTGCATTCTCGATTGTACTTGACACATTTTCTTAAAATTGGCTACACTAGGTGCATTTTTGGTTGCATCCGACATGTATAGTGATAAAAATTTGGGTTGCTCTCTTTTTTATTATTGCACTAACCATCATGTTTTTTGCAATTAAACAATCATAAAACATTGAAGAGCATTTCAAAAACCCAAACTTCACTAAAATTGTGCTACACCTTGCACAGGTTAAACAAGTCAATTTTTTCACTCCCTATCAAAGGTCATAATCCAATCACCTTGGTTCACTCTCTTTGTTTGGCTTAATTTCCTCAAAATTTTCATCCTTCTTGAAGGGTGTTAAGGCAGGTGCCATTAAATATCCTAGAGAGAAAAATCAAAAGTCTTCCAAAACCTTCCCCTTTAATTGGCTCTATTTGTTTGGCTTAAATTTCCTCAAAATTTTCATCCTTCTTGAAGGGTGTTAAGGCAGGTGCCATTAAATATCTTAAAGAGAAAATTAAGATCTTCCATATACTCTTTTGAGGGTATACTGCAAGATAAAGTCATCTTAGTCATATCAATTTGAAACCTTCACCATGGCAATGATGAACAAATATCTCAATGAAAGCCAACTGCTTAAAGGTTCAAAAAACTAAGATGAAAGCTATTTTAACTGTAGAGGATATGTGGGACATAGTGGCTGGCAATGAGACTAGACCCACATCACCTGGAGCTAATAAAAAAACATATGATAAAAAGGATAAAAGACTTTCCTTTTTTATCTTGCTAGCTATTACTGATGATATCCAACCTCATATCAGTGAAGCTAAAAATGGTAATGAAGCATGGGATGCCTTAGCTACCATCTTTGAGGGAAAGAATCGATCCACAATTCTTAACCTTCAAAAACAGCTTCATACTCTTCATATGAAATCTAGAGAAACAGTAGAGCTATTCCTCTACAGAGTGGCAGATCTGAAGTCTAAGCTTAATGCTTTAGGGGCCAAATTTGAAGACACCATTTTGACTCTAGTAATTTTTAAAGCTCTTCCTGAAACCTAAAAAATGTTGATTACATCCATTAATGTTTCATAAAGAGTTGTCACCTTTGTGGAGTTAGTCAATTTGCTTCAAACTGAGGAACCAAATCAACTCCAAAATGATGAAGTGTCAAACAATGCACTTTATTCAAACAATAAGGGTGATAAGAAGAAAGTAAAATTTCAAAAGGGAGGATCATCCTAAAAAGGTAAGGGAAAGCAATCTCAAAAGAGATTTTGCTCGTATTGTAGAAAGGACAACCATGACACCAATCGGTGTTGGTTCAAAAACAAGCAAAACAAGAAAGATAAAGGCACAACACAACAAAAAAACAAAGACAATATTGCTAGTGAAGTGTCTAGTTATGATTCTGATTCTGGTTCAAAAAAAACACACAAAGTGCTCAGTGCTAAGACAATATTGTAGAGGAAAAACACATTTGTCACCTTGAGCAATCACCATTTCCTCTCTCTCTTTTTTAGGCTTCATAAATAGCATAAAGTTTTTGTTTGAAGTACTTGTAATAAAGGGGTGTTTGTATCTCTTTTAGGATTCATAAATAGCAAAATATCATTGTTTGAAGTTCTTGTAACAAAAGGAGGGAATTTTCTGGTGTAAAATTGCCTAGGAGGCAATATTTGTAAAATATTTCACAAAGCTTCTTAAGTTGCACATCTTTTGCAATTAAGGGGGATATACTTTATTTTCTTCACAATTTTTTGTAAAAAGAGAAGAAGACTTATAAGGGTGCATTTTCAGCAGTGACCGACACCTTAGTCATACTTCTTTCAGAAATTAATTACAACATGTTTTGCAACAAGAAGGGGGGAACTTATAAGGGTGCATTTTCGGCAGCGATCGACACCTTAGCTACCTTATCTTTTGTAAACTCATATTGTAAACTGAATGAACCTCGTATGAAGTGATCTATTCTACTACACCTAGTGATTGCAGTGGTTGGTTACCCATGCAATTCGGTTGGATGATGAGATTACTATAAGGACATTAATTGGTATGAAGACAAAGTGAGGAATGACCCATTTTTTGCTTAGGAGCAACCAGAGCATTGTGACAGAGTAAGAACCAGTAGATCGACATTTTCTTCCACTGTATTGGGGCAGTTATATACTTTACCCAAATATTGTTGTATAGGAGGATAGGTATACATTACCCAAATAATGTAATAAGGGGGGATGTTAGAGTAATATTCCATTCTTTGGGATATTTACCCTTTTACTCCACTAGGTAAAATAGGTAGTATATTGCAGTATACTACATAGATTATTACTTTTACTTTTTACCATAAGAGATATTTACTGTTCTATAAAATATCTCCTGGTTAACTAAGGTTAGTAACTAAAATATCCTATGATATTTTAGTTAGGTTGTTAGCATAATCTATTTTCAAACACCGTTAGCGCTTCATAAGCTAATTGGTTAGTAAGCCTATTTTGTAATCTACATAAGCTTATTATTTTGTAAGCTAATGTTAATGTTGAATATTGATTATTGCATTATTGAATTCCATTTTGCGTGACTTATTCAACATAGATGAAGTCTAATAAATTAAAGAAAGCAATTACAAGAGACAAAAGCTAAATTCATAGAGATGGCCCGAGGAAAGAAAATCAAGACAAGATACAGTGATAATAGTCAAGTCAAGATGGTAGGCATTCATGATATAGTGATAATAGTCAAGTCAAAGCATCACTTTCGAGAGGCGTCTGAGGCCAAGGGGAAGAAGTTTTCCACAAGTCACCGAGATAGTGCAGTGTGGCGTTCAGGGCTGAGCAGATTAATGCCCATGCTAGTACACCCATGTCCATAGCTCGTAGAAGTAGTGGTAAAATACTATGATCCCAGCACATCTACTATCTGCAATTTAGCTTTGCAATTGTTATTTATTATCAGCAGAGAGTATGTGTCCGAAGCATTTGTAGTTAAGGATGTTCCCAAAGTTATACCAAAGAGAATTAAATTGGAGTAGAGGCTATATTTAAAAAAGGAGATGGGTCAAAATTGGCTCACTGAGTTGGTGGGAAAACTACCACCAGATTACATGACCTAGACCAAGAAGCTAAGGGAATTCGCCTCAAATGCACAACCAATTTTGTCAATGTTGGTAGTATTATTGGGTTTAAGGATCGATTTTGTTGTATACCCATATCATATGAGCATGGTGAATGTAGTAATGGTAGCCTCCTCCTTTGTCACTTTGGACTGGACTAAATTTTTAGCCATAAGTATACATGAACAGTTAAAATCCATGAAGAACATGTGTTGTGAGATATTCACATACCCGTCATATCTGGCCTGGCTCGCCCTTTTCTTCATGATATCGGGAAAACATGACATAAAGGTGCAAACAATAGATGAGAGGGGTTTAGTGTGTCCGATAGTAGACTAGACTCATGTTCTAAGGGAAAGTGCCCTATACCTGGATTTCAACAAACAATTCCTAGGACCTGCTCTAGAAGCAATCTATGGAAGATGCCCCTGCATCACACCTAATGCTGAAGATGTGCTAAGAGGAAATAGGTGAGAGCAAGGGGACTGGTTTTTCTTGGAATAAGGCACTACTATCAGGCTATATGGTTTTTCCAAATACCCTTACTTATTGCCATACTATGTCACCAATTGGATTTTTGGATTAGAATATTGCAGATAGATATATGTAATAGAGCAAAGTCTTGGCCTAGGGGCCAAAAATATTGCAATATTTAAGCTTCCCATAAAATTCGAATTCATCAATATGTCCAAGAGGGAGTCAGAGTAGTATAATGTCCTGGAAGCTAAGCTGGCAGTTTTGCAGCTACCAGTTGTGCCTCATATGTGGCATTATGACCTGGACAACATCTTATTTGAGAAGCTATCAAAAATAAATAACAAAGCACCATAATTAAAACATGTGTCGTACTCGAATATTGAAATGTTCAGGAATCTAGCGAAAGACCAGGTGACACTGTTCAACTATATGGTAATGCAAGAAAGGTCGTCATGGAGAAAATGGTATGAGTTTAAGCAGGTTTTTGACCCGAAGAGAAATCAAGACTAGTTGATCATCTCATACCTTATCGAAACTATTAAGGAGGATAAGGGATGGGAAGAGTACAAAATTGAAGAATGGTGGGTATCATGGTGTGAGTGTAATTTGATGAAGCCTGTCATCCCAGATGATAAATTTGACAAACTATTCATCAAAAGGTTTCACAATGAATATATCAGTTGGAAGAAGAAAAACAAGAAGGAAATCTTCTTGAAAGTGCTAAGACAACAAGAATTAGAGGAAGAGGAGGAAGAAGAGCCAGAAATGGAAATCTGGCAATAGCCACAAGCCCTGCCTAGCACCTATGATGTCGAAGCTAAAGAATAATCATTGCCTCAGCCTCAGTCTGCCATTTACACCAAGAGATCAAATACTCCCAAAGCAGCAAAAACATCTTCGAAGGTGCAACTTGAGTCCTTTGGGTAGAGTTCGAAATCAAGCAAGAAGCAAAAAGACCATCCAAATCCTAGAAGTTCGGACATTGAAAAGGCTGCAACCAGAAGGTAATGAGTGCAAAAAGAAATAGAATGTATTGTACACAAAATACATGAGTTGCAGCAAGAGGCACATAGGTGTGAAGCAGTAACTACCCTATCAGAGGTTGAATAGGCAAAGGAGAGGGAGCTCAAGGTGAGAAAAGACGAAGTCATCAAGATGGTCGAGCCAAAATGGGAGGTGCAAAAACAAGGTATGTACTCTAAACCATCCTCTCCATCTCCTCGAAGTTCCTCATCAATAGAGATCTTAACCTCTTCACCCTCGCAAACTCTTCAGGCATCAAAAATGATCCTTGCCATTACAGAGCTTATATCAGAAATGCATTGATAAGTGTCATCAACTCTTCATCATTTAATCATTATGTGTCAATCCAGGGCAGTGTCCAAGGCTATATAATAAAGCAGGGGTTAATAGACTGATATTTAGTTCATCTATATCATGGCCTTATTCATGGAACAATTAGTGTTTTGGGGGTGTCAAGTGTCCCTTTTAATCTCCTAGAAACTAAAACTAAGTGCCTACTTATCCTTGCATAATTGAAATTCACACAGTTGCAGGAAAAGCAAATCTGAACTATTGCAGAATTGAAAATGATAGAATTTAAATGACAGGATTTAAAATAACAAAATTGAAATCACAGATTAACTATAACAACAATGAAACTTTTTAGAATTGAAACTTCACACCTGCAAAAAATGAAACCTAAGACAATGATGAAATTCAAAGATAGGTAAGCAAATATTACAAATCTGTAGCAAACTAAATTAACAAGAAATTCTCTAATGCAAACTGGAAATACAGACTGAAATTCTTAAGCTAAAACAAAAAATGTTATGCTATAAAATCTATTCTATATGATTTAACTATAATGCATTCATGTGCCACATTCTATATGAAGTTTAATTCAATATTAACTATGAAAAAAGTTTTCAAATTCCTGCTGACCTGCTACAGCAAGAAATTAGTAGAACTCTGGCAGAAATAATCCCTCTTTTGGGCCTAGAAGTGGCCCTTGCTTCCTAAACCAAAATAGGGGAAGAGTACTTTATATACACTATAAAATCCTCACACTGAACTCAAAAGCAAACATGAATGACAAATACTACACTTTTATTTCATTATCAGCATATCAGTGTTTGTAGGGGAAGTTCTGCAGACTACTGGTCTGCTGTAGTACATAATTACAACACTTGGACTGCTCTATATCCTAGTACCTATATCCTCTTATCCTATATTCTCCTATATGCTCAACAAAATGAGAGCATTTTATTTATACAAGCAAGGTACAATAGTGATAAGGTTTGGTGCTTCAATACATGACTGTTACAACTGTTGCAGGACTGTGTTTCCCAAAAATATAGGGATTTGATCCATTAAACCTTATCCATTCCAGCTAATGGCTTTATCTGGTGAGGGACAGGTGTTGGAAAGGATAAGGATGTCCCTAGAATAGTTGCAACCACTGTTTACCCCCATTTTACTGCAATTAAAGATGCATTTGACCAAATTTATGTCTTCTACGCTTATTCCGGAGCTGCTTTGGAATTTCAGGTAGCAGAACAAAGTTTATATTAATTCATGCTCCAGGCACACATAAGAACAGTTGTGATGGTGAAAGTAGTCTCCATAAGTGCCCAGAAGACTGAATCCATATTTTGCATGAGTTGGAGTGGACAAATTCCAAGCCATGTTGTATATGTACAGTTGGCTGGAATTTGTATGGAAAAGTTCATGTTTTCTGCATAGTCAAACTATTGACAAAGTTTTGGCGCATTTTGTTTATTTAAAATAATTTAAATGGTGGGGAATTCTTATGAAATAAGCACAAAACCAAATAGATAGCATCACCTTAATATTACAACATTAAATTAATGCAAAAATATACTAAATAATACAGTTGAAACAGACTAAAATATAGAAAAACAGTCAAAACATGTCATATGCACTTTATCATTTCAATATGCAAACATCATCATATAATGCATAGTATCACTAAAATTAGTACAAAATCATATCATAAGTGGTTCCAAATAGTTTAAAAAGTTATCAAAAGTAGTCTTTATATGAGACAATGTTCTGGCTCATCATTTCCCCCCAACCTATTGTAATGCATGTCCTCATGCATTTTGTTCTACTACAACAGCACAAAGATCTATGTCAAGATAGCATTCAACATATTTCCATAGTCTGCTTCCAACTTTGTAATATCCTTTGTGCTCTTTGATTTCCCTGAGCCACTCCTAGAATTGATCATCTGATTGAGGGTCATTATCAAAGAAATATGGAACAGGGATGATAATTGTTGGATTCCTGTACCTGAGACCTATTCACTGCTCTTTTACCTCAAATATGGTCTAGATTATACATTCTGCCCTTCTTCTAGACCACATCAAGTTATTTGGTGAGATGGGTTCTCTCTTCTACAGTGATATAGGTAACTCTCCCCACCTGTTTTTGCAAGCTGATAAAGCATCAACAAAAGATGCTGCACAAAAGGTTTGAAAACCATCTATGCATTTCTACAAGTTCCCTAGATACATTTTTCTTACTCTATCATCCCTCATTAGAGTATAGTGCTCACTAGTGGAGGTCCTATGGTTCAGGTGAACAGGCCTAATGAGCAAAACTACCTGTAATTCCATGGCCTTGTTGGTTTTCTTTTCCTGCTCCCAATATATTTGATTCTGGAGTGTAGACTAAAAAGCCCGAAGTCGAAGATCACCGGTGAAGACATGGGGAAGGAAGATAACTTCGGTTGGCAAGAATAAATTATGCGGGAACAATTCACATAGCAAATTTTGGTGTTCTGCAGAACTTTGCCAAAAAGCTTCTAGAAACTCACTAGGTGTTTCCAATTTGTGAGAGAGGCCAGAGGTGATCCTCATTGTTTTCCAATGGAGGTATTTTTATTTCAACATTAAGCTATAGAATCTGGCTAGCCTCCGACACTGAACCATACACTCTGCAATCTGGCATACATCCTGCACTTGTTCCTTTAAATTTTTAATTTTTGAATTTTTTTATTCTAGCTCTTTTGTTAAGGTATGTAATGATGAGACCTGTCCTTCTAATTGATGATATCTTGCCATCCAATATGCCACATCTTCATTATATTTTGCTAATGTAACTATTTCTGGTAAGCTAACTATTGGTTGCATTTGTGGAATGACATTAACTTGGATGCCTACATCCACCTTTTCAATTACAGGGGGCTCTGTTTGTGTTTCAATTTCTACTATTTCAATCTTAGGTGCATTCAAATTAACTAGACAGTGGAATTACCTCTTCTTGTAGTGTTATTTCTCCCTCTGTAGGTGTTATTGATTCGGTTATCTGTTGTGTCCCTGGATGCTCATCCTTTGTTCTGTTTTCAACCTATTGTGGTGCTTGTGCAACTTCTTCCTCTTCAATTGCTGCCCTAATTGGTGAGTTCCTCTCACATAAGGCTGCATCACCAGCCAAGTTCAACATAATATTGGCTAATTCATCTCTAGAGTCAGACTGAGGAGGATGCTGCTCCAGAAGTGTGAGTCTAGCCTTTACAGCCTCTATCTCTTGCCATAACTTAGCAATAATATCTTTTTTTTCCTTCAAAGAAGCTTCACTTTGTTCAATTCATCCTGTATGTGTTTTAATTACACTTCTGGTTGTATGCAACTGAGTCGTGATGTCCATTTCATCTTCTTCTTCAGTGCCCAAATCATTCTTTCCTTCTTCAACTGCCTCAGATTCTTCCTCAAAATCTGAATAATCCATAAGTGGTGCAGACATTTCTGCAATAATGGTGTGTCTCTCTACTTCTTCTGTTATGGTTCTATCTTCTAAATCTGGTAGATAATTGAGGGACATTGTAGGCATAACCATATTTGTTGCACTATTCGTGCCCTTGGTCCTTATATCTTCAACTTTCTCCATAGTTTCTTTTATCTGCAGGGTATCAACATGTGCAGTTCCTTATTCCTTTTCCACATCATCTATGTTGGTGGATTTTTGAAGTCTTGAAGACCTTCTCAATCCCGAAGCTGATTGCTTTTGTTTCTTTTTAGATTGTGAAATAGGGCTTGTCAATCCTAGGGCAGGGTCTACTTCAAGTTTTCCCTTCTCCATCTGCCCTTCCTTGCTTGAACTTCCAAATTGCTCAGTGGACTGAGTGGGAAAAATAGTTACATTTTTAGAAAATGTAACCTTCCTCCTCTTACCTACAGGATCAATCTTAGACTGTTTCTCTCTTTGCTTCCTTGTCCTGGAGGATGGAGGTCCCTGTGGTGAGGAGGGAATTTCTTTTTTAGAGGATTCAATTTAAATTTCATGTTCAGAACTTTCAATTTCTATTTCTACTTCAGATTTAGGTCCTTCAACCTCTACCTCTTCTTCAGATCTAGGGCTTTCAACTGCCTCTTCCTCAATCAACTCATTCCATGCACGAAAAAACCTATCAAGGCTTTTAGGGTTTCCATTGAAGTGATGTCTACATATCATCTTGATTAGGCCATGGTGTTTGGGAGACCCTTTTCCTGCTTGGTACTTTTTGGCCATATTTACCAGCTCCTAGTATAGGTACAGAGGCAGATTTACCTTCAGTTTAGGGTTTGAGCGGCCTTGACGAAGATGGGTTAAAATTTGCATATGATATCCTGAGAGGATAGGGAATTGCCCATCGCAGGTCAAAAACCTAATGACCCATACAACAACTTCAACCCAAAGAGGCTGTAAACTTGTTCTTTTGACCCCCTTGCAGATATTATTACTTAATAAAAACTCAGTGGGCCTATCCTCATTTCCCCTAAAATGATTTACAAGTTCAACTAAAGTATTTTTCCCTGATTTTCCAATTTGAACCCCATGCAATGGTAATTCAATAACCTGGCTGAGAATTTCAGGGCTTACTTGGATGGTCATGCCGCTGATATGAATTTGGTTGTTGTGGAAGGTACATGCGAACTCAACAGCCAACCCTTATGAATACCCATCGAACTTCGCAAGAAGGGCAGAAATACCCCTTCAGTAAAAATTTGCATTCACTCCCCATATTTCTGCAAATATTCTATGTTATTTGGCTCAATTTTATTCTTTTGTCCTCCCATTATCAATGATTGGGGTTCTACGTATCTTAGGTCTGAAAATTTTACTACAGGTTTTTCTTAGCTTTGGAATACTTGAGTCTATAAAGAGCAATGCTCGAGGGTGAAGAGTAAATGAGTGCAACGCTAGAATAACTTCCAAACGTGCTAGAACGTGAACTTGGCATGTGGTGGTAATTCATTGCATGCAAAAGTTACCATCAACCGTATGTTATTGTGTGTCATCGTATAATTGCAGCTGTCAGGAGTGATATGGGATAATTAAATTTTTACGAGAGTCATCCTTTTCAATAGGCTTTGAGTTGTGTGCCATATTGGTCACATGCGGTAATTTTTGAAACTCCATGCCCCCTCAATATTTGCTTTGGAACTCAAATTTGAAACCTGCGTTCCAAATACTATTTCCAACCCAATTGGCACAAAACCTTCAAAATTTTTAATTTATTTGACTTTTTAGCCACATGATTCCGGACATTAATGAATTAACCTTTTTGTTAATTCATTCCAATCGGTTTTATTGCATAGTCCATTCCAGAGCATATACCCTTTTCATTCCGAGACTAATTCTAAAGCTTCTTCATTCGAAAACTTGTTATGTGCAGCAGGTTCGTTCCAGAGCAGTACCTTTCAAGAGCATTTGAAGAGTCTTTTCTGCCTTAGACTACCTTGATAACTTTCTAGAACCAGACCTTATGTATGTTTTATACTAACTAGGGATAGCATACAATACATAATAAATATTTACAATATTAGAATACAAAAAGGCACATACCTGATATAAACATTTATCTACAATTGTACAGTGGCTGTTTCTGTTGATTCTCTGTTGGCTGCTCTACTGACTGAGACATGTGCAATCTAAAAATAGGTGAAACAAAGGTGAGAATGAATGTAATGGTAAATAGTGAAACAATGGTGAAAATGAATGGAATGGTAAATAGTGAAACAATGGTGAGAATGAATGGAATGGTAAATAGTGAGACAATGGTGAAAATGAATGGAATGGTAAATAGTGAATCAATGGTGAGAATCAATGGAATGGTGGCGGGTCCATGAGGCAAACATGCCAGAAAAACCGATTTTCATGTAAGCTCAATTCATATGCGCCTCAAAGAGGTTTTCCATTCTGAATTATTATTTTTATTTTTATTTTTTATATATATATATTTTCATTTTTTTTTATATATTTTGGTTCATGTCACTTGATTGAGTCCATCTTGGAAGAAGTGGTTTCTTCCAATACTAATACATCCAAGTTTCCTACTTGCTTGAGAAACTCCTCCTTGGTTAACGTTTTATGATATATCCGAAGACGATGATCGTTAACCACCATTTTCCTTCTTGAATCATCTATTGGTGAAAGACGTACAGCTCCATTTGCAAACACTTCCTCAATCTGATATGGTCCAAGCCACCTAGTCTGCAATTTTCCAGGATAGTCTTCATAACGTGAGTCAAACAAAAAAGCCTAGTCGCCTTGCTGAAACTTCATTTGCTGAATGTGACTATCATGCCATAATTTCTGCTGTGCTTGGATCAACTCAGTCTGGTGCAATGCATCCCTCCGTAGTTCATCCAATGCATTGAGTTGCAGAATCTGGTTTGTTTGTGCCTGTGATAAATCAATACCAACTTCTAAAGCAGTTCGAAGAGTTAGTAATTCAAACTCAATAGACAAAAGAGGCTTTTTGTCATAAACCAATTCATAGGGAGTAAATCCAATAGTGGATTTCCAAGTGGTGTTATAAGCCCAAATTGCTTCAAGTAACTTCTCCACCCAATTCCTCCTATGAGGCTGCTACAGTTTTGGTTAAGATCCTCTCTAATTCCCTATTTGTCACTTCAACTTGGCCATTGGCTTGCGGATGGTAAGGTGAGGATTTTCGGTGTTTGATTTCATACAACTTTGTAAAGGCTTCAACAACTTTTGAGGTAAACTAAGGTCCCTGATCAATGGTGATAGAATATGGGGCTCCAAATCACAGAAATATTTGTGAATATAGGAAATTAGCAACTTTCTCTTCTCGGGCATGCTTAAAATGTAATGTCCCCACCTTAGCCAACACATCGGGTGCAGTGTGACTTGCCTATCCATGCGGTTCCGTAGGCATAGTCAGCAGGTTAGGAACCATCTGGTGACTTGGAGGAGTGGATTTACTATTTTTAGTAAATTCAGTTATTGAATTCTGGCCGAACTGATAGCAGAATCTTATTATATGACGTATTGGGTATCCAGATATCTCTTCAGTTGCCTGACTTTGGGCCTCCGTGGATGCAGATGCAAGGACTTACTATTTTTAGTAAGTCAATTTTTAGTGGGTTACAGTGGAAACGGACATTACGATTGGATGGTTTGGTGAAATGGGTGTCCGTTTCTAGTATTACTTCGTGGGTCCGGCATTGGGAGATTGATTATTTTAATGTCCGGAGATATTATTATAATTAAATTAATATTTGTGATGTTTCTAATGTTGGACATTATGAATTTAATTAAGGAGATAAAGGGTGTATTAAAAAGAGGACTTAGGAGAATGCTTATAATATCAAATTACAAATTTAAAATACTTCTTCCTAAGTTAAGATGGACGACCCCTTAGGGGAGTTATTTGAAATTGAAATTAAGAATTAAAATGAAACAACTCCCTCACATTTGGCCGACCCAACTTGGGCAAGAATAAAAAGGGAAAAAAAAAGAGTCATTGGCATTATCTTGGTATTACATTTTCAAGAGTTTCGAAGAGGTTTCCTTGCAGAGGTATTTGCAAGAGATTATTTTGCTTGTTGGTGACGAAATCCATCAGTAGGAACAACACCTTCGGATTTGAAAGACAATCTCAGGGTGTTATCGGGCAGGTACACTTCAGTGGTTGCAATTGAGCATAATTGTTGAGATTAACCAGAGGTTTGTGAGCAGAGTTTAGGAAGGGTTTGAAGGAGATTGCATTGCATTCAATTCCCAGTCCTCATTCCTTCCAGCCGTACAAGTGAAGCTATATTTCCAACTTGTTTGAGCCTTTTCGGGTAGGGTTTTGTGAAGGGAATCACCATTATTCACATTCCAGCTCCAGTTGCAGTGAGTACAAGGAGATTCAAGGGAGATTTCACCAGATTTAAGCTTGCATTGGTCAGCCGTACCACTTTCCAGTTGAGCCGTACAATTGCTGAGGGAGGCGTGGTTGATTGGGATGAAATCGCCCCTCTTTGGGCAGAATTTTGAGTGCTTCCTAGTTGTCATTCATTGTAAACATGTTTGCAATCTCTTTTGAGTTGGAGAAACAATGAACTAAGTACATATAATGAATTCATGGAGGTTTTCCTATTGCTTGATGACAATTTCAGATTTACATCAGACTTGCATTTTATCGGGTACACTCATTTTTATGTTTTTTACTTAAAAGGGTTTTGAGATAGATATAAGTATTATCTTGTGCCAAAATTGTATTGCATTTGAAAGAGTAGTTTGTGAGTTATACTCATTTTCAGTTAGCTATAAAAAATCACAAAAAATAAATAAAAAAAACATAATCAAGGGCAGATTCTTGGTGTTCATTTTTGGGGTTAGACACTACAGTGGTATCAGAGCACAGCTCTTCTTGCCAACCTGTTGGGTTGAATGAGTGGACACCACTACTACACCAGAAGGAACAGGGGTCTTGCTGAACAGGGAAATCCCCAGCCCAAGAGTGAGGAAGAGATGGGTGAGGAAAGAGGTAACAGGCAGCCCATTGACCCAGACAGGGAAATGTTTTAGATGTTTATGCAAGGACAACAACAAATACAGCAGACCATGGCTCAACTCCTTGGGATTATGACACAACAGATGAACTTAAACCAGCAGAACAATAACGAAAATGGGAACAACCGAGAAAATGGAAATGGTGATGGCTCCGTGAACAACGTAAGAGGGGTTAACCAGGCACAGAGGGATAGAACACAGAGTAACATGCCCTTGATGCCCACATTCATTCCCAGAGCAGCGCCACAGGAGGATCCGAAACCCACAGTACAGGAGATGCAGGCGGCATTTACTGATGAATGGAACCAAGCTAGTGAGGAGTTTCGTGTCGGTATGTCTTTCAGGGACTACATTGATATGAGAATGAGACAACAATCCATGTGGAGAGGCAGGAGAAACAATGACAGGGGGCAGGATCTACAGAGGAAAGTGGGAAAACTTACCATTCCCAACTTTGATGGTTCAGGGAAAACAACAGCACGTGCATGGGTCCAGAAAATGGACACCTATCTTCAGTTGAACAGAATGGCAGAGGATGAAGCCATCAAATATGTTGCTTTACATTTGGATGGGATTGCACACGAATGGTGGCACCACGGATTGGTGACCCTTGGACATGATCAAATCACAACATATGCTGAGTTCACTAACAGGTTGATTGATCATTTTGATAAGAGGGATGCTGAGCTAGACTTCAAAGATTTGGCACAACTTAGACAGTCCGGTTCAGTTGACAGTTACATTGCAGATTTCCAGAAGATTTCCGTTCATGTGACTGATGTTTCAGAAAGGAGATTGATAGTTCTTTTTGTTGATGGGTTGGCAGATCCATTGAGAGGGCTAGTTAAAGCTTTTGATCCCCCTTCACTACACGAGGCTATCAAGAAAGCTCGTGACATGGAGACTACTGCCTCAAGGGGCAAGTTTCAGCACAAAGGAGGGGATTATAAGAAATTTAAGGATAAGAAACCTTTTTTCAAAGGAGGGGATCAGCAAAGAGAAAATTTTAAGAGGGAGAACAACAATAGTACAAACGAATTGAGAAAGAAAAACCTTTGTTTCAGGTGCAAGGAACCATGGAACCCCACTCACAAATGTGGTGAGAAGGCAAAAATGAAGCAAATGGAACACTATTCTAGTGGGGATTCAGATTATGAGGACGCTGATCAGCTAAGAGCAAGTGATAGCAGCAGCTCTGAAAATGAGGAAGAGATTCATATAGAACTAGAAAATGAAGGACCAGCAGCCCAACTATACAGTTTTCAGAGAGTAGCATCTTTTAAGGTGCGGGGTGTTCTTAATGGACAACGCATAACAACTCTCATAGATACAGGGGCTACACATAATTTTATTGATGAGAGTCTTGCAGTGAAGAGAGGACTTCCTTTTGAAACTTTCGATGGTTTTCGAGTGATGGTAGCCAGTGGGACTACAATCAGTTGCACAAAGAGGATTCCTAGATTACGGATGAGGTTGGGAGAGTATGAGCTGCAGGATGACTTCTACTGTGTGAACATCGGTGATACTGATGTTGTTCTAGGGATGCATTGGATGAGCTCTTTGGGGGAGTTCAGTATGAACCTAAAAAGTTTGGAGATGAAGTTCGAAGTAGGGGGCAAGAAGATTGTACTCAGAGGAGTTTCTGATGGCAGCCTCAAAACAGTTTCCTTCAGGAGGATGGAGAGATTTTTCAGGCATGATCAAATAGAATGGGCCGCGGAATGTATGTTATTGCCTACTACAAATGAGCAGCAAGGGAAAGAACACCATCCTGACATTCGTATTCTTTTGGACAAACACCATAAGGTGTTTGAAGATATACCTCCTGGTATACCACCCGACAGAGGGGCCGAGCACATTATAGAGCTAGAGGAGGGGACCAAACCGGTCATCACTACACCATATAGGCACCCCAAGAGATTGAAAGATGAGATCGAGAAAACCATAAAGGAGCTCTTGGCGATGGGTCACATAAGACCAAGCAAAAGTCCTTTTGCATCTTCAGTGGTCTTGGTAAAGAAGAAAGATGGGACCATGAGGATGTGTGTTGATTACAGGGCCCTAAACAAGAAAACTATAAAGAATAAATACCCAATTCCCAGGATCGACGAGTTGATCGATGAGCTGCATGGAGCATGATTTTTCACGAAGATTGATCTTCGTTCTGGATACCATCAGATCAGGATGAGGAAAAGTGATGTGGAGAAGACGACATTTCGATGCCATTATGGTCACTTCGAGTATTTAGTGATGCCTTTTGGGCTATCTAATGCTCCTGCCACTTTTCAGTCTCTTATGAACAGGGTGTTTAGAAGTCAACTACGTAGATATGTCCTTGTGTTCTTTGATGATATTTTGATTTACAGCAGGACTTGGGAGAAGCACCTACAACACATTGATGAGATTCTGGGAATCCTTGAGCGTGAGTCATTATACGCAAAGGAAACCAAATGCGACTTTGGCATGACAGAGTTGACATATTTGGGACATATAATCAGCGCAGGAGAGGTTCGCATGGATCCGAAAAAGGTTAAGGCAATCATGGAGTGGCCTACCCCCACAAACCTATCTCAGCTTAAGGGATTTTTTGGTCTATGTGGGTTTTACCGCAGGTTTGTTAAGGGTTTTTCGCAAGTAGCAGCACCGCTTACAGACCTAACGAAGAAAGGGGCGTTTGTCTGGTCAGATGCAGCACAGGGGTGTTTTGACAGGTTTAAACAGTTGGTATGTTCTAGTCCTATTTTGGCCATTCCAGATTTTAGTAGACCATTTGAGCTCGAATGTGATGCTTCAGGAGAAGGCATTGGGGCAGTTTTGATGCAGGATAAACACCCCATAGTTTTTGAGAGTAGAAAATTGAGGGGGGCAGAGAGAACTTATCCCATTTATGACAAGGAGATGCTAGCTATCATGCATGCCCTTGTTAAATTTCGTCAGTACTTGGCAGGAAGCAAATTCATTGTAAAAACAGATCACAACAGCTTGAAGTATTTTATGAACCAGAAAGATCTTAATGAAAGACAACAAAAATGGGTGAGCAAACTTCAAGCGTTTGACTTTGATATAGTGTATGTGAAAGGGAAGAAAAATATAGTAGTTGACGCTCTGTCTAGAAGACCACATCTGTGTTCAGTGGGTATTATTTCTGAGGATTGGAAAGAGTTGATTCAGGCAGATTATGCCAAGGATGAGTGGGCAACTAATATCATTGGGGGATCTATACAGGATGACAGGTACACAGTTGTAAATGGGCTGATTATGTACAAAAATAGGGTCTATCTGGTACCTAATTCTCAGTTTAGGGGAACAGTGTTGCGAGCTCTACATGACTCACCGTTAGTAGGGCACCCGGGGTTTTTTAAAACTTACAGACAGGTGAGGGAGCGATTCACATGGAAAGGACTCAAAGATGATGTTCTCAAACATGTAAAGGAATGTGGGGTATGCCAGCAGAATAAGGATGAACACACTAGCCCGACAGGACTCCTACAACCATTGCCCATTCCAGACAGGAAATGGGAAAGCATATCTATGGACTTCATAACTGGTTTACCTATAGTCCAGGGGAGAGATTGCATTTATGTGGTGGTAGATAGGTTGACTAAGTTTGCACATTTCTATGCCATTGCATCTACTTACTCAGCAGTTCAGGTGGCCGAATTGTTTTTTCGAGAGGTGTTCAGGTTACATGGCTTGCCAAAATTCATTGTCAGTGATAGGGATAGTCGCTTCATGAGCCATTTCTGGCAGGAATTGTTCAGACTAAGCGGGACTCAACTTACTCCGAGCACTAGCTATCACCCACAGACTGACGGACAGACAAAAATTGTCAACAAGTGGGTCGAGGGCTACTTGCGTAACTACATTTCTGCGCAACAAAGGGCTTGGATCAAGTGGTTGCATTTGTGCGAATATTGTTACAACACCACTCACCACATGTCTATCAGGATGACCCCCTTTATGGCTTTGTATGGGTATGATGCAACCGCGTTTATCGATTTACTTATTCAGGATTGCAGGGTACCCAAAGCACAGGAGATGCTACAGGATAGCCAGGATATTTTGAGGACTCTGAAGGATAACATACAACAAGCACAAAACCAACAAAAATAGTATGCTGATAAGCATAGAACAGAGTACAGTTTTGCAGTTGGTGATTTGGTATACTTACGTTTGCAGCCTTATAGGCAGTCCACTCTCAAGAAGAGTGGGAAGGAGAAGCTGAAGCCTCGTTTTTATGGGCCTTTCAGGATCACCAAGAAGATAGGAGAGGTAGCTTATGAACTTGAGTTGCCTGCAAACAGCAGAGTACACAATGTGTTTCATGTGTCTCGCCTCAAGAAGGCGATTGGACAGAATGTTACTCCTTCTGTTGAGCTTCCTCCACTTGATGATGAGGGGCGGCTTATTTTGACTCCCGAAGCTATTCTGGATACCAGGGAGAGAAGACTGAGGAGCAGGATTATTACAGAATATCTAGTTAAGTGGCAAGGGTTGCCCGTGGAGGATGCAACTTGGGAAGATGAGCACATTTTACAGCATCCAACACTCCAATTGCTTGAGGACAAGCAATTTTGGGGAGGGAGGACTGTAATGTCCCCACCTTAGCCAACACATCGGGTGCAGTGTGACTTGCCTATCCATGCGGTTCCGTAGGCATAGTCAGCAGGTTAGGAACCATCTGGTGACTTGGAGGAGTGGATTTACTATTTTTAGTAAATTCAGTTATTGAATTCTGGCCGAACTGATAGCAGAATCTTATTATATGACGTATTGGGTATCCAGATATCTCTTCAGTTGCCTGACTTTGGGCCTCCGTGGATGCAGATGCAGGGACTTACTATTTTTAGTAAGTCAATTTTTAGTGGGTTACAGTGGAAACGGACATTACGATTGGATGGTTTGGTGAAATGGGTGTCCGTTTCTAGTATTACTTCGTGGGTCCGGCATTGGGAGTTTGATTATTTTAATGTCTGGAGATATTATTATAGTTAAATTAATATTTGTGATGTTTCTAATGTTGGACATTATGAATTTAATTAAGGAGATAAAGGGTGTATTAAAAAGAGGACTTAGGAGAATGCTTATAATATCAAATTACAAATTTAAAATACTTCTTCCTAAGTTAAGATGGACAACCCCTTAGGGGAGTTATTTGAAATTGAAATTAAGAATTAAAATGAAACAACTCCCTCACATTTGGCCGACCCAACTTGGGCAAGAATAAAAAGGGAAAAAAAAGAGTCATTGGCATTATCTTGGTATTACATTTTCAAGAGTTTCGAAGAGGTTTCCTTGCAGAGGTATTTGCAAGAGATTATTTTGCTTGTTGGTGACGAAATCCATCAGCAGGAACAGCGCCTTCGGATTTGAAAGACAATCTCAGGGTGTTATCGGGCAGGTACACTTCAGTGGTTGCAATTGAGCATAATTGTTGAGATTAACCAGAGGTTTGTGAGCAGAGTTTAGGAAGGGTTTGAAGGAGATTGCATTGCATTCAATTCCCAGTCCTCATTCCTTCCAGCCGTACAACTGAAGCTATATTTCCAACTTGTTTGAGCCTTTTTAGGTAGGGTTTTGTGAAGGGAATCACCATTATTCACATTCCAGCTCCAGTTGCAGTGAGTACAAGGAGATTCAAGGGAGATTTCACCAGATTTAAGCTTGCATTGGTCAGCCGTACCACTTTCCAGTTGAGCCGTACAATTGCTGAGGGAGGCGTGGTTGATTGGGATGAAATCGCCCCTCTTTGGGCAGAATTTCGAGTGCTTCCTAGTTGTCATTCATTGTAAACATGTTTGCAATCTCTTTTGAGTTGGAGAAACAATGAACTAAGTACATATAATGAATTCATGGAGGTTTTCCTATTGCTGATGACAATTTCCAGATTTACATCAGACTTGCATTTTATCGGGTACACTCATTTTTATGTTTTTTACTTAAAAGGGTTTTGAGATAGATATAAGTATTATCTTGTGCCAAAATTGTATTGCATTTGAAAGAGTAGTTTGTGAGTTATACTCATTTTCAGTTAGCTGTAATTTGCTGGTAATTAGTGTTAAACCAACTAACTTCAAAAATTCATAGTTTTCGCATCTGAATGAATCTTGCCATTTCCTTTGGTAAAGTTGAAGATTAAGGTGTCATCTTGTTATTCTCAAGACTGTAGAATTTTTGGTTGCATAGATTAAAAGTTGTTCAAATCCAAATATGGCATGTTGAAGTTGTTAAAACACTGAAAATCACAAAACAATACAAATCCAAAAAAAAAAAACATAATCAAGGGCAGATTCTTGGTGTTCATTTTTTGGGGTTAGACACTACATAAAAGCATGAGATTCTACCCACTTGGTTACATAATCAGTACATACCAAGATATACACTTTTCATTGGGAAGGTGGATCAATGGGTCCTACAAAATCTAGTCCCCACCTTTCAAATGGTTCTATACCTAATTGAGGTTGTAAAGGCATTTCACTAGTAAAAGTAGGCTTACCCATCCTTTGGCATGCATCACAATTATTGACATACCTTTTGACATCTTTGTGCAAGGATGGCCAGTAGTAACTAGTACCCAAAATCTTTCGAATGGTACTTTTCATTGAATAATGCCCTCCTGATGGTTCATCATGACATGCTCGTAGGATTTCATATACCTCATCCTTGCGAACACACCTATGCAAAACATGGTTAGGACTGCATCTAAAAAATAAACCTCCTATCCATTCAAAAGAAGAACTTTGCTTGATCAACTGTTTCTTTTGTTTAGGAGTAAAATGAAGAGGAATCTTCCCTGTAGCTAAATAATTAGTTATATCTGCAAACCATGGAGATTGTACAAAAACAACAAACAATTTCTCATCAGGAAATGCATCCTCAACCAATTCCTTCGTATCTGCATTTGACAATCTTGACAAGAAATCTGCCACTACATTAGACTTCCCTAGTTTATTGACTATAGTAATATCAAATTCCTGCAATAAAAAAAAATTACACATTTTCCATCTTCAAAAACAAGCCTATAGTTATTTTCCATGATTTGTCCAACACTAAGCAAATTATGTTGGAGTTTGGGGGTGTAATAGATGTTGTTTACCTTCTTTGTGCATTCTTTGGTTGGAACCTCCATGGCTCCCATGCCTTCAACTTGTAGTGCCTTGTCATCTCCTAATTTGATCTTTGATTTGGAGGTGGAATCCATTGTAGCAAAAAGCTCTTCTTTGCCACTCATATTATTTGAGCAACCAGTATCCAAAATCCAAGTTTCATTAAGATTTTGATCTGATTTTTTATATGTGAGGAACAAATTTGAAGAAGTTCCTTCCTCTTCTCCATAGTTTCCATAGTTATTACCTTGCCCTTCTTGAGAAGGCTTGGACCAACAATCTCTAGAAAAGTGACCAACCTTGCCACAATTGTAACAAGATTTGTTTGTTTTGTCACCTCCTCTTCCTCTTCCTTTTCCTCGGTAGCCACCTCTTGATCTACCTCTTCCTCTTGCTCTTCCTCTTCCTTGTCCTTGTCCTTGTGCATTATCACCTTCCTTGGATGAGAATGCTTTCTCATCACCTCCAAAGCTTGAAGATGTAGCACCCTGCAGTCTTTCTTCATGAGACATCAAAGAACCTATTAGTGCATCAAAATTGAGGTTAGAAAGATCTTTAGATTCCTCAATAATGATAGCAATATGATTCCACTTATGAAGAAGTGTTCTCAACACTTTCTTCACAACCACTGTGCTTGTCCTACACTCAGTTGAGCCCGTAATGTAGCTAGAGAGGTGTCCCTCTCTAGAATCTGTCGCTGAGCTGTCTGCAGCTGTGCCTGCAGACTATGTTCTTGGGCCTGCAACTATGACACCTCGTCATCTGGCTCCTCATTACCCTCCTCATCCTGCGGCTCCTCCTATGTGGTAGCCTGACCCGGCTCACCCTCTGTCCTCTGATGCACTCATCATCCATGTGGATCATCAAATGCTACCTCAGCAGCAACACCATCCCTAGAGCAGCCCAGAGGATTGCCACCCTGCCATAGTCTAGTAGTCCACCAAGCATCGTAGTCTAGAGTGGTACCTGCATCTGCCACCCCTATGTCCTCTATACCGTCATCCTCGTCAGTCAAATCCGTGACCTATCGCCACGCAAGCTGTGTCTCCACCTTAAGGAAACAGTAGAGAACTGGCTCCTCTGGTATGTCCTACTAGAGCCCAAACTATGTGGTCACTCGGGAGAAGTGGAAGAACTCCCGCACCCCGGGCTTATGTCCAATCACCCAGCGATCGCGCCTGGCTCGTCTCAGGTATCTAGCGGCCTCCTCCCACGTTGGGCAGTCCAAGTAAGGGCGCCATACGATCTGGCTGGCCTGTAGCCCTATTAGTCGGTCGGTGTAGTAATGCAAATCCCCTGCGTGAGACCTGCTTCTGTAAGTCTCCAACTACCATGGTCAGTAGGCCCCATAGCACTGAGTAGCTACCGCTAATGATGTGATACCTAGCGGTAATCCTCCTGGGCGGTCTATGTTGATGTGCTCCCAAGCCCATATCTGCAACAACAAGCTGCAACCTACGCCCACTCGACCCCGCTGTGTGGTGCGGTATAACTTGTCGTAGAGATGGGCTAGTAGAGCACTCCCCCACGATAGGATGAGTGGCTCATCCGTGGTGCTCCCAAGTAAGTCTTGCACCGTCGCCAAGAGGTTCCAAGGGAACCTTGCTCTTGATGTATCTGGAAGAAGCACATTACAAATAATGTGCATCAAAATGGCCTGGTGTTGTGAGAATATATCTGCCCTGTACCAGCACTCCACTGGCACTTCGTCGTGCTCTATGTCCCCTAGTGCCTCCTCGCACCTATCGCCAAAGGCTTTCTGGAACATGACAACCTTTGCTATGGTAGCCGAAGAGGTGATAGCGCAGCCTTCAAGAGGGATCCTAAAAATACGGTAGACATCCTCTAATGTCACCGTCATCTCCCCCGTAGGAAGATGGAAAGTGTTAGTCCTCGCATCCCAGCGATGGGCTTATGCAGTAATAAAGGCCTTGCAGTTGTTTGTTTATCTTCGCTTTCAAAGTTCTTTGCCTTTTCGAGAGCTTCCACATATGTGGAAGATGGTACTTCTTTCACTTTATTTCTATATTTATGTAACAGTCTGTCCAAAAACAAGCGTTTCACCATTCCATCTACAGGTGGCCTCTGCATTTTATCAGCCAATTGTTTCAATCTCCGATTGTAGCTTTTGACATCTTCTAGTTTTTGTTTTGTTGCAAAAATCTCTGTAATAATTTCCGTATCATCCCTCAATGGCCGAAATTCCTCTATGAATGCATCTCTCAAAGTGGTCCATTGTGTAAATGGTTGGATATTCTGTCTTTTAAGATACCAATCCATAGCCATTCCTCGTAAGGTGGTCGGGAACAATTGTAACCATTCAACCTCTTGCGATACTCCATTTTCTCCCCAAATGGTAATGCAAGTTCCTATGTGGCGTGTCGGGTCTTCTTTTCCTTCTCCGGTGAAGGGTGGGCATTTATGTTTGCCCACTTTGTTGGCAACATTTGCCATTGGGACTATACCACTTGACGTTCCACTTGGTGATGATTGTTGTGGAGTTTTATTCCACTATCTTTCTGCTGTAGGGGGTGCAAAATCTCGGTCAAGTACGTGCTCAAATAGCCTTCTACCTGATGCCTGTGCATCACTACTTCACGACCTTATTCACGAATATATGAGGTGCGGTTCTGGTCTTCCTCCCCAAGAACCCATGCGTGGTTGCTTTGGTAAAAAGCTTCTCTCTTTTGTACCTATTGGCCAATTCCTCTCCACCGGATCAGGTGTTACCATCCGCTCCTCACTTCCAATGTTAGGTTCTTCTGCTATTTGATTTCGTTCTTCATTCTCTGTTGTCACCAATAATGTCTCCCACCTTTCTTGCTCTGCACTTGGATTCTCGTCTTCCAAGGGGTTCCACACTCTTTCCACCTCCGGTTGTGAAACTTCGTCTTGAATCCTTTGATTCGCCAGTCGTGCACTGCGTCGCAATGGTATCTGATTCCTTCCTCGTTTGCCTTGTGGCCTGGAGTCTGTCATTCACCTCTTCGCCTTGTCACGTATGCTTCTTGACCCAAAGTTGATTTAGGCAACGGCGCCAAATGTAGATAGGGGTGAGTGCCTTCCCGAGATGAGGGAATGACAGGAGTTTAGGAAGGAAAGGATTGACAAACTTGATTGTAAGACATGGTGTCAACTCACACTGTTCAGTCCCAAACGCGTAGACTGTTATAGATGTCTAATCTAGGCAAGTAAACTAGTCTAGACGGGTGACTATCAGACAGGTAAGTCTAGGCGGGTTGGTGGCTGGACAGGTACCTCTAGATGGGTAGGCTCAGATGTGTAGGATCCTAGATGGTTTCCTCCAGACGATTAGCTCCAGTTAGACGGGTAGTTGCAAGTCCAGACGAGTAGTTCACAGTCTTAGATGGGTTGAGTGCCAGACAAGTAATGCACAGGTTTAGACAAGTGGTACATCGGATAGGGCCTAGACGGATAGGCCTAGACAGGTAGGCCCAGACGGGTTCTGTAACTTGCGTTGTTCATTCTTCATTTTGCAAACTATTCCTGATTGCTCCTTCCTGCAAATCTACACAACACAAAAACACAACACCTGTCTGCCCAACCTACTTCATGACATACATCGATCAGATACCTGCAACACAAGACAATGCAAACACACAAAATCTGCACAACACTAGAACAACTCTGTTGTTGTATTCATTCCTCAATGATAGATCGTCAATCCTCTATACAAAAATGAGTAGGGGGGGTATTTATAAGGCAAGCCTTGGCGGTTATTGCAACCAACCATGCTCAACCGTCCCAACTACCCCTATGTTACTGCTCTAACTAATCAGTCTTAAAACATAACAAACCAGTCTCAGACTGATTAACAAGTCTGGCTTAACAACCAGTCTCGGACTGATTAACAAAGCTTAACTAATTATGACGGCTGAATTTGTCATTTTGTGCCTACATTATTAATCAGTCCGTATTACATTGTGACGACTGATTTTACATTACAAAATCATTACATTTATCAAAATTGCTATCAATCTGCAGACATTTTGTCAAACAGTTCAGGATGTCACTTCTTCTTCGAATTGCTGTCTACAAATTTTGCATGGCATCCTTGTTTGATGTCCAAATGTTTTCAATCAGATGTATGATATGGATGACCTTATCTTAGTAAGATACACTCTCAACTTGTATTCTCTCATGAGGCTTGTGCTTATGCCTTTGAGGGTATCCTAGCTAAATGTAAAATTGTCTCAAATTGGATGTACAATAAAATTCCTTGAGGTCCAAGCCTATATCATAAGAGCATCCCAGGATGTTTTACTAGTCACTAAAACTCTGATTATATAGACATCTTAAAGGTCCATTGTGTAGCGTATTCTCCAAATGCCCTAGTCTTTTCCTTGTATCATTAGTAAGTGTTAGTCCTCTTACTAGAGGTCAATTATGATTAAGTGTACATATTACAGAACCATGCCGACTCTCATGTTTTCTATAAGCTTTTCTATGATGTTTACCTTTACATTTTAGGCAAATGGGATGAGCTTGAGTGGTGAAAGTATGTTGGTTTCAATGTGGAGACCTAGGTTCAAAACTCCCAAGCAATAGGTGAAATGTGAAACGGAAATTTTACAATGCCTACTGGTGAAAGTATGTTGGTTTCAATGTGGAGACCTAGGTTCAAAACTCCCAAGCAATAGGTGAAATGTGAAACGGAACTTTTACAATGCCTACTCTCATGTTCTCTATAAGATTTTCCCTAATGTTTACCTTAACATTTTAGTCATATGGGATGAGCTTAAGTGGTTAAAGTAAGTCAGTTTCAATGAGGAGACCTAGGTTCACAGCTCCCAAGCAACATACTAAGTGAGAAGTGAAATTTTAGTTGTAGCTGTAGAGATGTGGAAAATTAAGTGTTGATTGAGCGAACTACTGATCCAAATATTGCTACAGCATACCCCAATAGATGTGTCTAGGTGCAAATCTTGGGGTGAATTTGGCAAAGGAATAATCTACATTCGTATTAGCTAAGCTGAAGGTTACCCTCACCCACAAGGGATTTACCAATTAAAAAAAAATGGTTATAGAATCATTTTCTATTTCAAAGGAGTTTCAAATGGTCTTTCTCAAATGGAATAAAATTGTCCAAAACAAATCAGAATCCTCTAGCAATAACAATACAGGCTTGAGAGACACCATATTCATTCCTTCATAGCCAAGTAAATCAAAGCTAGGGCTTCTTGCCAAAAGAGCAACATCAATGAGAGTGGCAAATATCTATAAAGATTTACCTTCCAATGCTGCAAAAATCCAAATCTGCCAATGAAACACTGCTCTTTCACTGTCCTCTTCCCAGTTTTGGTTTGCTTTTCCATGGCCATTAGCACAACACATTTGTAATCCCTTCATGGCATTGAGTATGAGATTCCAACTAGAGATGGAAACCACTAAGCATTCCATGCAGCAGTTCAAACTAAGACTAGCACCTCCAACTTCATGCAATTCATGTGAGCATTCAAACAGTGCAAAGGAGTGGAGGACAAATTGAAGAATTCCAAGAGAGAAGCAAGATGAATCTCGGCCCTTTCAAACTAAACCTTTTTTCAAAACCTTTTTCAATGTTTAACATGTTTACCAAATCTAACAAGGATATTGCCTTGTTTGCTTTACGAGGATCCTTTACGAAAGATTTAAATTTTAAAAGTATTATAGCATTGTCTTTTATCCAACTTCAGTATGAAAAAGGGAAGTTATTGCGGTGACTACGTGTGTAATACCATTCCAACTGCTCCACCCCATAAGGTGTGATTAGTACGAATAAAATCAAATTGAAATAAAACAAGCAATCATTTACTGTCATAGCTGCCATTGCATCATCCATTGTTGAATCATACTTTGGTCCTCCTGGTCAATCTTTGTGGTACCTTGCAAAAGAAACATAACCAGCAGAATCATAATCACAAATATATGCAAAAAAAATATAAATACAAGTCAAAATTAGTCAACATCATCAACATCAAATATAACCATCAACCTAGTCATCATAAATTCATACGCAAGGTCTAAGCATTGCAATCAAGCTCATCCTATGACCCATAATACATCAGAGTGAGTTACTTAGTATAATTTAAAATTTTCATAGTTTATGGGACATCACAAAGACAAATAAGGGTCCACTAACCTCATCTTCTTTTTAAGTGATCTTTTGGAGACCAAAAGCCTCTTCATTGTGGAGTGTGATCTGAATGGATCTGAAGATTTGTGCAATTGCCTAGCACCATTGATGGCATGAATGTGTATGCTTAGAATTGTATTTGTTCTTCTTCCCTAGAAAAGCCTAGAGAAACAAGCTGATAATAAATACACCTTCTCAAGGCTTGCTTCAGATAAGAGTGTATAATGCAAGAGTATGTTATGGTTGTATGTAGAATGTATTTTGCAGTCATGCTATGCATGATAATTGCATTTTCAGACCTGGCACTGAGAGCATCATACTTAGAAAGTAACTTTTCGTTAATGTTCTTAAACAGTTTTAATCCTTTGTTTGCAGACTTTGGTTTCTGTGGTGTACTCTCTTGATGGTTTCATGCAAATAATGTTCATTCTTACTTTTATGCTTTGGCAATTCTTCTTTCAGGGTGGTAACTTCCACAGGTTTATTGTTTAAAGCTCTTAGGGTTCTAACTTCACTTCTCAATCTACTATATAAATCCATTATAAAATCATTATCCTTGATCTCTTGGGAGTTACTATGCTTGACTTTCCATAACATTAAAATAATAATGTACAGTGCCAAATAATCAACCCAGTGTACCACTTGATTCTTTACGAGACAAAATAGGCACATAGACAATTTTAATCTGATTCCATATATGAAGGATTTATGCTATGCCCCTAGGGGCTGAACATGGCTCCTTTTCTGGTACCAAACTAGGCCCCCTCATTGGGCGACCTCTTTGAAATAAAAGGACTATGCCCCGTTTTAAAACAGAGAGCAAAACAGAGAGCGTTTTTTCCCAGAGAACCTCTCGCAGCTTTTAAAAGAGGGGCTGTTTAAAATAGAGAGGGGTAGCTTGTCTATAACTCCAATGGCGCGCTGCCTGCTATTTGAAGTAAAGGCCAAGGCCGCCTCTCGCCTTTTAAACAGCCGGGGAATAGAGATACGATGGCTTGCTCTCTCTTCTGCCTCCATCATTTCGTGAGCCTCCAACCCCGAACCCTTGGTCATTATCGCGGTGGGGAAAGCAGGTCGATATTAGCTTTGAGTGCACCAAACAAATTTTGAACTTTTAGTTACAGATGATACTTTTAAATAATTGTAATCATTGAGAGTAAATAAAATGAACTCAGTTATGGTCAACTAATAAAAGTTACACATTTCACTCTTCATGTAATGAACAATGTGGAAAAGTGTCCTTGGAAATTGTGAACATGCAAAAATGTATTCTTGTCCTGTATGATCAATAAAACAATTTTTGTTTTTGGTTTATTTGCTCGTTCAATTCAGTCTGGGAACCAAGAGTCACCAAATATTGGAAGGATATGACAAGTAGTTGACAAAAGGGATGGTGTTAAAGGCATACATCAAGCCTGAGCATGATGTGTTTGAAATAGCATAAGTCACAATAATTTATAGAATACTAGAGACAAGATGGAAGGTATTTATAAGCATCCAGAGGAGATATCAAGCAGGGATTCCCTGTTCAGATTAACAGGCTTTGCCTCTAAACAAAATAGTAGTTTAAAATTCCAGTAGGCAGACCAGAAATGACTACATAGACGGAAACCTTTAAAGATAAAAATAACAACAAACATTGTAATCACAGGCACACAGTTCAAAGCAGTACAAAGAATATAACACAGATGCTGTGAGGAATAGTAGACAAAATACCCTGAAGCAGTTATCTAGTTCCATGAATGCCAGTCGAGTAAATGAAAAGTTGTTCATTATAAATCAGAAACAACGATAATTTGTTTGAAACAAAGAGGACAATTTTGTAGAATGTTTTAGTTCCAAATTTAGAGCATTTTTCAGACCATTTCTGTTGTTTGCAAGAGATGATTTACTAAGTTCAATGTACAGAGTGCAAAGAGCTCAATAGAATATTGTGTGATTCTTGAAGACAGTACAATTCAAATATCCCCATAAGCCAAGAGAAACTATTTAGAATCTGATGAGTAAATAATTCCTTCCATTTGAAAGGCATCTTTCATTGTTGTTATGTGAGATTATGATATTTGCATCAAAGAATATGAAAGGATTGAGCAAGAAAAGCTTCAATCTGTTTATTACTTCAAAAGCATATTTAATACAGTAGATCAGTTACATACAACCTATAATGGATCAAGATACCATTACGGATCAAGAAAGATGATGTAACTGATATAACCTCCTATAAAAATATCCACAAGCTCTTCTTCGGTGGAAATGAATTAGAGCTGAATCTAGTGATTCTGAACTTGTTCTTGAATGAAGTGACACTAAACTTCAATGAGTTTTGTTCTTTTATGAAAGACTGGATTTTTGACCAATTTCAGAACACATTGATTGTGGCAATTCAATACTATTGGTCAATTGTTTTGCACACCCTTATCTGAGTCGTAACCATATCGCTTCACATACAACTCCTTGTGTAGCGCGATATTCTGCCTTTGTGGAAGACAATGCTACTGCCTATTGTTTCTTGTTGTGCCACGAGATAGGTCTAGATCTGAGATGCAATGCATACCTAGATGTTGACCTTCATGTCATTTATAGATTTGACATAATCCGAGTCCATGTATCCTTGTAGAAAGAATTAATCATTCCTTCGTGATGAATACTACTGCGAGTACGTGTGGAAGTGAGGTCAGGAGGTGCATCAAGTTTAACATCTCTTATGTTATTGGTGAGCCATTTTGGAGTCTTTCTACGTTGAGATGGAGCAGCAGGTATATCAACTGCTATAGATTCATCAACAACTTTTGGAACTTCATGAACTTCCTCATCTAGTTCCGTACTTACAAGTGGTGATGTGGCATCTTCAAACTCCTTAGAATCCTTAGTATGCGACTTAGTTTCAAATTCTTCATCAAACATCACATCTCTAGTTATATGCAATTTCTTTATGATTGGATCTATCAATCGGTAGGTTTTTGACTTATCATCATACCTAAGAAATATGCATGATAGGGTCTTTGCATCCAACTTGGTTCTCTGTTGCTTTGGCACATGCATGTATGCCTTGATTTCGAAGACTTTGAGATGTGCAATGGAAGGCTTCCTCCCAAACCAAACTTCTTCAAGTGTAACTTTTTGTAGTGCCTTTGTGGGTACTCTAATTAGAAGATACACAAGATTGGATCCTATAAGCATGTAGCGAACCATTTCCACGATGGAACAATTCCTTTGTTCAACAATCCCATTATGTTGTGTGTATGCTATAGTGAGCTATCGATTAATCCCGTTTTGTGTGAGAAACCTTGAAAATTTGTTGGCTGTATATTGCCCTCTTGATTGAAGTGGAGAACTTGAATAGAATGCCCAATTTACATTTCTACACGTCTTCAAGCATTGGAGATACTTGAGCATGTCAGATTTCAGTTGCAAGAAATACACCCACATCTTCCCACATCTTCCTTGAGTAGTCATCTACAAATAGTTGAAAGTACCTTAATCCACCAGAAGTAGATAGCATGGGTCTGCACAGATTGGTGTGTATTAATCCAATTGTCCTTTGGCTCTGTGAGTGCTCAACTCAAAAGGTACTCATTGTTGTGTTGGCACTTTTGATATTATGCCACATTGAAATTTTGATGGAGTTTTGTTGAATGATGTTTTTATAAAAGTGGCGAAGTATATTAATACTATGATTGCAGTATTTTGGCCGATATAATATGTTGCAGTTTATTTTTTGTGTGTTAACCTCCTTTTTTTTATATATAAGTTTCATGCTGAAAATAATGGGTGTTACAAGGAAAATCGGTTGTGGAAAAGGTGTGACAAATTAGTTGGAATCACCTAAGGAACGCCAACAAAGCAGCGCATGAAAGATTAAGGGAAATGTACATAACAACCTTTTTGCCCCAAGAGGAGGGCGAAAATATTTTGTCGCCCTTCCTTGGGCAAATACGTTTTATTTTTGCAAAAAATGGAAAACACTTGAGCCCTAGAAGTAAGGTAAAAAACTCATTTGCCCCAACTTTTAGGTGAATACAAATTTAAAAAAAAGGGGAAAAGAAGGGACGGTAAGTCGACAGATGCAACTTCGCTCCTCATTGGGCAAAATCACATTCAAAGTGTTTAAACTTGTGGCGAGCCCAAATTCGAAGTTCGGCAATTAAAAAGAGTATGTTCGCCCCGAAGAAGGGGTGAAAGCATCGTTCACCCCACTTTGAGGCGAACCCCATTTTAAAATGAAGGCATTGACAAGTCAACAACGCTTTCGCCCCAGGTGAGGGGCAAAAGTCCCATTCGCCCCTCCCTAGGGTGATAGCCCGTTAAATGGTGGATTTGGGCGAACTCAAAGAAAGTAGCAAGTGCTACGGTAACATTGAAAAGTCAACGCTAGGTTCGCCCCAAGAGAAGGGCGAAAACGCCTTTCACCCCCTTTTCGGGCGAACACATTTAAATCAAAATTACGTGGACCCCATGATGGTATACATTGGAAAGGTAAAATATGGCAGCGCTTTCGTCCCAGGTGAGGGGCGAAAGTACCATTCGCCTCTTCCTGGGGCGAAGCTACATGAATACGGCCCCACCTACGTGTCAAGGATTTTGTTTTCAGTTCGGGCAACTACTAAAGGAGTGAGCGTTGAAAAGTCAAAACTGCGTTCGCCTAAGGTGAAAGGCGACAGTGCCTTTTGCCTCCTTTGAGGGCAAAAGTATACTTTCAAAAAGGAAGATGTCTTATGTGAACTACTTTCGCCTTGGGAGAAAAGTGAGGCTCTCTATCGCCTCTCTCAAGGGAAAAAGGGTATAAAGATAATTCAAAACGTCAAGTATAAAACCACATGTGTTTGATAAGTTGTTTTACTCAGATTTTCTTCGACTTGACTACTGCCACAACAAAGAGACGAATGCAACAACAAAAGTTTAAAATTAAGTAAATTCGGAGGTCGTCTGGTGAATGCAATAACGTGAGAACTACAAGAGGTGGAACGAAATCATGGATATTACCACTCTCTGGACGCCATCTTCACCAGAAAGCGCGAATGGGAAGGATGATGCAGGTTGAAGGAGACGTGTTCGCTCATTGCTTGGTTTCAAGAAAATTCTATTTTCGGCGTCAACAGAGGTTTTCAAAGGCGCTCAGTTCGGGTGAATAAAGCGAATTTAATGATTGGGACGATGAGTAATTGAAGTTGCTGATTTCAAGCAACAGAGCTGCAATATTAAAATCACCGGGCGATTTTTATGAATTCCAAAATATTCTGAACAGGGGTGAATTTCTGAGGCATAGCGAATGTACCAAGTCGGCGACCATCTTCACAGTTTTTTGTGCATCGACGCCCGAATGTGCTGGTTTCCCAGGGGCTTTTCCTCGAAAGCTAGATCACTGTCTCAAAAGGTGGATTTTCAAGATTTCCAAGGGGAAATTTCCTCACCATGGTTCATAATCTGTAAACATTTTGTCTTTATGTGAATTAAATGAAAGAGGCGAAATCCTCTATAAATACTACTCATTTTCCATTGTAAAAATAGGATAGACACTCTATAGAAAAACTATTCAAGTTTTCTACGTAAATAGAAGAGATTCGGCTTCTAATTTTGCAAGCAATTTCTATGTGTGATTTCTTTCTATTATGAGCATTTCTCTTTATATTCATGTTTGCTATCTGCTGTTAAGTTCAAATTCTGCATCTGGATTTGGGTATTGCTGGTGTAAGTATGAGTACTGGAATGCGATTATGGAATTTGTCTCCAGGGAACTGTAAGTGAATTCTTTGCATTACCTCTATTTTATGCTGTTGCTACGCTTGTTTGGAATTCCTGCTGTTAGTCTGTTCCCAATCCTACATCTTTGGCCTGTGGCTATATTTCCCATTTCTTTCCATTATTTCTAATTTCTTTCCTGCAACTCTAGACTTTAATCAATGTAGGATTAGTAAGGGAGCCAACCCTCTTTGGAGATTGGCACGGAGGACATTTCTTTCCTCCGGCATTTCAATGTTGGTCATGTCTAGGGTGCACAAATGTATGTTTGTATTTTAGGCAGATATTTGACCAACAGTTTTTGGCACGCCCAGTGAGGCAAACAATTTTTTTCCCAGTAAGATCCATAGTCGGTGGAACAAATATTATCCCAAGTTGACAAACCCACATGTGTCAAAAGTTTTTGGCACACCCGGTGGGACTTAAAAGTTCCACTTTCAATAGTATTAAGGTTTGATGTTATCCTTCATGCTGTATAGTTAGAACATCTGGCGACTCAGCTACACCCAGAAGCCTCCGAATGTGAAGGCAGCAAAAGCTGTACTTCATGATCACAAGATTGAAGGCTAAAAATCCTGAATATCCTATCGAGTTCTATGAACTTGATATCCAAAGGTTAGGGGAACATCCCCAGTTAGTTAATTTTCCCCATACATTGTCTGCAACATCCTCACAGTTAGCTGGTGTTTTTTCCATCCCTTCAAGTCTAGCTAGTACTGCTACTAGCGTCCCACCTCATCAACCATATACACCAGTCCATATGGCTCAGAACCCACCACCACAACAACCACAACCACCAAGGCAGTTCCCAGCATGGAATAGCTCAGGAGATTTGAATTTACAAGCTCAGAATCCAATCCCTCAAGCACCATTGAAAGCTTTGCCTACCTATGATGGTACTGGTAAGACTGCTTATGAGCACATCCAGGATGTGGCTTATTTAGTGACGATTCACGACATTACAGACAAGGATATTATGGTGAGATTACTAGTGTTGTCTCTTCGAGGGAAGCTGTTATACTGGTATCGGTATTTACTGCCCACCACTATCACCACATGGGATCAGTTGGCAGAATTGCTAATCAAAAAATTTCATGAGCAAGCTGATCTATTTTCCTTGTTGCATCAATTTACAAACATTCAAAGACATCCGCAAGAGGAAATAGTGGACTTCAACGTCAGGTTTGCCTCCGTGAGCAAGCTGCATTCTACTACCTCCAGGCCTTCAACTTCGACATTGGTATGGCTGTCCAACAAGCCAATGTAAACACATTTCCAGAGCTATACACTCAAGCGCAGAAGGCTGAATCAAATTTGATCGCCATAGGCAAACTTCCCCTGAAGGTAACTATGCCCATCCTTCCCGACCTTCCACAACATTTGTATTCAAGTGCATTTTTGTAGCCTATGCCTTCCATGTACCCGGATCCCTCATGGAGCTCAGGTCCACCTCAAATCACTCCAATCCTGGTTCCACAACTCCCAACTCCAAGTATTCCGCAATTACCTAAACTAGTCGTTTTGCAGTTTCCAGCGCCAGTTCCTTTCTGAGCGCTATTAGCGCCACCTGTTCCACTACCGTTGTCTGCTCCCCCAGCACCCCTATCCTTACCAGCACCTCCTACGCCCTTAAATCCTGATCCTTACATGAAATTATTACAAGAAATGCAATCTGTTAATTCGGTTGTAAGGACGATGTCGAACAAAATCACGACAATTAAGAAGAAATAAGTTGAAGCTGGTTTTTGGTCAAGGAGGTTTCAAACACCGCCAATTATTAGGGAGAAAACAACCACTAGAAAGGGCCCTGAGAGGAACACGACTGTGTTGGAAAATGAAGAAACCAATACATCGAAGAGAGCATATTAGTGCTCCACCTGTAATGACCCTCATGGAGAAGACACGTGCATGGTTCATCTGAACTATGTATAGACATTAGTGGAAAGTTCTACTGGTGGATAAGTCAATATGATAAGAGAAAATGATCATAATTTTATGGTCCCTTCCTTGGAGCAGGTTTCGATCCTTACGAGGGCTAGAAAGAAGCCGGTAACCGTTGATCCAACAGAAATGGAGCCTTTGAAAGTTCCTGCTGAGTAAAAGGTATAAAATGAAAGGGTGCAACCGCAAGCGAAAGCGCCTGGTGCGACAACGAAGCAACATGATTCTATCTTGTTGAAGGATCTATTGCCCAAGCAAGCTCAAGAGAAGTTATCGATGAAGGCATCAAATTCACAGTCTACAGCCATGCAAGTGCAAATAGAGGCAAAGGAACAAGCCAATGAGCGCCTCAAGTACCCATCATTGACTAAGAGGCAAAGGGTAGAAGCGACTCAACAGTATCAGAACAAGTATGAGCAGGATGTAGAAGAAAAGGTTCCTGGTACTTCCAATTATAATATTGTGGAGGAAATGAAGAAGATTCCGACAAAGGTGAGTTTATATGATGCATTACAGTTACCTAGGCAAGTTGACTTGTTGCAGGAATCTCTCAAATATGCAAAAGATCAAAAGAAAAGTCATTCCAAAATAGTGTTAGCATAGACACTGCCCACTTCCGCCATTGGTAAGAATAGACCACCCCCATTCTATTTGTCTCTTAGAATGGAAGGGTGGGTTGTGCATAATTGTATGATTAACTCCGATGCTACGACTATTGTCATGCCAAAGGCAGTATGTGAAGTAATGGGAATGGAGTACACAAGGACCAATGCAGGTGTCTTGCAGTTGGATTGGACCCTAGTCAAGATGGTGGGAGTAATCAAGGATATTCGTATCCTTCTACACAGCATGCTGCAAATCACTGTCATCCAAGAGGTGGTGGTGGTTGACTTGGAACCTTACTTTAGCATGTGTCTTTCGAGGGAGTTCATAGAGAAAATAGGAGGATACATTTCCTTGGATTATTCACATTTGGAGATACCATAAAAGGGTAGAAGAATATGGATATATAATAAAAAACCATCCACTTTTCATATAGAAAAATTGGAAGAGGAAGAAAAGCCCACTGGTGCAGTCAACATGATGACAGAGGAATTGCAAGAAGTGGACTTGATGGAAGAAGCTCTTGGTGCCTAGAGGATGAGTTCTCATTGATGGATTTCAATGCAATGGTCAAAACTAACATCGGTTGTTATACCATAACTAAACCTGAGAAAACTGAAGAAGAAGTCTCTGATTCCCTAGACCTTGTCTCTGATCAGGTATGAAAGCTGTATTTTGATGGTGCAAGGTGCATGAACGGTGTAGGAGCTAGTATTGTTCTTATTTCTCCTACAAGGTTGCAAAAAAACTATTCCTATTGGTTAAGTTGGAGCTACACCAATAACACTGCCGAATATGAAGTGGTATGCCTTGGTTTGAAGAAAGCTAAAAAGTTGGGCATAAAACAACTACAAATCTTTGGAGATTTTGAGCTCATTGTCAACCAGGATACAAAAAAATGTGTGTCAAAACAACACTACTTAAAGGCATACCATAACAAGGTGTGGGATTTGTTTGAGTCCTTTACAACATTGAACATTCAGGCAATTTTGCAGGAGCAAAACAAACATGCAAATATCTTAGCTTCCCTTGGAGCTAATTTCTCTCTTGTGGAGCAAGTAGTCAAGAAACCCAAGATTGTGAGGGTAATTTATAGACCCTCTGTCCCCAATAAAAACATTTAGTGGCAAGTGTTTGATAATGATGAAAAAATAATCAATTTTTTGATTAAGGAAGTTGCAAGTGTAGAAGACATAACATTGGTCAAAGAGGAAATGGAGGGGATAATTCAGCTAAAGAACAATCATATTCCTAGGGGGCTGATTTCGCTTGAGATTCTGTTTGATCAGAATGATCGGGAATAGAAACACAAGATCAAAGTTGATGCGAAGGAATACAAGGAAATGCAATTGGAGTCTGAGAAGATTATCAAAGTTAGAACAGATTGTACGTCGAAAGAGCTCAAGGATATCAAAAATTTGTGTTATGAGTTCCTCAACATCGTTGCATGGAGCTATCATGATTTACAAGGATATGATAAAAATGTAATCCAACATACTATTGAAATGCAAGAGGGGGTCAAGCCTTTTCGATAGAAACAATGACCTATCAATCCCAAAATTGAAGTGCTCATGAAGGCAGAGCTATTAAAAATTTCTACAAAATACTATGGGCTCTACCAGGTTTTACAGCGGATTGGTGCCATAGGCTACAAATTGGCCCTCCCACCTACATCCAAGGTCCATCATGTTTTTCATGTCTCCTCTCTCAAAAATGCTATGAGCACTCAGGTACAAGTTCAATCTACACTCCTAGAATTAGTTCAATCTTGCTCGAGCCTGAACGTTGGATCTTTGGACTCGCACTCTCCAAAACTGTGCCATTACTGAGGTCCTTGTTCAATGGCATGGATGGCTTTTCTTGGGCATAGTTTCTTGCTTCACTTGAAAATATAGAGAGTCATCAGAGGCATCATTGTCTACCACAATAGGGGCCTTGCGCTTACCACTACTGGCTTTGACTTTGGTGGAGCATTGGGTGCCCGGTGTACCATCCAACCTGATATCAAAATCCAATGTTCGATTAGTTCTTAGGGATGTACAATTGTTATCACTAGCTATTCTAGTATCATTTAGCACACATTTGGCAAATCATTTCAAATTGACCAAAGAGATGTGTCCTAAGACACAGGAGGAGATAAACTACATGTCCAAGGTTCCTTATTCATCAACAGTTGACATTTTGATGTATGCAATGGTGTGCACAAGACCAGATATAACACATGCAGTGGGAGTTGTGAGCAGGTTTATGAGCAACCCAGGAAGAAGGCATTGGGAGGTAGTGAAGTGGATTCTCGGGTATTTAAGAGGTATTTTCACTCAGGAATTATGCTTTGGATGTTCTAATACTGCTTTATAGGGATATGTCAATTCAAATATGATAGGTGATATAGACAATAGGAGGAGTACCACAGGGTATGTTTTTATTGTAGGTGAAACTGTAGTAAGCTAGATTTCAAAATTATAGAAGGTTGTTTCACTCTCAACAACGAAAAAAGAGTATGTTGTTACAAAGGCTAGTAAGGAGATGATTTGGTTACAAAGGTTTATGGAGAAGTTGGAAAAGAAGTAGGAGAATAACATATTATATAATGACAGTCAAAGTGCCATTCATCTTGCAAAGAATTCAAATTTTCATTCTAGGACTAAACACATACATACCAAGTACCATTTCATACGCTTAGTGTTGGAATATGGACAATTAAAATTGGAGAAGATACACACTAGCCAGAATCCTACAAATATGTTCACAAAGGTAGTAACCAAGGAGAAACTGAGTTCTTGCTCAGTTTCAGTTGGTCTTCAAGCATGACAATAAAAGGTGAGAAAATTTCAAGGTCCAAAGTTGAAGCATAGTCCAACAAGTGCAGTAGCGGTGGAGTTACTGTGATAAGTCTCCAAATGGGATATTGTTGGTTGTGGAGCTTGATTAATTTAGGCCTTGTTTTCAGCCACACTTGAACCCACTCCACGAAGGAGGGGGGGTGTAGGGGGGGCATCAAACCCCTACTAGTTTCGCCATGGGGGTCCAGGCGGGTCAACGCCCTTGAAGCTAAAAATATATGTTTTCCTCTATGTAAATCTGGACCGTTTGTTATTAGGTCACAAATTAGACGGTAGATTTTAGGTAGGTTTTTTACCCTAAAATTGTAATGCACTTTTATAAGAGGATGTTGTATGGTGGCTAATTGTAATATTCAGTGCGCGACTATGTAGAGAAGGGTTTTTTGGATGGAATAAAAGGTTTGGTTATTTTCTCTGTGGACATAGCCTATATTGGGTGAACCATGTTAAATCTATGTCTCTTGTGTATTGCATTATTCTTCTGTGTTTTATTTTTGTATTTAATTATTGCTCGTGTTTTGTTATTTAATCCTAACACTATCAAGGGGGAGACTCCGCCTACTTCATCTACCTTTGCACATCCCTTCTTTTAGAGCTTATCTCAGTCCCTCTTTGAGAGTGACTCCTCCTTGCTCAATTGTACTCGGTTACATTATTTACCCCTACCATAGGGATGATCTCAGATCCCTCATATTCCACTTTGAGTACCCATATGCCCTCATCTCAAATTCCCTCACAACAATATGTACCACCCACATCGTCATCACAGTATGCTTCTCAAGAGTTACCACCACCACTCTCCCAAAAATCCTTCTTCCCATATTTTTATGTAGTGTCACAACCATGCCCTCCCTCACAACAATTCCAATATCAACAACATAAGCCAACCCCATCTCCTCAATCATGTGTGAACACTTTCACCATGCCATCTTCTCAGGCTCCTATGTTTGAGGCCTACACTCCCTCGTCGTCACTTCCTCTACCTACATCCTACCATCCTAGAATGTATGGTATCCCATATTCTATTTCACACCATCTTCATCTACTCCCATTTTCTAACTCCCTTCACCTCATCCATTTTGGGCTTCGTCTTCTAGTCCCCTTCCTACCTATGATCCACAACACTCATCTTTTCTTACTAATCCCCCATGCTATTCTACTCTACCTTCCTCCTCCACTTATCCCTCTTCTAATCATAAGTAGGTACCATATTTTGAAACATCATCTCACCCACCACTGGCACCGTCTATCCAGACACACTACCTCCATCGTCGATTGCTAGAACCATATTTTTCACTCCACCTCTATCTTGGTCGTCATCCCCTCTGAACCAACCACTATAACATGCCCCTCTCCAGTAGATCTTAGTGCAACAACTACAAACCCTGCAACCACAATATTACTACCCCTAGTAGATGCCTGCTCCACCATAGAGTGTCCCATCAGCTTCAACATCCTATGTAATTCAACAATCACATCAAACCATTGCAATGCATTCCCTCTCCACATTGATAAGAAAAACTCTAATACCCACCCCATTATTAGGCTCCAACTGCCTCAACACAATCCTTTACACCTCTAGAACTCGAACTTCAAATTTTGCAAGAAGTTAAGATGCTAAATCTTTGTATAGCTGGATTGGCTAAATCTGTAATGAGCCAATCCACCCTTCAATTCCCATCCCTCCTTACCATTATCACTTAGAGATCCTAAAGTTCAATAAGTACAAGGGTAAAGAGGACCCTTGTGAACATGTCACAAATTACCGCTCTACTTGCTATCAACTTCATAGTAGCAATCCCCTCATGCTACGTAACTTCTCCCTCTTGCTTGGGGGATAAGACCTTGACTGGTATAACACGCTTCTTTGCCACAACCTGTTCATATTTGAGCAGTTGGCCAATTCATTCTTAGAATATTTCTCCATAAATATCAAGAAGAAAAATAACTTAAAAATAACTTATTTGATGTATATGACTTATGACAGGATGATGGCGAGCCCATCACAGAGTTTATCTCTCGATGGTGATCAGTCATTCACAATGTAGCTCATAGCCTCCCATTAGCTGAACTAGTTACACTCTTCTACAAGATTTATCACAAGCATATCTCCACTTCCTTATAGCTTCATCAAAGTTGCACCTTCGAGTAAGCCATCGCCCAAGCCAAAGACATTGAGGACATCAAAGTCCAATTTGGGAAGATTAAGCTTAGGTAGAACCATCATACAACTCCAAATTTTACTTCAACCAAAATACACCAAATCAACCTTTCTCTAGACCGCCACAAACTAATCAGGTGGTGGCAGATTCCCCCAGCTTCTTCATCCATCACATGACCCCCTTCATAGTAGCAGTTCCAAACTAATGCACCCCTTCCACCTCAACTACAACAGACCCATGGCCTTCATACATAGCTTCCACAATGCAATTTGACCCCACTCTCAGAGCCCTTGCTAGCTCTATTCTAGAGGTTATACAATGCATGTCATATTACCCTGCCAGACATTCGACCTATATATCCAAACCAACCCAAGCCTCGGGGGTATATTGAGCAAGCCTTCTATGCATACCATCGATAGTGTGTCCATGATATAGAATCTTATCATTACTTCTGTGGTCTTGTCCAAGACCTCATTGATCGGGGTACCATCTAAGTCGTAAACCCCCTCGCACCACAAAACAAAAAATTGGTTATCTATCAAAACCCATTACCTGAACATAGGGGGACCAATCCCCAAGGAGACTAGTCAAATTCCCAAGGACAACCCTGTTAGGTTAACAATGTTCAATGTGATCCTCCCTCACACGACATAGTTGGCATGATCAACCTTACAACTTGCACTCAGTGCTATCCATCACACCAGGATACACCTGTAGTATCCCATCCAGTACCTTTCACATTGCCTCAACCTTTGGTAGCCTTGAATGTTTTGCCATAGTTACCTCATAATATCATCACTATCCATGATAACCTTACACGTTAGTTACGTAACACCCTTTATATGCTATCTATTTTTGATCTTTTACAGTAGTCCCAACCCCATTGTGAGGCATTGAATGACATCTTGTGATCCATTGATCTTGAAACCCATGATACAAATGATTTTGTGGATTTTATTGGGAACATCCTATGCTGCCTTTAGCCCTCCATTAGTTTCCACGACCATGAGATTACAAGCTCATAGGCGAAGGAGTTGACCCCCCTCTCCACATACAAGCAACCATCAATGACATTGAAACAGGTAGAAAATGACATTTGATAATCTAACACAAAACACAATGATGCATTAAACCAAGAAATTGTAATTCCATTGATATTAAGAGATACGTGTTACAAGAGGGACATGATGCCCTCTATCCATTTCTTTTCCTAACAACGTTACAATCAATTTGATGTCTTCTTCAATTGTCCCTCAATGTAGGTGGGCTTCTTTGTATGTGGGCCACCGTCGGGTTGATGTTTGTTTGATGTTGTTCTTCCTCTTCAGATTTGCTAAATAACCTATGAAAGACCTACAAAAGGGGGGTTAGTGTGATGGGGGGCTTGCCTTAGTCAGGCCCCATATTTATAAAGACGAAATGACCTTGAAAACATAATAAAAACTGAAATAAATTGTGCAAGAGGTGATAAAACAGTAAAACAAATCTTATCTGCCAAATATGGGGTGATTTGGGACTTGTAGACCCAATTTGCCATCCAAGGGGTGAAATGATGTCGGATTCGTGGGGCAAGGGGTGATCTGAGCTGTAAGGTCTCTTTTGCAAAATCCTTTTGGTAGATCGATTCTTAGGCAGCTTGGGTGCTTTTGTATGCTGTTGGAATCTGACTGTGTGTACCGAGAATTGCCTGTTCAATGTTCACTTTACATTTCTGCAGAGTTTCTGTGCTTTGTTGAATTTGGGAGAGAGATGTAATTAGGACATTAGGACCCACTATTTATAGGCAATGACAAGGTGCAGGGGGAATTAGATAGACTAAACCTAGGCTTGATTCTGACTAGGGTCAGGTTAGAAAATGCAGTGTGGCAACATTACATTCCTTATGGAAAATATTCCATCCTCACACATGTGTGAGGATGGATTAGGGCTAATCATGATTAGGAGGTCTTTAAGTCAATTTAGGACATGATTATAGAAATATCCTAACAAATCCTAATTACACACATGTGGGATAATGTAATTAGTGTTAATCAAGAATAAGAGTTCTTTTAATCAAATTTTCCCTAACAAGGTGACTTAAGTGAAGTCAACATTAAATTAGATTTTTGGAATTGACTTGTTAATTGTTTTGGTCAATTAATACCCCGTGGGGGCCTCAATTGAGTGCAAATAGGCTATCGGATGATATCCCAATGCACTGGATGTGATTTGGAAGGCTTATTAGGGTTTTGGACCTGAAAGCCGATGAAGTAGTATATGGAAGTCTACATATTGCTATGGCAAACTATGGCAATCTACGCATTACTACACATGACTATGCATGACTACGCTTAACTATGCATGACTACGCCTGACTATGCATGACTACGCATGACTATGATAGCCTACAATAGCCTAGGGATATCTGGAATCACATATGGATACATAGAAGTAGCAATGTGTGACTTTTGGGTCTCTACATTTGCCCTTTTTTGTACTATACTGTGTAGAACACAGTTTAATACAAAAATGTGAAGGGTTTATGCAGAAGGAAAAGGGATAGAATGGGAATGGAATCCAATCAAAGAGTATGTAGTCGATCGAAGCGTGACCATACAAATTAATGAGATGTCCAAGGGAAAGGAGAGAGGAAGGAAAGAAGGAGAAGAGGAAAGAAATAAAGAACAATGCTGGTGAATGAAAATGAATGATTGTGGATGCAATGATGTGATTTTTTTGAGTCCGTATGACATTTACGATGCCATACTAGTTGCTTGAGAACAAAAAATTTCGACTGCTTTGCTTTTGCGACCAGATCAGAATGGTCCAAAAGTATGAATAGGACAAAAGCCTATCTAAATTTTTTATGTTGATTGATTGATGAGAACATGGTGACAAGTGTCAAACCACTCAAGTTAGTTGACATTTGGATTATTAAATTGTGACCAGATCAACGTGGTTGTGAAATCCTTTTCCAAATGTTGCGCTAGGATTATGTCAAACGTATCATCCGTTATGTACTTGATGTACATGAATGCTAGATTGATTTCTCCATGGAAATGCATAACTCTCATGATGTAACCCATGTTTGTTTGGGATTGAGATTATAATCGTATGATAATCTTCAAAATTTTTTTTTATAGACAAATGTGCTAATCGCACTTTTGGATTTTTGATGTTGTGGTTGCATGCAAATCTGACTTTGGATATGAATACCCCCTCAAACGAGGAATCAACAATGAGGTGAATGGAATGCGGTGATTTGATGATGCAACAATTGATAAAATACCAATGCATGATGAATATGATTGCAAATAAAATTAAAAGACAATTTTGTAAGGTTCCTAGTGTTTTAGGAGACGTGCCTGCTTTCCTAGGGTTTTGGGTGCATTTGGGGTGTTTTGGTTGAGTTCACCACCCGAGGGGCGATTTTGACCTAAATCACCACCTAGGGGGTGAATTGGGTTTCAGTTCACCCCTCGAGGGGCGAATCGGTGATTAAGGTATATTTAAGCCCTGATTTGCATGGAATGGGCTCATTTTGATGGTGCACGACATTGGAAAGTGACTTGTGGAGGAATTTGTCGGCATGAGAAGAGTGTGGGTGATGACTTGGAGAGCGACAATGATGAGAGAATGCAAGGCGGCTGGTAGCAGGTGCAGGGACCCATCGATAAGTGTTCTTTTTGCTTTGTTTTACTTTTTCGAGAAAATGTGAATGAGTGGGGAGGTTTTCGTCCTGATTTAAAAATTTATGTAATTTTTAATTAAATTTTGAATACGTAGTGGTAAACGAGCCAAATGGGTACCCAAAAATGTGATCAGTTTTCGAATTGGACTTGTTTTGTCACCAATTTGATCAAGTAATGGGTACAGTAGATGTGAAGTTTGACTGTTAGTTTTGGAAGTAACGGTGTACTGACATTGACATGTTATTGTATTTTGTCCGCTAAAGTAGGAAATGGGTATCCCGTTATGCTACTGTTATATTTTTTGTTTTCGTTTGGTATGATTTCTAAATATGTCACTTTTAAGGTGTAATTTATCAAACCTAGGCTATTAGATTTGCCATGTTAGAGGTAAAAGTTTTGGAAACCGATGAAACTTTCACCGTAGAAGGGCAAAATGGGTGTCCAAAAATGTTGTTTTTTTTGGTGAATGACTTCATTTGACCTACCTTTGATTTGTGTGCCATGGTGTAGATGATGTTAAACTAAAAAGGAGCTATAGGGAGCCTGATTTAGACTAAATTCAGCATCTGTTTGAACTTTCACCGCTAAGTGAGAAAATGGGTATCCAAAAATATGACTGTTATTTTTGAATTGTCTTCTAGTGTGTGTTCGGTTTTGGTGTATTTATGATAGAGTTGAATTTTAGATCTGTGTAGATTGGTATGTTGTTTTTGAATTTGGTCAATAATTTTACCACTAAGTGGGCAAATGGGTATCCAAAAATAATATTTGTTTTTGTAGATGTTGTTGTTTGGCTTATGTTTGATTTGCATGCCAATTAATAGGTAGTGTTAAATTTGAACTGAGTTGTTGGGAGTCCAAATTATGTTGTTTGTCACGTCAGTTTGCACTTTTTCCATGAAATGACAAAATGGGTATCCAAATGTGTGACTGTTATGTTGCTGTGTTTTGGCGTGTGTTTTGTACATTGTTTTGCTTTGAAGTGTGTGTCAAATTAAATAGGTTTAATTTGAAAATTATGATTGATGTAGTTTTATTTGATTGCATTGTTATGTGAGTTATTGATGTGTGTTTTATTATGTTTTGGGCAGGTGAAGATGCTTGAGCCCCATCATCGGGTGAGGAAATTTAAGGAGGGTTTTGAGGAGCTGATGAAGATGGAAGAGGAGTTATCTTGGTTGGATGACATACATTTTTGAGGTGTGTGGGAATGTAAGAGTATCCATACTAACAAAGCATACGTGTCTGCGTTGTGTGAGTGGTGGGACACAAACAGGAACACATTTTATTTTCCTACTAGATAAATGACCGTGACATTAGAAGATGTGTGTCGAATTTACCAACTGTCGATTGAGGGTGTTACTGTGCGAGCAACCGCAGATGAGAGTAAGGACACTATGTTGGAGAGATTCTTTAGGGTAGATTGGAGAGATATTGATGTCTCTAAGATTGATTATGAGTGGTTGTGGGTACAGGATAAGATATCAAATCGATAGTGCGTGGCTATGATGATGATCTCTACGTATGCTCTACCTGATAGTTTTGGGGTGTTGTTTACCTGGAATATGTTGGATGTAGTGAGTGACCTGGTGGAGTGAAAGGTTGTATTTGCATGGGCGCTTGCACTGTTGGCCCAAGTCTATCGAGAGTTGCACGATGTTGTTCGGGGCAAGAGGACAGGACCGAGTGTGATTCCCTTATTGCAGGTATGGGCATGGGAGTACATAGCGATCGAGAGGCCATATTTATTGCCTCACCCTATACATGTGGAGGGTAAAGAGTATTTGCCCTATGCTTTGCGATGGAGTACGACGACAGAGCAGGGTATCAAGAGGCCACATGAGGCTGACCTGCTGTTGTGGAGGGATAATTTTAGGGGCCTGAATCCTAGTGATATCAGATGGAGGCCCTGGTTGGGTGGGATGAGTTGGGGTGAGGATGATGAGCAGCTATGGGCTATCCAACATGGAATATGGTTGGTGGGGCAGTACACTCGATAGACTGAGTATTTTTAGTTTGATAGAGTGAGGCGACAATTTGGGTTACAACAAGATGCTCCAAGGGCTCCTATGATTTATTATAGGTGACTGGGTGATAGAGGGGGTTGGCCTGTGGTGTTGCCTTAGGTTGGGGAGAGGGATCCTCCTATGGATATCCTAACTGTAGGGGATGCTAGGATGACTTTGAAGTTTGATGCATGGTGGGAACTACAAAGTTGGGAGTCTGGGAGAGGTGTAGTTGATCGATGGGTGACACTTGTTGCTGGGGCACCTCCACCAGAGGGGAGAGCTGGTAGGAGAACTCGAGCGATGCTGGTGACACGAAGGAGGTTCCTCTACGATGATCATGAAATCGCTTGGGTAGTGGAGCGAGCGCCCAAGGTGTGAGGGTGGAGGAGGTGCATATGGATGTAGACATGGGTATGGGACAAGCTATTGGAGTCGAGGCTGAGGGAAGCAGGGTGGTAGGTATAGGTGGTATCAATGATACCTTGGATATTGGTGCATTTTTTGAGATGGCACAATAGATTCCTATTGATATCATGGAGATGTAGCTTGCAGAGGAGGAGGCACGGGGACTGTATGATAGAGTTCAACAGTTGGAGGCTAAGATGGTGTAGATGAGGGCTGCTATGGCTAGGCAGGAGCAAAAAATTGATAATTTGACTAGTCAGTTGGTGGTTGAGTCTACCAAGAAGATGATGTGTGAGACTGATCTATCGATGCACATGATTCCTCTCCCTGAATATGATCGAGTAGTGTCGCAGTCTGGGTCACGGTCATGAGTGCGAGCACCATCACATCAGAGCCAACGTAGTACTGCTACGGTGGGAAAGGTTGGTGTCAGGACTGAGGTGCAGGATCAGCCTGCTATGGATCTAATTTTAGAGTTCGGGGTGGAGTTGAGCCAGGCTACGGAGACACGAGCGAGCTGTGAGAACCGTAGGGAGACTCCTGGTGAGAGTTAGGATATTCTTATGTTGATTGTAGCCTACGGGTATTTTTGATGCTAGATGATGACGGGCATGATCCCAAATTGTAGCCTTCGAGCATTTTGTATGGACTATATATATATACTTATATACTTTTTGATTTTGGCTATTATATATACATGTGTCATTTTTATGGTTTGAAATGTGTTATTGTTTATGTTTGCATAGATTAGCGTAACATAGTTTGTAGGTATGTATGATAAATAGATATACATGTGTGAATGGTTTAGATCTATTATCATTTTGTGGTATGAATTAATTGTAGAATAGTATGATGATTGTGTTTCGAATGCAGTGTGGTGTCATATCAGATGTGATTTTGTAGTGAATGCATGTAGAGTAAATGTAATGCTACGATTCAATTTTGAAATGTATGTAGAATGAATGCAATAACTATAATGTGTACTAAATGTATATGGCATAGATGCATGGATGCATGTATGGATGTACTGAAATGCACCAAGGAAGCACTTGTATCATGGAATTTACCTATATGGATGTGATCCATTCCGTCATTTCAGGGATGGTGGATAATGCAAGGCATGTGTAATTATTTTGACTAACATAGTTGTGACAATCAAATATCAAACCCTTAGCTATACAAGTGTTTGTTGCAACTTATAGCATAATCGGGATGGTTCAAAATTTGTCTTGGACCTATGTGTGTGAATGTGTAAGGTTAATTTATCCATTTTGAGGGAGGTAATATTAACCCGTTGTAGATTCTACCGGACTAGCTAGCTCATTCGTCTGCAACAATGATCTATACAAAAGTGAGATGCTAATGTTACAGATGTGTTGCCACCTATAAGACTATTCCACTGGTAGGCAGATGATGGGGACTCAAATCGCTCACCCGAAACTCACAAAATCCTCATTCATTAAACTTGGAAAAATTTACAACAATGGCAGCAGTCTGCCAAATAAACTCCTTTATCCTAAAAGGTAGTTTATTTTTAACTTTCTCTATTCTATTACAACATCTTCTCTAGGAAGAATTTTCTAATGCATTACAACATTTCAACTCTGGAAGAAAAAATAGCCTACACAGGTTCAGAATGGCCCTCTTGCCTTCACGTCTGTAACTCTGTCTCAGCAGTTTTCTGACCCTTGTGCATGCCTTCACTCAACCTTTTAAAATCTTTGGCATGACGCTTCGTTTCCCTTGTCTGACCCTTCGTTTCATTTCCCGTGCCTCTTCGTTGTCTTCGTCTTTTCGAACGCATTTCTTTTCGATCCTTGATCTTGTTTGCTTTCACTACACCTCGGTGCCACGTGCTTTCAGTGCTACCACTATAGGCTCTGTCCACCTGTCAACCATTGATGATGTTCGATATTCCACCGCTTGGTAGATTCCTCTGTAACGACCCTTGTAATCGATTGCGCTTTATTTTCTTTCGTTGGTCGCAAAAATGTGACATGTCGCGATATCGTGACACTTTCGGCCTCCCTAGCTTCCAGCATTCTTCGAGTCACAAAAATGCGACATGTCGCGATATCGTGACACTTTCAACTTCCCTGCCTTCCTACCCTCTTCGAGTCGCAAAAATGCGACATGTCAGGATATCGTGACACTTTCGGCTTCTCTGCCTTCCTATCCTGTTCATGTCGTGAAAATGCAACATGTCGCGATATCGTGACACTTTCGGCTCCTCTGCCTTCCTGCTCCTTTCGATTCGCAAAAATGTGACATGTCACGATATCGCGACACTTTTGGCTTCTCTACCTTCCTGTCCTGTTCGAGTCACGAAAATGCGACATGTCATGATGTCGCGACACTTTTGCTTATCGGCCTTCCTGCGTTTCTCGAGTCACAAAAATGCAACATGTCGCGATATCACGACACTTCTTCTCCCTTGCGCCTTCTTTCGTCCTTTCATCGTGAAAATGCGACATGTCATGATATCGTGACACTTCTCCTTTGCGCCTTCTCTCATCCTTTGATCGCGATAAATGTCACGATATCGCGACATCTTTTCCTTCCGACTCTTCTTTCTCTTTTTGGTCGCAAAATCGTGACATGTCGTGATATCGTGACATATTTCCTTTCTGGCTCCACCTCGCCTCTCGGGTCGCGATATCACGACATGTCACGATATCACAACAGTTTCCTCCCTTGCTTCTTTTCTGCTTCTTTGGTTGCGATTTTGCGACATGTCGTGAAATCGCCACATTTTCCTTCCTTGTTCCTTTCTGCTTCTTCGATCGCGATTTCGTGACATGTCGTGGAATCGTGACATTTTCTTCTCTATGCCTTTCCTGTCTTCTTTCAGTCATGATTTCACGACATATCATGAAATCGTGACATTTTTGCTCCATGCCTTCTCTCTCCTACTTCGGTTGCAAAATCGCGACATGTCGCGAAATCGCGACATTTTCTTCAGGCACATTCCTTCACCTACTTCGGTCGTGATTTCATGACATGTCACGAAATCATGACATTTCTCCTCCGTGCCTTCTCTCTCCTCCCTGAGTCACGAAAACGTGACATGTCGCGATATCGCGACATGTTTTTCTGTTGCGATATCGCGACACCAAGGCGAACACTTAGAAATTTTTTCTTGATGTGAGATTGCTCTGCTGCCACCGGATGCTCCTGCATCAGCAGACTCTTGGAGCCTATTGCTAGTGATGGAAATCATCCCATGGTGTTATGTTGAACCTAAGGACCAAAGGCGATAAGCATAACATGGGTGATATCAAGAGGCGTTTCCTTTTGTTTTTTGCCCCTCTTCTAGTGTTGACCTAATGATTGTGGTGCTCTTTTATTTTTCTTTTTATTTTTTATTTTTTGTATTCTCGTGGTGCTCTTTTTGTATGGGTGATGAAGTTTATTTTCTATCCAATCATTTATTTTTTCTTATGCTTGATCCCTTTGTTTATCCCCAGGTCGTATGTTGACCATGCAGGCGATAGGATGAGTAGGGGATACCGTTCGCTAGATGGTGATATCTACTCAAGATGTCCTCTTTCCTAGGCTCAAAATTTTTTAATGTGTAACTTGTTGTGAGTGATCCATGAGAGAAGTTGAACCAGCCTAAAGGACCATAAGAAGAATGTACAAGACTCAGTAGCTATGGGTGACACTGGATTTCCTGAACTATAGAGTGGTCAAAATTAAACCCGACACCTATGTATACCCTTATCCTAAAAAGGGGGAATGGACATCCAGGTGGTGATGCTAACAAGTGTATGCATTACTCCTACTGAGGCGTATTTTGGGGGAGAATGTACAAACATGAATTAAAATTCTAAATATAAAGCATATGAATATGTGCAATGGATGTAAATGTAAATGATGAAAGTGGGGGAATGCAATATCTACAAGAGGAAAGTTACGCTGTGTAGAAGGAGAATTTTAGAAAAACCTATTTACAGATGAGTAACGTGTGTATTGATTACAAAAAGCGCGATGCTATGATCATGGTTACCCCAATGTGTGGGGTGTGTGTAGTAGATGTATAAGCTGTGAGCTATACAGATGTATGTAATAGTTGTCAAGAGAAGGAAGATGTGAGAGTGGAATGTACAAACAGAAGAAGTGAGAAGAAATAGACTTTGGTAACCAATCAAGAAAAGGGGATTACCAAAAGCCAACAAAAATAGAAAAGAAGAAATGAGTCAATGTAGGTAAGAAGTAGAAGAAATAAGATAGAATAAGGGAAGTAATTTGAACTACTATTGGGCAAAATGGCGTGGGTCCGGTCGGGAGTGGGATGGTGAAGTGATGATATGGCTAGGATTGCGGTTGGAGCTATAGTTGGAAATGTTATGAATGTAGCGGGTGGGTGCTGTCAGGGTGCTACAAGGTGGCAAGGTCTTGGGAGTAATGCAACATGGAGGACTTAGAAGTCGGCTAAATGGGAGGGAATACTTTGGTGATGGGGTACACTCGCCATGCAACATGTTGTGCACCAGGGTTTTGAATGATCTACACTCTTCAATATCATGACCTGGTTGGCGATGGTAAATGTAAAATTGATTCTCATTGTAGTTGCATGGTTTAGGGCATGAGGGATCAATGGGCCGAATCTTGGGTAGGTCAATGAGGCCTTGATGCGTGAGATGGTAAAACATTTTGGATAGCGGTGTGTGTGGAATAGGCATAGGATAAATGTATGGGTTTGCTAGAGGTGAGCAAGGCCTAGGTGAAGGATGATTCGATAATGGAGGTATGGGTCTGGGATCCGACATGGGTCGAGTCTAGGGTTGAAGGAGGGATCTATGTGGCGGTGAGGATGTACGGGTCATGGGAGACTACCGTGGGTGAACATGGCAATGACAGTGGCTCATCTGCAGCTCTAGAGCCTCTACACGGGAGAAGAGATGTTGTATCTCATGATGTTGTGGTGATAGTGTTGGTGAAGGTGGTGATCGAGACCTTGATGTGTGTGGTGTGGCCTAATAGGCACAAGACAGTGGATGAGGTCTCGATGATGAGGGGGAAGAATGAAAAGGTCTCAAGGATTGGAGAGCTTTCTAAAAAGACAAGCCTCACAAGGGGGAAGGCAGCATCTTGAGGACTAGTGGCATAGGCGATGGCTCTAAGCAGTGACATGAATGGGAAGAGAGCATGTTTGCATGACCAACTTGAGCAGCTTGGGCTGTGTGGGCTTGCAAAGCTTGGGAGTAGGTGGACTCGCCATTGGGCAGTGGGGCGGGTAGGCATGATGGACGAGCCGGATGATGGGTGTATCCTCTATTAGGAGGATGATAATCTCCTAGGGGGTGAAGGGGATGATTTTTTGGTGAATAACGATGTTTGAGATCGTCGGACGGATGGGAGGGCGACCCTTGTTCTTGGGGTTGGGTGGATTCCTATTTTTCATCAAAAGAGGACAGGGTGACCTGGCTGTCTCTAGAGTGTGGTGAATAGGATGGACCTCGCTGGTGAGGGGAATGGTGTCGAGGTGAGGTATGATGGCCTAAATGGGATGAATGTGGAGAGTGCCTGGTGTGAAGGGCAACTGGTGGTTGGGCTAGATCAGCCGGTGTGATGGGTATATGTTGTGGTTGTGGATGGTCCTACATGGTGGTGAGTGAGGACACTGTAGTACTCTCCTACTGATGATGTGGATCCTACAAAAGGAAAAACAAATACCTATAGCATAAAAATGACATAAAGATGAAAGTACATGTATAGTGAAATAATAAAGCAAAGTAACATATCTACACGATGATGTGCTTAGTGATTTATTACTAGTACTGTGTGGCACTCGTGATGGTGAATGTGCTTGTGCATCATGCATTGAATGCATGAAGGTGTAAGATGTTGATGGGTTTAGGGTCGTTAAGGCCTTCAAGATTGGCCAGACGATATGCTCCTAAGTCGTATTTGTGTGTAATAATGAATGGCCCTAACCAATTTGGGGCAAATTTGTCGTGTTGTTGGTGAGGTTGACTTGTGATTTGTTGGTTCTCTTTGAGAACCAGGTCACCAATTTTGAACTCATGCTGATGCACCTTACTATTGTAGGCACGACGAAGGCGATCTTGATAGACTCGTGTGTGCTCGATGGCATGAATGCGACATTCATCGAGAAGCGTTAGTTGATCTAGACGAGCTTGGCGAGCAGTGTCATCATCAATGAAGTCCTTCATAGATATCCATAAGGAAGGTATCTCAAGATCGAGGGGCATGATAGCTTCTGCCCCATATACAAGTGAAAAGGGTGTTGCCCCTAGTAGGGGTACGAATGCTCGTACGATATGCCCACAATGCTAGGGGTATTTGATTATGCCAATCCCGGTGAGACTTTGCTATAGTTTTATGGAGAATGGAGCAGATGGTTTTGTTCGTGGCTTCTGCCTGGCCATTTCCTTGAGGGTAATATGGGGTAGAAAAGCTATGGTGTATGTGAAATCTGTCACACAGGGCTCGGACATTCTTGTTTTTAAAGGATTTCCCATTATCCAAAATGATTTGGGAGGGAATTCCAAAGCGACATATGATATGCTCTATGATGAATGCTGCAATTTTGGCTCCTGTAGTTTGGACCAATGGGATGGCTTCGACCCACTTGGTAAAATATTTTGTTGTCGTGATGATAAATTTGTGATTGCTAGAGGAGGCAGGTGTAATTTATCCAATTAGATCTAGGCCCCATTGGGAAAAAGGGCCACATGGACTGGATTGGTTGAAGTGCTTGGGAGGGTAAATGCGTTAGGTTGGCATGTTGCTGGCATTTGATGCAATGCTTGACATACTCGTAGTAGTCATGCTCCATTTTGGGCCAGTAGTAGCCCATACGAAGGATGTGTTTGGTGATCGCCATGCCACTGAAATGGCCACCACAAGTACCGTCATGGGTTTCTTGTACAACCCATTGTGATTCTTGCGGTTCTAGGCAACACAAGAGCATGTCATCATAGCTACGATGGTAAAGGATGTCCCCCAGAAAGGTGTAGTGGATCGCTCTTTGTTTAAAGGTTTGACATTGGGCATGGGGAAAATCACATGGTAGGAAATCTAGTTTGATGTACTCTTTGATCTATGAGAACCATGGGTCGTGAGGTTCGATGTTTACCACATACACACCACCATCGTCTATGGGAGGTGTGGGTGATATAGTAGATTGCGTAAGTGTATGAATGGATACAGATGTTGTGTTGGATGTTGGATTTTGTGGAATAAGGGACCCTAAGGAGGCCATAGTGTCGATAAAATAGTTTGATGATCGCGGAGCGACTTCGAGGTCGTACCACTCAAATTGGGATAAGAGTTGTTGGGCTATTTTCTTGTACTGCTGGAGGACTGGGCAATTGCATAGCCAGAGTTCTTGCACTTGATTTACTATCAAGAGTGAATCACCTATGATGTGGAGGCATTTTATGTGCATGGAGTGTGCTTGTTTCAGTCCTAGGATTAGGGCTTCATATTCTGCGTTGTTGTTGGTACAAGGGAAATCGAGTTTGAATGAAAAGGGGAGCGGTTCTCCTTCTGGTGTAAAGAAGACAATGCCTGCACCCCCAACATGGAGACACCTAGAACCATCGAAGAACATGGTGAGATCAGCCACGAATTTAGGTTTGACATATTCTTCCTCTTTGGTTATGTGGAAGATGGAATCGTCGGGGAGTTGAATGAGTAGGGGTTGATTGTCAGTTAGGGGGCTTCAGCCAGTTGGTCGGTGATGACTTGCCCTTTGATGGATTTTTGAGATACGAATTCTAGGTCAAATTCAGTTAGGAGCATGATCCATTTGGCTATGTGTGAATTGTGATAACTCTTGTTCATCATGTACCGAAGGGGATTATCTTGGGCGATGACAAAAGTTGTGTGGTTTAACATGTAGTGTCTTAACTTCTGAGTAGCGAATACTACTACTAGGCATAGCTTTTCCATGTATCCGTATCTCATTTTGTAACTAACTAGTGTATGGCTGATGTAGTAGATAGCTTGCTCTTTGTCGAGAGCATTCTTTTGAGCTAGGAGTGTACCTAGCGCAAGTTCTATAGCTAAAATATATAGAGTCAGTGGTAATTGTGGGTGTGGCGATGACATGACCGATGGTGATGTAAGGTAAGTTTTGATAGCGTCAAATGCTCCTTGACAGTTATCATCCCATTTGAAGTGTACTCCTTTTTGTAGGAGATGGTTGAATGGTTGGCATTTTTCTGATAATTGTGCTATAAATCTATGGATAGAAGTGATCTTGCCCTAGAGGCTGCGCAATTGCTTTAGTGTGGTAGGAGGAGGCATCTCGATGATGGCTTTCACCTTACTAGGATCTACCTCAATGCCTCATTGGGAGACAATGAACCCTAGTATTTTTCCTGATGTAACACCAAACACACACTTCTTAGGGTTGAGGCACACGTTGTGTTCTAACAATCGATCAAAAATCTGATGGAGATCTTTGAGATGGTCGGCACATTTCTTGGACTTAGTGATAAGATCATCCACATAGTCCTCAACATTTTTGTGCATTAAATCATGAAAGATGTAGGTCATGGATCATTGATAGGTTGCCCCAACATTTTTGAGGCCAAAGGGCATGACCTTGTAGCAAAAGGTCCCCCAAGGTGTTGTGAAGGAAGTTTTGTGTTGATCGGCTGGGTTGATTCTGATTTGATTGTATCTTGAAAATTCGTCCATGAGGGAAATCATTTCATGACCCATGATGGAGTCAATGTTGGGTAGAGGAAAGTTGTCTTTGGGACAAGCTTTGTTTAGGTCACGAAAATCTGTGCAAACACGAACGTCATCGGATGGCTTGGGTACAGGGACCATGCTGGATACCCACTCGGGATAGTCAATGGGTACTATGAAATCAACATCTAGGAGCTTTTGGAGCTCGAATTTCACTATCAATGCGATAGTTGGATGCATGCGTCGTAGATTTTGTCTTACTAGTTTGGCATTGGGATCTAGTATAAGATTATGAACCACTACAGTAGGGTCGAGTCTCGACATGTCTTTGTATGACCATGCAAAAACCTTTATGTACTTGCATAGGAAGTTCATGAAGGTGATGCGCTCCTCGAGTGAGAGGCTAGTGGCTAATTTGAGGATGTGTGGATTTTCTAGATCATCATCGATGTCGACATCGATCATGTCCTCCATGAGCATGTGAGATTCGTCATGCAATTATTTGGGGACAGGAATGAGGTTGAAGTCATCAATGGCCTCGTTGAACTCGTATTCATCATCTATGTAAATTCTTGTGTGATGGACCTAAGGGGCTTGGGATGATGTGGATGAGGAAGGGGTATTTATCACCCACAAGACATGAGGAGAAAGAAGGAAGTCTCTAGGTACTAGTATGTGTGAGATATGTGCGAGATCGATAAAGTTTGGGTTTGGGGTATCGTCTCAAATTTGTTGGTGGCTATAGCGGAGGGGAGAGCGTAAGTCTACTTTGACCATGTTGACCGATGATGTAGGTGAAGTAGGTGGGGAAGACTCTGGTGAGGGAGGTTCAATGATTTGTGCATGTCTTAAGAGGCTCAAGGGAGGTCGTAGGACAATTGGTGGTGAACACGGATGAGAGGCTACTCTCTAGAGTTGCCTATGTATAGGCGAGAACATGACTATCCATGTCGGTGGTGGATCATACGGGATTGGATCAGGCTCTATTGGTGGGGCAGCTAGGGATAAGGTAGCAAAGTGTTTTGCCAATCTCTCAACATCATAGAATAAAGAGGTATCGATTGTAGGAGACTCTTGGAAGAAGTTGTTGGGGACTATCATAGTGGAAGTGGGTGAAGGCATGTCTTCTAATATATCCATATCGATATATTATTCCAAGGTGTGTGTTGGGCATGGAGGAGGATGTAGGGATAAATCTTGGATCTCATCTTCTAATGTATAGATAGTGGTTGGGCGATAACCTAGGCTGGTTTTGTCGGTAGGTGATCGAACACGCGGATTTATGGGTGTGCGTAACCCTTGCTCATAATGACCTAGCCCAAACCCGTGCCAATGAAAGCGTTGTAAGTAGCGCAAGGAAAATTGAGGGTTGGCTAGATGTGTAATTGCATCACCAGAGCTAGATTGGAGTGGTTGGTGGAGGGATCGAAGAGTCGACTCTTGCATACACAAATTTGGTGTGGTTTTTGGGACTTCCTAACTGTATGATGGTTCCAATGGTAAGGACCGAAGCTGAAGGGCAACCAAAATCATGGGTGGATTGGATCGGAGGGTCACATACGCGAGCGTCACATACATTATAGTCTCCTAGGTCCGAATTTGTCATGAAGATGGATATGAGTGGTGTGGTATGCTCTAGTGACTGAGGTGGGGTATCAAAATCAGTTGAGGAAGGAGAAAGTTGAGATTCCCTGATGGTCATGGTTGAAGGGTGTGGGAGTTGTTCCTCTAAATTTGATGTTGGTTGTTCCAGTTCATGATGTTTGGTTGTTGTGTCTTGAACAAGTTGTTTGTTTTGCATAGGGGACGACATCAGTGCAGGTGCTGGGATATGCAGAGACGTGAATGCCTTAGTTTTTGGTTGGAAGAGAAGAGGAAATGTTTGCGATGTAGGAAGGATAGGGGCTCCCGTATGCAAAGGTGGGGAAGGTACGATAACAGGTTGTGTAATGGATGATGATGATGGTTGGGGTACCACGGGTGGAAATTGGAATGGTAGAGGTTGGGATGATTGTGGAGGCCATAAGGATGGTGGTGAAAAAGGTATGGTAGAGGTTTTGGGTCCCCCGAAAGATGGTGCTAATGGTGCAGACATCGAGGTTTGTGCTCTTGATGAACACTGGGACATTGAGGTGGAAGTTGAGGAGGATATCGATGCTCCTACTGACTGGTGAGAAGATATAGGGAACAGTTGGGATGATGAGAATGATGGTGCAGGTGAAAGGTCTGCCACATTCCAAAACTTAAATGGGTCTCCATCGGCTGGGATATAGTGAACTAGTCCATTGTGGATGTACTTAAGGCAATGGTGTAGTGTGGATGGGATACACTACATATCTCTAATCCAAGGGTGACCAAGGAGAATATTGTATTACATTTCTCCTTGGATGATATGAAAGAGGATGGGGATCGTACAGATGCCTACATGAATAGGTAAAACTATGGATCCTACGGTAGGTCTCATGGAACCATCGAAAGCACGTAGGTTTAGGGAAGGCATGGAATAATAGGCTGGAGGGAGGTGTAGGTGATGCAGGGCTACTATGGATATGATACTAATGGATGAGCCCGTATCAACGAGTACCCGCTTGTAGGTGATATCATTGATATTAGCTTGTATGTGGAGAGGGGGATCTGCTCCTCCTACGAGTTTTGTTATCTCGTGGTCATGGAAACTGATTGAGGGCTGGAGGCAACATGGGATATTTCCAATAAAATTGACAAAGGCATTGGTGTCATGTGTCTCTAAGTCAATGGAACGTAGGATGTCATTCAACGCCTCGTGATGGGGTTGATATTGTTGTAGGAGATCAAATATGGATAGCCGTGAGGGGGCATTGCATAATTGATGGGTTAGGCTACCATGGATGGTAATCACATTTTGAGGTGGTGGTGGTAGGGTATTAGGTGTTTGTGGTACTTGTGGTGATGTGAACTGATCTAGTGGGGAAACGATAGGTGCAGTCTAGCAAGATGGGTATCGTTGGTTCCTCGTAGTAAGGTTGATCATACCTACTACGCCACGTGATGGAGGATCACGCTGTACATTGTTCACTTGGTGAGGTGGAGTCAAGGGATTGTTTAGAGGTCTAGGAGGATTGGGTCCTCTGTGATCCAATAGGGGGTTTTGGAAAATCCCTAGGTTTTGATTTTGTGGGGCTAGAGGGTTTGCTACCTGAATAGTACCCCTATCGATTAGGTCTTGAACTTACCCATGGAAGGAGCGACATGAATCGATATTATGGCCATGATGCCTATGGAAAGGACATAAGAGCTGCTTGTTATAGTCACGAGGCTTGGGTGAATTTGGATCCAATGGGCGGATCTCAGGTAGAATGAGATGGTTGCCCTCATACAATCTATGGAATAGGGCTGGTAATGGTTCGAATAAGGGTGTAAAATTATGCGATGGACCTTGTGGGCGCATACCTCAATATTGTTGTGGTTGGGGTGGAGCAGGAGCATTAGCTTGGGATGCTTGTGGCTGTGGTGTATAGGGTGGAGGAGTCGATGCTAGTGCTAGGGTAGCAGTGACGACTTGGTTAGTTTGTAGTGGCCATAGGTAAGGTTGATTTGGTGCGGGTTTGTTGAAGTAGAAGTTGGAGTTATAGTTGGATTTGGCTCTCAACTTAATCTTCCCAGACTGAACCTTAATGTCTTCGATTAATTTTGCTTGTGAGATGGCATCTTCAAAAGTACGACTTTGGTGAAGTTGGAGAGATGTGGAAATGTGTTTGTGGCAACTCTTGGAAAAGAGTGTCACAAGCTCCGAAGTGGGGAGGCTATGGGTGAGGTCATGGATAATTGCTCTCCATATGGCAACAAACTCAGTAATGGGTTCATCATCCGCCTATCGTAAGGCGTAGACATCAAAAAATGTGGTATTTTTCTTGATGTTGATGGAAAAGTGCTCTAGGAAGGAGTTGGCCAACTGCTCAAAGGTATACAAGTTCCATCTTGTTTTTCATTCTTTATTAATCTTGCCTACTAGACCATTAGCCAAAATTTCTATGTTTTTTTTGCGTCCCTAATATTCTCTCGAGCCCTTACGCATAACCCTAGGCTATGGCATGGGAGCATGTTGTACCAATCCAATGCTGGCCTTACGAGGGACAAGGAGAAGATACACAACATAAGAGGGTTACTACTATGAAGCTGGTAGCAGGAGAAGCGATAATTGCTCACGTGCTCTCTAGGGTCTTCCTTACCTCTATACTTATTAAATTTTGGTATTTCGAAGCAATAGGGATAGGGAGGAATGGGAACTAAGGGGTGAAATAGCTCGTTGCATAGTTCATCATAATAGGGCTTTTGTGGCCCGTAGCTAGAGGTACGTAGGTTCAACATCTTGACTTCATATTGTAAGAGTTAAATTTTGGGTGTCATAGCCGTAGGGGATTGAGTTAGGGTAGGCTAACCCTATGGATGTGGTGGATATTGATATTGTTTTTCTTCACAATACTACGGAGAATAATGTTGTGCCTAATCATGATAAGGCAAGTACTAGGTGATATGTGCTATTGTGTCCACTGGTACACTAGGTTGTGGGGTAGGTGTTTGTTGAGGATAATAGTATTGTGACTAGGAAACATGTGGTTGTGGCATAGGTACTTGTTGGGTTGGAGCCTGCTATAATGGTTGGGCCATAGGTGATGATGACCAAGCTGGAGGAGGCATAAAGAATCTAGGTGCAACTGGTGGTAGTGTAGGTGTCGAAACTACCGATACTAGGGGTGGTCGAGATGAGGTATCAAAGGATGGGATATGTCTCTATCCTAGAGGGTAGGTAGTAGGGAAGCTAAACTGCATAGAATAGCCTGGCTAAGTGGGTGGGTAAGCTACCAATATCGGTCCATAGGTAGGATGGATATTGGTAGTGGGATCTTGAAAAGGAGGAGGTGGCGGTATCCTAAAGGTTATCGTAGGCAAAGGTGGCTCTAAAGGTTGGGTATCATACACTCCGGATACCTAGGAGATTGGTGGAAAAGCTGCTAAAAATATGGGATAAGATACCGAAGTAGGAGCTTGGGTTGAGGGGAAATTATATGTGTACACTCCTTCTTGGGTTTGCGCATCTTGCATCTGAAAGGGCTGCTGGGAGGTATCTTCAGATATGGTGAAGAATGGCTCATGGGAAGATTATGGTTGGTACTCTTGTGAAGAGTATGGTTTTGAGGTTTTAGGGAATGCTTGCGGTTCTTACTGAGAAGGGATTTGTTGTGCAATTTACAAGGATGGCTTCTGGCTTCCTGTAGTGGAGGATGGGACTGACACCATTCCTAAGATATGGGAAAATGAGGCGACCTCAGGATGGGTATGGTTTAGGAGGGAGGAATTATTCTCAAAAAGGAATTGAGATAGATTTTGAAAGAAAGGATGCACACATGTGGGTGAAGTAGGTATGACCTCCTCGTCTATGGTAAAGAATGGAGGAGGTTGTCCTAGTGCTGTGTAGATTACATGGTCACAGAATGTGGTTGATGGATTAGGTGAGGATGGGGATGAAAGGAGCGGGTAATCCTCTGTGAGTGAAGTAGCAAGGGCTTCACTCAAGGTTGATGCCTCATCACGAGGTATCATGTGTGTGAGTTGTACATCAAATTCTATGTGTGAATCAGATGTGTCTATGATCTTCTACTTCATGATAGAAGGAGTAAGAGTGGATTGACTAGAGGAAGGGGGAGGCCATTCCTCCATAGAGCGTGCTTGCTCACGCGATCTACTACGGGTGACCACATGCAGAGTAGCATGTGTAAAAGGGGTTTTAGGAATAAACCCTATGTGATATAGACTCAATTGTGTCTAATGTGAGTGTAAAGTAAGTTACATGCTATGTGTAACAAGACAATAAATAGTGTATTGTGTTGAGATCGGTATGTGATCATGCAAACAACGATAGACCGGAATAAATTCTAATTGCTGAAAAACTAAAAGTGTTTTGTTCATTTTGTGTGTTGTAATGTTGATACTCCCTATGTAGAATCAAGGGTAATGGAGTGGATACTCTAGAAAAATGGGAATGTCGTCGATATCAAATCTCCTACAACACCCAAAGATGCACAAAATAGAATGGTATCACAATGTACAAATGGTGACCTGTATGGAAGGTGCAGTAAAATGATATCCTAAAGGGGGAGAACCCACTATACTGAAGTGAGTTCATAATATCCTCTCACAAGAAGAGGTGGCACTGTATATGACGTGCTAGGCATGGTTGGTGTACCCCATGCTTTCGCTTCACCCTCATACGGGCTTGGTCAAGAATGACAGTTACCAATTCCACTAATTATACTAGCCTTGTGGATGAAGGCGCTAATCCTGTCCCACTCTGCAGGTAACCGCTGGTGATGAAATCCAGGGTCCAGTCGCAAAAGTGGGGGATTTTTTAGTGATGAAATCCAGAAAACCGCTCCTGTGGGGCTGCTAGGTGTCTAGGGGGTGAGCTAATGGAGAGTGAAACTCGATCCACACCAGTCTCGAGTGATGGATTAGGGATGAAGTCCAATATCACCACTTGTTTAAATACCACGTGAGTGTGTGTGGGTTTGTGTTTTTCTAACGATGTATGCAAGGTAAGAAACTAACTAATTGCCTTTTCAAAATAAAACTAATCCTAATGCCTTTTCGAAAGCAAATGATTAGATAACTTGTATTCTTTGCAAAGAAATGGTCTAGTCCTAAATGCCTTTATAAAAAAAATAAATCTACTTTACAAAGCGTGGAAACATACAATCCAAGTGTGTGAAGTAAAAGGATATTAGAAAACCCTGATTTAAGCTATAGATTACAATATGCTTCAAAAATTAGATGACATAGAAGAAGGGGATTAGGAAACCCTAAGTTTAACCATTAGAATGTACACTTATTTTAGTGATAAATGCTATAAACAAAGGGGGAAATAAGGTAGGCTTGTACTACATACAAAAAACTAAAGGAAATGTAAATTTATTTGAAAATAAATCTTAAGAACTTGCTAGAAAGTTGCAGGTCTTGAAACTTCAGAGAAATTTAACAATCCTACGAACTTGAAATGAAAGTAAATCTACACCTAGAAATTGTTATTTGACTAGTGCATACTTTATGCTTTCAAAATATTATAGAACAAAGGTGTAAAATAAGGCATACCTGCATTCTGATGCTATGGGAGGTTTTCTTGGCCCTTGAAAGAGTCACCCTTGTGGACTTAGGGGTTTTTGAGGCTTCTATGCTCAAATCACCACCTAGGGAGCAAATTCGGTTTTGAAGACTCAGATCTGATATCTGATAGTCCAAAGAGACTTTGTAGGTTACAGGTAGGTATGAGATAGCAAGATATTCAGATTTTAGGGCTTTGAAATACACTTTGCCACCCGAGAGGTGAATTGGCAGCAAGTTTGTGGGGCGGGGGCGAATCAGCTGCAAAGGCTTCAAATTAGGGCTTTGATGACCTAGGGTGGTTCCTAGGGTTTTGGAGGTCTTTGTGGTAGACAACTTTGGTACCTGCAAGACACAAAAACAAAGGACAATGTCAAATTTATAAAATAATTAATCTAGCACTATCCATTGTGGGGGTCCCACCGGGGGTGCCATAATGAAACGGGTAGAAAATGACATTTGATAATTTAACACAAAACACAATGATGCATTAAAAAAAGAAATTGTAATTCCATTGATATTAAGAGATACATGTTACAAGAGGGACATGATGCCCTTTATCCATTTATTTTCCTAACAATGTTACAATAAATTTGATGTCTTCTTCAATCGTCCCTCAATGTAGGTGGGCTTCTTTGTATGTGGGCCATCGTTGGGTTACTATTTGTTTGATATTGTTCTTCCTCTTCATATTTTCTAAATAACCTATGAAGAACCTGCAAAATGGGGGTTAGTGTGATGGGGGGCTTGCCTTAGTCAGGCCCCATATTTATGAAGATGAAATGACCATGAAAACATAACAAAAACTGAAATAAATTGTGCAGGAGGTGATAAAACAGTAAAACAAAGCTTACCTACCAAATATGGGGTGATTTGGGACCTGTAGACCCAATTCACCACCTGGGGGTGAAATGATGCCGGATTCATGGGGCAAGGGGCGATATGAGCTGTAAGGTCTCTTTTGCAAAATCCCCCTGGTAGATCAATTCTTAGGCAGCTTGGGTGCCTCTGTATGCTGTTGAAATCTGATTGTGTGCACTGAGAATTGCCTGTTCAATGTTCACTTTCTATTTCTATAGATTTTATGTGCTTTGTTGAATTTGGGAGAGAGATGTAATTAAGAGTTTAGGACCCACTATTTATAGGCAATGGAAAGGTGCAGGGGGGGAGTTAGATAGACAAAACCTAGGTTTGATTCTGACTAGGGTTAGGTTAGAAAATACAATGTGGCAACATTACATTGCTTATGGGAAATATTCCGTCCTCACACGTGTGAGGATGGATTAGGGCTAATCCTAATTAGGTCTTTAAGTCAATTTAGAACATGATTAAAGAAATATCCTAACAAACCCTAATTACACACATGTGGGAGGATGTAATTAGTGTTAATCAAGATTAAGGGTTCTTTTAATCAATTTTGCCCTAAAAAGGTGACTTAAGTGAAGTCAACATTAAATTAGATTTTTGGAATTGACTTGTTAATTGTTTTGATCAATTAATACCCCGTGGGGGCCTCAATTGAGTGAAAATAGGCTATGGGATGATATCCCAATGCACTGGATGTGATTTGAAAGGCTTATTAGGGTTTTGGACCTAAAAGTCGATGAAGTAGTACATGGAAGTCTACATACCACTATGGAGAACTATGGCAATCTACGCATTACTATGCATGACTATGCCTGACTATGCATGACTATGCATGACTATGATAGCCTACAATAGCCTAGGGATGTATGGAATCACCTATGGATACATAGAAGTAGCAATGTGTGACTTTTGTGTGTCTACAAACATCACTTACAAACGTGTTCTTGTTGACTCTGGCTCATCCATTAGTATCATTTTTATAGCCGCCCTACATCACCTTCACATTCCACCAGCTCACTTTGCCACCCCATTGCTTGAAATTCGAGCGTTCGATAGTTCCATGTGACCCACTATAGGCTCCATTGTCCTACCTATCCACGTAGGTGTTCGAACGATCTCCATTTTATTCCACGTCATTAAAAGTGAGATGCAATACAATATCTTGCTCGGATGTCCATGGATTAGAGACATGTAATGTCTCCCCTCTACCTTGCATCATTGTCTCAAGTATGTCTATGACAGATTCATCCATTGTGTTCCTACCGACAAGGACCCCTTTAAATTCTGCAACATTGTAAACCTTCCACTAAGACCCTCATTGTCCTCTACTCAGGTTCTTCCCATTCCTTATCATAATTCAGGAGGAGCATCTACATCTTCTTCAATACCAACCTCATCCCCATAACAATATGTAAACAATGAAAATCATGCATCTAACTGTCTATAAACATGTAATCAAATTGAAAGCAAAATATAATGTAACTATTGCAAGATAAAGAAATGATTTGCAAATGAAGTGCTCTTTATTAATCACAATGATTCAAGGTTACATTCTTTCCCTCTTTGAGAATCCCTCAATTTGATACAATTCATTACAAAGTTGTAACCCTTCCAAAAGGGAGAGATGCATTGCAAAATACTTTCACTCTTCCCACTAATTTGTTTATAAGAGGGCTTATGAGTTGCCTCCTCTTTTGGATATCAAGAAATGTAATCTTGATGCTTTGAATATTGAATAAATCTGTCACCTACATGCAAGGAAACAACAAAGCACATTAGTGTTGTGGTTGCTCCACAACTAGCCCCAAAATTGGGGACCCACCTTTTAATTTTAGTTTTGAAAGATGTTGTTTGTCTTGGATCGGTCATTTTGGATAGATTCCTCTCCATGAGGTTGCAATGCAGTTTGTCAAGGTTCCTTAATCTGGAAGCCTTCTTGTCTTCTTGAAAGAAATGCACCTTTTGAGTTTGACTGGAATCATAGGTTCAATATCTTGCATTGCGGATCCATTTCGAGAGTGTTTGTGTTCTTTGAGTTTAGTTTTGCAAGCTTGTGTGTGACTTGGTGTCCGGTTTTGTTGTCTGTTAGGAATTCTAAGGTGTCAATTATTTTGTTCTATTTGCTAATGTTTCGGTTCCTTTGTTTGTTTCTCTTGTTTAGATTAATAGGATTTATTAATTGTTTTGTTCTTTTGAGGTTAGTTTTAATATTTTCCTTTGGTCTTTGTTTTTAATAATTCAACCTTTTAAAGGGTTGATCCTCATTTCATATATATATATATAACTGTTATATATAATTAAAAAAAAATATTTATATAACAATAATAAAAATAAAAGGACCACTCTTTCATTTTTATTGAATATAATTGTTCGTTCCAATAAAAAAATAATATATATATATTTATTTATAATAATAATAATATATATAATAGAATAATATCAAATGAAAAAAAAATAATAATAAACGATTATAAAATAGTTATGTCTATCTATATAATTGTTTAGAAAGAAAATGAATCATAAAAAAGAAAGAAAAGATAATAATAATGATAAAACACTCTCAATATATATAAGAGCGGATGGTATTAAAAAAGTAACCTAAACGTATTATAATCTAAACTTATTAAAACTTTAGGTTATAGTTTTGAGGTAATGTTTTTTTTTGTTTTTATGATTCACTAATTGTGAAGTTGTCTTTACAGGAGAGCGAACGATGGTCACCATGACCAAAGGAGAGCACCATGGCCAATGGAGACGAAAGTTTTGACGACCACTCGGAGGCTACGGTGAACGTCAATGCTTATTTGGGGATAGTTCAGATGTGGCAGCCAATGGTGACATGGCTCTAACAGGTCGACGGCATGGATAAGAATGACGAGGCTCCCAACAGTATAGTAAACGATGGTCGAAACATCGAAGACAGCGTACAACAATGGGCCCGGTTATTTGAAAATGCACGCGCAGTGAGAATGAGGTACACAACAACGAATCACAGTAATTAGAGCGTGATCGCAGGTGAACACACAGTGGCGGGCGAAGTGGTGAACGCGGCGCCGAGGTGCATTACAGCGGTCGGGAAGAACGAAGCTGAGACATGGACGGTGAGATTGCGTGAAGATTACGCGGCTACCAAGGCGGACGGAGTGGTCGAATGGGTTATTCGGATTGGGTGTGTCAACGGATAGGCCCGAGATGAGTTTTTTTTGGACACACATTTGAAAGCAAACGAGGGAGGCTCAATACGTAGATATTTGCAGCGCGAAGGCCAGTAGACTATGGACGTGAACGACCACCTCGTAGGACCCAGACATCTGACATGGCAATGACATCCATGGATACACGGGTGATGTGGCATTGTATTGGCAACTTCACAACACAGACAATGATATCAAGGACGATAGTAGTTTTTGGATGCAATATCAATGGCGGTCGACTGCGGAGAGTTCGAGGGTGGTCTAATCAGATGCGTATCCTACGCAGTGTGGTCGTAACCGATGGACAGACCCCGTCAGGATTCATTCACATATAGACAGGAGAAAAGATTTAGAAATCCTACATGACAGCATGATTGACGTTATGGGTTTCACGTATGGTAGCCTCTTTGTTCGGAGGAGATCATTATCATTTCCTCATAACGACGAATCGACAATCAACCGGCGACAGTCAGACCCGTGAAGCGTGGAATAATTGTTTCGAGCAACGATAAAAGCGGCATGAATTATATATGGGCATTAATGGACAAATTCAACCCCCTCGTCAGATAATTTCTGAGTGGCCGAAGTTACGGACGACGCCCTCCGAAGGTCCACGACAGCTAGGGAAATCTTCGGCAGTGGCGACGATAGCATGGGCGAAATCTAAGCAAATGCGGACGTATGGACCGACGGGAATGGGCTAACGGCATGGACGAATCCGCTTGGTAGATGTTTCCAACTCGCTCGTAGACGATGGATACTGTGGCGATCAGCCTCAAGCTACCATTCGATAACAAAGTGCAGGCAGACCCGAAGGCGTCGAACGTGATGATAAACTGTACCTAGTCAAGCGCAGTAGGTGGCAAATGATGATACAATGGCAGAATGCGTTGCTGTAAAATGCATTAGTTGGCAGTGTTCGCCATGTGGGAGCATAAGATTAGATTACGTCAGGATTAAAGAATACAGGGTCGAGCAGTAAAACAGCAGTGACTGGAGTTTGATAAAATTAAAACAAATAAAGGTCTTATTGCCAAAGGATAATAACGACGTCTAGTCAGCATAAACGGCTCTTCCCCTGGGTGTCAAGTCCTGAGGAGCGGACAGAGGACATGCCGTGGACGAACGAAGCACACCGAACGAGACCTTCGCACTTTAGTGATAATATATATAAATCGTGCCATCATTGGCCCAAGTAATCATTCATGGTTAACTTGGTTAAATAAAATAAATGGCATTATTACATAAGGTCCAAGTGGCAAGTGCTCTTTGCCACAATGTTTGGTGGGAAAATGTTACAAGAGGGAAACCAAACAGCAACGCTGGAAAGCCAAACCAAGCATTGGAATATGAAACGAAATTGAAACAACATGCAGAGAAACCAGAGAAAGAAAACGAAGAGTTGGGAAATGAAAAGAGGGTTGCTACATTAAATAACCCATCGAAATATGGAGAAGAGGCTGGTACTTCTTTGGAAGACCAATGTTGGTGAACATTTTGGGGTAAAAAACAAAAATATTATTTGATATACAAATCAGAAATTTCTCTATGGGCAAGAAAGGAGGTTTCATTTATGCATGCTCGTATTAATGTTCATTTTTCCCCTTTCACGTTTTAGGATTTGTAGATGATGTTGAATGCATTCATTTATGGTTGCATCATTAAACATCTTAAAACCTGAAATTTATTTTCGTGTTCTTTAGAAGCTTGCACCTAAGTTACGGCGAGTTGTGCAAATGAAGCTTGGGTAAATTAGGTTGCATGCATGGATGTCTCACATCTTTGGTTTTGCAGGAATAGGATGGCATCACACTGGTTGTAGCGTGTTTAACATTTTCAGCTTTCGTTTTCGTTTTTTTAGATTTCATTTTTATTTTCTAACTTTTCTTTTGCATATTTTTTTTTTAATTTTCAGGCATTAAAATAAAAATCGTAAAAAAATAAAATGACAAAAATAAATACATGGTTGCATAGAATGAACTTCAATCTTCCATACGCAACAAATTCAAATTTATTTCGAGTATTAGCATATCATATTGATATCTTAATTATTTCATTATTTAGTTTATATTTTAGGCGTATTGTTATTTTCTATAACAATCCCTATTTTTACCTTGGGTGGTTTCACAACCTTCGGGTTTATTTTAAGCTGCAAATGTATTATTTAAATGCTGCTTCATGAATGAAATATAGTTCGCATTTCAACATGGCATCAGAGCCAGAAGGGTGAGAGAGAGAGGACGCGGAAGCTTGCTGGAGAAAAGCGTTTTTTTTTTGGGACGAAGCGGAAGTTTGCTGGTCTAAGCATTTTTTTTCCAGTGCTGGTCTGGGAATTTTTTTTCCCCAGCGTTGGTCTATGCGTGTTTTTTTGCTGAGCACGCATATTTAAAAAAAAATAGACCCCCCTGTGCGTGATATTGTCTGCGCAATCACGCATTTAAAAAAAAACGCAAACCCCTAACCCACCCTTCCCCTCGTGCATGATTTTTTTTTCACGGGTGGCCGCGCATCCTACTCCCCCAGCGACGTGATTTTTTCATCATGTGCGGCGGCGGCGGTGCCCCCCCCGCGACGTGATTTTCTCATCACGCGCCACCCCCCCCGCGCGCCGTCGCGTGAATTATTTTCTCACCCGACGTGCGTCGCACCCCCCACACCCCCCCTCCCCTCCCCTACGTCACGCGTGCGGCGCGATGCATGGCAGTTGCATCTGCGGCCACATACAGCCGTCGCGGCCACCTGCAGCAGCAACAGCCACAGGCTGTCCAGCCGCCGGCCGCCTGCTGCAGCCGCATGCTACGGACACCGTCGCGGGCCTCCCGCTACCACCAGCCATGGAGGAAGCCGCGGCCAAGCGGCCGCGCATGAGAACAAGGGCTGGGGACCCTCCTCAAATAGGAGGGGGTCCCTGATCCTTTCGGATCAACCCGCTAGTCCACCTGGTGGTGGACTGTGCGGTAAGGCTCAGGGAGCCTGCAGGTCGGGGGATCAAATCCCGCCGACTCCCCCTTGGAGAAAAAAAAAAGGTAAAATTTTTTTTCCCTAAAGTTTTTTTTAATTATTATTTTAATTTTAATTTATTTTTCTATAGTTCTTAAAACTATATAAATTAAAATTTGATTTTAATTTAAATTTTCATAGTTTTTTTTAAACTATATAAATTAAAATTATTTTTTTTAACTTAAAAAATATATAATAATTATAAAAAAAATGCTTTGTTAAGAATTTTTTTTACCGGGGGTATTTTTTTTCCAAAAATCACAAGGGGAAAGTGAGTAATTTTTTGAAAAGCAAATTTGGAATTATTGTAAAGGTTCATTTTTGGCTGCGTCTGACACCTAGTGGATTATTTTTGTGGGCACTTTTATGTTGTATGTTGCATATTTCATTTTTTTGCACTATAACATTAAAAGTTAAAATGAAATTCTCTCGTAAGTCCCTAGAATAATTAAAACCAATCCGTGCAATTTATTGCACTGCAGCGTTTGGTATTTGTGATACCTCTGGCCAGCACTTACAGGCAAAGCTGTCGTGATTGCGCTACTGTATCCGCTGCCTAATATAAGATGCCACAACAACGTCTGAGCTTGTTCTCTATAAATCGTCAGGGAGAGATAAGTTTGCCATTTTGCATTTTTTTTACTCCATCCACTACCTTAATAGTTCTTGTGTTTAGGCGTAAGTCCTGACGAAAGTTCGAAATCCAAAGTGTTTAGGGGAAGTTACGCCCCACGCATGAGGATTGCAGACTTTCTATGGCAGGTGCCATCAACAAGACTATTCCCTTTCAGTATTGCTTAAGTTCCACGTATCGTATGATCTCTAAAAATTACCTATAGGTTCCCTCACGTAAGGGTGGGTGATTTTTTTTTATCTTTCAAAATACCTATAGTTTCCCTCATGTAAGAGCAGGTATTTTGTATGGTATATCGGCCTAGCAAAAGGTATATTGAAATGGGACCAATTGGTGTTATAAGGAACCTTCACCATGTCTGCAAAATTAATGACTGATTCTCATCAGTTGTTGAAATGTCCTTATTACACACCATGGAAAAACAAGATGAAGGCTATCCTAGTCATGGATGACTTATGGGATGTTGTATCTGGAACAACAACAAGACCTTCATCTGCTGCTGGTGCAACAGCTCCATCTACTGCTAAAAAATACTTTGACAAGCTAGACAACAAAGCAAAGGTGCTCATTTTGCTTGCTATGGCTGATGAAGTTCAACCCCATATTGCTGACTGTGTAAATAGTAAAGAGGCATGGGATGCCCTTAATACTACCTATGAGGGAAATAATGATTCCACTATTCTATTTCTTCAATCTCAATTACACAGTCGAAGCATGAAGCAAGGGGAGACAGTTGAATTTTTTCTTTGCAGAGTGTCAGAATTGAAAGCAAAGTTGAATTATTTAGGAGAACCAGTTCAAGATAAGATCCTTACCTCAATTGTATTGAGAGCTTTACCTGATTCTTATCGGGTGTTGATTACTTCCCTTCAGGTGTCACAAAGAAAAGTTACTTTTGTAGAATTGGTTAATATGCTTCAAGAGGAGGAGGCATGCCAACTACAGCGAGATGATTCTTCTAACACTGCCCTCTACATCAACAAGAAAGGGTAGAACCAGAAGAAGGGTAATTTTTAGAAGGGAGGGAATTCACAAAAGGATTCAAAAGGGAAACAAACTCAATAACCTCAACAAAAAAAGCACTATTGCAAGATTTGTGACAAAGAAGGTCATGATACAAACAAATGTTGGCATAAAAATAAACAATCAAAACAGAAAGGCCGAAACAAACCACAAAAGAACAAACAACAAGTGAATGTTGCTGTTAAAGATCTGGCATGGATTCTGAGAGAGCCCACAAAGTTCTCATGACTACCACGAGTGTCCAAGCAGGGGGATCCTATCCGGTATGTTGATTACGGAGCCAGTAAGCACATGACCGGTGACAAATCATGGTTTGAGTCTTTTGAGGCCAAAGAGGGCAAACATGTCACTATTGCTAATGATAAAACCTACAAGGTTCAGGGAGAAGGTACTATTTTAGTTACTCTTCCTAATGGCAAGTGTCAGATTGACAAAGTTATCTATGTTCCAGGATTGGCAAATTTTTTTTTGTCAATCACACAGATTCTGGACAAAGATATGGTTGTGCACTTTAGTGTTGAGGGAGGCAAGAAGTGTTGTTCTATTACCAGGAGGGGTAAGAACATTGCCACTACTTCATATAAGCATGACTTATTTGCCTTAGATGCTATCTCTACTCCACATGTTGCCATGACAGTCTCTACAAAGGAGGCAACTTCCCTATGGCACAAGAGATATGGAAATTTGAGTTCTGGTTACTTACTTGAGTTAAGTATGAAATGGTAATAGGTCTTTCTTCCCTTTCTACCACTTTACTAGTTTTCTCTGACTACTTGGCAGGAAAGCAACATAGAGTGCCTTTTGAAAGGAGCTCTATAAGAGCAAATAAACCTCTGGAGTTGATTCACACCGATCTGTGCGGTCCCTTCACTCCTAATAGTTATGGGGGTAAGAGGTATTTTTAGTTATTCATAGATGATTACTCAAGAAATATGTGGGTATTCTTTCTTCAACTGAAATCTAAAGCATTTGGCTTCTTTCAGCAATTCAAGAAATCTGTTGAAAAGGAGTCAAGGACTTCTATAAAGACCCTTTGCTCAGATCGAGGGGGGAGTTCACCTCTAAAGAATTCTTTGAGTTATTGAAAGAAAATGGGATCACACGAGAGTTAACTACTGCATATACTCCTAAAAAAAATGGAGTTGCTGAAAGGAGGAATCGTTCCATCATGGAAATGGTTCGTTGCATGCTCACAGGAGCTAGTATTGAGCAACTATATTGGGTAGAAGCTGTCACCACAACAGTATATCTATTGAATAGGGCACCCACAAAGTCTCTACAAGGAATGACTCCACAGGAAGCATGGAGTGGTAGGAAACCCTCTATTTCTCATCTACGCATTTTTGGATGTAAAACTTTCATGCACATACCAAAAGAGAAAAGGAAGAAGATAGATGAAAAGACATTGAAGTGTATTCTTCTTGGGTATGATGAGCACTCTAAGGGTTATCGTCTGATTGATCCCTTAACCAAGAAGATACACATCAGTAGAGATGTAGTTTTTGATGAGGCTTTCACATCAGAACCCACATTAGATGTATACCTAGACCTTGTGGAACCTAAGGTTGATAAATCTCCTTCATCAAAAGTTGGAGGTCCATCTTCATCTTCTTTAACACCTCAGAAGAAGAATCCAAAGTGGTATACAAATACAATCAAAGACTCAAAGCTATCCTCTCCACCAAATTTCACATTGGATAGGCCTCGTACTCACAGCATGGCTCGACAGGATAAAGTTGGAACAGAGAATACTGGGGTTGATGAGCTGTGTCAATCTTTTGAAGAACTTTCTGTAGATCCAGAGAAAGATACATAAGATATGGATATTGATAGTGACAGGGTATTTATGTCTTCCATAGATGATCTTGAACCCGCATCAGTGCAAGTTTCTCTTGGTGAGCCTCAGTGGAAGGCTGTTATGGATGCATAGTATAAGTCTTTGATGAAAAACAAAACTTGGAAGCTTGTCGATCTGCCATACGGAAAAAAGCCTGTAGGCTGAAAATGGGTGTATAAAGTGAAGTATAAGGTAGATGGTACAATAGATAAGCATAAGGCCTGACTTGTTGCAAAGGGCTATGCTCAAAGAGAAGGCATTGACTATGAGGAAAATTTTGCACCTACTGCTCGGATGACAACCATTCGAGTTCTTTGTGCTATGGTAGCGCAATATGGGTGGAAAGTACACCAAATGGATGTCAAGAGTGCTTTTCTAAATGGTGATCTCCAAGAAGAAGTCTACTTGACTCAACCAGAAGGATTAGAAGTGGAAGGCCAACAGTAGAAAGTTTGCAGATTGGTAAAATCCTTATATGGTTTGAAACAAGCCCCTCGGGCTTGGTATATAAAAATGGATCATCACCTTTTGTAGCATGGTTTTAAGAGATGTCCGTCAGATGCAAACCTCTATTTTAAGAAACAGGGTTCTGAAATAGTGTTGCTTGTACTCTATGTTGATGATTTTATCATTACAGGGAGTTTAAAAACAATGATTTCTACTGTCAAAAGAGACTTGTGTCAATATTTTGAGATGTCAGATCTCGGACTTCTCCATTATTGTCTTGGTTTGGAAGTCAGCCAGAAGGAGCACTCCATCAAAGTGTCTCAAAAAAAATATGCCAAGACCCTATTGGAAAAATATCGCATGACTGATTGCAAGTCAATGTCTACTCCGATGGAAACATGAATTCAGTTATCGCGATATGATGATTCATCTCAGGTAGATGGTACTCTCTATTGCCGCTTGATTGGGAGTCTCATATATCCGACCAACACTAGGCCGAGATATTGTATTTCTTGTCAACTATCTTTCGAGGTTCATGCAGGAGCCTAAGACTACACACTGGAAAGCAGCAAAGCGCGTTCTTCACTATGTCCATAGCACAATGGAATATGGCCTAGAATATAAGAGGAACAACAAATTCTTCTTATAGGGATACATAGACTCCGACTATGCCGGATCATATGATGACCGTAAATCAACTTCAGGATATTTGTTTCATCTTGGATCTGGTCCTGTCTCTTTGCACAACAAGAAACAATAGGTGGTTGCTATTTCATCAACAGAGGCAGAATATTGTGTTGCACGTGAAGCTGTGTGAAGTGATATGGTTGCGTCGCATCCTCACAAGTATGGGTCTTCCATCAAAATCTTCGATACACTTGTTCTACGACAACATGGGTGTTTTGAATCTTGTCAAGAATCCAATACATCATGAAAGAAACAAGCACATTGACACACAATGTCACTTCATTCGAGACAAAGTTCCAAGGCACTGAATTCAGCTTCAGCATATTCCCACCAATGCTCAAGTTGCAGATATTTTCACTAAGGCACTTGCACGTGTCAAATTTGAATTGTTTCGCAACTCTCTTTGTATTACCAAATGATGTAATCAGGGGGGATATTAGTAGTTCTTCAATTACATAAATAATGTAATAAGGGGGGATGTTAGCATATCATATTGATATCTTAATTATTTCATTATTTAGTTTATATTTTAGGCGTATTGTTATTTTCTATAACAATCCCTATTTTTACCTCGGGTGGTTTCACAACCTTCGGTTTATTTTAAGCTGCAAATGTATTATTTAAATGCTGCTTCATGAATGAAATATAGTTTGCATTTCAACATCGAGGTCATTTCGATTTTATAATTATTTTTGAAAACTGTTGTTTTTAAGGGTTTTTATAATTTCGGAAATTTTATTTTTTCAAGTTTTGGAGGCAAATCAGATTTTTAAACTTTGCATTTTCATTCATAAGCATAAGATGACCTTTCCTTTATGAAAATTCAATTTCATAAAAGGGGGAAAATTTTCATGGCATTTCATGGGCCATTATTTTTGAGGTAATAAATGCACCTTTCTTTATGAAAATTCTGATTTCATGAAAGAGAGGTGATTTATACTTTACATTAAAAGGCTATTATTTTAAAGCATTAAATTATTTTTATTTATGAAAATTATTTCATTAAAGAAGGATAATTAAGTGACATTTTGAAGCCATTATTTTGAAACTATAAATTATTGTCTCTCGATGAAAATCGATTTCATAAAAGAGGAATAATTTGTTAATTATATCAAAGACTATTTTTATCTTCATGATAAGAAGCTACATTTAAGAAGCCTATTCATCATTTTAAATTCACATTCATATATAAATTTAATCTTTTATTTCATGCTTTAAAGTAGGATTTAATGCAAGATAAAACTTGTTTAAAATCCACTTAATCAAGGAAGATAAAATCTACCTTAAAATAATTCAAGATAAAAGGAATTAAGGTTACATCATGGTCATATGAGGGCCAATTAACATTTGCTTTTATTTGGTTTCATGAACAATCATTAAAGTAGCATGGTAAAATAAACCAACACATGCCCCTTGTTTACAGTTACTTGCAATCACTAAGGTGTTCCTAGCATTGAATTGATATATCTTTATTGAGATTACTAATACACATGTGCAAATGCTAATATAGCGGAGACCTTGGAGAAGTTGTTTTGTTTAACTTATTTGCAAGAGAGGGTTTTGGGATCCAAACCTTTTTGGGATCCAAACCCTAAGGGAAGGTGTAATTTTACAATTGGGTAAAATTAACACTCAACAATTAGTAGCACATGAAACCTCTCATGATGAGGTTGATCTCTAAGCAAATGTATGAAATATAGAAAATATGTAAAGAATGTATGAACACATGTAATGATGTGTAAATTTACCTACAAGACTGACCATAAAGCATAAAGCAAATCTTGAAATAAATAAAGAAACCTAAAGATGTATGTAATCTTGCAAGTTAAGCACAAAGGAACCTAATATATGGAAGCATTGTAAAGGAAGGCATGAAATACATAAATATAAGCAAAGATGCCTACGAAACTATAAATAAGCTATGGAAATGCATGAAATGTGATTGATCTATGCTAAATTAATTTAAATGTATGCTAAGAAATGTAAATCTATGGCTAAATTAGAGAACTAAGCATATCAAACCCTAGTCGTTGATGCTCATAGTAGTTGGCTCTGCTAGCCACTGTTAGGTCTAATAGCTAAGCCTACGGATTGTTGTTGACAATAGTAACCATGAGAAAATGATTCTACTCTTGAAATTAGGTCTGTGGATGTACAATTGTTGTGGAATTGATGATCAAGGTTCGTTAGTGTGTCTAAACATGAATTTATGGGTGAATTGTTGTGGATTTGCAATAAATTGGTATGAAATGGCAAGCATACTTCTCAAGCTGTTAGAAACTCCATTTCTTCAAATGCGGATATCATTCTCCAATTGGACAACATCTTGGCACTCCTCAAGGGTGGAAAATGGCTCTCCAGTTCGGTAAGGCTTCGTTGCATTCAACTTATCTCTTTCTTTACCTCTTTGGGGGTCTATAAATAGACTTCCCCAAATCCTAATATTGGCTTCTCAAGGAAGCCAAGATCAAGAATTAGCTAGCCTGAGCATTTGGGAGGAACCCTCTGGAAGCTTCCTCACCCAAAATTGCTCCAAAATTGTTGTACTTTGAGTTGTTGCAACTAATTTTTCTTAGCTCAAGATAGTCGAGTTTGTTACAGGGCTAGCAACTCTTGCTCAATGTGGCTAGGGGTAGGCTGCCCTTAGCCGCTCTAATCATTAGTGGCTAGGATCCTAGTCGTTGATGCCATCAATAGCTAAGGCTGTATAGGCTTAGACTACCTAAAATGAGTGGTTAGAACCACTGCTTGGTCTTGGAAAGGTCCAAGGTCATTCATATGGTCTGCAAAGGTGCCAATATGAGTAGTCTCCTAAACATGACGTGTTTTAGGTATCTACAGATACCCCTTTTAGGATGCATTATGTGGAAAAATACAACACTGAGTAAAAATAGATAACCTAAAGCTATATTATAGGTTAATTAATGTTCATTTATCTTGTCAACGTTAGATGCCCCAATCGCAAAAATGGTGCACATCTCGGAATCATTGCCTTTGATAAGTTAAGGAACTTGACTCAAGTACAACCTTTCACATCAGGTTTACTTGATCTTGGACATTGTTCAGTTCATGAAGAGGCTAGTGCCTATGATCCTTCATGCTTCAAGAATGCCAAGCAGTTGATTAATTTTCTTGTTTTCTGCCCCAAGCAAGGGCATGATTGTCTTTGGCAATGATTCGTAAGACGAACACAACTTACATGATTGAGTTTTCAATTGTTGATTTTGATTATAAATGCTGATATTATGACTACCCCCTCAAGCAACGAGTCGATGAGGAAATGATAAGTGATGAAAGTGACCAGTTGCTTGACAAAGATGATTGATTTAGACAATTCAAGATGATTGCACTTGTTGTAAGGTAGGTCTTATTATAGTTGTGATTTCAACTATTAATAGTAATTGTACATCTCTATCCCGTAGAGTAGTCTAGCTGTAATGGCCTTCTTAGAGAATCAAGATGGTAGCAATTCCAATTAAGCTTGTGTTGAATCACTATGTTCGATAATTATTTGTCAGAGATCTATCTTAGGTAAGGGTTTGTCTAGTTATGCACCCTAGACCCGACCAAAATTGAAAGGTCAAGAGGAATAAATGCCTCCCATGCCAATCTCTAGAGATGGGCTGGTTCCATTACTATTCTATCTAGGGTTGAGATAAAATAACTGGAAAGAAATGTAAATGACTGAAAGAAATGGGAAATATGGCCATAGGTCGGATAGAACATGGGTGATGGGTTAACAATATGATAACTTAACTGTACGTCGAATCAAATAGCCATTTAATACAAATTCTAATAGAATTTAAAATTGAACATTTAACATGCATAATCTCCAGGGATACTCTAGAGGTTCACATTTTATCAGAAGCTAAATATAGATATTTGAATTCAAACCTACAGATAAACTAGAGAACTTAATAGAAGACAAGTAATAGAAGGCATACACACAATCATAAGTCCAGAGTTAGAGCCAGACACTATTTACATTTATGACAAAATTCGAGTTACAACATGCTTCTAGCAAACATCCATCCATTTTACAACAAAAGAGCAAGCTTATATAGCAAATTATGCCACTTGAAAATTAAATGCACACCAATAAAACTATGGCAATGGCAACCAAGATAAGGATTACAAGATATTATAGTCATTAAATAGTTATTAGGCATGGCCGAGATTGACGAATCCTTGAAAATACAGTTGAGCTCCTTCAATGCTCTAACAGGATTGGCTTGCTGGCACTACTTCCTCACTCATAGGGATTGCTTCCATGGAAGATAAGATTGAAATCCTAGAACGTCCAGTCTGGAATCTTCTCAGAATTACTGCACTCATATGGATAAGGATGCACCTTACTTTGCTGATGTGGAGCGCATCTGAGAAAGACCGGCCCAGATTTTACAGGTTTGGCAACAAAGCGCAATTAGATAGTGTGGAACACCCCGAGCACACCTGATGGAGTGTGTCAGAGTTGGGCACACCTAAAGGAGTGTGCTAAAGCCTGATGTAATTGATGGAGTGCACTAAAGCTGGGAACACCTAAAGGAGTGCACCAGATCCTGACACATGTGATGGAGTGTGGCAAAGCTGGGCATACCTGAAGGAGTGCGCTAGAGCTTGACACACTTGATGGAGTGCACTAGAGCCCAATGCACTTGATGGAGTGTGACAAAGCCCAGTGTACCTGGAGTGTGCTAGAGCCCAATGCACCTGAGGGAACATGCCAAAGCCTAACCTATACTTAGTCATTTTTTAGGTCAAGGTCGAGTGTTGTGCTCTTGACCATTTCAATCTGCATTGTGCCCTTTTGGTAGTGCGATTTTTCTTATCCCTAGGGCCAAACTGCATCAAGGGACTTGTTGCAAAATACTATCACCATCAGAAGAAGGATTTTCCTACATGGTCAGTAGACAGAAACAACTACACACTGTTTTAGGTTCCATAGCAAGGGTTTGGTAGAAAATTAGGAGAGAGAAAAACACATTGGAAAGAAGAGAACATAGTTTCTGAGGAGCATAAATTACTAGAAAGCTTAATGTACACCATGTTGTAGAAGTCACAACATCTCTGATTTCTCACAGGGAAATTGAGCTTGCCTCAATGTCGAAACCATAGGACTTATTCATTGGGATCAAAGTCATCATCATTATCGCTCCCTAAATGCTCGCTGGTAGTAGTAGACTCTTATACCAACTCTTATTTTCCTGTATCTTCCTCATCAATTTCATTGTGCTGCTCTTCATCCCTCCCTCGTACCTCATATAAGGGCTCATATTACTCATTTTGAGGGACTTGGCCTATGTCTTGCTTAAGGATTTTGCCCTAGCCTTCCCCTTGAGCGTCAACCTCTTCCTCAACATGAACTTATTTGTGTGCCTTATCTCCTTCTTGCACTTTGATTTCTTCTTATGCTTGATATTTTTCATCCTGAGGTGCTTAGCCTCCATCCTGTTGGGGCCTAAGGCTTTCGCCTTGGCCTTCTTGCTGAGCAAGAACCTCCTCTTAAGCCTAAACTTTACCTTGCACTTGGTTTTCTTCCTGAACCCTGATCTCTCCTTATGCTTGGATCTCTCCCTACGCCTGGGTATCTTCCTACTGTTGAGGAGGTCTGGGTGGGGCAAGTTCCTTCTAGATACGATAATAGGTTACCTGGACTAGGGCCCAGTCATTGTCATGCATGGGACCACACTTTTGGATATCTTGGATTAGGTACCCGAACCTTTCCAAATGGCAAACTTCAGCAAAATTAAATCTCTCGCTAAGATCCATAAGACATACTTCCATTAGCACCAATCTAGTTGTATATTGCATCACCTGAAGTTCAATAATGGGCTCATCCAACTTTCGATTTCCAAAGTGTCATTTTTGAAGGAATCCCATATCGATTGCAGTTAATTTTTATTTAGAAGATGGTCCCACTCATCGGTGAAGCCCGAGAAACCATTTTGCACTAGAGTCTCAAAGTACATAAGGACAATATTTCTCTCTCTTTCAAACATATCCACGAGATATCAAGCCTTTCAGGCCACCTTGGCCTTCTTGAAGAAAGATCTGAGTGTTTTATCTATGAGCACCCATGACCAAGCTAGGTCAGACATTGAGGCAAGCCAGATGTCCCATCTATCTAGGGTTTGCGCCTTCATGGCCAAATCCAGTCATTCATAAACCTCCACCTTGGCATCTTTGATGATGGAAGCATTATGGGAAACTATCTACTTGGCTTCCTAAATGAATGCTAGGACTATGGCTACTCGACGTGCCCTATTTTTGAACTTGGATAGGAAGCGATTGTGCGCTTCCTTGACAAGGTCTTTTGATAGGGCTATTGTTGGTTCTGGTCTACTATCCAATTTAGCTCGTAGCTCCTAGATATGAGCATCTAACACCTATAGCTGGTATTTGCCTCTCCTTAAACCTTGAGACACTCCTCAAAATATTTCTTGGTGTCCTCCAATTCTTGCTCTAGATCGATCACTCGCTACTGCAACTGCTTCACTTTGGACTGCTATTCTTCAAGCTACCCCATCATGAGTGCTAAGGTTTCTTCAAACTGTATATTTTTGGCCTCAGTATCATAGCAACACTCCTTAAAATGCTCCACCTTGAGGTAGAGAGATGTCACCTCAACATGAAAATTTCTAGCTTTTTCTGTGGGGTCGACAATCTTTAGATCTTCCACCATTTTTTGATAAGAGTAGTCTACTGGTGTCATCTCATTCAATGGTTTTCGTACCTTGGGAACCTTTCCATTCTATAAAGCTACATGTTTTAAGGATAAAAAACTATCATTTTCTTCGATCAGGCTGGCACCTATGCACTTTTTCTCTTTTGGCCTTTCAACCAGGTCAAGGAATTTTTTTGTGCCTTGCAAATGCTCTCAACCATTAGGCATTCTTCATAGAAATCTAACTCCATAGGCTGCTGCACTCTAAAGAATGGGGTAAAGGGAAACAAAGCCCACTGAGGGCTTGATCCGACAGGTGTTTCTAGGATAGTGGGAGTGATGACTATAGTGACCATGGGGGATACTGGGGTTTGTACAACTAAAGCTAGAATGGTAGGTTTCAGGGGGGGAGTCCCCATGGAGGATACTGTTGGAATAACTGAGAGAGTTGGGATAGGCAAGGGATAACCATGAATGACTATCGTAACAAATTTTGTAGCTTAAAATACTAAAATCTAGGGAGTAAGGATGGAAGTCACATGGAAGATGAAGGTGTTGGAAAATTTTACAAATATCTCAAATGACTTAGAAACTGTGGGCAGGGAAGGATGAGACTTTTTTTGAAGCAAGGGGTTTAGAAAGACTTTAGTAGGGGTGCCAAATGGGATGTGGATAGGAACTAGGGTTTCAACACTAAGGAGTGGGGATTCTAAAGGGGCAGATGAGAGAAAGAGAGCGTGGCAAACTATTACGTTATTGGGTTGGATTATATCTTTTCGATAGATGCCTCATCCTCTAGGTTAATAATCGGTACTCTAATCTGGGCTTGTAGCCTTTGATGCACCTACATCACTGGTTGGGTATGCTGCACCTATTGGGGAGGAAAAAAAATGTCGAAGTGCTCCCTTCTATGACCATTGCCACCATCAAAGGGCCTGCACTAGTAAGATTGATTTTAATAATATGAGTCTTCTTCATGGTGCTCTAGGGCGCAGGTGCATTGGGCACACTCCTCTTCCTTGGAGCAACATTTTCTTCATGAAGGGGTTGCTTACCCTTGCCCTCGATAGGTGGGGGCTGACTAGCTCGTTGCATTTGAGCTGATGCATATTCCACTCTGTTGGGACTCTTCATACTCCTGGGCACAAGGTTTCCAAAGAATATGGGTTGGTAGGAGTCATAGTTTTCATCAAATATGTCAAAATTTTTTTGATCTATCTGTAGCATTGGGTCAAATTCTCCTTTTCTATAGTGGCACCTCATGATCCACCAGTTCACAATATTCTCCTCTGACCAATGGGGCACTTTTTCTTTTATTGACTTGAACACTCAGTCATTGGGGTCCTACTTTGGATATAGCCTAGGGTTGTACTCAGCCTCCATGATGTAAAGTCATGCCACAGGGGGAAGGAGACCATCCTTTCAATGTGCCATTCAAGATCTAGCCCGAAAGGGTTATTACGCTATTTCTCGATGTTTGAGCAAGGACAATAGTGGAATTTATCCCTTGAGATTTTTTCCTTAAAGACACCATTTGGATCATACTTCCACCATTGGGGTAGGTCAATCAGACCAAACTCGTACAAAGTAATTGCCAGGTGGACATTTTGCTTATCCTTTATTACTTTGATGGTGCCCAGTTTAATAGGCCAGGGGCAGGTGTGCTGTCTTTTTCATCCTTTGCCATACGTATCGTCTATGAAGTTGCATTGGTGAGAAACTTTAAGGGAAAATAGGTACTCAATAGTTTAGTATGGCAAAAAAAAGGGTTTGCCAAAAAACCTAAAAATTCGTACCACAAGCACCTATGTTAGTCAAAAAATATCTTCAAGCTGCTACTCTATCACATATTCCCTCATAGCCCTTGGCACCTGCTCACAGATGCCATAAATGATTTCTATTTCTAGGACCATAAAGAATCGGTTAAAATTGTAGTATGACTCATGCCTTGATAGGCTCGAAGTCCACTGATACACCAAGAGTACCTCACCCTTCTCCTTCATGCAACTCTTGTCAATGAAGGAAAAACAATAGTGTAAATGCAGCTGGTGGAAGAAGTACCACACTAGGAATGAGTAGCTCTAGAACGCCATGTTTTTGTTTTGCATCGTGCATAGTTGGAGGTGCAGCTACCAAGATACCCAATCTGTCCAGTCAAAAAATATAGGCTTTATCCCTCGTGACATAACATCGAAAGCATAAAATTATCCGTGGGATACGCATTCGGCCACAACTGCCTACCAAGAATTTACCTGGGTATCAGAGGCTTGAATAGTAATCCATGCCAGCATGGAGAAGAGCTTAGAGTTATGAAATCTCCTCAAGGACATGGGGAGTTGTTGCAAAGTCCTGAGTGCTAGTGTCTCTATATAATGGGACTCCATGAATTGCCTCATCAATGACGTGTTTGTGTATCTCTCCCCCTACTCCTTGGTGTTAATTTTATTAATGATAACCTTACCAGAAGGTTCTCGCCCATAGGTGAAGGCCACGCAGACCTTGTCAAAAAAAATGGAGAACAACCTACTTCCCTCTTTGTTCTTCATTGACCTAGTCTGAGGGTCATAAAATTGGGCAATTGCACAAACCAACTCTGGGCAGGGATGCACATGTGTGCATAGGTACCAGTATAGGAGGGAGTGGTAGGAAACTGCTTGATTATTCACTTCAAACACCTTAGTTATCATCTGATCAACATCCTGATGGAACTTATCTATACTAGTCCTAGTCAGGATGCAGTCCCGAGTTTTTCTTAGCTTATCTTCAGGTGGAGGTGGCAGGGGTTTTTTTTCTTTTGTCTGCTCCTGCTCACCCTTCGTTGACTTTGGGACCTTTTTTTTTTTGCTTGGGCTCTCCCTTCTTGCCCATATTCACTGGTAAATTGTCCAAGTGCACTGGGAATGGCAACGCCTAAGCACGGTCCGCCCGAATTGCATTGTAGCCACAATCTGCTTATGCAAAAAAGTTTAGCACAATAGCACACTCCACTGAAGCTGTCCGCTCTTACCCATGACAGTCGTTCTCCAAAACTTAGCAGTGGTGGGTGGTGCAACAGTTTAAGAATTTTAAAAGGCATAACTGGTGTGCAATGCATCCTTTTATAGCTTTGGTATACACCTACCTGCATTAATTGTTGCTCAAGTGGTGTAAATGGCAAGAGTGATTTGGGGCGCTATCGAAGATCTCTTGCATGACAACCGATGGAGTGTGCATCCCAATGCTAACTAACAAAGTGGAACACAATATTATTTAGGGGATGTGAAGCACTACCCTTGTTGCATTTATTTTTTGATGTGTCTTGCTTTGGACAACATGCTAAATATATTTAGAGAAAAGTGCCTTGCACATGTAAAACTAGAAACTAGGCTATGCTTGCATATCAAAGTCCTACGACCTTCTTGAAGATGTGCACTCGACCTTGGCACACTCTGGAATGTGCACCTGCCTTGTGCACACTTTGGATGTGTGCCTCACCTTGGCACACTCTAGAATGTGCACCCACCTTGGGTGCACTTTGGAATGTGCGCCCACCTTGGGTGTACTCTAGAATGTGCGCCCATCCTGGGTGCACTATGGATGTGCACCTTGCCTTGGCATACTCTAGAATGTGTGTCCATCTTGTGTGCACTCTAGACGTGCACCTCGCCTTGGTGCACTTTGGAATGTGCACTTGACCTAGGTGCACTCTAGACATGTACCCAACCTAGGCACACTTTGGAATGTGCGCTCGCCTTGGGCACACTCTAGATGTGCACCCACATTGGGTGCTCTCTAAAATGTGCACTCGTTTTAGGCACACTCTGGATGTGCACCTCACCTTGGTGCATGCTATAATGTGTGTCTGTCTTGGGCGCACTTTGGATGCGTGCCTTGCCTGAGCACACATTTGGCTATGCACCTGGTCTAAGCACACTGTTTGGTTATGCGCTTGGCCTGAGCGCACCTCTGGTTGTGTGCCTAGCCTGAGCACACCTTTTGGCTATGCGCTTATCATAAGTGCACTTTGGAGCAAAAATTCTACTTGTATCTGCACACGACTCAACAAAAAATACAAAACTGCATCCCTCAACATTCTCCCACCAGTTAGGATTTTGACCCTAAAAACTGTGCTATTGCTAGTGCAGGAGGAGGCGAAGAAATGCTCTAAAAAGAAAACTAAAGTGCATAAGGAAAATAAACAAAAATATATACAACTGTACAAGAGCTTCTGTACTACCCCTTACTGGTAGTATGCCTTCAAGTGAATGCCATTAACTGATAGTGGCAGAGTAAACCCATTCAGGTCCTGTAGTGTGAAAGAGTTTACTAGATGAACTTGAGAAAACTAAAATGGGCCCTCCCAGAATGCATCAAATTTGTCATGGTATCCAGGCTTGGACTTCTTCTTGTTCCATTTAAGCACCAAGTCGTCGACCTGAAAAGTGCAATCAAAGGTCTTTTTGTCAAACCAATTTTTCATGGTAACACCATGCTTTAGGAAATCCACATAGGCTTTTTCCCTTTCCTCTTCCAACTACAATAGTTGGGCAATTTTGACGTTGACCGGGTCAAACTCTTCCTCATCGCCATCCAATTATCGAAGATACTGTAGTGCTGGAAATTCAATATGCACTGGAAGCACTGCTTCCTTCCCATACACCAAGGAATATGGGGACGTCTTAATGGATTTATTGATGGAAATTCTGTCTACCCATAATGCAAAATTCAAAATCATATGCCAGGTCCGCTTGTTGTCTTCTAGCATCCTCTTTAGAATCCAGAGCAAGTTTTTATTTGTAGACTCCACCAAACTGTTGCCCTGTGGGTAATAATTTGATGAATTTTTCAAGTAAATTCCATACTTGTAGGCAAATGCGCACATCTTGACCCTAATGAAATGAGAACCGTTATCTGTCACTATGGCATCCACTATCCCAAAATGGGTTATTAGCCCTTCCAGAAAAGTGATGATGACATCCTGATTAGCTCGCTTGGTGGGCACTACCTTTCTCCACTAGGTGAAATAGTATGTAGCTATCAAAATGTACTTATGCCCTGTAGAAGAATTATGCTCAATTATTTTGATGAATTTCAAACCCCATTGCTGAAATGGAGCCTCAACCTAAATTAGGTGTAAAGGCAGAGAAACATTCTTGATACGAACAACATATATTTGATACTTATCACACTTTTGGCTAACACTAAAGGCATTAGAAAAAATGATGAGCCAATAATAGCCCACCCTTATTATTTTTAAAGCCATCGACCTCCCAAAAATATGACCCCTGGACATTCCAAAATAGAACTCATCTAGGATTTTCTATTTTTTTGTCCTCCTGATATATCTTAAGAGGACACTGTCACTATTTTGACGAAACAACCCCTCGGGTAGAAATATGTATCTACAGGCCTGAAGCCTGAAACACCTCCTCTATGAAGAGTTGAGGCCAATAGGGCACTATCCCATGCTGAATTACTCTATTAAGTCTTTAGTCCAATACCTGTCTTCCACTAACTGATTCACCAGATTGCTCCACGATGGTGAATCTTCCCATTGGCAAGTTGTTACCTCAACTACGATGCTCTTGGCAAGCTCTAGGCATAGAGCCCGACCATGGACCAACTTGGTGGGTCATCCCTCTATATCATATTATTGGATCTTGGTGATCCATCCTGCCCTCTTGTTACCAAGCTCACCCTAAATGATGAATTTTTGGATGTCTGGGTGTACTACGTACACTATCATCTTGCTCTGTGAGACGAAATGATAAAACTTCTTCAGTGCTTTCATTACCACATGCACTTGAATTTAAATAAAACTATACTTTTTCTCATGTGGGAGAATGACTTAACTGAGGAATTCTATGGGTGGTTCATCCTCATAATTATTTTTTTGGGTTAGAATAGTTGCATAGTTTTCTGGATCCTCGACCGCATATAGAATGAAGTCCCTAGAATAATTGGGGTTTACCAGGACGAGAGCCTGGGCGATCTGATGCTTGATCTCTTTGAATTCCTGCATTATATCTTCCATCCATAGGAACTCCACATCCTTTTTGAGGAGCTCAATCATATGTTTCACTACCTGTGTGAAGTCAAAAATAAATTTCTTGACAAAATTTATCTATTTGAAGAAGGATTGGAGGCCTTTCTCAAAAACTTGTCACAAATGTAAACTGTGCTCCTCCTTCCTGTGGGAGAAAATAATCATATCATCTAAGTATATTACAATGACATGGTTAAGCAACTCACCAAAGGCTAAGTCCATTGCTCTCTGGAAGGTCGCTCTGACATTGGAGAGGTTGAATGGCATGCGTTGATATGCGAAGGTGCCCTACTTGGTGGTGAAAGCAATCTTATACTGGTCCTGATCCTTGACCTAAATTTGGTTATAGCTTGAGAAACTATCTAGAAGAGAAAAACTTTGGGTGCCTGCCACTACATGAAGAATCTGATCAATTTGTGGCAGTAGGTAGTGATATTTCAAGGATACCTGATTGAGATTGCGGAAGTCGACGCAAAGGCGAATATCTTCATTATTTTTTTGAACCGAGACTAGGTTCACTACCTAGGATGAATGCTTGATAGGGTAGATTATATTTACCTCCAATATTTTTAGAACTTTAGCCTTCATTAGTATTTCAATATTTGGATTCATAGACCTTTACTTTTGTCGAGTGGGCTTCAATCCCTCCTAGAGTTCAATTGTATGCTGAATGACATTTTTGTCATACCCCTTTAGGTCGTGGTAGCTCCAAGCGATGATGTATGGATACTCTCTATAGAGGGTCCTGATCTGCTTGATTTATTGTAGTGTGTAATCAGTCCCTACCTTGATTATTTTCCTAGACTCTATCTGTAGCTCCTGGTATTCTCTCGCATCTACTTTGATCTTGTGGGGAAGGGCCTTGTCATCCTAATCAAATAGAATTTCAAGGGTGATAAAACCCTTAGGGAGGTGGTTGTTCTTCAGCTGGATAAGGCCCTCATATTATTCATCATTGAGAGCTCTATCTTCGATGCTTCCAGCTTCATCTATCAAAAAATTGATGATCTACTCGTCATTATCAAAGACCTACTAGTGAATATTTTTATCTGGCACGGAGGGCCAGTAGATAACCCTCACTGTTTTCAACCTTTGCATCAGATTCTCGACTGGGGAGCATTTTGCTTCAATGGATGCCAAAACATCAACATGTTTATTCCTCTCTTGTGAAATAAATTATATGTTAAGAGCTGAGAAGGACTCGAGCAGATGCCATACCTTATTATGGTATGCCTTGAGATAGTGTTGTTTGGCAACACATTTATTTGTAACTTGATTACAGATCAATTCGGAGTCCCCAAATATCTATAACTATTTTATTCCTAGCCTATCTACATTTTGTAACCTCAAACACAGGGCTTCATACTCGATGACATTATTGGTACAACTCCAAGCGAGCCTGTACGAGTATGTTTTTTGAATTCTAGATGCAGAGATGAGGAAAACTCCATCTCCAACTCCATTCTTGTATCGAGAACCATAAGCAAGAGCTTCCATAATTGGTCGTACATTGGATTAGTGTCACTCAGTACTTTAGCCTTTTCAGGCTTGGTAATAGAGTAACACCCGATGTCTAATTCTATCATAGCATTAAAATCATGTATAGAGAACTCATCCTCTATGCACAGATCATCAAGAGCCTCCTCCATCAGCTCCACTTCCTTTTCCATTTCTTCCACTCCAATGATATTTATTGAGTCCAGGGGTTTCTCCACATCCTGGATCCTTTCAATAAGAAAGGTAGAGGGTTTCTCATTAAAAAATTTTACCCTCTTCCCCTTGAAGAGGACCTCCAGGTGTGAATAGTCAAGAGACAGATAGCCTCTAAGCTTGACAATGAATTCCCTCGACAAGCACATGCTAAAATAGGGATCCAAGTCAACTACCACAACTTCTTGGATTACTATGATCTACGACATCTTGTGCAACATGATAAGGATGTATTTTATAACCCCCAACTATCTTGACCAGAGTTTCATCCAGTTGGAGCACTCTAGGACTACTATGGATGTACTCCATACCCATAATTCACATATAGCTTTGGGAATTACAGTGGTGGCAGTGCTAGAATCAACCATGCAATTATGCACTACCCAACCTTCCATATTGAGGAATAAGTAAAATGACGACGACCTATTCTTACTAGTAGTTGAGGTGGTCAACGAATGTACCAAGATGGTCTGGTTCAGTATCCCCTTGCCCTTAATGGAATTGAGGGATTCTTGCAATAGGTCAACTTGACCAGGCAATTGAAATGCATCAAAGATTCTAAGAGGTTTACCTTAGTCAAAGTTTTTCTTAATTTTTCAATGACATTGTATTCTCCTACTCTAGATTGGCCTCCCTCTCTAGTGATCTCATACTAGGTGTGGTATTGTTGCGTTGCTTCCACTCTCTAACGCTTGGTGATCGAGGGGTACTGTAACTTTTCCCTCATCTGATATTTTTCTTCCACTAGGGGCTGAGAGGTCGAAACTTACGCCTAAGAGGTGCTCAATCTTGCCCTTGGGGATAGATAGTCTCTTAAATGAGCATTGTTTGTAGGTGTAGGTATCTAAACTGGTTCTCTTTCTAGTGGCATGATCACCTTTTCTCTTGGTAGCTTAGGATCGATAGGTACCTTGAGTGGTTCCATCTTAACCGAGTTAACCTCAATTGGCTTCTTGCCTGTCCGCATTAGAATGGAGACCTATTCGATAGGGGGGATCATAAAATTTCTATTAGTTTCCCTTATCATGTTTACCTATCCACCATATGCATCATCTGCAAGCATCTGCACATAGTTCAAGTGAACCATGCAAGTTTCTTCACCATGAGGGTCATTGCAGGTGGAGCACTAGTAGGTCTTGTCAGATGAACTAGCCCCATCGCATTCCACCATGGTAGAATTTTTTTCATGAGGCCTTCCGATGGAGGCAGCTTGATCCCTTATGATCGAAGGTGGGGGCCTTCTAGAAGGGTAGCTTTGATCTATGAATTGACTTTTCTTCATGACAACAACATCATTCACCATGGTCTTCATGAACCCATACACATACCACAACTCCTTGGCCTGATATGAATTTAGAGATGTAATGGCTATGGGCACGGGTAATGGTAATGACACCAACGGTGCTGGTAATGCTGGGTACTGAGGAGGAGTCAGAATCTGGGGAACTACAGGATTTGGATATTGAGGGATTGGTACCTAAAATTGAGGAGTGGGTACCTCCTAATTTTGTTGCTTAGGAGCCCACGAATTATTGGGGTACATTTGAGGCACAGAGGAAGCGGATGCACATGGGTACATATTATGTGGGAAATTTAGATAAATTAGTGTGGTTGTCTTTGGGAGCAACTTTTCGATACCTACTAGGTCAGCTTCTGCACTTTGCGCCTGTCGATACAATTCTAGAAATGTGTTGCTATTAGCATACCAGATATTCATGCTAATATCAGAGTGGAACACTCTTAGGAAATAGAACGTCGCCTGCTCAAATGTGGGCTGAAGGTCAGGAGTGACTCTTTGCCAGGTATGAGCAAACCTAAAATTGAAATCAGCTATTTCCTCCTATGGATGCCTCTGGAAAGAGGTGAACTAGTGTATGAGAGAGAAGGGGTCAGCTTGCTCGTTGAAGATATTTTTATATCTCCTTAAGATACAATTTAGAATTTGGAGATCAGTACATAATCCATAACTATATGTTAGACAGTGGAGCATCACATAATTGTAAGACCAAAATGGCCACATCCTTAGAAAACTTTGAAAATTTATTTTAAGGCATGAAATCTCCAATCCGCTGAGGTTATAGAGTATTTTGGAGTGGACCTGTGTAAGAGTGCTCTAATCTGTTCAAAACTTAGTGCTTTTTTGCAAAACTAAGCTACGTGTTTCATTTTTCTCGATATATAGTGTATTTGATAGCAGATTCGTCCGAGGTTCCCAATCCACAATTCTTTTAAGTCTTGATGACGTCAGTTAATTCCAAAGTGCAGATTGGTGATTTCTCTTTATTTCGTGCACTCGAGTGACTAAGTGTTGAGAATTTACATTCTACTGAGTTCCAAGACTAATTGTGAGCGTGATAGCGACAATATCCTCATCTTTTGGTAAGAAGGTCGAAAGTGTTTGAAGAGAAGTAAAAGTTGTGGAATAGCTCAATGATCATTTTGCACTACTTGTGAGTGGATTTGTGATTCTACAGTCAAACTAAGTCAAAGTTGGCATAGCAAATTTTGAGGAGCGGATTTCAATTGATTTTCAAAGTCACAAATGCTAGGACTTAAATGTTTTAAAAGGGTTGAGTGAGCAAATTGGTGATGTAGTGACCCCGAGGAAGCGACACATCGTCCACTACTCTATTTACAATTTTATTTGATCTTTTAATGTTTAATATGCAGTAAATAAAATGCATAAAGAAGACATAAATGAAATACAAAGAAATAAACGAATGAATGCTTTGTATTGATATTTCCACGATCCGATTACATATAAATCCCTCCACAGAATACCATTTATTTGATACATAATTTTATACAAAGAGGGTAGCAGATGTATAAATTATCCCCTTGCAAGGGGTGATGCACTTTTGTAGGCTTCCTGATGACGTGCAAGGAATTGTATGAGGTCTTATAGATGTCTCCTTCTCCAGATATGGTTCTTGGAGGGATATTTGTGTTTTTGAATGTTGTGGATTTGTCTGATGAACTTGTGGTCCTGTAAGCAATAAAATAATAGTACACGCTTAGCTATCCAAGATTACCTCCTTGGATGAGGTTGTTAGCATTAAATCTGATAGTAAAAGGAAATACGCTCAATGAATGAAACTAGTTCTATGAATGCAAGTAAATGATTCAATTCTATGCTAATGACATGAAACATTGAATAAAAATAGAATATAAGCTAATACCAAAATACTAGACTAGGCCTGCGGGCCACTGTCTAGGACAACGACTACTAAGATGAAACCTATCTCTATTGATCCAAAGGCTATGGGTCTAGGTTCACTGTTGATGTTAAATTATTGTTGTATGTGAATGGATGATCACCTCAAAATTGGCTAGCACTTTGTTGCTCCTCGAGGGTGCTTAGATCTGCTCTCCAATATGATAGGGCTTCGTTGTGTATGCTCTCCAAGAAAAGCTCTCTCAAATAAGGTTGCTAAAATATGATGAAGGTCCCAAAATTGATGATTATGGATCCCTTGGTGCTCTCAGGCTTACACCTTTTAAAGTGTGTGAAACCCTAGGTCTATGTTCAAACCCTAGGACTAAATCCCTCATGCATACTAGATGTTAGTATGAGAAGTTTTATCTTTTTTTGTGTTTGAAGGCTAGTTAACTGAAGTCTAAATTTGGACTTGAGTCTCCCATGTAAACCGGTCATGAGGGGGAATGCAAAGTTATCCCTGTTTGCTTTATTTCATGCAGACTACCACTTCCTATCGTGATTGGGCCTATTTGTCGATAAAATGCTTTTTATGGCTTAACCACTATCATCTACAATGACTAAGATTTGGCCGCTGTCGTCTGCAGTGACTTAGATTTGGCCACTGTTGTCTGAAACGACTAATGTTTGGCTGCTCTAGCCTACAATGACTAAGGTTTGGTTACTCTAACCTACAATGACAAAGTTTTGGCCGCTCTAGCCTACATCGACCAGGATGTGGCCACTCTAGTCTACAAAAACTAAGCTTAAATGGGCTAAAACTGCCATTTTGAGTGGTTAGGACGATTGCTTACTCTTGGAAAGGTCCAAAATTGGACGCATGGTTTCAAATGTGCTCATATGAGTGGTTTCCTAAACATGACATGTTTTAGGTGTCTATAGATGCCCCTTTTTGAGATGCACTGTGTGGAAAAATACAACATTGAGAAAAAACATAGACTGATATGTTTGTGGGGTGATTTGACCAAAGGGCTTGTGATGCCTTTTGGAGATTTTTATTTTTGACCAAAGGGCTTATGCTATTTGGGGCTTTTGTAAGTCGACCAAAGGGCTTATGTCCTCTAGGGAATTTGTTAAGTTGACCAAAGGGCTTATGTCCTCTGGGGAATTTTGTTTTTTGACCAAAGGGCTTATGTCCTTTAGGGCATTTGTTAAGTCAAACAAAGGGCTTACATCCTCTAGGGTATTTGTTAAGTTGACCAAAGGGCTTATGCTACCTTTGGAGCATTTTTTTTTGACCAAAGGGATTATCCAATTTGGGACATTTTGGTTTGACCAAAGGGCTTATCCCATTTGGGGTATTTTGTGAGTTGACCAAAGAGCTTGTGCCCCTTGGGGATTTTTGTGAATTGTTTGCGTAACTGTTTGATTTTTGATTAGGGGAGGTATGATACCAGTAATGCCCTAGTTGATGTTTAGAAATGTTTTTGTTTTGATTTTATGTGGTGGATGCAATGATGGATGCTATACCTAGATAATGATTTGATTTTGCTATATGTATGTAATGTGCTGGCGATATATGCTAGCTAGATGATAGATGTGTTATTAGATGCCATGATCTAGATGTATAGATGCACTATGGTGATGTATGCATATATGGATGCAATGGTGAATGTTAAATGCATGTTTAATTTTGGTGTATTGTATGCATCTAACTCATGTTGTTATGATATGGTAAATGAAATGTGTGAAATGCATTATGATGGTGATCTAATGTACATGAACCTGTACACTTTAATCACTTAAAATGTATGGAATGCGTATTATTTTAACAATCTATTGGATGATACCATAGAAAGTAACAATCATGAATACAAATAATCATTCTTATCATAAAAACTAATTATTTAGACATTCATAAATGAAATGTAATGGTATGGAATGTATGCAATTTATTGATATGCTTATGTAATTTAAAGGATTCAAAATAGTCAGTGGCCGTGTAAAAATCATTTCTGAAATCTATTCGGTATCTAGCCTATTTTGTTAATATCCCTTAATTCATGAAACTTTTTAAATAAAATTGATGATGTAATGAATGATATGATTTGTTGCTATGTAGGAATTTTTGAGGCTTTTCCTGAGACTCAAAAACTCTAGTTACCCTATACATAGCTGCGTACTAACCATACATAACTTTTGAAGAACAAGGCGTTCACCATGGATCCAGATATTCATTATCCCTATGTGTGTAAATGAATATATTTAGATAGAACTCAAGCATTTCCTCCTATTTCAAGCGGGATTCTTTCATCCCATTGCTAAGATCAAGGATTTTAAAGTGTTCATCTCATCCTTATGTTGGACTTAGTTGGACTATACCACTAGGCAGTATTGGGTTACCCAAAGCTAGCTCATCCACATGCAAACATTGGTCTACAAAAATGCAAGAAGCTATTGTGATAGACATCGTCAAGCGTAAGGATATATCCTTCCAATTTTATAAAATGCTGAGAATTCCAGGGATTCAAGCTCCATTCCATTATTTTATTCTCTTTATTTGGGATACTTGCCCATGCTTAGTGATGAAAATCACTTTTTATTTTTGAGCAAGGGATTTATTTAGTGATTATAATCACTATTTGCTTTGTTTTTTTTTTGAGTATTTTGCATTTGTTTGGGATCTTGAATTTGTGCTTTGTTTCAAGATTTTTGCTCGTTTTGATTTAAGCAAGGGATTTAATTGGGTAGGGTGAAGCTTGTCCTTTTGCCAATTCTCAGCACCTTTAAACCGGTTGCACAGGGGAATAAGCAAGGAAAATCCTTTTCGCTTAAGGTAACCTAGACAAATTTTGTAGCTTTCATCTTTCCCTTGTACCAGCTAAGATTTTAGTGTTTCAATTAGTGATGGGATCCTGAATATCTAAGGCATTATCATGATTAGATATTACTCTCTATTAATCAAGATGGCTTCTCGCAAAAACTTTAAGACCACTATATATGGTTGATTGATTGGAAAATCTTAGCCTATTCCTTATAGCAACATGATATGGTTGTGTTGAAAAACACAGTTACACACATGGATGAATGGATGAAGGTGGATTTGAGTATTTGTGGTTGTGATACAAACTGTGGCATTGCTTGCAATAATGTGATCATAACATATGCAAATGCAATGGATATGCATGTTTGATGTAATGCAACTATATGGATGCAAATGTAAGATGCAAATATTTTTGTATTTTTGATGCTTTCAATTGTTTTTGAGTTTTTATTATTATGCATGTTTTTGAATTTTTGATTTTAAATTGTTTTTATGCTTTTATGTTTTGATTTTGACCAAAGGGCTTTAAGATGCCTTTGGAGCCTTTTGTGATTTGATTTGACCAAAGGGCTTTAAGATGCCTTTGGAGCATTTTGTGATGTGACTTGACCAAAGGGCTTTAAGATGCCTTTGGAGCATTTTGATGGAATTTTGACCAAGTGGCGTGGATACCCTTGGAGCATTTTTGATTAATTTGACCAAGTGACATAAATATACCCTTGGATCATTTTGATTAAGTTGACCAAGCAACTTAGAGATGCCCTTGGAGCATTTTTGATTAACTTGACCAAGTGGCATGAAGATACCCTTGGAACATTTTTGGTTAAGGTGACCAAGTGACTTAGAGACGCCCTTGGAGCATTTTTGATTAACTTGACCAAGCGACATGAAGATACCCTTGGAACATTTTTGGTTAAGGTGACCAAGTGGCTTAGAGATGCCCTTGGAGCATTTTTAATTAACTTGACCAAGCGACATGAAGATGCCCCTGGAGCATATTTTGTTAAGATTTGACCAAGCAACTTAGAGATGCCCCTGGTGCCTTTTGTTTTTGCTTTTACTATTTTATGATTTGTTTGGACTTTTATGATTTCTATTGTTTTTGAATCTTTTGAAGTTATCTGAATGTTTTTGATATTTTTTTGGTATTACAGGGGGAAGGTATGATACCTTAGGTGCTCCCAATGTGCATGTTTCCTACTGTAATGTAGTCATATTGCTTAGGAAGAGTGACAAAAATCAGATCTCCCAATTGGGGCACAGACCTCTGCAGGGTGCCCCTGTCTTGATGAGATGAAATGAATGAACCATCTATGGGAAATGCCCCACTATCTATGAGGTATTGAACATGTCTAAATCCTTTGTAATTGCAAATGCCATACCCATATATTCGATGATAGACGTAGTAATGGTCCTCCCTATAACCCTTAGGTTTAGCTCTGTTTTGGTCTAAAGGGTTTATGTCAGGTAAGGTGATGACCCTAGCTTCCTGCAGCTTTTGAAAAATATCAAACATAGACTTGTTTAAAGGAGTCCAATTGCATTGCTATTGCTTTGATTGTTTAGCATGCTTTGGCCTGGTATGAGGACCAAATTTAGCCCTAGGTATTTCACTTGCTAGCTCAAGGGGATCTTCTTGCATTTATGATACAAGAGATGGATTTATGACTATGGTCACTTGTTGGTTGACAATTTGAAGTTGCTTTTTATTGAGAATGTTGTGTACTATGGCTTTGAAACCTCTACATGATTGAATATCATGACCATTTTGCTTATGATATAGATAGTGTGACTCTTCCTCATACCCTTGGGGTTTAGGATGATTTACATCTAAAGGTTGCACTTTCAGTAGAGTAATGGCATTTGCAGTACTTAACCGATTGAAAATTGATAATACAGGCTCAGACAATGGGGGGTACTTGCTTGGTTGCTAAGGCAGTCGAGTTGGTGCTTGTTCTAGTTGAGGATTTTCTTATGGATGCACATGAGGTGGTTTGATATTAGATGTAGGTTGCTTCTGTAACTCTAGGATCTCACGATAGTTCATGATAAAGTGCAATGCCTCATTTTGTTTCTCCATTTGTGCCTTTATATTATAGAGGTAATTTTGCATATGCTCCAAGACTGATACAATTTTCATGTGTATTTCTAGTGATTGGTTTGAAATACCATTGTCTATTGAAATATTTGATAAAGCAGGTGCTAAAGATCCACCAGGCAACTATAACTCACCCATTTCCTTTATTTGAGTAAATGTGGATGCTTCATGTTGATGCACTTTGCTAGTGATATCCACAAGCTCTTGCTTGCCAGCTGACGTACCCCCAATATGGTGTGGGAAAAATACTTGATCTTACTCTTGAGGAGGCAAAGTGAGAAATGAGTCTGGGGTAACTAATGCCAATGATTTTGACCCCTTTAACATGGAAGCCACATTTGATTGCACCATATCTTGTATTATTTTCTTTAGAGTCACTCGGTCCTCTGACTTGATGTCAATCATTACCACGAGCTCTTGAGAAGACACTTTTTCTTGTGGCTGATCGACCTTTTAATATTTGAATGATTTAGGATCATGAGGGACCACATACAGTTGTCCTTTGTGTATGAATTTTAGATTTTGGTGTACTATGGAAGGCACACATTCCATATCCCTCATCCATGGTTTGCCTAGAAATATATTGTACTACCTCTCTCCTTCCAAGATATGGCACAATGTAGGTATCGTCTTTATCCCAACCTGTATAAGTAGGATTATTATGCCAATCGTTGGGGAAGTAGTATCATTGAATGCCCTCAGTGTAAATGTTGCGTCCTTAATGTGTGAAGGTGGAAAATTTAAATGCTTCAAACCTGCAACTATGATGATGTTGATGGATGACCTAGTGTCAATCAAGAATCTCTTGTACGAATTTTGATTGATACTTACTATGATGTGGAGTGAAGGATCAGGTTCATCCTAAGAGATTGTCTTAATCTCCTGCCTATGAAAGGCAATCACAGGATCCTTTTGTAAGTGCATTGAAATTATTGTTGGTATGGACTATGATAGATTATCAACTTTAGTTGACTTTTTTGGTATGTTGGAATGATCAAGGCATATTTTGCTTCCTGTTTTAGTATTGATCACACCAATAGAACCCTCCTCAGGTGGGGCTATGTGCACCTCATTGACGTGCTCAACTTGATTTTTGTTGGCCCCATGATTGAGTGGAAGATTTTTGAATATGTTGATATTTTATAATCCATTCTTATCCAACATATCATGCACTATATTCTTGAACGCAACACAATCTGGATATCATGGCCATTTTGTCGATGATAAACACAATAGAGATCTTCTCTATACCCATTAGGTTTGGGGTAATTAGGATCCAAGATGCGCTCCTTAGGAAAGTTTAAAACCTTAGCCTCAATAAGGTGGTTGAAAACTAATGCCAAGGATTCAGGCAATGGTGTATAGTTGCGAGGGGTTGTTTCTGTTTGCCCCTACCTTGATTCTTGTTGCACTGGTTGTAATGCATAGTTGGAGGTTGATCCTGATAGTTTTCTTGTTGTTGGATTTGTGCTACTTTTGGAATGTTTAACATAATTTGGTTGACATGCAAAGGTTCGGCCTGTTGTAGTTGATGTTGTGTGCTCTCATTCCATTCTTTCTCACTACAAAGCTTTAGATATCCTTATTCCAGCTTTATATCTTCAACAAGCTTGGCTTGAGCCAAGGCTTTTTCGAATGTATCATACTGTTGTAGTTGCAATAGTAACGAGATGTGCTCGACACAAATTTTTGTGAACATTCAGATTAGCTCTTCGATCGAGATGGAAAATGACAACTTTGTCATGATTTTTCTCCATCTATCCCCATAATCCATGACTAGCTCGTCATCATACTACTTTAGGTTGGCCAGGTTTGAGAGATTCACCTTCTTCTTAGCACCAAAAGAGAAATGTTTTAAGAATGCATTCACTAGTTGTTCAAAATTGGATATGTTGTGCTTGGGCAGTTGGTTGAAACATTGGGTGGCAGTCCCCGAAAATGTCATAATGAAAGTTCTCAGCATAAGGGCATTGCTCTCTTCTAGATGAAAGCATGTATTAATAAATTTGGTGACATGTTCTTGTGCATCCTCTTCACCCTTAAATTTTTCTAACCCAGGCATATCAAAATGCTTAGGATATGCAGGGCTGGGGACTGATGGGCATAATGGCTAGTTGTGTATTTTACTCAGTATTGGTTGGTGCCCAGCCGTATCTCACTTTTCAAACAATTTTATCTTCTCAGTGAGTGCTTGGAATGCCTTTGGGGCAAGGAGCTCATTTTCTTGTAGACCCACTCACAGTGATAATGGAGATAAACCTCTATCCACTTGTCTTGTTCTATTCTTCTCCCTCCTACAAGGAGATTCAAAATGTGTCTGATCTTGATTTATCATGTTTACCCTTTCACCACCAGTTGGATTTCGCTCATGATTTGGAAGGTAGTTTTACTATGGGTTTCCTTCTTGTCTAGTGTGCTCCTCTCTTGGTGAGTCAGCGCGTTGATCTCTTTGATGATCATTTCTATTTTCTTGTTGGTTGCTACGAGCTAGCTGCTCAGCTTGCTCCCTTGTACATTGCTTATGTTGGCACAACAACCATTATACTTGTTTATCATGTTTGAGAGCTTCTACAAGCTCTCGATCTTTGTGCAGGTCATTTTATAACTGTCGCATGCGGTTAACTTGCATGATCATGGAAGACTCATGCTTATATGATCATGTTCTAGTAGATTTGAATCGTAGATTCCTCGAAGAGGTTTCAACTGTTTCTTTGCTCTTACTAGCTAAGGTAACTTTTTCAATGTATTATGTATGTTGATAATTGTCTCTATGATCAAAATCTATATGAGATTTGTGGGGTTGCTTTGAAGCATCCCCAAGTTGAGTGGTGCGTTTAGCAGTCACGCTTCGTGAGCTTCCAAATGTAGAATATTTTGTGGCTATGGTTCTAGAATTTGGTCTTGAATAAATTTGATCCTAATCATCCAATTTATCTTGGAGCATTTGTTCTCTCCGAATTGCATGTGATCCATGTGATTGATTTAATTGGTTTGTTGTGCTGGGCCTATGACTCTGCAACTCTGTGTGAGGGTTCTTGTCTAATTTGAATTGTGCAACAAGGTTGGCAACTTCTCTTCCCTCTATCTTACCCCTCATTGGGCTGATTTGAACTCTAAGTGTAATGAGATGTGGTGGGTATGGAACCTGATTCCCTCTCTAGATTGGAGATATTGCTCACCATGGGAGGTCTCTTGGCCATAATTTTTGTTATAAAATTATTGACTTCCAAAAAACGCTGCGAATGTCATATATAAAAATGATTAGTGCGACACGCTAATAAAAATGAGCTATAACTCCAAATTTTGAATTTTGGGTCAAAATTTTTTATTTTTGAAATAATTGGCCAACTGGGACCCGTGGGGAAATGCCCACTATTAGGAATTTTTGAACCGTGAATATTTAGGACTCAAAATTTATGGTAGAGGTGCCCCAAGGGCTAACTAAGACAAAAAAATAAATTTGGCACTTTTCAGAGTTGTCTAGCCAACTTTATGACTGTTTCAGTGCAGTTTTTCCTTATTTTTAGCCTAAAAAATAAAGTAAAAATAAAACCAAAATAACTTTTTCGTTATAGCTCTGTTTTGCATGATTCTCGATCCGTTGGATTCAAAATCAAAAAGTAGAATTTTGTTAGAATTTAACCTTTAAACAAGGTGTGGTCAACAAGGGGTAGTCGGCAAGCAGTGAGAGTGAAGAGGAGTCAAATTGAAATTTTCTTCTCTCGTTTATTCTCTCTCCTCATTTCTCATTATTAGTTAGCTTTTCTAAACAATTTAAGCTTGTAAATATGTTTATTTAATTTTATCGAACTATTTCAAAGTGTTAATATGGTATCAGAGCGCAATTAGGGTGAGGGTAGAATGGCATCCAACTGGTCAGGAGGGCCCATAGGCACACATCCTAAGGACAAGGAGCGATCTGCATAGCGAAACCCCAAGCACACATCCTGAGGTGGACACATGGTACTAAGGAGCTGAGGCCTATAGAGCTGAACCCCAAGTCTGCATGCAGATCGAGGACCTAACATGATGGAAGAACACTGACAAAGGAGGCAACTAATAGAGGCATGAATACCAAGGTAGCTAAAATGGCAGACAATAGAGTTGCCCTGACTGACACATGGAAACAAGACACAAACCCAGAGGAGGACACATGGCAAACATACCCAGAGGAGGACACATGGCAAACATACCCAGAGGAGGACACATGGTAGACAACAATAGAAGACAAATCAAACAAGCTAATTGGGTGTAGGCTAACTAGATATACACATATCGAGGTGCAGGTTGACATGGGACAATTGACATGGTGACAGGTGTCGAGGGAGGCAACATGGAAAGGTCTAGTTGGACAGGTTATTGGAAAAAGTAGGTGCTTGATTTCTCGAAGGAAATAAAACTCAATAACGTGCATTCAAGCTTATAAACCATCATCTGTTCATTATAGGATGAATGTGGGATAATAATCCCATTTTTTTGTTATTCTTTTGTGAGCCACCGAGTCTTCAAAAAAGAAGTGCTTTCAAAGCCCTTCACGTCGGGCACTGTAGCTCGACTGGCTCTAGGAGCCAAAATGAAGGACATTACCTTCACTCGATCACGATATCGAGCCACAACAAGGTAAAAGGAATGTTTTTTGTTAAATTTTTTGTTATTAAGAGTTGAGGCCTAAGCTATAAGGTGAAGCACCTTCACTTAGCTCACAAAGTCAAGAGCTATCGTGGTTGGTTAGTGGCAATGAGATAAGTTCTATGCAAAGGAATGTCACAGGTTCGAAATCCTTCGAAAGTTAATAATTTTATTTTTGCAAAGTATAATTTTTTTTATTAATTTAATTAATAATTTAATTAGAATATTAATTAAAAGAAATATATTTGTTAATGTTTTTTTAATTAATATTTAGTTTTATTATTAATTCATATTATTAATTTTTTATTTTTATTTTTGCACCATTAAAAAAAAAAAAGGACATTTCCTAAGAGGAAATTTTATGTAATAGCATAAGAGGCTTTAAGAGTGAAATTCTTGTAATAGCCTGAGAGGCTTGAAGGGTGAAAATTTCTGTAATAGCCTAAGAGAATTTAAAGGGGGGATATTTTTGCATCTACGAAAAATATTTTTGTAATCATCCATGATAAGATCTACTGGATGCTATCATGCCATTTGTTCTCTTTTAGTAAGAGAAAAACCCGAATCCTTTGATGAAAAAGTTTGAAGGTATGGATTGAATACTATATTTAGTCACTTGCAAAATGCAATAATAGCCCATCAAAGAGCACCAAATGTAGGATATGACGCTGATTTAGAAGATAATTTCTTTGGTAGAAGATTTGAGGAGTCAAAATTTGTAGGAATTGCACCACCAAAGCTAGAGAATACTCATCAAAGTAACAGTGACTTAGTTGAAATACTGGATACAGAACCGTAATCACATAAATCATTCTTATTAATGATGACGAGGATTTAGTTAATGACAACTTTTTCAATCCAATGATAGTAGAACCTCTTCAGGAAGAACATAATATCTATGAGAGAATAGATCAAGTTAGATTTGATTTAAATCTTTAACTTTTTTCTTTTAAACAGTAGAGTGCTTTGATTTTAATTGAGAAATAAAAAGTGTCAATTTTGTTTCTAGTTTATTTCCAATAGCTATGGCATCCAATAATAATCTACCCATTCCAGAATTTAATGGGTTCGATTATGAGTATTGGTCCATCAAGATGAGGACCTTACTCATAGGCAAGGGATTATGGGACAAAGTAGAAGAAGGTTACATAGAACCTATAGATTGGACTACGTTGAGTGCAACCGATAAGAAGATAAAGAAAGAAGCACAAAAGAGCAATTCCTCTACTCTCTATCATATCCAAGTAGCATTGGAGAAAAGTATCTTCCCCGGAATTGTTTCTTGTTTAACTGCACAAGATGCATGGAAAGCCTTGAAAGAAGGTTTCCAAGAAAGCGATCAGGTGAAGCAAGTAAGGCTTCAGACCATGAAACGAGATTTTTAGAATCTCAAAATGAATGAAGATGATAAATTTGGAGACTACTGCGTAAGAGTCAAAGCAATTGTCAACAAAATAGAAACTCTTGGCGAAGAAGTCAAAAATTGAAGCGATTGTGAATAAAGTGTTGAGAAAACTTCTTCATAAATAGAACCACATTGCAATCATCATTGAAGAATCAAAAGACCTTTCCACTCTAAATTTTGATGCACTAATTGGTTCATTAATGTCTCATCAAGAGAGATTACAATGGTCTACTTCAACGAGCTATGAAGGCGATGATAAAGCTTTCTCATCCAATGAGGGTGTAGGAAGAGGACAAGGAAGAGGCCAAGGTAGATGACAAAGAAGAGGCAGAGGCAGAAGCAGCCCAAGAGGAGGAAATACAAGTAGAGGTGGCAATCAAAGTAGAGGTAGCAATCAAAGCATAGGTAGCAATCAAAGCAGAGGTGGAAATTAAGGTTGAAATGGCAATCAAGGAAGAGGAGGTGACAAAAAGAAAGCTTGTTTCAATTGTGGCAAGCCCAATCATTTTGCTTGATACTGTTGGTCCAAGACTTCTCAATGAGGCATCGATCAATATGGAAACTATGATTAAGAAGAAGGAACATCAAATCTATTTCTTTCTTATGAAAAATCAGATCAAAATTTGACTGACACTTGGATTTTGGATGCTGGTTGTTCCAATCACATGAGTGGCAAAGAAGAACTCTTTGCTACAATGGATTCCACCTATAAATCTCAAATCAAGTTGGGAGATGATAAAGCTTTGCAAGTTGAAGGCATTGGACCCATGGAGGTTCCAACAAAATAAGCCATCAAAATGGTAAATGGCATCTACTACACCCCCAAAATCCAACATAATTTGCTTAGTGTTGGATAAATGATGGAAAAAAATTATAGACTTGTTTTTGATGAAGGCAAATGTATAATTTTTGATAAAAAAACTGTAGTAGAGTCATTACAAAAGTACCTATGACCAAGAATAAGTTATTTTCACTTAAGTTTGGAGAACCAGGGGAAGCTCAACTTGCAAGTATTTATATAGAAAATCCAAGTGTGCTTTGGCACTTGAGATATGGTCACCTGAATTCTGCTAACCTGAAATTGTTAACTTCTCAAGCTATGGTATGTGGACTTCCCAAAATTTCTAAACACAAGGAGGTCTGTGAAGGATGTGCTTTGGGAAAGCACTCAAGATCCAAGTTCCCAAAAGGAAAAGCATGGAGGGCCAGCCATCCACTTCAACTGGTGCATTAAAAGATTTGTGGTTCAATGCAGACAAAAAGTATAGGTAATAATTCCTATTTTCTTACTTTTATAGATGATTTCTCTAGGATGTGTCGGATCTATTTCTTGAAAACCAAAGATGAAGATTTTGATTGCTTCATATATTTCAATAATAATGTAGAGAAACAAAGTGAGTTCATTGTAAAATATCTAAGGACATATCGAGGAGGAGAGTACTCTTCAAAGGTATTTCTAAAATATTGTAAAGAATGTGGGATAAACAGGTAATTCACCACTACCTATACTCCACAATAGAATGGCATGGAAAAAATAAATAAATGCACCATAGTAGAAATGGCCAGATCGACGCTTCAAACTAAGCATCTCAGTAACATGTATTGGGATGATGCTTTTAGAACTAGTGTTTAAATTCTTAATAGGAGTCCTACTTCTAGTTTAGATGTGATAACTCCTTATGAAGGGTGGTATGGCAAAAATCTGAATGTAAAACACTTCAAGTTTTTTTTTCTCTTACATATGCCCACATTCCTGATGAGAAAAGAAAGAAACTTGATCCCAAGAGTCAAGCATGTATTTTTGTTGGATATTGTGAGTCTACCAAAGCATATAGACTCTACAATCCCAAAACAAATAAAATTGTACTTTCCAAGGATGTGATTTTTGATGAAGGGGGAGAATGGGGTCATAAAAAATATTTTTTGATGATGGATCTCATGATGCAAGTACCTATCAAGTACAACAAGTGCAACAAATGCATCCCAAAAATAGCAAAGGAACTCCTCCAAGCCTAAGTTTGAGTACTACTTCAAGTACATCAACAGCTACTCCAAGTCCTTATCCACAAATATTAATAAGTTCTACACCTATGGATATTGATTCTCCATAAATAGGTAAAAGAACACTACAACATCATCCACATTTTCAAATGTTGGATAAGATTTTTTAAAAAATATACACTAGAAGCCAGGCTAGTGAAATGAATGCAGTTTTAATTTTTTTTTTAAATCTGCATATGTATGGAGATGATGACTCCAATGATCCTAAAGGAGATGTAGTTAATTATGCTTTAATGTCTAGTGTATAGCTAGAGCCATCTAGCTATGAGAAAGCATGCACTCATGATGTATGCAAGCAAGCCATGGAAGAGGAAATCCCTTCTATAAAAAAGAATGATACTTGGGAGCTAGTGAAGCGTCCAAAGGGAAAAAAATGTGTAGGATGTAAATGGGTCTACAAGACCAAATTCAATGCTGATGGAAGCAGTGAAAGACACAAGGCAAGACTTGTAGCAAAAGGATTTACTTAGAAATATGGCATTGACTATGAGGAGACCTTTGCTCCTGTTGCCAGACAGGAAACTATCAGATTAGTACTTTTTTTGGTTGCCCACAAAGGGTGGAAAATTTGGCACATGGATGTAAAAAGTGTCTTTCTCAATTTATACTTAGATGAGGAGGTTTATGTTCAAAAACCTCAAGGCTTTAAAGAACAAGGTAAGGAGAACCTTGTATAAAAATTGAAAAAAGCCCTATATGGCCTCAAGCAAGCACCCAGAGCATGGTACTCTTGCATTGATGGCTATTTCAAGGAATATGGATTCACTCGGAGCAAAAGCGAACCCACTCTCTACTTCCTAAAGCAAGGTAAAGACATTCTCATAGTTTGTTTATATGTGGATGATTTCATATTTATGGGTAGTAATGATAAGATGAATATGGAGTTCAAACACTCCATGATGAAACAAATTGAGATGAAAGATCTAGCTTTAATGCATTACTTCCTAGGCATGAAAGTTCATCAGACATATAGAGGGATATTCATATGTCAATATAAATATGCTCAAGATATGATCAAGAAATTTGCCATGGAGCAATGCAAATCAGTTGCAACTCCAACGGGTCATGGGATCCAATTGAGCAAAGATGATGGAGCACTTAAGGTTGACATGACCACTTACAGAAGCATGGCTGGGAGTTTGATGTTTCTCACCAACACAAGACTTGATATTCAATATGCTATTTCTCTTATTTCAAGATTTATGGCTGATCCATCCGAGCTACATTTTCAAGCCACTAAAAGAATTCTGAGATATGTAAAGTCTACATTGGATTTTGGGATCCATTACCAAGAATGTAATTATGTAAAATCAGTTGGCTTCAGTGATAGTTATTGGGCCAGCAATATAGATGATAGAAAATCTACATCAAGGAACTGTTTTAGTCTAGGATTAGGACTAATTACATGGAGTTCCAAAAGGCAAACTGTTGTAGCAATGTCATCTACTAAGGCTGAGTATATAGCAATCACATATGCTAGTACTCAAGCTCTATGGTTGAGAAAAGTCCTTGAAGAAATTGGAGAATGACAAAGTGGTCCTACCAAATTATACTATTACATCATGAGTGCCATTCAATTGGCATATAATCCAATCCACCATAGCAGATAAAACACTTTGATATGAAGTATCACTTCATCTGGGAGATGGTGGAGAACCAGGTAGTTGAGCTTAAACATTGCAGCACTTTGGACAACAAGGTGGACATATTCACTAAAGGTATGTCTAAAGCTCAATATATAAAGCTAAGAGACTGTCTTGTTAGCCCTCTCAAATTTAAGGGGGAGAATGTTAGAATTTAACCTTTAAACAAGGTGTGGTCAGCGAGGTGTGGTTGGCAAGGGGTAGTCGATAAGCGATGAGAGTGAAGAGGAGTCAAATTGATTTTTTTCCTCTTCTCCCCTTTATTATCTCTCCTCTTTTCTTGTTAGCAGTTAATTTTTCTAAACTATTTAAGCTTGTAAATATGTTTATTAACTTGATTGAACTATTTCAAAGTGTCATTTTTTACTTGTTTTTTTTCAATAAATCTTCCTAAACATTAGGGTTAGGGTTTGGTCCCAAATAATAAAGAAACACACAAAGAAGACAATATGATTATCTCTTTTATGGATTAAATGTGTCCTAAAATTGGGTCTAGTGTGTTTATATTTTTTGTTGCTCTTGATTTCTTGCTCTTGCTTTGGATTTAGAATGAGGGGACTCATCCATAGTGGGAACCAAGAACACCCATGCCAAACATGATTTTCTCAAAAAGAGACTAGTGTACACCGCTTAAATCCCAATGGGGGGTTTTCCTAGCTCTTCCACTTTGAACAAATGATTGTTCCAATAGTGGGAGATAGTTTGAACATAAGTAACTAATACCACTATAAGTAAGTGCCTTAGTTCTAGGATATCTAGGGGGCAATCCGATGGAAGGAGGTGAATTCCAACATCATCGGACTGAATTGAGGGTTGGTGATGAAATCCAACTCCCCAATGTTTAAAATGATACGTGCGAATGTGTGTGATTCTGCTAGATTTTGAAATAGAAAGCAATGCATCAACCAACATTCATGACTATTTTCCTACAATGCCTAAAAAGAACATTTTATTTTCAGACAAATGCATCTATAACTAGTCTATATGATTTTAATGCACTTTCCTATTTTGTGATTAAAATAGCCACTGATTGGGCCACATGCAAGCAAACAAAAACACAATGACCTAGCAGGTTGGAGACTAGGGTGAACCTTGTAGGCAGAGGTCCGTTGTTCCTAGCAACGCCTAGAGGAAATCTAAAAGAAACCTAGGAAATGCAAAATGCAATTTTTATTTCTTTTTTCTTTTATTTTCTCTAATTAATCTATGTTTATGCTTGTTGTTTCTAGAAATAAAATGCAGACAGAAAATCAGAGAAATATCAATAAGGTTACCAACCTTGAATCCCGCTTAGATGAAAGAAATTTTACCCTCTACTACACTTCTCTGTTGGTCAATGTAGATCAGAGCGGCTGATTTATGGCCACTGTAGATCAGAGCGGCTGATTTATGGCCACTGTAGATCAGAGCAGTTGAGTAGCCGCTGTCAGTAGGAGTAGCTGATTTTTAGCCAATGTAGACCAGAGCGGCTGAACCTACACAAAAAAAAACTTAATTAGTAAGTCAAAAAAAATTAAAAACTTGGTAGGGGCCCACCGTGATTGCCATCTGTAGCAACCTCGGAGAAGAGAAACATTGTCCACTACTCTATTTGTAATTTTATTTGATCTTTTAATGTTTAATATGTAGTAAATGAAAGGCGTAAAGAAGACAACCAAAATACAAAGAAATAAATGAATGAATGCTTTGTATTGATATTTCCAAGATTCGATTACATATAAATCCCTCTACGGGATACCCTTCATTTGATACATGATTTTACTCAAAGAGGGTAGCGAATGTATAAATTATCACCTTGCAAGGGACGATGTGCTTTTGTAGGCTTCCCGGTGATGCACACAGAACTGTATGAGGGCTTACAGATGCCTCCTTCTCTAGATCTGGTTCCTGGAGGGATATTTGTGTTTCTAAATATTGTGGATTTGTCCGATGAACCTGTGGCCATGTAGGCAATGAAATAACAATACACGCTTAGCTGTTCGATATTGCCTCCCTAGATGAGGCTATTAGCAATAAATATGATAATGAAAGGAAATATGCTCAATGAATGAAACTAGTGCTATGAATGCAAGTAAATGATGCAAGTCTATGCTAATGACATGAAAACATGAAGAAAAATATAATATAAGGAGCTAATACCAAAACCCTAGACTAGGCCTACGGGCCAGTTTCTAGGACAATGACCGCTAAGATGAAACCTATCTCTATTGATCCAAAGGCTATGGGTCTAGGTTTGCTACTAAAGTTAAATGATTTTCGTATGTGAATGGATGATCACCTCTCAGTCGGCTAGCACTTCATCGCTCCTCGAGGGTGCTCAGATCTGCTCTCCAATATGACAGGGCTTCATTGTGTATGCTCTCCAAGAAAATCTCTCTCAAAGAAGGTTGCTAAAATATGATGAAGGTCCTAGAATTGATGATTATGGATCCCTTGGTGCTCTCAGGCTTGCACCTTTTAAAGTGTGTGAAACCCTATGTCTATGTTCAAACCCCATGACTGAATGCCTCATGCGTACTAGATGTTAGTATGAGACGTTTTGTCTTTTTCTGTGTTTGAAGGCCAGATAACTGAAGTCTAACTTTGGACTTGAGTCTCCCATGTAAACTGGTCATGAGGGTGAATGCAAAGTTATCCTCGCTCGCTTTATTGCGTGCATACTACCACTTTCGCCAATGATTGGGCCTATTTGTTGGAAAAATGCTTTTTATGGCTTAGCCTCTTCATCTACTATTGCAATTTTGAAGAGGGTTATTGTCTAAGTGGCTCAAAAATATAATGATATTTTGCCACAATGTGAACATGCGCCCAAATTTATCGGCAACATGTCGGTAAGATTTTTTAATTGCTTTAACCCCCTTCCTATTTTTTCTCTCTCTCTCTCTCGCCGCCTTTCCTCCCTATTATTCTGCCACATTTTTCTCCTTATTCCTCCACCTCATTTCTCTTCCCTTATCCCTCCACATACCTTATCTCTCCTTATTCCACTCCCTATAACTCCCTTATTCCTCCATGTCAATTCTAGCGCTATGGTGTGGTGTGGATTTGTAATGTTTTGAATTCATTAAATAAATTATTTTATTTTATAGCCCACCTTCGCTCACTGGTATAAGAGCTGAGGCTAGGGGCACTAAAATAAAGGCACACATTTCTAGGTAGCATTAGGACACAGATCCTGAGGTAGGTGCAGTCTTCAAAGTAGATCTAGAGGCATGAATCCTGATGCAGGTGTAGAGAGTTGAGCTGGCATGGATGTTGATTGGTGACACGTAGTTCAAGATTGGGCAACTAACGCAGGGTTGAGGTGGCATTCAACAAGACTTGGGCATGAATCTTGAGGTGTCAGGTGGTGAACACATGGTAGGCGCTGAGCTAGAGTGCTGATGTGGCAATACGTAAATCGAGGTATGTGGTTGAGAAGGCTACTAACGTGGATGACTGACATGTGGTAGTTGAGTTGGCAAGCATTGACATGGTTGGAAAAGGAGGTGTTGACATGGTGATAAGGCAGAAGCTGATGTGGCACGGTGAGGTGGCATGAATAGCACGTGGTAAGTTTTCATTGGTTGGTTTGTTTGCAAAAGATCGGTAGGTGATTGCCTGAAGGTAATTGACTCTTTTCATGTGTTTTGGAGTATTTAAACTCCCAAAGAGCCGGTCATTGCCTGAAGGCTAGTTAACTAAAGTCTAAATTTGGACTTGAGTCTCCCATGTAAACCGGTCATGAGGGGGAATGCAAAGTTATCCCTGCTTGCTTTATTGCATGTAGACTACCAATTCCTCTCGTGATTAGGCCTATTTGTTGATAAAATACTTTTTATGGCTTAACCACTGTCATCTACAATGACTAATATTTGGCCGCTGTCATCTGCAGTGACTTAGATTTGGCCGTTGTTGTCTGAAATGACTAATGTTTGGCTGCTATAGCCTACAACGACTAAGTTTTGGTTGCTCTAGCCTACAACGACTAAGGTTTGGCCACTCTAGCCTACAACGGCCAGGATTTGGCCACTCTAGTCTACAAAAACTAAGCTTAAATGGGCTAAAACTACCATTTTGAGTGGTTAGGACGACTGCTTACTCTTGGAAAGGTCCAAAATTGGACGTATGGTTTCAAATGTGCTCATATGAGTGGTTTCCTAAACATGACATGTTTTAGGTGTCTATAGATGCCCCTTTTTGAGATGCACTGTGTGGAAAAACACAACGCTGAGAAAAAACATAGATTGATATGTTTGTGGGGTGATTTGACCAAAGGGCTTGTGATGCCTTTTGGAGATTTTTATTTTTGACCAAAGGGCTTATGCTCTTTGGGGCTTTTGTAAGTTGACCAAAGGGCTTATGTCCTCTAGGGAATTTGTTAAGTTGACCAAAGGGCTTATGTCCTCTAGGGCATTTTGTTTTTTTTACCAAAGGGCTTATGTCCTTTAGGGCATTTGTTAAGTCGAACAAATGGCTTACGTCCTCTGGGGCATTTGTTAAGTTGACCAAAGGGCTTATGCTACCTTTGGAGCATTTTTTTTTGACCAAAGGGCTTATCCCATTTGGGATATTTTGGTTTTACCAAAGGGCTTATCCCATTTGGGGTATTTTGTGAGTTGACCAAAGGGCTTGTGCCCCTTGGGGATTTTTGTGAATTGTTTGCTTAACTGTTTGATTTTTGATTAGGGGAGGTATGATACCAGTAATGCCCTAGTTGATGTTTAGAAATGTTTTTGTTTTGATTTTATGTGGTGGATGCAATGATGGATGCTATACCTAGATAATGATTTGATTTTGCTATATGTATGTAATGTGTTGGTGATATGTGCTAGCTAGATGATAGATGTGTTATTAGATGCCATGATCTAGATGTATAGATGCACTATGGTGATGTATGCATATATGGATGCAATGGTGAATGTTAAATGCATGTTTAATTTTGGTGTATTGTATGCATCTAACTCATGTTGTTATGATATGGTAAATGAAATGTGTGAAATGCATTATGATGGTGATCTAATGTACAAGAACATGTACACTTTAATCACTTAAAATGTATGGAATGCATATTATTTTAACAATCTATTGGATGATACCATAGAAAGTAACAATCATGAATACAAATAATCATTCTTATCATAAAAACTAATTATTTAGACATTCATAAATGAAATGTAATGGTATGGAATGTATGCAATTTATTGATATGCTTATGTAATTTAAAGGATTCAAAATAGTCAGTGGCCGTGTAAACATCATTTTTGACATCTATCCGGTATCTAGCCTACTTTGTTAATACCCCTTAATAAATGAAACTTTTTAAATAAAATTGATGATGTAATGAATGATATGATTTGTTGCTATGTAGGAATTTTTGAGGCTTTTCCTGAGACTCAAAAACTCTAGTTACCCTATAAATAGTTGCGTACTGACCATACATAACTTTTGAAGAACAAGGCTTTCACCATGGACCCAGATATTCATTATCCCTGTGTGTGTAAATGAATATATTTAGATAGAACTCAAGCATTTCCTCCTATTTCAAGCGGGATTATTTCATCCCATTACTAAGATCAGGGATTTTCAAGTGTTCATCTCATCCTTATGTTGGACTTAGTTGGACTATACCACTAGGCAGTATTGGGTTACCCAAAGCTAGCTCATCCACATGCAAACATTGGTCTACAAAAATGCAAGAAGCTATTGTGATAGACATCGTCATGCGTAAGGATATCTCCTTCCAGTTTTATAAAATGCTGAGAATTCCAGGGATTCAAGCTCCATTCCGTTATTTTATTTTCTTTATTTGGGATACTTGCCCATGCTTAGTGATGAAAATCACTTTTTATTTTTGATTGATTTTTTATTTTTGAGCAAGGGATTTATGTAGTGATTATAATCACTATTTGCTTTGTTTTTTTTTTTAAGTATTTTTCATTTGTGTGGGATCTTGAATTTGTGCTTTGTTTCAATATTTTTGCTCATTTTGATTTAAGCAAGGGATTTAATTGGGTAGGGTGAAGCTTGTCCTTTTGCCAATTCTCAGCACCTTTAAACCGGTTGCACAGGGGGATAAGCAAGGAATATCCTTTTTGCTTAAGGTAACCTAGACAAATTTTGTAGCTTTCATCTTTCCCTTGTACCAGCTAGGATTTTAGTGTTTCAATTAGTGATGGGATCTTGAATATCTAAGGCATTATCATGATTAGATCTTACTCTCTATTAATCAAGATGGCTTCTCGCAAAAACTTTAAGACCACTAGATATGGTTGATTGATTGGAAAATCTTAGCCTATTCCTTATAGCAACATGATATGGTTGGGTTGAAAAACACAATTACACACATGGATGAATGGATGAAGGTGGATTTTAGTATTTGTGGTTGTGATACAAATGGTGGCATTGCTTGCAATAATGTGATCATAACATATGCAAATGCAATGGATATGCATGTTTGATGTAATGCAACTATATGGATGCAAATGTAAGATGCAAATATTTTTGTATTTTTGATGTTTTCAATTGTTTTTGAGTTTTTATTATTATGCATGTTTTTGAATTTTTGATTTTAAATTGTTTTTATGCTTTTATGTTTTGATTTTGACCAAAGGGCTTTAAGATGCCTTTGGAGCCTTTTGTGATTTGATTTGACCAAAGGGCTTTAATATGCCTTTGGAGCATTTTGTGATGTGACTTGACCAAAGGGCTTTAAGATGCCTTTGGAGCATTTTGATGGAATTTTGACCAAGTGGCGTGGATACCCTTGGAGCATTTTTGATTAATTTTGACCAAGTGACATAAATATACCCTTGGAGCATTTTGATTAAGTTGACCAAGCGACTTAGAGATGCCCTTGGAGCATTTTTGATTAACTTGACCAAGTGGCATGAAGATACCCTTGGAACATTTTTGGTTAAGGTGACCAAGCGACTTAGAGATGCCCTTGGAGCATTTTTTATTAACTTGACCAAGCGGCATGAAGATACCCTTGGAACATTTTTGGTTAAGGTGACCAAGTGGCTTAGAGATGCCCTTGGAGCATTTTTGATTAATTTGACCAAGCGACATGAAGATGCCCCTGGAGCATTTTTGGTTAAGATTTGACCAAGCAGCTTAGAGATGCCCCTAGTGCCTTTTGTTTTTGCTTTTACTATTTTTTGATTTGTTTGGACTTTTATGATTTCTATTGTTTTTGAATCTTTTGAAGTTATCTGAATGTTTTTGATATTTTTTTGGTATTACATGGGGAAGGTATGATACGTTAGGTGCTACCAATGTGCATGTTTCCTTCTGTAATGTAGTCATATTGCTTAGGAAGAGTGACAAAAATCAGCTCTCCCAATTGGGGCACATACCTCTGTAGGGTGCCCCTGTCTTGATGAGATGAAATGAATGAACCATCTATGGGAAATGCCCCACTATCTATGAGGGATTGAACTACATGTCTAAATCCTTTGTAATTGCAAATGCCATACCCATCTATTCGGTGATAGATGCAGTAATGGTCCTCCATATAACCCTTAGGTTTAGCTCTGTTTGGGTCTAAATGTCAGGTAAGGTGATGACCCTAGCGTCCTGCAACTTTTGAAAAATATCAAACATAGACTCATTTAAAGGAGTCCAAATGCATTGCTGTTACTTTGATTGTTTAGCATGCTTTGGCCTGGTATGAGGACCAAATTTAGCCCTAGGTATTACACTTGCTAGCTCAAGGGGCTCTTCTTGCATTTCTAATATAAGAGATGGATTTCTGACTATGGTCACTTGTTGGTTGATAATTTGAAGTTGCTTTTTATTGAGCATGTTGTGTACTATGGCTTTGAAACCTCGACATGATTGAATATCATGACCATTTTGCTTATGATATAGATAGTGTGACTTTTCCTCATTCCCTTGGGGTTTAGGATGATTTGCATCTAAAGGTTGCACCTCCAGTAGGGTAATGGCATTTGCGGTACTTAAATGATTGAAAATTGATAATATAAGCTCAGACAATGGGGGATATTTGCTTGGTTGCTGAGGCAGTCGAGTTGGTGCTTGCTCTAGTTAAGGATTTTCCTAAGGATGCACATGAGGTGGTTTGATCTTAGATGTAGGTTGCTTCTATAACTCTAGGATCTCAAGCTAGTTCATGATAAAGTGCAATGCATCATTTTGTTTCTCCATTTGTGCCTTTATATTATAGAGGTGATTTTGCATATGCTCCAAGACTGATACAATTTTCATGTGTATTTCTAGTGATTGGTGTGAAATACCATTATCTATTGAAAGATGTGATAAAGCAGGTGCTAAAGATCCATCAGGTAACTATAACTCACCCATTTCCTTTATTTGAGTAAATGTGGATGCTTCATGTTAATGGACTTTGCTAGTGATATCCACAAGCTCTTGCTTGCCAGCTAACGTACCCCCAATATGGTGTGGGGAAAATACCTGATCTTACTCTTGAGGAGGCAAAGTGAGAAATGAGTCTGGGGTAACCAATGCCAATAGTTTTGACCCCTTTAACATGGAAGCCACATCTGATTGCACCATATCTTGTCTTATTTTCTTTAGAGTCACTCGGTCCTTTGACTTGATGTCAACCATTACCACGAGCTCTTGAGAAGACACTTTTTCTTGTGGCTCATCGACCTTTTAATATTTGAATGATTCAGGATCATGAGGGACCACATACACTTGTCCTTTGTGTATGAATTTTAGATTTTGGTGTACTATGGAAGGCACACATTCCATATCCCTCATCCATGGTTTACCTAGAAATATATTGTACTACCTCTCTCCTTCCAAGATATGGCACAATGTGGGTATCGTATTTATCCCAACCTGTATAAGTAGGATTATTATGCCAATCGTTGGGGAAGTAGCATCATTGAAGGCCCTAAGTGTAAATGTTGCGTCCTTAATGTGTGAAGGTGGAAAATTTAAATGCTTCAAAGCTACAATAGTGATGATGTTTATGGATGACCTAGTATCAATCAAGACTCTCTTATACAAAATTTGATTGATACTTACTATGATGTGGAGCGGAGGATCAGGTTCATTCTGAGAGATTGTCTTAATCTCCTGCCTATGAAAGGCAATCACATGATCCTTTTGTAAGTGCATTGAACTTATTGTTGGTATGGACTATGATAGATTATCAAATTTTGTTGAATTTTATGGTATGTTGGGATGATCAAGGCATATTTTGCTTCCTATTGTAGTATTGATCACACCAATAAAACCCTCCTCAGGTGGGGCTATGTGCACCTCATTGACATGCTCAACTTGATTGTTGTTGGAACCATGATTGGGGGGAAGATTTTTGAATATGTTGATATTTTATAATCCATTCTTATCCAACATATCCTGCACTATATTCTTGAATGCAACACAATCCTGGATATCATGGCCATTTTTTCGATGATAAACACAATAGAGATCTTCCCTATACCCCTTAGGTTTTGGGTAATTAGGATCCAAGATGCGCTCCTTAGGCAAGTTTAAAACCTTAGCCTCAATAAGGTGGTTGAAAACTAATGCCAAAAATTTAGGCAATGGTGTATAGTTGCGAGGGGTTGTTTCTATTTGCCCCTACCTTGATTCTTGTTGCGCTGGTTGTAATGCACAGTTGGAGGTTGATGCTGATATTTTTCATGTTGTTGGATCTATGCTACTTTTGGAACGTTTAACATAATTTGGTTGACGTGCAAAGGTTCGGCCTGTTGTAGTTGATGTTGTGTGCTCTCGTTCCATTCTTTCTCACTACAAAACTTTAGATCTCCTTATTCCAGCTTTATATCTTCAATAAGCTTGGATTGAACCAAGGCTTCTTCGAATGTATCATACTGCTATAGTTGCAATAGTAACGAGATGTGCTTGGCACAAATTTTTGTGAACATTCAGATTAGCTCTTCGATCAGGATGGAAAATGATAACTTTGTCATGATTTTTCTCCATCTATCCCCATAATCCATGACTAGCTTGTCATCATACTAATTTAGGTTGGCCAGGTTTGAGATATTCACCTTCTTCTTAACACCAAAAGAGAAATGTTTTAAGAATGCATTCACTAGTTGTTAAAAATTGGATATGTTGTGCTTGGGTAGTTGGTTGAAACATTGGGTGGCAGTCCCCGAAAATTTCATAATGAAAGTTCTCAGCATAAGGGCATTGCTCTCTTCTAGATGAAAGCATGCATTAATAAATTTGGTGACATGTTCTTGTGCATCCTCTTCACCCTTAAATTTTTCTAACCTAGGCATATCAAAGTGCTTAGGATATGCGGGGCTAGGGACTGATGGGCACAATGGCTAGTTGTGTATTTTACTCAGTGTTTGTTGGTGCCCAGCCGTATCTCACTTTTCAAAGAATTTTATCTTCTCAGTGAGTGCTTGGAATGCCTTTGAGGCAAGGAGCTCATTTTCTTGCAGACCCACTCACGGTGATAATGGAGATAAACCTCTATCCACTTGTCTTGTTCTATGCTCCTCCCTCCTATGAGGGGATTCAAGATGTGTCTGATCCTGATTTATCATGTTTACCCTTTCACCATCAGTTGGATTTCACTCATGATTTGGAAGGTAGTTTTACTATGGGTTTCCTTCTTGTCTAGTGTGCTCCTCTCTTGGTGAGTCAGCGCGTTGATCTCTTTGATGATCATTTCTATTTGCTTGTTGGTTGCTACGAGCTAGCTGCTCAGCTTGCTCCCTTAAACATTGCTCATGTTGGCACAACAACCATTATACTTTTTTATCATGTTTGAGAGCTTCTACAAGCTCTCGATATTTGTGCAAGGCATTTTATAACTGTCACATGCGGTTAACTTGCACGATCATTGAAGACTCATGCTTATATGATCATGTTCTAGTAGTTTTGACTTGTAGATTCCTCGAAGAGGTTTCAAATGTTTCTTTGCTCTTACTAGCTAAGGTAACTTGTTTAGTGTATTATGTATGTTGATAATTGTATCTGTGATCAAAATCTATATGAGATTTGTGGGGTTGCTTTGAAGCATCCCCAAGTTGAGTGGTGCGTTTAGCAGTCATGCTTTGTGAGCTTCCAAATGTAGAATATTTTGTGGCTATGGTTCTAGAATTTGGTCTTGAATAAATTTGATCCCACTCATCCAATTTATATTGGAGCATTTGTTCTCTCTGAATTGCATGTGACCCATGTGATTGATTTAATTGGTTTGTTGTGCTGGGCCTATGACTCTGCAACTCCGTGTGAGGGTTCTTGTCTACTTTGAATTGTGCAACAAGGTTGGAAACTCTCTTCCCTCTATCTTACCCCTCATTGGGCTGATTTGAACTCTCAGTGTAATGAGATGTGGTGGGTATGGAACCTGATTCCCTCTCTAGATTGGAGATATCGCTTACCATGGGAGGTCTCTTGGCCATAATTTTTGTTATAAAATTATTGACTTCCAAAAAATGTTGCAGGTGTCATATATAAAAATTATTAGTGTGACGCGCTAATCACAATGAGCTATAACTCCAAATTTTGAATTTTGGGTAAAAAATTTGTATTTTTAAAATAATTGGCCAACCGGGACCCGTGGGGAAATGCCCACTTTTAGGAATTTTTGAACCGTGAATATTTAGGACTAAAAATTTATGGGAGAGGTTCCCCAGGGGCTAACTAAGACAAAAAAATAAATTTGGCACTTTTCGGAGTTGTCTAGCCCACTTTATGACTGTTTTAGTGCAGTTTTTCCTTATTTTTAGCCTAAAAAATAGAGTAAAAATAAAACCAAAATAACTTTTTCGTTATAGCTCCGTTTTGCATGATTCTCGATCCGTTGGATGCAAAATCAAAAAGTATATTTTTTTTAGAATTTAACGTTTAAACAAGATGTGGTCGGCGAGGTGTGGTTGAAAAGGGGTAGTCGGTAAGTAGTGAGAGTGAAGAGGAGTCAAATTGAATTTTTTCTTCTCCCCTTTATTCTCTCTCCTCCTTTCTCATTAGTAGTTAGCTTTTATAAACTATTTAAGATTGTAAATATGTTTATTAATTTTATCAAACTATTTCAAAGTGTCAATTTGGTATCAGAGCGCAATTAGGGTGAGGGTAGAATGGCATCCAACTGGTCAAGAGGACCCACAGGCACACATCTTGAGGATGAGGAGTGACCTGCATAGCGAAACCCTAGGCACGCATCCTAAGGTGGACACATGGTACTAAGGAGCCAAGGCCTATAGAGCTGAACCCAAAGCCTGCATGCAGATCGAGGACCTAACGTGATGGACGAACACTAACAAAGGAGGCAACTAACAGAGGCATGAATACCAAGGTAGCTGACATGGTAGACAACAGAGTTGCCCTGACTGACACATGGAAACAAGACACAAACCCAGAGGAGGAAACATGGTAGACATACCCAGAGGAGGACACATGTAGACAACAATAGAAGACAGATCAAACAAGCTAATTGGGCGCAGGCTGACTAGATATACACATACCGAGGCACAGGCTGACATGGGACAATTGATGTGGTGACGGGTGTCAAGGGAGGCAACATGGAAAGGTCTAGTTGGAAGGGTTATTGGAAAAAGTAGGTGCTTTATTTCTTGAAGACAATAAAACTCAATAACGTGCATTCGAGCTTATAAACCATCATCTGTTCATTATAGGATGAATGTGGGATAATAATCCCATTTTTTTGTTGTTCTTTTGTGAGCCACCGAGTCTTCAAAACAAAGGTTCTTTCAAATCCCTTCATGTCGGGCACTGTAGCTCGACTGGCTCGAGGAGCCAGCATGAAGGACATTACCTCCGCCCGATCACGATATCGTGCCACAACAAGGTAAAAGGAAAGTTTTTTTTTTAATTTTTTGTTATTAAGAGTTGAGGCCTAAGCTATAAGGTGAAGCACCTTCACTTAGCTCACAAAGTCATGAGATATCGTGGTTGGTCAGTGGAAATGAGATAAGTTCTATGCAAAGGAACGTCACAGGTTCGAAATCCTTTGAAAGTTAATAATTTTATTTTTGCAAAGTATAATTTTTTTTATTAATTTAATTAGAATATTAATTAAAAAATATATTTGTTAATGTTTTTTTTAATTAATATTTAGTTTTATTATTAATTAATATTATTAATTTTTTATTTTTATTTTTGCACCATTAAAAAAAAAAGGACATTTCCTAAGAGGAAATTTTATGTAATAGCCTAAGAGGCTTTAAGAGTGAAATTCTTTGTAATAGCCTGAGAGGCTTGAAGTGTGAAAATTTTTATAATAGCCTAAGAGAATTTAAATGGGGTATATTTTTGCATCTACGAAAAATATTTTTGTAATTATCCATGATAAGATCTACTGGATGCTATCATGCCCTTTGTTCTCTTTTAGTAAGAGAAAAACCCGAATCCTTTGATGAAAAAGTTTGAAGGTATGGATTGAATACTGTATTTAGTCACTTGCAAAATCCAATAATAGCCCATCAAAGAGCACCAAATGCAGGATATGACGCTGATTTAGAAGATAATTTCTTTGGTAGCAGATTTGAGGAGTCAAAATTTGTAGGAGTTGCACCACCGAAGCCAGAGAATACTCATCAAAGTAACAATGACTCAGTTGAAATACTGGATATAGAACCGTAATCACATAAATCATTCTTATTAGTGATGACAAAGATTTAGTTGCTGACAAATTTTTCAATCCAATGATAGGAGAACCTCTTCAGGAAGAACATAATATCTATGAGAGAGTAGATCAAGTTAGATTTGATTTAATTCTGTAACTTTTTTCTTTTAAAAAGTAGAGTGCTTTGATTGTAATTGAGAAATAAAAAGTGTCAATTTGGTTTCTAGTTTATTTCCAATAGCTATGGCATCCAATAATAATCTACCCATTCCAAAATTTAATGGGTTCGATTATGAGTATTGGTCCATCAAGATGAGGACCTTACTCATAGGCAAGGGATTATGGGACATAGTAGAAGAAGGTTACATAGAACCTATAGATTGGACTATGTTGAGTGCAACCGATAAGAAGATAAAGAAATAAGCACAAAAGAGCAATTCCTCTACTCTCTATCATCTCCAAGTATCATTGGAGAAAAGTATCTTCCCCAAAATTATTTCTTGTTTAACTGCACAAGATGCATGGAAAGCCTTGAAAGAAGGTTTCCAAGGAAGCGATCAGGTGAAGCAAGTAAGGCTTCAGACCCTGAAACAAGATTTTTAGAATCTCAAAATGAATGAAGATGATAAATTTGGAGACTACTAAGTAAGAGTCAAAGCAATTGTCAAAAAAATAGAAACTCTTGGTGAAGAAGTAAAAAATTGAAGTAGTTGTGAATAAAGTGTTGAGAAAAATTCTTCATAAATAGAACCACATTGCAATCATCATTGAAGAATCAAAAGACCTTTCCACTCTAACTTTTGATGCACTAATTGGTTCATTAATGTCTCATCAAGAGATATTACAATGGTCTACTTCAACGAGCTATGAAGGCGATGATAAAGCTTTCTCATACAATGAGGGTGTAGGAAGAGGACAAGGAAGAGGCCAAGGCAGATGACAAAGAAGAGGCAGAGGCAGAAGTAGCTCAAGAGGAGGAAATACAAGCAGATGTGGCAATCAAAGCAGAGGTAGCAATCAAAGCATAGGTAGCAATCAAAGCAGATGTGGAAATCAAGGTCGAAATGGCAATCAAGGAAGAGGAGGTGACAAAAAGAAAGTTTGTTTCAACTGTGGCAAGCCCGATCATTTTGCTTGATACTATTGGTCCAAGACTTCTCAAGGAGGCATCGATCAATATGGAAACTATGGTGAAGAAGAAGGAACATCAAATCTATTTCTTTCTTATGAAAAATCAGATCAAAATATGACTAACACGTGGATTTTGGATACTGGTTGTTCCAATCACATGAGTGGCAAAGAAGAACTCTTTGCTACAATGGATTCCACCTATAAATCTCAAATCAAGTTGGGAGATGATAAAGCTTTGCAAGTTGAAGGCATTGGATCCATGGAGGTTCCAATGAAATAAGCCATCAAAAAGGTAAATGGCATCTACTACACCTCCAAAATCCAACATAATTTGCTTAGTGTTGGATAAATGATGGAGAAAAATTATAGACTTGTTTTTGATGAAGGCAAATGTATAATTTTTGATAAAAACAACTGTAGTAGAGTCATTACAAAAGTACCTATGACCAAGAATAAGTTATTTTCCCTTAATTTTGGAGAACCAATGGGATCTCAACTTGCAAGTATTTCTATAGAAAATCCAAGTGTGCTTTGGCACTTGAGATATGGTCACCTGAATTCTACTAACCTGAAATTGTTAACTTCTCAAGCTATGGTATGTGGACTTGCCAAAATTGCTAAACACAAGGAGGTCTGTGAAGGATGTGCTTTGGGAAAGCACTCAAGATCCAAGTTCCCAAAAGGAAAAGCATGGAGGGCCAACCATCCACTTCAATTGGTGCATTCAAAGATTTTTTGTTCAATGCAGACAAAAAGTATAGGTAATAATTCCTATTTTCTCACTTTTATAGATGATTTCTCTAGGATGTGTCGGATCTATTTCTTGAAAACCAAAGATGAAGCTTTTGATTGCTTCATAGATTTCAAGAATAATGTATAGAAACAAAGTGAGTTCATTGTAAAATATCTAAGGACAGATCGAGGAGGAGAGTACTCTTCAAAGGTATTTCTAAAATATTGTAAAGAATGTGGGATAAAAAGGTAATTCACCACTACCTATACTCCACAAAAGAATGACATGGCAAAAATAAAGAACCGCACCATAGTAGAAATGGCCAGATCGATGCTTCAAACTAAGCATCTTAGTAACATGTATTGGGATGATGCTGTTAGAACTAGTGTTTAAATTCTAAATAGGAGTCCTACTTCTAGTTTGGATGGGATAACTCCTTACAAAGGGTGGTATGGCAAAAATCTGAATGTAAAACACTTCAAGGTTTTTTTTTCTCTTACATATGCCCACATTCCTAATGAGAAAAGAAAGAAACTTGATCCCAAGAGTCAAGCATGTATTTTTGTTGGATATTGTGAGTCTACCAAAGCATATAGACTCTACAATCCCAAAATAAATAAAATTGTACTTTCCAGGGATGTGATTTTTGATGAAGGGGGAGAATGGGGTCATAAAAAACATTTCTTGATGATGGATCTCATGATGCAAGTACCTATCAAGTACAACAAGTGCAACAAATGCATCCCAAAAATAGCAAAGGAACTCCTCCAAGCCTAAGTTTGAGTACTACTTCAAGTACATCAACAGCTACTCCAAGTCCTTATCCAAAAATATTAATAAGTTCTACACCTATGGATATTGATTCTCAATAAATAGGTAAAAGAACACTACAACATCATCCACCTTTTCAAATGTTGGATAAGAATTTTTAGAAAAGATACACTAGAAGTCAGGCTAGTGAAATGAATGTAGTTTTAAAAAAAAATTTAAAATCTGCATATGTATGGAGATGATGACTCCAATGATCCTAAAGGAGATGTAGTTAATTATGCTTTAATATCTAGTGCATAGCTAGAGCCATCTAGCTATGAGAAAGCATGCACTCATGATGTATGGCATCAAGCCATGGAAGAGGGAATCCCTTCTATAAAAAAGAATGATACTTGGGAGCTAGTGAAGTTTCCAAAGGGAAAAAAATGTGTAGGATGTAAATGGGTCTACAAGACCAAATTCAATGCTGATGGAAGCAGTGAAAGACACAAGGCAAGACTTGTAGCAAAAGGATTTACTTAGAAATATGGCATTGACTATGAAGAGACCTTTGCTCCTCTTGCTAGGCAGGAAACTATCAAATTAGTACTTTTTTTGGTTGCCCACAAAGGGTGGAAAATTTGGCACATGGATGTAAAAAGTGTCTTTCTCAATTTATACTTAGATGAGGAGGTTTATGTTCAAAAACCTCAAGGCTTTAAAGAACAAGGTAAGGATAACCTTGTTTAAAAACTAAAAAAATCCCTATATGGCCTCAAGCAAGCACCCAGAGCATGGTACTCTTACATTGATGGCTATTTCAAGGAATATGGATTCACTCGAAGCAAAAGTGAACCCACTCTCTACTACCTAAAGCAAGGTAAAGACATTCTCATAGTTTGTTTATATGTGGATGATTTAATATTTATGGGTAGTAATGATAAGATGAATATGGAGTTCAAACACTCCATGATGAAACAATTTGAGATGAAAGATCTAGCTTTAATGCATTACTTCCTAGGCATGAAAGTTCATCAGACAAATAGAGGGATATTCATATGTCAATATAAATATGCTCAAGATATGATCAAGAAATTTTCCATGGAGCAATGCAAATCAGTTGCAACTCCAATAGATCATGGGATCCAATTGAGCAAAGATGATGGAGCACTTAAGGTTGACATGACCACTTACAGAAGCATGGTTGGGAGTTTGATGTTTCTCACCAACACAAGACCTGATATTCAATATGCTATTTCTCTTATTTCAAGATTTATGGCTGATCCATCTGAGCTACATTTTCAAGCAACTAAAAGAATTCTGAGATATGTAAAGTCTACATTGGATTTTGGGATCCATTACCAAGAATGTAATTATGTAAAATTAGTTGGCTTCAGTGATAGTTATTGGGGCAGCAATATAGATGATAGAAAATATACATCAAGGAACTATTTTAGTCTAGGATTAGGACTAATTACATGGAGTTCCAAGAGGCAAACTATTGTAGCATTGTCATCTACTAAGGCTGAGTATATAGCAATCACATATGCTAGTACTCAAGCTCTATGGTTGAGAAAAGTCCTTGAAGAAATTGGAGAATGACAAAGTGGTCCTACCAAATTATACTATTACATCATGAGTGCCATTCAATTGGCATATAATCCTATCCACCATAGCAGATAAAAACACTTTGATATGAAGTATCACTTCATCCGAGACATGGTGGAGAACCAGGTAGTTGAGCTTAAACATTGCAGCACTTTGGACAACATGGTGGACATATTCACCAAAGGTATGGCTAAAGCTCAATATATAAAGCTAAGAGACTATCTTGTTAGCCCTCTCAACTTTAAGTGGGAGAATGTTAGAATTTAACCTTTAAACAAGGTGTGGTCAGCGAGGTGTGGTCGGCAAGGGTAGTCGGTAAGCGATGAGAGTGAAGAGGAGTGAAATTGATTTTTTTCCTCTTCTCCCCTTTATTATCTCTCCTCTTTTCTTGCTAGCAATTAGTTTTTCTAAACTATTTAAGCTTATAAATATGTTTATTAATTTGATAGAACTATTTCAAAGTGTCATTTTTTACTTGTTTTTTTTCAATAAATCTTCCTAAACATTAGGGTTAGGGTTTGGTCCCAAATAATAAAGAAAAACACAAAGAAGACAATATGATTATCTCTTTTATGGATTAAATGTGTCCTAAAATTGGTTCCAGTGTGTTTATATTTGTTGTTGCTCTTGATTTCTTGCTCTTGCTTTGGATTTAGAATGAGGGGACTCATCCATAGTGGGAACCAAAAACACCCATGCCAGCCATGATTTTCTCAAAGAGAGACTAGTGTACACCGCTTAAATCCCAATGGGGGTTCGCCTAGCTCTTCCACTTTGAACAAATGATTGTTCCAATAGTGGGAGATAGTTTGAACATAAGTAACTAATACCACTATAAGTAAGTGCCTTACTCAGTTCTAGGATATCTAGGGGGCAATCCGATGGAAGGAGGTGAATTCCAACGTCATCGGATTGAATTGAGGGTTGGTGATGAAATCCAACTCCCCAATTTTTAAAATGATACGTTCAAATGTGTGTGATTATGCTAGATTTTGAAATAGAAAGCAATGCATCAACCAAAATTCATGACTATTTTCCTACAATGCCTAAAAAGAACGTTTTATTTTTAGGCAAATGCATCTATAACTAGTCTATATGATTTTAATGCACTTTCCTATTTTGTGATGAAAATAGCCACTGATTGGGCCACATGCAAGCAAACAAAAACACAATGGCCTAGCAGGTTGGAGACTAGGGTGAACCTTGTAGGCAGAGGTTCGATGTTCCTAGAAATGCCTAGAGGAAATCTAAAAGAAACCTAGGAAATGCAAAATGCAATTTTTATTTCTTTTTTCTTTTATTTTCTCTAATTAATCTATGTTTATGCTTGTTGTTTCTAGAAATAAAAAGCAAACAAAAAATTAGAGAAATATTGATAAGGGTACCAACCTTGAATCCCGCTTAGATGAAAGAAATTTTACCCTCTACTACACTTCTCTATTGGTCAATGTAGATTAGAGCGACTGATTTCTGGCCACTGTAGATCAGAGAGGTTGATTTCTGGCCGCTATAGATTAGAGCGGCTACTGTTTGGCTGCTATCAGCAGGAGTAGCTGATTTCTAGTCAATGTAGACCAGAGTGGCTAAACCTGCACAAAAAAAAAACTTGAATCAGTAAGTCAAAAAAAATTAAAAACTTGGCAGGGGCCCATCGTGATTGCCATCTGTAGCGACCTCGGAGAAGCGGAACATCGTCCACTACTCTATTTGCAATTTTATTTGATATTTTAATGTTTAATATGTAGTAAATGAAAGGCGTAAAGAAGACATAACCAAAATACAAAGAAATAAATGAATGAATGCTTTGTATTGATATTTCCAAGATCCGGTTACATATAAATCCCTCTACGGGATACCCTTCATTTGATACATGATTTTAAACAAAGAGGGTAGTGAATGTATAAATTATTGCCTTGCAAGGGATGATGCACTTTTGTAGGCTTCCTAGTGATGCACACAGAACTATATGAGGGCTTACAAATGCCTCCTTCTCCAGATCTAGTTCCTGGAGGGATATTTGTGTTTCTAAATATTGTGGATTTGTCTGATGAACCTGTGGCCATGTAAGCAATGAAATAACAATACACACTTAGCTATTCGATATTGCCTCCCTAGATGAGGTTGTTAGCAATAAATATGATAATGAAAGGAAATATGCTCAATGAATGAAACTAGTGCTATGAATGCAAGTAAATGATGCAAGTCTATGCTAATGACATGAAAACATGAAGAAAAATAGAATATAAGGAGCTAATACCAAAACCCTAGACTAGGCCTATGAGCTAGTTTCTAGGACAACAACTGCTAAGATGAAACCTATCTCTATTGATCCAAAAGCTATGGGTCTAGGTTTGCTACTGAAGTTAAATGATTTTCGTATGTGAATGGATGATCACATCTCAGTCGGCTAGCACTTCGTCGCTCCTCGAGGGTGCTAAGATTTGCTCTCTAATCTGAAAGGGCTTCATTGTGTATGCTCTCCAAGAAATGCTTTCTAAAATAAGGTTGCTAAAATATGATGAAGGTCCCAGAATTGATGATTATGGATCCCTTGGTGCTCTCAGGCTTGCACATTTTAAAGTGTGTGAAACCCTATGTCTATGTTCAAACCCCAGGACTGAATGCCTCATGCGTACTAGATTTTAGTATGAGACGTTTTGTCTTTTTCTGTGTTTGAAGGCCAGTTAACTGAAGTCTAACTTTGGAATTGAGTCTCCCATGTAAACTGGTCATGAGGGTGAATGCAAAGTTATCCTCGCTTGCTTTATTGCATGCATACTACCAATTTCGCCCGTGATTGGGCCTATTTGTTGGAAAATGCTTTTTATGGCTTAGCCGTTGTCATCTACTGTTGCAAGTGTGAAGAGGGTTATTGTCTAAGTGGCTCAAAGATATCTTGATTTTTTGCCACAATGTGAACATGCACCCAAATTTGTCGGCAACATGTTGGTAAGATTTTTTAATTTCTTTAACCCCCTTCCTATTTTTTTTTTCTCTCTCTCTCTCTCTCTCTCTCGCTGCCTTTCCTCCCTATTATTCTGCCATAATTTTCTCCTTATTCCTCCACCTCATTTCTCTTCCCTTATCCCTCCACGTACCTTATCTCTCCTTCTTCCACTCCCTATAAATCCCTTATTCCTCCATGTCAATTCTAGCGCTATGGTGTGGTGTGGATTTGTAATGTTTTGAATTCATTAAATAAATTATTTTATTTTATAGCCCACCTTCGCTCACTGGTATAAGAGCTGAGGCTAGGGGCACTAAAATAAAGACACACATTTCTAGGTAGCATTAGGAGGACACATATCCTGAGGTAGGTGCAGTATTCAAAGTAGATCTAGGGGCATGAATCCTGATGCAGGTGTAGAGAGTTGAGCTGGCATGGATGTTGATTGGCAATACGTAGTTCAAGATTGGGTGGCTAACGTAGGGCTTAGGTGGCAGTCAACAGGACTTGGGCATGAATCTTGAGGTGTCAGGTGGTGAACACATAGTGGGCATTGAGCTGGAGTGCTGACGTGGCAATACATAAATTGAGGTAGATGGCTGAGAAGGCTGTTGACATGGATGACTGATGTGTGGTAGTTGAGTTGGCAAGCATTGACATGGCTATAAAAGGAGGTGTTGACATGGTGACAAGGCAGAAGCTGACGTGGCATGGTGAGGTGGCATGAACAACACGTGGTAAGTTTTCATTTGTTGGTTTGTTTGCAAAATATCAGTAGGTGATTGCCTGAAGGTAATCGACTCTTTTCATGCGCTTTGGAGTATTTAAACTCCCAAAGAGCTTTATCACAGCGAAAGTGGGATAAATGGAAGCTTTTGTTTTTTTTTAAACCTTATGATAATTTAATTAACCCTCACGTGTAGTTAGTTCCCATCAGAGCGCATAGCACAGTTGGCCAAGGCATCAGAGTTGTCTAGTGGAGATCTCGAGTTCGAAATCCGTCGAGCCAAAGGATTGTTATTATTATTTTTTATTGACATGAGGCATAAAATTTTGGTGGATCCCCTTTCATTTCAAAGCTGCAAGGCGATGAAGCGGTTGGAACGTGCAGTTGTTCACGGGAATTCGTTGGTTCAACTCCCCCCATCCCAAAAAACGCAAAGGTTTTTAAAAGGATTTGTTTTTTTTAAGGTTTTAATATTTTTTTATTAAGGTTGTTTTTTATTTAATTTAATAATCTTTTCAATTTTATATTTTTAATTAGTTTTAAATAAATTTTATTTAAAAATAATTAAAGATATAAAATAATATTATTAAATTTTTTTTTCAAGCCTTTATAAAAAAATATATTGAAAACCTTTAAAATTTTTTGAAAGGAAAATTGAAAAGTTTTTTTGAAAGAGCACCTGAAAATTTCTTAGCTAATTTTTTTGCCATGGTGAGTAGATGATCCGGTCAACTGAATGTTACCATGCCCTATGCTCTCTACTGAGGAGAGAATTTGTTGAGTCTTTTGATGAGAGGGTCTGGCGAGACGGAATACATACTGTATTCAGTAAACTATGGAATTCAGTAATAGCCCACCAAAGAAAGCCCGATTCAGGATACGAGGCTGACTCAGAGGATAATATTTTTGGACAACGAGTGGAGGAGTCTGATTCAGTTGCATTTGAGCCTAAGGAATAATCCAATGAAAGTTATACCCCACGCTCTCTACAGCCTAAGCCAATAGATCTTGAGCCAGTGGAACCTGAGCCAGTAGAGGCTGAGCCAGCACAGGCCGAGCCAATAGCAGCTCCTAAAATTGTCATCATCAGTGATGATGAGGATTCTATTGCAAAAAATTTTGGGCCTCTAGTACTGGGAAATCCACAAGAAGACGAACAAGAAATCAGTAAGAGAATTAAGAAATCTAGATTTGATTTGAACTTGTAATTGCTTTGTACTTCCTGTTTTTAGTCAAATCCAAGTTTGCTTTCAAGTAGTAGAAATGGCCTCAAATTCAAATCTCTCAATTCTTGAATTTAATGGTAGTGATTATGAATACTGGTCAATAAGATGAAAACTATGTTGATTGGTAAAGTTTTATGGAAAATAGTTGAAGAGGGTTACAAAAAACCCTCTACTACTGACTGGTCTACTTTAAGTGCTGCTGATAGAAAAGCTAAAAAAGAAGCCCAAAAAAATAATTCCTTGGCCTTGTACCATTTACAAGCAGTCCTAGATAAATGTATATTTCCTAGAATAGCATCCTATGTAACAGCTCAAGATGCTTGGAAGGCTTTAAAGGAAAATTTTCAAGGAAGTGATCAAGTGAAGCAGGTCAGGATTCAAACTCTGAAAAGAGATTTTGAAAATCTTAGAATGTAGGAAAATGAGAAAGTAGGAGACTACTGCATGTGAGTCAAATCCATAGTAGATAAAATGGTCACTCTAGGTGATTAAGTTAAACCAGAGGTTGTGGTGAATAAAGTGTTATGCACACTTCTTCGTAAGTAGAATCATGTAGCAATCATTATTGAAGAGTCAAAATATTTGACTACACTTCCATTTGATGCACTAATTGGTTCTCTTCTTTCACATGAAGAGAGATTGTAGGAATCTTCTTCCACCAGCCATGGAGGTGATGACAAAGCCTTCACTTCACAAGAAGGAAAAATACAAGGCAGATGTCACGACAGAGGTCAGCAAAGAGGAAGAGGTAGGAATAGTCCACGAGGTGGAACTCCAAGCAGAGGAGGATCTTAAAATAGAGGTGGAGGTCAAAACTGAGGTGGCCAACAGAATAAAGGAAAGCATCTAGGAAGAGGAAAAGGAAGTGACAAGTCAAAGCAAGTTTGCTACAATTGTGGCAAACCTAGTCACTTCGCTTGTGACTGCTATTCAAAATCCTCACAAGGGAGAAACAGCCAAAGTAGCCAGTATGGCAATTTTGTAGAAGAGGAAGGGACATCAAATATCTTTCTCTCATATGGAAAGTTAGATCAGAACTTAAATGACACCTGGATCTTGGACTCTAGGTGTTCAAATCATATTAGTGGCAAAGAAGAACTCTTTGCTACCCTGGATTTTTCTTACAAATCTAGCATCAAGTTAGGAGATGACAAGTAATTGGTGGTTGAAGGCATTGGAGCCTTGGAGGTTCTAACAAAAGAGGGCATCAAACAGGTGAATGATATCTATTACACACCTCATCTCCAACACAATCTTCTTAGTGTTGGTCAAATTTTAGAGAAAAACTATAAGTTGCTATTTGATGAGGATAAATGTACCATTTTTGATAAAAGTAATTGTGATAGAATCATTACTCAAGTGCCAATGAAAAAGAACAGGTTATTTCATTTAAAGTTTGTCCAACAAGGAGGAGATAAATTAGCAAATGTTGCTATTTCAAATCTAAGTGTGATGTGGCACCTGAGATATGATCATCCGAATTCAGCTAGTTTGAAGATGTTAACTTCTCAAGCGATGGTGACTGGACTTCCTAAAGTTCAGGATAATAATGAAGTCTATGAAGGTTGTGCCTTGGGAAAGCACGCTAGAACCAAATTTCCTCATGGGCAAGCATGACAGGCCAGTTATCCATTTTAGCTAGTGCATTCAAACATCTGTGGTCCAATGTAGACCAAGAGAATTGGTAACAACTCTTACTTTCTTCTTTTCATTGATGATTTTTCAAGAATGTGTTGGATATATTTTTTGAAGCATAAAGATGAAGTATTTGACTTCTTCGTAGATTTTAAAGCAAGAGTTGAAAATAAAAATGGATATTTTGTTAAGTGTCTCAGACCAGATAAAGGAGGAGAATACTCTAATTATTTTTTGAATTTTTTTAAAGAACATGGATTAAAGAGGCATCTCACTACTGCCTATACTCCACAACAGAATGGTGTGGCCAAAAGAAAGAACTACACCATTATAGATATGGCAAGATCTATTCTTTAAATGAAGAATTTGAGCAATATGTATGGGGCAGATGCAGCCAGGACCAATGTGTATATTTTGAATAGGAGCCCTACTTAAAGTTTGAAAGGGAAAACTCCTTACCAAGCATGGTATGGTAAGAAACCAAATGTCAAGCATTTCAGAGTGTTTGGTTCACTGGTTTACTCACACATTCCTGATGAGCAGAGGAAGAAGCTTGATCCTAAGAGTCAAGCATACATTTTTGTAGGGTACTATGAGACCACAAAAGCTTACAGACTCTACAATACCAGGACTCAAAAGATAATACTTTCCAGGGATGTGATTTTTGATGAAGGGGGAGAATGGGGACATCCCCAAATTTATAGTGATGTTGAATATCATGATGCAGGTTATTCACAAATTCAACAGGTGCTATAGAAAGGCAAGAAGTCTCCTCCTCCAAGCCCAAGAAAAAATTTTACATCCGGTTCATCATCTTCTTCACCAAGTCCTTCTCCACAAAGGTCAATCAGTTCCTCACCAATGGATATTAATTCTCCATCCAGAGGTAAGATAACTCTCTAGCATCATCCATCTTATAAGATGTTGGATAATTTTTTTTCAAGAAGATATACTAGAAGTCAAGCTAGTGAAATGAGTTCTGTTTTGCAAAGACTTGAAAATATGCATTTGTATGGAGATGATGACTCCCAAGAACCTCAGGGAGATGTAGTTAACTATGCCTTTTTAATTAGTGCACAACTTGAACCTTCTAGTTATGAGAAGGCATGTACTTAAAAACTTTTGCAAGATGTCATGAAAGAGGAGATAACCTCTATAAAAAATGACACTTGGGAGCTGGTAAAGCTTCCTAAAGGAAATAAGTGTGTTGGATGCAAATGGGTCTTAAAGACCAAATTCAATGCTGATGGAAGTATTGAAAGACACAAAGCAATATTGGTTGCAAAAGGATTTACATAGAAGTATGGTATTTATTATGAAGAGACATTTACTCCTGTAGCCCAACAGGAGACCATCATAATAGTTCTTGCTTTAGCTGCTCATAAGGGTTGGAAAATCCAACACATGGATGTTAAGAGTGCCTTTCTCAATGGGTACTTGATAAAGGAGGTGTATGTTGAGCAACCTCAAGGATTTCAAGAGCAAGGTAAGGAGCACCTTGTTTACAGACTAAAAAAGGCACTCTATGGCCTCAAGAAGGCATCATGAGCTTGGTACTCATGCATTGATGGGTACTTTAAAGATTTTGGGTTCACCATAAGTAGAAATGAACCCACCCTTTACTACCTGAAGAAAGGTAATGATATCCTCATAGTTTGCTTGTATGCGAATGATCTCATATTCATGGGTAGTAATGACAAAGTGAATATGGAGTTCGAGTGCTCCATGATGAAGCAGTTTGAGATGAAGGATCTCAACTTAATGCACTACTTCCTTGGATTGGAAGTTCATCATTCAGATACAAGGATCTTCATCTGTCAACATAAGTATGCTCAGGACATGATCAAGAACTTTGCTATGGAGCATTGCAAACCAGTTGCAACTCCAGTTGGACATGGGATCCAATTGAGAAAATACGATGGAGCATCAAAAGTTGATGTGACAACTTTTAGGAGCATGGTTGGGAGTTTGATGTTTCTCGCTAACACCAGACCTGATATTAAGTATGTTGTTTCTCTTGTATCTCAATTTATAACTAGCCCATCTGAGTTGCATTTGTAGGAAGCTAAAAGAATTCTCAGATATGTGAAGGGTACATTGGATTTTGGAATCCAGTACCATAAATGTAACACTATCAAGATTGTAGGCTTTAGTGATAGTGATTAGGGCAGTAATATTGATTACAAAAAACCAACTTCAGGGAAATATTTTAGTCTGGGATCTGGGCTAATAACATGGAGTTTCAAAAAGTAAACTATTGTAGATTTGTCTTCTATGGAAGATGAGTATATAGCAGTCACCTCTGCTAGTACTCAAGCCCTATGGCTAAGAAAAGTGCTAGAAGAGATTGGAGAACAACAAAGTGGTTTGAATAGGATTTATTGTGACAACATCAGTGCCATTCAATTGGCATACAATCCGATCCACCATAGCATAACGAAATATTTTGATATGAAGTACCACTTCATTCGAGATATGGTGGAGCATGAAATTGTTGAGCTTAAATTTTGTCGCACTTTGGAGAACATTGCAGATATCTTCACCAAAGCAATGGCTAAATATCAATTTATAAAGTTGAGAGACTATGTAGTTAGTCCTCTCAACTTTAAGGTGGAGAATATTGTAAGTGTGAAGAGGGTTATTGTCTAAGTGGCTCAGAAATATCCTGATTTCTTACCACAATGTGAACATGCGCCCAAATTTATCGGCAACATGTCGACAAGATTTTTTAATTGCTTTAACCCCCTTCCTATTTTTTCTCTCTCTCTCTCTCACCGCCTTTCCTCCCTATTCTTCCACCACCATTTTCTCCTTATTCCTCCACCTTGTTCCTCTTCCCTTATCCCTCCACATCCCTTATCTCTCCTTCTTCCACTCCCTATAAATACCTTATTCCTCCATGTCAATTCTAGTGCTGCGGTGTGGTGTGGATTTGTAATGTTTTGAATTAATTAAATAAATTATTTTATTTTATAGCCCACCTTTGCTCATCTGCAACAACTAAGATTTGACTTCTATCATCTGCAGGGACTAAGGTTTGGTCGCTCTAGCCTACATCAACTAAGGTTTGGCCGCTCTAGCCTATAGTGGCTAAGGTTTGCTGCTCTAGTCTATAGTGGCCAGGATTTGGCTACTCTAGTCTACATCAACTAAGCTTAGATGGGCTAAAACTACCATTTTGAGTGGTTAGGACCACTGCTTGCTCTTGGAAAGGTCAAAAATTGGACATATGGTCTTTAGATGTGCTCATATGAGTGGTTTCCTAAACATGACATATTTTAGGTGTCTACAGGTGATAGACTTGATTCCACTCACAACTCAGTGCATTTCTCATCAAAACTCGATTCCATTGGTCGAGGCCATCCAAGATGATGTCAAAATTATTTTGGAGTGGATTGGTGATTTGTTTCTCCCTCGTCGATTTGTAGAGCATTACTGAGATTAAATTATAGCTGTTTACTAAGAGCATCGACGACAAAGATTTGTTGACACTGTTATAACATATAAAGGTAGATTCTTGGTAGATTGGAGAAAAATTAGTTCAAGGTAGGAAGATGAAGCGTTCGAGGGTTTTCAAGAACCAAGAACTAGAGAACTTGTAGATCTGCGATGGAGTGGAGTTCTAAAGAACAACGAGTGGTCTATATATATTTTATAATGACTTAAGGCTCAACTGCCATCATCAAACCAACAAGTTGCAGAGCCGAGCTGCCATGGAAAATGATTTCCAATGACTTTCTCAAACTCGATGAGTGAATGAGATAATTCTAGAATAAATCTCTACTGATTTGTCAAAACTTTAAATTCTTGTAATTTCTCCTTTAATTATTTTATTATAAACTATAAATAGAGGTCAAACCCTCAATTTTTAGGGTTGGCTCTAGTGCGTCTACTTGCCCTACTGTATAAATATTTTCTACAAACTAATGGAAGGAGCATTACTCAGATTTTTGACTTAAGACTTGTTGTATTTGATATCTTTCATTAAGATATTCGAATTTGTGATTTGCATTTTTGTCAATGCTATAACGGTTAGTTCATTCCAATTTTATTGGATTACTAATTGTTAAGGTAGTTGAAATCTGTTCATAGTGAGATCTGAGTTGATAGGAAGTTTATTTTTGCAAAATTTGATTATTGGTCTATTCTGCTAAATTAGATTATCAATATATTGGATATTGGAATTGCTTCTTGGGACATATATTTGTTTATGCTTTAATGTATGAATATTTCATGGTTTTGGGTGCTACTAAAGTGTGGGACACCAAAAATAGTTTGTAAGAGGTTTTTCCTATGGATGCCTATGCTGTTAGCCCTATTCGGCCATTGTTAATGCTTAATTTCTTAACCCTAAACCTTTTTCTAAGCCTATTCCTCAAACATTTATTGATCTTAATTGAGTCAACATCTTACTAAGTTGACAAGGAACCAACCTACTCTGGAGGTTAGGCTAAAGTAGTATTTGGTCCATCCAATGTTCAGTATTGAGCTATGACTATTGGGTGCAAGCACAGACAAAAAATTAGAAGATAGACAGTTGCAATATTGAGTAAAGCTTGATGATAATTCAGTGCCCAACAATTTTTGGCATGCCTGGTGGGACCTATTTCCAAGAAACACTAAAATCCATCATATGCTTTACTGTTTTATCTTTACTTGAAGGAATTAATATTTGGTGAATTGTCTTGACCTTGCTAAGCGGAGAGAAACAAATTCACCTGGTGACTCCCTAGTTTGTAAACCCAGAAAATTTATCCCTCTAGATAAGTTATCCCTGACTTACTAACTGGGTAAAATGTTCAAATTCTACCTTAGCATTTAGTAGAGCATTCATAAGGAAGATAAAACAAATCTACTAACTGTAAAATGAATCTCACATTAAAGGCATGGGATTTAAAATTAAGTGGACTATTACACGTATCTTTTCATTTTTACACCTTTAAACTGAAGATAAAAGGGACTTACTAACTGGGATTTAGGGTAAGACAAATTAATACCAAGAATGTTTAAAGGAATCACTTTTCACATGAGCAAAATGCACATCCATTTTAAATATTAAGGAAGGAAATCACTAAGCATGTATGAATTAAACCATCAAGGCCCCTTGTTAACTGTCACTTGTAGGTTATTGAGCTAGTTCTAGCATATATTGTCTCAAATGATCTTTTCTTTCACATATATATGTAGAATGCTTGTGTAATAGAACCTTGGAGAAATTTGAGTTTTCACTTAATTTCTTTGCAAGAGAGAGTTTTCAATTTAATACTCTGATTGTGGTGACCATTTTGCAATAGGGAAAAATATTCACTCAATATTTTGGTGCTAGAAGGAGGGCCTTATTTCATAGCTTTGTGATTTAGATCTTTGGTTTTCTAATGGTTAATGTGGGTCATTTTGTTTCCACCTTATTGTGCTTGCAGGTATAATGTTTATTCAGGTTTTATTATGAGTGATTTGTGAGAAGCCTTGTCGAACATTAGTTTCCCAAGTTGGCCCAAATTGAGTACATTGCTACTAGGTCAAAAACCACTGGGGAAACCATCTTTCAATTTTTTTTCCCAATTCTAGTAATCCAAGAAACAAAACTCAAGAGATCAAAATCCCACCTAGTATACTTGATCTAGGGTCATCTTTAGACTCGAGTACATCTAGTGGATCTATTCCCACTGTTTACACTATGATAACTACATCAAGTGTATCTATCCCCATTAATTCAATGGTTTCTATTATTCCCGTAGGGCCACCACCATTGAATAACATGGCCCAACCACCGACTCCTTGGTACAGGGTGCTTAATATTCCCTTGAACATACCTAGGGATGTCCATGAAATACCTAGGCATATTGAGAGGTCGATACCCAAGTTTAAGCATGATGATCCTATAATAGCTAAAGAGCATATCTAGAATTACAAAGACCACCTAATTAGACTAGGAGAAAATCATGAAGACATCACTTGTCAGATTTTCAACATGAGTTTGGATCAGATGGCTTATGATTGGTATAAGAATCTCCCCATAGGGTCCATCACTGCTTGGGACCAATTAGAGGGAGCCTTCATTAATTAGTTCAGGTCACTTTTAGATCTTACTATCATATATAATCAATTTGTGTTCTGTAAAAGGTTACCCAGTGAGCTGATTAGAAAATTCAATGCTAGGTTCCAGAAGCTTTACATGAGTGTAACTCACCATTTTGTGGTGGATGCCACTGTGGCTCTTCAATTATAATTTGGATCTATAGATACTATGATAGCTATGTTTTCTAGGAGGAACCCCTAGGTTACAACCCTTGACTTAGCTTATGCGGAGGCTATGACTATTGAGCAACAAATGACATCGCAAGGTATGGGGATGCCCCAATTGCCCATGGTAGGATAGTTTGGTCCGTACAGTCAGTTTGACATGATGAACCAGATTATGGCACCATATGTGCTAGAAATGAATGCCCTACCATGCCATCAAAAATACCCATTCATGCTCACGTATCCATTCTTTCCCACATATCCTAATTTAGCCATTTCACCCACCACACATATGCTGGAAAATAATCAGATAACTATGCCAGGATTCGATGTGACCAACACTCAATCCTCGATAGCTTATCCTATGGTTGCACTTCTTCAAAGCATGAACCCTTGGTGGAACCAAAATAGTCATAATCAAACCATCATGTCTAGTCCAGAGGTTGTCAACGTAGGAAATACGTTTGGATCTGGCACTGCAGTGCTCCAATCACAAGGATCTAATTCTAAGGTTGAAGAATTGGAGAAGATAGTGATCAAAATGAGCAATGACATGGTACATATGAAGAAATACATTTTTTAACCCTCTAAGCCTAATCAAAATCCTAACCATAGGGGAGGGGTACCATGGGTTACTCAGCCCAAAAATGGGCGTGTACCTAACCCGATAGCAAATCAGGCTAATGCATATGAATATTTTGGTGAGTTAGATTCCAAAAGTGAGGGAGCATCTCATTTTTGCCAAGGGAAGGAATATGCTTTGGTAACAAAAATTGTTCACTATCAAGAAAGTGAGAAAGGAGAAGAGGACGCTGAAATCTTAGAAGAGGATGATGATAAAACTATGGAAGAGGAAGTTCAAGCTATTAGACAATTTGGAAAAGGAAATCATCAGTATTACATGAGAAGTTCCAAGAATCTCAAAACTTCCTCCACTCTACCAAACAATCTCCTTCTTCCTCCTGATACCAAATTTGATAACAATCCACCTCATCCGCCAGACGTAGAACTATCCAAACCCATGCAAAAGATGCAAAATCCCAAAAAGTCTACTTATGACATAGTAGAGGACTTGAAAAAGACTAAGGCTAATATCTCAATTTTTGAGGTTGCTAAACTACCAGGTCAAGGGGAAACTTTGGTGAAAGATTTGTTTCCACCAAGTCAAATCTAGGAGGTCAAAGGCATTGAGTCCCAATCAGGGTTACGAATAGAGAAATGAGAAGTGCCTTCTTTTATCAAAACCATAAAAAATGTAGAAAAAAACCTGCATAATTGTTTGATAGAATCAGGTGCCTTGGGTAACATCATGCCCCTCAAGATTTACCAGAAGTTAGGATTGAAGCCAATCCCTTCAAAGAGTAAACTGATATAATTGGAAAAATCGGTTGTATATGTGGTTGGAGTTGTAAATTATGTCCTAATTTAGATCAATTCAGAGCCTAGAATTCAACATCATGTGGATATACTTATCCTCAATATTACTACCAAATACAACATGGTGTTGGGAAGATATTGGAGTACGAACCTGAATGGTTACATTGTTACAAATTATTCCCACATGTGGTTACCTTGGAGGGGAATAGCAAACCAAATCAGGGTGGATAGTGATCCGAGGCTCAAAGAGATGATTATAGAGTATAATAGGCCCAATGAAATCCAATTTGCTGAAACTAATTTAGGGTCGATAACTTTGACATAGAAGAAGCTACCAAAGAACCTCAAAAGGAAAGCATTTATTGTGGCACTTCTAAAGAGGATAGGCTGGTTTGGATTCTCATATTTGATGTATCCAAATTGAAACAAGGTTTTGGAGTTGGTATCGAACTTACATGTCCTGGTAGAAAGCCTATGCTAGCTACCTATAGATTATAATTTCCAGGTACCAACAACGTGGCAGAGTACAAAAAACTAATTTTTGGACTTTAGTTGGCTCTGAATAAGAAGGTTAAGTGTCTCAAAGTTTTGGGAGACTCAAAGTTAGTGGTTAAACAGGTAAAATGGCAATATGCATGTCAAGATAAAATATTGAGCCTTTACAGGACTAGAGTTAGGGATCTAATAGATGAGTTTGATGCTTTCAACATTTCTCTTATCTCTAGGAAACACAATCGAATGGCAGATTCTTTAGCTGTTGCAACAAGTATGCTCAAGCTAGTTGACCATAAAAAATATAATTTTTTTGAATTGAGCTACTGCCCTATCCTTCAATACCAGAAACGGTTATCAATTTGCAAGTATTTGATAATGATAAACACATTTTTAATTTTATCACTAACTCTGGTATTTTTGAAAATCAGGTGATAGATGAGGATAAGAGAGGGCAGGAAAAAACAAATATGGATAGTGAAACAACCCAAATGATGAATGAAATGCCAAAATACATTGTCTCACTAGAAAAGATATTTGATATTGGATATCAAACAAAAAGAGGGAAAAAGGTACTGCCCCCTAAAGAAGCATGCGATATAATCAACTTACAGAGGGTAGAAAATCTACGATAGGTTTTCATTGTTAAGGCATGTACGAGTCAAGAAAAGGATTTTATTGCTCATGTCCTAAAGGAATATATAGATTGCATAGCATGGAGTTACAAGCATTTGAAAACGTATGATCAGAATGTGATAATGCACATGATTCCATTAAAAATAGAATCCAATTATTTCATACAGAGACAAAGACATGTCAACTCATTATTAGAGCCCCTAATAGAGAAAAAGGTGAAGAGATTACTAGAAGAAAAAAATATATTTCCTGTTAGGCATTCCACATGAGTTGCCAATCTAGTCTCGGTAAGAAAGAAGATTGGAGAGATAAGATTGTGTATTGACTTCAGGAATTTGAATAAACCTTCCCAAAAGGACAATTACCCATTGCCCTTCATTGATGAGATTCTTCAAATGGTTAATGGGTTAGAAATGATGTCATTCCTATATGGTTATTTAGAATACAATCAAATCCTTATCCACCCAAATGACAGAATGAAGACAACTTTTACAACTAAATGGGGAACATTCACATACATAAGAATGCCATTTTGATTATTGAATGCTGGTGCCACTTACCAATGAGCTATGGATTTTGCATTCAAAGGGCTCATTGGTAAGTGCATCATTTTTTGCATGGATGACATTCCTATTTTTCTAAGAAAAGAGGAAATCATGTCAGGGATTTGAGGAAAGTTCTCCAGAGATGTAGAGAACATGGGATCTCCCTTAATCCGAGAAAATGCATCTTTGGGGTAACAAAAGGTAAGCTATTGGGACACATTATTTTGAAGGAAGGAATTTCTATTGATTCGAAAATGCATCTTTGGGGTGACAAAAGGAATTTCTATTGGGACACATTATCGTGGATTGGATTGGATGTTGTTGTGTCTATCCAATCCCTGAGTAGTCTATCGTGGATTGGATAGACTACTCGATGCTGTGTGGTTATGTGAAAAGCAGTGAGACACCCGAAATATCCAATCCATGATAGTGGACAACATTCGAGATTGCACAGAGAGCAAAAATGACACAACAACATGTGGCAGGTAGTATGCAGAATTCATAGATAAATATAGGGATATATTTGGCAGGACCCCGTGAGCCGATGAACAAGTCGTAGATATGTGCAAGATGATCAGTGTAATAGTAGCATGATGGATAGTGCTGTGTAAGTAGATGCAGTAGGACAAGTATACAGAGCTTTAATGAGACGAAATGATGACGATCTGGATGACCAAGCAACACAATCCCCAGTGTGATTTTGAGCAATCATTGGAGGATGGTCAAGTAGCATAGTGAATAGTTGGGATTCGAGATGAAATATACCCAAGGCAAAGTAAATGGTGATCCGACGAATGTAGGATGTGAGGATGTGGGGAGTACCTACGCAATCCCAACCATGGAAATTTTAGGAGCATCCGACGAACACCATTGGCAATAGTTTGGACGACATAGATGCTGTGAAGATGATGAACGTGGATATAAACCCCGTACATGGAGTTCCTTAGATGATAAGCCATACATATTGGATTGGAATTGAAAATATGATTTAAATTCATTTTGTAATGATGTCAGACTATACACACACTGCAACCTTTACATGGACTATGATTCTAACAGAGAGCAATTCATGGTCGATGCAAACGTAGTGGACGTGGTGAAGACTCATGATATACAAATCTACGATATGTTATACGGGGACTCGATGACTCATGATTAGTAATGTAGCAATGGGGGAATTGTTAGGATTTGAAAACAGTAAAATAGTAGAAGACATTGAGTTTGACATCGGTGGATGAGTGGTAACAATGGATGGATCGACACTAGTGTAAAAACATGGAACCTACTGGAAGATACCAGCGGAGCCTTTTTTTTATCCGGCAAAAGGTGTGATGGATAGAAATAAATGGTAACAATATGACATAAGGTGTCATATGGATTGAACACTGGCAGTTACATGGCTAAATTTTATTGATGGCAGCGGTGCATATGTAACCCGCGCGATAAGCTGGTCATTGGAGAACAAGTCATGTACATAGGTCAAGGGACATTAGGATGTAGAAAAGTTCAAGAGGAAGACTACCATCTATGAGTTTAATACCAAGTCACCCAAAGATTTTGAAGGTGGTTCGTATACCAGATGAAGCTCGACGCGCGTTGAGCTATGAAAGAAGGATGATCGTAATCATTATATGGAGAAACAAATATGAACAACGACATATACGACTTAAAGGGCGTATGCAATGACTAGGCAAGAAGACCGCAAGGTTTGGATAGCAAACTCTTAGGCTGAGTAAATACCACAACAATAGAGGTGATAGTGTGTAGACGTCGACCACCTGATCTGGGTAACCTTATTTTCTAGGTCATCAAAAAGCGATGGAGATTGAGTAAATGACACCATGGAAAGACGTTGGTAGTCATGCTTTGACGTGGAGCATAGTTTTGATGGAGACAAACACCCAATGACAAAGGCTTGAATGTGCACAGTTTTTGACACATATACATAAACTACAGGGTTACACGTAACAATCGAAGTGTTGATGCGGTGCATTTTAGGATGCATAGTAGGATTATCCGCGGTGATATACACGTCAGATGGGTTTCTAATCATCGTGTGCAATGATTATCATAATTGTCCTACTATAAATTTAAAGTTACAACACATTAATGGCCCTTCCAAATAATATAAAGGCATATTAATCAATGTTATATTCTTATTAATAAGAATCAATGTCATATTGTTATTAAAAGAGCTCCACGTGATAAAAGAGTATTTTTAAGAATAAGAGCAATGAAGGCGTGGGGAGAATTATATTATAGTTAAGCGGGTCCTATAATTAATATTGGCCTTCCCGTGAGAAGAAGCCAAGATTAAACGTGCCATTTGGCACCACTTTGTAAAGCGTTATCATATTGAATAAAAGAAAACATAAACGTTACGGGGGCTTGAGGGAAGCGCTTCAATGTTTGGAGAAGAAACGTTGGAAACCAAAATGAAGCCAAGGAAAATGGAAAATAAAAAATGAATAGGTTTTGAAACCTACGCATGGAAACGAACAGTTAGAGAAACAAAGCCATTAAAAACAAAAATAAATTCGGGCACAAGAACTGGATCTTTTGGGAGAGACAAGATACCACTAGATTGTTTTTCATCACATGATGTCTATTTTGGTGCTAATACTTTTTTGTTTGCAATATAATGGAGATATGTCAGATTTTAATGCATTTTTATGGTTGATTTGTCTTATTTTCGGCATATTGCACCCTTTCCTTAGAAGCTTGCACCGCATTAGTTGTTTGACTGCATGAATTTGGGTAACACTAATGCTGGTTTTTGTGCAGAATATTCATGCTTGCAAGGTTTGTGGAGAAATTCGAGGTTGTAGCATTTCTATTATTTCATTTTTTTTTCTAGCTTTTCTTTTGCAGATTTTTTTTAATCTTCGGTCATTAAAATAAAAATAAAAAAATTTAAAATACAAAAATAATTGTACGTCCGCATAGAATGAAATTTAAAGTTTCATATTGCACATTTACATTTTCATTCTGAAGCTATTTTGGATTTATTAAAATGATTTAAAATTTCTGTTTTATGCAGATTTTTGTAATTTGGAAATTTTATTTATTTTTACATTTTAAAGGTAAATCAAAATTTTTCAGATTTACATTTTTATTTGTAAGCATAAATGAACTTCCCTTTATGAAAATTTCAATTTCATTAAAGGGGGGTTAATTTTTATGGCATTCCATAAACTATCATTTGCGGAGCAATAAATTTATCTTTCTTTATGAAAATTTTGATTTCATTAAAGAGAGGTAATTTATACATTACATATTACATCAAAGATTATTGTTTTAAAGCATTAAATTATTTCTTATTTATGAAAATTTTGATTTCATTAAAGAGAGACAAATAATAATGATATTTTGAGGTCATTTTAAATCAGTAAATTGTTATCTCTTTATGAAAATTAATTTCATCAAAGAGGGATAATTTATTTATTAGATCAAAGACTATTGACATTTCTTTATGTTCAAAGCTACACCAAGTGAATCCTTTCACCATTTGAATGTCCAATTTAGAGATAGATTTTAATCTTCTCTTTCACTCATAAAGTAGGGTTAATACAAGATAAAAACTTGTTTAAAATATACTTAATCAAAAGAAGATAAAATCTATCCAAAATCCTTCAAGATAAAAGGAATTAAGGCTTTACATCATAGTCATATGAGGGCAAATTCATATTTACTTTTCTTAATTTTTATAAACAATCATTAATATAGCATGGTAAAATAAACCAACACATGCCCCTTGTTAATAGTTACTTGCAATCACTAAGGTGTTCATAGTATTCATTTGATATATCTTCATTGATATTACTAATAGCTTATATAGTGGAACCTTGGAGAAGTTGTTTTGATTTCTAACTTCTTTGCAAAAGAGGATTTTGTGATAAAAATCCTAAGGTGAGTGTGGTTTTGCAATTGGATAAAATTACCACTCAACATTTTGGCGCGAGAATGAGGGCTTGAATTAGTGTTATTTTATTTATGCTAAATTATTCATTGTTGTTCTAAATGCTTTTGAATTGTTCATGCAATGAATAATATAATTTTGGTGTAACTTTAAGAATTTTGAATTGCTAAATATTTGAAGTCCATTTGACTAGCATCTTTGGCCTCTTTTAGCACTCAACACTTTGGGAGCTAGGATGTCCTGGATTGATTTATTCTATTTCTATTTGGATGCTAACTTGTTCATTTTACTTGAAAGATTTATCTAAAGACATTGGTATTGACTAATGATATTTTGTTGATCACTTCCATTGATTCTAACATTCTCTATTTTTCTGATGCATTAGTGCTAACCCATTGTAAATTTGATAATGTTCTTCAATGTCATTATTTAATTGATGTATATCTTTTGGTTAATGCTAACATGATGATTCATATGTTGAACATTTGAGATTGGTTAGTCATTTCATGTTTCTTTGTAAGAAATATTTATTTGACTAACAAATTGGTTTTGAAGTTGTTCTTTGAGTTTCACTAATGACATCGGTTTTTCCAACTAGGGTAGGAATTTCACTATGGATAGCTGACTATTATAGTCACTTAGACATGCCTACTCATCAAATTACTCAAGGTGTAGAAAATAATTTACCCCATATTTAAGCATGATGTGACCTTGACTGAGGAACATATTAAAAGATACAAGGATATCTTAAGGCATTTACAAATGTGGAAGGGAGATGTTCCTTGTAGATTATTTTCATACTTATTGAATGAGGTTGCGTATGAGTGGTACCTATATCTACCTGTATATTCCATCACTTCTTGGGCTCAACTAGAAGCAACATTTACTAGCCATTTTTTGAAAACAAGTTGACCCCATTTTGATGTTAAATCAATTTATCTCTATCTCTAAGGAAGCTAATGAGTCCATGAATGAATTTAATGATAGATTTCATAAGTTGTATAATGAAGTGGTACCCTATTTCATAATTTTAGAAGAGAGAGCTATTGAAATATACATGGGAGCCATACACCCCATTGTTGCTACATTTTTAAGGTAAAATATTGACCACCCATATTTGCATGGAGTCTATGAGACCATGATAAAATTAGAAAAATAGGCTATTTCAAAAAGAAAAAAGATGGATCAATCATCATTGCTTAACCCTAGGGTGAAAAATCAATGATACGAAGTTGAATGTCCAAATATTACAACCACCTTATATTTCATCCAAGAGGATGTGCAAGTCTCAAAGCCAAGGTCCATTAATGAGGATTGGGATGAACAAGCCCATAAAGATGTGGATATTGGTTCATGTTTACTCACAAAGGAATATTGGGACAACCATTGGGAGTAAAATACAAGAGTTGATATTATTGAAGAAACCCTTAACTCTCCAAAGGTGGTTGAGACTGAATTTGAGGAGTCAATAGATGGATCTGAAGACATGGTAGAATATCATAACTTGTTTTTGGAAGATCATTGTAAAGTTATAGAAAACCAACATGAGTCAATAAATGAGGATTTAGACATGAGTGACTCAAAGTTTTGGTTTACAAGTGATAATTGGTATGATACCATTAGAGAAAACCCTAAGCCATCAAAGGTGGTTGAAAGTGAGGTTGAAAGAAAATAAATAAATGAATTTTAAGACATAACATAATTTCACCACTTGTTCTTGGAATATACTTTGGATGATATTGTAGAAACTGATGACCCAGAAAAACCACACCTTCCAAATTGTGATAAAATTAAATAATGGGTTAGGAATTTGGATTATGATTGTACAAAATTGAATAAAAAGAGTAACCCACTTTTAGAAATAATTGAACCATCTAAGGAAGGTGAATGTGAGTTTGAGGATCAACCAATTGATGAATTCAAAGAATGTGAAGGTATGCTTGAACATCACACCCCAATTTTAGAAGATGATGATTGTTGGTGGAATAAATGGGAAACCTTTGACACTCTTTCTAATGAAGCACTCACTTCACCTGATATGCAATACAAGTTGCAAAGGCTAAATCTACATATTAAACAAAACATCTCTCAACTACAATAAGAAAGGCCTCAAGATGCATATCTTGATGATACTCCAAATCATCCTCATGAGACAAATGTCAAACATACTAAAAGTGAGATTATTTCAGACAATGGAGGGATCCTAGAGTGGACTGGTTTTGAAACGTGTGATGGATCAGGACCTTCCATAAATTTGGATGAAGTGATTAAGTGATTAAATTTGACGATCAAAGCCTTCAACATTCTCGAGATAATGACAAGGAAAAATTTGAAGAAGAATTTCTTTAAGATTTTGAGGAAGAAATAGTATGGTTGGTTAACAAGAAACGAGAAGAATATTCTCAATCTAAACCTTCTAATGAAATTTTTGTGTTAATTAATATATAGGATAATACAATTGCTTCCTCATATGAGGATATTACAAATCCTGTACAATTTGAAAAAGTTTTGGAAGAAGGGTTTGAATCTCATCTAGTATTGGGAAGTGACAACGATTCTACTACCATGGATAAAGAAGGAGAATCACTTAATTCGGTTCCCTTTAGGGGACAAGAAATTAAAAGTCTTGATTCACCTATTGGCTCTACAATGTCTATGCCATATCAAAATGAGGAAATTTTAGAACCTGAATGGTTTGGGTTTGATATCACTGATGATCCAATTGAAAATGTTACTTTATTTGAAACAACTCAAGCTATTGATCATAGAAAGGTGTTATGTGACACATATCTTGAGAAGCTAGGTTCTTATTTTGAAAAATATGGGAGTATATTTTATTGGGTGCCTAAATTTGGTATTTTTGAATAGGTGTTTGATGACGATGAAGATAATGAAGAAAATAAAGAAATCATGATGACTCATCAAGTATTAATAAATGAAAGTGCATCAAAGGTAAAATCTAATCTTTTGGGTTCCACCATTCAAAATCTAGGTGAAGGTTTGTATAATGGATTATTGGATTCAAATACTATCAATGATGAAATGCCATTTGTGGTTGATAAAGAATTTGAGTTAATTTATCCTCACACCACTAATGATATTACTTTGTTGAATGAAAAGGAATTTGATGTGCTTGAAGTGTTAAATCAAGTTCATAATAAGTTAATTATTGAATATAGGATGTATACTTATGATGATCCTCATTTAATAAATATCCTAGATGCTTGCAAGTGGTTACATAAATTTGATTGGCCTACAAATTTGGAAAATGATTTGGCTTTAAAGTTTTTAGAAATAGGCTCCTATTTGCAAGATCTCATATCTAAAAAGGAAAGCTTATTTCTAAGTCATGAATTGAATTGTGAAATTTGCATTGTAAGGAATAGAAAATATAGGATTGAAGATCAATTATTGTCTAATCACTTTAATTATTTGAATATCACCTATAGGATCATTAATGAAACTAAATCAAATTGGTGGGGTGAGAGAGGCAAGTTGAAGATTGTTGTCTTGTTTGGCCTAATCTTGTTTTTGTTGGATTTCTGTAAAACTTGAATGCATGTCATGTTATGTCTTTAGAAATGTGCTAATCATGTTTGGGATCAAGGGAAATGATAGCTCGAACTTTGCACCATCTTGTACTATATTATGCATTTGTATATAGTGTTGTTTTTTGCTTTCTATTTTTGTGCTTTGTCTTGGTTTGTTGTTTTGGGTTTTGTAGTCTTGGTTTGTGTTTTTAGTTTTGTGTGTTTGGTTTGTTTCCTTGTTTTGAGGTGATGTTTTTTGGTCGCTAACTAATGGAATCTTGACCATTTTTGAGTTCCTTTGTTTAGTATGTTGGAGTATTTAATCTAAAAATAGATGAACCCGATAAAATGGGGATGAGTTATTTGGTGATCATGCTCATATTTTGGGACTAATATGGTGGGGAGTGGAACAATGTGTAGACACCAAAACAACACCAATCCGATTATGTGACAACAAGCACTGATCGCACTAACACACACAGCCCCCAGGGCAGCCCTCAGAGGTTAAACAGTGGTTCTAACCACTCACACAGCAGTTTTGCAAGTCAAAAATCAATTTGGCACCTTTTAGACACTTTATTGCTTATTCGTCCCACCCAGGGACGAGTGCGGATTTGTACTCGTCCTACCCAGGGACGAGTGCGGATTGATACTCGTCTCACCCAGGGACGATTACCAGCGCTCGCTTCGGGGTGGGACGAATGTCAGGTTTGACCGGAAAAAAGTCAGATCTCGGCATATAACATAGGAGTGCGAGTGAGTTCTTTTGACAACTCATATCTGCCAATTGACTTTCCCTTCACTGCATGGGAATGAGAGTGAGCTTTTTAAGACAACTCAGATTTGCCACTTAGCTATCCCTTCATTGCATGGGAGTGCAAGTGAGCTTTTCTAAAACATACAAAGACATGCACAGAGACAGTTAAGAATCCCTTGATCAAGAAGAAGTCTTCTTTTCACACAAAAGCATTCATGCAAAGAAACACTTTTGCATGTTAATTCAAAGAGACCCCTTGGGTCTATAAAATGGTGAGTTTCCTCACCCAAAAGATATACGAAGAAGGAGCATTTTGAGCGACGAAGTGCTGCTAATTCACTTACTTGCGATTTGTGTTTTCAACATCCATAATCTCTTAATCGAAAGAGAGGTTATTGGGTGACTTTTGAAGGCACGAATCAAGAACCAACACCGATTTTTTTGACCACAATATCCTACCAATTTGCCGACAACACATCACATCAGGTTTCGGACCCATCCCAAGCGGATTGGTGTCGAAGCAAAGTTTCACCCGCGGGTGGTTTGCCTTCGGGCACCCCCCGCTTTATTTCTTTTGTAGTATTTAGCTAGTTTCATGTTTATGCTTTTGTCAAGTTTTCATTTCATTTAGATTCATTTTAACCATCGTTAGATTCATCTTTTATTTTTCATACACAGGTGCTACCGATTCTTTGTTTGTTTCTTTGAACGCAGATTTGCAGCATTAGAGGAGCAGCGAGGAATCGACCTTTACCAACGCAAGCGGCGACAACGTTTTGGTTCGCCCATCTTATATGTGGGCACGCGAAAGAAGGAATTCTGAAACAAGTTGTAAAAGAGCAACATTTAACGCTCCTATCCCCTAAAAAGGAAGGAGACGCATTGTAACACAAATTTGCAAAGCATATCAATAAAAGGGCCGATTTTTATATTGCTTTAATATCTTGTGTTCATGTTCTTCCTTTTTACGCATTTTTCAATAACATAGGATTTAAGCGTTATTTTAGTTTCATTTACATTGCATTTTTAGTTTATCCTTTTTGTTTTCGAAATCTCGTGCTTTCAATGGCGATCACGGTGGGACCTCTGTCCTCTATTTTTTTTAGGTTAAATTACTGATCTAAAATTGCTTGTTTTTTTATAGGTACCTATTTTTCAACATCGGACTGTTATTCGTCTCTGCAAGTGACGATTACAGAATTGGTATTCGTTTCACCCCGGGACGAATAAATTATTCGTTTCACCCTGGGACGATTATGGTTCTATTATTCGCCTCACCCAGGGACGAGTATAATTCTGTGCAATTTTTAGAGCAAATCAGAAACATCCGATTAGGCAGAGAAGAGGTAGGGGTTTTTTTAAAGCTTCTGTCAAATTTTTGTTTTTCTATTTTCTGGTTTTCAATTTTGTATGGCTTAGGGAAAGATTTCTTTTTCGTTTGCCTGTTTCAATTTTTGCAAAATTAAAATGAACCCCACACATCACGTGGTATTTTAAACCAAGGCGTTGGTCGTAAAACCCCAACCCTTGAGCAAGACCAAAGGTGGATTCCATTATCACTTTGGCTTGAGATATTGCATCCATTACCTCGATCGCGACCGTTGCTAGACGTAAATCCCGACGAAAGCTGACCGAGTGTAGCTTGGGGTGATTCCCTAGCACGCGAGGATAAGTCTTCTATGGTAGGTGTCATAAACAGAGCGATTCCCCTTCCGTACCGCCTATGTTCCACGTATCATCTGCTCTCACGTACCTATAGTCTCCCTCACGTAAGGGCGGGTATATAGAGAGGTTGGTATATCGGTCCGACAATGGTATATTGAAGGGGCGACCATTTTGGGAGTCATAAGAGCCTTCATAATTGCATTTAAACGTTTCACAAAAATTTTCAAAAAAAAACAAAACAAACAACAAAAACACACTAAACCAGATTTAGGGCACACTATTAATCTTTAAAAGAGATAATCATTGCTTGTGTGTGTGTATGCTATTTTCTGTTTAGACAAAAAAAATCATAAAAAGAATTTTTGCATTTTTAGGTTAGCATTACCATGGTGAATACTCGTAGCCAAGCCCAATCACGGGTAGAAGCTACAGAAAATGCACCAAGAGAGACAAATCGTCTCCGATATAGCCTTGAAGACTTAGCCATCCCGCCTCGACGGCAGGTTACACTAGTTAGTTCACACCATGCATAACATGGCTCTAGAGGCCCCTCCTTGAGGGGCACTCCAACCCATACAGTTATAGAACATGGTTCTAGAGGCCCCTCCTTGAGGGGATCTCCAAGTCATGCCTTCAATAGACGAGAATTTAGAACCCCTTCCCTAAGGGGAACTCATGAGCAACAAGAATCTTTTCAAGAAAATAACCTATATATACCACCTGGTCTAAGCACGAGGCCTCCTTTGGAAGTTCATTATGGATGGCCTAGTGATGAAGCATTGTGTACTGCTATGGAACAACAAAGGGTCCAAAAGGAAGAACCATATGATTTTGTGGTTCCTAATTTACCCCCGATTAATGTCGAACACAGTAGACCATATCCAGAACATCAGGTTCTCCCGACAGGGCAAGACAATTCTGCCCGCACTTTTTATGCATATCATAGAGAGAGATGAGGAAGATCACTACATTCCTCAAGAACAGTATCCAATGCAGAAACGATGCACGTCTGCACTCGCTTTATATCCGGATCGCTTATTGAGACCAGAGTTTCAAGTTAATGCGGCCAACCTCGACAGAGGGAAGCAACATATAGGGGTCTCAGAGCACCATGATCGAAACAGATATGTAGGAGAGACATCTAGGCCTATTAAACAAGAGACAATAGAACAAAATGACTTGGCATTTACACAACTAGCCACCCGCCAAGCACAAATCACGCGGCTTAGGCAAGAACAACAGGAATTAGAACATTTGTGTCGCCTTGATCAAGAGCGCATTCAGCGTCAGACAGCTGAATTGCTTCACAACCATGCGCCTGAGAAGGCCCCAGTCCCTCGTGCACAACAATCTGAGATGTATGTGAGGCACAACCCCTTAGTGCGAGACAGGTCTCCATGACTTCAGCAAGCACTGCCTCCAAGACCTCTTAGACCTGAGCGGGAGGCCATTCCCCGCAACCATGATGGGCATCCTCCGCGGGCACCCGTCCATGTTTACAGGCCTAGGCCAAACACTCCTCAAGAAGATTATGAGGATTATTACCAAGAAGAAGAGCGGGCTGAAATGCCCTATCAAGGCATAAGGGATGCTACCCATTTATCCATTCAAAGGCCTCAAGTTCCCCGCAACCCACAGTGGGAACAAACCAAGGAGGAGGAGATTACGTCCTCTGATGCATACAAAGTGTTGTTAGAATGCTTAGAGACTATGGAACTCAAGACCGCTGGGCCCCAAAAGCCTACCTTATGCCAACTCCGTAGTCATCCTATGCATCCATCGCTGCCAACACCTCCATACCCCGAACATTTTAAGCTGCCCCAGCTTGGCACTCTTTAAAGGGGATGAGGATGCTCAAGAGCATGTGACACGATTTTTGAGCCAATGCTTTGGTATACAAGACAATGATGCATTGCTATTGAGAACATTCATAACCACATTCGCAGGATCTGCCTCGGATTGGTTTACCCATCTACCGAAGCATAGCATCTACAACTTGGATCAACTAGTGGACGCGTTCCTAGAACGTTTTGCTTTCAATACAAAGAAAAAGGCGTCACTCAATGATCTAGCTAGCCTCAAACAGTATGAGGAGGAGTCTATGGTAGCATATGGGAATCGATGGAGGACGGTGCTTTCAAAGTTGTCCTACCTCCCTCCTATGTCCGACCTAACTCAAATGTTCGCAAAGAGCTATTTGCGATCGATCTCTGTGCTATTGCAGCTCGCAGCAATACGCCACTTTAGAAGAAGCTCCGGCGCAAGCTAGACGTATCGAAGAGATCAAGATACAGGATGGCAAAATTGCCAAGCCTAAGAAAAAAGAGTGGAACAAGAGCACCAAAATAGGGAATACGCAATGTAAACCCGCCGCGGTCAATCAAGTTGCTATTAATGCCCCTACGCCTACCCAAGCAACACAGCCTCCAAAGGCTAATTATCAGGCGGTGCCTCACAATAATTATGAGAAAGATAACAAAAAGCAGGATCAAAATCAGCAACGTCGCCCCAAGCGACAATTTACACCATACACTGAGTCTAGGGATTCCTTGTTTGACCGTTTGTCAGCGGCAAACTTGATTAATCTGCCAGATATTCCAACAATTGATCCTAATGCGCCAAAGCCTAAGGGCTATAGAGAGGATATTTTCTGTAGATTCCATAGAAGGAAAGGGCATGACCTTAATGTCTGTTGGACGTTTAAAGGTTTAGTGCAAGATCTCATTGATAATCACACATTGGTAGTGGATAACCCCATCGCACCCAACAACCAACAAATGGGTGTTTTCAAAGATCCTTTACCCACACATGATGCACAAACAAAACCTCTACATGTCAATGAAGTGCAACAGAGTTGCCCCATGGAGGGGTATGTTGGGATGATTAGCATTGTGACAAGAAACAAGAGACACCCAGGAGTTGTCCTCGCGACAACCACTAGGGAAGTTCCATCCACGTCACAACATCAACCGAATCCTACACAGTTGCCTCCGCCTAGACCAGTGGCCACGATTCGAACTAGACTTACTCAAAGTCTACGGACCACATCGGCTAGGCTCTCCATTTATGAGCTTATTCAACAATCGGTGCCCCATCGGGAAGCTCTTATGGAGATATTAAAGGCAATTGAATTGCAACCCCACGAAGCGGATTCGTTCAACAATTTTGTGGGGCATGTCAAATAGTGTACTGAACCAGTCATTACCTTCAGGGAAGATGAGCTAAAAATGGTGACTGGAGATGTAGCGGATCCACCCCTGCACGTTATTGCGCGGGTCAACGGGACTCCATACAAACGGGTGTTGATAGACACTGGTTCGTCCAAAGAACCTTATTACAACCGCTGCACCGAAACATTTGAAACTGCCAGCCTCTCACATTGCACCTTCCACTTATACCCTTCGAGCATTTAATGATGCGATATGCTCGATAGTTGGCACAATTATCCCGCCCATACAAGTGGGACAAAAGACCATTCATACGTTGTGCCACATTTTAGAAGGTGAGATGGCTTACAATATCTTGCTTGGGCGGCCTTGGATCCGGGATATGAAGTGTGTCCCTTCAATTGCTCATCAATGTTTGAAGTATACATTTGAAGGACAAGTGCACGTGGTCCCCGCAGATTTGGAACCTTTTAAGTATTGCAACTCAGTGCAAATCATGCCGCAGTCGACCCTTCCTTCAACGCACGTGGATTTCCAGTTAAATCCATCTAAACGGGGTCCGACTAAGCAAGAATCTCCATCACCAAATCAATCAAATTCTCAAGCGGGATCATCTTCTTCATCCAAATCCTCCCACAACGACGCCACCTACGGTGGCCACACCAACGGACAAAGGAAAGAAGCCCCCGGAAGCGGAACCACCTTTAGTCTCCAACATCTCTACAGAAGAGACGCCTAATAGAATGGAAGTTGAGATGCCTAGTTCACCCCACATGGAGTGGACTCAAGGAGAACTCCCATTCGCTTCCCCTCAATCGCCAACGATTACCGTTGAGATGTCTAACACAGGCATGGGGGAGTATATAGTGCGCAATGTTGTTGCAACGCCCACACTTCAGCCTATGCAAGACATGGGAAGACCTCGACTCCCCATAGGCTCCGTGGTTCCTTTAGGCTACCCACCTAATCAGACAAACTTTATTTTTGGGGGCCTGGATCATGGCGTTGAACCTTCCCGAAAAGAAGAGGAAGATGAAGATCCCTTTGTGGAAGATGTTAACTATCTGGCTAACCCCGACTTCGCATTACGATATCTTAGCCAATGCAATTGGCATGGATACGGGTTAGGCCGGTATGAACAAGGAATGCGTGTTTTGTGTCAACCAAGATACCAAATGCCTTATGACAAGTCAGGAGTAGGGTTTAATCACCCTTTGCCCCTCGACATCTTGGTCGAAAACATGCAAGGCCTAGGGATAGGCAACAAGGATGGGTTGGCATCAGATCCATATGCCAATCCAAATACAACTTATACATTGGGGGATTATTTCCCATTACAAACAAATAACCTTGTTGACCTCAACAACCCTTTCCCTACGGCCGAACAAGGAGAAACCTCATGGACTCACCCACAAGGGGAAGATGGACAAGACCACGAAGGGTCTTCTGAAGATGAGTCGGAGTACGATCATTCGCATGAATATCCAATGAATGACGATCAGAGAGGACTTCCCGATGATGTTCCCATTGAATGATCCTAGTGAGCATAGGCTACCTCAACAACAACAAAATCCTTTGGACATAGATGACATGTTTGAACACTTACACATAGATCCAAGACCTAGGAGGCATTTCAACCTGGTGCAGTTATAGCAATTACCGCACCCGCCACTCCAGGCATACAGAGAACATCTTTCGCCTAGAGACCCTATCAAACCATCAGTGCCTAGGGTAGACCCTATTTGCAGGTCTGCACATAGGGCTTATCCCTTTGTGCCGATGCCTATAGAGCCGGATCCAAAGCACCAAGAACATCCCGAATGTCATAGTTGTCACATTTGCGGTAATGGAGATTACAATCATTTCATCAACATGGTCTCCATTGACTTGACCGCCCCCATCCATGATCCAGCCAATCCAACATGATTATTGCATCTAGACATAGAGGCTATTGATTGGGATCGCGCTGACACACCACCATCTCCATCAAAGTATTGGCCTTGCGGTGGGATGTTTCATTTCACTCCAGGACAGACTCAGGATGTCTTCCATGCTCAAGAGGAACTTGACGTTCCTAATGATGATCTTAATTCAGCAAACGATATCCATCTGATCCCAATTCCACATCAACTGGAAGACGGATCCCATATGTCAGTTGAAGCAACGACTGATGTAGACATCGGCACAGATCCAATGAATCCACGGATTCTCAAGTGGGGTAAGTCTTTCCCCCGAAGAGCGAGCCGATTATGTTGCCCTTCTTAAGGAAAAGAAGGAGGTTTTTGCATGGTCATACAAGGATATGCCGGGACTAGACCCACAGCTAGTCACGCACAATTTAACGCTTGATCCGACAATCAAGCCAGTCAAGCAAAAACTACGCAAGATGCATCCAACAAGTGGCCTTAATGGTAAAATATGAGTTACAAAAGTTGTTGGATGCCCAGCTTTGTCATCTCTGTGGATTATCCGCCATGGTTGTCTAACATGGTTCCCGTCAAGAAGCCCGACGGGAGGATTCGCATATGCACCGATTTTTGAGATCTTAACAAAGCGAGTCCTAAGGATGATTTTCCCTTGCCGAGCATCGACGCGTTGGTAGACGCTACAACGGGCCACGAAATGCTTTCCCTTATGGATGGTTTCTCGAGATACAATCGGATTCGTATCAATCCTGAGGACCAACTAAAAACGGCATTCACAACGCCTTGGGGGACATTTTGCTATAAGGTCATGCCTTTTGGCCTTAAAAATGCCGGAGCCACCTACCAACGTGCCATGACATACATCTTTCATGATTACATGCACAAAACTTTGGAAGATTACATGGATGATTTGTTGGCCAAATCTCTTTTGCGCCCAGATCACATCGGTGACTTGAGCAAGGTCCTTGATCGCCTCATTGAGCATAAAGTCAGACTAAACCCCAAGAAGTGCATCTTTGGCATCACCTCTGGAAAGCTCTTGGGTTTCATAGTCTCCAAACGAGGAATTGAGGTTGATCCAAACAAAGTCAAGGCAATCCTTGAAATGCGTCCCCCAACCACCATCAAGCAGCTCAGGAGTCAGCAGGGAAAGGTTGCGTCGATCAAGCGCTTCATAGCGTAGTTATCTGACAAATGCCGACCCATGAATAAATTATTGCATAAGGGGGTCACATTTCATTGGGATGACGAGTGCCAGTCCACCTTTGACGACATTAAATAGTACTTGGCTTCACCACTAGTATTGGCACCACCTAGACCAGGAGTGCCATTCTATTTATACATCTCAGCCATCGAGGTGGCACTGGGCGCCATTCTGTCCCAGAAAAATGAACTTCATAAAGAATAGGCTACATACTATCTTAGCCGCACCCTGGTCAGCTATGAACTTAACTATGCATATGTTGAAAAGCTCTGCTTGGCAGTGGTGTTTGCTACCAAAAAGCTACGCCACTACATGCTTAGTAATAAGACGTATGTTGTGTCTAAGGAGAATCCATTGCGATACATGATGAGTCGTACTTATCATAGTAGCCGCACGACAAAATGGATCATGTTGTTGACGGAGTTTGACATAGAGTTCATTGGACAAAAATCTATAAAAGGTCAAGTCATCGCCGATCAACTAGCTGAGGCTCCTCTTGAAGATGATCAGCCTCTGACTTTTGAACTACCTGATGATGGGGTCTTCCATGTTTCGTAGTCGCCAGATTCTCGATGAGCCCGAGTCACAGTTGACATAACCCTATTCTTCGATGGTTCTAAATGTGAGCAAGGGGGTGGTGCGGGAATTGTATTCTTCACTCCACAAGGTGCTCCAATGCCCTTGTCATTTAAATTAGACTTCCCATGCACCAACAACAATGCATAATACGAAGCCTTGCTCATAGGTCTTCAGACAACAATCACCATGAACATTAAACGATTGAACATCTTTGGTGATTCATCGTTAATTGTCAATCAAGTAAAGGGGATATACCAATGTAAATGTCCAGTTTTGCGGGCCTATAAAGCCCTTGTGGACAAATTCCTGGCACAACTTGAATGGTATGACATCGAGGCACTCCCTCGATCATCAAATCATTTTGCGGATACTATGGCCTCCTTGGGGTCACTCATCCCGCAAGACCCTTCTCGATGAAATGACAACCATTCAGGTTAAAACATTATCGCAATCTACGATGGAGCGTGCAAGCTCTGATCTGACGCCAGGAATCCACATGATCCATATTGAACCATCTCCGGATAAGTTCTCTCGAATTCGAGATTGTTTGATTCAAGCCAACCTGGGGTCCTTGTTCTCCCCGACCCCTCTTACTAGCAACACCACATTGTTTTTACAAGTTCTTTCCTCGCTCAGCTTTTGTTCGGGATAGACTTCAAGAGGGATTGGCCGTTCATACTATCGAGGTTTCTGATCAGCAAGATTGGTACACACCCATTCGGGATTACCTCAAGCTAGGTAATCTCCCACTTGGATTGACACAAGCCATGAAAAGATCATTCAAATAGAAAGCGGCAAAGCATGTCTTGTTAGGAGACATTTTGTATCATCAAAATTATGAAGGAATCCTCCTTCGTTGTTTGGACCAACGAAGAGTCCGCTTGGGCGATCACCCAAGCTCACGATGGTACATGTGGTGGCCACTTCAGCGGTATGGCCATCGCAAAGCGCATTCTTCGCATGGGTTATTATTGGCCATCTTTAGAGCGAGATTGTTGCGCATATGTGAAGAAGTGCATGAAGTGTCAGCACCATGCTAATTTGACACACGTACCTTCTCAGTGCCTTGCAACCGATCCAATCGATTTGGCCTTTTTGTAGTGGGGCTTTGATCTAATTGGAAAGATCTCCCCTGCATCGTCTGGTCATCACACATTTATTTTAACGGCCACAGAGTACTTTACCAAATGGGTGGAAGCAATTCCACTGACCACTACGACTGGAGCCCGCATTGCGGAGTTTATTTTGCATAACATCATATGTCATTTTGGTATTCCATCCAAAATAGTCTCGGATAATGGGACACCATTCAAGAATAAAGATGTGCGTGCTTTGACCACAAAGTACAAGATTCAAGCATAGCTTTTCAACACCCTATTATCCGTAGGCAAATGGGCAAGCAGAGGCATCAAACAAAATGCTAGTCACCATTCTCAAAAAGATAGTTGCAGATAATCATAAAGACTGGCACATTCAGATCCCGCTTGCCCTATGGGCTTATCGCACCAAAGATTCGGATGCCCACTGGGGCAACTCCATTTTCGCCGGTGTATGGCTCCGAGGCAGCTCATGCCTTTTGAGTTGGAAATTCCTTCCCCGCGCATTTCAATGCAAGAGTTCATCGATGATGACACCGCACGGCAGTGCCCGGTTAGATCAACTGACGTTGCTCGACGAACGACGCGTTAATGCTCTCGAGCATTTGCGTATCTATCAAGAGCGACTTAAGAAAGCATACAACATGAAAGTCCACCTTAGGGAATTTTAGGTTGGTGACTTGGTCTTAAAAGAGAACCAGTAGAATTCTAATTTGCCGTCCCATCTACGGGACAAGTTCATGGCAAACTGGTTAGGTCCTTACATCATTGATAGTAAAATAGGACCTGGAACATACCGGCTTGCCTCTCTTGAAGGAATCAAGGAAATAGAACCCTTGAACATCATTCATTTGAGGCCATTCCACAGCTAGAGAGCCATAGTCCAACAAAAAGCTCCAAGGATTACCACAATCGCTTGGTCAACCCAAAAGCTCCAAGGATTACCACAATCGCTTGGTCAACCCAAAAAGCTCCAAGGATTATCACAATCGCTTGGTCAACCCAAAAGCTCCAAGGATTATCACAATCGCTTGGTCAACCCAAAAGCTCCAAGGATTACCATAATCGCTTGGTCAACCCAAAAGCTCCAAGGATTACCATAATCGCTTGGTCAACATAAATATTTAAAAATCAACAAAAACAACACAAAAATCAAAAATCACAAAAACAATTGCATTTCAATTCCATGCATACTAAAAAAAAAAAAACAATAATTACAAAAACATTTGCATTTCAATTCCATGCATTCTCATAAAAATCAAAATCACAAAAACAATTGCATTCCAATTCCATGCATTCTCATAAAAATCAAAATACAAAAATATAGGTTACATTAAGCATTGCATCCATACATTGCATACTTCGATAGGTCATACAAGTCAAAAGCACCATAGGCTGTCATTACTTGGCAATTCCATCATTTCCACATCAAATCCATTTTCATAAACGCCTACATCCAACATATCACCCTTTTATTTTAGCATCGTCAGTTGTCGCCTAATGTATATAGGGTTTTCGTCATTCAGATGTCTTTAAATTTCTAGCCAAAATCGTACATAGTTAAACAGATTTTACACGGGAAAGTTTTACTTGGATCACGCCTTGTTACGTAGCATCCCAACACAAATTAACACACATATAAAAATTCCTAAGTTGTGTGAACGAAAGATGAAACCTGCACCGTAATCCAGTGTTACCATAAGCGAAACGGCTATCTTGCTTATCCCCCCGTGCGAATGACCCTAGGAATGCTGAGAGTTGGCAAAAGGACAAGCATCCTCCCTACCCAATTCCCCATGAATCCCAAGTTCTCAAAAGTTGCAAAAACATCAAAAATTTGCAAAACGTCAAAACATTACAAATTTGACATCCTACAATGCACACATCAAAAGGCACAAACAATAGTGATTCTCGTCACTCCATATTCAAATCCCTTGCTCAAAAAAAAAAAAAAAACAAAAAACAAATCAAACAAAAATAAACAATGATTTTATCACTATAAAGAGCAAGTATCCCAATACAATTGAAGAAAAGAAGGGAGTCGAACTTGAATCCCTGGAACTCTCAGTATTTCGACAGGTCATGAGGCAAGCTTCAGTACCGGTTTGGTTGATAGCCTATCGGTCACTGGTGGTAAACCTCCCGCATGACGATATATCTCGCCACATTAACTTGTGTGCAGATCAATGTTTGCATGTGGATGAGCTAGCTTATGGTATCCTAGATAGCATCGCAGATTAATCTGACTAAATACAATAAAGGAGTTAGTGGAGCTAATTAGGTGATCCTCAGTATAGGTTCGATTGAAAGCCCATCTGGCACTGGCGGTATCCTGATGAATAACACATAAACGAACTCAATTGCACACACAGGGATGTGAAATAACTTGGTTAAATTCAAGTCAGATTTAGACCTTGTTCAAAAGTCTTGCGAGATAAATGTACAATCTTGGCTAGTTAGTTAAAATATCTGCATCTCAGAAAAGCTTAACTACATTTTCAAACAACCGATACATTTCATTTCATACATCACCATCTAAAAAAATTGACAAAATACAAAAACAAAGTTTTCACATGCACAAGCATTCCACAAAGTTATCCCATTACTATAGCAAGTCAATCCAATCTTGTACAGTCTATGGTGCATCGACAAATCATCAATAATTCATTTCATTCATTCCATATGCATACATCATACAAATTAGAATCATCGCATTCATAATTGCATATGCATACATCAATGTAAAAACATGTACATAAAAATAAATCATGAAAAAATGTATAAACACCAAAAAGAATCATCTGTATATATATCATAACAAAAATTGCCCGCAGGCTACAGTGCATTGGTCCTCAAACCTCGCTCCCATCATCCAAAATCTCAAAAACCCCTAACCTAGGGCGTCGACCACCATGATCACGTAGGATCGATGCGACGAGAACTACCCCTTGCAGTGTCAGTCCTCTGAGACCTCTCAGGGTGACTGCTCGCCCCTGCATCATGCCCACTCGCACCTCCCTCCTCTCGTCGCCTACGCCGGGATGATGCCGACTGCTCCGTCCCACTATCTCTCGTCCTGTACGACGAGCCACTGGCCGGAGGCTCTGGTATTCGCCCACCCAGGTGGATAATCTCACCCTCCATCTCCGATCGATGCCACCCCCAATCCCTCCCTCCCTCCACTCTGCCTCTCGCCTATGATAGTACGTGATTGCCTCATCACGCTGTGCTAGCTGCACCCGTAGGAGATCCCTCTCCCGTGCAGCATCCGTATCACCACCTTGCTAGTGAGACGTAGCCCCTGCACTCTCCCGCCCTACCAACTGTGTCCGTAGGAGATCCCTCTCCTGCGTCATCTCCGCAAGCTCTCCATCCCACCTCTGTAATAACCCCATCAATCGTGCTACCTCAGCGCGCAACCCCGCCTCTGTCTCCCTCGACCCAGCCTACTCTGGAGCATCCTGCATCTCTGGCTGCTCCTCCTCCTCAACATCCTCCCTCGCATCTGCCACCTCCACCATCTCCACATCCGTAGGAGCTCCCCAACCCTCTCCTGGTGCCTCTGCACCCTCTCCGCCTCCTGCCGCCTCATCTCCTCCCAATGGCCCCTCACCTCGCCACTTCCGCAGCGTCCACCACTCCTGATACTCGACCGTCACTCCGACGTCATCTACATCTGAAATGTCCAATACAGTATCAGACTCCTCCCCTAATGGCTCGAGGATCGACGCAGCTAAGGTCCTCTCATCACTCCGACGTCGATAGACTACGGGTTCCCCAGCAACCCCTGGCGTACCCCAAACTGTCGTGTCACTCGGAGGTAGTGGAAGTACTCCTGCTCCGTCCCATGTCGCCCAATCACCCATCTCCCTCTCGAACCCATCGAAGCCACTCATCCCCCTCGGCCATGCGGGACAATCCCGATATGGCCTCCATACCACATCTCCGGGAGTCAGCCATGCCAATGCATCTCTCGTAATGGTCTACGTCTCCCCAAACCGTCGACTCTGCCCCCGCTCCTTCGATCGATACCATAGAGCACCATATCCAATATCCCTATCCACCATGTCAGCCTGGGTAGTCCAGGGTAGCCCTCGTGGTCGCTCTACGGCTATATGCTGCCAGGCCCAAAGACTGCAACAAAAAATTGTAGCCAATCCCCTTTCGCCTCCGACAGCGGACCTCATACAACTCATCATACAACTGAGCCAAAAGTGTCTGGCCCCACCTCATAATCATCGCTCTCGTCACCGGACACTCCACTAACTCGCCATACCACCTCCAATAGGTTCCATGGGAACCTCGCTCCTGACGAGTCTGGCAAGAGCATGTTGGAAATGAGGCTCATGAGTAGTGCATGCCTCACTCCCAACATTCCCCTCGCATACCAATATCGTACCAAAATCCCCCCAATCTGACAATCCAACTCCGCCCTCTCCAACGAGGTCATCCCATCCTCATCCTCTCCATATCCAAAATACCGCGTCACATGTGCCCGTCCTCTGGCCTCGTGGTGTCGTCCGGATGGGGACCCCGTCTATCGAAATCCGGAGAATCCGATACACGTCCTCTAAGGTGACGGTCATCTCCCCTGTCGAAAGATGGAAGGTGTTCGTCCGAACATCCCATAGGCCGATCAATGCTGTAATGTACGCCCGATCCGCCACAACTGCATCCAACCGAGCCACATGCTTGAGCCCTAGGGCATCAAGCCAATCCCAGTCCTCAGCTGTCAATGCCTCGCGGGCATTAGAAAAAATCGTCGGCACCCGATGTCGACTCTTCACCACCTGCACATCACAGAAAACAACAAACATCAAAAACATGCATCAAATTACCATCACATGTACAAAAATGCATAACTATACAGTAACATCTTTCATTCACATGTACATCAAAAAAAAAAAATTCCTTTTCTACAACAAAATTTGACATGGTTTACCTACGGTTTTACCTAAGTTTACCATTTCAAAAAAAAAAATTCATCCATTTTTCATCTTTAATTTCATCAAAAAACAACAAAAATTTGACATGGTTTACCTACGGTTTTACCTAAGTTTACCATTTCAAACAAAAAAATTCATCCATTTTCATTTTACATATATCATCAAAAACAATAAAAATTTGACATGGTTTACCTACGGTTTTACTTAAGTTTACCATTTCAAAAAAAAAATTCATCCATTTTTCATTTTTTAATTTCATCAAAAAACAAAAAATTTGACATGGTTTACCTACGGTTTTACCTAAGTTTACCATTTCAAACAAAAAAATTCATCCATTTTTCATTTTTAATTTCATCAAAAACAAAAATTTGACATGGTTTACCTACGGTTTACCATTTAAAAAAAAATTATCATTTTTTTTTAAAAATTTGACATGGTTTACCTACGGTTTTACCTAAGTTTACCATTTCAAACAAAAAAATTCATCAATTTTTCATTTTTTAATTTCATAAAAAACAACAAAAATTTGACATGGTTTACCTACGGTTTTACCTAAGTTTACCATTTCAAACAAAAAAATTCATCCATTTTTCATTTTTTAATTTCATCAAAAAACAACAAAAATTTGACATGGTTTACCTACGGTTTTACCTAAGTTTACCATTTCAAACAAAAAAATTCATCCATTTTTCATTTTTTAATTTCATCAAAAAACGACAAAAATTTGACATGGTTTACCTATGTTTACCATTTCAAAAAATTCATCCATTTTTCATTTTTTAAAAAAAAAAAAAATTTATTTTACGGTTTTACTAAGTTTACCATTTCAAACAAAAACAATTCATCCATTTTAATAATTCCATAAAAATAACACAAAAATTGGGCATGGTTTACTTATGGTTTCGACCTAAGTTTTACCATTCACATCCAAAACAAAACATTTTTAACCATGGTTACCCTAAGGTGTTACTCTAAGTCTCATTTTGGGTTTATCCTACGGTTTTCCATCTAAGTTTCCATCGGTTTGCATCCATGTTTCATTTGGTTTCATTCATTCACCTTTTAATTTAATTAATTAGGGTTTCATGTTTTAAACAAAAGAAAAACACCATAAAAACACATTTGCATTTTTCAAATTCAAAATCGAGGAGATAGTGCACTTATCGGTCTCGCCTCGGCTCCGCCGCTCGACGACCCGGTCTGTGCACTCATGATGGCTGGAAAATCTGGCAGCGCTTCGCATCGGAAAATCTACCTCCTCCTCCCCGCAGCTCCAAATCGCAATCGCTGAACAGTGCAAATGAGCCAAATCCGTCATTTTCGCATATTTATACTTTTTGCCAACTGGTAATCGTCCCTGATCGGGACGAGCGCTTTTCAGCGCTCGTCCCACCCCAGGACGAGTACCACCGTGGCGCACTCGTCCCACCCCAGGACGAGTACCATCACGGCATTCGTCCCCCCGGGACGAATATAAAAAAAAAAAAAAAAAAACAAAAAAACAAAAAAAATCAACAATAACCAAAACATAAAAATGACAAATGCCAACAAAACCACTAAAAATTGCCGGACAAAAGTGCTCTTGCACTTAACCTCTTGGCATAAGAAAACTGATGTCGGGGTCTACCTTGTCGTTATCCTACTCCCTAAGAAGGCTACCATAGCCGGACCGCTCCACGGGAAGACGGATTTTCGCCAATGTTAACCCCAAATGGCATCTCAAAATGGGTTCACACCCACCAAAAATAGGTCAAAACAATCGGGAAACTGCTCGAGCATGCTTAGCGGTAAACCATCTAAAGGCACCCTTGCACAAGTCATCTTGGGTCAAGCGACTCGTCGCTTTTCTCATGTCGGTCATTCCCTCATCGATTCGTCGCTTGAGGGGGTAGTCACACTTAGTTGCCAATCAACACCAATATACCCAGCCTTGGAAATGACACGCATTCAAAGGATCATTGCAAAAGACAATCGCGCCCCTGCTTGGGGCAGCAAACAAGCAATTATCACCAACCGATCATATACTTGGCATTCGTGAATCATGAACTCAAGGTTCCCACAACAAAAGGTTGCGCCCTTTGCCTATTCATGACTGATCAATGTCTAAGTTCAAGTAATACCTCACCGAACCAGGTTAATGCTTGATTTAAGTTCCTTAGCTCGTCATAAGCAAGGATTCAAGAATGCGTGCCCTTTCCATACTTGGGGCATCAAGAGTTGGTTAGGTTACTGAGAAACCCTAATCATTAGTGCTTTGGTTATATATTTTTGCTCAAGCACCGCACCATGTGCAACGCTTCCCAAAAAGGGGCATCTCGTAGACACCAAAACAGCACCAATCCGATTATGTGACAACAAGCACCGATCGCACTAACACACACAGCCCCCGTGGCAGCCCCCGAGAGGTTAAAAAAGTGGTTCTAACCACTCACACAAGTAGTTTTACAAGTCAAAAATCAATTTGGCACCTTTTAGACACTTTATTGCTTATTCGTCCCACCCAGGGACGAGTGCGGATTTGTACTCGTCTCACCCAGGGACGAGTTCGGATTGATACTCGTCTCACCCAGAGACGATTACCAGCGCTCGCTTCGGGGTGGGACGAATGTCGGGTTTGACCGACAAAAAGTCAATCTCGGCATATAACAACTCGTAACCGCCACTTAGCTTTTCCCGCATGACATAGGAGTGCGAGTGAGTTCTTTTGACAACTCATATCTGCCAATTGACTCTCCCTTCACCGCATGGGAATGAGAGTGAGCTTTTTAAGACAACTCGGATTTGCCACTTAGCTATCCCTTCATTGCATGGGAGTGCAAGTGAGCTTTTCTAAAACATACAAAGACATGCACAGAGACAGTTAAGAATCCCTTGATCAAGAAGAAGTCTTCTTTTCACACAAAAAGCATTCATGCAAAGAAACACTTTTGCATGTTAATTCAAAGAGACCCCTTGGGTCTATAAAATGGTGAGTTTCCTCACCCAAAAGATATACAGAGAAGGAGCATTTTGAGCGACGAAGTGCCGCTAATTCATTTACTTACTTGCGATTTGTGTTTTCAACATCCATAATCTCTTAATCGAAAGAGAGGTTATTGGGTGACTTTTGAAGGCACGAATCAAGAACCAACACCGATTTTTTTGACCACAATATCCTACCAATTTGCCGACAACACATCACATCAGGTTTCGGACCCATCCCAAGCGGATTGGTGTCGAAGCAAAGTTTCACCCGCGGGTGGTTTGCCTTCGGGCACCCCCCGCTTTATTTCTTTTGTAGTATTTAGCTAGTTTCATGTTTATGCTTTTGTCAAGTTTTCAGTTTATTTAGATTCATTTTAACCATCGTTAGATTCATCTTTTATTTTTCATACACAGGTGCTACTGATTCTTTGTTTGTTTCTTTGAACGCAGATTTGAAGCATTGGAGGAGCAGCGAGGAATCTACCTTTACCAACGCAAGCGGCGACGACGTTTTGGTTCGCCCATCTTATATGTGGGCACGCGGAAGAAGGAATTCTGAAACAAGTTGTAAAAGAGCAACATTTAACGCTCCTATCCCCTAAAAAGGAAGGAGACGCATTGTAACACGAATTTGCAAAGCATATCAATAAAAGGGCCGATTTTTATATTGCTTTAATATCTTGTGTTCATGTTCTTCCTTTTTACGCATTTTTCAATAACATAGGATTTAAGCGTTATTTTAGTTTCATTTACATTGCATTTTTAGTTTATCCTTTTTGTTTCCGAATCTCGTGTTTTCACAATGAAAGATTTTTCTAAAGCTCCACATGTATCTCATATACATTAAAGGGTATTTTTGGAAATTATGAAGGATGCAGTTATCTTGATTTGCAACCCTAGGCAAAAATCCAATACAGTCCACTTCTGGGCTTCCTAACCCCAGTGATACTTGAATCTTTACAAAGTTAAAAAAAAACAAAAAAAAGAAGAAAAAAAGAGTGGAAAACGAGCATTGAAAAGCTTGATCAAATTAGTCACAAGATTTAGATAAACTCTACCGAGGCTATAGACACCTGACTAACAGTAGGGCTCTGTATAGACACAAATTAGGTAAAAAGAAAGGCTTTGCAAAGCATTGAGTGAACACAAGGGTGAGTTGGATAAACCCCACCAGGGCTATAGATGCCTGACTGGAAGTGGGGCTCTATCTATAAAAGTTTTTATTTTATGATTTATACTTCATAGCCTAATGCAAAAAGGGATGATGGAATCTGGAGGATTTTCAGAGATGCAAGAATGAATCACTTTTTCACACACTAAGCAAAGGCATATGGATTAATTATTTCTATTCAAAGTTGTTTACCCCCACCTTCTTGAGACATTGCTAAATAATTTGTGTTTCATTAATCTTGTGTGTTCTCGTTTTAGGTTGGGTTATTTACCCGAAATACTCAGGAGCATTTCCTAGCAAATTCACCATTTATTGTGACTATCGCACAACTCACTCCAAAATTGGAGACCCACCTTTTGATTTTTGTGTTTGGGTACTTTTTTTTTCTAAGTGTCAAATGCTTTTCTTTGTTTTTTTCGTTGGAGAACAAGTTGTGTACATAGGTCGGGGGACATTAGGACACAGACAAGTTCGAGAGGAAGACTACCATCTATGAGTTTAACACCAAGTCATCCAGAGATTTTGAAGGTGGTTCATATACCAGATGAAGCTTGGTGCACGTTGATATGTGTAGGAAGGATGATCATAATTATTATATGGAGAAATGGAGATGAAAAACGACATATACGACTTCAAGGGCATATGCAATGACTAGGCAAGTAGACCATAGGGTTTGGATAGCACACTCTCAGGCTGAGTGAATACCACAACAGTAGAGGTGATAGTGTGTAGATGTTGACAACCTGATTTGGGTAACCTTATTCATTAGGTCATCAAAAAGTGATGGACATTGAGTAGATGACACCATAGCAAGACATAGGCAGCCATGATTTGACATGGAGCAAAGTTTTTATAAAGACAAACACCCAATGACAAAGGTCTGAATGTGCACAGTGTTTGACGCATATACTATAGGGTTACACGTAATGACCTGAGTGTTGATGCGGTGTATTGTAGGATGCACAGTGGGATTACATGCGATGATATACACATTGTATGGGTTCCCAATCATCATGTACAATGATTATCATAATCATCCTGATGTAGCTTTAAAGTTACAGTAAATTAATGGTCCTTCCGAATAAAACAAAGACCTATTACTCAATGTTATATTCTTATTAATAAGAATCAATGTCATATTGTCATTAAAAGAGCTCCACGTAAAAAAAGAGTATTTTGAAGAATAAGAGCAATTAAGGCATGGGCATAATTATATTATAGTTAAAAAGGTCCTATAATTAATATTGGCCTTCCCATGAGAAGAAGCCAAGATTAAATGTTCCATTTTGCACCACTTTGTAAAGTGTTATAAAATTGAATAAAAGGAAACATAAACGTTATGGGCCTAAGCGAAGCACTTCAAGATTTGGAGAAGAAACATTGGAAACTAAAACGAAGCCAAGGAAAATGAAAAATAAAAAATTAAGAAGTTTTGAAACCTATGAATGGAAATGAACAATTAGAGAAGGAAAGCCATTAAAAATAGAAACAAATTCAGGCACAAGGGCTGGATCTTTTGGGAGAGGCCAGATACCGCTGGACTGTTTTTCATCACATGATGCCTATTTTGGGGTTGAAATTTTTTGCACACATGTTGAACATTGAATACTTTTTTTGGACACATGTTACGAATGTGGATTATGATCTTACAAACTTAAATACGAATAGTAACCCACTTTTGAAAATAATTGAACCATATAAGGAAGGTGAAGGTGAGTTTGAGGATCAACCAATTGATGAATTCGAAGAATGTGAATGTATGGTTGAGCATCACATACCAATTATAGAAGATGATCATTGTTGGTGGCATAAATGGAAAAATATTACCACTCTTTCTAATGAAGCACTCGCTTCACTTCATATGCAGGACAAGTTACAAAGGCTAACTGTACAACTTAAATAAAACATCTCTCAACTACAAGAACAAAGGCCTCAAGATGCATATCTCGATGATACTCCAAATCATCCTCATGAGACAAATGTCAAACATACTAAAAGTGATATTCTTTCAGATAATGGATGGATCCTAGAGTGGACTGGTTTTGAAACATGTGATGAATCAGGACCTTCCATAAATTTGGATGAAGTGATTAAATTTGATGATCAAAGCCTTCAACATTCTCGAGATGATGACAAGGAAAAATTTGAAGAAAAATTTCTTGAAGATTTTGAGGAAGAAATAGTATGGCTGGTTAACAAGAAATGGGAAGAATATGCTCACTCCAAACCTTCTAATGAACTTTTTGTCAATCAATATGTAGGATAACACAATTGCTTCCTCACATGAGGATATTACAAATCCTTTATAATTTGAAAAAGTTTTGGAAGAAGGGTTTGAATCTCATCTAGTATTGGGAAGTGATAAATATTCTACTACCATGGATAAAGAAGGGGAACCACTTAATTCGGTTCCCTTTTGGGGACACGAAATTAAAAATCTTGATTCACCTATTGGATCTACAATGTCTACGCCATCTCAAAATGAGAAAATTTCAGAACCTGAATGGTTTGGGTTTGTTATCACTGATGATCCAATGTAAAGTGTTACTTTATTTGAAATAGCTCAAGCTATTGATCATAGAAAGGTGTTATGTGACACACATCTTCAGAAGCTAGGTTATTATTTTGAAAAATATGGGTATATGTTTTATTGGGTGCCTAACTTTGGTATTTTTGAATAGGTGTTTGATGATGATGAAGACCATGAAGAAAAGAAAGAAATCACAATGACTCATCAAGTATTAATAAATGAAATTTTATCAAAGGTAAAATCTCACCTTTTGGGTTCCACCATTCAAAATCCAGCTGAAGGTTTGTATAATGGATTGTTGGATTTAAATACTATCAATGATGAAGTGCCATTTGTGGTTGATAAAGAATTTGAGTTAATTTCTCCTCACACCATTAATTATATTGCTTTGTTGAATGAAAAGGAAGTTGATGTGCTTGAAGTGTTAAATCAAGTTCATAATCAATTAATTGTTGAATATAGTATGTAAACTTATGATGATCCTCATTTAATAAATATCCTAGATGCTTGCAAGTGGTTACATAAGCTTTATTGACCTATAAATTTGGAAAATTATTTGGCTTTAAGTTTTTTAGAAATAGGCTCCTATTTGCAAGATCTCATATCTAAAAAGGAAAGCTTATTTCTAAGTCATGAATTGAATTGTGAAATTTGCATTGTAAGGAATAAAAAAGATAGAATTGAAGATCAATTATTGTCTAATCAATTTAATGATTTGAAGCTCACCTATAGGATCGTTAATGAAACTAAATCAAATTGGTGGGGTGAGAGAGGCAAGTTGAATATTGTTGTCTTATTTGGCCTAATCTTGTTTTCATTGGATTTTTGTAAAACTTGGTATGCATATCATGTTATGTCTTTTAAAATGTGCTAATCATGTTTGGAATCTAGGGAAATGATAGCTCGAAGTTTGCACCATATTGTACCATATTATATATTTGTATATAGTGTTGGTTTTTGCTTTCTATTTTTGTGCTTTGTCCTGGTTTGTTATTTTGGATTTTGTAGTCTTGGTTTGTGTTTTTAGTTTTGTGTGTTTGGTTTGTTCCATTGTTTTGAGGTGATGTTTCGTGGTCACTAACTAATGGCGTCTTGATCATTTTTGAGTTCATTTTTTTAGTATGTTGGAGTATCTAATATGAAAATGGATGAACTCGATAAAATGAGGATGAGTTATTTGGTGATCATACTCATATTTTAGGACTAATATGGTGGAGAGTGGAACAATGAAATATTTTTCTAGAGCTCCACATGTAACTCACAAAAATTAAAGGGTATTTATAGAAATTATGAAGGATGAAGTTATCTTGATTTGCAACCCTAGGAAAAAATTCAACACGCTCCACTTGTGGGCTTCCTAACCCTAGTGATACTTGAAGCTTTACAAAGTTAAAAAAAAATGAAAAAAAGAAGAAAAAATAGAGAAAAACAAGCATTGAAAAGCTTGATCAAATCAGTCACAAGATTTAGATCAACTCTACTGGGGCTATGGACACCTAACCGATAGTAGGTCTCTATATAGACATAGCTCGGGTAAAAATAAAGGCTTTTCAAAGTATTGAGCGAACACAAGGGTGAGTTGGATAAACCCCACTTGGGCTATAGATGCCTGATTGGCAGTGGGGCTCTATCTGTAAAAGTTTTCATTTTATGAGTTGTACTTCATAGCCAAATGCAAAAAGAGATGATGGAATCTGGAGGATTTTCAGAGATTCAAGAATGAATCACTTTTTCACACACTAAGAAAAGGCATATGGATTAATTATTTCTATTTGAAGTTGTTTACCCCCACCTTCTCGAGACATTGCTAAATAATTTGTGTTTCACTAATCTTGTGTGTTCTCATTTCAGGTTGGGTTCTTTACCCAAAATGCTCAGGAGCATTTCCCAACAGAGTCGCCATTTGTTGTGACTGTTGCACAACTCACCCCAAAATTGGGGACCCACCTTTTGATTTTTGTGTTTGGGTGCTTTGTTTTGTTCTAAGTGTCTAATGCTTTGCTTTGTTTTGGGTTTGTAGTTTTCGCCATGTTGTCAATGATTTTTTATCGTCAATTTGTTGTCAATGATTTTTTATTATCAATTTGTTGTCAGTGATATTTTTATTGTCAATTTGTTGTCGATGATTTTTATTATCAATTTGTTGTCAATGATTTTTATTGTCATTTTTTTGTCGATGATTCTTTTCATCAAGTTTGGTGTTAGCAAATTTTTATTGTTAAATTTTGTGTTTTATTTCATGTGTATGTTTCAAATAATTAATAAAATAAAAATAATAATAATAATAATAAGGTGTATATATATATATATATATATATATATATATATATATATATATATATATATAAGGAAGGAACTCTTTATTCTTATTGAATATAAATGATGGTTCTAATATATATAATAAAAATAATTAAAAGAAAATAATAATATATATATATATATATATATATAGGAGAAGATTAGTAATGTAGCAATGGGGGAATTGTCAAGATTCAAAAAAAATAAAATAGGAGAATACATTGCGTTCAACATTGGTGGATGAGCGGTAACAACGGACAGATCGACGTTGGTGTAAAAACATGGAACCTACCAAAATATGCCAACAAAGCCATTTTTTTTATTTGGTGAATGGTGTGATGGATAGAAAGAAATGGTAACTATATGACATAAGATGTCATATGGATTGAAAACAACGACAGTAACATGGCTAAAGTTTACTAATGGTAGTGACGCATACGTAACCCGCGTGATGAGCGGGTCATTGGAGAACAAGTCGTGTACATAGGTCAGGTACATTAGAAAACAGAAAGGTTCGGGAGGAAGACTAACATCTATGAGTTTAAAACCAAGCCATCCAAATATTTTGAAGGTGGTCCATATACCAGATGAAGATCGACGTGCGCTGAGCTGTGCAGGAAGGACGATCCTAATTATTATATGGAGAAACAAAGATGAACATCGACATATGCGACTTCAAGGGCGTATGCAATGACTAGGCAAGAAGACCAGAGGGTTTGGACAACATACTCTTGGGTTGAAAAAATACCATAATAGTAGAGATGATAGTGTGTAGACATTGACTACCCGATCTGGGTAACCTTATTCACCAAATCATTGGAAAGTGATGAATATTGAGTAGACGACATCGTGGTAAGACGTGGGCAACCAAGCTTTGACGTGGGGTACAATTTTGATGGAGATAAACACCCAGTGATGAAGGCCCGCATGTTTATAGTGTTTGAAGTATATACTACAGGGTTACACATAACGATCAAAGTGTTGATGCGATACATTGTAGGATGTACAGTGGGATTACCCACGATGATAAATACATCGGATGGGTGCCCAATCATCATGTACAATGATTATCATAATCATACTACTATAAATTTAAATTTACAATCCATTAAAACAAAGGTCTATTAATCAATGTTATATTCTTATTAATAAGAATCAATGTCATATTATCATTAAAATAGCTCCACGTGACAAAAGAATATTTTGAAGAATAAGAGCAATGAAGGTGTGGGGAGAATTATATTATAGTTAAGCATATCCTATAATTAATATTGGACTTCCCGTGAGAAGAAGCCAAGATTAAATATGCCATTTGGCACCACTTTGTAAAGCATTATCAAATTGAATAAAAGGAAACATAAACGTTACGGGCCTAAGCGAAGCGCTTCAATGTTTGGAGAAGAAACGTTGGAAACCAAAACGAAGTCAAGGAAAATAGAAAATAAAAAACGAAGAGGTTTTAAAACCTGTGCATGGAAACAAACAGTCATAGAAGGAAATCCATTAAAAATAGAAACAAATTCAGGCACAAGGGTTGGATATTTTGCGAGAGGCCAGATACCGTTGGATTGTTTTTCATCACATGATGCCTATTTTGGGGCTGAGATTTTTTGCACACATGTTGAACATTGAATACCTTTTTATTTGCAATATAATGGAGATATGTCAGATTTTAATGCATTTTTATGGTTGATTTATCTTATTTTCGGCATATTGCACCATTTCCTTAGAAGCTTGCACCGCATTAGTTGTTTGACTGCGTGAATTTGGGTAACACTAATGCTGGTTTTTGTGCAGAATATTCATGCTTGCAGGGTTTGTGGAGAAATTTGGGGTTGCAACATTTATGTTATTTCATTTTTTATTTTTATTTTTATTTTTCTAACTTTTCTTTTGCATATTTTTTTAATCTTTGGCCATTTAAAAAAAAAAAAAAAAAATTAAAATACAAAAATAATTGTATGTCTGCGTAGAATGAACTTCAAAGTTTCATCTTGCACATTTACGTTTTCATTCCAAAGCCATTTCAAATTTATAAAAATTATTTAAAATTGCTGTTTTATGTAGATTTTTATAATTTCGATTTTTTTTTTTTTTTTTACATTTTAAAGGTAAATCAGTTTTTTTAAGATTTACACTTTTATTTGCAAGCATAAATGAACTTCCCTTTATGAAAATTTTAATTTCATTAAAGGGGGGTTAATTTTTATGGCATTCCATAAGCTATCATTTTTGGAGCAATAAATTCACCTTTCTTTATGAAAATTTTGATTTCATTAAAGAGAGGTAATTTATACATTACATCAAATATTATTGTTTTAAAGCATTAAATTATTTCTTCTTTATGAAAATTTTGATTTCATTAAAGAGGAACAATTAATAATGACATATTGATTGCCATTAAAATAAAGCAATAAATTGTTATCTCTTTATGAAAATTAATTTCATCAAAGAGAGAGAATTTATTTATTAGATCAAAGGCTATTGACATTTATTTATGTTCAAAGCTAAATCAAGTGAATCCTTTCACCATTTGAATGTCAAATTTAGAGATAGATTTTAATATTCTCTTTCATTCATAAAGTAGGGTTAATGCAAGATAAAAACTTGTTTAAAATCTACTTAATCAAAAGAAGATAAATCTACCTAAAATCCTCCAAGATAAAAGGAATTAAGGCTTACATTGTGGTCATATGAGGGCCAATTCACATTTGCTTTTCTTAAGTTTTATGAACAATAATTAATATAACATGGTAAAATAAACCAACACATGCCCCTTGTTAACAGTTACTTGCAATCACTAAGGTGTTCCTAGCATTTATTTGATATATCTTCATTGAGATTACTAATACACATGTGCAATGCTTATATAGCGGAACCTTGGAGAAGTTATTTTGATTTCTAACTTCTTTGCAAGAGAGGATTTTGTGATCAAAATCCTAAGGTGAGTGTGGTTTTGCAATTGGGTAAAATTACCACTCAACATGTCCTAGAGGCTGGAATTTTTGGTAAGAAAAGTTAATTTTTGAAGAAATCGAATGCATACATTTTGGCAAGCATACACTTTGTGAGAAAAATCAAAGGAGAATTTTTGTCGAGGGTTATTGTTTTAATTGTTTATCTTTTACTGCATCATTTTTTAATTTGTATCTATGTATTTAATGTCTTTAGGGGGTTATACTAGGTGAAGATTAATATTGATGCAAACATTATTTAGTCCTTTGAGTCTTGCACTTGATCTAATATGATTGTGTTTCATGTAGGTTTGTTTAGATCAGGTTACCTTCAGACTTGTCTCATTATCTATGATTTTGTAGGGTAGGGGAGTATGATACCAGACTTTGTATGCATGGTTTTCTAGCTTTGGTGTAAATAGATTAAATTTATTTTCTGTAATTTTTAATTGTGTTTTGCAAGAGTGATTTTAGTTATTTGCTTTCGTTCTAGTCATTATCCATAATTGCTATTTAACTCCATTCTGGTCCATATTCCAGAATTTCAGTTCTTTCATTCTATTCATTTTCCAAAATTTCTGCATTTTGTTTTCAATCCTTTCCATTCTAGTCATTTCCAAAATTTCTGCATTTTGTTTTGAGTTCTTTCCATTCTGGTCATTTCTAGAATTTCTGAATTTTGTTCTCAGTTATTTCCATTCTGGTCCTTGTCCAAAATTTTTTTGTAATTTTTTTTATCAGTTCATTTACATTCTTGTCTTCATACAAAATTTTTGCACCTCCAAATTGCACCAAAAATTCCAGATTTTCAAATATAAATTTTAAGATAAAATCAACCTAGGAGGGAGGGTACTAACGCCTACTCTACATTAATGACAGATAATGCAAATGAATGCTGACTTACTAACTGGCTAACATGTTCAAAGTCTAACTTAGCATTTAGTAGAACATTCATAATGAAGATAAAATGAATCTACTAACTATAAAATGAATCTCACATTAAAGGCATGGGATTTAAAATGAAGTGGACTATTCCACGCATCTTTTTATTTTTACACCTTTAATCTAAAGATAAAATGGACTTACTAACTAGGATTCAGGGTAAGACAAATTAATGCCAAGAATGTTTAAAGGAATCACTTTTCACATGAGCAAAATGCACATCCATTTTAAATATTAAGGAAGGAAATCACTAAGCATGTATGAATTAAACCATCAAGGCCCCTTGTTAACTATCACTTGCAGGTTATTGAGCTAGTTCTAGCATATATTATCTCAAATGATCTTTGATTTCACATATATATGTAGAATGCTTGTGTAACAGAACCTTGGAGAAATTCAAGTTTTCACTTAATTTATTTGCAAGAGATAGTTTTCAATGTAATACTCTGATTGTGGTGACCATTTTGCAACAGGGCAAAAAATTCACTCAACAAGAACTAAGCCATATAGGTAAAAATAAAGGAAATTCAATCCCACACTACACCCTATGATGCAAAATAAAGTCCAAAAATTATTGGATGCTAATATTATTAGAAAAGTGAGGTTCTCTATATGGATAGCCAATTTGGTGCCAGTGAGGAAAAAAATGGAGATATTAGGCTCTGTGTAGACTTTAGAAACCTAAACAAAAATTATTTGTAATATTATTATCCTCTACCCAACATGGAGCAACTATTACAGGCTATTGTAGGATCGGCTAGGATGTATTTGTTATATGGATTCTCTGGCTACATTCAAATTTAGGTAAATCTTGAGAATATGCAAAAGACAAATTTTACTACTTCGGGGAACTTTTGAATACTTCAGAATGCTCTTAGGTTTGATTAATGCAGGATCCACATTCTAAAGAGCTATGAATTTTAATTTCAAGGTTGATGTTTAATATGGTAGTAGTCTACTTGGATGACATAACTATTTTCTAAAAGAATCTTGAATATCACTTTGAGCATTTCACCCAAGTGTTTGCAAGATGTAAGGAATTTGGCATCTTACTAAATCCCAAGAAGCATATCTTTGGATCAAAACATGGCAAGATATTAGGACACATTGTTTCTAAATAAGGAATTAGCATTGATCCTAAAAGAACTTAAGTAATTACAAATATTCCTCCACCCAAGAACTTCAAAGGAGTCAGATAATTTTTTGGGAAGATTAATTTTGTTTAGATTTTTTTCCTAAAATTTGCCCAAATTACGAAGCCCATAAATAACATGATAAAAAAAAGGTATTATTAGATGGATAGAAGAGAACTTGTAGGCTTTTCAAAAAATAAAAGATGCCATCACACAAGCTCCTGTATTAGCATACTTAGACTATCACAAATATTTTAATATCTACTCTTTTACTTTAGAAGACACCATTGCTGCTGTACTATCCCAAAATTTGTAGAAAGCATGGAAAGGCCAATGGTATTTATGAGCTCGGGATTAAAAGGATCATACTTAAAATATACCATGATAGAAAAATAGACCTTCTCACTAACAAAAGCCTTAGAGCATTTCAAAGGAATTTTTGGATCAAACAAAGTAATATCCTACATTCCTTACACAACTGTCAAGGATATTTTTACTCAAAATGAGCCTACATGTAGTTCATCTAGGTGGATGGTTAAATTGTAGCAGTATGAGGTAGATTTCAAGATTATGAAGGCCATTAAAGGGTAAGGTATTGAAAGCACGAGGATACGGAAACAAAAAGGAATATGCCACAAGAAAAGAACAAGAAATAACGTATGCAAATTGACACAAGATAAAAGCAATACGAAATATGGTAATCTCTTTTATTGATACGCTTTACAAATTGTGTTACAATACATCTCCTTCCTTTTTAGGGGATAGGAGAGTCAAATGTGTTTCTTGTCACAAGATCCATGGCTAACAATCCTTCTTCCGCGTGCCCACATGTAAGATGGGCGGACCAAAATGTCACCGCCGCTATTGTATGTGATTATTTGCTCTTTCCTGCTCCTCTACTATCGGAAACCTGCATTCAAAGAAATAGAAAATATTAGTAATACCTGCAGACCAAATGAAACATGTATTTCCCAAGGCCTACTGTAAATGCATGAAAATAATAAAACGACTATCAGATGACCTCTGATTGACCTAAAACTTTGATAGAAGCATAAAAATATCATCAGAAGACCATTGCAAAAAGAACAGTCTAAAAATTCCTCACGGATCTGTACTCGCTCCAGGGTGGGACGAATAGGACTATGAGAATTGGCCGTAAAGCACCCTGTTCAATGTCCTACTTAGGAAGCTCCAAAAGACCTGCAAACTTGGGGTTAGCTAATTGGGGGCATTTTGGGAAGACCCAGATGCTCATATTTCTCCAATTTTGCCTCTAGAACCCAGATTTTGAAGATGGCATCTGCAAGTTAGTGAAAGCGGGAAATAGCAATAACCTGGTCAAAAATGATCATAATGACATGAAATTTGAACTGTAACCTATTTAACCTATCTAGAATCAGATGCAAAAGAAAAAAAAAAGAAATCTATCACAGATTTCTAATCATCCCGGGGTGGGGCGATTAGCACTGTGATAGTTTGGGGAGCGCCCGAGGGCAGGACGCCCACCGATTGAAGCACTGTTTCGGCACCAATCCACTTGGGATGGGTCCAAAACTGGTTATGGGGTGTTGTCGACAAATTTGGTGGATAGTTGTGGTCAAAAATTGGGTTTTGGGTACGGATTTGCGCCTCCAATAGTCACCCAATAACCTCCCTTTCGAATGAGAGATTAAGGATGTAAAAGCACAAATCGCAGTTAGGTATGAAATTGGCAGCACTTCGTTGCTCAAATGCTCCTTCTCTCGTATATCTTTTGGGTGGGAAAACTCCCCAATTTATAGACCTTAGGGTCTCCTTGTTTGAATTGTGCATGCGAGGGCGCCACTTGAGTTTACATGTCCGATTTTGAGAGAAAAACTAACTCCCTCGATAAAAAAGCTTCTTGCATGAGGTTTCTAAAATAAAGACACTCATCACTGAAGTCTCTCTCCTTGAATAAAAGCTACTCCTCACAATTGCATGGCCTCGAAGCCTCGCTTAATCGGGCAGAGTTACCGAGGTTTGACTTTTTTCCAGTCAAACTTGCTATTCGCCTCACCCTGGGGCGAATGCTGCTATTCGTCCCTGGGTGGGACGAGTGCCAATTTGTATTCGTCCCGGGGTGGGACGAGTAGAGAGCAAGGTGCCAAAAAGGTGCCAAATTGACCTATGACCTCTAAAACTACTTTTGGAAGTGGTTAGGACCACTGTTTAACCTCTGGGGGCTGCCCTTGGGGCTGTTTGTGTCAATGCGATCAGCGCTTGTTGTCACGTAATCGGATTGGTGCTGTTTTGGTGTCTACAGATGCCCCTTTTTGGGAAGCGCTGTGCAAGGCACAACATCGAGCAAAAATATATAACCAAAGCACTAATGATTAGGGTTTCTCAATAACCTAACCAACTCTTGATGCCCCAAGTATGGAAAGGGCACGCATTCTTGAATCCTTGCTTCTGACGAGCTAAGGAACTAAAGTCAAGTGTTAACCTGGTTCGGTGAGGTATTACTTGAGCTTGGACATTGATCAGTCATGAATAGGCAAAGGGCGCAACCTTTTGTCTGTGGGAACCTTGAGTTCATGATTCACGAATGCCAAGTGTTTGATCAACTTGTGATAATTGCTTGTTTGCTGCCCCAAGCAAGGGCGCGATTGTCTTTGTCAATGATCCTTTGAATGCGTGTCATTTCCATGATTGGGTATATTGTTGTTGATTGGCGACTAAGTGTGACTACCCCCTCAAGCGACGAATCGATGAGGGAGTGACCGACATGAGAAAAGCGATGAGTCGCTTGACCCAAGATGACTTAGGTAAGGGTGCCTTCAGTTGTTTACCATTGAATGCGAAAGCAGTTTTCGAACATTCTGACCTATTTTTGGTGGGTTTTAACCCTTTTTGTGACGCATTTTGGAGCTGAAATTGACAAAAATCCGTCCTCCCGTGGAGCGGTCCGGCTATGGTAGCCTTCTTAGGGAGTAGGATAGTGACAATTTGTAACCCCAACGTCTATTTTGGATGCCAAGAATGTCAGGCACAAAAGCGCCTTCGTTCGGCAATGTTATTGCTATTTTTGGATGGGTTTTGACCCGTTTTGGTGACGCCGTTTGGGGATGAAATTCTCAAAAATCCGGCTTCCCGTGGAGCGGTCCGGCTATGATAGCCTTCTTAGGGAGTAGGATAGTGAGGATTTGTGACCCCGACATCGGTTTTGCATGCCCGGAATGTCCAGTGCAAAAGCATTCTGATCGGACACTTTTAGGGCTTGTTTTGGTGCATTTTTGTGCATTTTTTGTTGTTTTTGAAATTTTTGCTCTGTATTCGTCCTAGGGTGGGACGAATTCCTATTTAGTATTCATCCTAGGGTGGGACGAGTGCTAACTAGAGCGCTCGTCCTAGGGTGGAACGAGTACAGGCTCAAAAAGCCTATTTAAAGGCCAAAACTGAGTTTTGGGCTCATTTGCAATTGTTTTTCTGGGTGATTTGGAGCTCTAAGGAGGAGGAGGTAAATTCTGCGAAGCGAAGCACTGCCAAAATTTTTCTGTGACCATGAGTTCTCATACTGGATCGAGTGGCGGAGCCGAAGCGATACCAGTGAGTACTTGTCCTCTTTATTACTTTTTGTTGCAATTGAAAAATCGCATTTTGCTTATGTCTTATGTTTTTTTTTTTTTATGGTTTAAAAATGAAAACCCTAGTTTATGAACACTTAACTAAAAATGGAATTTAACCCTAGTTAAAACATAGATCAAAATTTTAGTTGAAAACTGAACTTAGAAAGTTAGTTTAAAACAGAACTTACAAACTGCGTTGAACCTGAATGAAACCAAAATCTAAACTGTAAGTTAAAAAACGTAGGGTAAAACTAAGCGGAAAGCGTAGCGTGAACCCTAGTTGACTGTTGTTTTTTTTTTGTTTAATTAATCAGTTAAAGTTAAAAACCTTAGGTCTGACAAATTAATTTTTTTGAATTTTTGTTGTGTTTTTGAATTTGGGATTTGAGAAACCTAGGGAATTTTTAATTTTGTATGGATTAGAAACCCTAGGATTGACAAATAATTTTATTGAATTTTTGCTTTGTTTTTGGTTGTACAGTTTTAATGCATTATTGTATATACATGTTAGGGTTGTACAGTTTTTCATTGTTTTTAATGTTTTTGTGTTGTTTTCTTTTGCAGAGTTGTGAAGAGCCGGTATGGGTGCCTACTATGTTTATCGAAGCACGTGCGACGCTGACCTTGGCTGACTGGGATTGGCTTGACGCCCTTGGGCTCAAGCAGGTGACTCGCCTGGAGCCGGTAGTCGGGGATCGGGCCTATCTGATGGCCCTGATCAATCTGTGGGATCCCCAGACTAATACCTTCCATCTCTCGACAGGGGAGATAACGGTGACCTTGGAGGATGTTTATCGGATTCTACGGATTCCAATAGACGGATTGCCGATCCAGACGATGCCACGAGCTCGAAGGACAGCGGTACTGAGACGCTATTTTGGGCATGGAGAGGAGTTGGGTGTGGAGAGCCCCATGGAGAGGGCGGAGGGCGATTGCCAGATTGGCGGCATACTGGTGCGATGGTGGCTGGAGAGGGGTGTGTTGGGAACGAGGCATGCATTACTCATGAGCCTCATTTCCAACATGCTACTCCTTGACTCTTCTGGCGTGAGGTTCCCGTGGAACCTGCTAGAGGTGGTATTCAGGTTGGTGGAGTGTCCGATAGATACTCCGATGATTATGAGATGGGGATAGACGCTACTGGCATAGCTCTATGATGAGTTGTACGAGGTCCACTGTCGAAAGCGAAAGGGGATCGGTTGCAGCTACTTGTTGCAGTGTTGGGCTTGGCAGCACATAGCAGTGGAGAGGCCGACGGGGCTGCCCTGGATGATGCGGGCGGAGATGGTAGACCGGGAGATTGGATATGGGGTACTATGGCGGAGGTCGGAGGAGCAGGGACAGAGTCGACGATGGGCAGGTGCCGTAGGGCACTATGCCGATGCCTTTGCTCGGCTTACTCCTGGAGAGGTGTTCTGGCGCCCCTACCAGGACTGTCCAGCCTGGCCTGAGGCTGGAGAGTGGCTCCAGTGGGTACGGAGGGGGCGGTGGCTGATTGGGAGGCATGGGACGGAGCAGGAGTTCTTCCCATATGGCCGGGTGACCCGATAGTTTGGGGTGCACTAGGGGATGCTTGGTGAGCCCGTAGTCTATCGACATCGGGGAGATGAGAGGACGCTGGACCGGCCAGTCATTGCGCCACTTGGCGAGGATTCAGATACGGTGATTGACGTCCTAGATGTGGATGACGTCGGGATGACTACGAGTATGAGCAATGGTGGACTCTACGGCGATGGCGAGGCGAGGGGCCTCTAGGGGGTGCATAGTAGTAGGGGATGAGGGTACAGAGGTACCAGATGAGGGTTGGGGTGCTCCACGTGATGATGCGAACATGGTCGAGGTTGAGGATGTTGGAGGGGATTTTGGGGTACTGGACCAGCCAGAGATGCAAGACGTCCCGGAGTAGTGGGAGCCAGAGCAGGCTGTCCCGGATTCGCCTATGCCTCAGGCAGGTTCGGAGGAGGTGGAGGCGAGGCTCAACGCTGAGATAGCACGATTGGAGGACCTGCTACGGATGCGAGATGGGGAGCTAGGAGAGGCTTTGCAGGAGAGAGATCTCTTGCGGACTCAGTTGGCAGAGCGGGAGAGCGCATGGGCTGCGTCTCACCGGTAGGAGGGGGATACTGATGCTGCACGGGAGAGGGATCTCCTGCGGGTGCAGCTAGCACAACGCGATGATGTAGTAGCTTACTACCATCGATGGGAGGCAGAGTGGGGTTGACGAAAGGCATAATGGGGGCATCGACTGGATATGGAGGGAGAGATTATCCACCTTGGTGGGCGAATACCTGAGCCTCCTGGAGGTGGCTCATCGTATCGAACGAGAGACAGTGGGACTGAGCAGTCAGCATCATCCCATCGTAGGCGGCTAGATGAGGGAGGCGCTAGTGGGCGCGATGCAGGGGCGAGCAGCAGTCGCCCTGAGAGGTCCCATAGGACCCACACTGCAGGGGGTAGTTCCCGTCGCACCGATCCTGCGTGATCATGGTGGCCGACGCCCTAGGCTTGGGGTTTTTGAGTTTTTGGGTTTTGGTAGCGAGGTCCGAGGACCGGTTCATTGTAGCCTACGGGCATTTTTGTTATGATATATATATACATATGACTCTTTTTGGTGTTTATACATTTTTCATGATTTGTTTTTATGTACATGTTTTTACATTAATGTATGCATATGCGATTATGAATGCGATGGTTCTAATTTGTATGATGTATGCATATGGAATGAATGAAATGAGTTGTTGATGATGTGTCGATGCACCATAGACTGTACAAGATTTGACTGACTTGCTATATTAATGGGATGACTTTGTGGAATGACTGTGCATGTGAAAACTTTGTTTTTGTATTTTGCATATTTTTTGAATGGTGATGTACGGAATGAAATGTACCAGTTGTTTGAAAATGTAGTTAAGCTTTTCTGAGATGCAGATATTTTAACTAACTAGCCAAGACTGTACATTTATCTCGCAAGACTTTTGAACAAGGTATAAATCCGACTTGAATTTAACCAAGTTATTTCACATCCCTGTGTGTGCAATTGAGTTCGTTTATGTGGTATTTGTCAAGATACCGCCAGTGTCAGATAGGCTATCAACCAAACATGTACTGAGGATCACCTAATTAGCTCCACTAACTCCGTTGTTGTGTTTAGCAAGATTAATCCATGGGACAATCTAAGGTACCATAAGCTAGCTCATCCACATGCAAACATTGGTCTGCACACACGCAAAGCTAATGTGACAGACATATCGTCATGCGGTTAGGATACCACCATTGCCAGGTAGGCTATCAACCAAACCCGTAATGAGGATCACCTAGATGGTTTTTCGAATGCTGAGAATTCCAGGGATTCAAGTTCAGGCTTGTGTATTGGCTCAATGGTTTGGATACTTGCTTGGTTATATAGTGATGAAAATCACTGTTTATTTTTTGTTTTGTTTTTCTTTTTGAGCAAGGATTTTGAATAGTGGTGAGAACCACTGTTATTTGATTTTGTATTTTGAGCTTTGTAAGGTTGAGCTTGTGAATGGCCTTGATCTTGTTGGCCTTGGGGATGACTACCCATCCTGTTCAGGGACGTGTAGTATGAATCCTTACGACTTTGGGAACCAAGGGGATGATGGAGATTATGAAGTAAGGGCATTGATCTTTTAGGCCTTGGGGATGACTACCCATCCTGGTTAGGGGCGTGTAGTACGAATCCTTACAACTTTGAGACCAAAGGTGAGTGGAGATGGTTGTGATGATGGTTTGTTGGAATTTTGTTTTTGAATAGCGTTGATCCTTTTAGGTCTTGGGGATGACTACCCATCCTTGGCAGGGACGTGTAGTATGAATCCTTACAACTTTGGGGACCAACTATGATTGGGATTTGTGGGAGTGGTGAAAACCACTGTTTATTATGGGGAATGGATAGGGAAGAGCTCATCCTTTTGTCAATTCTCAGCATTCTGGAACCATTCGCATAGGGGGATGAATAGGCTAATATTTCACCTATGGTACCCTAGACTGCTTTGTAGGTTTCTCTTGCGTTCACACAACTTAGGAATTATTTTATGTGTTTTAATTTGTGTTGGGATGCTACGTAACAAGGCGTGATCCAAGTAAAACTTTCCCGTGTAAAATTTGTTTAACTGTGTACAATTTTGGCTAGAAATTTAAAGACAACTGAATGACGAAAACCCTATATACATTAGGAGACAACTGACTATGCTAAAAATGGCGGTGGTGTTATGCTAGATGTATGCGTTTATGAAAATGGATTTGATGTGGAAAATGATGGACTTGTCAAGTAATGACAGTCTATGGTGCTTTTGACTTGTATGACCTAGCAAATATATAATGTATGGATGCGATGCCTAATGCAACCTATATTTTTGTATTTTGATTTTTATGAGAATGCATGGAATTGAAATGCAATTTTTTTGTTATTTTTGATTTTTTTTTTGTTATTTTTGATGATTTTATTGTTTTTGTTTGTTTTTGAATATTTATTTTGACCAAATAGTTATGGTAATGCTTGGAGCTTTTGGGTTGACCAAAGGGTTTATAGATACCTTTGGGGCATTTAGGGTTGACCAAGCGATTATGAGAATCCTTGGAGCTTTTGGTGTGACCAAGAAATTATGGAGTTTCTAGTTGGGACAAGGGTTAGATACTTGTGGTTTTGGGTTTGACCAAGCGATTATGAGAATCCTTGGAGCTTTTGGGTTGACCAAAGGGTTTATAGATACCTTTGGGGCATTTTTGGGTTTGACCAAGCGATTATGAGAATCCTTGGAGCTTTTAGTTGGACTATGGCTCTCTAGATGTGGAATGGCCTCAAATGACTGATGTTCAAGGGTTCTGTTTCCTTGATTCCTTCAAGAGAGGCAAGCCGGTATGTTCCAGGTCCTATTCTACTATCAATGACATAAGGACCTAACCAGTTTGCTGCAAACTTGTCCCGTAGATGGGACGACAAATTAGAATTCTGTTGGTTCTCTTTTAAGACTAAGTCACCAACCTAAAATTCCCTGAGGTGGACTTTCATGTTGTATGCTCTCTTAAGTCGCTCTTGATAGATACGCAAATGCTCGAGAGCATTAACGCGTCGTTCATCAAGCAACGTCAGTTGATCTAACCGGGCCTGCCGCGTAGTGTCATCATCGATGAACTCTTGCATTGAAATGCGCAAGGAAGGGATTTCCAACTCAAGAGGCATGACTACCTCTGAAGCCATACACCAACGAAAATGGAGTTGCCCCAGTGGGCGTCCGGATGCTAGTGCGATAAGCCCATAGGGCAAGCGGGATCTCGAATGTGCCACTCCTTATGATTGTCTGCAACTATCTTTTTGAGAATGGCGACTAGCATTTTGTTTGACGCCTCTGCTTGCCCATTTGCCTACGGATAATAAGGGGTTGAAAAACTATGCTAAATTTTGTACTTTGTGGTCAAAGCACGCACATATTTATTCTTGAATGGTGTCCCATTATCTGATAGGATCTTGGATGGAATACCAAAATGACATATGATGTTATGCAAAATAAACTCCACAATGCGGGATCCAATCGTAGAGGTTAGCGAAATTGCTTCCACCCACTTGGTAAAATACTCTATGGCCGTTAGGATGAACGTGTGATGACCAGACGATGCAGGGGAGATCTTTTCGATTAGGTCAAAGCCCCACTACGAAAAAGGCCAAGCCGATTGGATCGGCTGCAAGGCCTGAGAAGGTACGTGTGTCAAATTAGCATGGTGTTGACACTTCACGCACTTCTTCACATATGCGCAACAATCTCGCTCTAAAGATGGCCAATAATAGCCCATGCGGAGAATGCGCTTTGCGATGGCCATACCGCTGAAGTGGCCACCACATGTACCATCGTGAGCTTGGGTGATCGCCCAAGCGGACTCTTGCTGGTCCAAACAACGGAGGAGGATTCCTTCATAGTTTCGATGATACAAAATGTCTCCTAACAAGACATGCTTTGCCGCTTTCTATTTGAATGATCTTTTCGTGGCTTGTGTCAATCCAAGTGGGAGGTTACCTAGCTTGAGGTAATCCCTAATGGGTGTGTACCAATCCTGCTGATCAAAAACCTCGATAGTATGAATGACCAATCCCTCTTGAAGTCCATCCCTAGCAAAAGCTGAGCGGGAAAGAACTTGTAAAAATAGCGTTGTGTTGCTATTAAGAGGGGTCGGGGAGAACAAGGACCCCTAGTTGGCTCGAGTCAAACAATCATGGATTCGAGAGAACTTATCCGAAGATGGTTCAATCTGGATCAGGTGGATTCCTAGGCGTCGATCAGAGCTTGCACGCTCCATCGTAGATTGCGATAATGTTTTAACCTGAATGGTTGTCATTTCACCAGAAGGGTCTTGCGGGATTAATGACCCCAAGGAGGCCATAGTATCTGCAAAATGATTCGATGATCGAGGGAGTGCCTCGATGTCATACCATTCAAGTTGTGCTAGGAATTTGTCCACAAGGGCTTTGTAGGCCTGCAGAACTGGACATTTACATTGGAAAATCCCCTTTACTTGATTGACAATCAACAACGAATCACCAAAGATGTTTAAACATTTAATGTTCATGGTGATTGTTGTTTGAAGACCTATGAGCAAGGCTTCGTATTCTGCATTGTTGTTGGTGCACGGGAAGTCTAATTTAAATGACAGAGGCATTGGAGCCCCTTGTGGAGTGAAGAATACAATTCCCGTGCCACCCCCTTGCTCACATTTAGAACCATCAAAAAATAGGGTCATGTCAGCCTGTGACTCAGGCTCATCAAAATCTGGCGATTCTGAAACATGAAAAACCCCATCATCCAGTAATTCTACGGTCAGAGGCTGATCGTCTTCAAGAGGAGCCTCTGCCAGTTGATCGGCGATGACTTGACCTTTTATGGATTTCTGTCCAATGAACTCTATGTCAAACTCCATCAACAACATGATCCATTTCGCCGTGCGACTACTATGATAAGTATGACTCATCATGTATCGCAATGGATTCTCCTTAGACACAACATACGTCGTATGACCGAGCATGTAGTGGCATAGCTTTTTGGTAGCAAACACCACCGCCAAGCAGAGCTTCTCAACGTATGCATAGTTAAGTTCATAATGGACCAGGGTGCGGCTAAGATAGTATGTAGCCTCGTTCTTTGTGAAGTTCATTTTTTTGGGACAGCATGGCGCCCAATGCCACCTCAATGGCTGAGATGTATAAATAGAATGACACTCCTGGTCTAGGTGGTGCCAATACTGGCGATGAAGCCAAGTACTATTTAATGTCATCAAAGGCTGACTGGCACTCGTCATCCCAATGAAATGTGACCCCCTTATGCAATAATTTATTCATGGGTCGGCACTTGTCGGATAACTGCGCTATGAAGCGCTTGATCGACGTGACCTTTCCCTGTAGACTCCTGAGCTGCTTGATGGTAGTAGGGGGAGGCATCTCAAGGATTGCCTTGACTTTGTGTGGGTCTACCTCGATTCCTCGTTTAGAGACTATGTAACCCAAGAGCTTTCCAGATGTGATGCCAAAGATGCACTTCTTGGGGTTTAGTCTGACCTTATGCTCCATGAGGCGATCGAGGATCTTGCTTAAGTCATCGAGATGATCTGGGCGCAAAAGAGATTTGGCCAACAAATCATCCATGTAATCCTCCAAAGTTTTGTGCATGTAATCATGGAAGATGTACGTCATGGCACGTTGGTAGGTGGCTCCGACATTTTTAAGGCCAAAAGGCATAACCTTATAGCAAAATGTCCCCCAAGGCATTGTGAACGCCATTTTTAGTTGGTCCTCAGGATTGATACGAATTTGATTGTATCCTGAGAAACCATCCATGAGGGAAAGCATTTCGTGGCCCGCTGTAGCGTCTACCAATGCGTCGATGCTCGGCAAGGGAAAATCATCCTTAGGACTCGCTTTATTTAGATCTCAAAAATTGATGCATATGCGAATCCTCCCGTCGGGCTTCTTGACAGGAACCATGTTAGACAACCATGGTGGATAATCCACGCAGATGACAAACTGTGCATCCAACAACTTTTGTAACTCGTCTTTGACCATTAAGGCCACTGTTGGGTGCATCTTACGTAGTTTTTGCTTTATTGGCTTGATTGTCGGATCAAGCGTTAAATTATGCGTGACTAGCTATGGGTCTAGTCCCGACATGTCCTTGTATGACCATGCAAAAACCTCCTTCTTCTCTTTGAGAAGGGTAATGTAGTCGGCTCGCTCTTCGAGGGATAACCCTACCCCCAACTTGATGATTTGCAAATTCATTGGATCTGAGCCGATGTCTACGTCAGTCGTCTCCTCGACCGACATGTGGGATCCGTCCTCCAACTGGTGTGGAGTTGGGATCAAATGGATATCGTTTGCTGAATTTAGATCATCGTTCGGAACATCAGGTTCCTGTTTAGCATGAAAGACATCCCGAGTCTATCCTGGAGTGAAATGGAACATTCCTCCGCAAGGCCAGTACTCTGATGGGGATGGTGGTGTGTCAACGTGATCCCAGTCGATAGCATCTAGATCTAGATACAATGACCGTGTTGGGTCGGCTGGATCATGGATGGGTGCGGTCAAATCAATGGAGATCATGTTGATGAAATGATTGTGGTCTCCATTACCATGGGTGTTATAACTCGGACATCCTAGAAAATCTATGTGCGCCGGATCTAGCTCTGTGGGCACTGGCACAAAGGGGTCAGCCCTATGCATGGAGACGAAGACAGGGTCCACCCTAGGCACTGATGGTTTGATAGGGTCTCCAGGCGGAAGATGCTCTCTGTGGACCTGGAGTGGCGGGTGCAGTAATTGCTATAACTACACCGGGTTGAGATGCCACCTATGTCTTGGACCTATATGTAAGTGTTCAAACATGTCATCTATGTCCAAAGGGTATCGTTGTTGCATTTGTCGCATGTGGTTGAGATAGGCCATCTCAGTTTCATCTTCTGAATCACTGTCGGAGATCCAAAAGCCTTCGTTAACTCCAACGGTTGCTTGCGACACATGGGGCTCACCTTGTTCAAGCAGATTTATGTGGTCCCATCTAGGTTGTTCCGCTCTCTACGGGGGGACCAGATTGTCTTGAAGTGGCATGTGCTCAATTGGAGCAGCCAATGGGAACATTGTCAAGAAGCTTTCCTGATCATCATTCATTGGATATTCTTGCGAATGATCGTACTCCGACTCATCTTCGGAAGACCCTTCTTGGTCTTGTCCATATTCCCCTTGTGGGTGAGTCCTTGAGGTTTCTCCTTGTTCGGCCGAAGGGAAAGGGTTGTTGAGGTCAACAAGGTTGTTTGTTTGTAATGGGAAATAATCCCCCAATGTATAAGTTGTGTTTGGATTAGCATATGGATCTGATGCCAACCCATCCTTGTTGCCTATCCCTAGGCCTTGCATGTTTTCAACCAAGATGTCTAGGGGCAAGGGGTGGTTGAACCCTACTCCTGACTTGTCATATGGCATTTGATATCTCGGTTGGCAAAGAACCCGCACTCCTTGCTCATATCGACCCAACCCATATCCGTGCCAATTGCATTGGCCTAGATATCTGAGAGCAAAATCAGGATTGGATAGATAGTTGACATCCTCCACAAAGGGCTCTTCATCTTCATCTTCTTGCATATGAATCTCAATGCCATTATCCAGGCCCCCATAAACAAAGTTTGTCTGATTGGGTGGGTAGCCTAAAGGAACCACTGAGCCGATGGGGAGTCGAGGCCTCCCCATGTCTTGCATGGACTCGAGTGTGGGCGTTGCTACAATGTTTCTCACTAGATACTCCCCAAGCCCATGCTGGCCATTTCAACGATGACCGTTGGTGGTTGAGGGGGAGCGAATGGGAGTCCTTCCTGAGTCCACTCCATGTGGGGTGAACTAGGCATCTCAACTTCCATTCTACTAGGTATCTCTTCTGTCGAGATGGTTGAGACTAGAGGTGGTTCTTCTTCTAAGGGTTGCTTGCCCTTGTCCTTGGATGTGGCCACCGTAGGTGGTATCATTGTGGAAGGACTGGTGAAAGAAGATGGCCCCGACTGAGGACTCGATGGATCAATCACTGGAGAAGCCCATGGAATCGAACCCTGTTGAGATGGATTCAGCTAAAAATCCAAATGTGTTGATGGAAGGGTTGATTGCGGCATGATTTGTACTGTATTACAGTATTTGAAAGGCTCCAAGTCCATCGGGACTACATGCACCTGCCCTTCAAATGTGTACTTTAGGCACTGATGCACGATTGAAGGGACACACTTCATGTCCCGAATCCAAGGCCGGCCTAGCAAGATATTATAAGCCATCTCGCCTTCCAAGATATGGCACAATGTATGAATGGTCTTTTGTCCTACTTGGATAGGTAGGACGATTGTGCCAACTGTCGAGCAGATTGCATCATTGAATGCTCGTAGTGTGTAAGTGGAAGCCACGATATGAGATGCTGGCAACTTCAAGTGCTTTAGAGCTGTTGTAGTGATGATATTACTGGATGAGCCAGTGTCCACCAACACTCTCTTATAAGGAATCCCGTTGACCCATGCGATAACGTGCAGGGGTGGATCCGCTACATCACTAGTCACCATTTTCAATTCATCTTCCCTAAAGGTGATGACTGGTTCTGTACACTATTTTACATGCCCCACAAAATTGTTGAACGAATTCGCTTCATGGGGTGGCAGCTCTATTGCTTTCAAAATCTCCATGAGAGCCTCCCGATGGGGCGTTGATTGTTGAATTAGCTCATATATGGAGAGCCTAGCCGATGTGGTCCTTAGACTTTGAGTAAGTCTAGTTCGAATCGTGGCCACTGGTCTAGGCGGGGGAAGTTGCGTGGGAGGTTGTTGAGCCTGTGACATTGATGGAACCTCTCTTGTGGCTGCTACGGGAGCAGCTCCTGGGTACTTCTTGTTCCTAGTCACTATGCTTATCATTCCCACATATCCTTGCATAGGGCAATTTTGTTGTACCTCATTAACCTGAAGGGGCTTTGCCTGCGCCTCATGGGTAGGCAAGGGGTCTCTGAATACTCCCATATTTTGATTATTTGGTGCTACGGGGTTGTCCACCGCCAATGTCTTATTGTCAATGAGATCTTGTATCAAACCTTTAAACTTCTAGCATGCGTTAAGATCATGTCCTTTACGCCTATGAAACCTACAGTACAAGTCTTCTCGGTACCCTTTAGGCTTCGGTGCATTGGGATCTATAGTTTGGATCTCTGGAAGATTGATTAAATTCATCGCTGACAAGCGGTCAAACAAAGAATCCCTGGACTCTGTATAAGGAGTAAATTGTCGCCTAGGGCGACTCTACAGATTTTGCTCCTGTCTTTGATTTTCCCTCTCATAGTTGTTGGGAGGGACAGCCTGATAATTAGCCTTTTGAGGTTGCGTTGCTTGTGCAGGCTTGGGGACATTGATGGCAACTTGATTAACCGTAGCAGGTTTTTGTTGCGCGGTCCCTGGTTTAGCATTCTTTGTCCATTCTTTTTTCTTAGGTTTGGCGATTTCGCCATCCTGTATCTTAATCTCCTCAATAACTCTGGCTTGCGCCAGAGCTTCTTCTAAACTGGCATATTGTTGTAGCTGCAATAGCATGGAGATTGACCTCAAACAACTTTTCGAAAACATTTGAGTCAGATCTGACATGGGAGGCAAGTAAGGCAGCTTTGCAAGCAATGCCCTCCATCGGTTCCCGTATGCCACCATGGTCTCTTCCTCATACTGCTTGAGGCTAGCTAGGTCACTCAATGATGCCTTTTTCCTAGTATTGAAGGTGAAACGTTCGAGGAATGCATCCACCAACTGATCCAAATTAGTGATGCTATGTTTCGGTAATTGGGTGAACCAATCCGAGGCAGGGCCTGCGAATGTGGTTATAAATGTTCTCAACAACAAAGCATCATTATCTTGAATACCAAAACACTGACTTAAGAACCTGGTCACATGCTCTTGGGCATCCTCCTCCCCTCTAAAGAGTGCCAACTGGGGCAGCTTAAAGTGTTCTGGGTATGGAGGTGCCGGCACTGACGGATGCACAGGATGGCTACGGAGTTGGCGTAGAGTGGGCTTTTGAGGCCCAGAAGTCTTGAGCTCCATAGACTCTAAGCATTCTAACAATGCTTTATATGCATCAAAGGATTTAATTTCATCCTCCTTAGTTTGCTCCCATTGTGGGTTGCGGGGAGCCTGAGGCCTATTGAGAAGTAGCTGGGTAGCACCCCCTCTGTCTTGATAGAGCATTTCAGCCCTCTCTTCTTCTTGTTCATATTCCTCATAAGCTTCTTGAGGAGTGGCTGGCCGAGTCCTATGCACATGGGTAGGTGCCCACGGAGGGTGCCCATCATTGTTTCGGGGAGTGGCCTCCCGCTCAAGTCTAGGAGGTCTCGGAGGCAATACTTGATAAGGTCACGTGGACCTCTCTCGTACTAAAGGGTTATGCCTCTCATACACATCTACTTTGTGCGTGCGAGGGTTTGGAACCTTCGCAGGCACATTGTTCTGCAGCAATTCGGCTGTTTGACGTTGAATGCACTCTTTGTTAAGCCGACAAAGATGCTCTAACTGTTCTTGATCTTGCCAAAGCTGCATGATTTGCGCTTGGCGGGTGGCTTGTTTGGCAAATGCCAAGTCACTTTGTTCCATCGTCTCTTGTTTTGGAAGCCTAGATGCCTCTCCTATATGTCTACCTCGGTCGTGGTGACCCGAGACCTCTATGGGCTGCTTCCCTCTGTCGAGGTTGGCTGCATTAACTTGAGGTTGTAGCCTCGATGGGTTATCTTGATATAGGGTAGGCACGGAGGTACATCGCTCCCATGCTGTGTACTGCTCTTGAGGAACATGGTAATCATCCTCGTCCTCTCTTTCATATGCATAAAAGGTGCGGGCATAATTGTCTTGCCCTGCCTAGAAAGTTTGATACTCTGGACACTGTCTAGTATTTCTAACAACAATGCGAGGTAGAGAAGGGAGGACAAAATCTTGTGGCCCCTCCGTCTGGCCCCTTTGTTGCTCTAGCACTTCATCGCTAGGCCACCCATAACGGGCTTCTAAGGGAGGTCTCCTGTCTACATTAAGTGCTACATATAGGTTCTCTTCTTGGAAGGACCTATGGTGAGTAGGGGTGCCCCTCAAAGAGGTGCCTCTATAGTCTTGTTCTATTATGGCATGGTGTGGACTCTCTTGTGGGCCAGGCCACCAAGGCGGGATGGCCAGGTCCTCAAGACTATATCGGAGGCGACTTGTCCCCCTTGGTGCACTTTCTGGAGCGCTTGCCCTTGATCGGGCTCGGCTACGAGTGAACACCATAGTGATGTGCTCCTAAAGACGAATAGATTTTATCTCTTTTAGGATTTTTTATGCTACACTTAAACAGAAAAGAAACACACAATCAATGCAAGTGGTTATCTCGTTTAAAGATTTAAAAGTGTGCCCTAAAATCTGGTTTTAGTGTGTTATGATGTTGTTTTGAAAGCTTTGTGAAAGAACGTTTAAATGCAAAAATGAGGGCTCTTATGACTCCCATAAAATGGTCGCCCCTTCGATATACCGTTGCCAGACCGATATACCAACCTCTCTATATACCCGCCCTTACGTGAGGGAGACTATAGGTACGTGAGAGCAGATGGTACGTGGAACATAGGCGGTACTGAAGGGGGATCACTCTGTTTATGACACCTACCATAGAAGACTTATCCTCATGCACTGGGAATCACCCCCGCTACACTTGGTCAGCTTTCGTCAGGATTTACGTCTAGCAACAGTCGCGATCGGGGTAATGGATGCAATATCTCAAGCCAAAGTGATAATGGAATCCACCTTTGGTCTTGCTCAAGGGTTGGGGTTTTATGACCAACGCCTTGTTGTTTCAGTTACCACGTGGTGTGTGGGGTTCCTTTTAAGTTGCATAAATGAAGCACGCAAGCATTCAAACTCTCCTATGCAAGCAAATAAACAGAGAACATAAAGCAAAGAATTGACAAAAGGTGTTTAAGACCTCTACCTTTTCTCTGCCCAAGTCGGATATCTCTGAATTTCTGCTCTGAAATAGTCCAGTGTTGGAAAACTTGGTACCTGTAATCAAAAGAACAAGCAACTTTAATCAGAAACTTAATTTTAAAAATCAAGGGACACAGGTCCCACCGTGATCGCCACTGAAAGCACGAGGATACGGAAACAAAAAGGAATATGCCACAAGAAAAGAACAAGAAATAACGTATGCAAATCGACACAAGATAAAAGCAATACGAAATATGGTAATCTCTTTTATTGATACGCTTTACAAATTGTGTTACAATACATCTCCTTCCTTTTTAGGGGATAGGAGAGTCAAATGTGTTTCTTGTCACAAGATCCATGGCTAACAATCCTTCTTCCGCGTGCCCACATGTAAGATGGGCGGACCAAAACGTCACCACCGCTATTGTATGTGATTCTTTGCTCTTTCCTGCTCCTCTACTATTGGAAACCTGCATTCAAAGAAACAGAAAATATTAGTAATACCTGCAGACCAAATGAAACATGTATTTCCCAAGGCCTACTGTCATAGTAAAGCATGAAAATAATAAAACGACTATCGGATGACCTCTGATTGACCTGAAACTTTGACAGAAGCATAAAAATATCATCAGAAGACCATTGCAAAAATAACAGTCTAAAAATTCCTCACAAATCCGTACTCGCTCCAGGGTGGGACGAATAGGACTGTGAGAATTGGCCATAAAGCACCCTATTCAATGTCCTACTTAGGAAGCTCCAAAAGACCTGAAAACTTGGGGTTAGCTAATTGGGGGCATTTTGGGAAGACCCAGATGCTCATATTTCTCCAATTTTTCCTCTAGAACCCATATTTTGAAGATGGCATCTACAAGTTAGTGAAAGCGGGAAATAGCAATAACTTGGTCAAAAATGATCAGAATGACATGAAATTTGAACTGTAACCTATTTAACCTATCTAGAATCAGATGCAAAAGAAAAAAAAAGAAATATATCACAGATTTCTAATCATCCCGGGGTGGGGCGATTAGCACTGTGATAGTTTGGGGAGCGCCCGGGGGCAGGACGCCCACCGATTGGGGCACTGTTTTGGCACCAATCCACTTGGGATGGGTCCAAAACTGGTTATGGGGTGTTGTCAACAAATTTGGTGGATATTTGTGGTCAAAAATTGGGTTTTGGGTACGGATTTGCGCCTCCAATAGTCACCCAATAACCTCCCTTTCGAATGAGAGATTAAGGATGTAAAAGCACAAATCGTAGTTAGGTATGAAATTGGCAGCACTTCGTTGCTCAAATTCTCCTTCTCTGTATATCTTTTGGGTGGGAAAACTCCCCAATTTATAGACCTTAGGGTCTCCTTGTTTGAATTGTGCATGCGAGGGCGCCACTTGAGTTAACTGTCCTATTTTCAGAGAAAAGCTAACTCCCTGATAAAAAAGCTTCTTGCATGAGGTTTCTAAAATAAAGACACTCATCACTGAAGTCTCTCTCCTTGAATAAAAGCTACTCCTCACAATTGCATGGCCTGAAGCCTCAGTTAACTGGCAGAGTTACCGAGGTTTGACTTTTTGCCAGTCAAACTTGCTATTCGCCTCACCCTGGGGCGAATGCTGATATTCGTCCCTGGGTGGGACGAGTGCCAGTTTGTATTCATCCCGGGGTGGGACGAGTAGAGAGCAAGGTGCCAAAAAGGTGCCAAATTGACCTATGACCTCTAAAACTACTTTTGGAAGTGGTTAGGACCACTGTTTAACCTCTGGGGGCTGCCCTTGGGGCTGTTTGTGTCAATGCGATCGGCGCTTGTTGTCACGTAATCGGATTGGTGCTGTTTTGGTGTCTACAGGTATAACAAAGTATATAATAACCAAAGGAGGGGAAGACTTAAACAATATAGTGGTGATAATCAATGCACACCAGACTAATGAAATAAAAGCCTCTAAAGAAGACTAGTATAAAGATATTGTGAATTATATGCAGATATTGGCAGCCCCTACTAGCTATTATAAAAATAGAATGTGAAACATTAAACTACAAGATCAAATATGCTACATTCAGAAAAACAAATTGTATTGGAGGTATCCAAGTGGTGTGTTATTGCTCTACTTTTTTGAAGAGGAGGTACATGGAATAAGTGATGAATTTCATGCTGGATTTTGTGGAGGATATTTTGCACCAAACGCAACTGTTAACAATATTATGAGAGCAGGTTACTAGTGGCAATCCATGTTTAGATATGTGCACCAGTTCATAAGGAAATGCTAGAACTACCAAATATTGGATGGAAATAAAAAGCTGTTTGCAATACCTTTAAAACCTATGATAGTGGAGGCTCCTTTCACTCATTGGGGATTAGATTTGATAGAGTAAATTAACCCAAATTTATTAGGAGGCCATCGATGGATAATAACTACTACAAATTATTTCACTAAATGGGTAGAAGCTTCTCCATTGAAGAGATAAACCACTGAGGTAATCATCAAGTTTCTAGAAGATAATATCTTAACCAGATTTGGAGTACCCAGAAAGCTACTGACTGATAATGGAAGCAATTTAATTTCATACGAGATGATGGAATTATGCAACAAGTATAGCATCGATATTGCTCACTCAACTAATTACTACCATCAAGGCAATGGTCTTATAGAATCTTCAAACAAAAATCTCATAACTAGGATAAAAATATATCTTGGTAGAAATAAAAGGAGTTGGGACAGTGAATTAAAATTTACTTTATGGGCTGACAGGATTTCTGTTAAAGAGCTACAGAAAAAACACCTTATGAATTGGTGTATGGAGAAAAAGCCTTACTCCCTCCATAGGTTGAAAGACCAACTTTAGCCTTGTTACTGCAAGACCATAAGATGCTTGATAGTTGGCAAATGAGAATGTATAAAATTACCAAACTAGAAGAAGATAAGAGAGAGGCTTTCAAGAGAATGACCTATGAAACTCATCTTCGATAAGAAGGCTATAGGAAATCCAATTGTAGAATGAGATGTAGTATTGTACTGGGATCTGAAGAATGACAAACCAAGAGAAAAAGGCAAGTTGGAGCCCAAATGGTTAGCTACTTACCAGGTCATCCAAAAAATAGGCCATCATACTTACAGGTTGCAGACCCAGCAACGAGAAGAGATGCAATTTTTGATAAATGAACAACATCTAAAGATGTATCATCCCTATAATAGGGATTAGTTCATATGAACTATTTCTGTCTGTCTGCTTATTATACCAAAAAACAACTTGTGTTTTATTTCAATATATTTTAGTCTATTGTAGTCCAGTAATTTTTTAGTTTGTTTATCTTCATAGGTGATTAATTTTTTATTAGTCTAGCATGCTTTTAAGATCCATTAGGTCTTGGTCAATTTGGTCATGGAGCTGAACCATCTAAAGAGTCTATACATGCCAAAATTAAAAGTCATGTTCAAAGAGGTCATACTTGTCTAAATTTTACTGCAAGAGATCCTAAAGGAAATGGGTACAATTAGGTCAACTAGAGATTATAGAGTTCTCAAGAGAATTTTTAATCCTGACAGATCAAATATTTCTCTTCTCCAAAACAAAGCTTGTGTTGGGATTCAAAAATTCCAACTTATTTTCCATCCCTAATTTTTAAAAGTTGGCATAGTTGAGTGACTAGGTGATTGTAGGATGTGGTATTGAGTCCAAATGATAAATAAGCCTTGAGAAAATAATTCCAATTCAAAAGAGTCTTCATGATCATCAAAGGTATAAGTCAGAGTCTTAGAGTGCTTCATGCATTATACATTTCATAAGTTCACCCCTAGCCACCCTTTCATTAGCATGGTTATTATTTCCATATCATCAGTATTTATCATATTATTCATTTCAATAATTTTAAGTCCTAATTTACATTCATTATTTAGTCCATACCTTTAAGATACATTTGGTCCATTAATATTTCCACCTACATAGCCCCATTTACCCCATATCATCCAAGGTATCTAACCATTTGTAAAATATTTTAAAAATTCATATTATAAGGATAAAAGTCATGATGCGCCCCTAAATTAGACTATAGGTGAAAATGCCATGGTATCCATCCATATTTTTTATTTTTCTAAGTCTAAGTCCCTAAATATACCTAGATACTTATCCTAATATTTCCTCGAAGTCATTTTGATAAGGCCTAATAATCCTAAGTCATCATCGCCCTTCCAAAACCCCATCGTTGATCCCTCCATGACCACAATAATCTATTGATAAAATGTTTAAGTCTAAAATGCACCATCGTCCATTCAAACCCGCTGTCATTGATCCATATCCAATAGACCATTTCCATAAACTACCATATAAATCTGGGTATAAAGCAAAATAAACTTTTGCTCTTCCAAAATTTTGTCACTGATGCATCAACGAATCTTGAGTCTCATCGATGATAGAATATCTTAAGTCCAAAGTAAGGGTCTTACTATAATTGACCTAACAATTCCTCCTAATGATGAAGTTAGTCATTGTTTTAAAGTCTAGATTATCCTATCAAAGTCCCCTTCAGTGATCCATCCATGACTGGAATAATCCATCGATGATAGTCTAAAGCCCGAACTACACTATCGCTCATCCAAACTTATTGTTATTGATCCATCAACGATAGTCTATTTCCATCAGTGTTTGAGTCTCAAGGTAAACCTAGGGTATTTTTGTGGGACACTCATATCGATAGCTTTAAAAATTTTATAGTTAAATTTTGTAAAGGATCCACATCTAGTTTAACATGTCCTCTCATGCTGAATTCATAATTGATTTGGAGTAGTGCTAGCCTTGAGAAATTAGTGGGTACCCCATTTAATCACTTACCTCACATTCCCAATTTATTTTGCCATATTTAGCTCTCTTTAATAGTGAATTGCTCCCCAGGAAAGCACAATTATTGTGAAGGCCATAAAAAATCCATATTTCATGTTGTCTCCAACATCATAATATTCCCCAACCAAATCGACATTTTGCAGTTTTCCATCGGTGAGAGCAGAATCTCCACGCCATTTAATCCTTTGATTGGGAGGGAGTTTGCCAGAGCGTTGAGCTTCCAGAAAGAGAATGGATTTAGAGAGAGCATCTTTGTAATCGAATTGAGCATGACACCAACTCCAAGGAAGTAGAGCAGCCCAAATAAAAAAATCGTCACCATTCCCCTCTTCATTTTCATCTTGATGGCGTTGCACTGGATAAATTCTTGATTGGTTGAGTGATTATTTATTGGTAATGTGTATATGTAGCAATAGGGAAGATAAAGCAGGGTGGCTTCTGTGGTTTGCTTTGAAAGGAGATGGAGTGTTGTTCATGGAAGCCGTCAGATTGGAGTTGATGCCAAATACGTCCCTTTGTAAGGAAGAATATTTGCTATTTGAAATTGCACGGAAATTGTACAAGAACTGAAAGCCAAGTCTTCATACATGTCTTAAGTCAAATATGAATTTTTCATCCATGCATACTGATTTTATCCAAGAGGAGGTGACCATGGTGAAGGGCATGTGCAGGGAGGAAATTTTAAAAATTTTCTAGTTTTTACACTCACACTATGTCATCTTCTAATGTTGGATAACCAGTTTGGAATGCTTCCACCAAAACGGTTTTCTTGCAAAGCTCCCATATTCATTTTATTGTTGTTGTGCACTCTCTTGGTGAAAATGGAATTGCAATCCCTATCAATGAAAGTGAAAACTGACCTCCATTTCTCATCTCTGTCTTCATGACTGATGGTATTTATTGCAGAGTGTAAGGTGATGTCTACTTGTTTTATAGGCTTATAACTCACGTCTTCGTACATTCCAAGATTTTATATGGAAAAATTTACACTTTTAGGGTGTTGATAATAAAAATTTTGTACTATGGAACTTGTATTTTCACTTGACTTTAGTTCAGGAAATTTATGGTTTGAAATATTTTATTCTTTCTCTAGAAGTGCAATAGGTACCACTTGGAAATCTATGGTTACGGGCTCCTCTGAAGAAAAAAAATTTCTAGGGTTAGGAGCAATTTCTTCACTTGCAACTTTCTCCCATATTTCTTCCTTGATTAGGTCAAATTCCTGCCTCGATAAAAAATGTTGAGTAATTTGGTCCATCCATTGGTGAATATCTTGGACGAATTCCTTGAAGGTAATGTCTTGTGATCTCCTACCATCAACAATTTTAGGGTTGGTTTACAAAAAATGTAAGTCTTCTTTGGTAAGTGAAATTAAGTTTTGATTTTTTTTGCAAAAAAAATATAATTTGGTTTAAAATTTGTTTTGCAAAAAAATATATAATTTTTGTCACAATTTGACAAAAATTTGGTTTGTCAACTGCTTTGGACCTAGATTTGATACCAAATGGTAGAACCCTAAAGGTTCTAGCTAATATTTAATAAATAAATAAATAAAATAATATTAATTTAAAAGAATCACTTTTATTATAGAATCACTGTTGCATTGGTATGGGGATCCCTCCAATGGATTTGAACAAATATTATATTATTTCATCATGGATGCCTTCGAATGAATGATTGGATAATAATATATATCTACCCTAACCCTACGTCACTTCAATATGTCAGTTCATAATAATTAATATATTTAATTATTATGACTATCTAACCCTAATAATATAATATAATAATTAATTATTATATTATTAACTATACTAACCTTAGTATATTAAATTTATTATATTATTAATAATAATAATGAAGGTTAGGATATAGGATCCTAATATTTTGTTAGTCCTCTATCCTCAATCTTCCTCTAAGAAAGTTTTTCAATAGGGCATTCTATGGACCTCTGGTTCAATGGATATCACCAATCTTCAATCTTCACTAGGACTCTTCTCCTTGAGTCTCTTCTTCCTTCAATGGGATATTTTTTCTAGGAACTCCTTCCTAGATTTAAAATATTTAATGTGGCTTCCTTGGCCACTAGATCTCTCCTCAATCTTCAACTAGGAGTCTTCAATCCATAAATATTTCAATAGAGCCTTCTCTTTTGGCCTCCAAATCTTCAATCTACAACTTGTTTCTTTAGGTACCACATTGATTCAAATATGATATTTTTCCTAGCTCTTTTAGGAATCTTCATAAATGTATTTGAATCTCCTTTATTCTACAACAAAGTATTAGATAATAATAATATAAATTTTTATAAATATATAAAAAATAATATTCACTAGTTAGATTTCCAATCTAGTGGATGCAATGCTAAGTTCTAGTCTTCAAATTTTTTTCTAAAACTCTATGGAAAAACTCTAGCCAAATAGAATTTTAGAAATATAAAAAAGAGATTTACAATCTCCTCTCAATCACTCTATTGGCTCTCACTATTTTCTATTTATCTACCTAGTGCTCTGATACCACTGTTAGCTTTTGAAGCTTTAAAATTAAAGGAAATGCAACCACAAGTAGAGAAATAAGCATGTAATATTATAACTATGACAATGGCTAACTAATATGCATGAAAAGGAGATAAAAAAATTGATACAATACTCAAGAAATACTCATATAAAAAATATCATGAAAATATATAATGCTGATCAATGGAGGTCACAACCTCTCCATATTTACAAAAATAGATCTATATTGTATCTACTACTAGTCTACCTATACACTCCAAAATACACTCTTTCTTCTATTTTATGAAGGTCTATTTATAATGAGATGCAACTCTTTGCCTTCAAAATTCTTATGACACCTCACTGTTCTAGTCTAAGAACTTATGTACATGTGGAATATATGCACATTTACATAATTGCATATTCTAATACTTGTACATTTATTACATTGCTTTAATAAAGAACTTAAGTTCTAATAAACTCTTAATATAAATATGTACCCATGATGGTACATTAAAAGGAACCAAATAATGTAATATATTCCAACATACACTTCCTCTCAAAAGAACTAAGTCAACATCCCTTAAAGAAAAATACACTTTTGACATGATCAATATTTTTTATTTGTAAAAAGAACAAGTTTTAATCTTCAAAATCAAGACAAAATCATGCAAGAGGAAATTAAAAGTGGTGTAATTTTAATATATTATCCCTTTTCTCAACAACCTACCTCCACCTCATGCTTACTAAGAATACCACTCATCTTATCTAGAGCATATATTTTCCTCCTTGATGAAAGGAACACACCCCTAATAAAATAAAAATAAAGAGAATGAACCAAGAAAAATAGTGCATAAATGAAACAACTTAGGGGATCAAACCAAGAACCTATATTGTCCCAAATATTCATTAGATCTAAACCTAGAAAGATTCTATAGATATTGGATGATAGGGGAGTGGTCAATATTCCTTGAAGATGTCTATGTAATCTACCTCTTTGGTTCTAATGATAAGGAACATTAAAGAGCCAAGGTTGAACCCATTCCATATGATAATGAGCCCATCTATACATATAAATATAATCATATCAAAATAGAGCATCATGGGTGATCTAGCCTTGGAAAAATAAAGAATGCAGTTGCCCTCAATTCAATATGCTACATTATTGTATATAAAAGAAAAAAATAAAAGTACACAAATTATACTTAAAAAATGATATTTTGTTGAGTTGAGATTGAATTGAGTTGATATCATTGTGGATCATTGTTGTCATCCATTGAAGAGTATATTGCCATTCATTGTTGAGTTCATCTTTGAGCTTTGCATTGACAATTTTGTGGATAGTTTTGGGACAACTTTGTGGACAATTTTATGGACAGTTTTGGGATAAATTTATGGACAAATTTGGGACAACTTTGTGGACAGTTTTGGGACAACTTTGTGGACAATTTTGGGATAGCTTTGTGGATAGTTTTGGGATAACCTTATGGATAATTTTGGGACAGCTTTATGGACAACTTTGTGGATAGTTTTGGGACATATTTCTAGAGTAAATTTTGGCAAGTTCTTGGTGAGATTGCTAGAGCATATTTGAAAAAGTTCTTGGTGAGCTTGTTGGAGCAGATTTTGGGTAAGTTCTTGGTGAGCTTGCTAGAGCAGATTTGGACAAGTTCTTGGTGAGCTTGTTGGAGTAGATTTGGACAAGTTCTATGTGATATTGTTATTTAGTTTTGGACAAGTTCTATGTGAGCTTGTTATTCATATTTGGACAAGTTTTATGTGAACTTGTTATTCAAATTTGGACAAGTTCTGTCTAAGCTTGTTATTCAGATTTGGATAAGTTTCGTGTGAACTTGTTATTGCTTAGCTTTGAGCAGATAAAATAAATCATTGTATTAGATAAGGATCCTTATTTTTATGTGAAATATTATAAGAATATTATCTGGTGGAGTACCCCATATTGTGGGAACCACGTTAAATATTGTGTCTCAATTGTGTGTGGTGACTTGTGCTCTTGCTTACTACTACTATCTGAGTTATTAATGCACACTGCTATATTTGGTTATTGTAATTAAGGAAATTAATTGATATTGATTCAGAAAGAAAGTAAAAAGTGGTCTTATACTATTCACCTCCCTCTCAGTATAAGCTTGTGTTCTTCAATTGCTATCAGAGCAGGTTCCTTAGGAAAAGCTAACAGCTTGAGGGTATATTCTACAAGAACATAGATGGCTTCACATAATGGATCATATACAAATAAGGCTCCATTATTTGATGGTAACAATTATGCTTTCTAGAGCATGAGGATGAAGAATTACTTGATATCACAAGAATATGAGATATGGAAAATGGTTGAAAAAGAGTATAGGGTTGAAGGTGATCTTGAGGAAGATAAGACTATCAAAAAATTTATTGAGATCAATGCAAGAGCAATGAATTATATTTTGAGTGGGCTTCGTGAGATAGATTTTACAAAGGTCATGGGATGTTATTTAGCAAATGAAATGTGGACCAAGTTGTGGAATACTTTTGAAGGAGATTCCAAGGTAAAGTTGGCAAAACTACAAACTCATAGAAAAATATTTGAGGAATTGAAAATGGAAGATTATGAAGATATTGCAAAGCTTATACTTCATGTTGATGAGATTACTAACACCATGAGAGGCCTAGGTTTTGAGATGAAAGAATCAGAAGTTACTCAAAAGTTTTTGAGATCACTTCCCATGAAATATGATTCTAAGGTTTTAGCAATAGAAGAGACAATGAATATCAACAAGCTAACAATGGAAGAATTGCAAGGTACTATCACAACTTATGAGATACGGGTAAATATGCATTAGGTTTCTATAAAATATATTGCATTAAAGGCTTCAAAGAAAGAGAAAGGAAAAGTTCCATAGACAAATAGAGTTTTAGATAATGGTGAGGAAGCTAACTTCATTAAAAGGAATAAGGAATCAAGGAATTTTAGAGATATAAGGAAAGTTAGATGCTACAAGTGTGGTGATCTTGGTCACTATGCATATAAGTGTCCACATAAAGAAAATAATGATGATTAAAAATATGGTCAAAGAAGAAAAGAATATGGAAAGCATAAGCATGACAAAGATGAAAAATACAAGTAAAACAGGTATGAGAAGAAGAAATATTTTTGTAAGGCAAAGAAATCTCACTACATTATAGAAGAAAGTGATAGCTCAGATCACAATGATAAAGACAAGTCAGATGATAAAAAGGAAGAACATCTATTCCTAGGAATAGAAGGTGAAAGAGAACAGTCCTTTGTGTGTGGTCAAAGAGATCACAGATAAGGATATTGCAATGGTTTCAATGATAGTGGAGATGAGATGACATGTCAAAGAAACAAATATGGTCAAATAAATCTTGAGAGTTTGTTTGCTATAGAAGATTATAATGATCTTAGTGACCGTGAAGATGAAGAAGGTTTTTTCTATGGAATAAGAGAAGTAGAAGAAGAAAATTCACTCCAAACAAAAGAAGTTAAGCAAGAGGATAATGTCTTAGTTCATATAAAGGAAGACTTCAATGTTATCCATGAGCAACTACAAGAGGTTAAAGAGAATCTGAAAGAATTGAAATGTTCCTTACTTGAGAAATTTGATACATCATATGACTAAAAAGGTCAATATATTTTCACTAAGAAGGAAACATGTGTTTCAAAGGAAACTTTAGATCTGAGCAATCATACCTCATTGAAAGAGACCAAAAATAGGGGATCAAGAATCCAATGAAGAAAGCCTTCGATTTAGCTCACATGGATCCTGAATACTACTTAAATCTAGAAGAAACACATGGAAACAAAGAAACTCCCACCAAATAAGAACATGGTGGAAAACCAACACCGTAGATCTTCCAATCACCCTCTTATAAAAAACCAACATCGAAAACCATGGAGCAGGGTTTTGAGAAGAACCCAAAATATTGAAACCTGTGGGTTTAAACCCATAGGAAACTAGTGAAATAAAATATGGATTCTAACCCTATAGACACATAGAAGAATAAATCTCCCACCAGGGAGGGAACCCAACATATATAGAGTAGCCAAACAATACCCTCCCACTATTTCAAGGGCTAACAACCCACCACACAGTCCATCGATGAGCCACCTACTAAGTGATAATTTGGAGTAATCTAGAATAGGGGACTCCTTCGATTCTAACATGGATAACATTGATAGGAGCTCTACCACCCATAGTGACTGGACTAATGATCATAGTCCTCCCTCTCTCCTTCAAACTAGTAGACTGAGAGGTAAAAAGGGGTTCTATATTAAGAGGAGAAAAAATATAACTTCAATGAGAAAATAATAGGCTCACTCAAAGGAGGATCCTGTGCAACAACAAAAAGAGCTTCAAATTTAGCAGGGAAAAAATTAAGCATCCAAGGAGAAATTAGTGAAGCACTTACTTCCCAATATACAGTCCATCACCAGATAATACATCATCATATAAAACCCTTTATTTCGTAAGTCCATTTATACCTCTAACACAATAAAACTTTCATTTGGAGGGATTTAGAGGGGACTTCATCTCCCCTTGTACTTGGTGGGGGGACTTGAAATTATCCAGCTTAAACTACTTGCAAAATTTTGACTTGAATCTATCCACGGATAATGGAGGTCGAGTTCCATCTACAATAGTAGTATTATTTTCTCTTTTCCTTAGGTTTCAATTGCTAAGCTTTTCCACTTTTTCTCCACCCCTAAATTGATTCTTAGATTACAATGGCTTCTAGTTTTCGGCTCGGGAGATCATTTATCCAACATAGGTGATGGAGCATTGGATCCCACCTCCTGAACTAGACCAATAGGGATGGCAAAGAACTTCTTATCCTTCCTATGAGAGTGAACATGAGTCACCACTGCTTACTGCCCTACCATTTCCTCATAAAAAAACATTCAAACTTATTATTTAGGGTAAGTTCAAGATTTACCTTTTTCAGAGCTTACAACAGAAGTAGAGACCTAGACATTCCCTTCATTTTTTTAAGAAATCCTCCTATTATTTTTAGGGGTCTGAACTTCTCCATTCCTTCCTATTATTGTATCATATTAATGTTAAGGATTCATATTTAATAATGTAATTGTATAATTTAAAAAATTATAACAATGATAAAATTAACTGATTCAATATATTTTTTGATAAATTTTATAGAATTTAAATGGGCCTTACCTATATTACATCATCGTCATGTTACCATAGTATTTCAATGAATCTTGTAGTGATATTATATTGGTTGGTAAAATTTGAATTTGAATATTGCTATTAAACTGCATGCAATGATCTAACAAAGATAACACAATCATTAGGGATTTGACCTCTCTTTGGGTAGGTCCAAGGTTCAAACCATTATGTACCTAGATAGGTATAGTTTAGATGGTAACGACCAAGTGTTTATCGATTTTCTACTCCAATTCGATGCCCCCAAGGGTCAAGGATCTCATTGAATTCATCTAATCCAAGGAGCTAAGGTTTATAGTGGAAAAACCTAATGGTGTCACCGATTTCCCTATTTATTAAAAAATAAATACTATATGTAATTATGTAGAATTAACATTTCAATTTTATAAAATATTCTTTATAATAAATATTAAAATTTCCTAAAAAAGAATATACAAACTATTTAATAATATTGAAATGAAAGAGATGTTAAATGAAAACAACAACATAAATAAATATTGATGAAAATATGACCAAAATACCTTTAGAATTTAGGCAAAGTAGTTGCAATAAAGGTTAAAATTATATGGTGAAACTCAATATTTTATCAAATGGCATGAGCTCAATTAGTTACATTCTTGGACTTTGATCTAGGTTTGAATCTCGACATGTGATATATGCATAATTGTTAAAGCTATTATAATACCACCATAGAGTTATGATTTAATAAATACCAAGGATTATTTCAATCCCATATAACCAATCTAAAAATTAAATACCAAACATGTTATTATGAACATTAACTTAAAAGTACTTTGATTTTCATATGATTCTTAACATTAAATGATATTTATATTTATAAAAATAAAAACCAACTCATGTGAAATAGGGTTATGCATAAGGGGTTGGACATAAAATGTACTTGTAAAAAAATGGTGAATCCTAATCGAAATCAAGGTGAATCATAGTGAATCCTAATCAAATCAAATCAATCATCTTCACACTAAAATTTAGGGCATTGCCCTAAAAATCAAGGTCATATTTTGAGAAAATTTTGACCTATTAAATCATCTTATAACTTCATAAAAACACCACCATTAGATCAGGATCAAAAATATATTTCCAACGAGTACAAATATACCTATGTTTGGATATATATTGTGGTGGATTCACCGTAAGAAAAAATTGATCCTGAAAATTTTAGGCGAATGGGCCAACATGGAGGGTCCTCATATTCACCAATTTCCACTTTTATAAATCCTAATATTCACCCACTTTGTGAATATTTGCCACTGTGCATAACCCTCATGTGAACCACAAATTTGTAGCTGAGTTTAAATAACATCTCCATTTTTACTCAATTATAAATTATTATCTTATTTTTTCAAAGTATTGTAATACATAAAAAAACACACCTCTTTGCATCGTCCTATATGGAATTATTATAATACAATAAAGAATATGATTTATTCAAAATAAAATATTTTATCCATAATTAAGAAAAAAATTCATCCACTTATATTCTCATTTTATATCAAATTGTTTGGGCTTATAGCCTATAGTTATTTTGGCTTATGGCTAAGACAATTTTTTTCTACGAAAAATAATTTTCAAGTAGATATTTTAAATCACATTGGTATTAATTTAATTTGCTTCATATTTAAAAATCATGAATTTAAAAAATAAAAGGACATGACTTAAGATACAAAAGAGACCAAAGATATGAAAGGGTGTGATTTGATATCTGATATACCAAAAGGTATGACCCAATATACCAAATGATGTGACCTAATATACCAAAATGTGCGACTCAAGATACGAAAGGGTGTGATCCAAGATACAAGAGGTTGTGACCTAATATATAAAAAGGGTATGATTCAATTTTTAGAAATATGTAAACATTATCAAAATTTCCAAATAGACATAACAAGGTATTTATAATGATGTAAACATTTCCAAATTTCCAAATATCATCCACATATTTGGGATGATATGCATTCCCCATCGTCAAGTGAGCCAATTTTCCTATGACATTGATGGTCTGTGTTGCTTTACATCTTGGTTTCCTCAGGCACAACTCCTTTATCACTTTGGTGTATATCAGAATGTCTCATATATCTTGGAAGAGTGGGATAGTAACTGTAGATTCCTCAAGCTAGAAAAAATATCGAACTTGGGATGTGTCTGCTTTCTCTATTCTTGCAACCATTTAGGAAATGGAGCCTCTTTTTTCTCAATAACTTTTTCTTCTTCCACCTCTTCTATAAGAGGGGAGTCTTTTATATTTTCCTCCACTTCTACCAGGGGAGGTGTTTCTACTCCTAGCTACTTACCTGACCTAAGTTGAATGGGATTACAACTAATATTATATATTAGATACATCTCTCCTTCTACTTCATATGCTAGCTAGTTTACCTTATTATTTTGGATCACTATCGGCTGTAATGGTAACTATGTAAGTCTCACCGTATTTAGGGTCGGTAGGCCTTGCTGAGGTGGAGCCTATACCATATTTGATGGTGCAGATTTCCACAAAATGTGGTTTCTCCATCGCTTCCCAGAATGCTGATATGGCATCCATGGTTGTTGATTGGAAAATGTAGCTCCTAGAGGTATGTTCATCCAAGGTGGTAGCCACCACCATCCCATATTAGGTGGTTACGACTGCCCTTGTGGCATATATGGTTCTCCTCCATAGGGTGGCATCCCTATTGGCATACTCCCCATAGGTGGTTGCTTCCAATTTCTTCGATTACCCATGAAGTAGGCTTCACTTACGTCAACATCCTCCTTGGTATTAGGTAATTATGGGCATAGTCAAGTTTTGTGATCCTATTGGCAAACCATGCATACTATGACCTTATTCTTTGGGCATGCATTCCTAGCATGTTTCCCTCTACATTTTTGATAAAAAATAGGTTAATGCTATTTCATTCTCTTATTTATTCTTCTCCAACAAGATCGTATCCAACTATAGTGCTAGAGATGAGAGCATTTCACTTTTTAAATCCTCCAACATGTTTCCTATCTCTACTTTTGTGACTGATGTAGTTGCCTTAACCGTTCTAGGGGTGGGCTTGCCTCTTCTTCATAGGTAATTTTGACATAGCTGTCGGATATCTTCCATAAGGTACTGGTAGACTGCCCCCCAAAAATCATGTTGAGTGCTTTCAACAACTCGTTCTTAAGTCCCATTAGAAAAATGTTTCTAAGGGACTTATCACCTAGCTTCACGTGAGAGGATTATTGTAGGTTGAAATTGAATCTCTCCCAATACTCATCTAGATACTCATCCTCATTTTACATCATACTTAAGACCTCTTCTCTAGAGTCACGTGTGCTATCGAAGTCTTGGTAATATTCTAGGAACAACTTCCTCATTTCTTCCCATGTGGTGATCTGCTTGTTACCCAACTCAATAAACCGACACAAATCTAAGTCATCCAATGTCGATGGAAATAGTTTTAGCTTCTAAGCATTTGATTTATAATCAACAGACCTACACAACACATCAATTTTAAATAAAAATAGGTCAGGGTATTTGGTTGGGTATCCTTGAAGGTAGGGATATGGGCAGCAGATATATTATTCATTTTGGTTTCTCATGCTCCTTCTTCTATCGAGAAGCTAAAACTAGATGAAACTTCTTTGACCATTTTTTAGGAAGTGTGGTCTTTCATGCAACTTCTATGGCCTTTCGGTTGTTCAAAAAATTTTGTACTAGAGCCTCTAAGTCATCTGGCATTATGGTTTGATCCTCTATGGATTTCCATAGAAGGGATTCCTCCGAGGGTGTCCTCTTAAAGAAGGGATTCAAAATAATTTGCTCTTTCATAGGTCAATGTGATGAGGAGGAGCTTTACATAAAGTGAGGATGCTCACTCTAGTGTACTGCTGGTGATGAGTTGGGAGAATATAATTCAAACTCTAAGTCTTCGGCTAATTCACATTTTTTTGATGGGATCTATCTTATAAAATGACCGTTGTATCCTCTTTTTATTGGTGGACTCATACAAGGTCAAATAGAATATTTTTAAGGGGTACTGTAGTCAGTCTACTAGTGGTGCTTCCCCAAAAATGGTACCAAAATATTGGGGTAAAATACTAGTTAAATTTATCCTATATGTCATAGCCCTTGCATTTAAATTGTCAAACCAGGGAGCTCGTAGACTTTTGAAGTGCCACTGTTGAGACTGCTCACACTACCACTTTTGAGATGAATCCATCCAATTATCATTGGGGGTGTTTATAAAATGGCAATCGATTTGTCCACACCAATAAAACTTATGCATAAACAAAATACATGAAAATAAACACTCCACACTGAAAGCGTTAAACACACTTGCATAATTAAAAGGCATACCACGCTAAAGCAAATAAATTAATCTAAGAAATAAATATACTATCATGCATAATTAAATCTACAAAAAAAACTAAGAAACATGGGAGGAATATTGGATTGGAGTGGGCACAAGCTCCAACAGATCCTGCCCAATGAATCACAAAGACAATACATAAATGAAAGAATACTCAAGCTTTTATTGATAGTGCAATGAAATATTACATGAGATAATGTTCTCTGAAATATTTGCCTTCCCTACTACATATAAGTTTGTGTATTTATATAACATACATAGGACTTCCTCTTGTATTTCTATTACAACAGGAATCCTGGTTACAATCTAAACTGCAATAAAAAATATGATTTATTAAAAAAAAAATAGTTTATCCATAATTAAGAAAAGGGTTCATCCACTTGTATTCCCATTTTATAGCAAACCTAACCACTACCAGAGCCATGCTCTTGAAGTTCAACTTCTAGATGGTAACTAGAATTATTTGGGCTTATAGCCTATAGTTATTTTGGCTTATGGCTAAGACAATTTTTTCCTATGAAAAATATTTTTCAAGTAGATATTTTAAATCACATTGGTATTCATTTAAATTGCTTCATATTTAACAATCATCAATTTAAAATATAAAAGAACATGACTTAAGATACAAAAGAGACCGAAGATATGAAAGGGTGTGATTTGATATCTGATATACCAAAAGGTATGATCCAATATACCAAATGATGCGACCTAATATACCAAAATGTGTGACTCAAGATACGAAAGGGTGTGATCTAAGATACATGAGGGTGTGACCTAATATACAAAAGGGTATGATTCAATTTTTAAAAATATGTAGACATTATCCAAATTTCCAAATAGACATAACAAGGTATTTATCGAGAATTCATAGTATTTTCCAAGATACACCTTTAAAAAAAAAGGAAATAAGATCTTTATTGTATTAAAAAAATAAATTTAGAAAAACTCATTTAAAATAATTTAAAAAAAGTACGAGAATTTAGTCTTAACCTTGAAAATAAGTCTTATTTGTATTTCAATCTTATTTGTATTTCAACAATTTTAAAAAATATGGGATGTATGAATCTATAACTTTTAATGTTTATGGGTAATACAAATCCAATATTTTAGTTTTTCAAAACTTTTGTTACATCACCTAGTTTAATATGGGTCCATTTAGGTGGTGAATCAACAACATGGTGATCTCATATTTACTTTGAACTAAAATCAAATGTCAATTGGGATAAATTTGAAGGAATATTTCTAGGGAAGTGGACTACAAAAACACACAAACTAATGTCTAAAAGGAGTTAACAAATTTTGAAATACTTATATCCATGAATCATGAAATCACTTGCCTTCATATATAAAATCTTGATCTTCTCAATGACGTTAAGAATATCAAGTTACAATGAAAGAATTTTAAAAATATGTAAACACTTTTTTTTTTCACTTATGAAATAGTTGTTGAGGATTATGCTAGTTCCATCGATGGAGATCCTAAAGCTACACAACCATTTGTTCCTAAAACTTAACATAGTATTTATTTTATAGAAAAATCAATTCAAACAAAGGATGTACCATTACACAATGGTATTATTCAATCTACAACCAATGGTTCTTATCTCATCAATCAAAGTCATAAATTTTATCACATGTCTCATATTGAATGTCAACAATCTATTTATAGAGATCCGCATAATCTAAAATGAATACAAGAATATAATTCATATAAATAATCACCTGTTATTCCTAAATATCCAATCTATATAAAGAACCTATATCAATATAATCAACAATGATCTTACTCACATAAACCATCTCTCAATATTAATAGACAAAAATATTTTATTCTCATCGTTTCATTACCAACATAGAAGGGTAGAGCATTTTGTGTAGATTGAGGAATATTATGGAGGTCTAGAATATTGAGGGGTCTCACACTATTCTAGCTAGGGTATATGCATCTGACCATGATTCTAGATGAGAATATAGCCTGCAAAGGAGTGGGAATTTTGATAGAAGAAATTCATATAGGATAAAGGGATTTACCTTTCATATTTTGAAGGATGAGAGCTCAAAAAACTACAAGGATTATTTATTCTCCTTGACCTTTGATCCTGTAATCATGTGATTCTAGGGCCATATCCTTTAGAAGAATCATCAATTTTTTGTTCTTTCAAAAGAGGAGTTGCAAGGTAAATGAATGTTCTATTTACTTATGAGACCAAAATATTCACCATAATATTTATCCTCCATAGGTGCAAGCATTCCAAATGCTCGTGTGTACATGATAGCTTTGATTAAAAAGGAGATTATTATGCTTCGTCCAACTACGTGTGCCAAAAATCTTGATTGTATGGTGGGTTTTATGTTCCATCCCATCAATGGTTATCTATGGGATAAATTAGATTGGATTGATACCAATGCTTCTTCTTAGATATCTACATGAAAATCTTGTATGTGAGATGAATTGATGCAATTTTGTCTCACTAGAAATGCCAAAACTCTTGATGCTTAGATTTGTCTAGGTATGGACTATACACCCCAGATTGAAGTCCGTATTGAATTTCTAAAAATTGCTTCTAAATCAACCTCAAGAGAAGGCTAATTACTTGAGGAATTGCTATTATGTAAGACAAAAGAAGGAAAAGGGAAAGTGTTTGAGAGAAAATAGATAAAAAAAGATAGGATTAAGAGAGAGAATGGTTAGAGAAATTGAATTTGAATGTAGTTGAGACTTAGCTAACAATGATGATTTAAGTTACATGAGCATCAATACTAATAGACTATACAATTAATGTTAATACAAAATACATTGTCTATAGATTACAACATTCAACATCCCAAGCAATTTAACCCATGAATATCAAATAGTTTAAGATTGATAGATAAACCTAAGAAATAACAAATAACATTAAACCTAACAAAAAGACAATTGTTTTTTATACTTATAATCGAGTCTATTCATTATAAATTATAAGTTTTTTTCAATTATTTTATAATAAATTAACTTGTAATTCAACATCTTACAAAATAAATAAGCATCTATTTTATTTATAATTTATTTATAAATAAATTATGTATGCTTACATATCTTAAAACAACGAATTAAGAAAATTGAGATAAAAAATAATATTTATAAAAGTAATTCTTTAAATATTTATAAATCATTTTTTTGGAACAAATCTTTAGTGTCTAGAACTTTCACCCCTCTTCAGAAGTTCAAACCTAAGCTGATGGTAGCAGCCTATATTAGTTAAAAATGTATATATACAACTTTTCTTGGTTATTTTTGAAGTATATGTCAAAGCCAATGCTCTTCGATATTTACAAGCACAAATAGTGCATTTTGCATTGATGCGTCCTTGTTATTTTATTAATAAACCTAAATTTTGCCATATAAGATGAGATGATTATTTATTAGTCCATGATGATGACTTATATGTGATGTGGAATCTGCAACTTTCTCACCGTCGGTTTGAGAGACTCTTTCTTGGCAGTACCCCTCACATTCAAATCCCATGATGACTTATTTATATGTAATTGTGTTGTGGAATATGCATCTATCTCACCATCGGTTTTAGAGACATTTTCTTGGCAGTGCCCTTCACATTCAAATCCCATTCTGTGTTAACGTTAATCTCCAACCTTATTTGGAGCCCAGCGCAGCGCATTGCATTGCATGTTGACGGTCAAACGTGTCGAGTTAGAAGTGGGGACATTTCACAGCACCACGTATGCTGGCATTGTTCAAAACAATATATAGTTTCTGTTCTTTAGTGCCAGCGAGTTAGGAGTGGGGACATTTGACAGCACCACGTATGCGGACATTGGTCGAAGAAACGTTCAAAACAAGATAGTTTCTGTTCTTTAGTGCTAGCGGTAACGGCTAGATAATCAATCATTGGAGATAATCAATCATTGGAGATAATCAATCATTAGAGATTCCGTCCCACTGTAATATCCTGTGTGTCTGTCTATTTAAAGGGTTGAATTCAGTTTGCTCTCCCATAACAATCTCAAGCAGAACGTGGTAACTTCGATCAAAATGGCTGCCAGTGCTATTTCCATTCACAAGCCTAAGCTGCCGTCGATAAGCATCTTGTGGCTTATGATGCATCTTATGATGGTAAGCTATGCTCTAAAATTTATGAATCTCAAGTTTGAGTTGATTTTGAAATTGTTACTATTACTTCAAAGCAGCCGACAAAGTGCATTTAAATTCATTTTAACTGAATGATATCTGATCATTATGGACCAAGTGATGTTATGATGCAACTGACGTCTGATTACATTGGATTTTGCAGGCATTTAGCAGGGGAGATGGAGATGGAGACGAGTCAGCAATATCAAGTTGGAAAGATAAGCTGCCTGGACTAAACATGCCGGACCAACTGGGTCGACTAATGTCTCCCTTAAGTCCGGACGAAGTTTCGTTAATTGCAGATAATGTCGCGGCAAAAGGCCTGCACGCCATTGCCGAGAAAAATGGTTTCTGTACATCAGCAAGATTGTTATGCGAAGCATCTCTTTCTCAGATACCATCATGCGATCGAAAACCGTACAAAAGAAGAAAGTTACTGGACCTTGTACAAGACGGAGTTGGAGTTTCTAAGGATTGTAAACCATCTGGTGACGCCGGCAAATCTGCGAGGGAACTTCAATTACACAGTGATTTCTTTCTAGTAAAAGAGATTGGCACCGTTGGACAAAAGTTGCTATTTCCTTACTTTCCTGAGAATAGCGCTTTTCAGAATGTATCATTTCTTCCACGTAAAATTGCGAAGCTGATCCCCTTTAATAGCCAACAATTAATGGACTTGGCTCAGGCCTTCCACATCCCATCCACATCCAGTGGATCCCAGCTTCTTATACAAAGAATGGCGACTACGCTGGAGGTATGTGAAGCACCTCCTTCCAGCATAGAGACCAAAGGATGTGTCACTTCTATGGACTCCCTTGCAGAGTTTGTGTCAACTCTACTTGGCCCTTCTCCCTCCCTTGTTGGAGGCATTACTTCAACAAACCGTCTTTCCAATCGGGTGGTCGCAGTGATTGGTGCAAAACTAGTTGCTCCCTCCACTACCAAACATGTTGCCTGCCATACCATGGAATTCCCTTTCAAAGTTTATTACTGTCACTACGTGAAGGATACTTGAATGTATTTGGTAAACTTGAAGGACGAAAAAAGTGGAGTTATGCAGAGCGTGGTGGCGGAATGCCATATGGACACCAAACCTTATCCTCCTGAGAGCGCAGCGTTACTTGAGCTCAACATGAAACCCGGCGAGGGTGAATTTTGTCACTGGGTGCCTAGTGATACTCTTCTTTTTACCCAGAAGAAGCTGTAGCACATGTTCAACTGTGTGTGCTCGTGCTTAAATGTAGTTTCATCATGTTTGAATAAGAACTTCAGACGAGGTCACGAAGCCAAATAGATGTAGGTGTGTGTTTTGGCTTCAACCCTGCACCGCGGATGTTGCATGTCTGAAGATTGCGTTGTGCTATCGTCATGTGGGATTAAGTGTTTTGGCAAGGGTGAATTTTGTCACTGGGTACCTAGTGATACTCTTTTTTTTACCCAGAAGCTGTAGCACATTTTCAACTGTGTGCTCGTGCGTGCCAACAGTACTGATACCCGCTGCTTAAATGTAGTTTCATTATGTTTAAATAAGAACTTCAGCCGAGGTCATGAAGCCAAATAGAAGTAGGTGCGTGTTTTGGCTTCAACCCTGCTGATGTTGCATGTCTGAAGATTGTGTGTTGAAATTGCCATGTGAATTATGTTAGGTGACATTATAACAATTTAAATACTATATTATACCGTATTAAAATATTTAATTATTAATATAATTAATTATTATATTAATAAAAATTAAAAAAGAAAAGTACTACGAACTGGAATAATATATAAAGGTTGAAATACGAGTAATGTAATGGTTGAGGTTACTTTAGTTGAACATGAGAATGACATACTCTTAACTTTTTTTCACAGTTAAACTTCTATTGGCATAAGGGCCTATGGATTAGTGAATCAACATTTTAGGTCTTCTTGTTAGGTATGAAGAGGTAAAAGCTAAATTGATGGTGTATTAAGGGCAAGTCAACATAGTGTGTTCTATCTTGAAAGAATTTTTTCTTTTCTCCTAGGGTTTGGGTATGTCAAGTCTTGGAAGGCATGGATAAATCCAAATGTTATTGATAGTTGCTCCTTCAAGGGTCCTTTATTGACATAACTAAAAAATATAGATTTCCTAGGTACAATATATTTAAATCAAATGCTTAACTATTTGAAAATAATTATACTACATTAATTTATAATATAATAAGTTGATTAGAATTTAAATAGTTGCAAACAAAAAATTAGCATTCATTGCATCAAATTAATTAGCTTGCAACTTAAACAAAGTTCAAGCTGACATAATAGAAAACCAACTTTAAAGATTTACACTAGATTTAATCTACTCCTAATCTAAACAAGCTCTAAAGAAAAATCAAATGTTTAAGGGTAAGAGAAAATAAAAAAAGATAAATAATCTCATACTACTCTAAAATTCAATTTTGATCTGGTAAAGTACAAATTTCAATTTAAATCCAGCCTCGATCATCCAACTAGTATTCAAATAACCTAAAGTTTAAGAGGGTTCAATCTTCAAAGGAGGAATAAACTATGAAATAGACTGAGTGCAACCACCATCAACATGCACATATTCAACATAGTAAATTTTATTAACCTTGTATTATAAATAAGGTCATTGAGAATATTTGATTTGGATTTTCCCACTTTGATGAATTACAAGAACAAAGCTTAGAAGAGTGTTAGGGTTAATACAAATAGAAAGAGAAAACTAAGTCTAATATGTTAATTAATAGATGGTTTTTGACCTTTGTAATAGACTAGTAAACCCATATTTATACAATTCGATGGTACTTGACATATCATTATTGTTACAATTAATTATTATCCATTTCCATGAAGTGCACCCATTAGAATTGTTTTCAATAATAATTTGGCCATGCCTCATTAATTTTTATTTGTCTACTAAATTTGGGGTTCATCATTAATTACACCATGGTCGTCACCCTACATGTCTATGTTCATCTAGATAACATCAAAACTCCCACGTTGCCATCATTTTTTTGTACATAAGCTCAATCACACACACATGCACACACTAAACCCCATAGTGGTTTGAACTTGGGTCTCTTGAAAGAAATCCCAAAGCCCTAACCACATGGGTGTCTAATGGGGACATGTCTTCCATATTTGAATTTATAACAACCACATCAAATAGCCTATAATGAAAAGTAAAAATGCAAGCATTGGAAGTTATTATTTCTTCAATTGGTTAAATGGGATTGAAACGGGCCCACCCGTATTACATTATCACCACATAGTGGTATTACAACAAACCTTGGATATTATTCATGTATGGCTTGGTAAGATTTGAACCTTTGGTATCCTCTTTTAATATTGAGGACTCTAACTAGTTGAGCTAATTCCACTTAATACATTAGAAGTTATTATTATTCTTAGTTTTTACTTTTGTTTTCGTTTTTTAATTAATTTATTATTTATTATTTTCATTTTATTTTTAAAATATATATATTATTCTTAGTTTTTACTTTTGTTTTCGTTTTTAATTAATTTATTATTTATTATTTATATTTTATTTTTAAAATATATATTATATTTATTTTTTTATTATTTTATTTTGATATCCTTCTGTCTCTTTCTATATTTTTTGATATATATATATATATATATATATATATATATTTTCTAGTTCTTCGAAGTTTCCAACAATAATATACACTTCCTAATGATTTTCATGTTTTTAGCTTCCTTTATGCATATTTCGGTAATTTTTGACCTTTTTTCTAGTAACTTCTATATATATTTTTTGGCAATCCTTTGCATTTTGATTTCTTTTTAACACTTGGATTTTTTTTTGTAATTTCTAATGAGTTTATTTATTTTTCGTTAAATTCTTTTTGTTTTTGATACTTTTTGCCTTTTGTTGGGTAATTTTTACATTTTGGTAATCTATAAAAAATAATTAGACTATATTTTATTTTCCCTTCAGGCCATGGATATGGGGCAAGTTTCTTACAAGTGTTTCATCATTGCAATTTTTTATTTCCTCATAGGATTTTGGTCACTTATGCTTGCTTTATTGAATTTTTTATTTCTCAACGAGTGATCGGGTTTTGATTGGGGTAATTTCCTCATGAGTTGCCACGTTCTAGATGGGGTAATTTCCCTGCAAATGGCTAGGTTCTAGCTAGGGTAATTTCCTCATGAGTGGTCGGGGTTTGACTAAGGCAACTTCCTCATGAGTGATTGGGTTTTTGGATGAGGTAATTTTCACACGAATGGTTAGGTTGCTGCATTGCTAGAATTTTCATTTGCTAATGGCTTTAATTCTACCTAATTAAAAATTCCTGTTGAGTGGCCAAAATTCCATCTAGGGCTTTAATTTCACTTACATTTTAAATTTCCATGAGAGCCCAAACTTCTAGTTGGGGCATTTCTTTTTTCATGCTTTCCACCACTTTTTTTATAATTTGCACCATAATGACATTGGTCATGACAACTTATATAGCCTAAAAAAATAAACAATTGTATGCCTCAAATATCCTTGAAACATGGGTAAATTTATATTTATTGGAAATCTCTTTTTGAGGAGTATCTGATAGAAGTATTTTTAGAATATTTCACTAAGTATTAAAATAGATATGGGGTCTAAAAGTGAGTTTTTTTAGAAAATTTCACTATGTACTAAAATAGATATAGGGTTTTGTAAACGATTAGGTTTTCTAGTTAAGTTTCTTTAATTTACCAAAGTAAATGTGATTTCTACTTGCCAAATAATAGAAAACAGAAACAAAACATAGAAAAAAATAAATTACAGATCTAAGAAAGGGTCAAGTTGCCGAATTACTTCTCCTGGATCTTGTCTACCAAATTTTCCACTACTACCAAATTTGCCACTATGGTGGTAAATTTTGTAAATCTGCACAAAACTAAAATAATTAGGGTTTCTAATTTAAGGGGTATGTTTGAGGGCTGGATAGGGTATAATATTATCTAAATAGCTGATCAATCCCATTTTAACAAAAGAAATGAGTATGCTTACCTCTTGGGGTGGAATTTGGCTTGTTGCCAAATTCACCACTAGGTCTACCAAATTTTCCACTAGCAAATTTGGTCTGAGAGGAATATGGTTTAGACTATTTTGACTGCTAAATTCACCACTAATAGTTCAAGGTGGTGAATTTGTTCCTGGGATGGGTTTTTAAAGTTTTAGAGTTGATTTTCATGGATTTTGACTATGTTTTGGGCTGACATTTGTAGAAGAGGATTCTAGCAAATATCTACTAAGTTTCTAACTATCAAAATTAGAATATTAATATATAGGAATAGAGAATTTAATTGAATATGTTAGGGTAAAATAAGGTAGTGTATTGCATTACACTACGTGGGGTTATTACATTTTATTTTCTATGTAATTACCATGAGATATTTTACCTCATGGTTAAACTAGGTAAGTACATAAATATCCTATGTTAGATATTTAGGTTAGTGTTATGGTTAGAACTCTCTACCTAGGTTAGTGGTTAGCATCACACAACTCCCTCCCTATTATATTATTAGAGGGTAGTTAGCGCTATTCCCTTCTATTTGTTAGTTGGTCTATTATTTAAGCATAGACTAACTATTGTTAATGTTAATGATAAAATGCATTATTTCTTCACCTAATATTTTTGCAACTCTATTTTGGTCACATTGGCATCAGAGCCAACCACGCTAGAGGTTTGGTGAAATTTGTTTTTGCCACCACACTCGACAAGTGAGCATGATGGCCGCTGGAGTATATGCAAGCCCCTCACTGGCCAGGTCAATCCGACCTGCCAGTGCCTAGGTGAAGCACCTAGATGATCCATTGGCCAGGTCAGATTGACTTTCCAGTCGTAGGCCACCTAGGTGATTACCCTAGGGTGGGCCAATCCACCTAAGCCCGACCGGGCTAGACGATCACCCAAGCCCATAGTCGACAACTTTCGTAGTCAAAGCCTAAGATGGCTGTCACCTCGGCTCATGCTAAGGAAGCCAAGGCCCGCAGAGCCATGTGGGCCCATGAGTCACGTGGCTTCCTTATTTGCTTGGGAGAGCAGAGAGGGTAGGAGCACCCTCCCCTCCCAACAAGACATGTGGGACCCACGATCGGGATCTGAGAGGGCAAGAGCACCCTTCGATCTCTAACCACCTTAGGATCCATGAGGATAGGAGGTCCTCCAATCCCTAAACTAACATATCTCAATTTTACACATGGTGAGATATCTGGACTACAAGCACCACGAGGTGCTACTTGGACCACTCATGAGATCTAGTGATCTCTAGATTGCACACACCCTAAGGTGCCACCTAGACCCCTCACGAGATGATACGTGGCACACAGGCCATGCGCCACCTAGATGTTGACTAGACAGACCAAGATGCTGATGCGATAAGTGGCAAACAACCACTAGATAGACCCTGACTTGAATATAACACATGGCGGACAACCACTAGATAAACCTAGACATGATGAGCTGAATTGGACTATGTGCCCACCCTTGGCACCATGTGGCAGCTTCCAAAAGGGTGGGTGAATATCGTCGATTACCCATAGGCAATCGACGTAATATATGCATGTTACGACCTATATACCCCTTGCATCCCATTCTGGGATGCATGTGGGATAAATCCCACAAGGGCATTTGCAGGCCACAACCCCTTTAAGAAGTTGTCGTGCAAATATTCTTCCAAACTAGCCGGTGGCTCGGTTGGCTAGCATGACCGCCTCACACAACAGAGGCCGCAGTTCGAATCCCCCGCACGCCCCAAACACAGGTTTTTTAATAAATATGTAGTTTTTTAAATTTTTTTCTATTCTAAGGTTTATTTAAAGTTTTTAATATTTTTTTTAGATTTCTTTTCTTTATAATTTACCTAAATTTGTCCTAGACATCTAAATTTTCATCCTGTTTAATTGATTTTTCTTTCCAATTTTATTGATTATAAAGTAATTTAAATCTTTAAAAATCTATTTTAGCTTTTTTGAACTTAGAAACATTAAAAATTAAACCAAATTATTTTACACTCAAAATTTCCATAGCAAATTTATGTTTTCTCCAAATTGGAGATAAAGAGACATAGGAACATTTTTTTTGCAAAATCCAAAAGCCTTCAACACATTATTGCAATAAACTCCTCAAACGTTCTATAGTTTTCTTCACACATTTTGGAGATAAAAAGACATAGAAACTCAAAATTCTATTGCAAAACAAAGAGATTTACAACCTTGAGGAAGCAAATAGGTCATTTTTCTTTGCAACACCACAAATTTGCTTTTGTTTTCTCCTTCACCAAAGGAGATATAAGACATAAAATTGCAATTTTTTTGTTGTAATATTGTGAAATATTTTATGAAGCTGTTTTTTTTGCTCCTCATGCTTGAGTTTTGAAAAAAAAAACCAAATTCGTGTGTCGACTGCTCTGGTATCCTTTCAAACATGGGTCATGTGTCGAATTGTCTTAAGAGGAGTGCTCTAAATTTTCAATTTTGTAAAAATTAAGGGGGGATAGAGGTCATATCTTGTGATTCTATTTTTTTTGCAAAATTGTAAAGAGAAAGGAGGGATATTTTAAAGCAAGCAAAGGTTCATTCTCGATTGTACTCGACACATTCTCTTAAAAAATTACTATACTAGGTGCATTTTCGGTTGCATCCAACACCTAGAGTGATAAAAATTTGGGTTGCTTTCTTGTTTTTTGATTATTGCACTAACAATATTTTTGTGTGTGCAATTAAACAATCAGATAGAACATTGACAAAGTATTTCACAGACCCCAAAATTCATTCCAACCGTGCTATACCTTGCACAGGTTAAAACAAAGTCAATTTTATTCCCCATTAAAAACAAAGGTCAAAAATTCAAAAACACCTTGATTAACTCTCTTTGTTTGGCTTAATTTCCTCAAAATTGATAAACAACGAATAGGAAATATTATTCATAGTGCAGTTTAAATAATGTTACAATTGTCGGGAATAGCACACCGGCGTAACTGAAGAAACAGAACTGTTACATGGTTGTAACAGTGAGCTAAAATAATCAAATACAGACAATATAGTACGCTAACATCCCCCTTTATTACATTATTTGGGTAATGTAATAACTAATAGCTATACTAACATCCCCTTACATTATTTTGCAATACAAAGTGAGCTACGAAACAATTCAAATTTGACACGTCCAAGTGCCTTAGTGAAAATGTCTGCAACTTGAGCATCGGTGGGAATGTCTTGAAGCTGAATTTGGTGCTTTGGAACTTCATCTCGAATGAAATGACATTGTGTGTCAATGTGCTTTGTTCTTTCATGATGGACTGGATTCTTGACGAGGTTCGGAACACCCTGATTGTCGCAAAACAAGTGTATTGGAGATTTTGATGGATGGCCCATACTTGTCAGAATGCGACGTAACCATATCACTTCGCACACAGCTTCACGTGCGGTGCGATACTCTGTCTCTATTGATGAAATAGCAACCACCTGTTGCTTCTTGCTATGCCAATAGACAGGACCGGATCCCAGATGAAAAATGTATCCAGAAGTTGACTTGCGATCATCAAATGATTCAGCATAGTCGGAGTCCGTGTATCCTTGCAAGAAGAATTTGTTGTTCCTCTTGTATTCTAGGCCATATTCCATAGTACCATGGACATAGTGAAGAACACGTTTTGCTACTTTCCAATGAGTGGTCTTAGGCTCCTGCATGAACCTCGAAAGATAGTTGACAAGCAAATACGAGATCCGGCCTAGTATTGGTCGGATATATGAGACTCCCAATCAATCGTCGATAGAGAGTACCATCTACCCGAGGTGAATCATCATATCGTGATAACCGAAGTCCATTCTCCATCGGAGTTGCCATTGGCTTGCAATCAGTCATGCGATATTTTTCCAGCAATGTCTTGGCATATTTTTTCTGAGACACTTTGATGGAGTGCTCCTTCTAGCCAAATTCCAGACCAAGAAAATAATGGAGAAGTCCAAGATCTGTCATCTCAAAATATTTGCACAAGTTTATTTTGATAGTAGAGATCATAGTTTCTGAACTCCCTGTAATGAGCAGATCATCCACATAGAGTACAAGCAACACTATCTCAGAACCCTGTTTCTTGAAATAGAGGTTTGCATCTGACTGGACATCTCTTAAATCCATGCTGCATAAGGTGATTATCCATTTTTATATACCAAGCTCAAGGAGCTTGTTTCAGACCATATAAGGATTTGACCAATTTGCAAACCTTCTGCTCTTGGCCTTCCACTTCAAATCCTTCTGGCTGAGTCATGTAGACTTCTTCTTGGAGATCACCATTTAGAAAGGCACTTTTGACATCCATCTGGTGAACTTTCCACCCATATTGTGCTGCCATAGCACACATAACTCGAATTATGGTCATCCGAGCAGTAGGTGCAAAATTTTCCTCGTAGTCAATGCCTTCTTTTTGAGCATAGCCCTTTGCAACAAGACGGGCCTTATGCTTATCAATTGTTCCATCTGCCTTGTACTTGAATTTATATACCCATTTGCAGCCAATGGGTTTCTTTCCATGCGACAAATCAACAAGCTTCCAAGTTTTATTTTTCATCAAAGACTCATACTCTGTATCCATAGCGGCCTTCCACTGAGGCTCACTAAGAGCATCTTGCACTGATGCAGGTTCAAGATCATCTATGGTAGACATGAACGCCCTGTCATCATCAATATCCATATCCTCTACTTCTGTACTTGGAGTTTTAGAAAGTTCCTCAAAATATTGACAAATATCATCAACCTCACCAGTTTCTTTGGCTTCTCTTTCCTTTTGAGCCATACTGCGTGTACGAGGTCTATCCAAATTCAAATTGGGAGGAGTGGATAAATTTGCATCTCTCGATTGTATTTGTACACCATTTAGGATTCTTCTTCGATGGAGTTGAAGAAGATGTAGAAGGACCTCCTGTCTGTGTTGACGAAGGAATCTTCTCTTCCTTAGATTCCACAATATCTTGGTGTACTTTAGATGTGCTCTGTGATGTGAAAGATTCATCAAAGACAACATCTCTGCTGATATGAAATTTCTTGGTCAAAGAATCTATCAATCGATATCCTTTAGAGTGCTCATCATAACCAAGAAAAATACATCTCAGTGTTTTCTCATCTAGCTTCTTCCTTTTCTCTTTCGGTATGTGCATGAAAGCGTGACATCCAAAAATACGTAGATGAGATATGGAGGGTTTTCGACCACTCCATGCTTCCTGTGGAGTCATTCCTTTTAGGGCCTTTGTGGGTGCCCTATTCAACAGATACACTGCAGTGGTGACAGCTTCTGCCCAATATTGTTGCCCAAGAGTAGCTCCTGTGAGCATACAACGAACCATTTCCATGATTGAACGGTTCCTTCTCTCAGCAACTCCATTTTTTTGAGGAGTATAGGCAGTTGTTAACTGTCTCTTGATTCCATGATTATCTAAGAATGCAAAAAATTCATTAGAGGTAAAATCTCCCCCTCAATCTGAGTAGAGGGTTTTAATAGAAGCTCCTGACTCCTTCTCAACAGATTTCTTGAACTGCTGGAAGAATGCGAAAGCTTAAAATTTCAATTGTAGAAAGAAAACCCGCATATTTCATGAGTAGTCATCTACGAATAACTGAAAGGACCTCTTCCCTCCATAACTATTGGGTGTGAAAGGACCACACAGATCGGTGTGAATTAACTCTAGAGGTTTTCGTGCTCTTGTTGAGCTCTTCTCAAATGGTACTCTATGTTGCTTTCCCTGCTAGCGCATCGAGCACACCGGCAATGTGGCGTAAAGGGAAGGAAGACCCAAGTAAGTAGCCGGAACTAAGATGCCCATATCTCTTGTGCCATAGGGAAGTTGCCTCCTTGGTAGAGACAATCATGGCAACATGTGGAGTAGAGATAGCATCTAGTGCAAATAAGCCATGCTTATATGAAGCTGTTGCAATCTGCTTACCCTTCCTGGTAATGGTACAACACTTCTTTCCATTCTCAACACGAAAGTTGACAACCATATTTCTGTCCAGGATTTGTGTCACTGACAACAAATTGTTGGCCAATCCCAGAACATAGAGGAATTTGTCAATCTGACACTTGCCATTAGGAAGAGTGACTGAAACTATACCCTCTCCCTAAACCTTGTAGGTTTTATCATTAGCAATGGTGACAGGTTTGCCCTCTTTGACCACAAATTATTCAAACCATGATCTGTCTCCAGTCATATGTTTGCTAGCTCCAGAATCGACATACCAAATGGGATCCCTCTGTGTGGAATCTGTGGTAGTCATGAGCACCTTGTGTGCCCATTCAGAATCTGAGTTAGATTCTTCAACAACAACATTCACCTGGGGTTTCTTGTTTTTATTTTGTGGTTTATTTTGGCCTTTCTGCTTGTTCTTATGCCAACACCTATTGGTGTCATGGTTGTCTTTCTCACAGATCTTGCACCACCTCTTCTTCTGTTGAGGTTGTTTGCCTTTTCCTTTCGTATCCTGTTGAGAATTTTCTCCTTTCTCGAAAGTTGCCTCCTTTTTGCCCATTACCTTTCTTCCTAGAACCCTGCATGTTGGTGTATAGGGCTGTATTGGAAGAATCATCCTTGTGAAGTTGGCGTGCCTCCTGTTGTTGAAGCAGATTGACCAACTCGATGTAGGTAATTTGTCGTTGAGACACCTGGATGGAGGTTATCAACATATCAAATGAAGAAGGTAAAGCTCTCATCACAAGTAAAATGAGAAGCTTTTCGTCCATAGTATCTCCCAAATAATTCAAATTCTCTTTCAATTCAGACACTCTGCACAGAAAGAGTTCAACTGTTTCACCCTGTCTCAAACTCAGGTTATGAAGTTGTTGTTGAAGATGAAGAATGGTTGAATCATTCTTTCCATCATAGATGGTTCTAAGGGCATCCCATGCATATTTACCACTTGCTTTGTCAGCTATATGAGGTTGCACTTCATCTAAAACAGCAAAAAAAATGAGCACTTTTGCTCGACTGTCTTTCTTGTCAAAAGCTATCTGATCTGCGAAAGGACCTATGGATCCTACTATTGGTGAAGGCTTAGTTGCTACTCCAGTAACAATATCCCACAAATCTTCCATTTGGAGAATTGCCTTCATCTTATGTTTCCATGGTGTATAATTTGGACCTTTCAATAACTAATGCGGATCAGTCATCAACTTTGCAACAATGGCCATAGTGAAGGTTCCTTATATCACCAATTGGTCCCCCTTTCGATATACCTTTTGCTAGGCCAATATACCGTACAAAATACCCGCCCTTACGTGAGGGAAACTATAGGTATTTAGAAAGATCAACAAAAATCACCCGCCCTTACGTGAGGGAGACTATAGGTGAGTTTTAGAGATCATACGATACGTGGAACATAAGCGGTACTGAAAGGGAATCGCCTTGTTGATGGCACCTACCATAGAAGATTCTTCTCATGCGTGGGGCGTAACTTCCCCTAAACACTATGAAGAATACTTCGTTAGGATTTATGCCTAAACACAAGTGCGATAAAGGGTAGTGGATGGAGTAAAAAAATGCAAAAATGGCTAACTTATCTCTCCCCGACGATTTATAGAGAACAAGCTCAGACGTCGTTGTAGCAGCTATATTAGGTGGTGGATACAGTAGCCAAATCATGACAGCTTTACCTGTAAGTGCTGGCCAGAGGTATCACAAATACCGAACGCTACAGTGCAATAAATTGCATGGATGGGTTTTAATTATTCTGGGGACTTAGGGAGTGAATTTGCTTTTAAGTTTTTAATGTTATAGTGCAAAAATGAAATATGCAACATACAACATAAAAAACTACCCACAAGAATAACCCACAAGGTGTCGGACACAGCCGAAAATGCACCTTTTACAATTCGCCAAATTGCTTTTTCAAAAAATTACTCACAATCCCCCTTTGATTTTTTGAAAAAAATATCCCCCCTTAAAAAAATTCCTTTAACAAAGCATTTTTAATAATTATTATATATTTAAAATTAAAATAAATAATTTTAATTTATATAGTTTTAAAACTTATGAAAAAATAAATTAAAATTTTAATTTTAATTTATAAAGTTAAAAAACTATAAAAAAAATTAAAATTAAAAATTTTAATTAAAAAATAATAATTAAAAAATAACTTTGAAAAAAAAAATTATACCTTGGGGGGAGTCGGCGGGATTTGAACCGCCGACCTGCAGGCTCCCTGAGCCTTACCGCACGGCTCACGACCACGTGAGCCAACGGGCTGATCCAGAAGGATCAATGGAGCCCCTCCTGTTTCAACTCCTGGTTCCTCCTCCTCCTCTGCAGCGGCCTCCGGTTGCTTGGACGCTGCTGCTAAAAATTCCTCGGCCATGCGCGTTCCAAAAAAAAACTCCTGCAACGGGGCGTGAGATTTTTTTTCATCAACGAGGGGGGGGGCCTTTCGTTGTTTTTTTTTTTTTTCGGGCTGGGGGGGCCTGCGCATCGCGGTCCCTCCTGTCCTTCCCTTGCGCGTCTTCACGTGGCTGCCACTCCCGCGATGCAACGCGCCAAGCGGGGGGGATTACAGCCTCCCCGCCTTCAACGGGGGGGGGTGCAGCTCCTCCCCTCCAGTGTCTACGCGTCGCGGGGACGTCGCGTCTGCGTGCGAGGGGGGGCTCCCTCCTTGTCACGTCTACGTGCGGGGGGGGCTCCCTCCTCTGCGACGCAGACAAATGCGTACACGGACATCGTCCCTCCTGGACGCAGAGGCGCGCGGGCTCATGGACGTGTCTGCGCGCGGATGCAGCGTCCCTCCTGGACGTGTCTGTAGATGATGCTCTGCACGAGGGGACGTGGGGCGGAATTTTTTTTTTTTATATACTTTCGTCAAAGAAATTCTCTGCCCAGCAAACCCAGAGAAAAAAAAATTCTCCGTCTGGTAATTAAAAAAATTCTCCGCCTGCTGCTCGAGCTTCTTTGCTTCCGCTACGCTTCTCCCTTCACGCCACTGGCTCTGATGCCATGATAAACAACGAACAGGAAATATTATTCATAGTGCAGTTTAAATAATGTTACAATTTCTGGGAATAGCACATCGGCATAACTGAAGAAACAGAACTGTTACATGGTTGTAACAGTGAGCTAAAATAATCAAATACAGATAATATAGTACGCTAACAAAAATTTCCATCCTTCTTGAAGGGTGTTAAGGCAAGTGCCATTAAATATCCTAGATAGGACTATCACAAGTTTATCAACCAATCCCTTTTCATTTGCTCTATATTGTTTGGCTTAATTTCCTCCAACTTTTTCATCCCTTGTTAAGGGTATAAAGGCAGGTGCCATTAAATATCTTATAGAGGTAAATTGAAAACATCTTCCATATACTATTTTGAGGGTATAGTGCAAGATACAACCATCTTAGTCCTATCAAATTTGAAACCTTAACCATGGACATGATACACAAGTATCTCACTAAGATCCAACTGCTCAAAGGTTCAAATTATTCAGCTTGGACGACTAAGATGAAAGCTATCTTAAATGTAGAGGATTTATGGTCAATAGTGGATGGAAGTGTCACTAGACCTCAATCAGATGGAGCAGATCAAACTGAATTTGATAAAAAGGATAAGAAACTATTCTTAATGATTTTTCTAGCTATTACTGATGATATCCAACCTCATATCAGTGAAGCTACAACTGGTAAGGCAACATGGGATGCCTTAAAGACCATCTATGAGGGAAAGAATCAATCAACTATCCTTAACCTCCAAACATAGCTTCATACTCTACATATGAAATCAGGGGAAACAGTAGAGCTATTCCTCTGCAGAGTCACAAAATTGAAAACAAAAATGTTATCCTTAGGAGAGAAAGTGGAAGACCAAGTCTTGAACTCTATCATTTTGAGGGCTCTTCCGGACTCCTACAGAATGTTGATCACTTCACTACAAGTTTTTGGCAGGACAATAACTTTTATCGATTTTATAAACATGCTTCAAACAGAAGAAGCTAATCAACTCCAAAGAGATGAGGCATCCAACAATGCTCTTTTCTCAAAAAGACAAGGTGGTAAGAAAAAGTGGAATCAATAGAAAGGTTCTTCTTCTAATCAAGAAAAGGGTAAAGCCAAAGAGATTTTGAAGAAGAAGCAGTATTGTAATATTTGTGACAAAGACACTCATGAAACCAAAAGATGTTGGTTTAAGAACAAATCGCCCAATGAATAAGGAAACAAGAAGGTCCAAGGCAAACAAAAAAACAAGAACAAACAACAAAAGGGACACATTACAGCTGAAGATTCTAGTTCAGATTCTGAGAGAGCACACAAAGTGCTCATGACACATACAGATTCCTCCCACAAGGACTCTATGTGGTACATAGACTCAGGCGCTAGTAAACATATGACTAGCGATAAATCTTGGTTTGCAACATTTGAGGCTCGAGAAGGTAGATCGGTCACCATTGCTGATAATTAGACCTATCAAGTTCAGGGAGAGGGAAGTGTTTTTGTCTCCCTTCCAGATGGAGAATGTAATATTCAAAAAGTTCTTTATGTACCAGGATTGAAAAATAATCTCTTGTCAATTCTACAAATCCTGGACAATAACATAAATGTCAATTTCAAAGTGGACAAAGAAAAAAATATTGCTTTATCACTAAGAAGGGAAAAAATATAGCAACAGGTTCATACAAACATGGTTTGTTTGTATTAGATGCAATTACCTCTACCCATACTGCATTGGCAGTAACCACAAAGGAGGCCACTTCTCTTTGGCATAAGAGATTTGGGCATTTGAGTTCAGGATATTTACTAGAGTTGAGTAAATATCACATGGTGAAAGGACTACCTACTCTTTCATCTACTTTGCCAATGTGCTCTGATTGCTTGTTAGGAAAGTAAAATGGAGTACCTTTTGAACCTAACTCTTTTTGAGCTAAGGTACCTTTGGAGTTGGTTCACATAGATTTGTGTGGTCCCATGTCTACAAGTTGTGGAGGAAAACGGTATTTTCAATTGTTTGTCGATGATCACTCACAAAAAATGTGGGTCTTCTTCTTGCAGTTGAAGTCTGAAGCATTTTCCTATTTTCAATAGTTTAAAAAGCTTGTTGAGAAGGAATCAGGATGCTTTATTAAGAACCTCCGTTCAGATCAAGGGGGGGAATACACAGCCAAATATTTTTCCTCATTTTTACAGACACATGGGATAAAGAGACAGTTAACAACAACCTATACTCCTTAATCCAATGGGGTTGCTGAGAGAAGAAATCGGTCCATTATGGAAATGGTTCGATGTATGCTTAAGGGAGCCAACCTTGAGCAAAATTACTGGGCTAAAGCTGTTCAAACTGTAGTATATCTTCTGAATAGGGCTCCCACATGGGCTCTTGAAGGTATAACTCCTCAACAATCATGGAGTGGTAGGAAACCCTCCATAACTCATCTACGAGTATTTGGGTGTAAGGCATTTATGCATATACCCAAGGAGAAAAGAAAGAAATTAGATGAGAAGTCCCTACCTTGTGTATTTCTTGGATATGATGAATTTTCAAAAGTCTATCAGTTGATAGACCCATTTACCAAGAAAATACATGTTAGCAAAGATGTAGTGTTTGATGAAGCTTTCACACCCAACACTACATTAGTATACCTAGATGATGAAGAGGAACATCAACTTCCTTCTTCACAACAGAAAAAGCCACCCAAATGGTATACAAGAACAATGAAAGACTCTAAACTCACTTCCCCACCTGATCTTACTCTCAATCATCCAAAGACAAGAAGCATGACATAGAAAGAAAAGAATGAAGCATCCACTTCAGTTGATGATCTTTGTGCAGATTTTCAAGATCTTTCTATTGATAGAGAGTTACCAAGGGAAGATGATATGGAAATAGATGAGGAGAGGGTTTACTTATTAGCATGTGATGAGAATGAACCTTCTACAATTGATGAAGCACTTAGACTACCTCAATGGAAGGTAGCTATGGATGTAGAATATAACTCCATCATAAAGAATAAAACATGGAAGTTAGTGGATTTGCCTAAAGGAAAGAAACCCATAAGCTGAAAATAGGTTTACACAGTAAAATATAAGGTAGATGGCACTATAGATAAGCATAAGACTTGTCTTGTGGTGAAGGGCTATGCTCAAAAGGAATGGCTTGACTATGAGGAAACCTTTGCCCCAACAACAAGGATGACCGTCATTCGAGTGCTTTGTGCTATGGCAGCACAGTTCAGATGGAAATTACATCAAATGGATGTAAAGTGTGCCTTTCTTAATGGTGACTTAAAAGAAGAAGTGTACATGACTCAACGTCCTATATTTGTAGAGGTAGGCCATGAGAAACATGTTTGAAAATTGGTCAAATCATTATACGGGCTAAAACAATCCCCAAGAGCATGGTACATAAAAATGGATAGTCACCTACTACAACATGGATTTAAGAGAAGTCCATATGACGCCAATATCTCTGAGATAGTGATTCTTGTGTTATATGTAGATGATCTGATCATCACTGGAAACTCAGAGAACTTGATTAACGTCATGAAATATGACTTGAAAGAGTCGTTTGATATGAAAGATCTAGGACTTCTCCACTACTGTCTTGGCATTGAGATAGAATAGAAAAAAAATCATCTTAGGGTGACTTAGAAAAAGTATGCCAAGACTTTAGTAGAAAAATATTGTATGACTGATTGTAAGCCCAAAGCAACACCGATGGAATCAGGGCTACAGTTATCATGATATGAAGACCCACCATAGGTAGATGGTACACTTTATAGATAGATGATTGGAAGCCTCATCTATCTGACTAATACTAGACCAGATATTACTTATGCTGTAAACTATCTCTCACGGTTCATGCAAGAACCAAAGGTCTCCCATTAGAAAGCAGCTAAGAGAGTCCTTCACTACATTCAGGGTAGTGCAGATTATGGTCTAGAGTATAAGAAGAATAACTCATTTTTATTACAAAGTTACACTGAATCTGATTATGCTGGATCCATAGATGACATAAAATCAACATCAGGCTATGTTTTTCATCTTAGATCTAGTCTTGTCTCATGGCATAGTAAAAAATAACAGGTGGTTGCTTTATCTTCAACTGAGGCAAAATATCGTGCTGCACATGGAGCTATGTGTGAAGTGATATGGCTAAGTCGCATCTTGGCTACCATGGGCCTACCAAAGAAACTTCCCATTCACATGTTTTGTGAAAACTCAGGTGTTTTGAACTTGGTCAAGAATCCAGTGCATCATTAATGAACTAAGCATATTGATACAGATTGTCATTTCATTCGTGATGAAGTTCCTAAGCACAGAATCAATCTCCAACACATTCCCACCGACGAACAAGTTGTAGATATTTTTACAAAGACACTTGGACGTGTCAAATTTCAACTGTTTTGGAGCAAACTTTGTATATCAAAGTAATGTAATAAAGGGGGGATGTTAGGTTAAAATAAGGTAGTGTATTGCAGTACACTACGTGGGGTTATTACATTTACTTTTCTATGTAATTACCATGAGATATTTTACCTTATGGTTAAACTAGGTAAGTACCTAAATATCCTATGTCAGATATTTAGGTTAGTGTTATGGTTAGGACTCTCTACCTATGTTAGTGGTTAGCATCGCGCAACTCCCTCCCTATTCTATTTTTAGAGGGTATTTAGCGCTATTCCCTACTATTTGTTAGTTAGTCTATCATTTAAGCATAGACTAACTATTGTTAATGTTAATGATAAAATACATTATTTCTTCGCCTAAAATTTTTGCAACTCTATTTTGGTCACAGAATAAATTTTTAATATATATGAAGATAATGAAAGTATCCCAAAATACTAAAAATTTGATTAAATAAGAGTGAAATAAAATGAAAGGTGCATACAAATCGGTTAGAAATGCTGTTAATGCTATTTATTACTGATCTAAGTGCATGATAATAGAGATTTATGCAAATTCTTCACCAACTTAAGATCTAAATAAATACTTATATGGAAATATAGGGGAAGTGCCTCAAAGAATATTTTGAAAAATCAAAGGACTTGGGAGTGGGGAGTTAGGAATGCAAAAGGATTAGGAATATAGTAAGGTAACTTATCTATATCCCAATCCTTGTAATGTATATGAAATTGATAGAGAAATCAACACAAAGTGCTAAAATAAAATAAAAAGGAACGTTATGAAATTCTTGAAGGAACAAATTAAAATGCTACAATACTTAAAATTTAGAAGTAAAGTAGCATGGATGTGAAAATACAGAGTTAATATACATGAAATGGTATCGTGAATGAAAATAATTGTAAAGATTAAGTATCATGGAAGCAAAAGTACATGAAATGATCTTCCAAAATAGAGTGGTTATGAAGAAAATATGGATGATGAAAGGTATACAAGTGAAAGTAAACTTAAAAAATAGATACTAGAAATCAAATGAAGATGCTATGATTAAAATTAGGTTGCCAAAAAACTGTTAGAAGGTTGCAAAAGCAATGTTAGAGGCTACCAAAGACAAGATTTAGAACCCTGCAAGAGAAGTTATTCATTCATTATGTTCTACATGTTCTCTATTAGACCTTAGGTAGTTATGATTGCTTGTTATGCTTAGTCAGGGTGGCTATTGCTTTCTTGATCTACCACTTATAGTCATGGAGCTAACCACATTATTTTGTAGGGGTTGGCACCCTCTTCTTAAAGCAATGTTGATTTGTCATCATATCTGGTTGTTTTGATGTTGACATCATTATCTTCTTTAGGAACTTCTAACTCAGGTTATCAACTTGTTTTACCTTACTCTTTAGGTATTTTATGTCCCTTGTATTCCTTTCATTATGTTCTGCCTTCAATTTTGAAGGACTTTTTTTTCTCAGAGATTTTACCATTTGGATCCTCTTATGTTTTCATTAACTTAAACATTTTACTATCCGTGTAGTACTTTTATCTTATTTACCATAATATATTGCAAATCTATTCTACTCAAAATGCTAATCAAATTTTATATCTTGTTATACTTAAATACAATTTGATTTTTTTTTATAAAATATAGACTATCTAATACATATAAAATATTGTAAATTTACTTACTTATAATCAAATTTATTCATTATAATATCCAATCATAAAATTATGTTTTAGATACTATAAGATTTTTTCAATTATTTGATAATAAATTTACTTGTAAATCAACACATTAGAAAGAAAAATAGCATTTATTTTATTTAGAAATAAATTATGTATGCTTATATTTCTTAAAACAATAAATTATAAAAATTTAAATAGAAAAATAATATTTAAAAAAATTACTCTTTAAATATTTATAAGGCATATTTTTTTTAATCAAATCTTAATGTTTAACCTTTAGTTAGAACTTTGACCTCTTTAAGAAATCAAATTTAGACAAGCTGAATGGTAAGGGTCTAAAGTAGTTTAGAATTTCAACGTTATTTTTAGGTAGACATGTAACTGAAGTATATGTGAAAGTCAATGTTGCTTTCTTGCTTTCTAACCTGTTAATGCGATTATGCAAATCTAATAACATATTCTATGATTAAAATTCCGTTCACATTAATATCTATCTATATATTAATTAATTCATTCCAACGTCTCCGTTGCAGATCGCAGATAAGAGGGCTGTCCTGTGTGATACATGAATCGTTTGATCCGATGCATTTATCATTTCTTAAATACTCCTTAAGATGCCTCTTTGTTATTTTATAATTAAACCCAAGTTTTGCCTTATTAGTCCATGATGACTTGTATGTAATTGTTATGTGGAATCTGCATCTTTCTCACCGTCGGTTTTAGAGACTTTTTCTTGGCAGAACCCTTCACGTTCAAATCCCATGATGACTTATATGTAATTGTGGTGTGGAATCTGCATCTGTCTCACCGTCGGTTTTAGACTTTTTCGTGGAATCTGCATCTTTCTCACCGTCGGTTTTAGAGACTTTTTCTTGGCAGTACCCTTCACGTTCAAATCCCATGATGACTTATATGTAATTGTGGTGTGGAATCTGCATCTTTCTCACCGTCGGTTTTAGACTTTTTCTTGGCAGTGCCCTTCACATTCAAACCCTATTCTATGTTAACGTTAATCTCCAACCTTATTTGGAGCCCAGCGCAGTGCATTGCATGTTGACGGTCAAACCTGTCGAGTTAGAAGTGGGGACATTTCATAGCACGATAGTTTCTGTTCTTTAGTCGAAGAAACGTGGCATTGGTCGAAGAAACGTTCAAAACAAGATAGTGGGTACATTTTACAGCACCACGTATGCGCATTGGTCGAAGAAACATTCAAGACATGATAGTTTCTGTTCTTTAGTGCTAATCAATCATTAGAGATTCCGGCCCACTGTAATATCCTGTATGTCTGTCTATTTAAAGAGTTGAATTCAGTCTGCTCTCCCATAACAATCTCAAGAAGAACATGGTAACTTCGATAAAAAATGGCTGCCAGTGCTATTTCCATTCACAAGCCTAAGCTGTAGGTGCGTGTTTTGGCTTCAACCCTGCTTTGCACATGTTGCCAAATATATATAGGTAAGTGTTTTTGGCTTCAACCCTGCTGATGTTGCATGTCTGAAGATTGTGTGTTGAAATTGCCATGTGAATTATGTTACGTGATATTATAACAATTTAATTATTATATTATATTATATTAAAATATTTAATTATTAATATAAGTAATTATTATATTAATAATAATTAAAAAAGAAAAGAGTCTTTATGAATAGAGCTTTGGTTAGTAAATCAGGGTGGTTGGTTGCTTTGAACGTCGAGACCTTGGTGTTTTATCCTTAAAGCAAAATACGGATTTAATTCTTTCTTGTCAGACAATATTTTTTCGAGAGGTTTCATTTTTTGGAGAATCTTAACGAAGATCAGGGACTTTGTGAAGGCTAAAAGCAGGTGGATCATTGGTGATGGGAGAAACGTCAAGTTTTGGGAAGATCATTGGTTGAGGGAAGAGTCGTTATTGGATGACCCAAATCTCAGGGCTCTTGCTTTGAAAGTGATGGAGGAAGGTGAAATTTGGGTTTCCCAATATATGCCTATTGTCAATGGTAGGCGTTTGTGGAATTCTCATCCCTATTGGGTGTCCAACTAGAACGATTTGGTCAGTTGGCAGAGACTTTTAGTGGATCTTAACAGGTATGCGATCAGATAGGATGATTCTAGAGACTGTTTGGTTTGGAGTGGGGAAGCTGAAAGTGACTTTTCTGTGAAATTAGCTTATTCCTTCCTTCTCCTGGAAGAGGAGCTCCTTTTCCAATGAATCTTATTTGGATTAAAAGGCTAATCCAAAAGATCAATATTTATTTTTGGCTGGCGGCTCAAAATAAAATACTATCTTTGGAGAATCTTCGAAAGAGGGGTCAAATTATGGTGAACAGATGCTATCTATGCAAATCGGACTGGGAATCCACACAATATCTGCTCCTCAGCTACCCGTTCACATGGCAGGTATTTATGTTTATTTTTAATTGGTCTAACATTTATTGGGTGCTTCCAGGTACGTTGATGGACAACATCCTTCAATGGTGTTCGCCATTCGTGTCCCAACGACTATCTTGGTTGTGGAAAATTATGCTTCCCCATGCGTGGTGGGGGGTGTGGAAAGAACATAATGCCCATGCTTTTAATGACGTTTAGACCAATGCTGTCAGGGTGGATACTAAGATCATTAATACAACATCAGAGAATGTCTTCGCTGCCTTTGTGGGGAAATGGCCCAAGGCGCCCTCATCCTCCGATGAAGTCGATTTGGAATTTAAATTGGGTTGGAGCCCTCTTCCTCACCGCCCTCCCCCCAAACTTGATCCTAGATCAGGAATTAAGTGGGCCCATCCAAATCCCAATTGGCTGAAACTCAACTTCGATGGGGCCTCAAAGGGTAACCCCGACAAGGCTGGAGCAGGCGGTGTTGTGCGAAACGAGAATGGCGACATCCTCATGGCATTTTTTGAACCCCTTGATTCCCAATCTTCACACTTCGTGGAGACTCGTGAAGCTTATATGGGGGTGAAATTGTTAGCAAATGTTGGCTATCAGAATGTGGAAATCAAAGGAGACTCATTGAACATAGTCAAGATGCTCAAAGGGAAGTGTACACCTAGCTGGAACGTTCTCAATCTTATTGCCGAAGCTAGGATAATGTTGTACGCTTTTGAACAGGTGAACATTTGTCATGTGTTCCATGAGGGTAATGCACTGGCCGATATGTTGGCCAACCGTGGTGTCCACTGTGTTGCTTTTTCGGTGTGGAAAAATGATGTCCCAAATGATGTAGTCTCCCTTGCTAGGAAAGAGGCTCATGATGCTTTTTTTTGTAAGGAGGAGTCGGACATCCCTTTGGCTCTCGTTGGAAGGGGTGTTCCATCTTGTTTTTTCCTTTGTCCGGAGTTTGTTAGAGTTTGTTTTACCTTCAAAGCATTGTGCTTTTCTAAGTTCTCTCCAGAATCATTATGGTTATTAGGAATTAAACTCTCTCGGTTATTCCTAATAGGTATAATATTTAGAGATTGTTATTTTGGTCTAGAGTTTGGCTGTATGTATAAGGTTGTGGGGACCCTTTCAAAACCATCTCTTTAAATTAATACCAAAAAAACATAATTAAAAAAGAAAAGTACTACGAACTGGAATAATATATAAATGTTGAAATACAAGTAATATAATGGTTGAGGTTACTCTAGTTGAGCATGAGAATGACATACTCTTAAATTTTTTTAGAGTTCCATTTCTATTGGCATAAGGACCTAATGGATTAGTGAATCAACATTTTAGGGCTTCTTGTTAGGTATGAAGAGGTAAAAGCTAAACTAATGGTGTGTTAAGGGCATGTCAACATACTTAGAATATAATATGTTCTCTCTTGAAAGAAAATTTCTTTTCCCCTAGGGTTTGGGTATGTCAAGTCTTCGAAGGCATGGATAAATCCAAATGTCATTGATAGTCGCTTCTTCAAGGGTTCTTTATTGACATGACTAAAAAAAGATAGATTTCCTAGGTACAATATATTTAAATCAAATGCTTAACTATTTGAAAATAATTATACTACATTATTTTATAATATAGTAAGTTGAGTAGAATTTAAATAGTTGCAAACAAAAAATAGCGTCCATTGCATTCAAATTAATTAGCTTGCAACTTAAACAAAGTTCAAGCTGACATAATAGAAAACCAACCTCAAAGCTTTACACTAGATTTAATCTACTCCTAATATAAAAAAGCTTTAAAGAAAAATCAAATGTTTAAGGGTAAGAGAAAATAAAAAAATAAACAAGCCCATACTACCTTAAAATTTAATTTTGATCTGGTAAAGTAGAAATTTCAATTTAAATCCAACCTCGATTTGACTAGTATTCAAATAACCTAAATTTTAAGAGGGTGCAATCTTCAAAGGAGGAATAAAATTATGAAATAGACTAAGTGCAACCACCATCAACATGCACATATTCAACATAGCAAATTTCAATAACCTTGTATTATAAATAAGGTCATTGAGAATATTTGATTTGGATCTGCCCACTTTGATGAATTACAAGAACAAATATTAGAATAGTGTTAGGGTTAATACAAATAAAAAGAGAAAACTAAGTCTAAGAGGTTAATTAATAGATGGTTTTTGACCTTTGTAATAGACTAGTAAACCCATATTTATACAATTCGATGGTACTTGACATATCGTTATTGTTACAATTAATTATTATCCATTTCCATGAAGTGCGCCCATTGGAATTGTTTTCAATAATAATTCGGCCATGCCTCATTAATTTTTACTTCTCTGCTAAATTTGGGGTTCATCATTAATTACACCATGGTTGTCACCCTACATGTCTATGTTCATATATACAAGATCAAAACTCACACGTTTGCCATATTTTGTTTTTGTACATAAGATCAATCACACACACATGCACACACACTAAACCCCATAGTGGTTTGAACCTGGGTCTCCTGAAATAAAGCCCAAAGTCCTAACCACATGGGTGTCCGATGGGGACATGTCTACCATATTTGAATTTACAACAACCACATCAAATAGCCTATAAAGAAAAGTAAAAATGCAAGTATTAGAAGTTATTATTTTTTCAATTGGTTATATGGGGTTGAAACGGGCCCCACCCATATTACATTATCACCACATAGTGTTATTACAACAAACCTTGGATATTATTCATGTATCGCTTGGTAATATTTGAACCTATTAGCATATGTATTACATTTTTGTAAGGTAAAATAGTGCATAAGCGCTCTCAATTAGGGATCAGGTAGGTAGGTTGGTTATTCAACCTTGTAAACAATTTGTAACCTTTATATTGCAAATTCAATCAATGCCAAGATACTATTCTCCATAATTTTTTTCATGGTATTAGAGCACATGGTTGGGCAAGGTGGTTCGATGGTGGTTGGGCAAGGTGGTTACTAACTACTCCTTCATCCATGAATACACTCCAAGATAGACGTAGGTCCTGGGAGAGGTAGTGAAGAGACTAGGCAACACATCGTTTCAACTCTAAGACACAGAACATACGCGACCAGACTAGACGTGAACTAGACATGGAAATGACCAGACTTGGATATAGATATTTCTTAGATTTTAACCAGACTAACTAGACATGATCAGAGGATAAGACGTAGACTAGACATGAGTAGAGGACAAGACATAGATGTAGCACCAGACCAGATGCAGACATAAACAAATACTTGGTAGCATGGCATTCATGGAAAGATGAGCTATGTGGCACGAAGCGATTGGCTCGCTAGACAAAATGGTGGATAGGTGATCACCCAAAGGCAGTCACCTTATAAAGTGACTCTCGCAGTGTTCAAATTACTGCAAGTGCATTCTTTAGATGCATGTGGGATAATCCCACTTACATTTTTAAAAAAATATTCCTCTGATCCTTCTATAAAGAGCGGTGGTGATTTTTCATTCACAACGCCCCTGGTAGCACAGTTGGTTGGGTTGTGGACTATGCTATGCCCTATATCAGGTTTGAATCCCTCTATGGGATAACAAAGGGCTATAATTTTGATTGACACCTCTCCATGCTTTGTTGATGCTTGTCACCTCTGGTTGATGCCCTGTGCGTCCTTTTTGACACCTGGTGGACCGATTTGACGCCTGACAGTCCGCGTATTTTTTTGATGCCCTAAGAGCACCCTTGGATGCCTCCTGAGCAGTTTTTTGATGCCCTACAAGTCATTTTGATGCCCCTAAGAAAGCATTGCACCTCAAATTGCCTCATTTTTTGTAATTTTTTTGGCACAATCGGGACATTTCGGGCCTAAGAGAAAGCTTCTTTATTCCTTGTTTATTTTGCAACAAAAATGGGGGAGCTCACATTATTCTTATTTTACCAAATCATAAGACCAATGGGGGATCACAATTGTTAGAAGTGAATTATTGCATGATAATATTGGTATTGTAATAGGTGCATTTTCGGTGGACACCGACACCTAGAGTAGTTAAATTTGTGGGCATATGTGATTGATATTTTACATTTAAATTTTCTATTTTCTTGAATTAATAATAACATAAGTAAAATGAAAGAAAAGACCCCAAATTTATACACCTATTCGTGCAATTTATTGCAGAGCAGCATTCGGTATTTGTGATACCTCTGTCCCACACTTACAGGTAATGTTTTCGTGCTTTGGGCTACTATATCCATCACATAATATAGCTAGAACAATGATGTCTAAGCTTGTTATCTATGAATCATCAGGGAGAAATAAGGCAAACCAGTTCTATTGTTCACTTAATTTCATACCCATATCATGATTATTGTTAAACGTAAACCCTGATGAAGGTTTCTCGAAAGTGTTTAGGGTAAGTTACACCCCATGCATGAGGAATAAAATTTCTATGGTAGGTGTCATAAAAAACACGATGCCCTTTCAGTATCACCTAAGTTCCATGTATCGTGTTGCTCATATATACTTATAGTCTCCCTCACGTAAGGGTGGGTATATATAGAGTAGTTTTGGTATATAGGTCTGGCAGGTATAAAGAAAGGGAGACCAATTGGTGAGATAAGGAACCTTCACAATGGCCAGTATTCACAAGTATCTCTCAGATTCATAGTTGCTGAAAGGTCCTAACTTTGTTCCATGGAAGACAAATATGAGAGCCATTCTTCAGGTGGAAGATTTATGGGATGTTGTGACTGGCACTACAAAACACCCTTAAAAAACAAGAACAGATCAAGAATATTGGGATAAGAAGGAAAAAAGAGATCTCATGTTTCTCTTGCTTGCTACTACAGATGAGGTCCAGCCTTATATCTGTGATGCCAAAACTAGTAAGGAAGCTTGGGATGCTTTGATTACTATGTATGAAGGAAAGAATCAGTCCACTATTCTACACCTTCGAACTCTACTACATACTCTCAGTATGAATTTTGGGGAGACAGTTGATCTATTCCTTTGCAGAGTGGCAGAATTTAAAGCCAAATTGAATGCTATGGGAAAACCAGTGGATTATGATATCTTGAAATCTATCATCTTGAGAGCATTGTCATATCCCTACAAGATGTTGATCACTTCCCTCAATGTTTTTGGTAGACAAGTATCTTTTGTGGAGTTGGTAAATTTGCTTTAGATTGAGGAGGCAAATCAGGTTCAGAAAGATGATGTGCGAGATAATGATCTTTACACCCAAAATAGGGGTAAGAAACAAGGTCAATTTCAAAAAGGTGGTTCTTATTCCAAGGGAAAAGAGAAAAAATCAGTAGAAGGACAAACAATATTGCAAGATTTTTTATATAAATAACCATGACACCTATAGGTGTTGGTTCAAAAACAAGCAACAAAATGACCAACCTCATAGGAAGAAAGACAAATATAAAAAAACATATAAAAAGAAACATAAGGAACCTAAGGGCCATGTTGCTTATGCTGACTCCAACTCATACTCAAATTCCCCTGAGTCTGATTCAGATTCTGAATCTGAAAGAGCACACAAGGTGCTCATGACCCATAATTCCTCTTCCTAGATAGATGTTGTCTGGTATATTGATTCGGGATCTAGTAAGCACATGACATGGGATAAATCATGGTTTGAAACATTTGAGAAGAAAGAAGGTAAGCCCATCAAAATTGTTGACAATTAGGTCTACCAGGTGAAGGGTGAAGGGGATGTTTTTGTCTCTTTTATAGATGGTAAATGTTAGATAGAGAAGGTCTTCTATGTCCCTGGATTAGCCAATAATTTGTTGTCTGTTACTTAGATGTTGGATAGAAATATGGATGTTGTGTTTCACATTGTGAAATGCAAGAAGAGATGTTTTATAACCCACAAAGGTAAACATGTCATAACCGGCTCCTACAAGAATGACCTGTTCATTCTAGATTATATTTCAATGCCTCGTATTGCGCTGGATGCAACTACAAAGGAGGATACTTCTCTCTAGTATAGAATATATGGGTATTTAAGTTCAGGATATTTGCTTGAATTATGCAAATATGAGATGGTGAGAGGACTTTCCCATATTTTCTCCATCTTACTAGTTTTCTTGGATTGTTTAGTAGGGAAGAAACACCCGGTACCTTTTGAATATAACTCTTACTGATCTAAGAACCTTTGGAGTAGTTACATACCGATATGTGCAGTCCTATGCCAACCAATTATGGTGGAAATAAGTACTTCCAATTTTTCATTGATTATTACTCTCGAAAGATGTGGGTTTTATTCCTTCAATTGAAATTAGAGGTATTTTCATATTTTTAACAGTTCAAGAAACTTGTTGAAAAAGAGTCAGGATGTTTCATCAAATCTCTCCACTTAGATCGAGGGGGGAATATAATTCTAAATATTTTTCATCATTTCTGAAAGAACATGGGATTAAGCGACAATTGACAACAACCTATACACCTTGTAAAATTAAGCGAACATAAATCTTATTGATTCAATTGTTTAAATATTACAATTGACACCTTAGAATAGTTCCTGTGAAGACAAAAATAACTAGGTGGAAATAGATGTTGTTATAACAATATAACAACAATCTAAATAATGAAATAGAAATATATAGTTACGCTAACATCCCCCCTTATTACATTATTTGGGTAATAAGATAACTACTAGCTATACTAACATTCCCCCTGATTACATCATTTTGCAATACATAGAGAGCTACGAAACAATTCAAATTTAGCACATACAAGTGCCTTAGTGAAAATATCTGCAACTTGAGCATTGGTGGGAATGTACTGAAGCTGAATTCGGTGTCGGGGAACTTCGTCTCGAATGAAGTGACATTGTATGTCAATGTACTTGGTTCTTTCATGATGCACTAGATTCTTAACAAGGTTTAAAACACCCTGGTTGTCGCAAAAAAAGTGTATTGGAGATTTGGATGGAAGAACCATACTTGTGAAAATGTGACGCAACCATATCACTTCACACAGCTTCACGTGCGACACGATACTCTACCTTTGTAGATGAAATAACAACCACCTGTTGCTTCTTGCTGTGCCAAGAGACAGGACCAGATCCAAGATGAAAAATATATCCTAAAGTTGACTTGCGATCATCAGTCGACCCGACATAGTCGGAGTCTATGTATCCTTGCAAGAAGAATTTACCATTCCTCTTGTATTCTAGGACATATTCCATAGTACCATAGACATAGTGAAGAACACATTTTTCTACTTTCCAATGAGTGGTCTTAGGCTCCTGCATGAACCTCGAAAGGTAGTTGACAGTAAACACGAGATCTGGCCTAGTGTTTGTCATATATATGAGACTCCAAATTAGTTTTCAATAGAGAGTACCATCTACCTGAGGTGAATCATCATATCACGATAACTGAAGTCCCGATTCCATCGATGTTGCCATTGGCTTACAATCAGTCATGCAATATTTTTCTAACAATGTATTTGCATATTTTATCTGAGACAATTTGATGTAGTGCTCCTTTTGGCTCACTTCCAGACCAAGATAGTAATGGAGAAGTCCGAGATCTATCATCTCAAAAGATTTACACAAGTCCATTTTGACAGTAGAGATCATAATTTTTGAATTCCTTGTAATGAGCAAATCATCAACATAGAGTACAAGAAAAACTATCTGAGAACCTTGTTTCTTGAAATACAGGTTTGCATCTGATGGACATATCTTAAATACATGATGTAGGATGTGATTATCCATTTTTATATACCAAGCTCTAGGAGTTTGTTTTAAGCCATATAAGAATTTGACCAACTTGCAGACTTTCTGCTCTTGGCCTTCCACTTCAAATCCTTTAGGTTGTGTTATGTAGACTTTCTCTTGGATATCACCATTTAGAAAAGCACTCTTGACATCCATTTGATGAAATTTCCACCCATAGTGTGCTGCCATAACACAAAGAACTCGAATAGTGGTCATCCGAGTAGTAGGTGCAAAAGTTTTATCGTAGTCAATGCCTTCCTTTTGAGCATAGCCCTTTGCAAAAAGACGAGCCTTATGCTCATCAATTGTCCCATATAATTTGTACTTGACTTGGTACACCCATTTGCAGCCTATGGGCTTATTTTCGTATAGCAGATTGACAAGCTTCCATGTTTTGTTCTTTTTTAGAGACATGTACTCAACATCCATAGTAGCCTTCCATTATGGCTCACTAAGGGCATATTGTACAGAAGTAGGTTCATGTTAATTCACTGAAGATATAAACACCCTGGCATCATCTATATCCAAATCCTCTATTTGAATCTCTGGATCAATAGAAAGTTCCTCAAAATATTGACAAAGATCATCAACCTTGGTAGTCTCTACTGCTGCTCTCTCCTGTCGAGCCATGCTATGAGTATGAGGTCTATCCAAAGTCAAATCTGGTGGAGTGGATAATTTTGAGTCCCTAATTGTATTTGTATACCATTTTGGATTCTTCTTCTGTGGTGGTGAAGAAGATGACTAAGTAGATGGTCCTCCAGTCTTTGATAACGAAGGAGACTTCTCAACTTTAGATTCCACAAGATCTAGGTATACATCTGATGTGCTTTGTGATGTGAAAGCTTCATAAAAAATGACATCTCTATGTTGAGCAAGGTGTTGCAAGAATTTTGTCATTGTTGTCAACACAGGCAGTTAGATCCAATGATGCAGTGGACAGACAGTGTAGGAGTCATTCAGATGCAGAAGATAGAAAAAATTCGAAGAAAAAGTCAAGTGAGAAAACTGTCGCGATATCGTGACATGTTTTCTGTCGCGATTTCGTGACAAGTCGGAGGAGAGAGAAGGCGCATTTGAAAATATCATGATTTCGTGACAATTCGGAGGAGAGAGAAGGCGCATTCGAAAATGTCATGATTTTGCAACAAGTTGGAGGAGAGAGAAGGCACAGTTGAAAATGTCACGATTTCACGACAAGTCGGAGGAGAGAGAAGGTGCAATCAAAAATGTCGTGATTTCACGACAAGTCGTAGGAGAGAGAAGGCACAGTTGAAAATGTCATGATTTCATGACAAGTCGAAAGAGAGAGAAGGCACAAGGCAAACTGTCACGATTTCACGACATGTCGGAGGCCAAGAAGCTAAGTCGAGTAACTGTAGCGATTTTGCTACATGTTGAATTTTCGCTGGCCGAAGTTGGGAGAAAGTGTTAAGAGAAAAAGATGTAGCGATTTCGCTACGAGTCAAAAGTGCTCAAAACATAGGTGTAGCGATTTCGCTACAAGTTGAAAAAGCACAACTCAAAGGTGTAGCGAGTTCGCTACGTGTCAAATTGCACAAAACAAAGGTGTAGCGATTTCACTACAAGTTGAAAAAGCACAAACAAGAAGGTGTAGCGATTTCGCTACAAGTCCAAAAATGCACAACGTGAAGGTGTAGCGATTTTGCTACCAGTCAAAAGATCAGAACTCAAAGTTGAAGCAAGTCAAAAGCACAAGGCACAAAGGTGTAGCGATTTCGCTACCGCATGAAGCAAGAATTGTACGGAGGCCGGAAGCGTCGCGATTTCGTGACAAAGCTGAGGATGACGTCAGCAAAATTGAAAGTGTCGTGATTTCATGACAGGGTGAAAGAAAAGCCGCTGGAAGCTGAAAGCGTCGTGATTTTGCGACAAAGTTGAGGATGACGTTAGCAAAACTGAAAGTGTCACAATTTCGCAACAAGGTGAAAGAAAATCCGCTGGAAGCCGGAAGCATCATGATTTCGCGACAAGAATGAGGATGACGTAAGAAAAAGTTCGAAGTGTCACGATTTCATGACAAGAACGATGGCAAAGCTACAAAAGGCCAAAATGGTCACGATTTCACGACAGCAAGGATATGAAGGTGTACGGCTACAAAAAGGGTCGTGATATCGCGACATGGTTGTGTTTCGCAGCAACAGTTAAAAAAAGGTGACAGAGGTGGTAGTAGCGGTTGAGGTCGACAAGTTGAATCGAGGACGATGATTTTTAGGGTTTTGAAGCTGACATTTTCTAGGGTTTTACAGCGGATGTTTTTAGGGTTTTGAAGCTGACATTTGCTAGGGTTTTACAGTGGACGTTTTTAGGGTTGGCAGTCGACAATCACCAGGTTTAAGCAGCCAAAAAATTCTAGGGTTTGAAGTCGACATCATTAGGGTTTGTAGCCGACGTCCTAGGGTTATAGTTGACTATGATTTAAAGATTATTCTTGAAGATTTCTTCTATAAAATGAGGGCTAATTGAAGATGGAAGGTGACTTGTGTGAAGATAAGGTGTGTATGCAAAATTTGTAGTGCGCAGAGAGTGAGTCGTTTAGATTTGAGCTAAGGTCAAAGCGATATTTCTTTAGTGACGAAGTGAAGAGTGCATATCGAATCCTTGAGAATTAAGAGCGCGATGTGCAGAGGGTGTGTTTCAAGTCTGAAGTAATAATGCATAGACTGCAAAAGTGATCGATCTTCTGACTGCAGCAGAGAGTGCGAAGAAGTACAGAGAAGTGGTCGGATAGTACGAATCGTGTTGCGCAGAAGCAGTAGAATGCAAAAAAATAGCAGAATGTGAGAAATGAGGTGAAAGTTTTATTCCGTAATCTTTATTATTGTCTTCTAGTTGTAGCTTGGCACAAGGGGTTGGTGCCTCTTTCTAGTAGGTGCTTGGTAAATTAGGAGTCGGTGCTCCATTCCGCTCGAAACGAGATAAAGCAAAGGGGTTGGTGCTCCTTCCAGTTGGTGCTGGTAAAAGATATTGTAAAGTTGTAGCTTTGCATTGGCTAGATTTGGATGGTAGTCCAAGCAGTAATTTTGAGGAGTAGCCACATTGGTGAACCTCGTTAAATTACTATGTTGTGTGTCATGCTTTCTTACTGCATTTTGATATTTCTTTTATCAGTTTAAACTGCTGCTGGATTTAAAACTATATGTTTTAGAATTTTTAAAGATCACACTGATTCACCCCCCTCTCAATGTCATTGTGATTACAACAATTGGTATCAAAGCCAAGTACTGAACAATATTAAACAACTAAGGTGATCTTGGAAGTTACGCAATGGCAAGTGGTGAAGGTTTCTCCTCGAACAAAGCACCATTTTTTGATGGGACTAACTATGCATTATGGAAAATTAGAATGCAGACATATCTTAGTGCTTTGGGTTTTGACATATGGGGTGTAGTAGTTAATGGTTACAAAGCTCCTACCACCGCTCCAACAGACACTGCTGGTAAAAAGGCATTTGAATATGATTTAAAAGCAAAAAATGCCATCATGTGTGGACTAGTGGACAGTGAGCTAGTCAAGGTCATAAATTGTGAATCAGAAAAATATATATGGGATAAACTAGAGAACATCCATGAAGGATATGATAGGATCAAGGAGGCCAAACTTCAAGCACATCGAGCTCAATACGAATCTTTAAAGATGGAAAATGATGAGAACATAGAAACCTTCATGCAAAGAGTCAATGGGATCACCAATTCAATCAGAGGTCTCAGCGAAGAATTAACCGATGCTGCTATCGTGAAAAAAGTATTAAGATCGCTCCCTCCTAGATTTGATTCTAAAGTCTCTGCCATAGAAGAAGCCAAAGATCTAAATAGTTTTAGTATGGATGAGATGCATGGTTCTTTGACTGCTTTTGAAATGAGAATAGGAAGGTCTAATACCACAAACAGAGAAGCAGCTTTCAAAGCCCTAAAAGGCAAAAGCACAAAACAAGAGTCTGAAGAAGAGGATGCTTCAGATGAAATGGAAGCAAATTTTTTTAGAAAGCTGAGAAAAGGAAAAGGAAAATACAAAGGAAAGCTACCTTTTAAATGTTTCAATTGTGGAGGCAATGGACACTTTGCTATCAAATGTCCTCTCAATGACAAGAAAAAAGGTGAAGAAACTCAGCATCAAGAAAGAAGTGAATGGAGGAAGAAAACAAACTTGAGAAAAGGCAATTTCAAAAGAAAAGCTTTATCTCCCAAAATGCAGAATCTTCAGAGGACAATTCTAGTGAAGACTCTGAAGAAGGAACAGGTGAGGCTCTCTTTATGGCATTTGAAGTAGAAGAATCAGAAGAGGCATAAAACACACAAAATAGAGAAGGAATGAACTCTGAAGTATCTATTGAAATAGGTGAGGCTGAAGTTGATTTAGAAGGTGAGCTGGTTTCTGCTCTTATAGAATGGAAATCTGAGAAAAGAAAGAATAAAAAATTGTTAAGGAAGCTTGAGGATGCAAATGACATTATAGCCAGTCTAAAAACATAGACAGAGGAGTACAATAAAATAATCGAAGATCTTGAAGTACAGGTAACCATGAAGATAGATTACTGTTGCAAATTGGAAGAAGAAAATGTTAGTCTTTGAATACAGATACAAGAGCTGGATCGAAAAATTAGCTGTCATTTAAAATGTGATGAAAGTTCGATGAAGCTAGATAAAATCCTAAGCGATCAAAGACCCACAGGTATCAAATTCGGTCTGGGCTTTACTGAAGGAGAATCATCAAATGGACCAAAGGCAAGCAATGTTGAATGTGAAAAGAGTAAAGACAAGAAATAGGCTGTTGAAAGAAAAACAAATTAGGCAAAAGAAAGCAGTAATGCCAGTCTTGAAATAGGAACTGACAATGACGGTTTTACCAAGGTCACACATCAAAAGAAAAGAAGATCCAAGGCTCCTGCAACAACTTGGCAAAAACCATCTTTCAGGTTCAATCATTATTTCTATGGTTTCTATTTTAAATGTAATGGTTATGGGCATAAAATTGTGGACTGCAAGTACAATATAGGTCCTAGAAGTTTCACTAGTAGAAATGCTTTTTCTCCTCTAATGATTTATGCAGTAGAATGCTTTAATTGTCACAACTTTGGGCATATTTCTAGAAACTGTCGTAGTATTTCTGTTTCAAATCAATCTCAGAAAAGAAGAATTCAACCATATAGGGCAAAACAAAATAGAATTTCTTCTGAAGGATATGTGCAAGATTCTAAAAAGGGGAAATCCAAGCTACAACCCAACACCACAGTTAAAACAGAATGGAAAAAAAAAGAATATCTCAGGAAAGAACAAGAATATTTAATAGTGCAGACAACTTTTAGAGCTAAGAATAAATGTGTACCGTGGATCCTTGATAGTGGGTGCTGAAGTCATATGACAGGTGATAAAAAAAAAATTGAAAAACTACAGAAATATGAGGGTGGCTCTGTGAAGTTTGGAAATAATGATGGAGCCAAAATTATAGGAAAAGGGTCTGTCAAAATTAGTGAAGGGAAAATCAAGTCAGAAGAAGTTTTATTTGTGGATGGTTTGAAACATAACCTGTTAAGTGTTAGTCAAATCTGTGATAAAGGTCATGAAGTAGTCTTCAAGAAGCAGGGTTGTGAAGTCAAAAAAATAAATAGTGGGAAATTGATAGCAACTGGTTCAAGGACGTTTGGTAATCTGTACACACTCTTAGAAACTTCAGAAGGTATGTGTTTTATTGGACAAGAAGAAGAGAACTAGTTGTGGCATAAGAGGCTTGGACACATAAGTTTTGATAATTTGGTGAAAATCAGCTCTAAACAAGTAGTGAGAGATATTCCAACCATTAAGAAACCTTCAAACAATGTTTGTGCTTCATGTCAGAAGGGAAAGCAAACCAGAGTGTCATTCAAAATAAAAGAGTACCACACTAGCAGGCCTTTAGAACTTATTCATACTGACCTATGTGGACCCATGAGAACTCAAAGCATAAACGGTGACAAATACTTTATGCTGTGTATCGATGATTATTCTAGAATGACATGGATATTCTTCCTAAAAGATAAAACAGAAGCTTTTGAAATGTTCAGAACCTTCAAACAGCTAGTTGAGAATGAAACAGGAAAAAGGATTAAATGCTTGCGATTAGACAGAGGAGGAGAATTAATTTCGAATGAATTTACAGAATACTGTGAAAAATATGGTATCAGGAGACAAAATTCAGTAGCCAGAACTCCTCAGCAGAATGGTGTAGTAGAGATAAAGAACAAAACTATATAGGAAATGGCACGCACCATGCTGGAAGAAAAAAAAATAGCAGATAGATTCTGGAAATAAGCAGTTCACACAGCAGTATACATTCAAAATAGATACATGTTAAGAACTCATGAATGCAAAACACCTTATGAGTTGTGGTTTGGTAGAAAAGCAACAACAAAACATCTCACAGTATTTGGCTGTAAGTGCTACATCGGAAAAACCGATGACAACCTTGGGAAGTTTGAAGATAGAGCAGATGAAGGTGTTTTTGTTGGTTATTCTCCAAATAGCAAAGCTTACAAATGCTACAACAAGAGACTCAAGAAAATTGTGGACAGTGCAGATGTTAAATTCGATAAGGGAGGAAACAAATAGTTAAATTTCAAGAAAACTACCCAATCTACGAAGAAGTCATTGAAGGAGATGAGGTGCATGGAACAAAAAATACGTCTACGGTTGATGCAGATAATTTATCCGATGACTCAGAGGTGCAAGAAAATAGAAAATTCAAAACAGGCAGCTGGCAGAAAAATCATCCTAGAGACCAAATAATTGGAGATCCCATAGCCGGCATTCAGACAAGAAAGAAAGTAATAAGTAATTACTCTCTTTTATCCAGCATTGAGCCCAAAAACATAGATGAAGCAAGCAAAGATGATAGCTGGATGAAGGCAATAAATGAAGAGTTGGATCAGATTGAAAAGAACAGAACTTGGGAATTAGTACCCAGACCTGCAAATAAGAATATAATCAACACCAAATGGATATTTCGGAACAAATTAAATGAAGACGGATAGGTCATTAGGAACAAAGCAAGACTGGTTTGTAAAGGGTATGCACAGGTCGAAGGCATTGATTTTGAAGAGACTTTTGCACCAGTGGCCATATTAGAAGCAATTAGAATGTTTCTGGCCTTAGCAGTCCATAAGAACTTTAGAGTTTATCAAATGGATGTAAAATCTGCCTTTTTAAATGGAAAACTTGAAGAAGAGGTCTATATTGAACAACCAGATGGCTTTCAAATTAGTGAAGATCCTAACCTTGTCTGCAAATTAAAGAAAGCACTGTATGGATTAAAACAAGCACCACGGGCATGGTATGCAAGGCTAGATAATTATCTTTCTCAATAGGGATTCAAGAAAGGATTAGTGGACAGTAATCTGTATGTAAAAAAAGAAGGTGGGCATCTCATTGTTCTAGTTGTCTATGTAGATGATATCATATTTGGCAGCAACAAAGATGAATCTTGTAAAGACTTAGCAAATAAGATGCAAAATGAATTTGAAATGTCTATGATTGGTGAACTGTCTTACTTTTTTGGGCTACAAGTTAATCAAAATGAGAAAGGCATATTCATTTCCCAAATTAAGTATGTAAAAGAAATGTTAAAGAGGTTCACTATGGAGGATTGTAAGACAGTAAGCACTCCCATGAAAACAGGCTGCAAGTTGAGTAAAGAAGACAAATCTCCACCTATAGATCAAACCATGTATAGATCAATGATAGGAAGCTTACTATATTTAATAGCAACCAGACCTGATATTCTGTAGGCAGTTTGTATGGTAGCTAGATTTTAGGCCAGTCCCAAAGAGACTCATGTGATAGCAGTTAAAAGGATTTTTCAGTATCTCAAGGGCACCATTGAGTATGGGTTGTGGTATCCAAAAGGCAAAGACTTCACTCTTATATCATATTCAGATGCAGATTGGGATGGATGTGTTGATGACAGAAAGAGTACCAGTGGAGGTGCATTCTATTTGGGGGACAGATTGGTTGCATGGCACAGTAAGAAGCAAAAGTCGGTTTCTTTATCTACAGTTGAGGCAAAATATATTGCAGCGAGCAACATGTTGCACACAAGTCTTGTGGATGAAACAAACTTTGAAAGATCTAGGTATTAATTTTAGTGAACCAATATCGGTAAAGTGTGATAACACCGGTGCAATTAACATCTCTAAGAATCCAGTAATGCACTCACGGACAAAGCACATTGCTATAAGGTATCATTTCTTGAAGGAGAAAGTTGCAAAAGGAGAAGTTAAATTGGACTATGTCCCAACTACAGAACAAGCAGCAGATATTTTTACAAAACCTTTGCCCAAGGAAGTATTTGAGTACCTTCGAAGCAAATTAGGAGTAGTCACACTTCCTAAGAAGTGACTAGCTACAGTGATCACTTTCTTAGGGGAAGCATTTGAGTATTTGACTATTCTTTTGCTCATGATCATAATTTGTGCCACATGCAACAAATTGTGCCTGAGAAGTGTGAGGATGGACTCAGGGGGAGTTTGCAGCAGCCCTTTGGTATTTTTGACAAAGGGGGAGAAGAGGTACAGGAATGTACACAGGTGTTGCCAACAATTCCAAAGGGGGAGATTGTTGAGCAAGGTGTTGCAAGAAGTTTGAGATTGTTAAAGCTTCTGTTTTAACAAGTTGAAAAAGCACAACTCAAAGGTGTAGCGAGTTCGCTACGTGTCAAATTGCACAAAACAAAGGTGTAGCGATTTCGCTACAAGTTGAAAAAGCACAAACAAGAAGGTGTAGCGATTTCACTACAAGTCCAAAAATGCACAACGTGAAGGTGTAGCGATTTTGCTACCAATAAAAAGATCAGAACTCAAAGTTGAAGCAAGTTGAAAGCACAAGGCACAAAGGTGTAGCGATTTCACTACCACATGAAGCAAGAATTGTACGGAGGCCGAAAGCGTTGTGATTTCACGACAAAGTTGAGGATGATGTCAGCAAAATTGAAAGTGTCATGATTTTGTGACAGGGTGAAAGAAAAGCCGCTGGAAGCCGAAAGCGTCATGATTTCACGACAAAGCTGAGGATGACATCAGCAAAACTGAAAGTGTCACGATTTCGTGATAGGGTGAAAGAAAAGTCGCTGGAAGCCGAAAGCGTCATGATTTCACGACAAGAATGAGGATGACGTAAGCAAAAGTTTGAAGTGTCGCGATTTCGCAACAAGAACGATGGCAAAGCTACCAAAGGCCAAAATGGTCGCAATTTCATGACAGCAAGGATATGAAGGTGTACGGCTACAAAAAGGGTCACGATATCACAACATGGTTGTGTTTCATGGCAACAGTTACAAAAATGTGACAGAGGTGGCAGTAGCGGTTGAGGCTGACAAGTTGAATCGAGGTCGACGATTTTTAGGGTTTTGAAGCTGACATTTTCTAGGGTTTTACAGCGGATGTTTTTAGGGTTTTGAAGCTGACATTTTCTAGGGTTTTACAACGGACATTTTTAGGGTTTGCAGTCGACAATCACCAAGTTTAAGTAGCCAAAAAATTCTAGGGTTTGAAGTCGACATCATTAGGGTTTGCAACCGACGTCCTAGGGTTACAGTCGACTATGATTTAAAGATTGTTCTTGAAGATTTCTTCTATAAAAGGAGGGCTAATTGAAGATGGAAGGTGACTTGTGTGAAGATAAGGTGTGTATGTGAAATTTGCAGTGCATAGAGAGTGAGTCGTTTCGATTTGAGCTAAGGTCGAAGCGATATTTCTTTAGTGACAAAATGAAGAGTGCATATCGAATCCTCGAGAATTAAGAGCGCGATGTGCAGAGGGTGTGTTTCAAGTCTGAAGTAATAATGCACAGAATGCAAAAGTGATCAATATTTTGACTGCAGTAGAGAGTGCAGAGAAGTACATAGAAGCGGTCGGATAGTGCGAATCATGTTGCGCAGAAGCAGCAGAATGCAAAAAAATAGCAGACTGTGAGAAATGAGGTGAAAGTTTTATTCTGTAATCTTTATTATTGTCTTCCAAGTTGTAGCTTGGCACAAGGGGTTGGTGCCTCTTTCCAGTAGGTGCTGGTAACTTAGGAGTCGATGCTCCATTCTACCTGAAATAGATAAAGCAAAGGGGTTGGTGCTCCTTCCAGTTGGTGCTGGTAAAAGATATTGTAAAGTTGTAGCTTTGCATTGGCTGGATTTGGATGGTAGTCCAAGCGGTCATTTTGAGGAGTAGCCACATTGGTGAACCTCGTTAAATTATCGTGTTGTGTGTCATGCTTTCTTACTGCATTTTGATATTTCTTTTATCAGTTTAAACTGTTGCTGGATTTAAAACTATATGTTTTAGAATTTTTAAAGATCACACTGATTCACCCCCCCTCTCAGTGTCATTGTGATTACAACACTCTACTGACATGAATATTATTTGTCAAAGGATCAATCAAACGATAACCCTTAGAGTGCTCATCATAGCCAAGAAGAATACATTTCAATTTCTTCTCATCTAGCTTCTTCCTTTTTTCTTTCGGTATGTGCATGAAAGATTTACATCCAAAAAAGCGTAGATGAGAAATGGAGGGTTTAATACCACTCCATGCTTCTTGCGGAGTCATTCCTTGTAGGGCCTTTGTGGGTTCCCTATTCAACAAATATACTGCTATGGTGACAGCTTCTGCCCAATATTGTTGCCCAAGTCTAGCTCTTATGAGCATACAATGAACCATCTCCATGATGGAACGGTTCCTCCTTTTAGCAACTCCATTTTGCTGAGGAGTATAAGCAGTAGTTAACTGTCTCATGATCCCTTGTGCAGTAAAGAATACAAAAAATTCTTTAGAGGTAAACTCCCCCCCTCGATCTGAGCAAAGGGTCTTTATAGAAGTTCCTAACTCCTCAATAGATTTCTTGAATTATTGGAAGAAATCAAAAGCTTTAGATTTTAGTTTCAAAAAGAACACCCACATATTTCATGAGTAATCATACACAAACAATTGAAAATACGTCTTCCCCCCAAAAATAATGGGTGTGTATGGACCACACAGATCGGTGTGAATCAATTCCAGAGGTTGCTTTGCTCTTGTAGAGCTATTTTAAAAAGGTACTCTATGCTACTTTCATGCGAAGCAGTCAGAGCACACTGGCAATATGGAAGCAAGGGAAGGAAGACCCTTTACCATCTCATACTTAGCTCAAGTAAGTAGCCAGAACTAAGATGTCCATATCTCTTGTGCCATAGGGAAGTGGCCTCCTTTGTAGAGACTGTCATGGCAACATGAGGAGTAGAGATAGAATCTAAGGCAAATAAGCCATGCTTATATGAAGCGTGAAAATGTTCTTACCCCTCATGGTAATAGAACAACACTTATTGCCACCCTCAACACTAAAGTTCACAACCATATCTTTGTCCAAAATTTGTGTGACTGACAATAAATTGTTTGCCAATCCTAGAACATAGAGGACTTTGTCAATCTGACACTTGCCATTAGGAAGAGTGACTGAAACTGTACCTTATCCCTAAACCCTATAGGTTTGTCATCAGCAATAATGATAGGTTTGCCCTCCTTGGCCTCATATGTTTCAAACCAAGATTTGTCACCAATCATGTGCTTACTAGCACAAGAATCAACATACCAGATAGGATCCTTATGCTTGGAGGCTGTGGTAGTCATGAGCACCTTGTGTGCCCATTCAAAATTTGAGTCAGATTCTTCAAAAGCAACATTCACCCAGGGTTGCTTGTTTTTGTTTGGTGGTTTGTTTGGACCCTTGTTCTTAGGTTGCTTATTCTTTCTCCAACACCTATTTGTGTCATGGTTGTCTTTGTGACAAATTTTGCAATTTATTTGTTGAGGTTGTTTACCTTTGGAATCCTTGTGAGAATTACTTTCTTTCTAAAAAATACCCTTCTTCTTAGAACCCTGCCTATTGGTGTATAGGGCTGAATTAGAAGAATCATCTCTTTGAAGTAGGTGTGCCTCCTCTTCCTGAAGCAGATTGACCAACTGAACAAAGGTAACTTTTCTCTATGATACCTAAAGTGAAGTGATCAACACCTTATAAGAATTGGGTAAAGCTCTCAATACCACTGAAGTAAGGAGCTTATCGTCAATAGTTTCTCCCAAAGAACTTAATTTGAATTTCAACTCAAACACTCTATAAAGAAAGAGTTCAACTGTATCGCCTTGCTTCATGCATAGACTGTGCATTTGAGTTTGAATAAATAGAATAGTGGAATCATTATTTCCCTTATAAATAGTTTTAAGGGCATCCCATGCCTCTTTACTATGTTCACAGTCAGGTTGAACTTCATCAGAAACAACAAGCAAGATGAGCACTTTTGTTGTGCTGTCTTTCTTTTCAAAATATTTCTAATTAGTAAAGGGAGTTGTAGCTCCAGTAACAGATGAAGGTCTTGTAGTTTCTATAGATACAACATCCCATAAGGCATCCATCTCTAGAATTGCCTTCATTTTTTTTCCATGGTGTATAATTAGGACCTTTCAACAACTGATGAGCATCAATCATTAATTTTATAGACATTGTGAAGGTTCCTTATATCACTAAATGGTACCCATTTATTTATACCTTAATGCCAGACCATTATACCATACAAAATACCCACCCTTACATGAGGGAGACCATAGGTATTTAAAAAAAATAAAAAAATTTACCCGCCCTTACGTGAGGGAGACTATAGGTAATTTTAATGATTATACGATACGTGGTACTTAGACGGTACTGAAAGGGAATCACCTTGTTGATTGCACCTACCTTAGATAGTCATAAATCCTCATGCGTGGGTCATAACTTCCCCTAAACACTTTGGATTTCAGGACTTTCATCAGGATTTACACCTAAATACGAGAGCAATTAGGGTAGTGGATGGAGTAAAAAATGCAAAAGGGCATACTTATTCCTCCCTGACGATTTATAGAGAATAAGATTAGATGCCATTTTTGGTAGCTATATTAGGTGGATAATACAATAGTGCAATCACAACAACATTACTTGTAAGTGTTGTCCAGAGGTATCATAAATACCGAATGCTGTAGTGCAAAATGAATTGCACGAATGGGTTTTATTTATTCTGGGGACTTAGGGAGTGATGTTGGTTTTTAAATTTAATGAAGTAGTGCATAAAGAAATGAAATTGCTACATACATAAAAAAAGTTCCCACAGAAATAAACCCATAGGTGTTGAGCGCTGCCGAAAATGCACCTTTACAATTAGCCAATTTGCCTTTTTCAAATGTGAAGAAAAAAAATACTCTCTCACTTTTCCCTTTATACTTTTACAGATTTTGAAAAAAATGGCCCCCCTATTTTTAATTTACAAAAATCTCCTAATGTCATAAATTAAAAAAAATTTGAGAAAAATAAATTATTTTAAATAAATGTTTTTTTTAATATTTAAAATTAAAAAAAAAATTAATTTTTTCAAAATTAAACTAAAGTTATTTTAAGAATGACAAAAAAATTTTAAGTAAAAAATATAATTTACCTCACATGGGGGAGGGGGTCGAAGGGTTTGGAACCCCCGACCTCGTATTTCCAAGGCTTGGCCACTAACTAGCTGAGCTACTGCCTCAGTTGGGATATAAGTGGCAAGATTATGTATTTGATCTACCCCCACCCATCGCTACCTTAGAAGCGGTGCCATGCTAGTGGCGTCGCTCGGGTGGCGGTTGGGTCATGACGTGGGTAGTGGGTGCTACTACGTAAAAAAAATAGTGAGCACTTCCTTCGTAACATCAATATCTCTAATGCATATTAACCAGGTGATATATCCTCCTTTGCAAACAAAAAGAAACAGACCTTATTGAACCTCCTCTGTAGTAATCGATCTGCTGCACCTTGCCTGCAACTCAGGTTTCAATCTTCTATGACGACTAGTTTTCGCCTCTAAGGGCTATCGTGGTGAATTTGAGGGCTAAAAGAAAATTTTAATCCACCAAAATCCACTGAAACAGGCTGCTAAGGTGTCCAAAGCATTAGAATGAAGATCCAACGATAGGAAAAGTAACAAAAAATAGGTCTTGGTTCACAGAGGTGACGTTTGATTTTCACTGGGTTTAAAGAATTATCCCACATGCATGGGGAGGGAGAAGTATATGGGGTTTAAAGGCTAAAAATTTCACTTAGCCTTATGTCTCCTCTTGGGGAGATGCTGCTCGAGAGGGCAGTGGTGCTTTCGCTCGCGAGGGGCCTCATTGTAGCTTGTTTGTTGCTGTAGTTTTGTTCAAGGCTTGCTCGAAGCATTGTTAGTCACCTGTCAGTCTACTATCCTCCTCTATGGTCCACGTTAGATCCATTCACCCAGTCAGTCCAGTTTATAGTCCATAACCAATGGTAGAATGCCACATGGAGGTCCTCGGGTAGCTGATCCAGCCCACGTCTAGAGTCTTAGGATCTGTGCCTAACCACTAGTACATCCAGGTAGGACTCCTATCTGAAGAGTCAGATCTCCACAGGTGTAGCTGGTGGGTGTCAAGTTTGATCTCCAAGCCTGTAGTCTGTGCCCGTCACATAGGTCAGGTCACTGCAACATTGGGATCTGCACTCTGACAGAGAGTCAAATCTCCTTAAGATTACCAATCGAGCCTTCAAGTGGTCTCCAGATCAACACGAGCCACATTCAATCAAATTGGACTACCAAGAGCCTCTATCATAGATAGATCTAATACCATGTAAAATTAAGTGAACACAAATATTATTGATTCAATTGTTTAAATATTACAATTGACACCTTAGAAAAGTTCCTATGAAGACAAAACTAACTATGTGGAAATAGATGTTGTTATAAAAATATAACAACAATCTAAATAATGAAATATAAATATATAGTTATGCTAACACACCTCAAAAAATGGAGTTGCAAAGAGGAGAAATCGTTCCATTGTGGAAATTGTTCGATGTATGCTAAAAGGAGCACATCTTGAGGATCAGTATTGGGTAGAGGCAATAAATACATCATCATTTCTCCTAAATAGAGCACCCATAAGAGCTCTACAGGGTAAAAATCTACAAGAAGCATGGAGTGGTAAGAAACCCTCTATTTTTCATCTAAGAGTTTTTGGATGTAAGGCATTCATGCACATCCCAAAATAGAAAAGGAAGAAGTTAGATGAGAAGACCCTGCAATGTATCTTCCTTGGTTATGATGAGCATTCAAAGGGATATCGCTTGATAAAGCCTATAACCAAGAAAACACATAGAAGTAGAGATGTAGTGTTTGATGAAGCTTCCACATCAGATATCATATCTACAAATGTATACCTTGAGGAAGAAGAGGAACCTAAGAAATAAAGTTAACCCCCAAAGAAAAAGGTTCCCAAATGGTATGCTAGTACATTAAAAGATTCTAAACTGAATACACTTCCAGATCTAACTCAAGATCGACCTTGCACTCATAGTATGACACAACAAATAAGAGTAGAGGCATCATATTCAGAGGTTGATGAACTTTACCAATAGTTTGATGATCTATCTATAGATGTAGAGGAAGACAGAGTAACAAATATGGATAATGAACAGGTTTATATGATAGAATTGGATGAAAATGAACCTATCACAGTTCAAGATGCACTTAGTGAGCCTCAGTGGAAGGCTGCTATGGAAGCAAAACACACATATCTCATGAAGAATAATACATGGAAGCTAGTCAATCTGCCTACAGAAAAGAAGCCCATTGGCTGCAAATGGGTTTTCAAAGTAAATTATAAGGCAAATGGTACTATTGATAAGCATAAGGTCCATCTTTTTGCAAAGGGCTATGCTCAGAAAGAAGGCATAGACTATGAAGAAACTTTTTCCCGTATTGCAAAGATGACTACAATTCGAGTACTTTGTGCCATGGCAGTTCATTTTGGATGGAAGTTACGTTAGATGGATGTTAAAATGCCTTCTTGAATGGTGACTTACAAGAAGAAGTGTACATGATCCAACCAGAAGGATCCATAGTTGAAGGGTAAGAACAAAAAGTTTACAAATTGATAAAATCCTTATATGAACTCAAACAAGCTCCTCGAGCTTGGTACATCAAGATAGACAGTCACCTAGTGCAGCATGCATTTAACATAAGTCCTTTAGATGCAAATATCTATATTAAGAACAATGGTTCTGATATAGTAATTTTGGTGTTAAATGTAGATGATCTGATCATAACAGGGAATTCATAGAAAATGATTGATGCAGTGAAAGATGATTTGAAATAATATTTTGAAATGACAGATCTAGGACTTCTTCACTATTTTCTTGGTTTGGAAGTGACTCAGGAAAAACATCATATCAAAGTAATACAAAAGAAATATGGCAAGACATTAGTCAAAAAAATATCAGATGAATAACTATAAGTCTAAAGCCACTGCAATGGAGCAAGGACTTAAGTTGTCACGATATGATGATTCACCTCAGGTAGATGGTACTCTCTATTGACAGATGATTGGGAGCCTCATATATCTGACGAATACCAGGAAAAATCTTAATTTTATTATGGGTTATCATTCAAGGTTCATGCAAGAACCTAAGGTGAGTCATTGGAAAGTAGAAAAAAGAGTTCTTCATTAAGTCCGTGGTAGTAAAGACTATGACCTAGAGTATAAGAAAAATAAAAAGTTTTTTTTACAGGGATACACGGACTCAGACTATGTCGAATCAATTGATGATCGAAAATCAACTTCTGGATATGTTTTCCATATTGGATCTGGACTTGTCTCATGGCACAGTAAGAAGTAGCATGTGGTTGCTTTATCTTCTATAGAGGCAGAATATTGCACAACCAGTGAAGTAGTCTGCGAGATAATGTGGTTAAGTTGCAATCTTACAAACATGGGCTTTCCAAAGAATCTTCCTCTTCATTTGTTTTGTGACAATCAAGGTGTTTTGAATCTTGTCAAGAATCCAGTTTATCATGAGTGCACCAAACACATTGATACTTGATGCCATTTCATTCGAGATGAAGTTCCAAAGCACCATATACAACTTCAATACATTCCCACTGATGATTAAGTTGCAGATATTTTCACCAAGGCACTTGGATGTGTCAAATTTGAATTGTTTTGCAATGCTTTATGTATTTGCCAATAATGTAATAAGGGGGGATGTTAGCATATGTATTACATTTTCATAAGGAAAAATAGTGTCTAAGCGCTCTCAATTAGGGATCAGGTAGGTAGGTTGGTTATTCAACCTCCTAACCAATTTGTAACCTTTATATTACAAATTTGATCAATGCCAAGATACTGTTCTCCGTAATTTTTGTTAGAACCTAGGTCTCCTCTTTTAATATTGAGGAATCTAACTAGTTGAGCTAATGCCACTTAATACATTAGAAGTGATTATTATTCTTAGTTTTTACTTTTGTTTTTGTTTTTTAATTAATTTATTATTTATTATTTATATTTTATTTTTAAAATATATATATTATATTTGTTTCTTTATTATTTTATTTTGATATCCTTCTCTATTTTTTTGCATTTTTTGATATATATATATATATATATATATTTTTTTTTTCTAGTTCTTCGAAGTTTTCAACAATAATATACACTTCCTAATGATTTTCATGTTTTTAGCTTCCTTTATGCATATTTCGGTAATTTTTGACCTTTTTCTAGTAACTTCTATATTTTTTTGGCAATCCTTTGCATTTTGATTTTTTTTTAACACTTGGACAAATTTTTACAATTTCTAACGTGTTTATATTTTTTAGGTAAATTCTTTTCGTTTTTGATACTTTTTGCCTTTTGTTGGGTAATTTTTACATTTTGGCAATCTCTAAATAATACTAGACTTTATTTTATTTTCCCTTCAGGCCATGGATATGGGGCAGGTTTCTTACAAGTGTTTGATCATTGCAATTTTTTATTTCCTCATTTGGTAACTTATGCTTGCTTCAGTGAATTTTTTATTTCTCGACAAGTGATCGGGTTTCGATTGAGGTAATTTCATCATGAGTTGCCATGTTCTATATGGGGTATTTCCTTGCAAGTGGCTAGGTTCTAGCTAGGGTAATTTCCTCATGAGTGGTCGGGGTTCGACTGAGGCAATTTCCTCTTGAGTGGTTGGGTTTTTTCTGGGGAAATTTTTGCATGAATGGTTGGGTTGCTGCATTGCTAGCATTTTCAGTTGCTAATGGCTTTAATTCTACCCAATTAAAACTTCTTGTTGAGTGTCCAAAATTGCATCTAGGGCTTTAATTTCACTTAATTTTTAAATTCCCATGATAGCCCAAACTTCTAGTTGGAGCATTTATTATTTTATGTTTTCCATCACTTTTTTTATAATTTGCACCATAATGAAATTGGTCATGACAACTTATATAGCCTACAAAAAACAAACAATTGTATGCCTCAAATATATTTGAAACATGGGTAAATTTATATTATCGAAAAAATATTTTTGAGGAGTATCTGATAGAAGTATTTTTAGAATATTTCATTAAGTATTAAAATAGATATGGGGTCTAAAAGTGAGTGTTTTTAGAATATTTCACTATGTACTAAAGTAGATATAGGGTTTTGTAAACGATTAGGTTTTCTAGTTAATATTCTTTAATTTGCCAAAGTAAATGTGATTTCTACTTTCCAAATAATAGAAATTAGAAACAAAACATAGATAGAATGAAATTACAGAGCTAAGGAAGATCCAAGTGGCTGAATTACCTCTCCTGGAGATTATTTACCAAATTTTCCACTACTACCAAATTTGTCACTAGGGTGGTAAATTTGGTAAATCTGTACAAAAACTAAAACAATTAGGGTTTCTAATTTAAGGGGTATGCCTGAGGGCTGGATAGGGTAGAATATTATCTAAATAGTTGATTAACCCCATTTAACAAAAGAAATGAGTATGCTTACCTCTTGGGGTGGAATTTGACTTGTTGCCAAATTCACCACTAGGTCTACCAAAATTTCCACTGGTAAATTTGGTCTGAGTGATGAATGTGGTTTAGACTATTATGACTTCTAAATTCACCACTAATAGTTCAGGATGGAGAATTTGGTCCTGGGATGGGATTTTAAGTTTTAGAGTTGATTTTGATGGATTCTGACAATGTTTTGGGCTGACATTTGTAGGAGAGGATTCTAGCAATATCTACTAAGGTTCTAACTATCAAAATTAGAATATTAATATATAGGGATAGAGAATTTAATGAATATATATATTTTTAAAGTGAAAAACCCCTTGCAGGGCCGCATTGGTCTGAGAGACGATGAATAAGGGGTTCTACATCGTCAAAGTCACTCGGGAGTAGCACCCGACCCTGCCCACACCAACATTATCAATTGGATTTTGGATACCCAATTCAGATTTTTGATAGGGTGGAGATTTGAACCTGGGACCTCTCTTGGAGGATTTTCCTCTCCTCTCCAACTCACCTACAACACCTGGGTTTAATGAATACAATTTTAATATATGTGAAGATAATGAAAATATCCCAAAATACTAAAAATTTTATTAAATAAGAGTGAAATAAAATGAAAGGTACATACAAATCTGTTAGCAATGCTCTTAATGCTATTTATTACTGATCTAAGTGCAATACAATAGAGATTTATGTAAATTCTTCACCAAATTAAGATCTAAATAAATACTTGTATGGAAATATAGGGGAAGTGCCTCAAAGACTATTTTGAAAAATCAAAGGACTTGGGAGTGGGAAGTTAGGAATGCAAAAGGATTAGGAATATAGTAAGGTACCTTATCTATTTCCCAATCCTTGTAATGCATGTGAAATTGATATAGAAATCAATACAAAGTGCTAAAATAAAATAAAAAGGAACATTATAAAATTATTGAAGGAACAAATTAAAATGCTACAATAATTAAAATTCAGAAGTAAAATATCATGGATGTGAAAATACAGAGTTAATATTCTTGAAATGAAGATGAAATATTATCGTGTATGAAAATAATTGTAAAGAATAAGTATTATGGAATCAAAAGTGCATGAAATGATCTTGCAAAATAGAGTGGTTATGAAGAAAATATGGATGATGAAAGGTATACAAGTGAAAGTAAACTTGCAAAATAGATACTAGAAATGAAATGGAGATGCTATGATTAAAATTAGGTTACGAAAATACTATTAGAAGGTTTCAAAAGTAATGTTAGAGGCTACCAAAGACAAGGGTTAGAACCCTGCAAGAGAAGTTAGAGCATAAAACTTAAAATGCATCAAAGAGATATGATAAGTTAGCAAGGCTACAACCTAGAGAAAAAATTCTATGAAGCCAAGGTAGGAGGAGAGAAGAAAGAAGCTAGGAGAGCTTTCTTTCTTATCGACAATGGTGACCTCCTTACTCTAAAGTCTTCCTTGCCTTGCTTGGCTTACTCCCAATGCTCACACAATGCTCCAAAATGCTTGATGAGAACTTATAAATGCTTAAGATAAAATTAGAAATAGAGAATGCTATTGAGAGAGAATGCTAGAAAATGTAGTAGAGGTTTTTTATAGTAAAAATTACTTAAGAATGCTTGTCCCATGACCTCCTTAAATATGATTTGGAAGAGGATTAGAGGGAGAAATGGATAAGAACAATTCAAAATTGTTGCATCTAGATCCTTGTTGAAGCATGCAAAATCAATGGTAGAGGTGGAAGGGAGGTCCATCCATACCTCTCTGGTTTGTGTGGAATATTCTCGATTGTTTTTTTCAAGTTTTCCACTATCGGTCAAATTCACTATTGACGAATTTGGTGACCCGGGTGGTGAATTTGGTAAGGAGTGCAAATCTGATTTTGTGAGTTTGAAATTTAAATTTTTTTGAATTTTCCACTTACCAAATTTACCACTAGTAAATTTTGTAGGAGTGCCAGATTTGTTTAGAACTGGTTCTGACTATTAGGGGTTGATTTTTGCAGTTTTACCAAATTCAACACATAGCCTGCCAAATTTTCCACTAGCAAATTTGGTCAAAGTGGTGAATTTGGTAAAATGTGAAAAGGATACCCAAAATGACTAGGAATGGTCAAATTGAGGTTTTGTAATATTTATAATTGATTTTGAGAAGTTTTGGGATGTTTTGACTATTTGCGACTAAACTTGATAAGTTGCAATTGGTGCATCAAAATTAAGTGTATACACTCCTCCTAAGGGATCCTCTTGCATGTTATATTGATCTAGATATTGAAGTTTATGATATTCTTTTGGCGATGCCTTTGTATAGTCATGAACTGGATAAGGAGTGAAAGTGAGTCCCCTTCATCAATAAATTCTAGGATGAAAGGTTTAGCTAGACAGTCCCAATTATTGATGCTACCTTCTTCTAAAGAGTAGTACTGGGTTAGTACTTTACCTTTAAAATATAAATCTAGCAACCTCACCATTACATATTCATGGACAATACTATGCATAGTAGCTAAAGTAGCTATATATTGGAAATGTTCATATGTTATTTTTCCACTACCATCATAGCAGAGTAGATATTTTTGTATGGATTGAGAAATGTCATGGAGAGCTAGAATATTGAGGGATCCAATACTATTCTAGCTAGGTTATGTGCATCCGACTATGATTTTGGATGGGGATCTAGCCTACAAAGGAGTGAGATTTTTGATAGAAGAATTTTAGATAGGATAAAGGAATTTAAAATTATTGGATATTTTGAAGGATGATAGCTCAACAAACTACAAGGATTCTTTATGCTTCTTGGTCTTTGATCTTGTAGTAATGTGATTCTAGGACCCCATCCTTTAGTAGAGTCATCGATTTATTTGCTCTTTCAATAGTGGAATTTCTAGGTAAATGAATGTTCTATCCACTTGTGATACCAAGATCTTCACCATAATATTTATCGTCCATAGGTGCAAGTATTCTAAATGCTCTCCTGCACATGGTGTATTTTCTTGAATCAAGAGATTATTGTATTTTGTCCAACTATGTGTGCCAAAACTCTTGATCGCATGGTGGATTTGATGTTTTATCCCATCAATGGTTATCTATGGAATAAATTGTATCAGAGTGATACAAATGCTTCTTCTTAGATATCTACATGAAACTCTTGCATGTGAGATGAATTGATGTAATTTTATCCCATTAGGTATACCAAAATTCTTAATGGTTCAATTTTTATAGGTATGGAGTGTATGCCCCATACCGAAGTCAATATTGGATGGCTCAAAATTAATTCTAAACCAACCTCCGAAGAAAACCAATTACTTGAGAAATTGCTATTATGTAATACTAAAGAAAGAAAAATAAAAGTGTTAAGAGTAAATAGCAAAAAAAAGGATAGGGTTGAGAGAGAGAATGGTTAGAGAAATTAAATTTGAATGTAGTGGAGGCTCAAACTAACAATTATGATTTGAGTTACATGAGCATCGACTATATAGTACAAGTAAGGCCTAATAGACTATACAATTAATATTAATAGAAAATACATTATCTATAGATTATAACATTCAACACCACAAAGGTCCGAGGTGTAGACCAATTGGTTCATCCAAACCCCATAAGGGGGCAGAGGTCCAAGGTTCAAATCTCGAGCCTCGTCGGACTAAACGCTTGTCCCTTTCCTGGTGCTTTCAGCAGCGTAAAAGGTTTAAAATGATTGTGGCATGGTGGTTATAGGGGCGTATTGCGTGAAGATCTGTGTGGCAGTTTATAGGGTGGACAACGCAGAATACGTGGTGGCCATAAAAGCTAGATAGCCTGCTCGGATTCATGGTGGCTATTGATTCCACTATGTAAATTCAAAAAAAAAAAAACATTCAACACCACAAGCATTTTAATCCATGAATTTCAAATAGTTTAAGACTAATAGATAAACCTAAGGAATACCAAAAAACATTAAACCTAACAAAAAGACTACAATTAAAGTAAACAAGCGATGCTTGAAGTGTAAGAATTATATCAAACTAGACATCTACACACATTAATTGACTAAGTCAGATTACTCTTTATTGTGCTGTTGAGTACCATAAACATATAACTCTCAACAAACAAACACTTAAACTTTTGATCCTTTTACAATGAGGGTCATTCCCCTATTTATAGTTTTGGTTTGGCTAAAAATAAAACTAACTACTAATTACAATGATGAGCAAAAATGGTTCTAAATGATTAAGGAAGGAGCTCGTAACACTCGATATATTCATTATGTTCTACATGTTCTCTATTAGACCTTAGGTAGTTATGATTGCTTGTTATGCTTAGTCAGGGTAGCTATCATTTTCTTGATCTACCACTTATAGTCATGGAGCTAACCACATTATTTTGTAGGGGTTGGCACCCTCTTCTTAAAGCAATGTTGATTTGTCATCATAACGGGTTGTTTTGATGTTGACATCATTATATTCTTTAGGAACTTCTAGCTCATGTTATCAACTTGTTTTACCTTACTCTTTAGGTTTTTTATGTCCCTTGTATTCCTTTCATTATGTTTTACCTTCAATTTTGAAGGACTTTTTGTTCTTAGAGATTATACCATATAGATACTCTTATGTTTTCATTAACTTAAAACGATTTAATATCCTTGTAGTACTTTTATCTTATTTACAATAATATATTGCAAATCTATTTTACTCAAAATGCTAATCAAATCTTATATCTTGTTATACTTATAATAAAGTTTATTCATTATAATATCCAATTATAAAATTATGTTTTGGATATTATAAGTTTTTTTCAATTATTTGATAATATATTTACTTGTAATTCAACACATAGAAAGGAAAATAGCATTTATTTTATTTATAAATAAATTATGTATGATTGTATTTTTTAAAACAATAAATTATAAAAATTTAAATAGGAAAATAATATTTAAAACGTTTACTCTTTAAATATTATTATTATTTTATTTTTTTGTGAATTTATGTGGTGGAATCAGTATCCACCACGAATCCAGGTAGACTGTCTAGCTTTTTATGATCGCTATAGTATTCTGCGCCGTCCGCCCCAAAAGCCACCACACAGATCTTCGCGCAGTCCGCCCCTATAACCACCATGCCACAATCATTTTAAACCTTTTACGCCGCTGAAAACACCAAGAAAGACAAGCGTTCAGTATGACGAGCCCCGAGATTTGAACCTTGAACCTCCATCCCCCTTATGGGGTTTGGATGAACCAATTGGTCTACACCTTAGATCTCTCTTTAAATATTTATAAGGCATATTTTATTTAATCAAATCTTAATGTTTAGTTAAAACTTTGACCTCTTTAAGAAATCAAATTTAGATAAGCTGAATGGTAACAGTCTAAAGTATTTTAGAACGTGTATGTAAAATTTTTCAACGTTATATCCAGCTAGACATGTAACTGAAGTATATGTCAAAGTGAATGTTGCTTTCTTGCTTTCTAACCGGTTAATGTGATGATGCATGTCTAATGGCATATTCATGATTGGAATTCCATTCACATTAATATCTATCTATCTATCCTACCTCAATAACCGACGTGTCCGTTGCAGATAAGATGTCTAATAACATATTCCATAATTGGAATTCCATTCACATTAATATCTATCTATCTTACCTCAATAACCGACATGTCCATTGCAGATAAGAGCGCTGTCCCTGTGTGATACATGAATCGTTTGTGCCAATGCATTTATCATTTCTTAAATACTCCTTAAGATGCCTCTTTGTTATTTTATAATTAAACCTAAGTTTTGCCTTATTAGTCCATGATGACTTATATGTAATTGTTATGTGGAATCTGCATCTTTCTCACCTTCGGTTTTAGCGACTTTTTCTTGGCAGTACCCTTCAAGTTCAAATCTCATTGTAATTGTGGTGTGGAATCTGCATCTTTCTCACCGTCGGTTTTAGACTTTTTCTTGGCAGTGCCCTTCACATTCAAACCCTTTTCTATGTTAACGTTAATCTCCAACTTTATTTGGAGCCCAGCGCAGTGCATTGCATTGCATTGCATGTTGACGGTCAAACGTGTCGATTTCGAAGTGGGGACATTTCACAGCACGATAGTTTCTGTTCTTTAGTCGATGAAACATGGCATTGGTCAAAGAAACGTTCAAAATAAGATAGTGGGGACATTTTACAGCACCACGTATGCAGGCATTGGTCGAAGAAATGTTCAAGACATGATAGTTTCTGTTCTTTAGTGCTAATCAATCATTAGAGATGCATCTTGTGGCTTATGATGCATCTTATGATGGTAAGCTATGCATCAATCTCAAGTTTGAGTTAATTTTGAATTTGTTGCTGTTACTTCAAAAGCTGACAAAATGCATTTAAATTCATTACTTCAACAAAGCGTCTTTCCAATCGGGTGGTCACAGTGATTGGCGTAAAACTAGTTGCTCCCTCCATTACCAAAAATGTTGCCTGCCATACTATGGAATTCCCTTTCAAAGTTTATTACTGTCACTATGTGAAGGATACTCGAATGTATTTGGTAAACTTGAAGGACGAAAAAAGTGGAGTTAAGAAGAGCGTGGTGGTGGAATGCCATATGGACACCAAACCTAATCCTCTTGAAAGCGCCAAACCTTATCCTCCTGAAAGCGCAGCGTTACTTGAGCTCAACATGAAACCCGACGAGGGTGAATTTTGTCACTGGGTGCCCAGCGATACTCTTCTTTTTACCCAGTGATACTCTTCTTTTTACCCAGAAGCTGTAGCACATGTTCAACTGTGTGTGCTCGTGCTTAAATGTAGTTTCATCATGTTTGAATAAGAACTTCAGCCGAGGTCATGAAGACAAATAGATGTAGGTGTGTGTTTTGGATTCAACCCTATATCGCAGATGTTGCATGTCTGAAGATTGTGTTGTGCTATCGTCATGTGGGATTACGTGTTTTGGCGAGGGTGATGAGGATTGATGTTTGATCACTCATATGACCCCTCTAGTAGTTCCTAGCTAGGTTTGCATAGTTTATTTCTTGCAAATTAATATTGTAAGTGAGTCTCCTTCTCACATACACTTGTGGGCACTAGTTGTCTTCTAGTTGTCATTTAGGAGTGTTAGTTAGGAAGTGTGAACTCAAAGTAGGAAGAGTGAACTTCAAGTTAGCTAAAGGATCTTCTAGTTAGCATTTTTCCCTTCTTTCCTAGCTTAGAAGTTACGTGCATTCTTCTCTTGCACTTTTGTAGCTTATGGTTGAGGATTTGGGATCAAATCCATGATTTAGTGGGTTTGGTTATGTATTTTGGGCCATTAGAGCCTATATAATGAGCTTGTAAATAATATGAACTTAGTTGGATTTTCAATCCTTTTCATTGGTATCAGAGCCTAGTTTATGTTTGCACTAGGGCTTGTGAGGTGAGAGGGAAGGAGATAGATTGTTTTTCATGAGAAATTCTTTCTCATTGAGGACTCGGTTCAAGCTCAAGGGGAGCTTGAAAACCATTCGCAGAAGGAAGTTCCTTAGGCGTCAAACTCCTCGTTCCAACTTTTTACTTATGCTCAAGAGGTATAGGAAAAGTTTACCCCGATTCCTCTCTTACAAAAATCCCTTGGCAGGTTTGGACTACTCCTACGGTGAAATACGCATTAGGGAGCCATTTGTTCCTGCCATTGAGGAGTCTTGAAGACTGAGGAGCATCTATACCAGGTCGTGTGTCGACTTGGATCTGGTGGCCTTTCAAACGTTGGTCGTGTGTCGACTAGATCTTGAAAGGAGTGCTACTGAAGTCTTGAATAGCAAGATTTTCAATCCTGCTGCTGGTTTGAAGAAAAATTTACAAAATTTCTTGAAATTTCTTAGGTCAAATTACCTTAGTTCTTTGAAATCATTGTAAAATTTAAATTTTAAAATTTGAAAATAACAATTAAGTTATTTAAATTTTTATTTAAAATTTAAATATATATATATATATATATATATATATATAATTTATATAAATATAGATTTTTGGCCCCTCGGCCCCATCTCAACAGGAGCCGAGGGCCAATTTTATTGGCGTGCTCGGCTGATGCAGCGTCGACGCCTGCCGACGTCGGCCACCGGACGTCCGTCGACCGACAGACGTTGACTGTTGGCTGTCGACGGACGTCGACCGACGTTCAACATAGTCGACGGGACGTCGGTTGTGTCACGTCGCAGGACCGACAGCCCGACAGGCGCTAGAGCGTGTTTGGGCCTGTCGTGGCCCGTATCGTATCACCTCACAGAAACGTAGGCATGGATGACGATGCGCCACACAGTCGATGGGACATCGACTGTGCCACGTCACAGGCACAACAGTCGGTAGGCACTGTCACACCTACAGAATTTGATAGGCGTCAGCGCCCTACCTGGTAATTGCTTGGCCAGGTAGGCTGTAGCCTACACGCAGCCTAAGGGCTGCATCTGTTAGCCTCGTTGGGGCTGCCTTGCATCCGGCCTCAGGAGGAGCTGCTTGATTTTCCCCGTTGAAGAACAAAACTGCATATTTACCTTTCAGTTCATGCATTCTAGTTCCTCGAAAACCGTGCAACAACAGTTTGCAAATTTTCATGCAGGCTAACAGGGAGTGCAGTGACAGGTTAACTTGGACATGACAGGGTAATATCAGTTATTTAATTTTTACTTTATCTAAGGTTTAGAATTGCATGTAATTTTATTTATTTATTTATTAATTTATTTTTAAATATCTTAATTAAATTTAATTAATCTTTTTGATTAATTAATTTCAATTTTTAATTAAGTTATTTTTAAATTAATAAATTATAAAAGACATTTTTAAACCTTAGGTTAAGTTAAATTTTTTATTTAGCCTTAGGGGTAATTTTCAAGGCACTGCATTGTAACAGGGTATTTTCAGATTTTACCCTAATTTTTAAGTGTTTTTGTCCTTGTTACTTCTGGCTTATACCCAGTTTCACATGGCTTCTGACTTGGCTGCCCAAGTGGCAGAACTGGCACATGTTGTGAATGCATTAGCCGATAAAGCTAATGATACTACCATGGCAAAAGTTCTTAGTGACCTTGCAGTGAAGGTAAATGACATTTCCATTCACAGTGCTTCAACTTCTGCTCATGATTCTCGCCTGAGAGTTCATTGTGAAGTGCCACTTTATGATGGATCCCGGAACCCCGAAGTCTTGAATAGTTGGATTCTTGACATGAGTTCTTGGTTTTCTTACACTCAGCTTTCATATGAGGATATGGTTCCATATGCTAAGCTAAAACTTTCTGGTTTAGCTAAAGTACTTGTTGAAAGAAAAAAAGGTCATGATGAACTCACCTCTTGGGATGAGCTTGTAGACTGTCTTAAGACCAATTTTTATCCTTCCAATTATTCTAAGGAATTGGTAATTAAGTGGTTTCAATTTCGACAAGGTACTAATATGACTGTGCAAGAATATATCTTTCAATTCAACAGGTACAAGATACTTTTGAATGTGGAGGAAGATATTAAAGCTTTGATTCTCAAATTTCAAAGTGGCTTGTTGGAGCATTTGTACAGGGAAATTATGTTTGTTTCTATCGAAACATTGGATTCAGTTTTCAACCAGGTGCAACTTGCGGAGGACAAGTTCAAAGCACATTCGCAGGCATTCCGTGCACCTGCTACTCAAGTGGTTGCAAACTCATCAAAAGGGAATAGTTCTTTCTCACAAAAGAAGAATTTTGCTCAAAAGAAGAATGTTTCTTCTCCATCTCCTTCTTCTCCTTCTCCTTCCGCTTCTACTCCTTCTTCTTCTTCTTCTTCCAAACCTTCTTCTTCTAAAATTTTTTGTAACTATTGTAAGAAAAAAGGTCATGAAAAAGCAGATTGTTTTAAGCTTAAGAAGAAAAGTTTAGTCATCACTACTCAAGAACAGGATGCTTCCAAAGGTCCCCTTGAGTCAGTGGGAGAAAGTAGAGTATACACGAAATTACGAGGTAAGCTCAATGAGGTTACCTTGGTAAATGTAAGTTCATCAGGGGGCGCTCGTGATGCTTTGTTCATCACTCGAGCTCATTTGCTCCATAATTTTGCAATAGATTGTATAGTGGATAATGGCTCACAGAAAAATCTAATTGCGAGGTCCATTGTCGAGCGATTGAAGTTACCTATGGAGCCTCATCCTCAACCTTATTCTTTGGGTTGGAAGGATAGTGGAAGGGGCTCAGAAATCACTCACACTTGCACATTAAAATTTGCACTTGGCCCACATTTCATAGATCAAGTCACTTGTGATGTGACTCCTATGGATTGTTGTGGGATTTTGCTTGGACAACCTTTTCAGTATGATAGGAGAGTTGTTTATGATGCTTTCAAAAGAACCTACACATTTCAAAAATATGGTAAGGTCTTCCTCATAAAAAGCACCAACACTCCTAATATCATTCTAAATTCCAAGCAAGCAAAAAAGGCAATTAAAAAAGGTGGTGAGGTTGCTCTAATTTTCATTCGCTCTCAAAACACTCCTACATCAACATCCATTCCAAAGCAACACTCTTCAATGGATAAAATATTGCAAAATTACTCACACATATTTCAAGAGCCAAAGTCTCTTCCTCCAATTCGCACAATTAATCACAGCATTGAAATCATTCCTGGTTCTTCACTACCTAATGCACCCATGTATAGACAATCTATTTTGCAAAATGAAGAAATAAAAAGGCAAATAGAAGATTTGTTGTCTAAGGGTTTCATTAAGGAAAGTACTTTTGCTTGTGCCTCACCTATTTTGTTGGTTCTTAAAAAATATGGCACTTGGAGATTGTGCATTGATTTTCGTGCTTTGAACATAATTTTTGTAAAGAATAGATATCCACTACCACGCATTGATGATTTATTAGATCAGCTCCAAGGAGCTAAGTTCTTTTCAAAAATAGATCTCAAAAGTGGATATCATCAAGTGCGTATCCAAGCTGAGGATACATGGAAGACAACTTTTAAGATGAAGATGGGCCTCTTTGAATGGTTGGTCATGCCTTTCGGTCTTACAAATGCTCCTGCAACCTTCATGAGGTTGATGAATGATGTATTTCATGATGTACTTGACAAATTTGTAATAATATATCTTGATGATATATTGATCTTCTCAAAAAATTGGGAGGAACACCTTGGGCATATCCATCATACACTTGATCTTCTTGCGAAGAATCAATTATATGCCAATCCTTCCAAGTGTTCTTTTGGCAATACTTCAGTTTCTTACCTTGGTTATGTGATTAGTGAAAGTGGAATTCAGGTAGATCCCACTAAAGTTGATGTTTTACTTAAGTGGTCCCCTCCTTCTACTCTCATCGAGTTAAGGAGTTTCCTAGGACTTGCGAATTTTTATCGCAAGTTCATTCCTCAATATTCCACTCTTGCAACTCCATTGCATTATCTCACTAAGTCTAAAGTTCCATTTCATTGGGAGAAAATCCAAGAGATTGCCTTTGAGAAACTAAAAAAGCAACTTTGTACAACACCTGTGTTAACTTTACCTGACCTCTCTCAACCTTTTGAGATTGAAACAGATGCCTCTAAAGTTGCCTTAGGAGCTGTGCTCAAACATAATGGTCATCCAGTTGCTTATCATTCAGAAAATTTTTCTCGCTAAGTTGAACTATTCTACATATGACAAGGAGTTGTATGCATTAGTTCAAGCTATCAAATACTGGAGACATTATATTTTGGGAAAATATACAGTAGTACACACTGATCACATGCCTCTCAAGTTTTTACAATCTCAAAGTAAAATTGAAGAATCAAGACATATGAAGTGGGCCTCTTACCTCCAACAATTTCACTTGGTGATCAAGTACAAAAAGGGGAAGAGTAATATTGTTGCTGATTGTTTGAGTAGGCCTCCTGCCGCTCTTGCCTTAATAGTTATGTCCACTTCACACTTGGGATTTCAGACTTGGCCTAATCAGTATTCACAGGATCTTGATTTTGGAAAAATATTTGAGCAAGTGAGTAAGCCTTCTTCTTCCAATTTGCGTCCTTTCCAAGATTTCTACATCAAAGAAGGACTTCTTTATAAATTGGACAAGGTTTGTGTTCCTTGTGAGCCTAGAGTGTCACTTCTTAAGGAAGCTCATTCTACACTTTATGGTGGTCACTTTGGGAAGCACAAAACACTTCATCACTTGCAAAGATTTTTCTACTGGCCTAAAATGCAGAGGGATGTGTTGAGATTTCTCAAATAGTGTGTAGTTTGTTGTCGCTCAAAACCAGCTAATAGGAAGTTTGGCTTAGGCATGCCTTTGCCCATTCCTTCCCGTCCTTGGGAAAGCATTTCCATGGATTTGGTTAGTGGTTTTCCCATGACAGTGCGACAACATGATTGTGTGTTCGTGGTGGTTGACAGATTCAGTAAAATGGCTAAGTTTATTCCATGTCGCAAGACAAGTTCTACAGCAAACTTAGCCCAATTGTTCTTTGATAGCATTTGGCGATCCTTTGGTCTACCTACCAACATCATCTCGGATCGTGATTCACGCTTTGTGGGTCACTTTTGGCATTCTTTGTGGAAAATTTTGGGAGTTTCCCTTAACTTTTCCACCGCCTATCATCCACAATCCGATGGGCAGACTGAAGTGGTAAACCGTACACTTGTGCAAAGTTTACGAATCTATCATCACACTTCACCAGAAAAGTGGGACTTAAGTCTCACTCATATTGAACATGCCTACAATAGGGCACTACATTCTTCTACAGGTCACTCACCTTTTGAGGTTTGTATGGGATTTCAGCCCTTGGCACCTTATGAGTTACCTTTGTCTTTGCCTTCTCCTATCACTTCACATCTTCAGAAGGAGCAAGACAAGGCACACTCATTCATTCAAAACTTGCACAATCTTCAATCAAAGGTGATTGAGATTTTGCAAAAGACATAGCAGCAGCAGAAAAATGCCATGGATCGACATCGAATTCCTCATCCATTTCAGGTTGGTGACAAAGTTTGGTTGCATCTTGACAAGCGACGTTTTACTGATAAGACTCATAGTAAAATCAAACCAATTCGCTATGGGCCTTATACTATTCTTCAGCAGGTGTCCGAGAATGCTTTTCGCCTTGATCTTCCCGCACACTTGGGGATTCATGACGTCGTCAATGTAGATCTTTTGAAGTTGTACTTTGACTCTACATTGGAGACCACACCAGCTATCAGTCATCCTGTGGACGTGGTTCTTGATTCTTAGTTACCATTGGATTTCGATCAGATCTATGACATGAAGACTCGACAGACTCACCAGGGGTCTACCACCTCATATCTTGTGGCTCGATGAGGACAACTACCGCATCAAGCTCATTGGATTTCTTTTCATCGGATGTCCCGTGACTTTCCTACTCTTCCGAAAGCATTGGAGGCCAATGCTTCTATTGTGGGGAGGCATGATGAGGATTGATGTTTGATCACTCATATGACCCCTCTAGTAGTTCCTAGCTAGGTTTGCATAGTTTATTTCTTGCAAATTAATATTGTAAGTGAGTCTCCTTCTCACATACACTTGTGGGCACTAGTTGTCTTCTAGTTGTCATTTAGGAGTGTTAGTTAGGAAGTGTGAACTCAAAGTAGGAAGAGTGAACTTCAAGTTAGCTAAAGGATCTTCTAGTTAGCATTTTTCCCTTCTTTCTTAGCTTAGAAGTTACGTGCATTCTTCTCTTGCACTTTTGTAGCTTATGGTTGAGGATTTGGGATCAAATCCATGATTTAGTGGGTTTGGTTATGTATTTTGGGCCATTAGAGCCTATATAATGAGCTTGTAAATAACATGAACTTAGTTGGATTTTCAATCCTTTTCAGAGGGTGAACTTTGTCACTGGGTACTTAGGGATACTCTTCTTTTTACCTAGTGATATTCTTATTTTTACCTATAGCACATTTTCAACTGTGTGCTCATGCGTGCCAACAGTACCGATACTTGCTGCTTAAATGTAGTTTAATTATGTTTAAATAAGAACTTTAGCCGAGGTCATGAGGCCAAATAGATGTAGGTGCGTGTTTTGGATTCAACCCTGCTAATGTTGCATGTCTGAAGATTGTGTGTTGAAATTGCCATGTGAATTATGTTAGGTGACATTATAACAATTTAAATATTATATTATATCATATTAAAATATTTAATTATTAATATAATTAATTATTATATTAATAATAATTAAAAAAGAAAAGTACTACGAAACTAGGTTGAAATACGAGTAATGTAATGGTTGAGGTTATTTTAGTTGAGCATGAGAATTACATACTCTTAAATTTTTTTCACAGTTCCACTTCTATTGGCATAAGGTCCTGATGGATTAGTGAATCAAAATTTTAGGTCTTCTTGTTAGGTATGGAGAGGTAAAAGCTAAACTGATGGTGTATTAAGGGCAAGTCAACATACTTAGAATAGAGTATGTTTTCTCTTGAAAGAAAATTTTCTTTTCCCCTAGGGTTTGGGTATGTCAAGTTTTCGAAGGCATGGATAAATCCAAATGTTATTGATAGTTTCTCCTTCAAGGGTCCTTTATTGGCATGACTAAAAAAGGATAGATTTCCTAGGTATAATATATTTAAATCAAATGCTTAACTATTTGAAAATAATTATACTACATTAATTTATAATATAGTATGTTGAGTAGAATTTAAATAGTTGCAAACAAAAAATTAGCATTCATTACATTAAAATTAATTAGCTTGCAACTTAAATAAAGTTCAAGCTGACATAATAGAAAACCAACTTCAAAGCTTTACACTAGATTTAATCTACTCCTAATCTAAACAAGCTCTAAAGAAAAATCAAATGTTTAAGGGTAAGAGAAAATAAAAAATAAATAAACAAGCCCATACTACCATAAAAGTCAATTTTTATCTCGTAAAGTAGAAATTTCAATTTAAATCTATCCTCGATCCGACTAGTATTCAAATAACCTAAAGTTTAAGAGGGTGCGATCTTCAAAGGAGGAATAAAATTATGAAATAGACTGAGTACAACCACCATCAACATGCACATATTCAACATAGAAAATTTTAATAACCTTGTATTATAAATAAGGTTATTGAGAATATTTGATTTGGATTTGCCCACTTTGATGAATTACAAGAACAAATCTTAGAGTAGTGTTAGGGTTAATACAAATAGAAAGAGAAAACTAAGTCTAAGGGGTTAATCAATATATGATTTTTGAACTTTGTAATAGAGTAGTAAACCCATATTTATACAATTCGATGGTACCTGACATATCATTATTGTTACAATTAATTATTATCCATTTCCATGAAGTATGCCCATTGGAATTGTTTTCAATAATAATTCGGCGATGCCTCATTAATTTTTATTTCTCTGCTAAATTTGGGGTTCATCATTAATTACACCATGGTTGTTACCTTACATGTCTATGTTCATCTAGATAACATCAAAACTCCCACGTCTCACATCATTGTTTTTGTACATAAGCTCAATCACACACACATGCACACACACTAAACCCCATAGTGGTTTGAACCTAGGTATCCTGAAAGAAAGCCCAAAGCCCTAACCACATGGGTGTCCAATGGGGACATGTCTACAATATTTGAATTTACAAAAACCACATCAAATAGCCTATAAAGAAAAGTAAAAATGCAAGCATTGGAAGTTATTATATGGGATTGAAATAGGCCCCACCCGTATTACATTATCACCACATAGTGGTATTACAACAAACCTTGGATATTATTCATGTATCGCTTGGTAATATTTGAACCTTGGTATCCTCTTTTAATATTGAGGACTTTAACTAGTTGAGCTAATGCCACTTAATACATTAGAAGTTATTATTATTCTCAGTTTTTACTTTTGTTTTCGTTTTTCAATTAATTTATTATTTATTATTTATATTTTATTTTTAAAAAATATATATTATATTTGTTTCTTTATTATTTTATTTTGATATCCTTCTCTCTCTCTTTCTGCATTTTTTGATATATATATATATATATATATATATATATATATATATATATATATATATATATATTTTATTTTATTTTATTTTATTTTTTTCTAGTTCTTCGAAGTTCCCAACAATAATATACACTTCCTAGTTATTTTTATGTTTTTAGCTTCCTTTATGCATATTTCGGTAATTTTTTACCCTGTTTCTAGTAACTTCTATATTTTTTTGGCAATCCTTTGCATTTTGATTTTTTTTTAAAACTTGGACAAACTTTTGCAATTTCTAATGAGTTTATTTATTTTTGGTAAATTCTTTTTGTTTTTGATACTTTTTGCCTTTTGTTGGGTAATTTTTACATTTTGGCAATCTCTAAATAATACTAGACTATATTTTATTTCCCTTCAGACCATGGATATGGGGTAGGTTTCTTACAAGTGTTTAATCATTGCATTTTTTTATTTCCTCATAGGTTTTTGGTCACTTATGCTTGCTTCATTGAATTTGTTAATTCTCGACGAGTGATCGGGTTTCGATTGGGTAATTTCCTTATGAGTTACCATGTTCTAGATGGAATAATTTCCCTGCAAGTGGCTAGGTTCTAGGTAGGATAATTTCCTCATGAGTGGTCGGGGTTCGACTAAGGAAATTTCCTCATGCGTGGTTGGGTTTTTGGTTGGGGAAATTTTTGCACGAATGGTTGGGTTGCTGCATTGCTAGCATTTTCAGTTGCTAATGGCTTTAATTCTACCTAATTAAAACTTCCTGTTGAGTGGCTAAAATTCCATCTAGGGCTTTAATTTTACTTACTTTTTAAATTTCCATGGGAGACCAAACTTCTAGTTGGGGCATTTATTTTTTGATGCTTTCCATCACTTTATTTATAATCTGCACCATAATGACATTGGTCATGACAACTTAAATAGCCTACAAAAAACAAACAATTGTATGCCTCAAATATCCTTGAAACATAGGTAAATTTATATTTATTGGAAAGCTATTTTTGAGGAGTATCTGATAGAAGTATTTTTAGAATATTTCACTAAGTATTAAAATAGTTATGTGGTCTAAAACTGAGTTTTTTTAGAAAATTTCACTATGTACTAAAATAGATATGGGGTTTTGTAAACGATTAGGTTTTCTAGTTAATATTCTTTAATTTGCCAAATAATAGAAAATAGAAAGAAAACATAGATAGAATGAAATTACAGAGCTAAGGAAGGGCCAAGTGGACGAATTACCTCTCCTGGAGCTTGTCTACCAAATTTTCCACTACTGCCAAATTTGCCACTAGGGTGGTAAATTTGGTAAATCTGTACAAAAACTAAAAAAATTAGGGTTTTTAATTTAAGGGGTATGTCTGAGGGCTGGAAAGGGTAGAATATTATCTAAATAGTTTATTAATATCCTTTTAACAAAAGAAATGAGTATGCTTACCTCTTGGTGTGGAATTTGGCTTGTTGCCAAATTCACCACTAGGTCTACCAAAATTTCCACTGGTAAATTTGGTCTGAGTGATGAATGTGGTTTAGACTATTATGACTGCTAAATTCACCACTAATAGTTCAGGGTGGTGAATTTGGTCTTGGAATGGGTTTTTAAAGTTTTGGAGTTGATTTTGATGGATTTTGACTATGTTTTGGGCCGACATTTGTAGGAGAGGATTGTAGCAATATCTACTAAGGTTCTTACTATCAAAATTAGAATAGTAATACATAAGGATATAGAATTTAATGAATATATTTTTATTTTTTTAAGCAAAAAATCCCTTGCGGGGCCGCCTTGGTCTGAGAGACCACGAACAGGGGGTTCTACACCGTCAAAGCCACCCGAGAGTCGCACTCGACCCTGCCCGCACCAACATTATCAATTGGATTTTGGATACCCAATTCAGCTTTTTGGTAGGGTGGATATTTGAACCTGCGACCTCTCCTGGAGGATTTCCCTCTCCTCTCCAAATCACCTACAACACCTGGGTTTAATGAATAAAATATTAATATATGTAAAGATAATGAAAATATCACAAAATACTAAAAATTTGATTAAATAAGAGTGAAATAAAATGAAAGGTGCATACAAATATATTAGGAATGCTCTTAATGCTATTTATTACTTATCTAAGTGCAATATAATAGAGATTTATGCAAATTATTCACCAAATTAAGATCTAAATAAATACTTGTATGGAAAGATAGGGGAAGTGCCTCAAATACTATTTTGAAAAATCAAAGGACTTGGGAGTGGGAAGTTAGGAATGCAAAAGGATTAGGAATATAGTAAGGTACCTTATCTATATCCCAATCCTTGTAATGTATGTGAAATTGATAGAGAAATCAACACAAAGTGCTAAAATAAAATAAAAAGGAACGTTATGAAATTCTTGAAGGAACAAATTAAAATGCTACAATACTTAAAATTTAGAAGTAAAATAGCATGGATGTGCAAATACAGAGTTAATATGGTTGAAATGAAGATGAAATAGTATTGTGCATGAAAATAATTGTAAAGAATAAGTATTATGGAATCAAAAGTGCATGAAATGATCTTGCAAAATATAGTGGTTATGAAGAAAATATGGATGATGAAAGGTATACAAGTGAAAGTAAACTTGCAAAATAGATACTAGAAATGAAATGAAGATGCTATGATTAAAATTAGGTTACCAAAATACTTTTAGAAGGTTTCAAAAGCAATGTTAGAGGCTACCAAATACAAGGGTTAGAACCCTGCAAGAGAAGTTAGAGCATAAAACATAAAATGCATCAAAGAGATATGATAAGTTAGCAAGGCTACAATCTAGAGAAAAAATGATATCAAGCTAATGTAGGAGGAGTGAAGAAAGAAGCTAGGAGAGCTCTCTTTCTTATCGACAATGGTGACCTTCTTACTCTAAAGTCTTCCTTGCCTTGCTTGGCTTACTCCCAATGCTCACACAATGCTCCAAAATGCTTGATGAGAACTTATAAATGCTTAAGATAAACTTAGCAATAGATAATGCTATTGAGAGAGAATGCTATAAAATGTAGTAGAGGTTTGCTATAGTAAAATTACTTCAGAATGCTTACCCCATGACCTCCTTAAATATGAATTGGAGGAGGATTAGAGGGAGAAATGGATAAGAACAATTCAAAATTGTTGCATCTAGATCCTTTTTGAAGCATGCAGAATCAATGGCAGAGGTGGAAGGGAGGTCCATCCATACCTCTCTGGTTTGTGTGGAATATTCTCGATTGTTTTTTTCAAGTTTTCCACTATCGTTCAAATTCACTATTGACAAATTTGGTGACCCGGGTGGTGAATTTGGTAAGGAGTGCAAATCTGATTTTGTGAGTTTGAAATTTAAATTTTTTTGAATTTTCCACTTACCAAATTTACCATTAGTAAATTTTGTAGGAGTGCCAGATTTTTTTACAACTGGTTCTGACTGTTAGGGGTTGATTTTTGCAGTTTTACCAAATTCACCACATAGCTAGCCAAATTTTCCACTAGCAAATTTGGTCAAAGTGGTGAATTTGGTAAAAGGTGAAAAGGATACCCAAAATGACTAGGAATGGTCAAATTGAGGTTTTGTAATATTTATAATTGATTTTGAGAAGTTTTGGGATGTTTTGACTATTTGCGACTAGACTTGATAAGTTGCAATTGGTGCATCAAAATTAAGTGTATACACTCCTCCTAAGGGATCCTCTTGCATGTTCTATTGATCTAGATATTGAAGTTTATGATCTTCTTTTGGTGATGCCTTTGTATAGTCATGAACTGGATAAGGAGTGAAAGTGAGTCCCCTTCATCAATAAATTCTAGGATGAAAGGTTTAGCTAGACAGTCCCAATTATTGATGCTACCTTCTTCTAAAGAGTAGTACTGGGTTAGTACTTTACCTTTAAAAGATAAATCTAGTAACCTCACCATTACATATTCATGGACAATACTATGCATAGTAGTTAAAGTAGCTATATATTGGAAATGTTCATATGTTATTTTCCCACTACCATCATAGCAGAGTAGATATTTTTGTATGGATTGAGAAATGTCATGGAGAGCTAGAATATTGAGGGATCCAATACTATTCTAGCTAGGTTATGTGCATCCGACTATGATTTTGGATGGGGATCTAGCCTACAAAGGAGTGAGATTTTTGATAGAAGAATTTTAGATAGGATAAAGGAATTTAACATTATTGGATATTTTGAAGGATGATAGCTCAACAAACTACAAGGATTCTTTATGCTTCTTGGTCTTTGATATTGTAGTAATGTGATTCTAGGACCCCATCCTTTAGTAGAGTCATCGATTTATTTGCTCTTTCAATAGTGGAATTTCTAGGTAAATGAATGTTCTATCCACTTGTGATACCAAGATCTTCACCATAATCTTTATCGTCCATAGGTGCAAGTATTCTAAATGCTCTCCTGCACATGGTGGATTTTCTTGAATCAAGATATTATTGTATTTTGTCCAACTATGTGTGCCAAAAATCTTGATCGCATGGTGGATTTGATGTTTTATCCCATCAATGGTTATCTATGGAATAAATTGTATCAGAGTGATACAAATGCTTCTTCTTAGATATCTACATGAAACTCTTGTATGTGAGATGAATTGATGTAATTTTATCCCATTAGGTATACCAAAATTCTTAATGGTTCAATTTTTCTAGGTATGGAGTGTATGCCCCAGACCGAAGTCAATATTGGATGGCTCAAAATTAATTCTAAACCAACCTCCGAAGAAAACCAATTACTTGAGAAATTGCTATTATGTAATACTAAAGAAAGAAAAATAAAAGTGTTAAGAGTAAATAGCAAAAAAAAGGATAGGGTTGAGAGAGAGAATGGTTAGAGAAATTAAATTTGAATGTAGTGGAGGCTCAAACTAACAATTATGATTTGAGTTACATGAGCATCGACTATATAGTACAAGTAAGGCCTAATAGACTATACAATTAATATTAATAGAAAATACATTATCTATAGATTATAACATTCAACACCACAAAGGTCCGAGGTGTAGACCAATTGGTTCATCCAAACCCCATAAGGGGGCAGAGGTCCAAGGTTCAAATCTCGAGCCTCGTCGAACTAAACGCTTGTCCCTTTCCTGGTGCTTTCAACAGCGTAAAAGGTTTAAAATGATTGTGGCATGGTGGTTATAGGGGCGTACTGCGTGAAGATCTGTGTGGCAATTTATAGGGTGGACAACGTAGAATACTGTGGTGGACATAAAAGCTAGATAGCCTGCTCGGATTCATGGTGGCTATTGATTCCACTATGTAAATTCAAAAAAAAAAAACATTCAACACCACAAGCATTTTAATCCATGAATTTCAAATAGTTTAAGACTAATAGATAAACCTAAGGAATACCAAAAAACATTAAACCTAACAAAAAGACTACGATTAAAGTAAAAAAGCGATGCTTGAAGTGTAAGAATTATATCAAACTAGACATCTACACACATTAATTGACTAAGTCAGATTACTCTTTATTGTGCTGTTGAGTACCATAAACATATAACTCTCAACAAACAAACACTTAAACTTTTGATCCTTTTACAATGAGGGTCATTCCCCTATTTATAGTTTTGGTTTGGCTAAAAATAAAACTAACTACTAATTACAATGATGAGCAAAAATGGTTCTAAATGATTAAGGAAGGAGCTCGTAACACTCGATATATTCATTATGTTCTACATTTTCTCTATTAGACCTTAGGTAGTTATGATTTCTTGTTATGCTTAGTCAGGGTAGCTATCATTTTCTTGATCTACCACTTATAGTCATGGAGCTAACCACATTATTTTGTAGGGGTTGGCACCCTCTTCTTAAAGCAATGTTGATTTGTCATAATAACGGGTTGTTTTGATGTTGACATCATTATATTCTTTAGGAACTTCTAGCTCATGTTATCAACTTGTTTTACCTTACTCTTTATGTTTTTTATGTCCCTTGTATTCCTTTCATTATGTTTTACCTTCAATTTTGAAGGACTTTTTGTTCTTAGAGATTATACCATATAGATACTCTTATGTTTTCATTAACTTAAAACGATTTAATATCCTTGTAGTACTTTTATCTTATTTACAATAATATATTGCAAATCTATTTTACTCAAAATGCTAATCAAATATTATATCTTGTTATACTTATAATAAAGTTTATTCATTATAATATCCAATTATAAAATTATGTTTTGGATATTATAATTTTTTTTCAATTATTTGATAATATATTTACTTGTAATTCAACACATAGAAAGGAAAATAGCATTTATTTTATTTATAAATAAATTATGAATGCTTGTATTTTTTAAAACAATAAATTATAAAAATTTAAATAGGAAAATAATATTTAAAACGTTTACTCTTTAAATATTATTATTATTTTATTTTTTTGTGAATTTATGTGGTGGAATCAGTATCCACCACGAATCCAGGTAGACTGTCCAGCTTTTTATGATCGCTATAGTATTCTGCGCCGTCTGCCCCAAAAGCCACCACACAGATCTTCGCGTAGTCCGCCCCTATAACCACCATGCCACAATCATTTTAAACCTTTTAAGCCGCTGAAAACACCAAGAAAGACAAGCGTTCAGTTTGATGAGCCCCGAGATTTGAACCTTGGACCTCCGTCCCCATTATGGGGTTTGGATGAACCAATTGGTCTACACCTCAGACCTCTCTTTAAATATTTATAAGGCATATTTTCTTTAATCAAATCTTAATGTTTAGTTAAAACTTTGACCTCTTTAAGAAATCAAATTTAGATAAGCTGAATGGTAACAGTCTAAAGTATTTTAGAATGTGTATGTAAAATTTTTCAACGTTATTTCCAGCTAGACATGTAACTGAAGTATATGTCAAAGTGAATGTTGCTTTCTTGCTTTCTAACCGGTTAATGTGATGATGCATTTCTAATGGCATATTCATGATTGGAATTTCGTTCACATAAATATCTATCTATCTATCCTACCTCAATAACCGACGTGTCCGTTGCAGATAAGATGTCTAATGACATATTCCATAATTGGAATTCCGTTCACATTAATCACATTAATATCTATCTGTCTTACCTCAATAACTGACGTGTCCATTGCAGATAAGAGCGTTGTCCCTGTGTGATACATGAATCGTTTGTGCCGATGCATTTATCATTTCTTAAATACTCCTTAAGATGCCTCTGTTATTTTATAATTAAACCTAAGTTTTGCCTTATTAGTCCATGATGACTTATATGTAATTGTTATGTGGAATCTGCATCTTTCTCACCTTCGGTTTTAACGACTTTTTCTTGGCAGTACCCTTCAAGTTCAAATCCCATTGTAATTGTGGTGTGGAATCTGCATCTTTCTCACCGTCGGTTTTAGACTTTTTCTTGGCAGTGCCCTTCACATTCAAACCCTTTTCTATGTTAACGTTAATCTCCAACTTTATTTGGAGCCCAGCGCAGTGCATTGCATTGCATTGCATGTTGACGGTCAAACGTGTCGATTCTGAAGTGGGGACATTTCACAGCACCATAGTTTCTGTTCTTTAGTCGATGAAATGTGGCATTGGTCGAAGAAATGTTCAAAATAAGATAGTGGGGACATTTTACAGCACTACGTATGCGGGCATTGGTCGAAGAAATGTTCAAGACATGATAGTTTTTGAAATTAAACACGCATTAGATGGTTTATTATTCAGTATGCATTAAATACATTTACAGCAGCCAAGAATAGCACACCGATGAAACAAAACACTGTTACAGTAGTTGTAACAGTCAGCTAATAATGTAATACAGACAAATAGTATTAGTACGCTAACATCCCCATTTATTACATTATTTGGGTAATGTAATAACTAATAGCTATACTAGACTACTAACATCCCCTTACATCATTTTGCAATACAAAGTGAGCTGCGAAACAATTCAAATTTGACACGTCCAAGTGCCTTAGTGAAAATGTCTGCAACTTGAGCATCGGTGGGAATGTGCGAAGCTGAATTCGGTGCTTTGGAACTTCATCTCAAATGAAATGACATTGTGTGTCAATGTGCTTTGTTCTTTCATGATGGACTGGATTCTTGACGAGGTTCAGAACACCCTGATTGTCACAAAACAAGTGTATTGGAGATTTTAATGGATGGCCCATACTTGTCAGAATGCGACGTAACCATATCACTTCGCACATAGCTTCACATGTGGCACGATATTTTGCCTCTGTTGATGAGATAGCAACCACCTGTTGCTTCTTGCTGTGCCAAGATACAGGACCGGATCCTAGATGAAAAATGTATCCAGAAGTTGACTTGCGATCATCAAATGATCCGGCATAGTCGGAGTCCGTGTATCCTTGCAAGAAGAATTTGTTGTTCCTCTTGTATTCTAGGCCATATTCCATAGTACCACGAACATAGTGAAGAACATGTTTTGCTGCTTTCCAATGAGTAGTCTTAGGCTCCCGCATGAACCTTGAAAGATAGTTGACAGCAAATACGAGATCTGGCCTAGTATTGGTCAGATATATGAGACTCCCAATCAACTGTCGATAGAGAGTACCATCTACCTGAGGTGAGTCATCATATCACGATAATTGAAGTCCATTCTCCATTGGAGTTGCCATTGGCTTGCAATCAGTCATGCGATATTTTTCCAGCAATGTCTTGGCATATTTTTTCTGAGACACTTTGATGGAGTGCTCCTTCTGGATGAATTCTAGACCAAGACAGTAATGGAGAAGTCCGAGATCTGTCATCTTAAAAGATTTGCACAAGTTTCTTTTGACAGTAGAGATCATTATTTTTGAACTCCCTATAATGAGCAGATCATCCACATAGAGTACAAGCAACACTATCTCAGAACCCTGTTTCTTAAAATAGAGGTTTGCATCCGACGGACATCTATTAAATCCATGCTACATAAGGTGATTGTCCATTTTTATATACCAAGCTTGAGGAGCTTGTTTCAGACCATATAAGGATTTGACCAATTTGCAAACTTTCTACTTTTGGCCTTCCACTTCAAATCCTTCTGGCTGCGTCATGTAGACTTCTTCTTGGAGATCACCATTTAGAAAGGCACTTTTGACATCCATCTGGTGAACTTTCCACCCATATTGTGCTGCCATAACACACATAACCTGAATTGTGGTCATCCGAGCAGTAGGTGCAAAAGTTTCCTCGTAGTCAATGCCTTCTTTTTGAGAATAGCCCTTTGCAACAAGACGGGCCTTATGCTTATCAATTGTTCCATCTGCCTTGTACTTGACTTTATATACCCATTTGCAACCAATAGGTTTCTTTCCATGCGATAGATCAACAAGCTTCCAAGTTTTATTTTTCATCAGAGACTCATACTCTGTATCCATAGCGGCCTTCCACTGAGGCTTACTGAGAGCATCTTGCACTGATGCAGGTTCAAGACTATCTATGGTAGACATGAATGCCCTGTCATCATCAATATCCATATCCTCTACTTTTGTACTTGGAGTCACAGAAAGTTCCTCAAAAGATTGACAAATATCATCAACCTCACCAGTTTCTCTAGCTTCTCTTTCCTTTTGAGCCATACTGCGTGTACGAGGTCTATCCAAATTCAAATTGGGAGGAGTGGATAAATTTGCATCTCTGATTGTATTTGTACACCATTTAGGATTATTCTTCGGTGGAGTTGAAGAAGATGTAGAAGGACCTCCTGTCTGTGTTGACGAAGGAATCTTCTCTTCCTTAGTTTCCACAATATCTTGGTGTACTTTAGATGTGCTCTGTGATGTGAAAGCTTCATCAAAGACATCTCTGTTGATATGAATTTTCTTGGTCAAGGGATCTATCAACCGATATCCTTTAGAGTGCTCAGAATAACCAAGAAAAATACATCTCAGTGTTTTCTCATCTAGCTTCTTCCAATTCTCTTTCGGTATGTGCATGAAAGCGTGACACCCGAAAATACGTAGATGAGATATGGAGGGTTTTCGACCACTCCATGCTTCCTGTGGAGTCATTAATTTTAGGGCCTTTGTGGGTGCCCTATTCAACAGATACACTGTAGTGGTGATAGCTTCTGCCCAATATTGTTGCCTAAGAGTAGCTCCTGTGAGCATACAATGAACCATTTCCATGATAGAACGGTTCCTTCTCTCAGCAACTCCATTTTGCTGAGGAGTATAGGTAGTTGTTAACTGTCTCTTGATTCCATGCTTATCTAGGAATGCATAAAATTCATTAGAGGTAAACTCTCCCCCTCGATCTAAGCGGAGGGTTTTAATAGAAGCCCCTAACTCCTTCTCAACGAATTTCTTGAACTGCTTGAAGGATGCGAAAGCTTCAGATTTCAATTGGAGAAAGAAAACCCACATCTTTCGTGAGTAGTCATCTACGAATAACTGAAAGTACCTCTTCCCTCCACAACTGTTGGGTGTGAAAGGACCACACAGATCGGTGTGAATTAACTCCAGAGGTTTTTGTGCTCTTGTAGAGCTCTTCTCAAATGGTAATCTATGCCGCTTTCCCGCTGCAAGCATCGAGCACACTGGCAATGTGGTAGAAAGGGAAGGAAGACCCTTTACCATCTCATACTTGCTGAGCTCAAGTAAGTAGCCAAAACTAAGATGCCCATATCTCTTGTGCCATAGGGAAGTTGCCTCCTTGGTAGAGACAATCATGGCAACATGTGGAGTAGAGATAGCATCTAGTGCAAATAATCCGTGCTTATATGAAGCTGTTGCAATCTGCTTACCATTCCTGATAATGGTACAACACTTCTTTCCATTCTCAACACGAAAGTTGACAACCATATTTCTATCCAGGATTTGTGTCACTGACAACAAATTGTTAGCCAATCCCGGAACATAGAGGACTTTGTCAATCTGACACTTGCCATCAGGAAGAGTGACTAAAACTGTACCCTCTTCCTGAATTATCATTAGCAATGGTGACAGATTTGCCCTTTTTGGCCTCAAATGATTCAAACCATGATCTATCGCTAGTCATATGTTTGCTAGCTCCAGAATCGACATACCAAACATGATCCCTCTGTGTGGAATCTATGGTAGTCATGAGCACCTTGTGTGCCCATTCAGAATCTGAGTCAGATTCTTCAACAACAACATTCACCTAGGGTTGCTTGTTTTTATTTTGTGGTTTGTTTTGGCCTTTTTGCTTGTTCTTATGCCAACACCTGTTGGTGTCATGGTTGTCTTTCTCACAGATCTTGCACCACATCTTCTTCTATTGAGGTTGTTTGCCTTTTCCTTTCGTATCTTGTTGAGAATTTCCTCCTTTCTAAAAGTTGCCTCCTTTTTTCCCATTACCTTTCTTCCTTGAACCCTTCCTGTTGGTGTATAGGGCTGTATTGGAAGAATCATCCTTGTGAAGTTGACGTGCCTCCTGTTGTTGAAGCAGATTGACCAACTCGATGTAGGTAATTTGTCGTTGAGACACCTGGATGGAGGTTATCAACATATCAAATGAAGAAGGTAAAGCTCTCATCACAAGTGAAATGAGAAGCTTTTCGTCCACAGTATCTCCCAGAGAACTCAATTTCTCTTTCAACTCAGACACTCTACACAGAAAGAGTTCAACTATTTCACCCTGTCTCAAACTCGAGTTATGAAGTTGTTGTTGAAGATGAAGAATGGTGGAATCATTCTTTCCCTCATAGATGGTTTGAAGGGCATCCCATGCCTCTTTACCACTTGCTTTGTCAGCTATATGAGGTTGCACTTCATCTGAAACAGCAAACAAAATGAGCACCTTTGCTCTACTGTCTTTCTTGTCAAAAGCTATCTAATCTGTTGAATGACCTGTGGATCCTGCTATTGGTGAAGGCCTAGTTGCTACTCTAGTAACAATATCCCACAAATATTCCATTTGGAGAATAGCCTTCATCTTATGTTTCCATGGTGTATAATTTGGACCTTTTAATAACTGATGCGGATCAGTCATCAACTTTGCAACAACGGCCATAGTGAAGGTTCCTTATATCACCAATTGGTCCCCCTTTCGATATACCTTTTTCTAGGCCAATATACCGTACAAAATACCCGCCCTTACGTGAGGGAAACTATAGGTATTTAGAAAGATCAACAAAAATCACCCGCCCTTATGTGAGGGAGACTATAGGTGAGTTTTAGAGATCATACGATACGTGGAACATAAGCGGTACTGAAAGGGAATCGCCTTGTTGATGGCACCTACCATAGAAGATTCTTCTCATGCGTGGGGCGTAACTTCCCCTAAACACTATGAAGAATACTTCGTCAGGATTTACGCCTAAACACAAGTGCGATAAAGGGTAGTGGATGGAGTAAAAAAATGCAAAAATGGCATACTTATTCCTCCCCGACGATTTATAGAGAACAAGCTCAGATGTCGTTATAGAAACTATATTAGGCGGCGGATACAGTAGCCAAATCACAAAAACTTTACCTGTAAGTGCTGGCCAGAGGTATCACAAATACCGAACGCTGCAGTGCAATAAATTACACGGATGGGTTTTAATTATTCCGGGGACTTAGGGAGTGTTTGATTTTAATTTTTAATGTTATAGTGCAAAAATGAAATATGCAACATAAAACAAAAAAAATTGCCCACAAGAATAACCCACAAGGTGTCGGTCACAACCGAAAATGCACCTTTTACAATTCGCCAAATTGCCTTTTCAAAAAATTACTCAACATCCCCCTTTGATTTTTGAAAAAATATCCCCCCTTAAAAAAAATTCCTTTAACAAAGCATTTTTAATAATTATTATAAATTTAAAATTAAAATAAATAATTTTAATTTATATAGTTTTAAACTTATGAAAAAATAAATTAAAATTAAAATTTTAATTTATAAAGTTTAAAAACTATATTAAAAAAAATTAAAATTAAAAATTTTAATTAAAAAATAATAATTAAAAAAATAACTTTGCAAAGAAAATTTATACCTTAGGGGGAGTCGGCGGGATTTGAACCCCCGACCTGCAGGCTCCCTGAGCCTTACCGCACGGCTCACGACCACGTGAGCCAGCGGGCTGATCCGGAAGGATCAGCAAAGCCCCTCCTTTTTCACCGCCCGGATCCTCCTCCTCCTCTACTGCGGCCTCGTGCGCTGCTGCTTCCTGCCACTTCGACAAAAAAAAACTTCCCCCCTCCCTGGCGCTGCTTCCCAGCGCTCATCTCTGTGGCTGCATCTGGTCTCGAAGCCACTTCCCTAGTCGCTGACGTTTTTTTTTTTTTTTTTTTTTAAAAAAAAATGCCGTCCGGGGGGATGCACTCGCGCATTGTTTTTTTTTTTTTTTTTTAATTTCCAAAAAATACAAGTGGGTGGGTGGGGAGAAGGGCGCGCGTGGCACATTTCGTGCTGCGCGCAAATTGGGCCGCGGGGGGGGGGGTTTATACCCCCTTCAATTCCCGCGCGGGCGGGAATTTAAAATTCCCACCGCGCTGTGCGGGCGGGGGGGGAGGGTGCCCGTCCCCTCCTTCCCTTCTGTGCTTTGCGCAGATGATGCAGGAAGCCCTCTGCATAGATGACGCGGCTCGCATAGGCGGTAGATAGGAAGTCTGCGTCCTAACCTCTACGCTGATGACGCAGCTCGCGTCTACGGCAGACAGGACGTCTGCGTCCTGCCTTCTGCGCGTCGATGGCAGACAGGACGTCTGCGTTCTGCCTTCTGCGCGTCGGTGGTAGACAGGACGTCTGCGTCCTGCCCTCTGCACCTATGACACAGCTACCATCTGCAGCAGACTTGCACTGGGGTTTGGGCCGCGGGCTGTCGTGCGCGGAGAGTTCCCAGCATTTTTTTTAATACCTGCATCGACAGAAAAAAAATTTCGCCCTCCTCCAGCCTCGGCTTCTCATGCCCCTGGTTCACTGCGTAGCATAGCTGGCTCTGATGCCATGAAATAAAACACGCATTAGATGGTTTATTATTCAGCAGGCATTAAATACATTTACAGCAGCCGGGAATAGCACACCGGCGAAACAAAACACTGTTACAGTAGTTGTAACAGTCAGCTAATAATGTAATACAGAAAAATAGTATTAGTATGCTAACAAGTTTCTGTTATTTAGTGCTAATCAATCATTAGAGATGCATCTTGTGGCTTATGATGCATCTTATGATGGTAAGCTATGCATCAATCTCAAGTTTGAGTTAATTTTGAATTTGTTGCTGTTACTTCAAAAGCTGACAAAATGCATTTAAATTCATTACTTCAACAAAGCGTCTTTCCAATCGGGTGGTCATAGTGATTGGCGTAAAACTAGTTGCTCCCTCCATTACCAAAAATGTTGCCTGCCATACTATGGAATTCCCTTTCAAAGTTTATTACTGTCACTACGTGAAGGATACTCGAATGTATTTGGTAAACTTGAAGGACAAAAAAAGTGGAGTTAAGAAGAGTGTGGTGGTGGAATGCCATATGGACACCAAACCTTATCCTCCTGAAAGCGCCAAACCTTATCCTCCTAAAAGCGCAGCGTTACTTGAGCTCAACATGAAACCTGACGAGGGTGAATTTTGTCACTAGGTGCCCAGCGATACTCTTCTTTTAACCCAGTGATACTCTTCTTTTTACCTAGAAGCTGTAGCACATGTTCAACCGTGTGTGCTCGTGCTTAAATGTAGTTTCATCATGTTTGAATAAGAACTTTAGCCGAGGTCATGAAGACAAATAGATGTAGGTGTGTGTTTTGGCTTCAACCCTGTACCGCAGATGTTGCATGTTTGAAGATTATGTTGTGCTATCGTCATGTGGGATTACGTGTTTTGTTGAGGGTGATGAGGATTGATGTTTGATCACTCATACGATCCCTCTAGTAGTTCCTAGCTAGGTTTGCATAGTTTATTTCTTGCAAATTAATATTCTAAGTGAGTCTCCTTCTCACATACACTTGTGGGCACTATTTTTCTTCTAGTTGTCATTTAGGAGTGTTAGTTAGGAAGTGTGAACTCAAAGTAGGAAGAGTGAACTTCAAGTTAGCTAAAGGATCTTCTAGTTAGCATTTTTCCCTTCTTTCCTTGCTTAGAAGTTACATGCATTCTTCTCTTGCACTTTTGTAGCTTATGGTTGAGGATTTGGGATCAAATCCATGATTTAGTGGGTTTGGTTATGTATTTTGGGCCATTAGAGCCTATATAATGAGCTTGCAAATAATATGAACTTAGTTGGATTTTCAATCCTTTTCATTGGTGTCAGAGCCTAGTTTATGTTTGCACTAGGGCTTGTGAGGTGAGAGGGAAGGAGATAGATTGTTTTTCATGAGAAATTATTTCTCATTGAGGACTCGGTTCAAGCTCAAGGGGATCTTGAAAACCATTCACAGAAGGAAGTTCCTTAGGCATCAAAATCCTCATTCCAACTTTTTACTTATGCTCAAGAGGTATAGGAAAAGTTTATTTCGATTCCTCTCTTACAAAAATCCCTTGGCAGGTTTGGACTATGATGATTACACAATGACACTGAGAGGGGGGGTGAATCAGTGTAGCTATTAATTTTTATATCTACAACATTTAATATGAAATAAAGAGAACTTGACAACTGAAAAACAACTTGAACAAGAGAGCACACCACAACACTCAATATACCGAGGTTCACCAATTTGGCTACTCCTCAAAAATGATCGCTTGGACTCCAATCCAAATCCAGTCTTTGCAAAATCAATTTTACAAACACTTTACCAAAGACCAACCGGAAGGAGCACCAACCCCCGTAATTTTCTGCTGCAATGGATGGAGCACCAACTCCTAGTACCAAGCACCAACTTGGACTGCAATTTCGATAAATTTAGAATGACATAAAAATGTCTTCACTTTATGCACGACCCCGATCGGTCCGCAATTAACTCAACTCGCACACTCTCACGGCTCCGCTTATTTTTCTCTTGATTCTTTTCTAACTCTCCTTTTACAGCAATTTCTCTCTAACAACAGAGAACATCTTCTCTCGTACGATTATTCTTTTATAACCTTTCAATTCCGCATGCAATCGAATCACATACTCTGACTATTCGAATCCGTGCAATACGGCTGTTCGGTTCCATGCACTTCGACCGTTCGAAACCCTGCAATACGTCTTTTGAAACCATGCAATACGGCAATTTTGTTTCATGCACTTCGACTGTTCAATTTCTTCGAATACGGCTTTTCGAATGCTTTTTCGAAATTCCATATGTGATTCTTCGAAAGCTTTTCGATTCTTCATGTTCGGCTTTTCTGTATGCTTCAAATACGTCTGTTAGAATGCCTGCAAATACGACCTTTCGAATGCTTTTATTATCCTTCATATTCGGCTTTTCGAATGCGTTTCAATTATGCATGTTTGGCTGTTGCATTGCATGTCCAACACCTGTCAACGTTTAACTATCTGTCTGACTTCACCATTTTACGTAACGGTCCATGATTTTCCTTTTTGCTTTTCGACACGTGTCACCTTGCATGCTCCTTCGGGTTTTACCCGCCGGACTGTTACCTGTCGCGATATCGCGACACTTTTAACTTATGCTGACGTCACCCTGAAGGTTGTCACGAAATCGCGACCATTTTGGCCTTGAAAGCTTTTCCCTCTCCTCATGTCGCGATATCGCGACACTTAGAACTTTTGCCGACGTCATCCTTATGCATGTCGCGAAATCGTGACCGTTTTGGCTCTTGGAAGCTTTCCCTGCATCTTGTCGTGATATCGCGACACTTTGAACTTTGCTGACGTCATCCTCAATGCTGTCATGAAATCACGACGCTTTCGGCTTCCAGCAGCTTTCCTTTCATCCTGTCATGAAATCGTGACACTTTTCAACTTTGCTGACGTCATCATCAATGTTGTCACGAAATCGCGACGCTTCTGGCTTCCAGCAGCTTTCCTTTCATCCTGTCATGAAATCGTGACACTTTTCAACTTTGTCGACGTCATCATCCTGCTTGTCGCGAAATCGTGACACTTTCGGCTTCCGTACACTCTTCTTTGCCAACAGCAGCGAAAAAGGAACATGTCACGAAATCGTGACACTTTGCTCTTCCGTACAACTCTCCTTGCCAACTCCAAAAAAAATGGAACATGTCACGAAATCGCGACGCTTTCGGCTCTTGCTGACGTCATCATCCTCCTTGTCGCGAAATCGTGACGCTTTCGGCTCTTGCTGACGTCATCAATCTTCTTGTCACGAAATCACGACGCTTCTGGCTTCCGTACGCTCTTTGCTCCATGCAGTAGCGAAATCGCTACAACTTTGTGCCTTGTGCTTTTACCTTGCCTCTTTTCATGAAATTTTGACTTGTAATATCATTGCTGCATCTTTCAATTCTACACTTTTGACTAGTAGCGAAATCGCTACACCTTAGTTTCCCTTTGTTCCAACATGTAGCGCCATCGCTACACCTTAGTTTCTCTTTGTTTCAACCTGTAGCGAAATCGCTACACCTTAGTTTCTCTTTGTTTCAACACGTAGCGAAATCGCTACACCTTAGTTCCATGTATTTTCATCATGCAGCGATATCGCTACACCTTTGTTTCCATTCATTTCAACATGTAGCGATATCGCTACACCTTTGTTTCCTTCTCTGACAAGATGTCGCGAAATCGCGACAGCTTTGCTCGCATCTTCTCTCTCTCGCCATGTCGCGAAATCGCGACAATTTGGCGTGCATTTTCTCTCTCCTACTTTTTGTCGCGAAATCGCGACACATTTTCTCTCTCCTCAACGAAAACTCGACATGTCACGAAATCGCGACATTTTCGGCTGCGCCTTCTCTCTCCTCGACCATGTCGCGAAATCGCGACAGAAAACATGTCGCGATATCGCGACATGTTTTCTTCCTTGTCTCTTTTTGCCGCTTTCGAATCTGGGTCACCTCGTTTTCCTTGAAACTTTCTCGCACTTGATCTCGACCGACCTCCGAATCGCATCAATCGCATCAATCCGACCGTGTTGACAACAATGACAATACTTTTGCAATTCTTTTGCTGCACCTTGCTCAACAATCTCCCCCTTTGGAATTGTTGGCAACACACTCGCAACCTTGCTTAATTTCTTCTCCCCCTTTGCCAATAATACCAAAGGGCTGTTGTAGACTCCCCCTGAGTCTATGCACAACATTCTCAGACTTAAAAAGTTTGAATGCTCCCCCTGAGAATGTGTTTCCCATAGCTAGTCGCTGCTTGGGTGGTGTGACTACTCCCAACTTCTTCCGAAGGTATTCAAATACTTCCTTTGGCAAAGGTTTTGTGAATATATCAGCTACTTGCTCCGTAGTTGGAACAAAATCCAATTTAACCTCTCCTTCTGCAACTTTATCCTTCAAGAAATGATATCGGATTGCAATATGTTTGGTTCTTGAATGCATTATCGGATTCTTGGATATGTTGATAGCACTAGTGTTATCACATTTAATTGAAATTGGTTCATTGAAATGAATACCAAGATCTTTCAACGTTTGTCTCATCCATAATATCCGAGTACAACATGTTGTTGCTCGCAATGTATTCTCGCCTCTATGGTGGATAGAGATACTCGATTCTTGTTTCTTGTCTGTGCCATGCTACCACTCGTCACCAAGATAAAATGCTCCTCCACTTGTGCTCTTTCTCGTCATCAATACATCCTCGCCCAATCTGCATCGTAATATGCAATCAAAGTGAAATCTTTACCTTTTGGGTACCACAACCCATAATCCATAGTGCCCTTGAGATATCTCGAAAATCCTCTTTACAACTGTTACATGAGTTTCTTTGGGACCGGCTCGAAATCTTGCAACCATACATACCGCTTGTAATATATCTCGGTCTAGTGGTCGTTAAATACAAGCAGGCTTCCAATCATAGACCCGTACATTGTTTGATCTACATCCGGGGATTTATCATCCTTGCTCAACTTGCGACTCGTTGTCATGGGAGTGCTCGACCGGTTTATCGTCTTCCATTGTGAACTTTTTCAGCATTTCTTTTACATATTTAACTTGAGAAATAAAAATGCCTTTTTCATTTTGATTGACCTGCGGTCCTAAGAAATAAGAAAGTTCACCAATCATTGACATCTCAAATTCTTTTTTCATTTTAATTGATATGTCTTTGCAGTATTCATCCATGCCGCTGCCAAATATTATGTCATCTACATAAACAACAAGAACAATAAGATGACCCTTCTCTGCTTTGACATATAAGTTGCTATCCACCAAACCTTTCTTAAACCCTTGTTTAATTAGATAATTATCCAGCCTTGCATACCATGCTCTGGGTGCCTGCTTTAATCCATATAAAGCTTTCTTTAACCCGCAAACAAAATCTGGATTTTCACCAAGTTGGAAGCCATCGGGTTGTTCAATGTAAACCTCTTCTTCCAGCTTTTCCATTCAAAAATGCTGATTTTACATCCATTTGATATACTTTGAAGTTTTTATGAACTCGCTAATGCCGTAAACATCCCGATTGCCTCTAGTCTGGCTACCGGTGCAAAAGTTTCTTCAAAATCAATGCCTTCAACCTGAGCATAGCCTTTACATACCAATCTTGCCTTATTTCTGACAACCTCGCCCATCTTCATTCAATTTATTTCTAAAAACCCATTTAGTACCAATTATGTTTTTATTTGTTGGTCTAGGTACTAATTCCCGTGTATTGTTTTTCTCTATCTCGATCTAGTTCTTCATTGATTGCCTTCATCCAACTTTCATCGCTGCTTGCTTCAACGAACATTTTTAGGTTCAATACTAGATAACAGAGAATAGTTCCTCACCGCTCGTTCTTCTTGTTTGAATACCATCCGTGGGATCCCCAATAATCTGCTCACTTGGATGATTTTTCTCGCCAGCTTGCCTGTTTTAAATTTCCTCGTTTTCTTCTTCTTCGCATCTCGGCTTTTACACTATCTGGATCAATTTTCCGATTCTTCTCTGTTTCTTTTTCATCATCACCTTCAATGACTTCTTCATACATAGGGTAGTTTTCTTGATAAGTAGTTTCTTGTTCTCTACCTTCATCAACTTTTACATCAACACTTTCAACAATTTTCTTCAACTTCTTGTTGTAACATGTGTATGCCTTGCTTTTTGTTGAGTAACCGAGAAAGATACCTTCATCAGCTCTATCTTCAAATTTACCGAGGTTATCTTCAGTCCGTTTTATGTAGCACTTGCTGCCAAATACTTTGAAATGTCTTGTCGTTGCCTTTCTGCCAAACCACAACTCATAAGCTGTTTTGCTTTCATGTGGTCTCAGCATGCACCTGTTTTGAATGTAAACTGCAGTATGAACCGCCTCTTTCCAAAATCTTCAGCCTATTTTGTTTTCTCCCAAGCATTGTCCTTGCCATTTCCCCGCACCTGTTCTATTCTTCCTTTCTACAACACCATTCTCGCCGAGGTGTCCTAGCTGCTGAAAACCTGTCTTCTTATCCCATGTTTTTGATAGTATTCTACAAATTCTTCGGAGATAAACTCTCCTCCCCTGTCTGATCTTAGGCATTTAATTCTTTTTCCTGATTGATTTTCAACAAGATTTTTGAAGGTTTTAAACATTTCAAAGGCTTCTGACTTGAGTTTCATAAATAGTACCCATGTCATTCTTGAGTAGTCATCTATACATAGCATAAAATATTTGTGTCCATTTATGCTTTCGGTTCTCATGGGTCCACATAGATCAGTGTGAATTAGTTCTAATGGCTTGCTAGTGAAGTATTCTTTTGCTTTGAAAGTGGCTCTGGTTTGTTTTCCCTTTTGGCATGACTCACAGATGCTATTTACAGGTTTGCCAATGTTTGGTATATCTCTAATCGCTCTTTTTGAACTGATTTTTGCCGGATTGTCAAAACTAATATGCCCAAGCCTCTTGTGCCATAGCCGCTTTCATCTTCCCGTCCCATCAAGCATGTTCCTTCTGTAGTTTCTGAAAGTGTATACAGATTTCCTGAAGTTCTCAGTCTAGTGGCTATTAACTTTCCATTTTTTGTCTTTCTTACTTCACAGCCCTCCTTCTTGAAGATTACATCATGACCTCTATCACATATTTGACTTACACTTAGCAAGTTATGCTTCAGGCCAATTACAAACAAGACTTCTTTTGATTTTATATTGCCATCACTGATCTTGACTGATCCCTTTCCAACAATCTTTGCTCCATCATTATTTCCAAATTTCACAGTAACCACCTTCATAATTCTCGTAAATTCTCAAACTTTTGCTTGTCACCCGTCATGTGACCGGAACAACCACCGTCAAGTATCCAAGGTGCTGATTTGTTCTGAGCTTTAAAAGCAGTCTGGACAATCAAAGATTCCTTTTCTTTCCATTCTGGTTTGATAGCAGATTTTGCTATTTGTTTTGCCTTTGTCCTTTCATTAGCATGTGCCTGTTTTTCAGGAAATTTCTGGTTTTGTTTCAACCCACTTGGCTGAGATTTTCTACCCTGATAATTATTTGATGCAAAAGTGCTTCTAGCTTTCTAGCAATATGTCCAAAATTATGACAATTATAACATTCAACCGCATAATTCATTAAAGGAGAAAAAACATTTCTACTGGTAAAATTCCTTTGAGATACATTATGCCCGCAATCTGAAATCTTATGGCCATAAGCATTGCATTTAAAACAATAACCGTAAAATGCATGATTAAACCCGGGTGCCGGTCTTTGCCAGCTTGAAGTAGGAGCCATGACTCTTCTCCTCCTCGGATGTGTGACTTTTGTGAATCCATCTTTGTCGGTATTCTTCTTGAATCCGGCATTATTGTTTTCTTTTGCATTATTTTGTTTTTCTCGGTTCAACCCCGATCTTTTCTTCTTTCTTTGTGGGTTCTATATTCAAGTTCTTTGAATCCTTTGAAGATTCTCCTTCATCAAAGCCTAAACCAAATTTGATGCCGTAAGGCCTTTGGTTATTTAACATTTTATCCAGACTTTACAATACTTTCTTCAAACTTATGAAAACAGTTCAATTTTCTATTCATCTCCTCTAACCGCATCCTTAACTTAACAATGTCTTCCTCTAGCTTGCCGCATTCAACCTGTCTTTACAGTTAATTGTTCATCAAGAACTTCGGACATTTTCTTGAATTCCTCTCGTCTTGTATTTTCAGATTGTTTATTATGTCTGTGGCATTCTCTAATTTCTTTGAAAATTTTTTATTCTTCTTCCTTTCTGCACTCAACTCTTCAAGTGAAGCAACCAATTCTCCTTCCAAATACACTTCAGCTTCATCCTTGGAATTTTCATCACCTTCCTGATTTTCCTCTCATTCTTTCTTCTTCAAGTGCCATGAACAGAGCTTCACCTCCTTCTTCTTCAGACTCCTCATCCGTGCTTTCTTCGAACTCGCCGACATTCTTGGTTATGAAGCTTTTCTTCTTGAAGTTGTTATTTCTTAAATTTTGTTTCTTCTTCCAGCTCACCTTTTTCTTGGTGTGACCCTTCACCATTTTTGGTTCTCTCCTCGCATTGGACATTTGGCCGCAAAATGACCGACTCCTCCACAATTGAAGCATTTAAAAGGTAGCTTCCCTCTATATTTTCCTTTTCCTTTTGTGAGTTTTTGAACAAAATTGGCTTCTGTTTCATCCAATTTTCCTTCATCCTCATATTCATGTTCAGCTTTTACATTCTTGTGTGCTTTAAAAGCTGTTTCTCTATCTGTAGACTTGGTTTGTCCTATTCTCATTTCATATGCTGTCAGGGAACCATGCAACTCATCCATGCCGAAGTTGTTTAGATCTTTTGCCTCTTCTATTGCAGAGACTTTGGAGTTAAATCTTTTGTGAAGTGTTTCGAGAACCTTTTTCACAACAACCGCATCATCAATTTCTTCACCAAGTCCTCTCGATTGCATTAATAATTCCGTTGACTCTCAAGGATATAAATTTCTATGTTTTCATCTTCCTTCATTTGCGGTGCTTCGAACCGTGCTCGATGAGTTTGCGCTTTGCTTCCTTAATCTTACTCGTCTCCTTCATGGATGCTCTTCGACTTTATCCCACATGTCCTTTGCTGATTTACAACTCATGACTCTTATCAGTTCACCGTCAACAAGCCCACACATTATGGCATTCTTAGCTTTGGAGTTGTTTTCAAATTTCTTTTTCTCAGCAGTATCTGTTGGAGGGGTAGTGGGTGCCGTGTATCCACTATCTACATAATCCCAAATATCGTATCCCAATGCACTTAGATATGTTTGCATTCTGAGTTTCCGTAAGGTGTAATTTGTTCCATCAAATAAGGGAGCTTTGTTGGATGAAAATCCTTCACCACCTGCCATTGTTTCTTCCAAGATCTCCTTAGCTGATTAAGCTTGTACAAGGAACCTTGCTCTGATACCAATTGATAATTACACAATGACACTGAGAGGGGGGGTGAATCAAAGTGTAGCTATTAATTTTTATATCTACAACATTTAATATGAAATAAAGAGAACTTGACAACCGAAAAACAACTTGAACAAGAGAGCACACCACAACACTCAATATACCGAGGTTCACCAATTTGGCTACTCCTCAAAAAATGACTCGCTTGGACTCCAATCCAAATCCAGCTCTTTGCAAAATCAATTTTACAAACACTTTACCAAAGACCAACTGGAAGGAGCACCAACCCCTGTAATTTTTTGCTGCAACAGATGGAGCACCAACTCCTAGTACCAAGCACCAACTTGGACTGCAATTCTGATAAATTTAGAATGACATAAAAATGTCTTCACTTTATGCACGACCCTGACTGGTCCGCAATTAACTCAACTCGCACACTCTCACGGCTCGCTTATTTTTCTCTTGATTCTTTTCTAACTCTCCTTTTACAGACAATTTCTCTCTAACAAAGAGCAACTTCTTCTCTGTATGATTATTCTTTTATAACCTTTCAATTCTGCATGCAATCGAATCACATACTCGACCGTTCGAATCCATGCAATACGGCCGTTCGGTTCCATGCACTTCGACTGTTCGAAACCCCGCAATACGTCTTTTGGAAACCATGCAATACGGCAATTTTGTTTCATGCACTTCGACTGTTCAATTTCTTCGAATACGGCTTTTCGAATGCTTTTTCGAAATTCCATATGTGATTCTTCGAAAGCTTTTCGATTCTTCATGTTCGACTTTTCTGTATGCTTCAAATACGTCTGTTAGAATGCCTACAAATACGACCTTTCGAATGCTTTTATTATCCTTCAAATTCGGCTTTTTGAATGCGTTTCAATTATGCATGTTTGGCTGTTGCATTGCATGTCCAACACCTGTCAACGTTTAACTGTCTGTCTGACTTCACCCTTACTTTTACGTAACGATCGCATGATTTCCGCTTTTCTCGACACGTGTCACCTTGCATGCTCCTTTGGGTTTTTACTCGCTGATCGTTACCTGTCGCGATATCGCGACACTTTTAACTTATGCTGACGTCACCCTAAAGGTTGTCACGAAATCGTGACCATTTTGGCCTTGAAAGCTTTTCCTTCGCTCATGTCGCGATATCGCGACACTTAGAACTTTTGCTGACGTCATCCTTAAGCATGTCACGAAATCGCGACCGCTTTGGCTCCTGGCAGCTTTCCTCTCATCTTGTCGCGATATCGCGACACTTTTAACTTTTGCTGACGTCATCCTCAATGTTGTCGCGAAATCGCGACGCTTTCGGCTTCCAGCAGCTTTCCTTTCATCCTGTCGCGAAATCGTGACACTTTTCAACTTTGCTGACGTCATCATCCATGTTGTCGCGAAATCGCGACGCTTCTGGCTTCCAGCAGCTTTCCTTTCATCCTGTCACAAAATCGTGACACTTTTCAACTTTGCTGATGTCATCATCTTGCTTGTCATGAAATCGCGACACTTTCAGCTTCCGTACACTCTTCTTTGCCAACAGTAGCGAAAAAGGAACATGTCACGAAATCGCGACACTTTGCTCTTCCGTACAACTCTCCTTGCCAACTCCAGCAAAAATGGAACATGTCACGAAATCGCGACGCTTTGCTCTTGCCGACGTCATCATCCTCCTTGTCTGAAATCGCGACGCTTTCGGCTCTTGCTGATGTCATCAATCTTCTTGTCACGAAATCGCGACGCTTCTGGCTTCCGTACGCTCTTTGCTCCATGCAATAGCGAAATCGCTACAACTTTGTGCCTTGTGCTTTTACCTTGCCTCTTTTCATGAAATTTTGACTTGTAATATCATTGCTGCATCTTTCAGTTCTACACTTTTGACTAGTAGCGAAATCGCTACACCTTAGTTTCCCTTTGTTCCAACATGTAGCGCCATCGCTACACCTTAGTTTCTCTTTGTTTCAACCTGTAGCGAAATCGCTACACCTTAGTTTCTCTTTGTTTCAACACGTAGCGAAATCGCTACACCTTAGTTCCATGTATTTTTTCGCTACACCTTAGTTCCATGTATTTTCATCATGCAGCGATATCGCTACACCTTTGTTTCCATTCATTTCAACATGTAGCGATATCGCTACACCTTTGTTTCCTTCTCTGCCAGCATGTCGCGAAATCGTGACAGTTTTGCTCGCATCTTCTCTCTCCTCGGCCATGTCACGAAATCGCGACAATTTGGCGTGCATTTTCTCTCTCCTACTTTTTGTCGCGAAATCGCGACACATTTTCTCTCTCCTCAACGAAAACTCGACATGTCACGAAATCGCGACATTTTCGGCTGCGCCTTCTCTCTCCTCGACCATGTCGCCGAAATCGCGACAGAAAACATGTCGCGATATCGCGACGCTTTTCTTCCTTGTCTCTTTTTGCCGCTTTCGAATCTGGGTCACTTCTGTTTTCCTTGAAACTTTATGCACTTGATCTGATCGACCTCCGAATCGCATCAATCGCATCAATCTGACTGTGTTGACAAAAATGACAATACTTTTGCAATTCTTTTGCTGCACCTTGCTCAACAGACTAATCCTACGGTGAAATACACATTAGGGAGCCATTTGTTCCTGCCATTGAGGAGTCTTGAAGACTGAGGAGCATCTATACCAGGTCGTGTGTCGACTTGGATCTGGTGGCCTTTCAAACGCTGGTCGTGTGTTGACTAGATCTTGAAAGGAGTGCTACTGAAGTCTTGAATAGCAAAATTTTCAATCCTGCTACTGGTTTGAAGAAAAATTTACAAAATTTCTTGAAATTTCTTAGGTCAAATTACCTTAGTTCTTTGAAATCATTGTAAAATTTAAATTTTAAAATTTGAAAATAACAATTAAGTTATTTAAATTTTTATTTAAAATTTAAATATATAAATATATATATTTTTTCATATATATATAATTTATATAAATATAAATTTTTGGCCCCTCGGCCCCATCTCAGCAGGAGCCGAGGGCCAATTTTATTGGCGTGCTCGGCTGATGCAGTGTTGATACCTACCAACATCGGCCACCGGACGTCCGTCGGTCGATAGATGTTGACTGTCGGCTGTCGACTGACGTCGAGCGATGTTCAACACAGTCGATGGGATGTCGGCTGTGTCGCGTCGCAAGACCGAAAGCCCAATAGGTGCTAGAGCGTGTTTGGGCCTGTCGTGGCCTGTCTGTCTACTTGCAAGAAACGTAGGCATGGACGATGATGCGCCACATAGTCAATGGGACATCGGATGTGCCACGTCATAGGCACAACAGTCGACAGGCACTGTCACGCCTGTAGAATTTGACAAGCGTCAGCGCCCTGCCTGGTAATTGCTTGGCCAGGTAGGCTGTAGCCTACACGCAGCCTAAGGGATACATCTGTTAGCCTCGTTGGGGCTACCTTGCATCCGACCTCAGGAGGAGCTGCTTGATTTTCCCTGTTGAAGAACATAACTGCATATTTACCTTTCAGTTCATGCATTCTAGTTCCTCAGAAACCGTGCAACAGTAGTTTGTAAATTTTCAGGCAGGCTAACAGGGAGTGCAGTGACAAGTTAACTTGGACATGATAGGGTAATATCAATTATTTAATTTTTACTTTATCTAAGGTTTAGAATTGCATGTAATTTATTTATTTATTTATTTTTAAATATCTTAATTAAATTTAATTAATGTTTTTGATTAATTAATTTCAAATTTTAATTAAGTTATTTTTAAATTAATAAATTATAAAAGACATTTTTAAACCTTAGGTTAAGTTAATTTTTTTATTTAGCCTTAGGGGTAATTTTCAAGGCACTGCATTGTAACGGGGTATTTTCAGATTTTACCCTAATTTTTAAGTGTTTTTGTCCTTGTTACTTCTGGCTTATATCCAGTTTCACATGGCTTCTGACTTGGCTGCCCAAGTGGCAGAACTGACACATGTTGTGAATGCATTAGCCAATAAAGCTAATGATACTACCATGGCAGAAGTTCTTAGTGACCTTGCAGTGAAGGTAAATGACATTTCCATTCACAGTGCTTCAACTTCTGCTCATGATTCTCGCCTGAGAGTTCATTGTGAAGTGCCACTTTATGATGAATCTTGGAACCCCGAAGTCTTGAATAGTTGGATTCTTGACATGAGTTCTTGGTTTTCTTACACTCAGCTTTGAAATGAGGATATGGTTCCATATGCTAAGCTAAAATTTTTTGGTTTAGCTAAAGTACTTGTTGAAAAAAAAAGGTCATGATGAACTCACCTCTTGGGATGTGCTTGTAGACTGTCTTAAGACCAATTTTTATCCTTCCAATTATTCTAAGGAATTGGTAATTAAGTGGTTTTAATTTCGACAAGGTAATAATATGACTGTGCAAGAATATATCTTTCAATTCAACAGGTACAAGATACTTTTGAATGTGGAGGAAGATATTAAAGCTTTGATTCTCAAATTTCAAAGTGGCTTGTTGGAGCATTTGTACAGGGAAATTATGTCTATTTCTATAGAAACATTGGATTCAGTTTTCAACCAGGCGCAACTTACGGAGGACAAGTTCACAGCACATTCGCAGGCATTCCGTGCACCTGCTAGTTAAGTGGTTTCAAACTCATCAAAAGGGAATAGTTATTTCTCACAAAAGAAGAATTTTGCCCTAAAGAAGAATGTTTTTTCTCCATATCCTTCTTCTTCTTCTCCTTTCGCTTCTACTCCTTCTTCTTCTTCTTATTCCAAAACTTCTTCTTCTAAAAATTTTTGTAACTATTGTAAGAAAAAAGGTCATGAAAAAGCAGATTGTTTTAAGCTTAAGAAGAAAAGTTTAGTCATCACTACTCAAGAATAGTATGCTTCCAAAGGTCCCCTTGAGTCAGTAGGAGACAGTAGAGTATACACGGAATTACGAGGTAAGCTCAATGAGGTTACCTTGGTAAATGTAAGTACATTAGGAGGCGCTCGTGATGCTTTGTTCATCACTCAAGCTCATTTTCTTCATAATTTTGCAATAGATTGTATAGTGGATAATGGATCATAAAAAAATCTAATTGCGAGGTCCATTGTCGAGCGATTGAAGTTAACTATGGAGCCTCATCCTCAACCTTATTCTTTGGGTTGGAAGGATAGTGGAAGGGGCTCAAAAATCACTCACACTTGCACATTAAAATTTGCACTTGGTCCACATTTCATAGATCAATTCACTTGTGATGTGACTCCTATGGATTGTTGTGGGATTTTGCTTGGACAACCTTTTCAGTATGATAGGAGAGTTGTTTATGATGCTTTTAAAAGAACCTACACATTTCAAAAATATGGTAAGGTCTTCCTCATAAAAAGCACCCATACTCCTAATATCATTCTAAATTCCAAGCAAACACAAAAGGCAATTAAAAAGGGTGGTGAGGTTGCTCTAATTTTCATTCGTTCTCAACACACTTCTACATCCACATCCATTACAAAGCAACACTCTTCAATGGATAAAATATTGCAAAATTACTCACACATATTTCAAGAGCCAAAGTCTCTTCCTCCAATTCGCACAATTAATCACATCATTGAAATCATTCCTGGTTCTTCACTACCTAATGCATCCATGTATAGACAATATATTTTGCAAAATGAAGAAATAAAATGGCAAATAGAAGATTTGTTGTGTAAGGGTTTCATTAAGGAAATTACTTCTGCTTGTGCATCACCTATTTTGTTGGTTCTTAAAAAATATGGCACTTGGAGATTGTGCATTGATTTTCGTGCTTTGAACAATTTTTTTGTAAAGAATAGATATCCACTACCACACATTGATGATTTATTAGATCAGATCCAAGGAGCTAAGTTCTTTTCAAAAATAGATCTCAAAAGTGGATATCATCAAGTGCATATCCAAGCTGAGGATACATGGAAGGCAACTTTTAAGACGAAGATGGACCTCTATGAATGGTTGGTCATGCCTTTCGGTCTTACAAATTCTCCTGCAAACTTCATGAGGTTGATGAATGATGTATTTCATGATGGTCTTGAAAAATTTGTAATAATATATCTTGATGATATATTGATCTTCTCAAAAACTTGGGAGGAACACCTTGGGCATATCCATCATACACTTGATCTTCTTGCAAAGAATCAATTATATGCCAATCCTTCCAAGTGTTCTTTTGGCAATACTTCAGTTTCTTACCTTGGTTATGTGATTAGTGAAAGTGGAATTCAGGTAGATCCCACTAAATTTGATGTTTTACTTAAGTGGTCCCCTCCTTCTACTCTCATCGAGTTAAGGAGTTTCCTAGGACTTACGAATTTTTATCGCAAGTTCATTCCTCAATATTCCACTCTTGCAACTCCATTGCATTATCTCACTAAGTCTAAAGTTCGATTTCATTGGGAGAAAATCCAAGAGATTGCCTTTGAGAAACTAAAAAAGTCAACTTTATACAGCACCTATGTTAACTTTACCTGACCTCTATCAACCTTTTGAGATTGAAACAGATGCCTCTAAAGTTGCCTTAGGAGCTGTGCTCAAACAGAATGGTCATCAAGTTGCTTATCATTCAAAAAAAATTTCTGCTGCTAAGTTGAACTATTCTACATATGACAAGGAGTTGTATGCATTAGTTCAAGCTATAAAATATTGGAGGCATTATATTTTGGGAAAATATACAGTAGTACACACTGATAACATGCCTCTCAAGTTTTTACAATCTCAAAGTAAAATTAAAGAATCAAGACATAAAGTGGGCCTCTTACCTCCAACAATTTCACTTGGTGATCAAGTACAAAAAGGGGAAGAGTAATACTATTGCTGATTGTTTGAGTAGGCCTCCTGTCGCTCTTGCATTAATAGTTATGTCCACTTCACACTTGGGATTTTAGACTTGGCCTAATCAGTATTCACAGGATCTTGATTTTGGAAAAATATTTGAGCAAGTGAGTAAGCCTTCTTCCAATTTGCGTCCTTTCCAAGATTTCTACATCAAATAAGGACTTCTTTATAAATTGGACAAGGTTTGTGTTCCTTGTGAGCCTAGAGTGTCACTTATTAATGAATATCATTCCACACTTTATGGTGGTCTCTTTGGGAAGCACAAAAAACTTCATCACTTGCAAAGATTTTTCTACTAGCCTAAAATGCAGAGGAATGTGTTGAGATTTCTCAAACAGTGTGTAGTTTGTTGTCGCTCAAAACTAGCTAACAGGAAGTTTGGCTCAGGCATGCCTTTGTCCATTCCTTCCTATCCTTGGGAAAGCATTTCCATGGATTTGGTTAGTGGTTTTCCCATGACAGTGCGACAACATGATTGTGTGTTCATGGTGGTTGACAAATTCAGTAAAATGGCTAAGTTTATTCCATGTCGCAAGACAAGTTCTACAACAAACTTAGCCCAATTGTTCTTTGATAGCATTTGAAAATCCTTTGGTCTACCTACCAACATCATATTAGATCATGATTCATGCTTTGTGGGTCACTTTTGGCATTCTTTTTGGAAAATTTTGGGAGTTTCCCTTAACTTTTCCACTGCCTATCATCCACAATCCGATGGGCAGACTGAAGTGGTAAACCGTACACTTATGCAAAGTTTACGAATCTATCATCACACTTCACCAGCAAATTGGGACTTAAGTTTCACTCATATTGAACATGCCTACAATAGGGCACTACATTCTTCTACAGGTCACTCATCTTTTGAGGTTTGTATGGGATTTCAGCCCTTGGCACCTTAAGAGTTATCTTTGTCTTTGCCTTATCCTACCACTTCACATCTTCAGAAGGAGCAAGACAAGACAAACTCATTCATTAAGAAATTTCACAATCTTCAATCAAAGGTGATTGAGATTTTGCAAAAGACATAGTAGCAACAGAAAAAAGCCATGGATCGACATCGAATTCCTCATCCATTTCAGGTTGGCGACAAAGTTTGGTTGCATCTTGACAAGCGACGTTTTACTGATAAGACTCATAGTAAAATCAAACCAATTCACTATGGGCCTTATACTATTCTTTAGCAGGTGTCCAAGAATGCTTTTCACCTTGATCTTCCTGCACACTTAGGGATTCATGATGTCGTCAATGTAGATCTTTTGAAGTTGTACTTTGAATCTACATTGGAGATCACACCAGATATCAGTTATCCTGTGGATGTGGTTCCTGATTCTTAGTTACCATTAAATTTTGATCAGATCTATGACACGAAGACTCGACAAAATACCTAGGGGTATACCACCTCATATATTGTGGCTCGATGAGGACAACTACTGCGTCAAGCTCATTGGATTTATTTTCATCAGATGTCCCATGACTTTCCTACTCTTCTGAAAGCATTGGAGGCCAATGCTTCTATTGTGGGGAGGCATGATGAGGATTGATGTTTGATCACTCATATGACCCCTCTAGTAGTTCCTAGCTAGGTTTGCATAGTTTATTTCTTGAAAATTAATATTGTGAGTCTCCTTATCACATACACTTGTGGGCACTAGTTGTCTTCTAGTTGTCATTTAGGAGTGTTATTTAGGATGTTTGAACTCAAAGTAGGAAGAGTGAACTTTAAGTTAGCTAAAGGATCTTCTAGTTAGCATTTTTCTCTTCTTTCTTAGCTTAGAAGTTACGTGCATTCTTCTATTGCACTTTTGTAGCTTATGGTTGAGGATTTGGGATCAAATCCATGATTTAGTGGGTTTGGTTATGTATTTTGGGCCATTAGAGCCTATATAATGAGCTTGTAAATAACATGAACTTAGTTGGATTTTCAATCCTTTTCAGAGGGTGAACTTTGTCACTAGGTACTTAGTGATACTCTTCTTTTTACCTAGTGATATTCTTATTTTTACCTATAGCACATTTTCAACTATGTGCTCATGCGTGCCAACAGTACTGATACTTGCTGCTTAAATGTAGTTTAATTATGTTTAAATAAGAACTTCAGCCGAGGTCATGATGCCAAATAGATGTAGGTGTGTGTTTTGGCTTCAACCCTGCTAATGTTGCATGTCTGAAGATTATGTGTTGAAATTGCCATGTGAATTATGTTAGGTGACATTATAACAATTTAAATATTATATTATATCATATTAAAATATTTAATTATTAATATAATTAATTATTATATTAATAATAATTAAAAAAGAAAAGTACTACGAAACTAGGTTGAAATACGAGTAATGTAATGGTTGAGGTTATTTTAGTTGAGCATGAGAATTACATACTCTTAAATTTTTTTCACAGTTCCACTTCTATTGTCATAAGGGCCTGATGGATTAGTGAATCAAAATTTTAGGTCTTCTTGTTAGGTATGGAGAGGTAAAAGCTAAACTGATGGTGTATTAAGGGCAAGTCAACATACTTAGAATAGAGTATGTTTTCTCTTGAAAGAAAATTTTCTTTTCCCCTAGGGTTTGGGTATGTCAAGTTTTCGAAGGCATGGATAAATCCAAATGTTATTGATAGTTTCTCCTTCAAGGGTCCTTTATTGGCATGACTAAAAAAGGATAGATTTCCTAGGTATAATATATTTAAATCAAATGCTTAACTATTTGAAAATAATTATACTACATTAATTTATAATATAGTAAGTTGAGTAGAATTTAAATAGTTGCAAACAAAAAATTAGCATTCATTACATTAAAACTAATTAGCTTGCAACTTAAATAAAGTTCAAGCTGACATAATAGAAAACCAACTTCAAAGCTTTACACTAGATTTAATCTACTCCTAATCTAAACAAGCTCTAAAGAAAAATCAAATGTTTAAGGGTAAGAGAAAATAAAAAATAAATAAACAAGCCCATACTACCATAAAAGTCAATTTTTATCTCGTAAAGTAGAAATTTCAATTTAAATCTAGCCTCGATCCGACTAGTATTCAAATAACCTAAAGTTTAAGAGGGTGCGATCTTCAAAGGAGGAATAAAATTATGAAATAGACTGAGTGCAACCACCATCAACATGCACATATTCAACATAGCAAATTTTAATAACCTTGTATTATAAATAAGGTTATTGAGAATATTTGATTTGGATTTGCCCACTTTGATGAATTACAAGAACAAATCTTAGAGTAGTGTTAGGATTAATACAAATAGAAAGAGAAAACTAAGTCTAAGTGGTTAATCAATATATGGTTTTTGAACTTTGTAATAGAGTAGTAAACCCATATTTATACAATTCGATGGTACCTGACATATCATTATTGTTACAATTAATTATTATCCATTTCCATGAAGTATGCCCATTGGAATTGTTTTCAATAATAATTCGGCCATGCCTCATTAATTTTTATTTCTCTGCTAAATTTGGGGTTCATCATTAATTACACCATGGTTGTTACCTTACATGTCTATGTTCATCTAGATAACATCAAAACTCCCACGTCTCACATCATTGTTTTTGTACATAAGCTCAATCACACACACATGCACACACACTAAACCCCATATTGGTTTGAACCTAGGTATCTTGAAAGAAAGCCCAAAGCCCTAACCACATGGGTGTCCAATGGGGACATGTCTACAATATTTGAATTTACAAAAACCACATCAAATAGCCTATAAAGAAAAGTAAAAATGCAAGAATTGGAAGTTATTGTATGGGATAGAAATAGGCCCCACCCGTATTACATTATCACCACATAGTGGTATTACAACAAACCTTGGATATTATTCATGTATCACTTGGTAATATTTGAACCTTGGTATCCTCTTTTAATATTGAGGACTTTAACTAGTTGAGCTAATGCCACTTAATACATTAGAAGTTATTATTATTCTCAGTTTTTACTTTTGTTTTCGTTTTTCAATTAATTTATTATTTATTATTTATATTTTATTTTTAAAATATATATATTATATTTGTTTATTTATTATTTTATTTTGATATCCTTCTCTCTCTCTTTTTGCATTTTTTGATATATATATATATATATATATATATATATATTATTTTATTTTATTTTATTTTTTTCTAGTTCTTCGAAGTTCCCAACAATAATATACACTTCCTAGTTATTTTTATGTTTTTAGCTTCCTTTATGCATATTTCGGTAATTTTTTACCCTGTTTCTAGTAACTTCTATATTTTTTTGGCAATCCTTTGCATTTTGATTTTTTTTTAAAACTTGGACAAACTTTTGCAATTTCTAATGAGTTTATTTTTTTTGGTAAATTCTTTTTGTTTTTGATACTTTTTGCCTTTTGTTGGGTATTTTTTACATTTTGGCAATCTCTAAATATTACTAGACTATATTTTATTTTCCCTTCAGGCCATGGATATGGGGTAGGTTTCTTACAAGTGTTTAATCATTGCATTTTTTTATTTCCTCATAGGCTTTTTGTCACTTATGCTTGCTTCATTGAATTTGTTATTTCTCGACGAGTGATTGGGTTTCGATTGGGTAATTTCCTTATGAGTTACCATGTTCTAGATGGGGTAATTTCCCTGCAAGTGGCTAGGTTCTAGGTAGGGTAATTTCCTCATGAGTGGTCGGGGTTCGACTAAGGCAATTTCCTCATGCGTGGTTGGGTTTTTGGTTGGGGAAATTTTTGCACGAATGGTTGGGTTGCTGCATTGCTAGCATTTTCAGTTGCTAATGGCTTTAATTCTACCTAATTAAAACTTCCTGTTGAGTGGCTAAAATTCCATCTAGGGCTTTAATTTTACTTACTTTTTAAATTTCCATGGGAGACCAAACTTCTAGTTGGGGCATTTATTTTTTGATGCTTTCCATCACTTTATTTATAATCTGCACCATAATGACATTGGTCATGACAACTTAAATAGCCTACAAAAAACAAACAATTGTATGCCTCAAATATCCTTGAAACATAGGTAAATTTATATTTATTGGAAAGCTCTTTTTGAGGAGTATCTGATAGAAGTATTTTTAGAATATTTCACTAAGTATTAAAATAGTTATGGGGTCTAAAAGCGAGTTTTTTTAGAAAATTTCACTATGTACTAAAATAGATATGGGGTTTTGTAAACGATTAGGTTTTCTAGTTAATATTCTTTAATTTGCCAAAGTAAATGTGATTTCCACTTGCCAAATAATAGAAAATAGAAAGAAAACATATATAGAATGAAATTACAGAGCTAATGAAGGGCCAAGTGGCCGAATTACCTCTCCTGGAGCTTGTCTACCAAATTTTCCACTACTGCCAAATTTGCCACTAGGGTGGTAAATTTGGTAAATCTATACAAAAACTAAAACAATTAGGGTTTTTAATTTAAGGGGTATGTCTGAGGGTTGGAAAGGGTAGAATATTATCTAAATAGTTTATTAATCTCCTTTTAACAAAAGAAATGAGTATGCTTACCTCTTGGGGTGGAATTTGGCTTGTTGCCAAATTCACCACTAGGTCTACCAAAATTTCCACTGGTAAATTTGGTCTGAGTGATGAATGTGGTTTAGACTATTATGATTGCTAAATTCACCACTAATAGTTCAGGGTGGCGAATTTGGTCCTGGAATGGGTTTTTAAAGTTTTGGAGTTGATTTTGATGGATTTTGACTATGTTTTGGGCCGACATTTGTAGGAGAGGATTGTAGCAATATCTACTAAGGTTATGACTATCAAAATTAGAATAATAATACATAAGGATATAGAATTTAATGAATAAATTTTTATTTTTTTAACCAAAAAATCCCTTGCGGGACCACCATGGTCTGAGAGACCACGAACAGGGGGTTCTACACCATCAAAGCCACCCGAGAGTCGCACCCGACCCTGCCCGCACCAACATTATCAATTGGATTTTGGATACCCAATTCAGATTTTTGGTAGGGTGGAGATTTGAACCTGTGACCTCTCCTGGAGGATTTCCCTCTCCTCTCCAACTCACCTACAACACCTGGGTTTAATGAATAAAATATTAATATATGTAAAGATAATGAAAATATCACAAAATACTAAAAATTTGATTAAATAAGAGTGAAATAAAATGAAAGGTGCATACAAATATATTAGGAATGCTCTTAATGCTATTTATTACTTATCTAAGTGCAATATAATAGAGATTTATGCAAATTCTTCACCAAATTAAGATCTAAATAAATACTTGTATGGAAAGATAGGGGAAGTGCCTCAAAGGCTATTTTGAAAAATCAAAGGACTTGGGAGTGGGAAGTTAGGAATGCAAAAGGATTAGGAATATAGTAAGGTACCTTATCTATTTCCCAATCCTTGTAATGTATGTGAAATTGATAGAGAAATCAGCACAAAGTGCTAAAATAAAATAAAAAGGAACGTTATAAAATTCTTGAAGGAACAAATTAAAATGCTACAATACTTAAAATTTAGAAGTAAAATAACATGGATGTGCAAATACAGAGTTAATATGGTTGAAATGAAGATGAAATAGTATTGTGCATGAAAATAATTGTAAAGAATAAGTATTATGGAATCAAAAGTGCATGAAATGATCTTGCAAAATATAGTGGTTATGAAGAAAATATGGATGATGAAAGGTATACAAGTGAAAGTAAACTTGCAAAATAGATACTAGAAATGAAATGAAGATGCTATGATTAAAATTAGGTTACCAAAATACTTTTAGAAGGTTTCAAAAGCAATGTTAGATGCTACCAAAGACAAGGGTTAGAACCCTGCAAGAGAAGTTAGAGCATAAAACTTAAAATGCATCAAAGAGATATGATAAGTTAGCAAGGCTACAATCTAGAGAAAAAATGATATCAAGCTAATGTAGGAGGAGTGAAGAAAGAAGCTAGGAGAGCTCTCTTTCTTATCGACAATGGTGACCTCCTTACTCTAAAGTCTTCCTTGCCTTGCTTGGCTTACTCCCAATGCTCACACAATGCTCCAAAATGCTTGATGAGAACTTATAAATGCTTAAGATAAACTTAGCAATAGATAATGCTATTGAGAGAGAATGCTATAAAATGTAGTAGAGGTTTTCTATAGTAAAATTACTTCAGAATGCTTACCCCATGACCTCCTTAAATATGAATTGGAGGAGGATTAGAGGGAGAAATGGATAAGAACAATTCAAAATTGCTGCATCTAGATCCTTGTTGAAGCATGCAGAATCAATGGCAGAGGTGGAAGCGAGGTCCATCCATACCTCTCTGGTTTGTATGGAATATTCTCGATTGTTTTTTTCAAATTTTCCACTATCGTCCAAATTCATTATTGACAAATTTGGTGACCCGGGTGGTGAATTTGGTAAGGAGTGAAAATCTGATTTTTTTGTGTTTGAAATTTAATTTTTTTTTGAATTTTCCACTTACCAAATTTACCACTAGTAAATTTGGTAGGAGTGCCAAATTTGGTTAGAGCTGGTTCTGACTGTTAGGGGTTGATTTCTGCAGTTTTACCAAATTCACAACTTAGCTTGTTAAATTCACCACTAGCAAATTTGGTCAAAGTGGTGAATTTGGTAAAATGTGAAAAAGATACCCAAAATCACTAGGAATGGTCAAATTGAGGTTTTGTAATATTTATAATTGATTTTGAGAAGTTTTGGGATGTTTTGACTATTTGCGACTAGACTTAATAAGTTGCAATTGGTGTATCAAAATTAGATGTATACACTCCTCCTAAGGGATCCTCTTGCATGTTCTATTGAGCTAGATATTGAAGTTTATGATCTTCTTTTGGTGATGCCTTTGTATAGTCATGAACTTGATAAGGAGTGAAAGTGAGTCCCCTTCATGAATAAATTCTAGGATGAAATGTTTAGCTAGATAGACCTAAGTATTGATGCTACCTTCTTCTAAAGAGTAGTACTAGGTTAGTATTTTACCTTTAAAATATAAAGCTAGAAACCTCACCATTATATATTCATGGACAATACTATGCATAGTAGCTAAAGTAGCTATATCTTGGTAATGGTCATATGTTATTTTACCACTACCATATTAAAAGAGTAGATAGTTTTGTATGGATTGAGAAATGTCATGGAGAGGTAGAATATTGAGGGGTCCAATACTATTCTAGCTAGGTTATATGCATCCGACTATGATTCTGGATGGGGATCTAGTCTTTGATCTTGTAATAATGTGATTCTAGGACCACATCCTTATAGTGGAATTTCCAGGTAAATGAATGTTCTATCCACTTGTGATACCAAGATCTTCACCATAATCTTTATCGTCCATAGATGCAAGTATTCTAAATGCTCTCATGCACATGGTGGATTTGCTTGAATCAAAATATTATTGTATTTTGTCCAACTATGTGTGCCAAAACTCTTGATCGCATGGTGGATTTGATGTTTTATCCCATCAATGGTTATCTATGGGATAAATTGTATCAGAGTGATACAAATGCCTCTTCTTAGATATCTACATGAAACTCTTGTATGTGAGATGAATTGATGTAATTTTATCGCATTAGGTATACCAAAATTCTTAATGCTTCGATTTTTCTAGGTATGAAGTGTATGCCCCAGACCAAAGTCAATATTGGATGGCTCAAAATTAATTCTAAACCAACCTCTGAAGAAAACCAATTACTTGAGAAATTGCTATTATGTAATACTAAAGAAAAAAAAATATAAGTGTTAAGAGTAAATAACAAAAAAAGGGATACAATTGAGAGAGAGAATGGTTAGAGAAATTAAATTTGAATGTAGTGGAGGCTCAACTAACAATTATGATTTGATTTACATGAGCATCGACTATATAGTACAAGTAAGGCCTTATAGACTATACAATTAATATTAATATAAAATACATTATCTACAAATTATAACATTCAACACCACAAGAATTTTAATCCATGAATTTCAAATAGTTTAAGACTAATAAATAGACCTAAGGAATACCAAAAAATATTAAACCTAACAAAAATACTATGATTAAAGTAAACAAACGATGCTTGAAGTGTAAGAATTATATCAAACTAGACATCTACAAACATTAATTGGGTAAGTCAGATGACTCGTTATTGTGCTCTTGAGTACCATAAACATATAACTCTCCATAAAAAAACACTTAAACTTCTGATCCTTTTACAATGAGGGTCATTCCCCTATTTATAGTTTTGGTTTGGCTAAAAATAAAACTAACTACTAATTACAATGATGAACAAAAATGGTTCTAAATGATTAAGAAAGGAGCTAGTAACACTCGATATATTCATTATGTTCTACATGTTCTCTATTAGACCTTATGTAGTTATGATTGCTTGTTACCCTTAGTCAGGGTAGCTATCGTTTTCTTGATCTACCACTTATAGTCATGGAGCTAACCACATTATTTTGTAGGGGTTGGCACCCTCTTCTTAAAGCAATGTTGATTTGTCATCATAACGGGTTGTTTTGATGTTGAAATCATTATATTCTTTAGGAACTTCTAGGTCAGGTTATCAACTTGTTTTACCTTACTCTTTAGGTTTTTTATGTCCCTTGTATTCCTTTCATTATGTTTTGCCTTCAATTTTGAAGGACTTTTTGTTCTCAGAGATTTTACCATTTAGATACTCTTATGTTTTCATTAACTTAAACGTTTTACTATCCTTGTAGTACTTTTATATTATTTACAATAATATATTGTAAATCTGTTTTACTCAAAATGCTAATCAAATCTTATATCTTGTTATACTTAAATACAATTTGAATTTTTTTATATAATATAGACTATCTAATACATATAAAATATTTTAAATTTACTTACTTATAATCAAGTTTATTCATTATAATATCCAATCATAAAATTATGTGTTGGATATTATAAGTTTTTTTCAATTATTTGATAATAAATTTACTTGTAATTCAACACATTAGAAAGGAAAATAACATTTATTTTATTTATAAATAAATTATGTATGCTTATATTTTTTAAAACAATAAATTATAAAAATTTAAATAGGAAAATAATATTTAAAACATTTACTCTTTAAATATATATATATATATATATATATATATATATATATATATATATATATTTGTGAATTTACGTGGTGGAATCTGTATCCACCACGAATCCGGGCAGACTGTCCAGCTTTTTATGACTGCTATAATATTCTACGTCATCCGCCCCAGAAGCCACCACACAGATCTTCATGTAGTCCGCCCCTATAACCACCATGTCATAATCATTTTAAACGTTTTACGATGCTGAAAACGCCAGAAAAGGGACAAGCGTTCAGTCCGACGAGGCCCGAGATTTGAACCTTGGACCTCTGTCCCCCTTATAGGGTTTGGATGAACCAATTGGTCTACACCTTGAACATCTCTTTAAATATTTATAAGGCATATTTTCTTTAATAAAATCTTAATGTTTAGTTAGAACTTTGACCTCTTTAAGAAATCAAATTTAGATAAGATGAATGGTAACGGTCTAAAGTAGTTTAGAATATGTATGTAAAATTTTTCAACGTTATTTCTAGCTAGACATGTAACTGAAGTATATGTCAAAGTGAATGTTGCTTTCTTGCTTTCTAACCGGTTAATGTGATGATGCATGTCTAATGGCATATTCATGATTGGAATTCCATTCACATTAATATCTATCTATATATCCTACCTCAATAACCAATGTGTTCTATCCTACCTCAATAACCGACGTGTTCATTGCAGATAAGAGGTCTAATGACATATTCCATGATTGGAATTCCGTTCACATTAATATCTATCTATCTATCTTTCCTCAATAATCGGCTGTTGCAGATAAGAACGTTGTTCCTCTGTGATACATGAATCGTTTGTGTCGATGCATTTATCATTTCTTAAATACTCCTTAAGATGCCTCTTTGTTATTTTATAATTAAACCTAAGTTTTGCCTTATTAGTCCATGATGACTTATATGTAATTGTTATGTGGAATCTGCATCTTTATCACCTTCGGTTTTAGCGATTTTTTCTTTGCAGTACCCTTCAGGTTCAAATCCCATGATGACTTATATGTAATTGTGGTGTGGAATTTGCATCTTTCTCATCGTCAGTTTTAGACTTTTTTTTTTTGGGATGAAAAAGCCATTATATTAATAAAATAATGTTTAATCATACAAAAAAGGGTGGGTGGGATTAGCACACCTCATAAACTAACACATTAACCATTGTGGTTAAGAGTATACAAGAGTGTCAGAAATAGCCCACAAATTACCAATAAAAACTGCCAAAATAGTATTAAATAAGCATTCAAAAAGAAAGAAGCTGAGAAATTACTACCACCTGGAAGAGGAAGGAAGATGCACATGAATCATAATGCAGGGTGCATTCCCCCAATGATCCATGAGGGTACGCAAGTACTACAGCTCCACCTGTACTTTTTTATCCTGTACTTGAATTTGTAACCAACAATTAAAGTATATATCATATTTATCAGCAACAGAGAAGACATGTCCGACATCTTGCTGAGAAAAAATAGCTCCATTTTGGGACTTCCATAGATAAAACAAGGTAAAAATTCTAAAAATATTCCAAACAACATCCAAGTTGAAGGAAAAAGCAATAGGGTCACCCAAAATAGCATGCACCCAAGTAAAATCCTCCTGCATAAAAGGTCTAAAAAATTCAAGAAGCCACTCCCAAGATGACTGAGCCCGATCACAAGACCAAAAAAACATGCGATAAATCTTTCGCTTGTCCACAAACCGGGCAAATGAGATTATGAACACCCAGATGCTTGAGCCTACTGCCAATAGGTAACCCTTGATGTAAGAGACTCCAAGAAAAAAAACTCTGTTTAGGTTCAATATAAGTAGCCCAAGCAATCCGAAACCTCTTATTCCATTGGGAGGGAAGAGAGACTAAATTCCATATCAGAGTGAGCTTATCAACCATTGGAACTTGTGGGGTGAGCCATTTGTAAACAAGATGAGCTTTATATTGCAAAACAAGAAGCTCCCCAGGCCAACACCAATTGGACCACAAGGGTTTTTGAAAATGCTTATGTAGTTTGCTCCAAGTAGAAAATGGAATACTATCAATAACCACCTCATAAGTGTCTCTATCACCAGGATTTAAATTGTGAATTTGACAAAAAATTTCCTAGGGTATCCAACACCTGGCATGTTGGGAGAAGAAATAAAAAATGGAAGCAATACCATGCTTATAGAACCTCTGCGCTCTGACCCACTGCACCAGAGCTAAGGGAGAACCTTGCCAAGTGATAACAGGAGACCACCAAATATTCATGGAAGACAAAGAGGCACCTGCTTTGTGAAAAATCCCTTTCCAACTAAGCCAGGGTTTGAAGGCCTCCTAGGCTTTCCAAATACTCTGAATGACAAAATAACCTTTAACTTTAATAGGGATAGGGGCAGTAAGAATGGATTGCAATCCCACCCCTTTCCAAATTTTCTTCCTCTGAAGCAAACCAGAAGAAATGCAATGCCTGACCAACACTTTCCAAGATTCATCCCCAATTAAAGATCGGGTGATCCATTTAGCACAAAGGACAAGACCTTGTTGGTGACAATCAAAAAAACCCATGCCTCCACAATCCTTGGGCAAACAACAAATTTTCTAGGCTACCCGATGAAAACCTTGCTTGACAGAGTCTTTGGCCCACAACAAGTCTCTTAGAAGCTGATCCAGTTTTTTATAACAAGATTTGGATGGAACCCAACAAGATGAATAATAGACATGGGTAGTGGCTAAAACCTTAGAACAAATCTGAAATTTTCCTGCCAGAGAAAGTTTCTTACTAGTCCAGTAAGAAATCTTCTTTTCCACTTTATCAATAACATAATGCCACAATTGAGCATAGGAACCATGAAATGAAAAAGGAATTCCAAGAAATTTAAACACCTCACCTGGATGAATCCAAGTCCATTGGAATTGATGTAACCAGTGTGGCAGTTGAGATTGAGATTGTCGAAAACAGGATGTTTTTTTCCATTGTATAGAAGAACCAGAGGCTAAATAGAACACCTCTAAGCAACTAATAGCCGAGGAAAGGGATTGCTCATCTTCTTGAAGTGTTAATAAGGAATCATCTACAAAATGACCATTGACCAACTGACGATCAGAATTAGGGAGAGCAATACCCTTGATTAATCCTTGATCCATTTTATGGGCCAACAAATAGCCAAAAGCCTCTGTAGCAAGAATGAAAAGAGATGGAGCAAGAGGGCACCCTTGTATCACAGAGAAACCAAGAGAAATTGACTGAGATTGACTATTATTCAAGGTAAGAACAGTTGAAGCATCTTGAAATAACATAAGAATGGTGCTCACAAATACTAGCCCAAAACCTAGAGCCTGAAGCATGGCAGTTATGAAGTACCACTCCATCTTATCATAGGCTTTCTCAAAGTCTATCTTAATGAATAAAGCATCTTGTTCAGAATTTCTTGCCCACTCCATACCTTCCCAAATAGCAAGAACATTATCAAGAATGTATCTTCCCTTAACAAATCCAGTTTGTTCAGGTCTGACAATCAAAGGTAGAATAGATTTAAGCTTAAGCGCAAGGGCTTTAGCAATAATCTTGTAGCTCACATTAAGCAGGGTGATCGGCCTCCAATTGGTGATGAGCTCAGGATATCCAGACTTAGGAATAAATTTAACATTGCCTTTGTTAATAATGGAACCCAGTGAACCACATTGCAGGGCTTCAAGATAAAATTTGTGGAGATCAGAACCAAGCATATCCCAAAATTCTTTATAGAATTCACATGGGAAGCCATCAAGCCTAGGTGCCTTATCATTGGCCATAAGTGACAAGGCAATTTTTAGATCTTCCAGAGAAAGATGAGTGTCACAAAATAACATTTGCTCAGGAGAAAGCTTGTTGGGGACAACAGCGGTACAATCAGCAAGAGCTTGCCTTCTAGCATCATCAAGGGGTTGAGAAGCAAAAACTCCTTGATAATGTGAAACAAATACTTTGACAATGTCTGAAAGATCTGTAAATCTCTGCCCATCAACTTGAATGGCTTGAAACTGAGAATTTTGAGCAAGGGGTCTGAGGCGCTGAAAAAATTCTTTGGTCACTCTGTCCCCCACTTTGAGCCAATGCATTCGAGCATGTAATTGAGCCCCATTGGCTTCATACAAATCAACCTTTTTTAGATCATGCTGAATGGAAGAAACTTGGGATTGAGAAACAGAGTTGAAAGGAGAGGCTTCAAGCCTAAGATAGGCTTTGGATAGCTCACTTTGCAAGGTAGACTTAGCCTGTTTTCATCATTTTGCAACTTCAACACCCAGAGTTCACAAAAATTTAGTGGTTCGTTGAATGGCAACATTCCACCATTCAATCCTTCCAGAAATACCATCAGGTCTAGGAATCAAATTCCAAATGCGACATATATGAGCTTTCATGCTAAAGCTATGCAAAAAAGAAACATTTAGGTAAAACTGTGAAGAATGCACTCTAGGTTGAAAGTTTAACATTGCCACCGAGAATAAAATAGGTGAATGATCAAACAGTGTAGTACCAGGCAAATTCAACACATACGGTGAAGAAGGCAAAATACGGGAGAACTAAAATTTGTCACACTCAGAAATCATGGCTCTGTCCAATCTTACCAAAACTCTAGAATAAGAAGCCTAAAAATTGGACCAGGTGTACCAAAGAGCCTGCGGGAAGTCAGAAGGCGAGAAGCAAGAATTAGGGTCATAAAGGCAAAGCTTGTTTTTCATAAAAAACCAAGATTCTCTTTCACCTAAACACCACCGCATTGGGACATGAATGACCTTATCAGAAGATTTCTCCACCATATTAAAATCTCCACAGAGCACCCAAGTGGCAAATGGCATATTCATGGCAAGCCATCTCCACAACTCGCATCTGTCAGAAGCCACATTTGAGGCATACACATTAACCACCCCAAGCGATTTTCCACAGATCTCGAGCAAAATCCAGATAGCTTGATTGGATGGGTCAACACCCCAAGTCACAACATTCTTCTGTAATTGAGGCCCAAGGATAGTGACGGCTCCTCATTTTCCTAGGGAATGCTTTGTGGCAAAAGAGGTACTTCGTGGCCACAAAAAATCACATGTACACTGCAGATTGAAATAAAAAATCTTAACTTCTTGTAGACATAAAATATCGAGGCTTCCATGCATTCGAGAAACATTTGACATCTCATTTCGGACCAAATATTTTCTGATCGGGTCCGTCAGTCCTCGAACATTCCATGATAAAAAAATCATTGGGATTTTTCAGGATGCATGATATCTATGACATCCTCTGCATCACCCAAACCTGTGAGCCTAAATAGTTGGAGGTCGCATGGAAAACATCACTGTTTAGTTGTCGACATTTATCATTCCGAATAAGGCTACGAGAGCGACAGACCTTCAAGGCCCGACCCTCCTCCACTGAAGAATTATCTGGAGCTGCCACCACTGAGGCCAAAGAAGGGCCCGACCAAAGAAGTTGAGACATTGGTAAAACTGGGGGTTGCATGTCAACAACAAGAGGGGCCATATCAACAGGATTCTAAACAACTTCAGCAGACGCTTGCATGTCTTGAGAAGGAGAAGGGGCAGGTTGTGTAGAAGAAATCAAAGCTTCTTGTTGCTTAGTACCACGAGATTTCTTGCTAGATACAATAGTCCATTCTTCAGTGTTTCCCCGTGAGCCATTAGCAGGAGCCGTAGGAGTGGGGGAGGGATTTTCCTTATATTTCCATTCCATCAAAGGTCACTCCCAAATTTTGTGAGCTGCAGATTGACACTGATAACAGGCATTGGGTAAATTGATATAGACAACTCTTTGCCTTATGGATTGGTCCCCGATTTTAATATCAATAAACACCTGCAAATCCTTAGTAAGGTCAACTTTGATACAAACCCTTCTAGTGGGTCGAGTGGAGAAAAAATTTTCTGGCTCAAGGAAAACAAACTTACCTAAGGGGGCAACTAAAGTCCGCAAAAAACCCCAAAGAGGAACAGGAAGACCAGGGAATTCAACCCACACCGGGACTTCCAGGTGCAGCTTGATCACTGACTTGGAAATTTTGAGAGTAGGGTTGCAAAATAAACGAGAGAATTACGGATAGTCCATGGACCCCTAGACAGAACCTTCTGTGCTTGAGCTGGATCTGAAAAGTGAAAAAGGAAATACCCTTTTGTAAGGTTTTGTACATTCTCCACTTTGACTCCATATGGGCCCCAAACTTGCTGGACCCATGAACGAATAAGGTTATCATATGGGATACGACCCAAAAAATAACCCACCAGGGTATGACTCTCAAACCATTCACAAGCTGTATGGAATTCATGCAAAGGAATAACAACTTCAGGGATAGGGCCTTTACCTCATGATACATTGTCAGAATGAACTTGCACAAATGCTTCCCCGGTACCATTGAGCTCTCCAGCAGACTCAGAATAAATGGAGCCGACTGCATGAGTGGCAACCATTAAAAAGGGTGAATTAACACCGCCTCAAGGCGGTGTTAATGCAACAGACAGGATTTTCCCACTGAAACCCTTACAAAAAATGCACAGCCAGTCTTGCATCAAACCCTAGCAGAGCCAAAAATAGTTTAACTTTGATATGCACCTATTTTAGAATTTTTCTTGGCAGTGCCCTTCACATTCAAACCCTATTCTATGTTAACGTTAATCTCCAACCTTATTTGGAGCCCAACGCAGTGCATTGCATTGCATTTTGATGGTCAAACGTGTCGATTCTGAAGTGGGGACATTTCACAGCACGATAGTTTCTGTTCTTTAGTCGATGAAACATGGCATTGGTCGAAGAAACGTTCAAAACAAGATAGTGGGGACATTTTACAGCACCACGTATGCGGGCATTGGTTGAAGAAACGTTCAAGACATGATAGTTTCTGTTCTTTAGTGCTAATCAATCATTAGAGATTCCGTCCCACTGTAATATCCTGTGTGTCTGTCTATTTAAAGACCTGTGTGTCTGTCTATTTAAAGAGTCGAATTCAGTTTTCTCTCCCATAAAAATCTCAAGCAAAACATGGTAACTTCGATCAAAATGGCTGCCAGTGCTATTTCCATTCACAAGCCTAAGCTGCCGTCGATAAGCATCTTGTGGCTTATGATGCATCTTATGATGGTAAGCTATGCTCTAAAATTTATCAATCTCAAGTTTGAGTTAATTTTGAATTTGTTGCTGTTACTTCAAAAGCCGACAAAATGCATTTAAATTCATTACTCCAACAAAGCGTCTTTCCAATCGGGTGGTCACAGTGATTGGCGCAAAACTAGTTGCTCCCTCCACTACGTGAAGGATACTCGAATGTATTTGGTAAAATTGAAGGATGAAAAAAGTGGATTTATGCAAAGCGTGGTGGCAGAATGCCATATGGACACCAAACCTTATCCTCCTGAGAGCGCAAAATTACTTGAGCTCAACATGAAACCCGATGAGGGTGAATTTTGTCACTGGGTGCCCAACGATACTCTTCTTTTTACCCAGTGATACTCTTCTTTTTACCCAGAAGTTGTAGCACATGTTCAACCGTGTGTGCTCGTGCTTAAATGTAGTTTCATCATGTTTTAATAAGAACTTCAGTCGAGGTCATGAAGCCAAATAGATGTAGGTGTGTGTTTTGGCTTCAACCCTGCACCGAAGATGTTGCATGTATGAAGATTGTGTTGTGCTATCGTCATGTGGGATAAAGTGTTTTGGCGAGGGTGAATTTTTTCACTGGGTACCTAGTGATACTCTTCCTTTTACCCAGAAGCTGTAGCACATTTTCAACTGCGTGCTCGTGCATGCCAACAGTACTGATACCGCTGCTTAATTATGTTTAAATAAGAACTTCGGCCGAGGTCATGAAGCCAAATAGATGTAGGTGCGTGTTTTTGGCTTCAACCCTGTTGATTTTGCATGTCTGAAGATTGTGTGTTGAAATTGCCATGTGAATTATGTTAGGGGACATTATAACAATTTAAATATTATATTATATCATATTAAAATATTTAATTATTATATTAATAATAATTAAAAAAGAAAAGTACTACAAAACTGGAATAATATATAAAGGTTGAAATACGAGTAATGTAATGGTTGAGGTTATTTTAGTTGAGCATGAGAATGACATATTCTTAACTTTTTTTCATAGTTCCACTTCTATTGGCACAAGGGCGTGATGGATTAGTAAATCAACATTTTAGGTCTTCTTGTTAGGTATGAAGAGGTAAAAGCTAAACTGATGGTGTATTAAGGGCAATTCAACATACTTAGAATAGAGTATGTTTTTTTTTGAAAGAAAATTTCTTTTTCCTTAGGGTTTGGGTATGTCAAGTATTCGAAGGCATGGATAAATCCAAATGTTATTGATAGTTGCTCCTTCAAGGGTCATTTATTGACATGATTGAAAAAGATAGATTTTCTAGGTATAATATATTTAAATCAAATGCTTAACTATTTGAAAATAATTATACTACATTAATTTATAATATAGTAAGTTGAGTAGAATTTAAATAGTTGCAAACAAAAAATTAGCATTCATTACATTCAAATTAATTAGCTTGCAACTTAAACAAAGTTCATGCTGACATAATAGAAAACCAACTTCAAAGCTTTACACTAGATTTAATCTACTCCTAATCTAAACAAGCTCTAAAGAAAAATCAAATGTTTAAGGGTAAGAGAAAATAAAATATAAATAAACAAGCCCATACTACCCTAAAAGTCAATTTTGATCTCGTAAAGTAGAAATTTCAATTTAAATCTACCCTCAATCCGACTAGTATTCAAATAACCTAAAGTTTAAGAGGACTAGTATTCAAATAACCTAAAGTTTAAGAGGGTGTGATCTTCAAAGGAGGAATAAACTATGAAATAGACTGAGTGCAACCACCATCAACATGCACATATTCAACATAACAAATTTTAATAACCTTGTATTATAAATAAGGTCATTGAGAATATTTGATTTGGATTTGCCCACTTTGATGAATTACAAGAATAAAGCTTAGAGTAGTGTTAGGGTTAATACAAATAGAAAGAGAAACTAAGTCTAAGGGGTTAATAAATAGATGGTTTTTGACCTTTGTAATAGAGTAGTAAACCCATATTTATACAATTCGATGCTACCTGACATATCATTATTGTTATAATTAATTATTATCCATTTCCATGAAGTGTGCCCATTGGAATTGTTTTCAATAATAATTCAGCCATGCCTCATAATTTTTATTTCTCTGCTAAAATTTGGGGCTCATCATTAATTACACCATGGTTGTTACCCTACATGTCTATGTTCATCTATATAACATCAAAACTCCCACGTCTCACATCATTGTTTTTGTACATAAGCTCAATCACACACACATGCACACACACTAAACCCCATAGTGGTTTGAACCTATTAGAATTTTACAATAATAGATATGCAAAAGTATTACACAAAATATGAAGAGAAGAGTGGAACTAATTATTTTATTCTAATGATCAACTCTGTATAAATAGCAGAGCTGATAATTGAGAGCCATTGGATTACAAAAACTCATCAAACTTGATGAAGACACCATTGAGAGTTCTCCTAACACATGGAGTGGAAACTCAAGTGTCTATCCTAGTGAAACTTAAGATAATATTATCTTATTCTAACACCCTCCTTAAGTGATACTAGGGGTGAACGTACAAATGGGTCCTTCAATAAGGTTGCTCATGTATAATTACTTCTTTTATAGAGATGGTAAAACACAATGGAAAAAAACCATCAATCAAAAGGAAGTTATAGGCATGTCTTCGTATGGCAAAGATTGTCTTATTTAATAATAAATAAATACGAGTCCCGATAACATGGCCTAATTAGGTACTCATTTACATATAATAGTTGGTGAAAAAACCCCTATGGGGAAAAATCAACTATTAGAGGTTTGTCTTCGTATGGCGAAGATTGTCCTCTTTATACAATAAATAAAGATGAGTCCCAACAACTAGGCCTGAGTACGTACTCATTTACATGATATTGTTGGTGATAAAACCCCTCTAGAGAAAAACCAACAATGAGAGGCATGTCTTTGTATGCCAAAGATTGTTATATTTTAATAATAAATAAAGATGAGTCCCGACAACATGGCCTGATTAGGTACTCATTTACATATAATAGTTGGTGAAAAACCCCTGTGGGAAAAACCAAATATAAGTTGAAGAGAGGCATGCCTTCTTATGGCGGAGATTGTCCTCAAAAAACCAATCAATGTAGCTGTATGACTCCAAGATTTTCTCACAACTGAAGGTAACTTGGAGAAGGAAATGCCTTGGTGAAGATGTCTGCAATTTGTGCCTCAATTGGAATATATTACAAATGTATTTCCCCGCTCTGAATATGCTATCGAATGAAGTGCTTCTAAGAATAATAGGAATAGACATATCTTCAGATGGTGAAGATTATCCCCTAATGAACTTAGAAGAATGAGAGAGAGGTGAAAAAACTCTGTGCACCAAGATACTCTAACACCCCCCCTTAAGTGATAGTAGGGGTAAGTTAAAAAAATAATAAACAATATGTGGCATACCTACATAATATGAGTCCTAGAACCAAGGCTTGATAAGGTACTCATGTACAATAGATATGGTATAGCCACAAAGATGAGTCCCGACAACAAGGTCTAATAAGGTACTCATTTACAACATGTGATCAAAAGAATAAATATCATTAAAGAAAATTCCCCTAAAACCAAACTGAATATAGTATGGAGATAAAGCCACAAAAAATTGTATGGGTAGTCCAAAAATGACTCCACAAGCATGAGTATGTGGTTTCCACCCTAATGAGTACAATGGGCTGATAACATGGTCCAAACCTTATGGAAAAACAAAAAAATTACGGTAATGTTAGAAAACATCAAGGGGAAACCACATGCTAGAATAGAAGAATAAATAAGATGTGCATGGAGGATTGAGAGGAAGGAAGATGTCCTCTTCAACCCCCCTTTAGTACAAATTCCATTAAGAAGCCTACAATGGACCCATTAGATGTCTCAAAAAATTAGACTTGTTGCAGAAAAGAATCCATACTCCCAGATTGGTGCTTGTGAACCATGAAACCAAAGTGTCTCACAAAAAGGAATGTGAAGATAGGATGGATAAAGAACCACAAAAACTACAAGGGATGTCCAAATTGACTCTGCAAGCATAAGTAGTGGTATCCACCTGTATGACTATGCAAGAATTTATTTTTAATATGGGCCTTTAAAAATTTGAATAAAATGTTTTGAATATCTATCTAAGAAATATTTAAGTGATATTTAAAGAAATATAACTCTATAGCATGGATTAAGTTAGACAAAAAAAAAGGAAAGTAAACTTCTAAAGATAGGTTTAAAATAAAAAAATGCATATATAAAGTTTTAATGAATTTGAGTTACTCCTCTATGAAATATTAAAACCTAAGACGCTGCTTTAGACCACTTAGAAACTCCGAGTAATTTGGTATCAACTAGAGAGGAGATCATTGTCGAAATGGCCCCTTACCCTACCAGGTCATTGCTAAAAGAGCAAAATGAAGAAATATTGTAGAAGATAATGTTAAAAAAATATAACACTCTAGATTTCCTGTATAAAACATTATGCTTGGCATAAATGAAGTAAGCAATATCGATAACAGGATAAATAAAATATAATATTTAAAAAATTAATTTAGTTTGGGAGCAGAGGGATGTGCCCAATGGGTGTTGTCTCCGAACGAACAGTGAAACCTGCACATAATTTTTAAAATGAAAAATTATTTGTTTCTTGGTAATGTGTCGAATGGCCAGATGGAAGAGCGTTGCCTCAGATGAACCTGTGAAACCTACACAAAATTATTAGGGTGCTGTCTCCGAATGAAAAGTGAAAGTTGCACATAACTTTTAAAAGGAAAAAAATACCTATCCCTAAAGTGTTGTATGGACATATGAAAGAGCACTGCCTCTGACGAACCAACGAAACCTGCACAAAGCGATTAGGGCGTTATCTCAGGATGAGTAGTGAAAGTTGCACACTACTTTAAAAAGGAAAAATTATATATCCCTAAAATCTCGAATGGGCAGATGGAAGAGCACTACCTCAAATGAACCAGTGAAACCTGCAGGGAGATGATTCATATTGACCAACAAAAAGAGAGCACCGGTTGAAATGCAACTCCGAGAGGAACAACGAGAAAGAAAAAAAATGAGAGACATTGGAACGGAGCCAAAGAGAATGTCGAGTGCGCAAAAGAGAACGTTGAGCGCACCAATTTTAAATTTGAATGAGGAAATACGCTGTCCTTTAGGAGTGAAAAAAAATCAAAGCACTCTAAGTAAACACTTTATTTAGAAATTAACGATATTTGTGCTATAAAAATAAGCGAAAATAAAATGATATTCCTAGATTGGTGGGTCGAAAAGTTCTAGTTAAAATGAAAATCAAATAGAGGAAAATAAAAAAAAATTAAGAGGCTTTTCTTTTGAATATGGGCAAGAATAGCACCTTCACACAGGGTAAACCTTGTGTTTAAAGAAAAGAAAATAGCTATATTTAAAAAAAAAAAATCCTCAAGCACGATTTCAACACAGATTTGAAAGAATTTGCAACATATATTTAAAAAAATAAATATGCTAAAAGAAAAAACTATGGATAAAAGGAGACTAATGTAAACTTTTAAGTTAGATATCCAAAAAACATTATCCAAAGTAAATGAATCAGATCCTAGAACCTTTAAGAGAGAATACTAGCAAAATCTATCATGCTCTGGTACCATGTTAGAATTTCACAATAATAGATATGCAAAAGTATTACATAAAATATGAAGATAAGAGTGGAACTGATTGGTTTATTCCAAGGATCAACTCTGTATAAATAGCAGAGTTGATCATTGAGAGTCGTTGGATTACAACAACTCCTCAGACTTGATGAAGACAACACTAAGAGTTCTCCTGACACATGGAGGAGTGTAAACTCAAGTGTCTATCCTAGTGGAACTTAAGAGAATATTATCTTATTCTAATAGAACCTGGGTCTCCTAAAAGAAATCCCAAAGCCCCAACCACATAGGTTTCCAATGGGGACATGTTTGCCATATTTGAATTTACAACAACCACATCAAATAGCCTATAAATAAAAGTAAAAATGCAAGCATTGGAAGTTATTATTTTTTCAATTGGTTATATGGGATTGAAACGGGCCCCACCCATATTATATTATCACCACATAGTGGTATTACAACAAACCTTGGATATTATTCATGTATCGCTTGGTAATATTTGAACCTTGGTCTCCTCTTTTAATATTGAGGACTCTAACTAGTTGAGCTAATGCCACTTAATACATTAGAAGTTATTATTATTCTTAGTTTTTACTTTTATTTTCATTTTTTAATTAATTTATTATTTATTATTTTTATTTTACTTTTAAAATATATATTATATATGTTTCTTTATTATTTTATTTTGATATCCTTCTCTCTCTCTTTACGCATACATATATATATATATATATATATATATATATATATATTATATATATATTTTTATTATATATATATATATATATATATTTATTTATTTATTTATTTATTTTTTTCTAGTTCTTTGAAGTTTCCAACAATAATATACACTTCCTAGTGATTTCCATGTTTTTAGCTTCCTTTATGCATATTTCAGTAATTTTTGACCTTTTTTCTAGTAACTTCTATATTATTTTTGGCAATCCTTTGCATTTTGATTTCTTTTTAACACTTCAAAAAAATTTTGCAATTTCTAATGAGTTTATTTTTTTTGTTAAATTCTTTTCGTTTTTGATACTTTTTGCCTTTTGTTAGGTAATTTTTACATTTTGGTTATCTTTAAATAATACTAGAGGGGCAGGTTTCTTACAAGTGTTTGATCATTGCAATTTTGTATTTCCTCATAGGCTTTTGGTCACTTATGCTTGCTTCATTGAATTTTTTATTTCTCGACGAGTGATCGGGTTTTGATTGGGGTACTTTCCTCATGAGTTGCCATGTTCTAGATGGGGTAATTTCTCTGCAAGTGGCTAGGTTCTAGCTAGGGTAATTTCCTCATGAGTGGTCGGGGTTCGACTAAGGCAATTTCCTCATGAGTGATTGGGTTTTTGGTTGGGGTAATTTTCGTACAAATGGTTGGGTTGCTGCATTGCTAGCATTTTCATTTTCTAATGGCTTTAATTCTACCTAATTAAAACTTCCTATTGAGTGGCTAAAATTCCATCTAGCGCTTTAATTTCACTTTTTAAATTTCCATGAGAGCCCAAACTTCTAGTTGGGGCAATTTTTTTTTTATGCTTTCCACCACTTTTTTATAATCTACAACATAATGACATTGGTCATGACAACTTATATAGGCTACAAAAAACAAACAATTGTATGCCTCAAATATCCTTGAAACATAGGTAAATTTATATTTATTGGAAATATCTTTTTGAGGAGTATTTGATAGAAGTGTTTTTAGAATATTTCACTAAGTATTAAAATAGATATGGGGTCTAAAAGTTAGTTTTTTTAGAAAATTTCACTATGTACTAAAATAGAAATGGGGTTTTGTAAACAATTAGGTTTTCTAGTTAATATTATTTAATTTTCCAAAGTAAATGTGATTTCTACTTGTAAATAAAATAAAACAGAAATAAAACACAGAAAAATGAAATTACAGAGCTAAGGAAGGGCCATGTGGCCGAATTACTTCTCTTGGAGCTTGTCTACCAAAATTTTCACTACTGTCAAATTCGCCACTAGGGTGGTAAATTTTGTAAATCTGCACAAAAACTAAACAAATAGGGTTTCTAATCTAAGGGGTATGTTTGAGGGCTGGATAGGGAATAATATTATCTAAATAGCTGATCAATCCCCTTTTAATAAAATAAATGAGTATGCTTACCTCTTAGGGTGGAATTTGGCTTGTTGTCAAATTCACCACTAGGTCTACCAAAATTTCCACTAGCAAATTTGGTCTAAGTGATGAATGTGGTTTAGACTATTCTGACTGCTAAATTCACCACTAATAGTTCAGGGATGCGAATTGGTCCTCGAATGGGTTTTTGAAGTTTTAGAGTTGATTTTGATGGATTTTGACTATGTTTTGGGCTGACATTTGTAGGAGAGGATTCTAGCAATATCTACTTAGTTTCTAACTATCAAAATTAGAATATTAATCTATAGGGATAGATAATTTAATGAATAAAATTTTTATATATGTGAAGATAATGAAAATATCCCAAAATACTAAAAATTTGATTAAATAAGAGTGAAATAAAATGAAAGGTGCATACAAATCTGTTAAGAATGCTCTTAATGTTATTTATTACTGATCTAAGTGCAAGATAATATATATTTATGCAAATTCTTCACCAAATTAAGATCTAAATAAATACTTGTATGGAAAGATAGGGGAAGTGCCTCAAAGACTATTTTGAAAAATCAAAGGACTTGGGAGTTGGAAGTTAGGAATGCAAAAGGATTAGGAATATAGTAAGGTACCTTATCTATTTTCCAATCCTTGTAATGCATGTGAAATTGATATAGAAATCAGCACAAAGTGCTAAAATAAAATAAAAAGGAACATTATAAAATTATTGAAGGAACAAATTAAAATGCTACAATACTTAAAATTCAGAAGTAAAATAGCATGGATGTGAAAATACAGAGTTAATATTCTTGAAATGAATATGCAATAGTATCGTGCATGAAAATAATTGTAAATATTAAGTATTATGGAAGAAAAAGTGCATGAAATGATCTTGTAAAATAAAGTGGTTATGAAGAAAATATGGATTATGAAAGGTATACAAGTGAAAGTAAACTTGCAAAATAGATACTAGAAATTAAATGGAGATGCTATGATTAAAATTAGGTTGCCAAAATATTGTTAGAAGGTTGCAAAAACAATGTTAGAGGCTACCAAATACAAGGGTTAGAACCCTGCAAGAGAAGTTAGAGCATAAAACATAAAATGCATGAAAGAGATATGATAAGTTAGCAAGGTTAAAACCTAGAGAAAAAATGCTATGAAGCCAAGGTAGGAGGAGAGAAGAGAGAAGCTAGGAGAGCTCTCTTTCTTACCTACAATGGTGATCTCCTTACTCTAAATTCTTCCTTACCTTGCTTGGCTTACTCCCAATGCTCACACAATGCTCCAATATTCTTGATGAGAACTTATAAATGCTTGAGATAAACTTAGAAATAGAGAATTCTATTGAGAGAGGATTCTAGAAAATGTGGTAGAGGTTTTCTATAATAAAAATTACATCAAAATGCTTACCCCATGACCTCCTTAAATAGGATTTGGAGGACGATTAGAGAGAGAAATGGATAAGAACAATTTAAAATTATTGCACATAGACCCTTATTGAAGCATGCAAAATCAATGGCAGAGGTGGAAGGGAGGTCAATCCATACCTCTGGTTTGTGTGGAATATTCTCGATTGTTTTTGCCAAATTTTCCACTATTGATCAAATTCACTATTGACGAATTTGGTGACCTGGGTGGTGAATTTGGTAAGGAGTGCAAATATGATTTTGTGAGTTTAAAATTTTAATTTTTTTGAAATTTTCACTTACAAAATTTACCACTAGTAAATTTGGTAGGAGTGGCAAATTTGGTTAGAACTGGTTTTGAATATTAGGGGTTGATTTCTGTAGTTTTACCAAATTCACCACTTAGCCTACAAAATTTACCACTAGCAAATTTGGTCAAAGTGGTGAATTTGGTAAAAGGTGAAAAGGATACCCAAAATGACTAGGAATGGTCAAAATGAGGTTTTGTAATATTTATAGTTGATTTTCAAAAGTTTTGGGATGTTTTGACTATTTGCGATGATAAGTTGCAATTCGTGTATCAAAATTAGGTGTCCAAACTCCTCCTAAGGGATCCTATTGCATGTTATATTGAGCTAGATATTGAAGTTTATGATCTTATTTTGGTGATGCCTTTGTATAGTCATGAACTAGATAAGGAGTGAAAGTGAGTCCCCTTCATCAATAAATTCTAGGATGAAAGGTTTAGCTAGACAGACCCAAGTATTGATGTTACCTTCTTCTAAAGAGTAGTACTAGGTTAGTACTTTACCTTTAAAATATAAAGCTAGCAACCTCACCATTACATATTCATGGACAATACTACGCATAGTAGCTAAAGTAGCTATATCTTGGTAATGCTCATAGGCTATTTTCCCACTACCATCATAGTAGAGTAGAGATTTTTGTATGGATTGAGAAATATCATGGAGAGCTAGAATATTGAAGGGTCCAATACTATTCTAGCTAGGGTATATGCATCCGATCATGATTCTAGATGGGGATCTAGTTTACAAAGGAGTGAGATTTTTGATAGAAAAAGTTTAGATATGATAATGGAATTTAACGTTCTTGGATCTTTTGAAGGATGATAGCTCAACAAACTACAAGGATTATTTATGCTTCTTGGTATTTGATATTGTAATAATGTGATTCTAGGATCACATACTTTAGTAGAGTCATCGATTTTTTGTTCTTTCAATAGTTGAATTTCCAAGTAAATGAATGTTCTATCCACTTGTGAGACCAAGATCTTCACCATAATATTTATCGTCCATAGGTGCAAGCATTCTAAATGCTCTCATGCACATGGTGGATTTACTTGAATCAAGATATTATTGTATTTTGTCCAACTATGTGTGCCAAAACTCTTGATTGCATGGTGGATTTGATGTTTTATCGCATAAATGGTTATCTATGTGATAAATTGGATTGGAGTGATACCAATGCTTCTTCTTAGATATCTAAATGAAACTCTTGTATGTGAGATGAATTGATGTAATTTTATCCCATTAGGTATACCAAAAATCTTAATTCTTTGATTTTTCTAGGTATGGAGTGTATGCCCCAAACCGAAGTCAATATTGGATGGCTCAAAATTAATTCTAAACCAACCTCCAAAGAAAAAAAATTACTTGAGAAATTACTATTATGTAATACTAAAGAAAGAAAAATAAAATTGTTAAGAGTAAATAGCAAAAAAAGGGATAGGGTTGAGAGAGAGAATGGTTAGAGAAATTAAATTTGAATGTAGTGGAGGCTCAACTAACAATTATTATTTGAGCTACATGAGCATCGACTATATAGTACAAGTAAGGCCTAATAGACTATACAATTAATATTAATAGAAAATACATTATCTATAGATTATAACATTCAACACCACAAGCATTTTAATCCATGAATTTCAAATAGTTTAAGACTAATAGATATACCTAAGGAATACCAAACAACATTAAACCTAACAAAAAGACTATGATTAAAGTAAACAAGCGATGCTTTAATTGTAAGAATTATATCAAACTAGACATCTACACACATTAATTGGGTAAGTCAGATAACTCTTTATTGTGTTCTCGAGTACCATAAACATATAACTCTCCACAAACAAACACTTAAACATCTGATCCTTTTACAATGAGGGTCATTCCCCTATTTATAGTTTTGGTTTGGCTAAAAATAAAACAAACTACTAAGTACAATGATGAGCAAAAATGGTTCTAAATGATTAAGAAAGGATCTAGTAACACTCGATATATTCATTATGTTCTACATGTTCTCTATTAGACCTTAGGTAGCTATGATTGCTTGTTATGCTTAGTTAGGGTGGCTATCGCTTTCTTGATCTACCACTTATAGTCATGGAGCTAACCACATTATTTTGTAGGGGTTGACACCCTTTTCTTAAAGTAATGTTGTTTTGTCATCATATTGGGTTATTTTGATGTTGACATCATTATCTTCTTTAGGAACTTCTAGCTCAGGTTATCAACTTGTTTTACCTTACTCTTTAGGTTTTTTATGTCCCTTGTATTCCTTTCATTATGTTTTGCCTTCAATTTTTAAGGAATTTTTGTTCTCATAGATTTTACCATTTGGATCCTCTTATGTTTTCATTAACTTAAACATTTTACTATCCTTGTAGTACTTTTATCTTATTTACCATAATATATTGCAAATATATTCTACTCAAAATTCTAATCAAATCTTA